>OY776679.1:28298251-29589631 GCA_963675555.1 Leptura quadrifasciata | reverse complement strand
TGCACCTTGTGCCTGTTGGATATTGAATGAATGTATGAATGTACGAATGTAGGAATGTAGGAATGCATGGATGCAAGAATGTATGAATGAATGTATGATTTGGGACACTCTGTATATGTATAGAGGTTAATCTTTAATCAATTCTGACTTGACAGGTGTCACAATTCCTTGAGCCCTGTTATGTTTTAATTCTTTTACGCACTGTTTTATTTCTGATTCATTTGTAGATGTAAAGAAACAGGAATACTCGAAATTTTCTGATGCCTATTTAAAGTTTCAATCCTAATAAAGGTTACAAGACTTAGGTATCTAATTCAGAGAGTTTTGAGTTGGTATCCGATGTAAAAAATAAATTTCTGTGATAATTATTCAAAAATATATCGGATTAAAAGCAATTAACCAAGTAGCTATATAATACAGGTAAAAATAAATATTTATGGTCATGGTATAAGCTTTTAAAATATATTAATATTTTAGTCACAGATAAAACCTTGTCGTGAAGTAGAAAATCCCAGCTCTTCACGTAATACTCATTATTTAACACATCAGGTGCCGAGCCTTTATAAGAAGCGTTAAATGACTATAAATTTTAATAACATCTTTCAACTATATATTATTATTTATGAGTAACGCATTAAGTATAGTAAAATTGCAATTTGTATTAATTGTGGCTTGATCTTTAGTACAAGACGATCAGTTATTGTAAACGATTCATCTTTTGGAGTCTGAAGGACTTTTTATATATTTCAAAAATGATTGTTAACGTTCACAAAATAAGGGTTCGAAACGACTGTTTCAGACGGAGAATAATATGAAAATTTATACTTACTGTTCGTTTTTTGCTTAACTACTGCTTTGATGGTATCTATTGGACGTCGTAACACTATAAACCTAACACTGGAAGTACTATAACACTTTCTTAAAATTATACCTGAAAGGGAATTTTGTTAAAAAAACACAATTAAAAGACAATATAAAGTTCAAAAATATATATTAAATCTCTTCAAAAAATTTATGTTTTACAAATAACTTTTAAGAAATATGTTTGACAAACAATAGTCTGGCCCGTGTACAACACATGGTGAGGAACGGAACGATTTATAATGTACCAACTACCATCCAATATGCAGTTTTGTGAGCTAACGATTACACAAAAAGATTCAAGAAAAGTTCAATGTTTATAAAATTTGGTGGGCTTTTGCTTGCTTGTCTATTCACGTATTTGTATTTCAATATCAATTTTGGTCGCTCCTCGGAGCTTGAAAATGCTTGAATCGCAACGACTTTGAATTATATTTGGGCAATTGCAATTTCATACATTCAGGCAAGGCGGTCCCATGCACATATGAGTACGTGGTAAGTATAAGCAAACTCTCAAGCAGGGTAAGTATACCGAAGAACAAATTAACTCCAGGTGGATATATTATAAGCAAATGAGAAATCTGGTTACCTCGTCTATCCGCCGCGAAAAAAAGGCTTACATGGAATATACCTTAGAAAATCATAAATCAAATACAAAATTGTGGTGGAAAACTATTGAAAGAGTCAGTATTTATAATAAGAGAAAAGCACAAGACATACCACAAGAGTTAAAAGACCCCGAAAAATTTAATAAATTCTTTGTAGAGTCAGTACCAAATACTCAAGTACCAAATACTATCATTGAGTATTATAAGGGCAATCTCCATAAAAATATGAATGTGCATAATCTATTTAAATTTCCGGAAGCTACCTCCGAAGAGGTGGCAAAAGCAATTAATTATGTAAAATCTAATGCTGCTGGTGTTGACTGTATCACTCTCAAAATGGTTAAGTTATGTCTTCCTGCTTGTCTAGATGCCATAACATATATAATTAATTTTTCTTTAATGCAAGGTATATTACCCAATATATGGAAGTGTGCTACTGTAATTCCAATAGCAAAAATCAACAAACCCGAAACATTTAAAGATTTTCGCCCAATAAGCCTTCTGCCTGTGCTTTCTAAAATTTTGGAACGAATTGTTTATTTGCAACTTTTGGATTTTGTAATGCTCCACAAACTGTTATCATGTCGTCAATCTGGCTTCCGAGCAAAGCATAGCACAGTTACTGTC
Source organism: Leptura quadrifasciata (assembly GCA_963675555.1). NCBI lineage: Eukaryota > Metazoa > Arthropoda > Insecta > Coleoptera > Cerambycidae > Leptura > Leptura quadrifasciata. The sequence goes on along the minus strand of OY776679.1, from coordinate 29,587,535 downwards.
CTTGTAGACGTCATGGTTGAGTACGCGAAAGCTATTGATCAATCAAAAGTTACCACCTCAGTACTACTTGATTACAGTAGAGCATTTAATTGCTTAAACCACAAACTACTGCTTGCCAAACTATCATTTATGGGAGTTTCTGATAATGCAACAAGTTGGTTCGATTCGTACCTCTGCAGCCGTAGACAGCAGGTTAAAATCGTAACAAATAATGACATGTCTCTTTCCACTGACCTTGCACTTAAATCTGGTGTGCCACAGGGTTCTTTGCTGGGGCCACTTTTATTTGTTCTCTATATGGCATATATATATGAAGAAGTTAGCCACTGTATGTTTCACTCGTATGCGGATGACCAGCAAATATCCTTGTCCTATTATCCTTCAGACGTTGCCGAAGCGTGTGTCAAAATAAATGAAGATTTGCAGAGACTGGCCCAATACTCTGTAAATCATGGCTTGGTCCTAAATATCAAGAAAACCTGTTCCATAAATATCGGAAGCAAAACATTGCTAGCCAAAATTAATGAAAATCATATGCAACTTAATGTAAATAACAACCCTATTTTGTCCTCTAAATCTGTAAAAACCTCGGCATAATATTTGATTCTCACCTTTCTTTTCATGATCACATTAATCACCTAGTACAAACATGTTATGCTAAGTTAAGACACATGTACCAATTTAAGTATATTTTGTCACAAAAAGTAAAATTGAAGTTAATCGAATCACTTGTTTTATCTGTGCCTGCTTATGGGGACGTGGTATATGGGCCATGCCCACGAATCAAATATTGTTTAAGTTGCAAAAAATGCAAAATTCCTGCGTACGCTTTGCGACACTAGCAAATAGGCGAGAACATATTTCACCTATTTTACGGGAATGTAAAATGCTTAATATTAAAAAAAGGTGGACATTACACTTGTGTTGTTTAGTACATTCTATCCTTAATAGCCACATGCCTATATACCTGCGTGTAAAAATTAAATTCAGAGGAGAATTACATGGTGAAAATTTACGCCAAGCGTCTAATCTGCTACACATTCCACAGCATAGAACTACCTTCTTCAAGTCATGTTTCTCTTATGCCGCAGTTAATAATTATAATAAAGTGCCGCAGAGTATTAAATCCCTGACCTACAATATCTTTAAGAAAAAAGTTAAAAACCTCTTGCTCTCTGATAATTAACTAATAATAAAAAAATGTAATTTATTTCTGTTTGTAGTAAGTTTGTTATCTACTGCTATTGTTTTTCCCTGTTTGTCAAGAAATAATTCTGTTTTTTAAATTTTTGTTTCCTGCTATATTCAATTTCGTCTCTTCACTGCGTCATTTCCGTCCTCATATCTGTGAGATTATTCAATTTGTAATTATGTATTGTATTATTGTATTTTTTGGAACCCTGGTTGGGATTAATAGCAGCTATTAGCTGACACCCCGCCAGGCTAAATAAAGGCATTTATTATTACAAAGATACTTTTCTGACACCGAATCACTGAGGAACCGGTTTAGGGCAAATCCCGTTAAAACTCATCATTTTCCCGTCAAAATAGACTGCTAGGAAATGATGGGGGTCCCATGTCGCTAAAGGCTATTTTCGCAAAAACTCACGATATACATTGGACAGAAGCTGGATTAACTTGTCCTCATATTTAATACCGCGCATGAGTTGCAGTGCTTAACAACGTCAAATTTTGTTATACTTTCTAAATTTTAGTGGTCTGGGCGACATTACGTCCCTGTGCAACGACATTTACTACACTTTCTAAAATGAGGCTCCTTGAGGAGTTATAGAAATTTTTGCATAAAAATGCCGTAGAGCGAAAATATGATTAAAAATATTAAAAACCTCTTCAACGATATTTTTACGTGAAACACACTTTTCATGCGAAATATTTCCCAAGTCGGATTTTGTTACAACGTCGAAAAGTATACCGAGGGTTTTACCGTGTTCTTTAATATTATCATGGCTATTGTTTATCATTCTAAAAAAAGTTAAAAATTACTGAGAACACCTTTGTATAGAGAACCGTAAGCGCAAAATGAACATTTTTTTCAATTAAGCGTTTATGTAGCCAAATATTTTATAATCATTGGTCTTTACAAAAAATACGTGAAAAAAGTTGTTAAAGTATTGTAGCAATTTTTAGGTTTGAGTGGGTGTAATATTTCTTGAGGCAGCGGAAACAACAGTTTACAGTAAATATAATTTGTTGTAAATGATTTAAATTGGTCACGCTTCAGTAAACGATTACAGAATTTTTCCTTCCAGGTAAATTAGTTTCCGGTCTGGACAGACAGATGGATTTCAGTGAAAACTATCCATCCTAAATACAAATATTGACCTATTAATTTTTGCAATAAACGAAAAGCATGTCAAAAAGAAATAATGACTGCACTATAATAATCATAATGTTTATTTAGTAAACGAAATTCTATTACATATGAAAGAAATATAAATATAATGTATAAATAAACACAATACTCTAAAAAATATCAGAGATATTTCAGCGTGGGATAGTACAATAGCAGAACATAATATGGTTAAAAATAGTTACAAATAGGTACAGTACCAACAATTTATACTAACTAATACTAAGTAAGTATAAGTATATTCACGTACACGTACATAAGTTCTTGATATATTATACTAATATATAGGTATCGTATATAACAGTAATCTAATAGAATTATAATTTTGAATTATATTTTTAATAATTCACACTATGATTAGCCTGTAAGTCTAGTAAGTATATTTTTTAGTAGCATTGTCCATATAGCAACAAAAATGGTGCTATTATTTTGATAGTATCTTTGTCATTTTGTAAGGAGGACGTTTTGATTTAGTTGCTTTTTGAATCGATTAATGAGTAGACATTTTCTAGTGGTATGTATCTTTTACATTTTTTTTTGAATTTATTTAGGGTCTTAAGAGCTGTTATTTCATGGGGTAATGAATCGAAAATTTCAGGTCCTAAGAAATTCAAGCTGTCGATGTCCAATTGTTTTTTGCATTAATTCAACGACAAAAATTTGTATTGTAATTATGTTCTGGTAATCGTAATAGATGTTTATTCGTATAAATGTAAATGCAGACTGCATAGAAATATTGTTGCTTATTGTCAAAAATTTTCATTTCATCGAATTGATCTGAGGAATACGTGATGCTTTAGTTTAAAAATGTCTTAAAGAATTTTTTTTGTAATACTTTGAATTTTAAAGGCTTGCTCAATTCACCTTCCCATCCTAATATTGCGTGTTATGTGAGGATTAACCAATGAATCATACAATATTTTTAAATTTTTTGTATTTAAAAAATGCTTGACTTTGTGAAATAGATGTATAATGGACCTAAGTTTTGAAAAGCTTAATATTAAAACATAATATTTTTAGTCGCAAACTCCTCTATAAAATCTTTATTTTACTCTAAGGAACCTAACCAGACTGCAAACAACAGCTACGGGCTATGTGCCCCGCCAAGCGCTGAATTACAAGTTACAAGCCTGGCGCGTTAAGTGTAATAATTGTCTATTACCATCAAAACGCCAATGCTTCGATTGCAACAAGCACCAGCCGAAAGACTGATCCTACTTAAAGGAGCTCTCATGCCAGTCGTCACACACCACTCGCAGACTGCAGTTTCGAGCTGTTGGCTCTCATCAGTGCAAGGTAGGCATGTGACAACCGACACGAGGATCACTTGACTATTTAGTACATTTCGGTATCTTTGGGATAGCGACATGTAAAATAGTCAGGAACAGACACTGGACCACCAGATGGCACCTGCTGACTGACTACATTAGTGTTTTGATGGTAATATGCAATTATTACACTTAACGCGCCAGGCTTGTAATTCGGCGCTCGGCGGGGCACATGGCCCGGAGAGTAGCTGTTGGTTGCAGTCTAGTTACGTTCCTTATAGTAAAATAAGGATTTTATAGAGGAGTTTGCGACTAAAAATAATATGTTTTAAACTTGCAATGTTTGTTAGTTAGTTAGTTTGTTTAGGTCAAATCTTGGAATTAAAATTTCGATTAGTTTTAATTAAGCTAGAGCTTTGAAATTTTGCATATGTGTATAAGTCCGGTGACAATACACTTCAACATTTTCATATAAGAAGAACAAGATGGTGGCTTCAAGATGGCGGACGACTTTATCCTTTATAATCCGATTCGACTCAAAATCGATATCTGGGGTTTTTGATATCGCTAATTATGAATTCTTAGTCAAAATTCAGAAATTCAAAATGGCGGCGCCAATGTGACTGACGACTTTTGTCATTTAGATCCAAATTGATCAAAATTGATACCTGGGGGTTTTCGGGTTCGCTGATTACGAATTGCTAGTCAAAAATGTAGTTCAGGATGGCGACTTCAAGATGGCAGACGACTTTTTCGTCTGTGATCCGATTCGACTCAAAATCGATATCTGGGGTTTTCGAGATCGTCAATTATACATTCTTGGTCAAACTTCAAAAATTCAAAATGGCGGCACCAATTTGGCGGGCGATTTTTGTCATTTAGATACAAATCTATCAAAATCGTTTCTTGTCAAAAATTTTGTTCAAGATGGCGGACGGCTTTACCGTTTATGATCCAATTCTTAATTTACTAATAATTAATTTATTTTTAAACCATTTTTTAATGCATGTGAAATATGTCTCTACCTTCTGTTTTAATTTAATCTAATCTGTGTCTTTGTAGTATACCACCGTATCGTCTGCAAAAGTAATTATTTCCCCTTTGGTTTCAAGAAGAAATAAATTATTAATATATATGATAAACAGCAATGGACCCAAGGCAATGCCTTGAGGAGCACACATATTTGACTGTTTCCGGATTACTGTACACTCCATTTAGACTGATATACTGAATCCTATTTTGTAGATAACTGTTAAAGAATTTTAGACTAACTCCTCGGATACCAAGATCTTCACGGAGTAGTAAGAAACTTAACGCATTAAATGCTTTCGCTAAGTCTAAAACGACAGCTAATGAAGGTATTTGTTGGTCTAAGGAATTATAATTTTTTTATGAGAAATACTATAGCATCTTGTGTTGATATACCTGCCTGAAAGCCATATTGTTTTGTAGGCATTACGTTGTATTTTTGTAAGTATGTTGTAAGTTTTGTTTTGATAATGTTCTAAAATACTCAAAGATTCCTGTGAAGGTAGTTAATAAGGGTATGGGCCTATAATTACCTGGGTCTAATTTATTTCTTTGTTTATATATTGGTATAACTATGTATGGTTTAAAGGCAGATGGAAAAATCTCGGTATCAATTACAATGTATATAATATGTGTATTGGGTCACAGATATATTGAACTGTATATTTCAGTATTTTCCGTGTATATTGTTAAATCCAGGAGACTTTTTATTTTTTAGTGCATTAATAGTATCAGTTGGTTCATATATATCTGTGTAGCTTACATAAATCGAGTTTCGTAATACTTTTAGTTTTGGGAAATAGTTACGATGTAGTACAATTTTTCCAGCTAATTTTTCTCCAGTTTCTATAAAAGCATTACTAAATGTATTTGACATATCTATACTATTAGCAATTATTTCATTCTGTTCATTTTTAATTAATCCTACGTTACTCTTAGTACTTGTTTTATTAAGTTATTTAATAGTTTTTCACATATAAGATATATAATTTCTGTTAATTACTAGCAAATTTTTATATTAATCGGCCTTTCTTTTTTCAATTAGGTTTTCAAGAATTCTTTTATACTTTAGATATACTACCTTTAAATATAGATTTTCGGGATTTCGCTTAGTGGCAATATATAGCGTATTTTAATGATTTAAAGAATTTGCCAAGAAGGTTGTCATCCAGTCTTTTCTTTTAATATTTCTGCGAGGAATTTTCTTATAATACGAGCGATATCGATTCATTTTTATATATACAGGCTGTCCATTTTATCAGGGCACTCGAGAATATCTCACTTAATATCGGTCGTACAAAAAAAAAAAATATTTTTACGAAAATTGTGCCGATTTATATAACCTATAAAATGGTTTAAAGATATTTGAAATCCATGGCCTACTTTAAGAGTTATGGCGGAAAATATCGACAATGCGGAAAACGTCTAGGCCAAATATCTCCGTTACTTGAAGAGATACAAGTAAAATTCTAAAGCGAAAATTTTTTGCAAAACAGTGTTTCAACGAGGTTTTATCTATTTTTTTTCAAAAGAGATTTACTCTTCAGGCTGTTAAAAAAATATATTTTGAAACGGGCGGGAAATGGCGCCATTAAATAGGGTATGTTCCTCCCTTTTCAACGATATATCACATGTCATATTTATTCATTGATGCTACGTTAGTAATTATAAAAATAATTTTTTTTAACCAATAAATTTGTTTTTTACAAGCATTATACTTGCCGTGGAGAAGTATGATTAAATAAAACGATAAAATAATTCAATAAGTTGTTCAAATCTTTACTATAATAAAACATTAACACAATTAAGAAGAATGAAGTAAATTCAGGAAACAATAACAAAATAATAATCAAGAAAGCAACATGGAGCAATTATAGAAAGAGTATTCGCAGTTATGCCAATGTATAGAGGTCCTCCATAAAAGCGTCACTCCTTGCTCAGAAAGTTAAAATGTCTTTACCAATTAATTTAAGTATAATATCAATTTGTTTGTATTTCATGATTTCATTATTATTTCAATTATTTTAAAATAGTTGGCTATGAACAAACTTGACAATTTAATTTTTTGACACATCATCTCAGTTAATACTTAAATTCTCACTCAATCACACTCGTTTAAGAATTTAAAATTTTCAAAAATGATTTTCATTCACATTGATCGTTATAATATGTTCGTTACATATTGCCAATGCAATTTTAACTCTGGATTAGCTCAAGTAGAATATAGAAACAGATTTCCACAAGCACTACAGCCGAATAAAACTCTGTTCAGAAAATTAGCTACGAAACTGAAAAATAATGGTTCATTTTTAAAGAAGAAGACAAGATTGAACAGTGTTACTGATAATGTAAATAAGGTAAACCGAGTTATTAATTATGTAAGAAATAAAAATACAGAAAATTTGGAAACATCATTAAGAGAAATTCAAATTGCTTGTCATATAAATAAAACAAGTGTTAGAAAAATTTTAAAGAAAAATGGTTACCGGTGTTATAAAGCCAAAAAAGTTCACAATTTACAAGCGGGGGACAAACTAAGGAGGACGAATTTTTGTAGGTGGCTGTTGGAAAAGAAGCGTGCTGATCCATTAATATGTAGTCAAATACTTTGGTCCGACGAGGCAAAATTTTCCAATAATGGATTTTTTAATCGTAATAATAATGAATATTGCGAAATGGACTTCTGAAAATACACACTGGCATAGACCGACTGGGTTTCAAAATCGTTTTTCAGTAAATGTGTGTATAGGTATTTTAGGCACCAATTTAATAAGTCCTTATTTTTATGATGGTCACCTCAGTGGTCAAAGGTACCTAAACTTTTTGAGAAATGAATTTAATGAATTCTTAGATCTATATGTAGCCATTTTTGATAAGGTTTTATTATTAAGAACTATTTGTTTAGATTGAAATTGTACGGAAGTTGTATCTGTTAAATATAAAATAATGTCATCATTTTTATTAAACTCTGCCTCGTTGTAAATTAAACTAGACCCATTTATATTATATAAGGCTAAATTTTCGAGTTGATGCGTTTTAGTTAATATAATACAATTAAACTGCATTTCTTGGTGAGCTAGTATAATTCATTTCATCCAAGTTCTTGTTTAAACTTCTGATATTATTATTATGCATTGTTCATTATATAGATACTTGCTATATTTTAAACATATTCTATTTCAGAACTATCTTAGATATTTACATTGTTATAATAACCAGTGAACGATGGTTTGTATAACCGCCGCATTCGCCAAAAAGCATACCCATTTCAATATTTTAATTATGGACAAACAAAAAATCTGAGCATCTGATAACGTATCATCGGGTACACAATATTCAAGTTAAATGTGTGTGTATATGACTATTTTTACTGTTATACTTTTAGTTTGTTTATAATATTAAATGTTTTTAAGAACCGGTATCTAGTGATGTCCCAGAAGTTACGTATTTTATATGACATCAAAACACAAATTAAATGTAAGTCTATTTCCAAATTTTTTGAAATTTGTGTATGTTTTTCACATAAAATTTTTTTTAATTGAAATTTAAAAACAAATTTTATTATTTTAATGTAAACCTTTAATGTTGATTTGAATAATTCCATAGAATTCTTTATATTTCTTGTGTCCTGAGGATGTTTATAATAATAAACGAAACTTCGACAAATTAAAAATTGTGTTTGTTAACTAGAGGTTGATCTCAACACCCACCAAACTCAGCAAACAATAATAATAATGTTTGTTTAAAAATAGTAACACAGTACAGGTGTAGAGGTGTGTAATAAATACACTAGTTTTAAAATAAACATAAATACGCCACAATAAATATATGAATAGATATTTATACTTGGAGAAAAATGACCAATAAATATTTAAAAATGATTAACGCTATGTATATACTGATATAAATTGATTAGTACTAAAGGTCTATAATGATATAGTGACAAAGGACCACAAAAATTAGTATTAAGAAAAAAAAAATTAAAAAGACAATAAATCACACAATTTAGGACAATTGAAATGTACATGAACGATTTAACAAATTACTACTTACACACATGAAGATAAACGATAAACGAGCAGAAATGTAGTACATTTCACATAGGTATCGGTATCATGGTACTACATAGATGAATAAATGCCTACAAATAGCATATTTCTAGGTGACGAATATACAATTAGAAATAAAAATTATAATAAATTTGTAGTTAAATTTGTGTACACACATTATATAAATTTTTTAGCTTTCTTTTAAATCAATTTGTTTTTGAATATCTGTTCTGGGTCCCTGGGTTACATAATTTTTGCATCGAATTATAAAAATATTTAAGGACTTTGAAATGTTAACATCATGAGGTAGCGCTGAATAAGTTTTTTGACACACATTTAAGATTTCTTTGATTTACAGTTTTAATCATAAACTCAGCTTTGTAACATTCGGAAATTTGTTGCGTGAAATATATGTGTGATATATTTATAAGATCGTCTTTATTTTTATATTGATTCACGCACTGCGTAATAAATAAGTTTGCTTGGGTCAAAAATTCCTGTTTCGTTGTATAATTTATCAGTAGGGAATAAAATATCTTTTTGTGCATTATCTTAATTTTTATATATAGGAATAAAAGGGGATTTCATGTTTCCTCAAAGCAAACTTCTTTATATTATTGTATTATATCGCTTCTTTTGAATACTATTGAAACCACTTCAAACTTTTGGAAATAATACACATTTTCACTGCTAATGTGAAACAAGTAACAAAAATCTGTAGCAATTTTAAAAGAAGCGAAGAAGATAGCCTCAAGCCGTGCATAATGCACATAAAGCCACACAATTTGGATCCTTTTAACGAAAACTTTTCAAATTATTTTTGCATTTATGGTGTGTAACTGATCATATGAGAACAAAAGTACGATATAAATCAACATACTTGAATGAAGAGTCTTCAATGGAAATAGTACAACAGCTTTAGAGTACTATAGGTATACTTCAATGGAATTTCTCAAGAAAATTACTATAGCTTTGTAGTTTTCTTAAAGTTCTACTACAATTATACAATATTCTTTTATTGCAGGTTATAAACGAAGTGGGTTAGTCGGTATACAAAATGCACTCGAAAGCACTTTACAAATCGTTAGAAACTGCGGTTTTGGAATGCGTGTGTCAGTGGCGGCGCCCGACTTATTCATTTATTTCCTGCATATACATTTCCTATCTGGCATGAGAATAGTAATTAATAATTGTATAGTATATCCATACAATAAAAATTAGTAGCAAAAATGATACACAAAATAAGTAAATGGTTTACCTTACTTGGATTTAAATAAATTAGTTAAATAATTAAAAATGGATTTGGTTGAACACAACAACTAAATAATGAGAATAGCAAATCTTCTCTTACTTCTTTATAAATAAATTAGTGTTAGTAACTCAATAAATGCACATGTAGAGAGAACACTACGGGACATTATGAGAACACCGACGAAGTTCAAATTTATATAATTTTTTTCTTAGTTAACAAATTATCAACAATTTCATTGTTTATTTAACAAATTAGGAGATCTCAAACTTTCTGTCTATGTAGATTATGATCCTTGAACAATTCTGAACACGATGCAGTTATTCAATATAAAACCCAACTGCCAATTACACAAAAAAGGAAAATAAACGAGGACATATAGTGTGGTGGCTTAAAGCAAATATTAGCCAAAATCATGACCTGCTGGATTAAAGCGAGATATTTTGCACAGTTCATATGTACCCTCAGTACAAACAATTTATGGGGCCCAATACCGCTTTAGTAGGTTGAATATTTTGTGAGATACAAACTTTTTAAATTTTGACATATTTAAAATTTTCGACTTCTATTGAAAAACCACCAACTTATACCTCAACAGCAAAAAGTGCCAACACATGTACATTTAAAATTGAATTTGCACAATTTAGATAAAAAACAGTTGTTGCAGCCTTAATATTTTATGAAATGCAAGCTTTTAAGTTTTAACTTTTTATAGGTTACTGTATAATCCTGCAATATGTCGTTTTTATAAATATATCCAATGCAGTTAGTGTTTTAAGGAAAAGTAACTTCATTAATTAATAATGTTTAGAACAATACAGAAAGACTACAATGTGGTTAAAATAAAAATTCATACATAAAATATATAAAAATCTGTAGGTAATTATTTTATTTGAATTAAAAAATGTAAACTACATTGAGTCATAGACAATAATTAGAGTAAAAATTACATTATAATAAAATATAAATGTCTACAGTTCACAGGTAACTATATTGTCCACAGTGACCTCTGCAGTGACAAAGAGCTATGCAGGCAAATACAGCATTTTTACAAAAACAATTTTTAGAATAGAGAGGTTTAAGGCTTGCAGCCAAACTTGATTAATTCCCTACAGCTTTTACTAGTATGGACATGCAAATCGGTTTCCAAGTTTCTCCGTTATTTTTCTATTCGAATTTGGTTGGAATAGGTGCATCTTGGAACGATTTTAAACTATTTAGCCAGATGCTAGATTGATAGATGCATCGATTTGTGTGTTGGATGAGAGAATCCTGCGGGGGCGGTGGACAGTGCATCATCTTCACTTGTGTTCCTTGCGCAAAGAGATCCTCTCTGAGCTTGTTAATACTACTAAGTTCTGTGGTGCCATCGTTCAGGATGCAAGTGAATCGTTCGATTATTTTGAATTCCTTATTCCTTTGTATCACCAACGGACCTCTCCAGGGAGTTGCGAGACCTTGATGTTGGTGGAGAGGCTTAAGTAATCGCCATGATCCTTTGGACTATGCCGACGGGGGTCTCGCAAGTGACCCCTGACTAAACCGGAAAGGCCAAAGAGAAGCGGTGAAAAACTAAGAACGGCTCAACCTCACGATCTACTCCAGACACGGAGTGGCTACGGAAATCGGCGCACCCGGGGGTAATCCGAGCTACTAGGGAGCTGTGCCACTCACCCGCTTAGCACCGTAACCATCGCCCAGACGTCAACGACCTCCGCGGAAAAGAAAAAACGGCACCGCAAGGGAAAAGCTGTGTGGTCACTGTGAACGTGGGACTTGTCTTAACTGGCCGGTGCGCGAGGAGACAACCTCTATAAAACAACCAACAGCGAAGTCGTAAAACCTGTGGGGTACTGGGCGCACCTCACAGTATTAATGCCTTCCTTCCAGTATGGGCCCACTGCTCTAGGGTGACGGAGATTTGGATCCAGTTCGTGGGATTTAAAATGATGGAAAACAACGAAAGCCAAAATCAAAAGAATGGAAAAAATGAGTCGATGGAAAAGGCAAAGACAACAGACATGGACGATGGAACAAAAATGTTGACAGAACAGGAGATATTTGCAAGAAGAAGCTCCATACTGAGGAGCCCGCCCAAGAGCAGGAGCTCTTCGATGGTGCTAAGACCAGGAGAGGAAGAGGGGACGAGTTGAGTCCCCTAAAGTTAAAGAAAAGGAAGAAGATGTATGGGACAAGGCTACCGCGCAGATGATGGAGCTAATTACCAAGCTGGAGCAAAACACCAAAAACCTGAGGGGCCTGGTGAAAATTAACACCAACACCAAGGTGGAGATCAAGGCGGAGGTGAGGGAACTAAGCTGGATAGCTGAGTATATCGGCTGGAAGAGCAAAAAGTGCGTCAAGATGACGCAAGAGCTAAGACAAGAGATGAGAATCTTCAAGGAAACGAGAGAATTCTCTACGCAGACGGAAGGTCTCTGGCACCCTACAGGTAAAGAGAAGGAGGAGGAAGTAAAGATAGGGTGGATTAAGGAAAAAAACGATGCGTGGTCGGGGGAATACAATGACCTGATCGATACCATTAAAGAGGACTGGCCGGAGAGGGCATTCCTAAAGACGAAATGCGAGGAGGGTAGTCCCAAATGGGGAGAGACGGATGAGGACCTAGTATAGAGTAGGCCAGGTGGAACACGGGGCGTGTAATATCCACCTAACCTTAAACCGTGAAGAAGATCGCAGGGACACTGTAAGACATATGTTCCTTCAACCGGCAAAATTGGGAGTAGAAGAGATATGGAAAAACGAGGATATATTTGAAATACTGAAGAAATGGGCAGCCATATTAAAAGAACTAGGGAAAAGGAAGTGCACCCTTGCCGCACAAGATGGGGTGGATAGGATAACATAAGGAAGCTCTGCGAATACGCGTTTAGAGAAGTGAATGGATTAAAATACTCGTCCCTATGGGAAGAAATTCTAAAAATAAGAGGGAGTCATCTGTAGATACCGTAGGATAGGAAACCTGAGGAAGGAGATTAAGAGAAGAAAATACGGTAATAATTATAAAGGCAGGAAATAAATCCTATGCGGAACTGGTAAAGGACGTTAAAGGGAGTGTAAATATTGAGGAGATTAACGTAAAAGTGAAGAACATGAAGAAAACAGCAAAAGGGGATCTATTGGTTACGGTTGAGAGAGGTGCAGATAAGTGTAAAGCCTTAAAAGAAGCTGTGGGGAAAAATCTACAACAGGTAAGGGTGGAAGAAAAAAGGGAGAGCAAAATGATATTTATCAGCGACATTCACTCAGCAGCGAACGGAGATGAAATCAAGGAGGCCATTGTAAAAATAGTGGCGAGTCCAGACTTCGCAGTAAAGGATATCCAAATATCCTCAGTAAGGGAGACGTTGAATGGGAGTCAGACTGCAACAGTGCAAGTCCCAAAGGGAATTGCAGGACTTCTTCAAAAGAGGGGAGACGTAAAGATTGGATGGTTAAATTGCAGAGTCGCGGAAAGGGTTAATATCGTCAGGTGCTTTAAATGCTTGCAGTTTGGGCACAAGGCAAGAACGTGTACGGGGGAGGATAGAAGCGCGGACTGCCTAAGATGTGGGGAAAAGGACACAGGGTAAAGGACTGTAATAAACTTGAGTACTGTGGGAATTGTAAAGCAGGGGGACACAGAAGTGACTCTATGAAATGCCCAAAATACAGGGGCATGATATACGAAAGGGAAGAAAGAGGATGGATACCTTAGTTATAAAATCGAGATGGATAAATGGATTCGAATAATGAGGACAAAGAGAACAGAAGAAATCTACCCGCGAAACCCTAATCGTTTTAATAAATGGGGGATGTAAGGGAAAACGGGAAGTTTTACTAACACCAATACACGATGAATGACCCGTGGCCTGATGGAAAGCGAAAGCAGTTCCAGGTTACGTGGAAACACTGATCCAGGAGGGGTTTTAGTCGGTAGGAGTCTTCCACTACCCGGTGCAGTAGACCCTGGCGGGTGTTCATGCAGGATTTGCCCTCCACCATAAAAGATCACCAACGAAAGTTGAGATATTTTTTGAAATTATTTTTCCAATATGGCGGTGCAAGGCAAGTGATTCATCAACTCTTTATTCAAGCCTTGAGTTCCCTCTATAGATAAATACTATAGATTTTGGAATAGAATGGTTTGTTTCAAAACTGATTTTAAATCATTATTTCTTACACTTAAGTCAGCCCTGATGTGGTATATGCGATATTTTTCAAGTTTATACATTTCTAGACGCCACTGTTTCAATCTCGTCAAGCTATCATCTACCTGTATTTTCTTTCCGACCATATCTAATCATTTACATCCTGTCCGGTATAGGTACGGCTATTACGGCCCGCCCACCTTACTTAGCGTCTCTTAAAGGCCTTTTTTTACACCCCGACCGGTACCCGTGCACGTGAATCGCCTCAGGGCATCATAAATGACCTGACTAGGTCCACTGAGATAATCTATCGTGCTCGAGGTACGATTCTAAGATGGGGAGACGAGGGTCTAAGCACCCTTGCCGAAATTGATGACCAGGTCAGATTAAACAATGTGATGGTTATAAATGAATCTTTTCACAATTTTAATCATTATTTCTCAAGCGAGAAATAATGGTTTTTTAAGGGAGATTGAGTCTTTGTGATGTGTTATAAGGGCTTTCAGGTGAAATAAAAGATTTTTGATTCAGAAATAATTCTTCACATTTTAGTAACGTATGATGATATATTTAGATATATTATAGTGAGTTTAAGGAAGCATTAGTTTTAGCGAATGAAAATACCTTATCAAAATATCGGGGTGTATCAAAATAAATTAAATATGCATAATATACAGTGAGTTCCATAAGTAATGGATAAATTCATTATCTGTGTAATTCATAATTTTATTTTATTTATTTTATTTTAGTGTACACCATCCAACAGTAGGTACTTAAACCAATTATAAAATGGGCAAATACTGTATATATTAACATATAGATACAAAAATCAGCAAAACAAATACGATCCGTGATATAATATATACCTATATACAGATATACACATATACGTAACATACATACAGATAAAAATATATGCACACATATATACAAATCGGATCAAAATATAAATAAAACTACAAACAGATATGTACTGAATAATATAGCGGCCCCGTTTCCGAAATACAGGGGTGTATTATATTTTGTAGAAGAATTTTCTTTTCGCCATATATCTGTAATGCGTAAACAGAATCCAATGAAATTTTGTATTTGAATGACAGTAGTCATAAGCCATCTAATGCCTGGGATTTTAATAAAATATCAGGGCGGACCCAGAATAAAATTTCGAGTATTATTGATACCATCACTGATAAATTGGGCTTCATCGGTAATCAAAACTCTTAACATAGTTCGTCTATGGTATAAAACCCAGCGGCAAAAAGTTAACCGAAATACTTTATCACCTGGCACCAATCTTACAGTTTGTATATGATAAGGGTGCATTTGTTCGCCTTTAATACTTCTCCAAACTCTGGTTTGAGGAATATTTTATTGTTGACCAATTCTTCTTTTGCTGATTTTTAGGTTCTGGTCAACCATACTTAAAATCAAATCTTTTTCTTGCCGAGTCTGCCTAACAGGACGTTCCATTTTCTTGATTGAGGGAATGGTTCCAGTTTCAGAAAGATGCTTAAACACTCTATAAAATGTTTTATAATCCGGTACACTTTGATTTCCAAATCAACGTCTGTATTCCTTTTCAGCAGTTTTTGTATTGTCATTGTAATACCCACGAACATATTCATATTTGTTAATGTTAAAGTATAAAATACATACACAAGTCAATACCATTTACAAAGACAGATTAAAATTTAAATATTAAAGATATACATTTTGTTACTTACAATAAAATCATTTAATAAAACATATATGCAATAACACTACCAAAGACGGTTGTATATAGATAAAATTAGCTAATATATTTTTTAAATTGTTAATTATTTTTTCTAACGAAAAATATGCTCTGTTTAAGAGGAACTCTTTTATTTTATATTTAAACTTTGTTGAATGGAAGGTTTTTATATAAGATGGAACCTCATTGACCTCTAGTTAATCGAGTGTACTTAGTACACATATTGTTTCTATTTCTAGTATCGTGTTCACGATTATCTGAATGTGTATGGAATTCATTTATATGGTTGGAGCAAACATTGCAGAGCATACATACTCGGTAGCATTAATATTTTTAAGTTTATGTATAAATCTTCAGTTTCATCACGATATCCTACCCTTCCTACAATTCGGACAGCTCTTCTTTGCAGGCCAAGGAGTCCACGTTTTCCCGCAGCATGCCCCCAAGCAAGCATTACGTATGACAGTCTGGAATGGCACAAGGTAAAATATGCCGTTCTTAAGTCTATCTTTGATACAGGAAAGGAAAGTTGTCTCACAGCATAAATATCTTTTGATAGATTATCAGAGACATAGTTAATATGAGCATCCCATTTCAAAGTGGGGTCTAGATAAACACCTAAGAATTTGGCACTGCTAGGGTTGTCAATGTTACTAATATCCCGTGTGGATGAAATCAGTTTTATTGTTTTTGTGTCATTCAAAGAAAGCTTGTTCAAACCAAAAAATATTTTAGCAGTTGACTGTGCTTCTCTGCACTGAATTTCTAGTTGTTCTAGATTGTAATGAGACATCAATAGAGTCGTGTCATCAGCATAAAATAAGCCAGAGAAATTTTCAAAAGCATCTGGCGAGTCATTTATGTATATTAAGAAAAGCACAGGACGCAATATTGAGCCCTGAGAGACACCGGCCTTGACATATAGCTCACTTGACATCTCTCCATTCAATCTTACTACTTGTTTTCGGGTTTCTAAATAAGATCTTAGTAGTTTTATGCTTATTAGATTGAAGTTGTGTTTTTCTAGCTTTTTTAACAGTACTACATGTGAAACACAGTCAAAAGCTTTACTGAGGTCACAAAACAATGCTGCTGAATAACTGCCTTTCTCAAAGAAAAAATCATATTTGCGTATTCTCTACTCGTGTATGTAAACGGTATTATTTAGAATTATTACAAGAGAGATTTATATTATCTGTAAAACATAACCTCTGACTGTTCCTTTGACGTAACGTTCAGGCGCAGAGGCTTTTTTCCAATAATTTTAATATTTTGCAGACTCGGTTATTTGTTTTTGAAGAGGATACTACATGTGGCTGGGGTAACTGTTCTCGATTTAACGAAGTGTTCACGCTTCAAAATAAAATTGTACGTACTATGTCCTTTAAATCTCCTCGTCATTCTTGTAGACTTCTTTTCAGAGAACTGGGAATTCTAACTGCTTCATCTCTATATATTCTCAACTGTATATTGTATATAAAAGAAAACTTGGAGCAATTTAATAGCAGAAATGACATAAATAAAAATCTGCGACAGAATTATAATCTCAACATACCAGTTCACACCCTATCCATCGTTGCAAAAGGTCCCAAATTAATGTCTATAAAATTATTCAATAAATTACCTGTGCACATCAAGAAAATAAATGTCATTAATCTTTTTAAAAGAGAAGTAAAATCACTTTTACTCAAACACTCGTTTTACTCAGTCGATGAGTATTTAGGGACTAATTTTACCAATACCAGCTGACAACAGAGGAAATATTTCCTCGAGTTTGTTTTCGTTTTCCCTATGGAAAGTTAATATCTTGAAATGTCTTGCTTGTTAGTCATGCATTTGTTTGTTCTTTTACATTATCCTGTATCTAATTTATTTTTTTATTGACAAATTTATATATGTATATGTCTTGTGTAACTTGACCAATTTGACTATATTCTAATGCTTGTAAAAGTCTATGGAAACAAAAGTATCATTATCATCATCATTATTATCAAAACCCAAATAAAAGGAAGAATCTTCAATAATTTAATTTTTTTATTTAAACAATAAAATGGTGCCCAAATATTTTTTATGGGATGCTGTATCTTTCTAGGGTTAAATTAATATTTTTATGTCAAATGTTTTATAAAATGTATACAGAGTGTTATTTTCTAGGAATAAATTAAAAATATTTTTATTCTGGATCCGGCCCTGGTATTTTATTAACATCCCAGGCATTAGATGGCGAATAACTACTGTAATTAAAATTTCATTGGATTCCGTTTACGCATTACAGATATACGGCGAAAAGAAAATTCTTCCACAAAATATAATACACCCTATATTTCGAAAACGGGGCCGCTTCAGGCATTACCGTATGGGGATTTAAGATCAATCTTTTGGTAAAGTACAACCCTCTCCTCACTACTCACCCTGTATAATTAGATATTAAATTTTGAAACAAAATATTTAATTGCCTGTATACCCTGTATAAACATTTTAATTAAAACGATCATTTGCTCTTTTAATTTACTAGCTCTGTAAGAGGCAATACGCTTGTTAACTGTTCTTGTTTTTAATATATCGGGATTGCTATTAAAAATGTAAAAAGAAATGAGAGAAAACAAAAAATAAACCGAAAATCCGACTGTGAAAGGATCTTTAAAATACAATAACGGACTATAGCAAACTAATACATTTATTTAACAATGTAATTTGGGAGAACGTCTTAAACGAGGAAAATCCAGAAATCGCCACAAAACAATTTTTTGAAACTTTTCTAGATGTATTTCAACAATGTGAATCAACAAAAATAATAAGGATTAAACAACACATTAAAATAAAACCATGGATATCCAGCTCTATCATAAATTCAATAAAAAAAGGGACAGATTAAAAAGACAATTACAACAAAATTATAGTGTAGAGAGGGAAACAATATACAAAGCGTATAGAAATAAATTTAAAAAAATTATCTCTGACGTAAAAAACAACTACTATAAAAATGAGATTGAAAAAAATAAAAATGACTTGAGAAAAACTTATCAAATTATCTCAGAAGCAACAAATGAGAGCAAAAGTAAAGGTAACAATAACATTCAAATTAAAAATGACAATAACTGCAATTTTGAAAACGACAAGGATATGGCCAATTATAGCAACAAATATTTCTCGAACATTGGTATCCAAATGTATCAAAATATTCCGGATCAAAACATTGCGAATTCAACATATCCACCAATTCTATCTAATATCTATCTAATAGGTATCTAATACCTACCTACCTAATGATCTTATAAAGTATATAAACAGTTTAAAAGATAACAGTGCTCCCGGTGGTGATGGCTTATCAGTCAAAAATCTAAAACTTCTACACATCTACATACTGAAACCTCTAAAACACATTATTAATTTAATCTTTAAAACTGAGATTGTACCGTATCAATTTAAAACATCTATCGTTACCCCAATTTACAAAGCAGGATCCCCAAATATCATTGGCAATTACAGACCAATTAGTCTAATTAGCAACGTAACTAAAATCTTCGAAAAAAGCCTAAAAGACCGGTTATTGTCATTTCTAAAAACTAACAATTTACTCTCAGAACATCAATTTGGATTCACAGAAGGTCTTAATTCCAGTGACGCTATACATCAACTTATATCTCATATTGCTGAGAACATAAATGAAAATAAAAAATGCATTGCTGTATTTCTAGATTTGGCAAAGGCCTTTGACACGGTCCCTCATAAAAAACTCCTGAGTGTTCTCGAACAAAATGGAATTAGAGGCACCGTGTTGAGAGTCTTTGAACACTATCTCACTGGTAGAACATAGAAAGTTAAAATTCGTGAAACTTTGAGTGAACCGGAGATCGTGCGCATAGGAGTACCTCAAGGTACCATACTAGGCCCCATGCTCTTCAATCTATACATAAAAGGACTACCTGAAATTAATGTAACTGACAAAGTAATATCCTATGCGGATGATACAGTAATTTTATTTAGTGATAACAGTTGGAGGGGTGTAAAAGGACAGGTCATTGATGGACTAGAAGGGATAAAAAACTGGCTTGATTTCCACAAACTTCCTCTAAATATTAATAAAACAAATTACATTGCTTTCACAAAAACAATAGCAAACCGGCCTGAATTTACAAATATAAAAGTAAATAATTTTTCTCATGAAATAACAGAAACTAAAAGTACTAAATACTTTGGAATCATAATAGATCAAAATTTAAAATGGGACATGCATGTAGAATATTTGACAAATAAACTTAGATTCTTAATCTACAAATTGTATCTTCTAAAACAATTCTTAGATAAGAAGTTGCTTAAACACTATATCTCTCTTTGGTAGAGTCTATCTTACGCTATGGTATCATAGCTTGGGGTGGCCTCTATATCACAACATTGAAACCGTTAAATGTCCAAAATAAAATATTAAAAATCATATTCAGGAAACCTCATTTATATCATACTCAACTTTTATACAAGGAAAATAATATATATAATGTGCGATCTTTATTTACACATTCCATGCGTTGCTATGTCTATAGGAATAAACATTTAAAAAGATATATACATCATAGTCAGTCTACAAGAACAATTAAAAATATGCTCAGTAAAGTACCGAAACCAAATAATGAATTCTATAAAAATCAATTTAACTATCTAGGGCCAAAGATTTTCAACACTTTACCAAAAAATATAAGAGAAATAAATAGTCATAAAAGATTTACTAGAGAATCAAAAATATATATCTTTGAAAATGAGTTTATGTTTTCCCAATTTCTGTGATGTCACATGTGGCATTATCTTAAAGTCGTTTAATCATACTTAATGTAGTATTACTTCTGCTTTTTACTCACTCTAATTATGCATAGTCTTATATATTAAGCGCATACGGGCACTCTGTCTAGGTGTCATACAAACCTTGTTAAATCTACAACACTGTTGAATCCTATAAATGATTGTTGCGACTAATGTAAAAATTTGTGTTTTTAAATAAGTAAATAAAAATATAGTTGTAAATAATAACTAACATGTTCAGTGGAGATAATTGAAAAAAAATGTACACAATTTTCTCCACATAAATCATTTCTGTGTGAGAAGATATCATGCAATCACTTCAAACGTTTGAAACTTACTCTTACATAAACTAAAACTTTGGGAAACTATTTATGAAGTCGATTGGTAAATAATTTAAGGTGATATATTCCACCTCATATTATTTTCTCGCAAGAAAAATTCTTATAAAGGTTGAGTCACCCCTATGGAGTTTGTCAGACAATTTATTATCAAAAGTTAGACAGGTCCTATTGTTGAGGATATTAGGTAACCTAACAGGTACACCCTCATTATTTTACCTATATTAGAGTCAACCTGTACGCATTCCGTGCGATATTAGAAGACACTTTCCCACACTTTGTATAGATTTACTTAGGGGTGATTTGAGGTGCGGAGGTTTTAAATTTGAAAATGTTTACAATAGGGGAGATGCAGGTGGATGAGCTATTTTTAAGTAATGTACACTTGCAGACACATGTGGATTATATATTAGTGGCGGGGTTAATGTGTAAATCTTGTGAGGCAATTTTTTGTTAAGTTGATGCACGAATGGCGCGTCAGTGTGTTGATGCCGCCTGTTGGAAATATCTAGAACAAATATGGGTGGGTGTTGAGAGGCCGAAACCAAGACCTTATGCTGCGTAACGTAAATTAGTTTTCTTTACGTTTACATTTGTGGTCGAATTCAACAAAACAAAGTTCACAAAATATATTTAAAATCATTTAGTATGACATAAAAAAATATACAGGCTGTCCATTTTATCAGGGCACTCGAGAATATCTCACTTAATATCGGTCGTACAAAAAAAATTATTTTTACAAAAATTGCCGCTTTATATAATCTACAAAATGGTTTAAAGGCATTTGAAATCCATGGCCTACTTTAAGAGTTATGGCGAAAAATATCGAATATGCGAAAAATGTCTAGGCCAAATATCTCCGTTATTTGAAGAGATACGAGAAAAATTCTAAGGCGAGAATTTTTTGCAAAATAGAGTATTTCAACGAGGTTTTATCTATTTTTTTTTAAACTTATTTTGAGATTTACTCTTCAGGCTGTTAAAAAAATGATTTTGAAAGGGCGGGAAATAGCGCCATTAAATAGAGTATTTTCCTCTTTTTTCAACGATATATCGCATGCCATATTTATTCATTGGTACTACGTTAGTAATTATAAAAACATTTTTTTAAGACCAATTATTTTTTTTAACAAGCATTATACTTGCCGTGGAGAAGTATGATTAAATAAAACGATAAAATAATTCAATAAGTTGTTCAAATCTTTGCTTTGCACAATTAAGAAGAATAAAGTAAATTCAGGTAACAAAAACAAATTAATAATAAAAAGAATATAGCACACAGAACATTAATATTTATCTCATCCTCAAAATAATTTTTACGATATCATATCAAGTGTTCAAAGTGTCCACGCGATTACTTATGCACAATCGAGCGCGGCAAGGCACTGCATTTAAAACATTACTCAGCATTTCGGGGGTAACTGTAATACATGCCTGTTGAATTCGAGCTTTTAGGTCCTCTACATTTTGCGGTGTCGTCGAAAACACCTTATCTTTAATATATCCCCATGGAGAAAAATCCATTGGGGTTATATCTGGAGAACGAGGGGCCATCGAATAAATCCTTTGGTACCTATCCAATGTTGAGGCAAAATTTCGTCTAAATAATCTAGGCAAATCTGGGAATTGTGGGGAGGAGCTCCATCTTGTTGAAAACATTAAAAGTTGTGTCGATGCTCTAAAGGTAGGTCATCTAAGAATTCATTGAATTCATTTCTCAAAAAGTTTAGGTACCTTTGACCACTGAGCTGACCATCATAAAAATAAGGACCTATTAAATTGGTGCCTAAAATACCTATCCACACATTTATTGAAAAACGATTTTGAAACCCAGTCGGTCCATGCCAGTATGTATTTTCAGAAGTCCATTTGTAATGAATATTGCGATTAAAAAATCCATTATTGGAAAAATTTGCCTCGTTGGACCAAAGTATTTTACTACATATTAATGGATCGGCACGCTTCTTTTCCAACAGCTACCTAAAAAAAGTCGTCCTCCTTGGTTTGTCCCTCGCTTGTAAATTTTTGGCTTTATAACACCGGTAACCATTTTTCTTTAAAATTTTTCTAGCACTTGTTTTATTTATATGACAAGCGATTTGAATTTCTCTTAATGATGTTTCCAAATTTTCTACGAACTTTAAAACATCTGTCATAAAACCTATCTTTAAGAAAGGCGACAAGCTACTAAGTCAAAATTATCGACCAATATCCATAATAACTAATTTTGCAAAACTATTCGAAAAAATTCTAAAAATACGTCTGGATAAATATATTAAAAAATACCAAATTATTGCTACAAATCAGTATGGATTCCAGAAAGATGTATCAACCCAGGATGCTATTAGTCATTTAACGAATAAAGTATACACCACCATCGATAAGTCCTTACCATCACTAGCAATATTTCTGGACCTAGCAAAAGCCTTCGATACGGTGAACTTTGTTTTATTAATGGAATCACTTGAAGGGATAGGTATAAGAGGGAGGGAACTAAAACTATTTAATAGTTATGTGTATGATAGAAAGCAGTGTGTTGATATAGAGGGAACAAGAAGCCAATTCAAAACGCCTGAATATGGATTACCCCAAGGTACGGTTCTGGGACCATTGCTGTTTATCATATACATAAATGATTTATTCTTACAAAGCACCCTGGGTGAAATAATTACATTTGCTGACGATACTGTAGTTTACTATGAGGATAAATCATGGACTGAGCTAAAAGGGAAAGTAGAATCTGACTTCGCACTGCTAAAGAAATGGTTCAATAATAAAATACTTACATTAAATTGGCAAAAAATCTTTTTTCTACCTTTCGCTTCATACAAATCTGGGTTACCAAATTACAATAGTTTATTAATCTCCGATATGAATTCGACTACTGAAATAAACAGAACTGATACAATAAAATACTTAGGCATATACATCGATCAACATTTAAAATGGGATACGCATATAGAATATTTGCTAAAAAAACTAAGATGTATTATACCTTGTATCAAATATTTACATGATATAGTGCCTCAAAGCAGCCTACCAACAGTATACCATGCGTTGGTTGAATCACATTTAATTTATGGCATACTTAGTTGGGGAGGGATTAACAAAACTATATTAAACAAATTAGAGGTTTCACAAAAAAGGATTTTAAAAATTATGTTCTGTAAAGATATAAATTACCCGACAAACGATTTATACGCTGAAAGCCATTTATTTGATGCCAGACAGCTGTTCTATTACGCGATTTGTGTATACCAATATAAAAATAAAAATACTCTTTCACCTATACATCACAGTTATTTCACGAGAAAAAATCGCGAACAGTATACTGTTCAATTCATGAGGAAGTCAATAGGGCAAAGAAATTGTGCATATCTAGCTCCAAAAAATTTTTCGAACCTACCCGAAAACATAAAAAAAGCAAAATCTTTACCTCTCTTCAAAAAGCAATGTAAAAAACATATATCTCAATCATCAAGAATAGAAATCCACAGACAAATCGATCTTAAAAATAATTAATCAGAAAATGTCTCGGATTGTGTAACAATATATTAATATGGCTAACATTTACTAGTTTTATATTTGTATGTATATGTGTGTATGTATGTACGTGTGTATATATTTATATATGTATATATGTGTGTAAATATCTCATGTCCTAAAATAATGAGTTGTATAACAAATACATTATATATTAAAGAGATTCTTTCATAGTGTAGTGAGTAATATTTTACTATTAGATTTATATTTAGTGTTTTTACTTGTTGTTTATATCATTGTTGTTTTATTAGGTTATACTTTTTTTTTCCACGCTCAAGTATCCTCTGGGATATTTTGTGGTAAATTATGTTTATATGTGTACATTTTTCTTGTATTTTCATTGTACTTTCTAAAATAAACATTATTATTATTATTATTTCTGTATTTTTATTTCTTACATAATTAATAACTCGGTTTACCCTATTTACATTATCAGTAACCTTGTCTATATTATAACGATCAATGTGAATGAAAATGATTTTTGAAAATTCTAAATTCTTAAACGAGTGTGATTGAGTGAGAGTTTAAGTATTAACTGAGATGATCTGTCAAAAAATGAAATTGTCAAGTTTGTTCATAGCCAACTATTTTAAAATAATTGAAATAATAATGCAACCATGAAATAAAAACAAATGGATATTGTACTTAAATTAATTGGTAATGACATTTTAACTTTCTGAGCAAGGAGTGACGCTTTTATGGAGGACCTCTCTACGTTGGCATAACTGCGAATACTCTTTCAATAATTGCTCCTTGTTGCTTTCTTGATTATTAATTTGTTTTTATTATCTGAATTTACTTTATTCTTCTTAATTGTGTCAATGTTTTATTATAGCAAAGATTTGAACAACATATTGAATTATTTTATCTTTTTATTTAATCATACTTCTCCACGGCAAGTATAATGCTTCTTAAAATAAAATGTATTGGTTTTAAAAAGATGTTTTTATAATTACTAACGTAGTACCAATGCATAAATATGGCATGTGATATATCGTTGAAAAGGGAGGAAAATACTCTAGTTAATTGCGCCATTTCCCGCTCGTTTCAAAATAATTTTTTTAACAGCCTGAAGAGTGAATCTCAAAATACAGCGGTTTTGAAAAAATTAGATAAAACCTCGTTGAAACACTCTGTTTTGCAAAAAAATTTCGCCTTAGAATTTTTCTGGTATCTCTTCAAATAACGGAGATATTTGGCCTAGACGTTTTCCGCATTTTCGATATTTTCCGTCATAACTCTTAAAGTAGGCCATGGATTTCAAATGTCTTTAAACCATCTTGTAGGTTATATAAATCGGCACAATTTTCGTAAAAATATTTTTTTTTTGTACGACCGATATTAAGTGAGATATTCTCGAGTGCCCTGATAAAATGGACAGCCTGTATATGAGTTTTTAAGAATTTGCTTTTCTGTAAGTAGTTGTACTAAAAAGTAAAAAATAACAATGTACGACTGCAAGAAAAGCAAGGTGTGAGCACTCTGTATAATTGTAGGCATGATTGTATGAAAGGGGTAGAATCGTTATACACATATTGCCTTCACTCATGCGTGCATTATTTTTTTACTTTTTAGTACGACTTTTCACAGAAAACCAAGAAATTTTTTTAAAATTTCTTTTATCTTATACTTTTTAGTGATACTTTAATTAAATTATCATACATTGCCTAAGTTTAATTAGTGGGTTAATTTGGATTTTCAAGATCTTTCGCTTACTCGGTCCTTTGTCTTGCAGATTTTTCATGTTCAAGGAGTATTCAGTTCAAATTTCGCGAAAATCGGTTTTGTTATTATTTTTAATAATAAGAAAAATATTTAATTTTTTTCTTTCTATCTGTGTGATGAATAGTAGATATGAGCAATTTAAAAATGAATCTCATATATCTCAAATACAATAAACCTGTCGTTAAGAATGAATGTGATAGAAATTAAACGTAATGAAATTCCGTTTAAAACGATTTTTTCTCAGCCCATGTAGTTTTAAATATAACACAGTTATGGCTAATAAAATTAGTGTTTGGCAAATACTTATGAAATAGTTTGGGGTTTTGTTGGTACCGTTGGCAATAAGATGAAAATAAAAACAAAAAATCATATTGCTTCTTCTCAATATAGACAGCTACTAACCTGCTTATTTTTTGGAATTAAAATCACTTATCTGTAGAATAGTACTGTAAATGAAAGCAATATTTCGCGATTTTACTGGAGACAGTTCTTTTTTCTATTACATTAAACGAAAAAAATATGGTACAAAAATTATTTATCGCTTCCTAAGCTTTATTTCAATATTATATCTTTTTTTGTTTCATACAATAGTTTTTGAGTTATTTGGAGAAAAGCAATTTTTCCAGCAGAATCGAGAAACATTGCTTTGAATCAAAGTATAATGTTTTATTAAACAAGTAACTGGTTTAAAACACCCAATAATCAATATGGAGTTTTAAAATCTTTATTCTATGATCAATGAGAACAACAAATCTTTGTGTTTTTCTTTTACAACATTACGAGACACTCATTGTTTTACTCATAACTTTCTTATTTTTAAAACTAGGAATAGAGAGTTTTTTTATTTTTTGGCTTAAAAAGTAATAAGTGGGTACATAATATATTAGACCATAAAAAAGAAATGTATAAATGGGATATAATATTCTGACCTAACTACCAAACAGAGTTATACCTACTATAGTGCATATAACTAATATTTCTATGTAAACTGTTAATTCAATAGAATATCGCTCTTATCTTGTTATCAATATAAATTTTTTTAGTAATATTTTCTGTTTACTTAATTTTTGCATATTTTTAATACTAAGGCGAGGGGTAAACCGCTAGGCCCAATTTGTACATCTGATTTCCCTTTTTTAGAAATATTGTATGATTTCCCCTGATTTCCTCCTGATCTCCCCTGATTTTCTCTGATTTCTTCTCATTTCTTTTGATTGTTTTCTACATTAATACTAGATTTTGAAGTTACATTCTATGACAATCATTCTTTTAATTCGTTATGCCTTTTTTAATGTCAAAAATTAACAAATTTACTGAACGTTCTTTTTATTGAAATATTAACTACACCACTGAATTCAGTAAGCTAATCCCAATATGATATTACTAATTGACGTGTTTTTGTATTTTTTTTTACATAAAACAGGAGAAAAATTATGAATTATATGCATTTCTTTTGGGACACATTCTATAAAATAACTGCCTACAATCATTTTGTTTTAAATCTGTCAATATTCAATATTTGGAAACTTGGAATTTGCCCATTTGAGAGCTTACTCAATCAAGGGTTTTAATTAGCATTTCAATTAAAAAACCGCTAATTAAATTTGTTAATTTTTGACATTGAAAAAAATTCATAATAGGCCTTGAAAATTGAATCATATCTAAATTTTCGTCAGAAGGTAAAGGTTTTGATGGTTTATTAAAAACCGAACAAGTGAATGTAGTACACGTATCAACTAAAGGTTCCGTGGGCTGCTATTGAAAAATGAAAAACTAAAAAACCTGTTAACATATTTTGCAAATTATGTTGTTTAAAATAATTTTCGTTGAAAGTATTTATATAGTGCTATTTTGATTTTTTCAGATTTTTTAATCACAAGATTGGAAAGTTAGAGGGGGCACATTATTAACGATTTTAGGACCTTATATCTCGCGAAATATTCTACTAAAGGAAAAAATCACTTAAAAACTTTTATTGCATTTTTAAAGACCTGGTCGACGATACCCCACATAATGCAGTGCGCCAAAATAAAAATTTTCATCCCTCAGTTCTATGCATGGAAAGCTAACCCTAAATTATTTTTTTGTAATTTCATTACACAATTGCGTGGGGGTTCACATAAGACACCTGCCTGTAAAATTTCATCAGAATCGATGGAAAGATGGCGGAGTTACAAGGCTGTAATATACGGGCGGACGGCCATGACGAAATTATAAGGGTTTCGTTTTTGCAATTTGGCTACAGAATCCTAAAAAAAAATCGGCAGCTACTGGAAGCGGCTGGAACCTCCCCACTAGGTGCATCTTTGAAGCCGAAAAGAGCATTAAATTGTGTGACAAAACGGCACTAAACGTAATCCGATCTCATCCAAAATTTTTCAGATTTTCTGGGGCACTAAAAAAACCCTCAACTTACAATCATCTATGGGAGTTATTACCTACATTATCGCTCGTTGAATAATATACTATTAGGATATTGTCTGAAAGTTATTTGTGGCATTCTTCGAATATTCTTTCCTATTATTTGGGTTTTCTACCACGTGTATTATTATCTTCTTCAAAACAAATGACCGAATCTACAAAATAATAGAATTATTGGAAAAAAAGCCTCTGCGCCCGTGACGTTTACGCCAAAGGAAAAGTCAGAGGTTATGTTTTGCAAATAATATAAATCGGAATAAACACAGAAATGATGTATTTAGCTGACGTTTCGGAAAGTAATCTCTTTCCGTTTTCAAAGCTTTTTTTGAAGAACTCTTATTTTGCTGTGTATGTCAAAACATAACCTCTGACTTTTCCTTTGGCGTAAACGTCACGGGCGCAGAGGCTTTTTTTTCCAATAAATCTATTATTTTGTAGATTCGGTGATTTGTTTCAAAGAGGATAATAATATATGTGGTAGAAAACCCAAATAATAGGAAAGAATACTATTAGGATATTAACAACATCACTTGAACGACTAAGAAAGTCTAGTTATCCTAAATACTACAGATTTGTAAAGCAACAAACTGAAAATTGGTAAAGTGATAATCTTAATAAATTCACCAACGAAGGTACAGAAAGCATGTGATATTGATATTGTTACATCTACCTTTAAAGTTTGTGACAATCCACTAAAAGTTGCCGAAATCTTATTAACATGACATGACACCAACGTTATCGGATGACAAACGATGACAATGACAATCGTCAAAATTTTCTCATTGCAATCCGATCGCTCGCGGCTGTCTTTGTTAAATGAAACATTAGTATTTCAGTAATTTTACTAGATTTTAGAGGAATATTTGTAGTTTAATTCTTCGATTTGCCTGTATATATATTTAAAAACGGCACTAAACGTAATCCGCTCTACTTCTAGAGCAGTGAAGAAATCCTCACACGTGAATTGACACACGATATGACGAGTTTCATGACGTAACGGCTACGCGCATCGATCATGTCATGCGAAATACGGTGTATGCTTAATATTTGCTATGTTTTTAATTTTTTTCACGGAAACCAAATCGAAAGGGTAGAAGTGTGATATATCGTTGAAATCAGAATTTTAACTGCTTTTCAATGGTTCGATTGCAAATTGAAAGTAATTATAAAATAAACAACTTGTTGCGTCAAAATCGCACTAAACGTAATCCGATTTCAACCAAAACCTTTTCAGTTCTTCTGGGGCACTAAAGAAACGCACATGCAAAGTTTCATTCAAATCCGTTCAGTAGTTCCGGCGCTATCGTGCTATCACACATACACACATATACACACACAGACATTTTTCAAAAACCAATTTTTTGGGTTCCTAGGACCTCAAAACGTAAAGATTTGATGTTATCTCAATTTTTGTTTTTGAACCAATTTTAGTAACCTCATAATTTAATTGCGGGGAGGTTAAAAAACGTTAAAATCGGTTAACAAACACATTTTATAGAGCAATATTTTCATTGAAAGTGGGTCACACTGTATGTACGTTGCATTTCTTCCTTGACAATGGCGTCAACTGTATGCCACACAATATTACAGATATTAGTACATGGAATAGTTTTTTAGTTATAGCGCCAAAAGACAGGCAGACATATCGACGAAATTGAATAATCTTTTATTTTCGTAATCTACATCATTTGAAACGTAAGAATAGACTAAAATCTCGGAAGGTGAACTCGAGCAAAAATGACGATCCTCTACTCAATGTTCTATGACAAGAATATATTAATTTGAAATCTGTCAGCACTACATTTTCATAAGAAGACCAACATAACCTCACTAACCGATCAAACCCTATACAATTCTACGTTTTTGACACAATTGATACTGATTCGACTTAACCAACGACACAAGAAATACTTATAGCCTCGCTTATAGTAAAATAGTCACAGTAAAACAATGGCACAAAAACGGGCACAATAATAACAGTAAAGCGATGTGAAATATTCACGGTAAAACGCAGTGTCGTTCCATTATCCGCTTAGTATAGTCATTTGAAATTTTACTCTGCAGATAAAAAAGGCAACAAAAACTATACGATCTCATTAAAATACCGTTATTCTCTGTACTATTTCTCCCGCAAATTGAATCACTTACCTTTATATATTTTTGATGTAGGTCGGCGTGTTTGATGACACCATACCAAATGGTTCAACGGCGTTAATAATAAAAGATGTAGGACTTATGACGTCAAATAATTAAATAAGGAAAGTTAGTGCCGTATTCCTCAAAAAGAAACAACAGTGCAGCTACGGACACGTGTTTCGAAGCTATTGTTTCTCATCAGTGTAAAGTAGCTTAGCGAATATATCTTAGAGTTGAGCAAAACTAATAAAGGTAGAATTCCATTTGTAATTTCATAATTCATGTGCCACATTTTGGGCCTGAAATGAGAACAGTCAGTACGAGGGGTCCTATGTGTACTGCTTGCTCTATTTCCACCTGGCAAATGGAGTACTGTGTACTGTACTTTCCTACCTTTATTAGTTTTGTTCAACTCTAAGATATATTCGCTAAGCTACGCTACGCTGATGAGGAGCAGTAACTCCGAAACACGTGTCCGTAACTGCGTTGTTGTTTCTTTTTGAGGAAAAAGGCACTAACTTTCTTTCTTTCATTATTTGACCTCATAAGCCCTACACCTTTTATTTTGTATTTGCCAGGTGAAAATAGAGCAATACACATAGGGCTCCTCGTATTGACTGCTCTCATTTAAGGCCCAAAATGTG
This sequence comes from Leptura quadrifasciata, assembly GCA_963675555.1. Lineage (NCBI taxonomy): Eukaryota > Metazoa > Arthropoda > Insecta > Coleoptera > Cerambycidae > Leptura > Leptura quadrifasciata. The sequence continues at coordinate 29,556,085 of OY776679.1, read as the reverse complement.
GCACATGAAGTATGAAAGTACAAATGGAGTACTGTGTACTGTACTTTCCTACCTTTATTAGTTTTGCTCAACTCTAAGATATATTCGCTAAGCTACGCTACCCTGATGAGGAGCAATAACACCGAAACACATGTCCGCAGCTGCATTGTTGTTTCTTTTTGAGGAATAAGACACTAACTTTCTGGCGTTAATAATGACTTCGTAAAATTTTTGTTGCCTTTATATCTGCAGAAGAAAATTGCAGATGACTATCCTAGAATTACGCTGTAGAGTGAACTACTGGCAGGGCATGTCATCGAGTATAACCGAGTATAATAATAATAACTCTTATTCTTCCAGAACTATCCAAAGGGTGCTAGAATGAAGCCAATTATGATTCTACTTTAAATTTGTCAGTAAGGTTTTCGGTACGCCATCACTATTTCTTAACTATAATCGGATAATCGAAAACCTTATATTATCGTACTCTACCACCACATTAGTATACTATTGTATGGTTTTTGATATACCGCTGAAACGCGGGTCCGGTTAAAATGCATGGTATGTCGCCAGCCTTATGGTAAAATTGTTCAAAATATCCTTTTTTCAAGCAAGATATATTAACTGAAATGCCTATGCGCATAATATATTTCAACAAGATGCCAGTAGATTTCCTCCTGATTTCCGCTGATTTCCCTCGATTTGTACGCCTGATTTTCCCAGCGGTTTACCCCTTGTACTAAGGGGTAAAATGTTACACAATTATGGACCATAATAGAAACCAAATCGTATATACGTTTTTTGTATAATGGTATAATAAAGTGTTCATTTATTCTTTCCTATTATTTGAGTTTTCTACCACAGGTATTATTGTCCTCTTCAAAAGCAAATCACCGAATCTACAAAATAATAGAATTATTGGAAAAAAGCCTCTGCGCCCGTGACGTTTACGCCAAAGGAATAGTCAGAGGTTATGTTTTGCAAATAATCGGAATAAACACAGAAATAATGTATTTTGCTAACGTTTCGGAAAGTAATCTCTTTCCGTTTTCAAAGCTTTTTTTGGAAGATCTCTTTTTTTGCTGTGTATGTCAAATACACAGCTTTAAGATTCTGTTTATGTTATTTTCATAGATACTTACACAGAACATAGAACTGATGATATTTTCTTTTAGATAATGTTGAGTTTGTTAAGTTCTTCTTTTAATATCGGTAGCCAGGTTGTACAAATATCTACAGAATAATTCGATACGCACTTGTCTTTATTTAATAAGATTATTGCTGATTCATTAATTTTTCTTTTTTTGGTATCTGCTTCTTTTGTTAAAATTTTTGCCGAGTCCCAGTTTATTCTATGCCCGCTTTCCCAAGCATGTTCACAAATCTTTGATTTCTGAATTTCATTCTTTCTAATGTAATTCTTCTGCTCATCCAACCTCGCACTGAAAGGTCTGGATGACTCATCCACATAACATTTGTCACATTCGCACGGGATATTGTAAATACAGTTTTTTGAATTCTGCTCCCTGTTTATCGGTTTTGTTTTTGTTAAAATAGATCTTAAAGTGTTCCCCGTTTGAAATATTGTCGTAACATCAAATTTGTCACCTATACGGCGTAGCTTTTCCGATAATCCGTATACATAAGGAATTATTGCTGTATAATGACGTTCAGGTTTTTGTCGTACCTGATTGTCCCTATTTTCAACATTTATGAAAACTCTATCAACAAAGGCTTCAGGATATTGATTTTGTACTAGAACCTCTTTGATAAATTTTTTCTCGTTATTTAATATTTCATTATTAGATGAAATTATTTTGGCCCTATCGTATAAATATTTTACAACACCCCTTTTAAATTTATTGACTGATTTGAGTTAAAATTTAGATATCTATTAGTATGTGTTGGTTTTCTATAAACGCTTGTTTCAATTGTATTATTTACCCTTCTAATTAAAACATCTAAAAACGGTAGTTCATTCCTACTTTCTACTTCTAATGTGAATTTAATAGATGGTTCCTTACTATTTATATTTTCTAAAAAACTATCTAGTAAATCGACACCATGAGGCCAAATTGCAAAGATGTCGTCAACATTTCTCCACCAGACAACCGGTTTGTTTATGCAATTTTGAGCATGTGTGTTCTCAAAGTTCTCCATAAATATATTGCTTAAAATTGGTGATAATGCAGACCCCATAGCCATACCAAAATCCTGCTAATAGAACTCATTGTCCAATTGAAAATTGTTAAGAGTACCATTATGCTATTTACACTTAATTTAGTTCTAGTTTCCAAATTATTATCATTTAGCAACCTGTCTTTAACTATTTTTAAGGTTTCATCTACCGGAACATTGGTAAAAAGACTAACTACATCAAAACTAACCATCAGGTGTGATTCAGGAATATCGTTTTAATAAATTTTTTCTATAAAATGTTTACTATTTTTAATTTCTGAATCGGTATTTCCAGATAATGGATCAATAATTTTAAGTATAAATTTTGCCAAATTATGACATGGTGAATTAATAGAACTAACAATTGGTCTTAAAGGAATATTTTGTTTATGTGGTCTTTGGTAAGCCATAAAAATGAAAAGGCTTACTATGAAGTGGTGTAAGGTTCCTTCGTTCAAAATCATTAAATTCATGTTTGTATTTAAACAAAGTTCTGTAAATTTTGCTCTCTATTGATTTTGTTGGATCTTTGTTTAGTTTTGAGTAGGGTCCCTCATTTACAAGAGTCATGATTTTTGTGTTATATATATCTTTATCTATAATGACTGTGGCATTACCTTTGTCTGGCAATATTTTTATACTTTCATCGCGTTTTAAAGAATTTATCGATAACTTTTCTCCTGGAGTTAAATTATCTTTAATTTTGCATTGCTTCTCTAAAGCAATTTTTGCCCGTATGCGATATTCATTACCGTTATCTGTTGGTAAATTTTGAGCCGTTTTTTCTATTGCCGCTACTATATCAAATTTTGGAACAGATTTCGGGTTTATTGCAAACCTTTTTATAAGACAAGCCTGTCTGAAATGAAATGTCTTTTGACATATTAATGACAGTCCTGTCAATTAAAGGATTATTATTTATATTTTGTAATTGCTTAATCTGTTTTTCCCTTGTTAAGTTTCTAAATTTATGTAAATGCGTACGTTTTTGCAGATTAAAATATTTTTCATAACTCAACCTGACATTCCGGATTATAAACTGATAATCGTGTTCTATAACGCTCCTGTTTAGTATAGATTTAGTTCATTTATTTGTTACAGACCTTGTTGACTAATCATGACAAATATATACGGACTCTCGTTAAGATTTTCGATTTTTGTTGTCATTTTATCACCGACGTTTATGAAATGTTCGTTTATATAATTAGGTTTAGCGATATTATTATTTATTTATTTCCATTTACATCATTTATATTATTATTATTCGAAGTTTTAGTTTTACTGTTTATTGCTTTTTTTTATTAATTTCCTGATTTTTTTGTAATTCCATGAGCATCTTTTATGTCTTTAGTATAAAAATCATTTTTTGTTTCCCTTATTACATTATATAATGTTTTTCTATATTAGGTATATTGTGTTTTTAATTTATCTGAAAAGTGTATTAATAATTGTTTTTTCATACTGTCTCTTTCTAAATATAACTTATTAGTCCCAGTGTTATGCACGATTTTATTTTACTTTTTGCAATAACGTTTGTGGTACTCTTTTATTAGGGATTTTTTATTAATTAATGAAAGTGTCATAGCTATTTTGTATATATTTTAATTTTTCTAAATTATTTTTTTTGTAAATTACATTAGAAGCATGGTTTCTCTGCCCATTCTCACCGAAGTTTAAACTTAAACAAATTATGTAAGAATCAGAGAGATTAGTTAAAAAAATTATTGGTTTTATTTTAATATTGGCACCTGGATCATTATTCTGTGTAATTACAAAATGTAGTCTATTATGGTTGATGTAGTTTCTGTTGTCCTAGTGAAATATAGCAATTCTCAACTGGTGCATTTAAATAATGATTGACTGCATCATTACCATAATTTTTTATATTTTTGTTTATGTCTCTCAAGAAAATTTCGGTTTTATTTTTATTAATGTTTTTTAACAGTTCATATAGGCCATTTATATATAATTTTGTGTGTATTGATGGAGGCCTGTATGAGGTTAAAATGCCCATCTCAATTGTTTATTATATTAAAATAATTCTTAATAGGTTACTTTCAAAAAAATATATTATACTTACACTTGTTGCTAAAGATTCTTTTATGAACATTGCAAGACCATCATTTTGACTATATTTGGAATTGTTATAAAATATATCATAATTAGGTATACTAAAATGACTTTCACTTTCTATATTTAATGTTTTAGATTACACAATTACATCTATATTATTTACTATTTTCTCCAAATAGATTAAAGTTCTTGAATATTTTTTTAACTTTATGTTTGATAGGAAGGGTATTTTTTTAGTTATTTTCAACTTATAGCATCTCTTCTAAAATAATAATGTTAAAAAACATCATGCATATATTTCAATAGCTCTGTATGCGTCAATTTTTGTCATAAAGAAACAAAAGAAACAAAAAAATATATATTACTTACCTATAAAGAACACATTTAAATTTTTGTATTTTCAAAAAAATGCTCGAGATCGCACTACCACCCCTATTTTCCACCCCCTACACCCAGCAGGTTCAATAAAACAATATTTTTTCGTCACCTGTACATAATTACCCATACGACTGCAAAGTTTAAACCAGCCATATATTTTTATATAATTGAGAATTAGAAAAGAATTTGTATTACAAGTATGCGACTGACTACATTTGCTTGTAATTTAAATTAATAAAGGGACAATTGAATAGAAAATATTTTATTATTGATTTAAAAATATTTAGAATATACTTACCCGCTGCCACTGAGTTTCAATCTGAAGCAATCTCAGTAACCCTCTTAACAAGTAGGTAATAAACCCTCCCAGGTGAGTCGACAGGTATTTTTGAAGGCCACTTTTACATAACTCTGCTGGCCGACTTGTAATATACCTGACAAAGTTTAAAAGCAACTAAAATGCACTCACTTTTAAGAAGAAATCTTTTATGGCCATACACAAGAGAACTGTATATATTACATTTTTAAAACATGTACTTTAATACATTTGTGTATTTTATTTTAAAAAATGGCTTTCCATTTGCTTATGCAAGAGAACTGTATGTGTTTTACTGTTATTGTCAGTTTTTAAAATTTTATTAAAGTAAAATAATTTATGTTATTGGTTTTTATAACTTTTTCACTTATCTTTTTGTTGTTACATTTATTTTTTATTTTACTGAGTACCTGAAAAAGAAAATGAAAAAAGACAAAACATATATTTAAAATGTTTATTAAAAAAAATAATTTCTTAAAATTATTGGAAGACATCTTAAAAATATTAAAGCTTTAATCACAAACAGACAAAAATCTGTACAATATACAATTTACAATATTAAAACTACAATATCACATCGACAAACGTCAAAAGTTGAGCAAAAACAATCACAAGATCATTAAAGTTAAAAGGCACTGGGACATCACAGAAAGTTCATATTTAATATAAGTACGATTAAGCTTGAGCCCACCTGTCACAGGGTACTTGCAGTTCGGGTGTTTGATACTTGCAGATTGCATTTTTGTCTCCATGGTATGAGATGTCAACATCGGGCCCCGACATGGACGTCCAGAAGAATGTACCCGCCTCTGTCCTCGCAAAGTGAACTGGGATGTATCTCTGGCCACGGAACACGGGGACGATGTCCATTTCATTGTTTACATAAACCGGAACAGCGGCGAAGTCATCACATTTATCGATGTCCTCGAAGATTTCGTTTTCTAGGATCTCGTTGGCGATGTTGTCGTTGATCTCATCCTCCTCCACAAAATAGCATGGCTGAGGATTTTTTCTGTACGTGTTCTTATTGTTTTTCTTCATAACACACTTGATCAGCCTCTTAATTTGATGTATAGTCGACTTGGCCTTCTTGTCGTTGACCTTGTTGTCGTTGATAGAGTTGTTTGACGAGACGATGTATTCGGAGTTGAAATTCATTTCGAAAATTATTTTTTATTACTGTGCGTTGTTACTGGAACGTAAGACACGAAAGTGAATGATTTTTGTCGGACATTCTTGGGTATATATAGAAGAGCAGTGACGTCACAGACCCTTAGGATAAGGAAAGAGGGGTCCTACCCTCAACCTATAGCTGCGACGTATAGGGACAGGTGTGCACTTTTCGGTACAGCGAGTTTTAGAGAAACGCAGGCATATGGCGAGGCAGCTAGCGCGACGAGGATGGGACTCACGTGTATAGGGTGTAGTGTGGAAGATCCGTGAGAATAGCGATCTAGTACATGTTCCCACGATTTTACAAAGGCAGATGGTATACGTAGGGGTGTTTAAAAAGATTTTCGCTTATGTGTAAAGGTATATGGGGGAGGCATTAGGTATTGAATTTGACCCTTTCTTACCTCTTCTACATATTCTAGAGTATTTGATGTTTGCTCACGTCAAATAGAAAAAGGAATTTTAAATGGGGCCCACATTCTTGTGTGTTTAATTTGTTTCGAAATGCACGTGTAAAGCTGGGGTGAGGCTACAAAGAGAAACAGGTTGATTATGGTCAGTACTGTTGAATAATTTTCATACGGTGATGTATCCTTTAATTTTATCCGTTTTATTCGAGGGTTATTTTTCGGATTGAAGAATTTTACCTGGCGGTTGGTTTATTCTTTTAGAACAGGATACTTTTGTGCAAAAATATCATATTATACCGTTTACGCTTTACGGAATATTGGAATAACAATCCTTTTGAATAAAAACTTACAAAAAGATGTGTTGCGAAATGATGGCGTGATTATTAAACCAAATTTTTTGTGGATAATTTCTTTTCTACGAGACATTGCATTTGTAATTAGACACAGGTGTTAAAAAATGTTCTTGCTGTGAATGTTAAATGTTTTAATGATAGATTGTAATTTATTATTTTTGTAAATTAAAAATAATTACTAGTACTATTGTAGTAAATAATGTGACACGCTGAAAAGTATTTGATAAAATATAATGATACAATACACGAATAGTGAAATCAAATTAGGATTTGAAAAATTTTAAATGCGGATTGTTTAGACAGTGCGGCCTTTTTTTGGATTACATGTTTAGGGGGTACAGTTCTTGACTATTTAAACAGTTAAATTTGTTAGAGCGTGTTTTCCCTCGTCATTTTTTCAATACCTCGAGATATAATAGATATATGTGCTATAGGAGCTAACAAAAATGGAAATGTCTATTATGAATTGTACAATAAATCCGCATGAATTCACTCTAACTTAAAATTTCAGCCCAAAACTGGTTTTGAAACAATGGACTACTAGTAGTGACTTGAATAACCTATCCGTAGTCATTTTGAAGAATTTGATATACGAGTACATGCTAGTTTATGATCGATTTAATTAGTAGTGGTGCATAATTTTAACATCAGATGTACGTGGTGACATTGATTGATGTTTTTTTAAAAGCCCAACTGAAGAGACATTTCCGTATATATCTTATCAGTGCTGTTTTTGGAAAATTGAAATTTATTGTCATGTATGTTGACAATTCTGTTTACTGTAAAATAGTAAAAATAAACACTAAAAACAGTAATAATTTAGATTTTCAGATTCTTTTGTTAATTGGGTATATAATATGACTTATTTTCTTAAATATTCCTTTAATATGCAGTGCGTTTCTTAATAGCGCGTCAAAGTCCAATATCAACTTTGGAAAATTATTTTTTTATGAAAGTGGTACAGTGTACTAATATTAATGATTCTATATAAAATTAACATTTATTGTCGTGAAATCTACATTTTGTGATAATTTTACTAACTAAACTACAACAAGTTTCTAATAATTAAATTTGTCGCCATTTTAGGAACAGTATGCCGACGACTTGTACTATTTATTGTTGGGTGCACTAATCGATAGAATTGAAGAAGAGAGATTTTTTAAATTTCCATCTACACAAACCCGACGACGGGTAGAACCTGCAAGAATAGTAGTAGAGTTTCCAAATGCATAAAAGTGCTCTAGAAATGATTTCTGTTGGCACCTTGATTTGAAAATATATTGACCATCAGAACTCATTATACCAACACCTCATAGATAACAAAAATTGAGGTTGTCAAAAAATCGTCCTTTGCAGGGGATGGATAGTGCGCAATTAATGAAAAACAGCCCAAAAATAAATAAATTATTTTAAGTATCTCAAATTAATTATAGATACAGATTTTTTTTACGAGGTTCAATCCATATCAGAGGATCAAATTATGCAATAAAACATTTATGGTGTGTTTCATTAATTTCACCCCATCCACCCCCTGCACAGGACGATTTTAGGTATTGGAAATGAGTTATGAGTCAGTACATTTTCAAATTAAGGTGCCAACAGAATGACATATTCTGTGGGCCCGGGCACTCTACTATAGAAATACGTGGGGTAACAGCGCTCCGTAGAGATGAATCGAAAATAAAAAATACAAGAACTTGTACCGAACATTTTGTTATGGGTATATGATAGTTTTTACATATGTTTTATAGCATATTGCAACCTTGACAGTGAATTTATTTAGTCAAAATAAGATGTATAAATATTCTTTTTAAGGTGCGCATATCCAAAAGACAGAGATCCGATAACGAAATATTTATATATATTTAATACATATGTTGATAAAAAAGGTATAAGACTACCTAAGTAGGACTATGACAGGTGTAGTGATATTAATTTTCACTCAATAATAACAGTTGTTTGCAAAATTAGTTAATTTAAATTTTAAAATAGTGCCAATCTTCATATCTTATAGTATTTTTTATCATTTTTTTACCTGTCGCATGATTTTGACGGTTTAAATAATGAATGGGAATTTAAACAATTGCGAAAGTCTTAAAATCGGATGACGAATGTTTGCGACATTAATAACTGACATAATCTGAATTTGCAACCTCCTACGAGCTTAATGAAATTACCTATTATTTAAACAATAAAGTTATGCTTGACTAAAAAAATTGGGAAAAGGTGCAAATTTAGAACATTTAAATAATGTATTGAAATACTCCTGTGAATTTTCAACCTCGCAAAACATTCGGAATATATTTTATCTGTTTTCGCTATCCGTCCGAGATATTTTGCAGTTTAAAATATCATTCGTATATTATTACGTCGTTATATAGCTTCAGATCGATTTGCAACTCATTTATTAATAAGGGACATGATTGAAATAAATAAAATCTCCCTGAATAATAGCCTTCGCTTGGCTATTTTTCTTTTGCTTATCATCTATTAAAATCTCACATATATATTTTCTGGAAATTCTATACTTTACTATTTTCAATAAAGGAGATTATAGAATAAATTCTGTAATGTTTGCGATTTTAAGTATTTTCTTGCGGCGAGCGCTCGTTTTTTATCCATTTTCATTGTGAATACTTACAGGGGCTCAAGCAGTTAAACTACATAGCCAGACTGCCAAAAGGGCTTGTGCGCCATTTTTTTGAGATTTTGAAAAATTAAAAGCAGAATTTTTTTCTGAGTCGATTCATCTATATTCTATATGATCGATATTTTTTGGCGTATACACCCTTTTTCCTTTAAACATTTTCTCGAATTCCGGTAAAAAAAGGATAACTAGATCGAAATAGTCACGCGACATGTTATATAGAACAATTTTTTATTATAAATTGCAACTTTTATTATACCTATACTTAAAATTTTCAATATCGGCACTTTTCAGCTAAAATATTTACACATGCGCAATTGATAAAATTATATGATATTTATGTTTTTATCTTAAATCCTGAAAGAAAAATCCAGATGGCGCAGAAAGCAACATCTTGCTCTATATGAATCCCAGTCCCGTTTCGCTCTTATATGAGAGAAAAAGAGAAAGAGAGAGAGAGAGAGAAAATTTGCTGGGAAACCCGACCGGGTTTCTTGATCCCCTACATTCTTCAATGTGGTGATTTCTAGAATGTATTATTTTTTTCACATAGATAATTTAAATTTCTAAATCATTTCTGTATCATTAATTCGGTTAAAATATTCTTGACACGCAGTTATTGACGTTAAAATGAGAAAAAGAAAGTTTGGGATAGGAAAGAATATTATGATAAAGGGGCAATAAATAATAGTGTTTTTTCTTGAAAATTGAATTACAAAATATATTGTATAAGCACGCTTACTGAAAATAGTAAAGTATAGAATTTCCCACAAATTATACAAATTCCGGAACATTTACGGGGTTGCAAATTCAGATTATGCCAGTTATTAATCACAAACATTCGCAACCCGATTTTAAGACTCTCGCAATTTTTAATCAACAAAATATATCAAAGTAAATTAAATAAACAAATATTTGCAATGTTCCGGTCATCGTAGCAGGGCGCAAACTTGTAAGAAGATATCTAATAGTCATTAAAATCTTCTCCAAGGTTTGCATAAATTTCGGAATTTTTTTCAAAAGTTATTACAAATTTTCGTTATTTATTAATTTAAAAATGCTCCTGGGGGCGGAAAAGGGTGCAAAAACCGGATGTTATTTTTTTGCCTCCTCCAATGTTGTCTCAAAATTTAAAAACTTTTTCGTACTTTTTTAATGTAGCGACTGGCCTAATAGTCATAGCCAGTCTATTTCATACAGTCACACTTGTTACGTAAGCTACGGCGTTTGGTGCTACCACCGCACATGTTACTTATGTCATACACTAAAAGTTTTTTCATGTATACCGATGTTTAGCCATGTGTCAGGCGTCATGATTTATTTTTTAGTTGCATGATTAAGAAGCATTATTAATTAGAGGACTAAATATGTTTCTAATTATCTGATAATGGGAAATATTAGTATATAACTTATTCTCTTACTGACAGTGAAAGTAGAATTGATTTTATAGGAACTTCTGGCGGTATTCTAGAAATATTTCTGCGTAAAGCACCTGTAGATACCTTGTAAAATTTAATTTATTCAGCAACACCTTATTGCAGCCTAAGTGGGTTTATGGTAATTTTTATTATACTGCATGACTTATGAATTTATCACATTAACGCGTTGCAGGTACTACTGTTTTTAAATAGGGGTCTGTTGTAATATTTTGAGGGTATTGATATATTTATCCCAACATGTTAACTAACTTAGATCATTTAAATAGATACAATATTTGTTTTAAATCCTCTTAGAAATCACCCTCCCAGAACATTAACAGCACTTTTTGTACAAATACCCCTGATTTTAACTTCAACGAATTTTCGTCCATCGTAATTTTTACTGCCTTACTACGACAACTTAAACCTAAATGTACAAAAGGTCGAGATGAGATACCGACCTTCATTATCATATTAGAGACTGCGCTGCTGTTCTTGTTGAACCCTTTAAAACAATCTATAATTTAATGTAATTTCGCTAAAGTCCTGGAGATTGCTATATATGAAGTCATATCCAGTCAACATGGTTTTGTAAAAAATAAATCCACCGTTACTAATTGAATGTGCATGACGCAGTACATCTATCAATTAATTATATAAAACATTAGTAGAGTCAATAATAAAATATAAAGTAATAAGATGGGATGTAGTGGGTGTGAAATATATGAATCCACTAGAAAACAATAAAAAATAATAATAAAAAATATTTTCAACAAAAACACACTATATATAACAGATTATACAGGGTGGACTATTAACAATAGGCCATAGTTCAAGAGTAGATTCTTTGGGCGAAAATATGAGGCTTAACCAAATATGCTTTAGTAAAATGTTGCTGTGGAAAAAGATACAGGGTGTTAAAGTTCAAATTATTTTTTCGTTTTTTGCGATAACTCAACAGCCTCTTTATCTTCGTCAAATTTGCTAGCGGAACTTTTTCTATTCTAAGAAATAATAATTTATGTAGTACATTACGTTAGATCATAGAGGGCGCCGCAGGACCTGTATCTGATGATGAATTTTTTTCATATTTTTTTTGACGAAACGTTGTGGTACTTCTGACCAGAAAATCTGATGATGGCGTCATTTCCACGTATAAAAGGTACACTTGGTAGAACTTGTTAACTCCAACCGTTTTCGAGGAAAGAGCCGTTAAACATTTCAATAATTTCTTGAAAGACAAATTCAGATTTAATGAAACAAAGTGCATTTATTGAACAAAGTACAAAACTTAAGGGAAAACAAAATCGTAATAATAGCATAAATTCTTTCTCACTTTCTTATGAAATAATGGATTATTTTCATGGTATTGAGATAAATACATAAATCAAAAGATTGTGTAAAATAAGGATCTAATCTTATTAGAAGACAAAAAATAAAGTAAAAGTTGACTTAATGACATTATAAACTTTCACCCCATGCAAAAACCCCTATTGCTGCAACTTAGAGTAAATGTTCGATATGGTCTCCACCTGCTTCTATGCCTTTTCTAATTGTATTCATAAAAAATTTTCTTACATTGAAAAATACATTTTCCTCTCCGATAATATATAGTATTTGTATAGACTAAGGACTTCATATGTTCCCAGACATAATATTCCAAAGGATTATAATCAAGACTCCTTGGTGGCCAAGCAAACTCACTTCCTCGACCGATCCATCTGCGTAGGAAAGTCTCATCAAGATAATTCCTGACTTCAATGGAGAAATGAGGGGAAGCTCCATCTTGCATGAAGCACATGCTGTTCTGTACGTCTAGCATGGAAGCGGAACCTCTCACTATATTGTTTAATCTAACGTTGCGTACTTGTGTTATTCCTAATGTTTGGAAAACTGCTCGAGTCTGTGCCGTATTTAAAAAGTGTGATAGGAATAATGTTGAAAACTACAGGGCTATAACAATAATATGTAATTTTGCCAAAGTTTTAGAAATTGCGTTACATGACATATTGTACCCGCACGTTCAGGGTCAGATTTCTATTCATCAACATGGCTTCATGCGTAATCTATCAACAACAAATTTATTTTGCATCACTCAATTTATTGCTCAGAATCTTGAAAGTGGATGTAATTTATACAGATTTTTCCAAAGTTTTTGATCAGTTAGATCATGGTATCTTACTTCAAAAGCTTGAAAAATTTGGATTGTCTCTACCACTGATTGACCAACTTAAATCATATTTATCTAATAGAACTCAGTTCGTTGAATGTGCGGATTTATGTCAAAGGAGTTTTCTGTATCTTCAGGAGTGCCTCAAGGCTCCATTCTTGGTCCACTTCTCTTCGTAATATTCATCAATGATATTGTGGAGAATCTTGATGTACATAAAAATATTCTGCTCAATAAATAATATTTCTGATTGCCTAAAATTGCAAAATAATCTTAGTAAATTAGATGAATGGTGTGTATCAAATAATCTCCCCCTGAATGCTGCAAAGTGCAATATTGTAACTTTCTCTCGAAAAATTTCACCTATTTGTTTCAATTATATCTTGGACAATGTCACCTTAAATCGGTTGGACTCGATTAAAGATCTAGGGGTTACATTTGATAACAAATTATCATTCACCCTGCATATAAATGAAATTACTAAGATTGGCTACAGAAATCTAGGTTTTATTATAAGAAACTCTCAAGGTTTCACCGACATACAGGTATTAATGCTACTTTTTAATGCATTTGTGAAATCTAAACTTGAGTATGCTGCTATAATATGGCAACCAGGTTATAACGTTCACGCTGAAAGCTTGGAGAATATTCAACGGCGTTTTTTAAAGTTTTTATCTTTTAAAATGGATGGCCAGTACCCTCATGTTGGAATACCTCAGCAGAACTTATTAAACAGATTTTCTGTATTGAGTTTGCAAGACCGTAGAAAAACGCAGTCCTTGATTTTTCTAAATAAATTAATAAATAACAAAATTGATTGTCCCCAACTTTTAGAGCAACTTAACTTCCATATTCCTAGAGTCGAGACTCGTCGATGGTGTACATTTTATCTGAGTACTCCGCGGTCAAACATGTTAAAATTTTTCCCCCTCTTCTTTATGTGTGAAAACTGCAATAACCTGCAGGACAGTCTGGATATATTCAATTGTAATTACAGGTCTTTAAAAAAAGTGTATTTATCTGTTGCTGTTTGGACATTTCGTGATTATTTATTCTCTATCTGTATATTTATAATAATTATTGTTGTATGTTCCCATCCGTTAATTGGTTTAAGTACTGTTGGATGGTGTAAAAATAAAATAAAGATAAAAAAATAAAAATAATATATCAGCAAGAGTATTTTGAGGAAAAAACAGATAAGACTATCCATTTAAATTTGGAGGAAGAACAAATGGTCCCAATAATTGATCGCCGATGATACCACACCAAACGTTAATCTTAAATTCTTGCTGAAAATGCCTTTCTTTAACGGCATGAGGATTTTTTACTTCCCAGTAATGGCTATTTCTCCAGTTAAAACGCCTGGGTGAGTAAAAGTTGCTTCGTCGGTAAATAAAGTGTTTTTAGCAAAATTTTGATCCCTGTTGTGTTTATTTAGAACAAATTGACAAAATTGTAGCCTTTGTGGAAGATCCCTTCTAAGTAAGTTTATACAGGAGTGAGATTATATGGGTAGAAGCGTTCTTTACGTAAAACTCTTAGGACAGATTGTTTATTCACCCCTGTTGCCGCTGCTAAACGACTTGAGCTGACTTGAGGATCTTCATCCACACGAAATAAAATTTCTAGTTCTTGATCTGGAGTAATTTGTTTCGATCGCCCTACATCGTTTTTATGGCGAGAAGGACCCGTTTCTCCCAAGCGACGAAACAGTCTTTGAAAATCTTATGGCCTGGATGTATTCTATTTCGATATTGCAATGAGTATCTCCTCGCTGCAGCACGTCCATTAAAATTATTTTGTGCGTAAACACATATCATATCCCTCATTTCCCTATTTGAAAAATTATTATGTCTAGGTGTTGTAAATAAAGAAGTTAAAGAAATTAGCTCGAGGAACACAAGAACAAAATAAAATGATTAAATGACGTAAATGACAGAAGTAAAACGTAACAAAAGCACGCTTTTCAATAAATACACTTTGTTTCATTAAATTTGAATTTGTCTTTCAAAAAACTATTGAAATGTTTAACGGCACTTTGTCAAAAAAAATATGAAAAAAATTCATCATCAGATACAGGTCCTGCGGCGCCCTCTATGCTCTAACGTGACGTGATACATAAATTATTGTTTCTTCCCAACTAGCAATTTGATGTTTTGTAGAACCTGAAAGAATGTTTATGGAACATTTTTTATAAAACAAGATTGTTAATATAAACATTTCTAAAACGTTTATACAACGCTTATAGACGCGAAACGGGCACAGTTTATAAAACAATGTAGTTCCTTAATTTATTTTATTATTGCTCTCAGAGGTGTTATAAACGTTTACATAGAATTTAAAAAATGGTAGACGATAATTATAAAATAGTTTTATAGCAAATGAATGAAACTTAAACCTGTTTTTGTAATATATCAATTATAAAATTTTATAAGCATTGTGTTATTATCTTCATTGCTACTTTTTTGTTATGTGCAGCAACAACAGAGGTTATTTATTTTTTAAATGTTTTTGCGGACTATAATAATTCTCAAAATAGTTTTAAAATATTACAAAGATAGCTGGATTCTATGTGGCGATATGGCGGCGCGTTGTAACTTACAACATATTTAGTGGAACATGAGATAAAAGTTAACTGATTAAGATTTCGTTTCGCCAACAGCAAAGCGATTTTGGACTGCGAAGGAAATTTTTCTGTGAAATATGTGGTATATATACAATGAAATTTTTGAGCGCCCTAAAAATAACGAATATTTATTAAAATTTAAAAAAAATTAAGTGAAAATAATGTTCTTGTATTTTATCTTTTTGTGGTGCTATACCAATTGTGTTTCGCAGATAACATATTTCACAATAATAGATTATTGCTAAAATTCTTATATCACAATAATTTTTATTTTTGAACTATTTTTATTTTAAAGTCCAAAATGGCCGTTATACAAATAGTTCAAACATAATAACATTATGGCGTCCATCTTATAAAGCATATTTATAATTATAAAAACACTTATAGAACAAATATATTTTCCGAAGAACTGTTATATATCAATAAGCTGACGCAGTGCTTAAGGAAGTTTAAGGAAATATATTTGCTCCGAAAGAGCATCTTATAAAACATATATACAGCAACATATTTTAATGTTTTACAAAAACCCTATTTGCAATATTTACATAGTAATACATTCTGAAGCGCTCTTTAGTCGAGCTAAACAAACGGCAAATTTGTATCTCGAGGATCTTTTATTCACTTGTTTCTTAACAATGGAAATAAATATAATAATTGTGTATTTGTCTTAATCTAGGTTAGTATGTAATATTGTGTACCTACATATATAGTTTTAAATTTAGATGTGAGACATCCGATGATAAACACCTACCCATGTTTTATAAAAATGGTAACGCACATATTAGTTAAAGACAATATTTAGTTTATCAATTATTTTATAAGTGTTTTATGACGGCAATGCGTGCTTCCTTTATATAACAATTATAGCAATTACAGCAGAATACAATATGTTCCCTGAAATAATATGTGTTATGAAGAATCCTAATAAAATTGTTTTATTATTGCTTAGCGAGAAAATTAATTTAGATATTAAAAAATTACGAAAAATATTGGTAAAAAATATTTCGTTGCCTTGCGTCAAAATTATTGCTAGAAACCATAAGAAACATAAAAAACTTAAGAAAAATTAAACTTAAACTAAAAAAGTGGTGTCTGTATACAAAATTATTTTGACAACTCTATTCTTTTCTTTCTCATTTCCATTAGTATAATAACCATAGTGATTAGGTGTATTTTTTGTATTGTTTTTAGTTCATTCAGGCAATGCTAATATAAAATATACATGTTATCACATCCAAATTTGCAAATAATATCTTCCTGGATTATTTGCATTCAAAATATTATGAATATTTGTAAATATTTTTAATAGAAAATATGTAATTTCCTTTATGTGCTCGATATTATATAAATTCAATTTAACTAAGTTCTATAATAATATATTCTCTTTGGCAAAAATAAATACTATCATTATTATATTTTCACTAAGAATATATTTGTTTGTTCCATACACATATTTTTTAATACACTTTGAGGACGATGACAATATTAATTGTAGATATTAATGGCAGGTGCCTTTCTTTACACTTTAATTCTCCTGCAACAAGTCCAGACTAGTTGGAAGATTGCTCAACCTTATGTGATATTTCTATAGGTCTATTGACCCAATATTACACAAAAGTATACGACTGAGATGTATTTCTTTAAAATTTCTTTAGCTAACATTTAAAATAGGATAACAAATGGCGAGACCGTGTGACTCACCGATATCCTTTTGTGTAGGTGGAAGCTAGAGTCCTTTTTACTTCCTTTGAATATTTAAACTGATTCGCAACGAGAAGGATTCCCACAATTGCAAAAAGACAAGTCGAGACAAGTCAGGATATTAAGAAAGTCACCTTTGATGAATTTTATTTTCTTGACTGTGGATACAAATTTAGTGTAAAGAATATTAGGTACAGAAATATATTGCTAAGGAATTCTAAAATAATATTAAAATACTGAAATAAATATTAATATAAAAATATTCATAACATAATTAATTATTAAAAACAACGAAAAAATATTTATACAAATTTCACTACTTAGTGAAGTAAAAATAGCCCAAAATGAGGCGATAGAGAAAATTTTACATCGAGCAACGCAACATAGAAAAATAGGTTTGTTTTGGTGAAACTAAAAATACCCTGAGTTTTCCACTATTTTGCGGAAAAGGGGTAAATTGGGTCATTTATAAGGGTGGTTTTTTAGTTTTAATTTATTTTGGACCATTTAAAATGCTAGTTAAGATACTCTTATATTGTACATGTTCCACTAACATTCAGTTCAAATTTCGTGAGAATAGGTTCTCCGCCTCCCACGACATATATATAAATATAATGGAAAAACGTAAAAAATTGAATTACGGCTAACTTGGCCAAAATTAAACCGAATATAATAAAATTTTAGACGAAAGTAACCTATATAACCAGGAAATAGCATGCCAAATTTTAGTAAATAATATACAATGGTTTGCCCGGAATTCCATTTTTTAATTTCGCAAAATTTTCTAAACGTTCATTTTTGGTATACACTACAGGCATATCAGGGCACTCGAGAAAATCTCACTTAATATTGGTCGTACAAAAAAAATTATTTTTATGAAAATTGTGCCGATTTATATAACCTACAAAATGGTTTAAAGACATTTGAAATCCATGGCCAACTTTAAGAGTTATGGCGGAAAATATCGAAAATGCGGAAAACGTCTAGGCCAAATATCTCCGTTATTTGAAGAGATACCAGAAAAATTCTAAGGCGAAAATATTTTGAAAAATAGAGTGTTTCAACGAGGTTTTATCTAGTTTTTTTTCAAAACCGCTGTATTTTGAGATTTACTCTTCAGGCTATTAAAAAAATTATTTTGAAACGGGCAGGAAATGGCGCCATTAAATAGAGTATTTTCCTCCCTTTTCAACGATATATCACATGCCATATTTATTCATTGGTACTACGTTAGTAATTATAAAAACATTTTTTTTAAACCAATAATTTTTTTTTAACAAGCCTATCTTTGCTATAATAAAACATTAACACAATTAAGAAGAATAAAGTAAATTCAGGTAACAAAAACAAAATAATAATCAAGGAAGCAACATGGAGCAATTATGGAAAGAGTATTCGCAGTTATGCCAATGTATAGAGGCCCTCCATAAAAGCGTCACTCCTTAAAATGTCTTTACCAATTAATTTAAGTATAATATTCATTTGTTTGTATTTCATGATTTCACTATTATTCCAATTATTTTAAAATAGTTGGCTATGAACAAACTTGACAATTTAATTTTTTGACAGATCATCTCAGTTAATAACTCTCACTCAATCACACTCGCTGAAGAATTTAGAATTTTCAAAAATGATTTTCACTCACATTGATTGTTATAATAATATGTTCTTTACATATTGCCAATGCAATTTAACTCTGGATTAGCTCAAGTAGAATATAGAAACAGATTTCCACAGGCACTACAGCCGAATAAAACTCTGTTAGAAAATAATGGTTCATTTTTAAAGAAGAAGACAAGGTTGAACAGTGTTACTGATAATGTAAATAAGGTAAACCGAGTTATTAATTATGTAAGAAATAAAAATACAGAAAATTTGGAAACATCATTAAGAGAAATTCAAATTGCTTGTCATATAAATAAAACAAGTGCTAGAAAAATTTTAAAGAAAAGTGGTTACCGGTGTTATAAAGCCAAAAAGTTCACAATTTACAAGCGGGGGACAAACTAAGGAGGACGACTTTTTGTAGGTGGCTGTTGGAAAAGAAGCGTGCCGATCCATTAATATGTAGTAAAATACTTCTGTCCAACGATGCAAATTTTTCCAATAATGGATTTTTTAATCGCAATATTCATTACAAATGGACTTCTGAAAATACACACTGGCATATATCGACTGGGTTTCAAAATTGTTTTTCAATAAATGTGTGGATAGGTATGGATAGGCACCAATTTAATAGGTCCTTATTTTTATGATGGTCACCTCAGTGGTCAAAGGTACCTAAATTTTTTGAGAACTGAATTTAATGAATTCTTAGGTGACCTACCTTTAGAGAATCGACACAACTTTCAATACTTTTAACAAGATGGAGCTCCTACCCACAATTCCCAGATTTGCCTATATTATTTACGCGAAATTTTGCCTCAACATTGGATACGTTCCAATGGATTTATTCGATGGCCTCCTCGTTCTCCCCAATGGAGTTTTTTCTGTGGGGGTATATTAAAGATAAGGTGTTTTCGACGACACCGCAAAATGTAGAGAACCTAAAAGCTCGAATTCAACAGGCATGTATTACAGTTACTCCCGAAATGCTGAGTAATGTTTTAAATGCAGTGCCTCGCCGCGCTCGATTGTGCGTAAGAAATCGCGGTGGATACCTTGAACATTTTATATGATATCTTAAACATTATTTTAAGGATTAGATAAATATTAATGTTCTGTGTGCTATATTCTTTTTATTATTAATTTGTTTTTGTTACCTAAATTTACTTAATTCTTCTTAATAGGGTTTTCCCACTAATTTTATTTTAACAATTTGTGTCGTGAAAATGATATAATAAAACATTTTATTAATTTACAACAATTTACTTTTCTACTAAGAATTATTTCTAAGAAAATATCGTTAAAACAACTTTCGCTGCTTTTTAAAACGGGCATTTTTACGCGCCAGAATTACGTATCTACCCGGAAAACCAATGGGATTATGGATATAATTAGTTAATTTGTAATAGATTCTAACTGTGTGTTAAAGAAAGCTTTCCTCTAAAACTTCTTAGAATTTCAATGTGTAATGCTTGTACTGTGATTGGTCTAAAGCAGTGGATATGTAAATATTGGCCAATCAGAATCCAGATAAATGCCGCACAAGTTATTCGTGAGAGCGTCGGACGTTAATATTTTGTACTGTAGTTGTAGTTTAGGTTTAACCTTCATCGATATTACACATCAGATGACTAACCTGAAACGTTAAATTTATATTTTTATGTTTGTATTGTTTTTAGTGAAAATATTATTTTATCAGTTTCTGGTTTATGTTTTATTAATTCTACAATCAAAATGGAATCAAGTGGAAGAGGGATATGTTAAAGGTGCCGCTGATAATTTACCTAAAGTAGAAAAGTGCTGAGTGCTGTCAATAAATAGAGGTTATGTTATGTTAACAGAGACCAAGATTAATAAACAATCTTGAACAGAGACAACCTCTGTGATGTTAATTCTGTGATTGGATTTCAGGGTGTTGACGTCACAACGCGCCAATTTACGGCTGTTTAAAATGAACTCAATATTTTTCAAACTTGTAGTTTTTTTCGTTATTATTAGTAAAATTAATAAGATGATAAATATGCCATAAATCATTTTTTTACGTGAGTGAAGTATTTCAGCAATAATTTTTTTTTCTGGGAAAACTCTATTGTGTTCATGTTTTATTATAGCAAAGATTTGAACAACTTATTGAATTATTTTATCGTTTTATTTAATCATACTTCTCCACGGCAAGTATAATGCTTGTTAAAAAAAATTTATTGATTTAAAAAAAATGTTTTTATAATTACTAACATAGTACCAATGAATAAATATGGCATGTGATATATCGTTGAAAAGGGAGGAAAATACTCTATTTAATGGCGCCATTTCCCGCCCCTTTCAAAATATTTTTTTTAGCAGCCTAAAGTAGGCCATGGTTTCAAATGTCTTTAAACCATTTTGTAGGTTATATAAATCGGCACAATTTTCGTAAAAATAATTTTTTTGTACAACTGATATTAAGTGAGATATTCTCGAGGGCCCAGATAAAATGGACAGCCTATATATATGCCTGCGGCGATTTCCCGTCATTATCGGTATTATACGTACGCGCACAAGTATACGTGTAATTATTCATTATAAAAATTTCAATATTAATAATAAAAAGTGATTGTGAGCGGGTTTGAAATATTTAAATAAAAAAAATTCTCGAAGGTAAGATACAATTTTTTTTCGAAAATTCACTTGATTTTTATTCAACTTTTTACATATATTGATTATTGATTTATTTTATTCATGTTTTCTTTTTCTAGTAGTTGTACTAAATGTGCTACTATAAGAAGTGTCTACTTCTGAATCGATAACTGGAGTTTGGACTATTTCTTCACC
The DNA here is from genome assembly GCA_963675555.1 of Leptura quadrifasciata. NCBI lineage: Eukaryota > Metazoa > Arthropoda > Insecta > Coleoptera > Cerambycidae > Leptura > Leptura quadrifasciata. Next base: position 29,534,247 of record OY776679.1, on the reverse strand, counting down.
CTCGTAATCGCTAAAATCGTATACATCTGAGATATTCTCTGAAGTACAAACATCTTCTTCATAATTACCATCTTCTTCATAATTACCATCTTCTTCAAATTCCTCAATATCATAAATATTAGGACTAATTTCTAATTGCTCAGATTCTTCATCAATCACAGCTTGGTCAGCAATATTATCTGCATTTTGACACAAAGTATTCCTTCTATTGTGGCATAAATTGCTGCATGTGACGCCAATGGTTTAGCATGACCAACGTTTAGTTTTGCAACCGACCTTACAATCATGTTATATTATATTGAGTAATTCATTTGGAAAAGAAGCTTTATCAGTCCTTATCGGCATCAGTTCGTTATCTGCTGTTTGCTGTCATCCAAAATCCTGTCAATTTTGACGGGGGTGAAGAAATATTCCAAACTCCAATTATCGTTTCATAAGTAGACACTTCTTGCAGTAGCACATCTAGTACAACTACTAGACAAAGAAAATATTAATAAAATAAAATAATAATCAATATATGTAAAAATTTTAATAAAAACCAAGTATATATCTTACCTTCAAGAGTTTTTTTATCCAATTGAAAACCTGCTCACAATCACTTTTTATTATTAACATTGTAATTTTTGTAATGAATAATTACACGCATATGTATAATGCCGAAAATGACGGAAAATCACCACACGCATGTGTATTACATAAATAAAAATATATTTTTTAGTTACATTACGTGAAAGTACATAAGAATACCTTAATTTTGATAAAAAAAAAAATTTGTTGGACCATTTGGGCAAATTGGGGAAAGTTTTGAAAATTTTGTGGAATTTGGACTAAAAATTGAATTGCGGCCAAACTGTTGGAAATTTTTTGCCAAAATTTGGCAGGCTATTTTTCGGTTATATAGTTTACTTTCTTTTAAAATTTTATCAAATTCAATTTAGTTTTAGCTAAGTTAGCCGTAATTCAATTTTTTACCTTTTTTCAGTATATTTATAGACATATCGTAGGAAGCGGTGAACCGATTTTCACAAAATTTGAACTGAAGGTTTCTTGAACATCTACAATAAAAGGGAGCCGTTCTCGTTTCTTAACTAGCGTTTTAAAGGGTCCAAAATAAATTAGAACTGAAAAACCACCCTTAAATTTGACCAATTTGTCCCTATTACTCGAAGTACAAAACTCAGGGTCTTAGTTTCATCAAAATAAACTTATTTCTCTATGATGCGTTGCTATATGTATAATTTTCTCTACAAATCTTTATTTACTCCTTCTTCTTCTTCTGCTACCATGCAATTATGAGTAGGTGACTATCTCAGAGTGAGGGTTCTTTCCTTGGCCGTGTGACATAGTTCGCCGGTGTTGGTTATTCCAGTCCATTGTTTAATGTTCCGTAACAAGGACATTTGTTTACGTCCTACTCCTCTCTTGCCTTCAATTTTTCCTTGTAGGATTATTTGTGGTATTCTGCATTTCGGTCATCTTAAGATGTGTCCCAGGTAGTTTATCTCGCGTCTTTTGATCAAGTTAAAGAGCTGCCTCTCCACATTCGCTCTTTACAGTACGTCGTCGTTACGAATTCTATCTACCCAGGATATGCGGAGCATTCTTCTCAGTAACCACATTTCAAAAGCTTCCAATCTATTAATTGATATAACTTTAAGTGTCCAGGTTTCCATTCCATAGAGTAAGATTGACCACACATAGCTTTTGACCATTCTGTACCAAATCAAAAAGGACAGACTTTGGTTGCATAGGAAGGGCCTCAATTTAGTGAATGCCTGCCTCGCTTGCTGTATGCGGCATTTTATTTCATGTTGTGGATCCCATTCGTCATTTAATAAGGTACCCAGATATTTAAGTGTATGTACTCGTTTTATGGGCGCATTATCGATATTTATGGCGACATTTTGCAGGGGTAAGGGATTTCTGCTCACAATCATGAGTTTTGTTTTCTGAGCATTAATTTTCAGGCCATTATCCCTACCCACTATGTTTATTTTATTTACCAGCCGCTGAAGATCTTCGTGATTATCAGTAATAATTACTGTATGGTCGGCATATCTTATATCTGATATCACTGTACCGTTTACTTTTATCCCGCCTGTTTCGCCTTCCAGAGCGCTAAAAAATATGTTTTCAACGAAAAGGTTAAATAGCATCGGTGACAAAATGCACCCTTGACGGACACCCTCCCTCACTTCAAATTCGTCTGTGTTGATTGAATGATCCAATTTGACACGCGACTTCTGATCCCAGTACAAATTCTGTATGATCCTGATGTCTTTTTGGCCGATGTTATCGTTATGTAACAATCTCAGGAGGTTGTCGTGCCTAACATTGTCGAAGGCCTTCTCGTAGTCAATTAATGCCATAAACACATCTTTTCGTTGATCTAGACAATTTTGGACTAAGGTGTTCACGCAGAATGCCGCCTCCCGTGGTCCCATTCCACGTTTGAAGCCATATTGCGTCTCTCCGCTTAGTTCTTCTAGCTTTTTGAACATTCTTGTATGTAGAATACGTAAAAATATTTTTAGTAGGTGACTCATTAGGTTGATTAGGTGATGATCTTTACATTTGGAAGCATTTACCTTTTTCGGGAGCATTATGAAAGTGCACTGCAACCAGTCAGATGGAATATGACCGGTATCATAAATATGGTTGGATAGTGTTTGAAAAGTACTCTATAGTGTTCTCTTCCTCTAATAGTTTTATTGCCTCTATATTGATTTCGTCTGGACCAGGTACTTTATGAGTTTTTGCTATTTTTATTGCATATAGTATTTCACACCGCAATATTGGTGGCCCGGATAAGCTGTCGTCTGGGAGTGTACAAGATGGTTGAGGGGGACGCTGATCATTGAAAAGATTTGTTGCATACTCCCTCCAGGTCTTCGCTAGTTCTTCTACGGATGTTATTGGTTCATTCTGTTCGTTTCTTAACCGAATTTTATGCTGTTTCCTATGAACTTTTGAAATTTCTTTGACTTTCTTATGTAAACCGAATGTGTCTCCCTTTTCCTGAAGTTCTTCAATTTCTATGCATCTTTCTACCATCCAACATTCTTTCGCCTCTATGATCTTTTTCCGAATTTCTTTGTGCGTTTCTGTATATTTTCGATGATCTCTTTCTATTTCGTATTGTCTGCGCTGCTCCATTAGGTCCAATATTTCGTCCGTCATCCACTCGTTCTTTTTCTTTTTTCTAATTCTTCCCTTAATATCCGCATTAGCCTTACCAATAGCCTTTTTTATAATCGTGCAAATTTTTCCGATATTTTCCGTTTGATTAATCTTCCTAAAACCTTCATTAACCGGTTCGCCGTATGTCTTTTTAAGGGTGTCGTCTCTCATTACTTCTCTGGTATTTAAGTAAGTGTTTGGGGAGGGTTTTTTCATCCTTGCCAATTTAAGTTTCACATTGGCTATGAGTGGATTATGGTCCGACGATATATCCGCCCCTGGATATGCAGCGACTCTCTTCTCCAGGTGCTTTTCATGTGTTCAGGCGACGTGGTTACTCCACTAACATTAAATAGAGTATTTTTCTCCCTTTTCAGCGATATATCACATGATATGTTTATTTATTGGAGCTAAACAAGTAATACAACTTTTTAAACAAATATTTTTTTTAGCTGGCAAAGATTAAGAAATTCAATAAATCCTTCAAATTTTTACTATAATAAAACTTTAATACAATTAAAAAGAATAAAGTAAATTCAGCTAAAAAAATTTATAATAAAAATGAATGTAGCACGCCGCAGAACATTAATATTTATCTAATCTTCAAAATAATCCAATGGATTTTAAATATTTTTAAACCATTTTGTAGCTTATAAATATCGACACAATTTTCGAGGGACCTAATAAAATGGACAGCCTGTATATATTAACTATATATAATTTAGCGGAAGAATAGTGGTGAGATATTTTTATGCCGAGCACAAATTTTATTACGAACACTATCGCATACAAATATTTAAAATATCACACATTCGAACTGATTTATGACTTTTTATTTATCGAGATAAAAAACCTGCACGTGTAGGGAAGACAAAAGAAGCCATCAAACAGGTCCTTGCTGGCACAGGTCTGAAACTTCTTCGAGCTTATAAAAAAGGGAGCCTTAAAAAGTCACGGAAATAAAAAACATATCTATAAATTAATAGACGCCGCATTCCAACACTAGAAGTCATTTGATGTCCATTTAATAATAGAGGGGAGGAAGAATAAGAAAAAATCGGTGTATGGTGTATATTTAAGCTCCTTAAAGTTCAGATCTTATTATATCATGTATTCGAATCTTCCAGTTTTTGGTTATCACGCACATGTATTAAGTGTATCATTTAATGGTATTTATCATTAAGAGTATCGGGAAAAATTGATGATAATTGAGGGTTATTAAGTTGTTCGAGGCATGTCCTAAGAGGGGTGTAAGACCAATGATTATACGTAATTATATATTTTACAGTTTATGTAAAGCACTGTCATGTACGGTAAATTGAAACAACAGTTTTCATAATACATAGTTATATTTTTCATTTCTACTATTTAAATAAAGAGGACAATAATAATTGTTTTTGTTCTACTACTAGATTTTGACTGATGTGTGTTTTCACCTTACCTGAAGCTACTGTGATAATTTTTTCAATAATATCTGTCTACCTGCCTGTTTTCAATGCGTACGATAAACCAAAGTGATCAGGAAATTCATCAGATTGTATTTAATGTCACTAACATAATACATTAGCAGTACTATTCGAAGTTTTTGTTTCTTTTTGCTATAATATTTATACAATGGTTATAAGTCAGTATTTGTTATATTTATAAAAAATTTAATGTATTTATTTAGTTGCATCATTATCTGTACGTTTCAGTCCTGAAAAAGATTTAAAAATAATTCGAAACGTGTGTTTATTACAATACAATACAACAGTACAGTACAGGTAAAAACTACAGATTACAAATTCAAGCGTTTAATGGACGAAACTGTACTATGGAAAATATCGAGCTCATCTGGCAAGTGGTTGTAGGTGTTACACATGAAATGTAAAGGAGAGAAATTCGGTATATTCGTTCGGGGTCTAGCAAGATAAAATATTGTATTATGTTGTGTATTGGCACGTGGTACATGGAATAACAGTTTTTCAGTTATTTCAGGACAATTGATTTTATTTTTTATTAACTTATGTAAAAATATGACTTCCTGCTGTTTTCTCCGAGTATTCAGACTGTCGGTTGAGAATCTACATAAAAGTGTATCAAGGGTATATCCAATAGGGGGATATACACCATCCGTAGGACAGAAATTTCAAAAAACGTCTCTGAATACTTTCGAGCATATTGCTATATGCGACATATCCCGGGTGCCATATTAACGATGCATATTCTAATTTGGACTTAACAAATGAATTGAATAAAAAGGTTAACAAATCAGTGCCCGTAAAACCTGACGAGTTTCTGATAACGAAATCAAGACTATTGTTTGCAGACAAAACTCTGTCTTCAACGTGTCTATTAAATATCAGTTTGTTGTCAAACAGGACGCCCAGGTCTTTGAAGACTTCGACTCTTTTTAGTGATGTGGTGTCAAGTTTATAATCATAGAGAAACGTTTCTTTTTTTCCTAGAAAAAGATATCACGTTGCATTTGTCGACGTTGAGAGGCAGGTCATTATGGTCGCACCAAGTTTTAAGTTTCTTACAGTCAGCTGGAGTATTTAAGCAAAAATTTTTTTTATGCCATCTCCATATAGTAAGACATCGACATTCAGGTCCACCACAACGTTATTAATAAATAGTACGAACAACAGAGGTCCCAAGATAGAACCCTGCGGCACTCCTACGGTGGCATTAATTTCAACTGACCTATGACCGCGGTACTCCACATATTGTGTTTTATTTTTAACACATAATTTAAAGAAGTTAATAAGTAACTGAGAGAAGTCCATAAGTTATTTATTAATAAACCATGATCAAGCCTGTTAAAGGCCTTTGAGAAATCTGTATATAGTATGTCAACTTGAATTTATCCGTTACTGATGGACCTCATTCTATACAGGGGTAGCCTTGATATGCATATACTCAACCGGTGTGCCTACTTTCAGAGTAACAAATACAAAAATATATTTATAACCACTTATTTGTATTTCATTTTACTTTCTAACATATAACAAAATCAGTTCAAAATTACGTTCTTGTCCTTTTTATTTTATTTGAGTTTCTCTATATTATACATTCAAGCACTAACTCGGAAAATACACACTGGTTGTTCAATTCATTCACTATATAATGCTTAGAAAAATTCCATGCCGTTCGGTTAATTGCTAATGAATTGATAACAAATAAACAAGAACGGATAACATTTCACTACTTACATAATCCCGCATCCGTATGGCCCCTTTAATTCCAAACAAAGAAGCATTTAGGGGGTTAAACTTTAGATATTCATTGGGCAAATTAAACGCTCATTAAATCAATTAAAATTCCTCGCCGCTACCGGCAAATCTAAAACTCTTCAGAAATGGCATCTTTTGATAGAACCTAAAAAGGATCCGAGAAATTCGAGCTTTTTTAAGAGCTTCCAGTATCGTGTTTCTTGTTGTACAACATTCGTCGGTGTTTAACACACACAAGCTATTGTTATTTTTGTTAGGCAAGTTCACCCCTTTCAAATAAATTCGCTATTGTCGAACGATGCGTTTTCAAAATGCGATTTAAAGGGTTAACTGATTGATCTTACCCCATTTTTATAATAGAAGTGAGGTAGCTCCGGTACAAAATCTATCATTGTATCGTGGTTAGTAGCACTTGTGCTGCGTTTTTCAAAACGGTTTCTTTGTTACGTACAGTTTAACCCTTCGTGTTTGCTAATATTTTGTTTAATTTGAAATAATGGTAAAGGGCACTTTAACTGCTATAGAAATGTATATCCAACTAAAATATTTAATATAATTATAATAAATAAATAATTGAAAAATTTTTTGGGTTTCTAATATGAAAACTACTTGCATATACTGTTGACCTAATTCTTCTAGTAGTGGATTACATTTGGACTAATAAAATCTACAAGACATGGAGATCAAATGAAAAAAAAATATGTTAAGGACTGGAACAGAGGAAGCCATCAAACAATACAAACAATATAGAAATACATTGAATATTTTACTACAGCAGACAAAAAATAATTGTTGTAAAAAAAATTGAACAAACTAATTACAATTATAAACGAATATGGAGGATTGTTGGTGAGGTTACAAATGGTAAAAATAATAATAAAAAAAATAAATACTATTAAGCAAATTGATATCATAACGGATGATACGGAAAAAGAAAATGCATCTAATAATTTCTTTATAAATATGGGTAAGGAAATGGCACAAAAATACATAATGGGCAAGAAAACTTTCCGTCAAAAAATATATCGATTAACTCAACGGTCTAACTAATGAAGCAATAAATAATCTAAATAAGAAAATTAGAATAAATAAAATGTGTCTTGTAGCATATATACAGGGTAGGGCAATAGTGCGTCGGACCTCGATATCTCGAGTTCTACGATAGCTAGAAATTTTTTAAAAAATTGCAAGTAAACTAGCTAAAAGAGTCTATAACTGGAAATTATTTTCGAACATACAGGGCGAGCCAAGACGAAAGTATGAAGTGCCTTTTTTTAAAATGGAATGCTATGTATATCGGTATATTTTTTGAAATATCTTTCTAGGCTCTGTTCATTCCTATATTAGCATTGAATATCTCCCAACCACTTGGATGTAATGATTCATGTTGAAATAATGCAATCTGCAAATGGATATTAAAAAATCACCACAGTTACAATTATAGGTTTTAAGAGAAACTTATATGAACACCAGTTACGAGACATCTAATTAATGTTTTTGAATTATTTTCATTTCCTAAAAATTTACAGGGTGGCCAAAAATTATTTTTCAATCTAGAACATTTTGAATTTAATTTTATCAATTTCCTCAAATGGAACACCTTGTATATTTTTCGACGATGTAATATAGAAATGAATTTTTTTGTAAGTACTTCCCTATGGCTAATTGCAACCATTTTCATTTTATAAATAAATAAGTGTTATTTTTCAATTAAGAAATTTTTAAATTGAATTTTCTCAATGGAACACCCTGTATATTTTTCGACAATGTGATGTAGAAATGAAAAACGAAAATTTTTTGTAAGTGCTTCTCTATGGCTAATTGCAACCATTTTCGTTTTATAAATAAATAAGTGTCAAATTCAAGAATAAACTTAAAAAAAGAGGTTCCCTCAAATAATTCATTAGAAAAATTTATAATAGGTGTTCGACGTGTTGCCCATTTTGATTGACACACGTCTTTATGTAATTTTGAAATGAGGCCATTTAGTGGGACCATTTCTTCCAATCCATTGAAATGAGTAAATAGTATTTAACCGGTTCTTTAATGAGATGTTTTTTTGTATATTTTTTGCTGTTTTCGTTATTCGACAAGCAATAAAACCTCAGTTTGGTATAAATTGTGGTGCACAAAGGAGCATTTATCACACTTATCGGTTGTTGCAATTTGTATTGAATTTAAAATATTTGGAATTTTACAATATGAATTTTAATAAAGCGGAACTTATAGACTTTTATTTTGGGCGAATCAGACAGAAATTGTTTACTTACCAACAGAATTTATCACCAAAATTATCCTGAAAGAAGGATTCCTGATGTTAGCAGCTTCCAAAATCTGCTCGATAGATTTCTGGAAACTGGAAATGTCGAATATAAAAAAGATGAAAGAATAAAACGTGTTGTGAATGGAGAAAATGAGTTTTGTGTGGTGTTAGCAACGGTTGAGAATCCCCATGTTAGTCAAAGAGAAGTGAGCTCATTAGTAGGAATAAGTAGACGGTATTCTTAAAAACAAATAAGTTGCATGCATATCATATTCAAATGCACCAGGAATTATCTGATGACGATTTTCAAAAGCGCCTACAATTTTGTAATTGGGTCAGAGGTGAAATGCAACATGTCAACTGTCAACTTCTTCAATACTGTTTTATTCAGTGATGAGGCAACTTTTCATAAAAATGGATTTGTTAATAGGCACAATTTTCATTATTATGCTTCGGAAAATCCTCACTTTTTTATGCAAGTTGATAACCAACACAGATGGTCTATAAACGTTTGGGGAGAAATTATTGGAGAACATGTAATATGGCCACATTTCTTTGATGGTACATTGACTGGAGCTATTTATCTTCATTTTTTGGAAATCTATCTGCCATAATTATTGGTAAATCTCCATGAAAGAATTCGAAATAGGATGTGGTTTCAGCAACATGGTGCTCCACCACTTTATTTAAATGCAGTTAGAGACCACTTAAATAATACCTACCCTAATCAATGGATTGGAAGAAATGGACCCACTAAATGGCCTGCTAGATTACCAGATCGTATAAAACGGATTTCTTTTTATGGGGATACGTGAAGGAAATTGTTTATAGAGACACTCCAACAACAGTACAAAATAGGAAGGAAAGAATAATAAGTGCCTTCACACCGGCAGTTTTAGGAACAGTGGGAACCTCATTTAAAAAGCGCATAGAGATGTGTGTCAATCAAAATGGGCAACACGTGGAACATTTATTATAATTTTTTCTACTGAGTTATTTGAAGAAACATTTTTTAAGTTTATTTTTGAATTTTAAAATTATTGCTCAATAAAACGAAATTGGTTGCAATTATCCCTAGGGAAGTATTTACAAAAAAATGTTTGTTTTTGATTTCTACATCACATCGTCGCAAAATATACAGAGTGTTCCATTTGAAAAAATTGAGAAAATTCAATTTAAAATGTTCTTAAGTAATTGAAAAATAATTTTTGGCCACCCTGTACATTTTTAGGAAATGAAAATGATTCAGAAACATTAATTAGATGTCTTGTAACTGGTATTCACATAAGTTTTTCTTAAAACCTATAATTGTGACTGTAATGGGGTGTAATGGGGTAGTGAAGCGCAAGTTATAGCCTCTCCTACTCAATTGTTAACCTCACCTTCGCGATGAGTTCAATTTGAACTTGGTGCGCCCTGTTTTCACTAACGAGGCTCTAACGACCGAGTAAGGGCGGAATAACCCTTACCTTTTGCCGTGAGCACATACACCTTCTCACGAAGAGTGCGGTAAAAATAACCAACCGCACATAAAGGTTGCTTTTGGAATCGTTTGGTTACCCCATCGTCGCAGTCTCCTTCTGTGCCATGGGACCACACCACTCGCCTTCCGCAACCGAGCTGGTCAGTTGCATACCTGCTCCAGCTAAAACTTCAAATGCAGCTTCGTTTTCAGTCGATTAAGGCTTTAAAAAATGATGGAGCGTTCAAGTGGGACAAAATCATCCGGAGGTAAAATACCCTCCCGATCGGATCTCCGGGGGAGGGTGCCCACAGGGACACCTCATCGAATGTCGAAAAAACACCTACAAGTTAAATCCAACAAAACTAATTCTTTCATCTACGGCGCTTGGAATGTTCGTACTTTGAACGACAGCACTCGCACCGATCGGCCTGAAAGGAGAACTGCTCTAATAGATAGAGAACTTCACCGACTCAATGTTGACGTTGCAGCTCTCAGCGAAACTCGATTTTTGGAGGAAGGTTCTCTCACAGAAAAGTACTACACCTTCTATTGGAAAGGTCTTCCCACCAATTCAAGAAGACAACATGGAGTAGGATTTGCCGTTCGGAATTAACTTGTATCCAACTTAACACAAGTACCACAAGGCATATCCGAGCGTCTAATGCTGCTACGCTATGAGCTATCAGATGGCAACGCGGTAAATCTAATAAGCGCCTACGCTCCCACTCTGGATGCAAGTCACGAAACCAAGGAAAGCTTCTATCAACAGCTGGAAGAAACCCTCTGTAGAATACCTAAAACGGAACGACTCGTTATTCTTGGCGATTTTAACGCTAGAGTAGGGAGAGATGCAGACACCTGGTCAGGCATCATAGGCAAGAACGGTTTGGGCAACATGAACGCTAACGGTCAACTACTCCTAACTAAATGCGCCGAACATGATCTAGTTATAACAAACACCATTTTCCGACAAAAGGATAAATTTAAAGGCACCTGGCGTCACCCCAGATCAGGTCACTGGCATCTACTGGACTATGTTATCGTACGTAGGAAGCTTCTCAAGGACGTCCAAATTACAAAGGCGCGCATTGATAGCGAATGTTGGACCGATCATCGTCCTGTTGTCTCTAAAATGAAAATTGTTATGAGACCCAAACACCGAAGAACTCAAGTAAAACGTAGACTCCGTCTCTGTATTAGTAAATTGCGTGACCAACAAACCGTCGAACAGTTAAAGCAAAAAGTTCAAGAGAATTTGAGTGCACTAGAAGAAACCAATTTTGTAGAGGTCGCTGCTACCTGGACAGAAATTAAAGACAGTTTAAAAAGTGCGAGTGAGGAAATTCTTGGCACTGCAGCAAGTAAAAAACAGGAGGACTGGTTCAATGATAATGAAGCTTTTATACAAGAACTTCTTGACCGCAAACATATTGCCTTCCAAAACGCTATCAACCACCCCAACGACTCATCAAAAGCAGAAGCTTTTACCCAATCCAAGTATGAAACGCAACGCGAAATCAGAAGAATAAAGAACGAGTGGTGGGCAAGCAAGGCCAGAGAAATTCAAAGGTACGCCGATTCACAGGACTACAGGAATTTCTTTCAAGGAGTAAAAGCAGTGTACGGCCCCAGTCGGAAAAATATGTGCCCTATTAAAGATTTAAATGGAAATCTCCTCAAAGAAGACCAGGAAATAAGAGCCCGATGGAAAGAACACTACTCTAATATTCTTAACCAGCAAAGTCAAGCCGATCACAATATTATAAATCTTATCCCTCAATATGACACCTTCGAAGACTTAGATAAACCACTAACAACGGAAGAGATCTTAACCGCCATTAGGCAGATAAAAAATAACAAATCTCCCGGCGCCGACTCACTCCCAGCTGAGATCTTTAAAGCTGTGTCGTCAGAGCTCATACCCTACCTCAAAAAACTGTTTGATGTCGTGTGGGAAAGTGGCCAAGCTCCGCAGGAGTTTCGTGATACACTTTTAATCAACCTCTTCAAAAACAAAGGGAGCGCTGCGGACTGTGGAAATTACAGGGGTATAGCTCTCCTGGCTGTTGGAGGGAAGATACTCACTAAAGCGATGGCAAATAGGCTAACACCTGTTATGGAAAAGCTACTTCCTGAAACACAGAGTGGCTTTAGACCAAACCGAGGCACATCGGATTTAATATTCACACTTAAACAGCTTCAAGAAAAAGCACTCGAACATCAAGGAGAAATTCACATGGCCTTCATTGATTTAACCAAGGCGTTTGACTCGGTGGACAGGGAAGTGCTCTGGAAAATTATGTTCCGCTTAGGTATCCCTAGAAAATTTGTGGAAGTATGTCGCAGTCTACATACAGGCAGGGATGTGTCCTGGCACCCCTACTTTTTAATTTGTTTACCACTGCTCTAACAATTATTGTTGACAACAAACTGACAGTCAGAGGAATAGGTCTCAGATACCGTTTTGATGGCGGTCTCTTTAACATAGGGCGCTTTAGAGCTTTCACGAAGACACGCACACGATTCATTTGTGATCTCCAGTATGCGGATGACTGTGCACTTTTAGCCTCTACGCCGGAAGAGCTTCAAGAACTTTTAGATGTGTATGCCCAGAGCTATGATTCCTTGGGACTTAAAATCAACATTGGAAAGACTAAAATTATGTCAACTCCTCATCAAGTGAACCAAATAGACATTACACTTAACGGAAATTCTCTTGAAGTGGTGGATCAGTTCAATTACTTAGGCAACGTTGTTAATGACAAAGCAAACATGGACAGCGAGATTCGCAATAGAATTAACGCTGCATCTAGAGCACTCTGGGGACTTAGAGAGAGAGTATTTGACAACCACGACCTTGCTTTGTCAACGAAAATGGCTGTCTACAGAGCAGTTGTCATTCCAACACTGCTATATGGATGTGAAAGCTGGGTCACTTACCGTCGTCATGTGAAAGAATTAGAACGTTTTCAGCAAAGACACCTCAGAAGTATGATGAAAATCCGTTGGTTCCATCACGTATCAAACGTGGAAGTACTCAGGAGAGCAAACAGCCTTCCAATTGAGGTGCTTATTTCAAGAGCACGCCTAAGATGGGCAGGTCACGTTCATCGTATGCATGATAACCGCCTTCCTAAATGTACACTTTATGGTGAATTGCTAAGCGGTAGAAGAAGGCGTGGCGGTCAACGAAAGAGGTTCAAAGACGCTCTCCATGAAAATCTAAAATCCTGCGGTGTTGCAGACGAGCAATGGGAACAACTTGCAGCGGACAGAACCGAATGGCGAGGGGTTGTGGCCAGCTATCAAGGAAATGTTGCTGCAAGAAGGCCAAATTCAAGACCTAACCAGGTCTATGTTTGTCCTGACTGCGGTCGACATGTGCTCTCCCGAATTGGCCTCTATAGCCATAGTCGCGTGCACCGTAGATGAATGGGAATTATAATAGACTACACCTTTTACTTGTTTTTTATTGCACAATTTATCGACTGTAACATTTTTATACTCGGACTCGAGTAACGGCTAATAATAATTGTGACTGTGGTGATTTTTTTAATCACTATTTGATAGACAGAAAAATGTTGGAATTAGAGGAGACATATTGCGATTGTTTGAGAATTATTTAACTGACAGAAAGCAAAAGGTAAAAATAGATGAAACTTTCAGTAACTCTCAGTCTAAATGTGTGTACCGCAGGGTACTGTATCGGAACCTCTGCTATTTCTCATATATATTAACGAAATTGGAAACATACCTAATGTGTAATCTCATATGCAGGAGCAAATTGGTCAGAGATATACGAAAAAACTTTTAGTATATTAGTTTAAATATAAAAAAAACTACATTTATAACTTTTCCCACCTCAGCTGCAGATCAACCTGTTCAAAATACACTAAAAATCCACAAAAAATACTGCAGTATCAATTGCAACTGTTCTGAAATAAAAAAGGTAAAATATACTAAATATTTAGGAGTTATTTTGATCAGCATCTGAAGTGGAACGACCATGTTAATTTTATAACAACAAAAACTCGTAAATGATTTCATAAATTTTGTCAGTTAAGATCCGTCGTTAATAATAAATTGTTAATGGTTTTATACAAAATAGTCGAGTCTATATTAAAACACTGCATTATAATTTGGAGTAAATTATACATCAATTCATGACATCATTACATAATCTTTCTGTGTGTCAAAATACTATAATAAAAATAATTTTTAAGAAAGATAGAATGTATTCCACTAACGAACTATATAAGAATACAAATATAATGAATATTAGAAGACTCTATGTTTATAGTTGTTTAAATTTTACAGTTAAAAATCAACATTTATATCAATTTGACATCTACAGTTATGAAACTAGAATGATAATTAACAAATCACTAAACGTTCCGTTTTAAACGAAATCACACACTTAAATGTATATAATCAATTTTGTCCGTCCAGTTCTCCTGCCTCTAAAATTAGACTGATTGCAACCGAAAGAAATAAATTTGAAATAGAATGTAAACACATTATAAAAACTAACTACCACATTTTCATAGCCTTATACTAATTATTATTATATAATAAAAAAAGGGGAACGTGTGCTGTCAGGTAATGATATGCTCCTTTATAATTAAATTAATTATAATTATTGTTTCCAACTATTAGAGATAGATTAGATATAGACTACAATATTTAATAATTTATATAAATAGTACATGCCAAAAGTTATTTTAGAGGGCCATGCACAGCACAAAGATGTTCTCTGATTCTCATTTATTTATTTATTAATATAAGTATTAACTTTATCTAATACACAATATTTGCATCATTGTAAAACTTATTATATGATAACGTGAATAAAATATTATTTAAAAATCTTCATATCCTCTCTTCTAAGAACTTAAATTATCCCCATTATTGGAAATAGTATTATTATTAATTTTAATATTTAAATTATAAAGTACATACATGAAATAAAGTGCATACAAAGTAGGAATGTAAATGTAAAGAGTACAAGTACATACATGATATAAGTTGATATAAAGTACATACATGAAATAAAGTGGATATAAAGTAGTGGTAAAAAATAAAACAATACTCCCAGAGCAAACATCTTGCCTAGGCAGAGTTGCCTGTTTTGCTATGTACTCATTTGAGCATTTTGTAAATTACAAAAGGAATGTAGTTTTGTTAGGTTCACAGATTATAACATTGTAATTAAAAAACAACAGACAGAGAATGTACGATACAAACTATGCATACAGGAATCGGCAGACAAGGGATATATAGATTGTTTTTTTTACTATGCCAATGGTGGCAGTTAGGTCATTGCCTCGTAAAATTTATTTCGGTGGTCCATTATATAATCTCTGATTTCTTTTTTAAATTTCTTTAACTTGGGTAATTGTTTGAGGTGTACTGGGATCAAATTAAAAAACTTGGGGCAAAAAATAGTTTTTTTGAAAAATTGCACAGTAAGGTAATGTTGACAGTGGAGCGAGTTACACGAGTGTTTTTGTACTAAAACTTTTCAGAAGAAACATAATATATTCTTATTATACATTGATGAATAAAAAGTAATTTAACCTTGAAAATTTTGGTTTCATCATATAACTTTTTAATGGAAAAAAAGTCTCTCTTTTCTGAGAATAATTTTCAGAATAGAATTTTGGATAGTTTGTAAGATTGAAATGTGCTTTTAGAGGGCGGAATATTAAGACATAATATTTTTAGTCGCAAACTCCTCTATAAAATCCTTATTTTATTATAAGGAACGTAACCAGACTGCAACCAACAGTTACTCTCCGGGCTATGTGCCTCGCCGAGAGCTGAATTGCAAGTTACAAGCCTGGCGCGTGAAGTGTAATAATTGCAAGAGAGCTCCTTTAAGTAGGATCAGTCTTTCGGCTGGTGTTTGTTGCAATCGAAGCATTAGCGTTTTGATGGTAATATGCAATTATTACACTTAACGCGCCAGGTTTGTAACTTGTAATTCAGCGCTCGGCGGGCACATAGCCCGGAGAGTAGCTGTTGGTTGCAGTCTGGTTACGTTCCTTATAGTAAAATAAGGATTTTATAGAGGAGTTTGCGACTAAAAATATTGTTTTAATATTCCGCCCTCTAAAAGCATATTTGAACTATGCTAAGCCCAGTCAGGCTATTTATTTTTCGATTGCAACAGACACTGGACCGCTAGATGGCGCCTGCTGACTATTTTACAAGTCGCTATTGTAGAAATACCGGGATGTACCAAATAGTCAAAGGATCCTCGTGCCGGTCGTCGCATGCCTACCTTGCACTGACGAGAGCCAAAAGCTCGAAACTGCAGTCTGCAAGTGGTGTGTGACGGCTGGCAAGAGAGCTCCTTTAAGTAGGATCAGTCTTTCGGCTGGTGTTTGTTGCAATCGAAGCATTAGCATTTTGATGGTAATATGCAATTATTACACTTAACGCACCAGGTTTGTAACTTGTAATTCAGTGCTCGGCGGGGCACATAGCAAGGAGAGTAGCTGTTGGTTGCAGTCTGGTTACGTCCCTTATAGTAAAATAAGGATTTTGTAGAGGAGTTTGCGACTAAAAATATTATGTTTTAGTTTGTACGATGTTAATTATTGTATTGAAAGCACCACCCAATACTACAATACAGTACCTTATGATTGATTCGGCTAATGAATTTTAAAGCATAATTAAATTTTTTCTAAAGGGAATTTCTCTTAGCACATAAAATTTATGCATCAGGGCTCTCAACCGTTTACCAACGTGAATAATATGTTCTGACTAGCGTATATATTGATCTAGAGTATCTCCTAAATACTTTATTGACGATGCTTTTTGTATTGCAGGACATTTACAGATGCTTTTTTGACAATTCGAAAAATGCAATATTATGGAACAGCCAGTATGTTGGTTAACAATTATAGGGCTAAAAGTGATGAATTTCGTTTTTTTTAAATATTTTAGGTAAGTATATTGTAATTTAACCATGAATTTAACATTTGTAAGCCGGATTCAGCAGTGAGTATAACATCTTCCCATTTTTTTTCTGTCAATATTATAACAGTATCATCGGCGTAACATTTTGTGATATTGTTCATGTACACAAGGAATAGTATTGGATCTAATACTGTTCCTTGTGGAACCGAATCGGAGCTTACCTCATTACCAATTTCTACTCTTTGGATTCTGTTTGTTAGGTAATCAGACATAAGTTCGAGCGCCAGACCTCGGACACCTAAGTTGTTTAGTTTATTGAGCAATACTTCGTGACACATGGTGTCGAAGGCTTTAGCCAGATCTAGAAAAATTGCAATACACGCCGATGATTCATTCAAAGCCCGGACTGCCTTCTCTAAAAAATCGACAACGGCATTTTCGGTGTTCGAATTTCGTACAAATTCATATTGTCTGTTTGTGATGACATTGTGAGCATGAAAGAATTCAATTAGTCTTGTTTTCAAGGCGTTCTCAAAGATCTTGGCAAAATTATTAATTACAGATATGGGTCTGTAATTGTTTAGTTTAGTGGGGTCATCGGATTTAAAAACGGGGATGACAATTGATTCCTTCCACTGCTGCGGGATTTTTCCACTTGGAAGCATGTATTAATAATATGAGTTAATGGGGAAATAATATATTCATGAATGTTTTTTATTGTTTTAGCAGTTAATTTATCTGGACCAGGCGAATAGTTATTTTTTAAATTTGATGTAATTTTTGATTGCTGTAAAATCTAATAATAATTTTTGTCAGTGTTGAGATATAAGGTATAATACCAACGAATTAAAGTATCTAAAATGTCTTTACAATTATGTTTCAAAACGCTATCAGATGGGTTTTATATTATCATAAAAATGCCATTAGCATACATTGTAAGATGTGCTGTTGATGGCAAAAAATCTATATCGTGAAAAATAAAGAATATTAAAAAAATAGGGCCCAAAATAGATTCCTGTGGGACACCCATAGTTAAATTTAAATTCACATTGAATTAACACTGCACATGGTGTTTTGTTCTTATACTTCAAATTTACATATTGCCTCCGATTTTCATGGAGCGTAATGATCCAATTTAATGACACACCCTATATACCACAATCAAACAATTTAGATATTAATAAATTATGATTGATGCTGTCAAATGTAGTGCTCACAAAATATACCAACAGGACACTCTTCTTCGCCTATCAATTCTAAGATTTTATTTAAGAAAAAATCCATCGTTGTGCCAGTCGATATGGCACTAGGGAAATCATGTTAATTTCTTGTAGTTGTTTTAAAGGTTTCTAAGTAATTTACCAATCTATTTAGATAGCAATATTCGAACACTTTTGAGAATCTGAAAAGCACGGTTACAGGCCTATAGTTTTTCAAGTGCATCCTTTTTCTTAAAAATAGGTACCACTTTTCCCGTCTTTAATTTATTATTAATATTGTATATTTATGGCTTAATAATATAATAGATTACTTTTTTAATTATAAAACGGGGAATATCATCAGATCCAGACGATTTGTTGGCTTTAAACTTTTATTAATTAAATAAGTTTAGTAATTCTTTCTCCGTATACGGTTTTAAAAATAAAGAATGGCTTGTCGACCCATGCCGTGTTTATGAGTATCGTTTAATTGCTGTATTTGCTTGATGCGTGGTATGCGGTGAGTCTATAAAAAATTCGTTAAAAAGTGATGCTACTATTTGAGGTTGATCGTATATAGTACCCTCATTATTTATGATAATGTTAGAAATATTTTTATTTTTGTTAGACAATTCGGCTATAACTCACCGAGCGGCCCTTGCGGGGTTTTCAGAATTTGTTATTTTATTTTCAAAATATGTTTGTTTTGTGCCTTTTATTAAACGATTATGACTTTTTTGCTCTTTAATAAATCTCATCAGGATGGAACATATTTTTTTCAATATAAATAAATCATTTAATTTAGAAGAAATGGATAAACAGTGAGGTTCGGGTATCAATACAGTGCCAATAAAGTTTTCTAGGTAATTATGCGATGGTAAATCAAGAATCCATGATTTTATAAGTGTTTTTAGGGTTAATTTGCTTTTTCTTTGTATTAGTTGCTCTTGGGCTCTTGGTATATAATCCAGGGGCTAAATATATGAACATACATAATAATAATAATTCAAAAAAGTTTCGTCCACCGCGCCATGGAAGTACTAAAAAATTTTAGAAATTCTGTAATAAAATCTGAAAAAGGGCGGGTGTTCCTCAGGGAAGTATTCTAGGACCCCTTTTATAGACGCTTTACACATCAAACTTTGAAACCAATAAACCTGCATATTTACATAATAAATTAACTTAGATAACAGATATTCATGATATAAATGTTCGTCGAAGAAATTTAATTATCACTCATTATACATTATTATTGGTACCTATATTTGAGAAATAATTGTTTAATATATCTGCTTATCTTTATTAATATTTATGAGTTCATTATTGCCATTAGTCACAGATATGTTTTCGATTTGTTTAGGATTCCTTGTACGATCCGAGATGTCATTTATGACGTTCCAGGTTTTCTAAACCTCTGTCCCTGCTTGTGATTTTTTCTTTACATATATTTAACGTCGGCCTATTTCCGCTACTGAGGCCTAACACCGACGCCTGTAGACGAGCTACCCCCAACCAGGAATTTTGCCGAACCTCTTCCCTTAAGAAGAGTAGGAATCTTTTACTTGCCTAACATTTAATAGACAAGGGACCGACGGTTTTACATCCCCTCCGAAGGATGGTATATCCCCTATACAACCCCCGCCTAAGGTTGTATGTATAGCTTCCGCGCATACGCTGATATACAAGCCGCTGGAAGATGTGTGAGGCGAGGACGCGGTCTTCGTTGGAACGGTCACCCGTCTAACTACTAACTGCGTCTTACGTTGTTTTACATCGTATGTACATAGTAAAGACGCACCTACGCTCGCTCCATTTGAATCCCTCTTACCTCCACTCCAGTCGAACTAGCATTTTGACAAAACGATGCCAAATTAGATATATTAAGTGAGTTTGAAGAAAAACCATATTCAAGTCGACTAGCAGCTTTAGCATTGAACGTTTCCCATTGCTCAATTAATCGGGTATTAAAAGAATATAAAATGTATACCTATAAACTAACCCAAATTCAGGAGCTTCCTGAAGATGATTTTGATAGAAGGACGTATTTTTGTGAACAAATGATAACAATGTTATCCATCTGGAAAAGTATTGTGTTCAGATGAGTCCATTTTTACTTTTCATGGTCATGTTAATCGTTAAAACTGTCGCTACTATGGTCTACTAAAAATCCCCACCGGATGAGAGAATTACATACGCAAAATCATAAAAAGGTTAATGTTTCGGCGGGGATAATTGGAAACCATGTCATTGGTCCCTTTTTCATTGATGGCAATTTGAATGGAGATAATTATTTAGCTCTGCATCAAAATAATGTCGTTCCAACTATGACAAACTTATCCTGCTCAAGCAAACCCACACGTTCCAGCGGATGCAACATGGAAAATGTTTATAGGTATAAGCCGAATTCAGGATGTTCAAAATGATGGTGTCAATGTAGGGTTTCTTAGGTTTTTTTTGCGTGGCAAATTTTTTTATTAAACAATTAAAGTGTGAAAAACTGTTTTTTTCGAGTTTTAGAAAAAACTATTGATTTTAGAAAAAAATGTATTTCTTGAAAGTTGTGAGCCTTGAAGAAACCTACAAAATGAGACCTATTTCATCAAAATCTGTTAATTTGCTTATGAGTCATTTCAAAAAAACATGCTAAAATGACTGCTTTTCAATTGTTAATAAACAATAGAAAAACATGTTTCATATACTTATTACCACAGGAAAAGAATGCTCTTGTAGCATAGAGGCACGCGAAACGGTTTTTGCACAATCAATTTGTTAATAAGTTCTTGACTTTTTTTAACGCTTATTTTTAAGCGACATGGCGGTTCTACAGCAATTTTCAGGTACGCAAATTAAAGTTCATGATTTATACTATATCAATATCAAAAAAGAACCAAATGAAGTATTGGTTTTAAATCGTTGAAAACAATTTTCAAAGATAGCATTAATTTTTTTGCTATAAACGAATAGAATATCTTTTTGGCGATGTATAGTATCGAAATGCTGATAAAAGTATCTGATAGCTGACATTTTTTCACGAATTTAAAAAACAGGTCTTTACGACCAATAGAAACTGATATAAAGTTCAGGAAAATATTCAAAGAATTCAATGAAAAAGTTTTCGACCCGATTATTTAAAAATTGTTGATGTGGCAATTGTTTAAAGTTGCCGTTGCTCCGATAGTCAGTGTGAGAGTCATAGTGGTGCTTCAAATTCGCCGCTCTCATGTTAAAGAACACGCCGAAACCTTCGATAAACTTTTCGAAACTGTAACAAAATCCGCATGAAAAGCGTGCTTCACGTAAAAATGCCGTTTTCATATTTTAAATCACATTTTCGCTCTACGTTTTTTATGCAAAAATGTCGCTGCACAGGGACGTAATGTCGCCCTGACCACCAAAATTTAGAAAGTGTAACAAAAATCGACTAATTTCGGAAATTTCAAAATTAAAAACCCTTTTACGAATCCACGTTGTGCAGCACTGCAACTCATGCGTTGTGTTAAATATGAGGACAAGTTAATCCAGTTTCTAGTCAAAGTATTTCGAGAGTTTTATCAAAAATAGTCTTTAGCGACAAGGGTGGTAGTAGTCGATTTTGACGGGAAAATGATGGATTTTAACGGGATTTGCCCTAAACCGGTTCTTCAGTGAATCGGTGTCAGAAAAGTATCTTTACCATGTACTCAGATGTACATGGAACCGCCTTGCCTGAACGTATGAATATTGGTCAGCTTAGTATTAGATAGCATTATTAGTATTTGTATAATAATTGTATTTTCTTTTGTTTTTTCATCTTTTACATTTTAACATTTATATTCATATATACCAATGATGTACTGCACACTTGATATTAACATTTTTTGTACTTTTAGTGTTTTATCAAAGTATCTTCCCCACCCTATAACTGGTTACTTGTTGGGTGGTTGTATCTAAAAATAAATAAATAAAATATAATTGCTACAAAATAATTCAAAGTCGTTGCGATTCAAGCATTTTTAAGCTCCGAGGAGCGAACCAAATTATTATTAAACTGATAATACGTAAATAGACAGGCAAGCAAAAGCCCACCAAAAATTTATAAACATTGAACTTTTCTTGACTCTTTTTGTGTAATCGTTAGCTATAAACCGCACATTGGAAGGTAGTTAGTACATTATGAGTCGTTCCGTTCCTCACTATGTGTTGTACACGGGCCAGACTATAGTTTGTCAATACATTTTTCTTGAAAGTTTGTAATACATAATTTTTTAAAGAGATTTAATATATTGTCTTTTTCTTGTGTTTTCAAAATTCCTTTTCAGGTTTAAATTTAAGAAATTGTTAGTATTCACTGTGTTAGATTTATAGTGTTATGACGTCCAATTGGTACCATCAGTGAAGCAGTTAAGCAAAAACGAATAGTAAGTATAGATTTTATATTATTCTCCGTCTGAAACAGTCGCTTTGAACCCTTCTTTGTGACTACTGACTATCGGTAAACAATTGCCACATCAACGCTTTTGCATAGAATTATTTGAACATTCCCCTGTAAATTCCAGCTAAAATCATTCCTTAATATTAATAAGCAATGCCACAGCAATTTAAAAAAAAATTATCTCAGCTTCTATTGGTCGTAGACTTTTTTTTTCATTCATGAAAAAAGATAGCTATCAGATGCTTTTGTCAGCATTTCGATACCATGCATTGCCGAAGAGATGTTCTATTTATTTATAAGAAAAAATTAATGCTAACTTTGATAATTGTTTTCAACAATTTATAACCAATACTTCATTTGGTTCTTTTTCGATATTGATAGTACCTATAAATAATGAACTTTAATTTGCGTACCCGCAGATTGTTGTAGCACCGGTTAATGTTTTATCTAAAACAGACGTGCTATTGTCAAAATAAGAGAAATTTCTCTTGAATCTTTCCTTTGCATTTTTATTTTTACCTACCTAGAAGCATCGTGCAATATCGAATTGATAATTGGAAACTGTTGCTCGAACTAATCTAATAGTGTTTCTTTTGTAACCGAAACATAAATCGTGTTGCACAGATTATAATACTTGATTAATAAAAGACAAATACCTCCTGTTATTTTTTGCTATAAATTGTCCTGAGGTAATATGCGGAGAAAGAAAGAAGTCCACTCTTTTAATTCAGTGAGCAATTCATTTCAAGCTAATTAAGCTGATAAAAACAAAAAAGTAAATAAAGTCAAGGATAAGGCATATTCCCAGGAATATACAAGTCGAGACCTGTGAGTCACGTCAGAGTGCAGCTGCCGAGGTAAAAAAGCTTTAATAGGTCGTGAAGAATCTTTAAAATTTACGTCATGATCCGTAAAAACTACGCAAATATTTAATTTCGGTTTAAACTGGACTGTCAGCCTGCTAAACTTAAATTCGTATGTGAGGGCACGTATGTTTACGAAAGATTAGATATAATGCAAAAGTTTAAGACCTATAATATAATTTAACACGTAAACATAAGATTAGCTTGTTTAGAAATGGAAAAAATACCTGACAATATTTTTATCTGCTTTATTAACACGGAGGGTGTTTAGTGCCCTTGAATTGATATATTGAGCGATAGTGACAGAACCACTTAATTCTTATGCTTATTTAGAAATATTCTAGAATCGTGTGAATTATTGAAACGTGCTTTACTTGAAGAAATTTTAAATATACAGGGTGCCTCCATATTAGTAAGCTAAATTTTGCATTAAAGATCCTGTGAAAAGTTAAAACTGATTGTAGTAAGGAACACTGGTTAACATGAGGTATACAAACTGCAAAATAACTAAAAAATTTAAGAGCCATAAACAAAAAAAAATGTAAGTAAAAAAGTTACAGAATGGTAAGTAATAATAATATAAAATAAAGCTTATTCTTATCCGGCAAACTATATATATATTTATAATAAAACATTTCCAGGATCTGGAATGGGCTCGATGTCCCTGAGGTTCGGCTGGGTGTTTGTACCCGTTTTGTGTCTCAGAATTCAGATTTCAACTATTATTATTATTATTATTTTCTATATTTTAATCTGTTTGTGTTGTTTTTACAATATTGTAAGTTGTATATATAATTCACATTTTGATTATCTTTTAATTGCTATATTATACTTATGACTATATATATTTATATCTGACCTGCCATATATACACTATTTGTATTCTACATAATGAATAAATGTTTATATTTCTTTGTATGTGTAAAACCAACTAGAATGGGATTTATTCGTATCCAGTAAATTACATAGTTATAATGAAACATTTATGTAGTACTTACATTGATATATAAAGTACATGAAATAAAATGCATATAATAATAGTAGTAAAAAATGAACCCCCAGAGCGAACATCTTGCCTAGGCAGTGGTGCCTGTTTTGCCATGTACCCGTTCTGAGCAAGGGCGGATCTATGGGGAGCAATAGCCCTTTCATGGCTCAATAATAATACTAAGATCTTTGAAGAAAAAGATGTTAAAAATATGATGAGACCGTTATTAAGTTTATCACCGTATCCTCTCTATTATGAGAGTAGCAAAGCAATGCCAACTATGAAAATAAAGATGAAACGGCGACAAATTCGTTAATCGTTTCATCACATTTAGTAGCAGAGTAAGCACTTAAAAATAAATCTGACAATACCGCCAACAAAGAGAGATATACAGTAAAAGTGACAAAACCGCTTCCTTGATCCCCGTCTTCAGCGAATGTATTGTAGATTGTATCAGGGCTGGCTTGAGTCTGAGTAGCCTTACTTCATTTCGACCTAAAAGATCTTTTGTGATTTATCCTGCACCTAATTGTTGTCCAGAATTTCAAGACTTTTTACAAAGCTTGTGATTTTTGTGGGGCTAATTTCCCTATTCCTTCAAGCGTTAATTCCCGCGAATGTATAGTACTCTTACTGTATTTTGTCTGTCTCTTACGAAGAGTTGGCGATTAGAAAAGTAGATTGACTGAGTGCCATCTAAACTAGGAAGAAGAGAAAACAAAATGCACTGGATAATAAGTTGCTGGTTGCAGCGAGTTTTGTTTCATCGAAGTATTGTTCCTTGTGGTAATCACATTTTTAAGGTCGAGTCGGAACTTCATTCATTACCAATTTTTACTCATTGGATTTTGTTTGCTGGGTAACCAGACATAAGTTCGAGCGCCAGACCTGGGACACCAAAGTTTTTTAGCGTATTGAGTAATATTTCGTGACATGCTGTGTGAAAGACTTTAGCCAGATCTAGGAAAGCTGCAATACACGCTGATGATTCGTTCAAAGGCCCGACCGCCTTCTCAAAAAAATCGACAACGGCATTTTCGGTGTTCGAGTTTTGTACAAAACCATATTGTCTTTTTTTGATGAAATTGTGAGCATGAAAGAATTCAATTAGCCTTAATTCTAAGGCGTTCTCAAATTTACGAAAGGAGGCTTACAAGGATTTAAAAAATTAATTACTAGTATGTAAGCATAAATAAACATAGAGAAGTCCACTGAGATAAATCTGTGCGTGGACTATACAGTTTAGGGGAATTAAAACAATGATAATACAATAACATATACGAATAAATATACAGTAATGTAAAAAATGATATAATATAGGTAAGTAATAATAGGAATAGGACTAACTAGATAATATAACATTGCCAAAATACTTCAGATCATTTAAATCATTTAAAAAAGAGAAAATAAAAGAATATATATATATATATATATATATATATATATATATATATATATATATATATATATATATATGCTTTTTTTGGTACTGTTGCATTTGTATTAAAGAACTGAGTTATTTCATTTCATTAATTATTATAATTAATTATGGACGTTAGTTTACATACCACACTTTATTGATCGGTCAAGGAATATGATAATTAGATTAGTCTATGAATTACGGTTCTAGGAGTTGCTATGATCCAATGGCTCAGTTTTTTCTTAAATAATTTAATAGAGTTTAAAACTTTCAAATAATTCGGTATAGCATTATAAACCTTGGGACATAGAAAAGTGAAGCTTTTTTGGCCTATTGTTTTTTCCATTTTCGGTATTGCGATAGAATTTGATTTGAATCTAGTGTTATTATTTTTTTTTATACATTTATTTAACGTCGGCCTATTTCCGCTACTGAGGCCTAACACCGACGCCTGTAGACGAGCTACCCCTAACCAGGAATTTTTGCCGAACCTCTTCCCTTAAGAAGAGTAGGGATCTTTTACTTGCCTAACATTTAATAGACAAGGGACCGACGGCTCTACATCCCCTCCGAAGTATGGTATATATCCTATATAACCCTCGCCTAAGGTTGTATAGCTTCCGCGCATACACTGATATACAAGCCGCTGGAAGATGTGTTTCCGTTGGAATGGTCACCCATCCAAGTACTAACTGCACCTGTCGTTGCTTTACATCGCATACCGAAGTATGTACATAGTAAAGACGCACCTACGCTCGCCCCAATCTATTGTTATGAGAGTGGTCAACTATTTGGTTTTTGCAAATATGATTCTTGCAACCACTTTTGTACGCTAGTATTAAAATGGTCCCTGTTGCATACGACTGCTGTTTTTTGGGGGAGAGCATAGGGTTGTAAGTCAGGAGTGTGGATATGAGAGGGCGCCACTTGCTTGTTAAAAGTCACTCCCAATTCTGCCCAACCAAGAAGCAAAATGGTTTCGACTATATTTTACTATTAAACTGAAATTTATAGATTGATTAAAAGATTAATGATTATTTATTTAAGAGAAAACTATGCTGGTACTATTATCAACTCATAAGATAAGTTTACCAGACGCGATGCAAGTATTAAAAGTAACCGTTAGACAAAAAGACACTTATTATTTACACAAGATGTATATACAGGTTGGAGAGGTTCAGTAAGATGTTAAATATTTAAAATGATGAAGCTAAGTTTTTTTAAAACAATTAAACAAAAAGTGAACAGTACATGTAGACTTGGAAGTGTTGTGCATCTAACAGTATTGTCTGTCTACAATGTAAAATGATAACTAGCGTTGCATGATCATGCGCTGTCTTACAGGCTTATATAAGAAATATATGAAAAATTTATGAAAGTTGCGTTAAACATGCATGATTAAATTTAGACGTTACACAGATTGAAGATCTTAAAAAAATGAATTAGATAAAGTAAACCTGCTCCAACAAAACAGCTCCACCTGACTGGACAGCTCAATCACTGCATTCCAGAATATCTGACTTGGGACGTCTGAGTAAGGCTGCCATGACGATGGTCTTTAGACTTGTGGCTGGTACTCCACTGACTTGATTTCATATCATATCTGATAGCTGGTACGGGCATCTCAGCATAGGCAAATTCAGATTTAGGTACATCGGCAGGCAAGGGTGCATTGCAGGTCACAAAAATTATATAGTCAAAAAACAACCAATCCAAGATAATGGTCAGTCCCAAACACTCTGGAAGTTTCACAAGCATGAGAAAAATCTGACAAAAAATAAAAGTAAAACTCACCCTTGTAAGTGGAGTAACACGTGAATTTCATAAAAAATAACCCAAAAAACAGGAGGCTTCTCCTTGACGAAAACGAAAGTAATTCTTCGTGCAACAGCTGAGAAAGCTTCCACACAACGGCAATGCAAAATTTCTCCATCAAAATTTCTAAACTAAATTGGCTAAAGCCCATCAAAACGAGAAAATTGCTTCCTTCCACGTGCACAGGCAAGGAGAGAAGGACCGTCATTTTCACCTTCGAAATTTGACAACTCACTCAGTGCTGCCAACTTTAACTAAAAAACTTCCCATTGCCAACCATGGAATTATAGGGAAATATATTTACATAAAATAGAAAACAACCTCTATTGTCCAAAAATTTAATGAAAGTTACAAAATAAATAATCTGAAAATGAAATAGTTCTTTGAGAATTCTCTGTGGATTAAATTTATGACTCCATGGGAAATGCAATATTAAGTGCACTTGTGTGTGCCCTGGTTGCGTACCCTTGGCACCACATGTAGTATTTAAAAATGCTACATTCTTTTGATATAATATCAGAGTTATCATAGAATAGAATATCAGAGTCTTTTGTCCAAAATTCCTGTCCCTAGATACAAGTCATAACTGGGAAATAGGTAAGGTTTATTGAATATAACTTTCAAAATCCATCTTTGCATTATCTCTAGCTGTTTTAGGTGGCAGTTCAATACACCTCCAAATGAGGATACCGTACTGTAGTACATTGTTTTAAGGTGATTGATATCAAATATATTTCTAAGGTATTTAAATTTTGGAATTAGTCCACGCAACTTTCGTACTATATTACTTACATGGGTATCCCATTTCAGGTGGCTATCAATAACAATTCCTAGGTATTTAATTGTTTTTGCAGATTCTAGTTCTATGACGACGCCATTATAATTGAGAATAATTTTATTATAATGAGGGAGGTTGTTAACATAACTAGTAAAAGGAAAGTATTTTGTTTTTTTAATATTTATGGTAATTATTTTTGAGGCAAAAAAGTCTTGTATAATTTCTTTTAAACTTGACCAACTTTTATCTTTATAGAATAGAGCCGTGTCGTCGGCAAAGCTTACTATATGACCAATGATAGGGATATTAAATATTTCATTTACATAAATGTTAAATAATAGTGGACCCAGTATGGTGCCCTGAGAAACTCCAAAGAAAACGTTTCTTGAGCTGCTGACTATATTGTCAATTTTAACACATTGTCTTCTGTCTTGCAAATAACTTTTTAGCAGTTCATATGCTGTCCCTCTGAAACCAATATTTTCAAGGGTATCTAACAAATCAGGGTGGCTGACCGCTGACCGTAATATAACAAGACCTTGATACATAGTCGGCTATTATATTGTCATCAATTTTTCGACAGTGCGATGGTTGTCAATTTGACGAGACCATATTTAGCGTTAATAATCTAACTAAATACGAGAGCTTTAGCTTGAGGGATTTAGTCTTTGATTATTAACGCCAAATGTGGTCTCGTCAAATTGGAGAGCACTTGTCGTCTGCAAATGAATGCACCTTACGATTTGTTATTGATTTCACTATGTCATCTATAACAAGCACAAATAATAAGGGTCCTAGCACTGATCCTTGTGATACTCCGAAGTCATTGTCTATTACGTTAGGTGCACTATTTACATATTTTGCTCTTTGTTTTCTTGCAGTTAAGTAAGATTCAACCCACTTAAGTACAGTCCCCCCAATTCCCATATCTTTACAATATTATTTTTTTACAATATTATTAATTACAGATATGGGTCTGTAGTTTTTAGTTTAGTGGGGTCATCGAATTTAAAAATGGGGTGAGAATTGATTCCTTTCACTGCTACGAGATTTTTCTTCATTGGAATCATATTAAAATACTAGTTAATGGGGAAATAATATATTCACGAATGCTTTTTATTGTTTTAACAGTTAATTTACCTGGACTAGTGCACAGTTATTTTTTAAATTTGATATAAGAACAGTTACTTCACTTATTGTTATCGGCTTCAGGAATATATTCGAGTTAACTTTATTTATAAAGAAGTTATCTGATAAATTTATTTTAGTTATTTTGTTAGGCATATTGGTACCTATATTTGTGAAATAATTGCTAAACATATCTGCTTTATCTTTATTAATAGTTATATGTTCATTATTGTCATTAGTGAAATTTTCACGATATAGTGTTAAAAAAATATTGCTTTGTTGCTCAATATCATTTGTATGGAGCACTTTTTTAAGCTGTTCAGCCTATAGGTACGCTATTCAGGCAAATAAAAAGACACAATGTCGATTACAGCGTTTTGATTTTTTTTACATAATTGAGAAAACTTAAACACAGATAAAATATTTAAGATGAATATGTTATAGAACATTAAAATTTCTGATGAATAACCGGTCAGAATTTAAAAGAGATACTACTTTCAATTATTAACGAAGATATCGTGTGTGATTAAACTCTAACTCAATTATTTCAAAACAATATTTTCCGTATTATATTGTTTTGCTGTTACAGGCCTAAATATACCTAGATAACTAATAATCGAAAATTCAAACAAACCTCAGACAAGGAACCATAACAAGCACAATAACATATATTTTCCTAAATCATATAAGATTTATACAAATTCTAAAATACAATTACCTATTATTCAAGGTTTCTCTACACACTCAATAATCTATATTCTAACAAAAGCTATACGTGTTATATAAAAGAAACCAAAATCAAATTCCACCCCCTACAGCCCCTAAATCGAAAACCTCATCCTTAACCACCCTCGGTTAAAAATGATCTAAAGTTCGCCTTCTCTCCGTCTATTATCTAATAATAAGTCCGCACAACAAGTGAAGCATAAACGAATCCGAACATCTACCTGTCAAGAATACTATAACAATCTCTACAAAAACTGCCCTTAAATAAGGGGTTTCGAATTTCCGTCTACCTGAGTCGCCAACTCTTGTATCTGTGTATAGTCTGTTCCATTAAAATTATTTTATTTTATATTCCATGGGATTTCTCAAGGAAGCTAACAAGAATACTCATATGAAATATACTATATCCAGCATTTTGCACGTGTTCAAAATGGTTTTGAAAATAACTTGATGATGAAGGGATAGCAGTAAAAAAGGCATTATTTTACATTTTTAATGTTAGATATAATGGGCCAAATCAGTAGGTGGTAACGAAATAGGCACAACAGTTTTTAATTATAGTTAGATTTTTATTTGTGTCAATTTGTTAGGGGAAAGG
The DNA here is from genome assembly GCA_963675555.1 of Leptura quadrifasciata. Classification (NCBI taxonomy): domain Eukaryota; kingdom Metazoa; phylum Arthropoda; class Insecta; order Coleoptera; family Cerambycidae; genus Leptura; species Leptura quadrifasciata. The sequence continues at coordinate 29,503,274 of OY776679.1, read as the reverse complement.
TTATGTTAATTTCTTATAAGTGCCTAGAAAATTTACGTCAGCTCTTGGAAAACATATTTACATAACAATGTTAACAATATAAATAAATATTAACTTAGAGTGATGGCTTGTCGGGAATATTATAATTTCTGACGTTTGGTGTTGAGAGAAATATGGTAATTTTGATGATATTTTAATAAACATGTAATAATAATAAATAACGTTTATTTCAGAAAAAGCAATACAGAGATTTAATATAAAAACATGAATAATGAGCATAAGCTCATGAAGAACATTATGCAACCGTCTATATCCATAAAGCCTGTATAGTTTATATTAAACAGATGCAGGAGTAGAATTATGAATACTGAATTTAGCGCTGTTTAACAACATAGTAAGCATAACAATCGTTCACTTTGTGATACTAACATGAAATTTGGCACAAAGGTAAAGTTTTTCTTGGCGAACAAAATGTGATATAGTGCCAAGCGGAAACAATTTTGAAAAAAATATGTTTGCGGAGAGTGTTTTTCGATTGCCTTGAAAACCATATACTTATGGTAAAAAAAAGTCCTGTAGTAAAATTGAAGAGCACAAAATTCACTAGAAAATAACATTTATACTTTTTTTGTCACAGACCAAACGGTTTTCCTACAATTAGATCAAATAATCAGCAGTGCAATTGTCAAGCATTATTTAATATGATGTCACGCAGATCGCTTAGTACGTTACCGACAGTATGAGTAATTCAAATATAAAAATAATACATTAGTCTACCTCTACCTTGTCATTTCTTGGCAACGACAAACGAACAGCTTGGGGAATTTGGAATAGTTTCGACAACCTAACCGAAGTTTTACTACAAATAAATACGAAATGTGAATTGGAACCCGATGTGTTGTGGATTATTGAACATCTCGTGATACTATTGTATGATAAATAGTGATAAATCAAGCACTATATTATGATATAGTTGAGGCAAGGAAACGTCTTATCACTAAAATGCAAAGACCGCTTCAATCACTACCGTCGAGAAAAGAAACACTTGTTCAACACATAAAACGTGCTGTTTCCAGGGTGCTTTTATATGGCAGCAATGTTTGATTTCAAACCCAAATCATCCAGACTCTGATTCTTGGGGGTGGCAACTAGAAGACGGACTTTACCAGCCTCTTTAGACCACATCTCCAGAAGCTACCTCAGCGTGTCAAAGGCTGGTTTCTTATAAATGTCGAGTTATATGTAGTAAAAAATGTACATGCGTTCGTGCCAAATTAAAATGTACGGTACTGTGTTTATGTGATGGAAACTGCTGTGAAACCGACAGTGACTGAAAATTTTAACTTTTAGGCATTGATTTCTTTGCAATTTGATAAAAAAAATTACTAAAGTATAAATGTTTAGTTAAAATAAAGCTTGCAAAAAAATGATTTAGGTGTTTTTTTATTAAAAGTAGAATTGTATTACAGTTATAAATATATCATTTCCTCGCCACTGAGAAAACTAATGGAGTCACAAAAAACTCATTACACAATTTTTGTAGAAAATTTATACTTTAATTTTGTATAATCCCAAAAATATTGTTACAATTCGCCGTTTTCGAGATAATGTCGAAGTACTGATTTTTCTGACGATTTTGAGGTTATAATGTGCTACGAGTTTCACGTACATAAACAAATAGATACGTTGGATCTTAATGATTATCAGATATTACGTAACGAAATCACTTGGGCTACTGTAGCGTAGCAGATACCGTAGGCACTGACTTACCCGGAAAGTGATGTACGTGCCTACGATAAAATTTCTCTAGCTCAGACTAACTCAGGGCGTTAAGCCCAAGCTTACATAAACTATGGTAAATTATTAGTCTACTTACTTAACAACTCACTGAGGTTTTCCATATGTAGTGGTCGCAGACGAAATAATGACACTTTCTTTAAAAATGAAATGCACTATTTTATTCAATTTACAGATATTGGTTCTCCAGCATGTAACCTGGCGATGTTCACAGGTGTGGCCAATTTCACGATTAATCAGTTACAACATTCATAAAATGCCTCGTGTAGCTACACATCGGTTTACAATATGATCATGAATTGCTCATAAATACTGCCACAAAGGTCTCATTTAAAGAACCTCCTTAAATATATGTAAATGTATAAAATCTGTAAATATGTACAAGTTAAAAAAAATGCAAATTATGAATTGACATCCAGCCGATCCACTGAAGGTGGTCCCTGGTAAGTAAAAAAAAATACAACACACAACACACTTGTTTAGGGTGGTATGATACCGAGTCCGGACGTGGAGGAACTGTAGCCCTACGTAGATGTCTTCGGGACACAAGAAATGGAGCCAAGGATGGGGTTGATGGTAGCCTCACCAGCCCTGGAACCTTCCACTGTGTGTGGATGCCCCGTCAGTGGAACTCTCACTGACGTGTGTAGAAGCCCCGTCCGCGGAACCCTAAAGATATCACGATTTAATTCACAGTCAGAAATGCGCGTGCTTAATGTGAGTAATTCTGACATAACCTACAAATGAAACATAATTTACCTCACTGATGAGGGAACAATCCACCAAAACTCCTGGAAGCCACAGTCGGATAAATGGGGTCGAGTCCGCCTTCCAAGTTGACACTGTATTTCCAAAGGAAAGCCTGCAAATTTGCGAAACACGTGGGTAGAGAACGGGCAAGATGGCGTGAAGAGGTTAGCTTACCTTGTGTAATTTAATATCCTGCTTCCGCAGATAAAATTTATTCACAAACACAAAATATTCCGCTAAACGGAACAACAACAGATTGAGGAAATTTTCTTGAGTTGATTATTCTAAAATCCACCCGGATGCCTTGGATAAAACCAAGGTTCACAGAATAACAACTAATTACTCCCAATCACGCCAAGCCAACAAAAATGGTTGCTTCCGTTTCCTGTGCTGATCACGTGTCGCCCTCCCGTGGAGAATAGCGAAATGTGTTTCGGACGTGTAGCAGTTGTTATAATGCGGCCCACAAAACGCTAAAGCGTATGGTGGGTCGCATACGCTAGAGGTCCGTAACAAATGGTAGAACCAATTGTTTTTCTGAGTGGCACTATATACCATTTTGTTCGTCTCAAAAAACTGTCTATGCTCACCTAATTTCAGGTTAGTATCGCAATTTGAACGATTCTTAAGAAAATTCGAATTAAGCAACTCCACTAGTACATAAGCAAAGTCCGAAATTTGTATACATGTTACGATAATTATTACTAGTAATAGATGATGGGGTTTATGAGGCTAAATAATTAAATAAAGAACTAAGTTATTGCCTTATACCTCAAAAGAAACAACAATGCAGCTACGGACACGTGTTTCGGAGTTATTGCTCCTCATCAGCGTAGCGTAGCTTAGCGAATATATCTTATAATCGAGCAAAACCAACAAAGATCGAAAAGTATAGTGCACAGTACTCCATTGGTACTTTCATACTTCATGTGCCACATTTAGGGCCTCAAATTTCCTAACTTCCTAAATTCCTAACCCTTCTCTTGTTAGTAATTTTCGTCCCATCAGTATTCTGCCAACGCTTTCAAAAATTTTAGAGAAAATAGTAGCTGAACAGGTAACTACGTATCTTAATAGTTTTAATATTTTACCTTCCACACAATCTGGTTTCCGGGCTCAATTCAGTACTAGCACGGCACTTCTAAAAGTTACAGATGATATTTTTAAAGAAACCGACGTCAACAATCAGGTTTAAATCATACTACCCTTTGTGTAAAATTAAAATATTTTGGTTTTTCTGATACGGCTATTTCTTTTTTTAATAATTATCTTACTGCGCGACGCCAACGTGTTATTTTAAATAATGAGTCTTCAGACTTTGTTAATATTACTAGAGGAGTCCCACAGGGTAGTATTCTGGGCCCCCTACTATTTTCTATTTATACGGCTGATTTCAGTGAGTATCTTCGAAACTGTGCGTGCCACCAATATGCTGATGATACTCAGATATATTTCTCTTTTAATTTTCTAAACCTATTAACTGCTGTATCTAGAATTAATGACGTGTTACAAGTAATTTCTGAGGTTTCGTCGGCTCATAGTCTTGTTTTGAATGAGTCAAAAACTGTAATGCTGGTATTTGGTAGTAAAAAAGAAATGATTTTAAGTAGTCCCGAATTTAATATTATGCTGAATGGAAAATTTTTATCTAGTAGTGAGAATTGTAAAAATTTGGGAATCTGGATTGATGTTTATCTCAGATTCTCAAAACATGTAAACTATCTTGTGCAAAAATCATATGGCAAACTCTTATATGCTCATAAAGAAATTTTAAGTTCAGATGTTAAGTTAAAGTTATGTGACTCTCTTATCCTATCATCTTTGTCTTACTGTGACATCGTGTACTGGCCTGCTTTACTTTGTAAAAATAAAGAAAGTTTGCAAAAAGTTCAGAATGCATGTTTGAGGTTCGGTTATAATGTGCGCAAGTTCGATCATATTTCGGCTAGTTTTTTGGAATCTAACTGGCTTAACCTCGCAGAAAGGTGTAATTTACACCTATCGTGTTTAATATATAAAATCTTGAAATATGGCAAACCTGACTATTTGGCAGGTAAGTTAGTTAAAAATAGTGATCTGCACTCGTGTCCTACTCGGCAACGTGATTTATTTAGTGTTCCCAAGCATAGAACAGCTCAGTTTCAGCGTTCCTTTAGCTATAATGCTGTGAAAATATTTATTGCCTTACCCAATGATGTCAATTCCCTCTCCTCAATTCATTGTTTTAAAAAACACACAAAAGATCTGATATTCAGTTTGAGAAATTAGTATATGAGTATGTTTTATATTATACTCCATTATTGCCTGTCTTTTTTATTGTTTACGATAGTTTTTGTTTGGTATTTATACTGTTAATTTTAATTGTATTATATTTGTGCATGATCAGCTTAGTATTATCTGAAGTATATTTCGAAATTATTAATTTTATTTTAATATTTTTCTGTATGCGGGTGGTTGTATGGAAGAGCATATTGTATATGAATACCGCCATTCTTTTGCATCTTGTATTTTTTATACGTATTTTTTTTCCGTGTAATAAAGGCATATTATTATTATTAAATGAGAGCAATCAGTACGAGGAGTTCTATGCGTACTGCTCTATTTCCACCTGACAAACACTAAATAAAAGATGATGGGGTTTATGAGGCTAAATAATTAAATTAAGAAATAAGTTATTGCCTTATACCTCAAAACAAACAATAATGCAGCTACGGACACGTGTTTCGGAGTTATTGCCCCTCATCAGCGCAGAGTAGCTTAGCGAATATATCTTATAAAATCTGTTCTTTTTTGAAAATCTTTGGGCTTCAAAGATTGTACTTTTTGATACAGAAAGTTATGCATCTTGTGCTTCTTTAGAATTCGTTGAATAAGCAAATATGAAAGTCTTATATGCCAACTAACACCAATAGAATAGATCCCTGCGGATATTCATAAAGGTAAGCCAAAGTATTAATATCTTTCTTCATTATTTGTAACTGGCTTCGGTATTATCCTTACGGTTTTATCTTTGATCTTTGCCAAATTCTAGAAAATTTAACCTGATTTTCCGGAATTTATTGTTTGTCATTGGTAGTAATTGTCGGTATTTCTCATTGAATTATCTGCGCGTTCTACTAATTATTTTATTATTATTTCCATAAATAGAAAGCAAATCTAATACTACAACATTTGAATAAACGTTTGCCATTATTTTCCACTAATAATTCGCTTAAATGACGCTACACATACAACACTAACAGGGTGTTGACATTAGTAAAAACAAAACATTTTTACATTTGTAGCCTACTAGATGACATTCTGAAACAGTGCTGATGTATATACATTTTACAAAAATTCCTCAAAAATGAGAAAACCAAGAGAGATAAGTATAGGGAATGTAATATCAATCGATGCAGAATTCAATAATCTATTAGATTCTGTACAGGAGTTTCATGACTTTTTAACGTTTGAACTAAAATAATGTTCAACTGTTAGCCCATTTAACGAGGTACAAAAAAAGGCCAAAACATCAAAAATTTGTAGGATCTTTTGCAATACGTTTCCTACCTTGTTTTCGAGGGTGAGAAACACGATGGTGATAGTTTCGAGTTTTGAAACCCGTGCATACTACCCCTATCAGGGAAAATCACCCCTATTTCCGGCTTCTCGGTCTTGGGCTTGCGAGGGATCGTCGGATCGGTTTTTTTTTGGGAAAATAATAATAAATTCAATTAATTTACACTAAAGTTTTCCGGAGCGACCCCCGGGGGTTGAATCTACCCCAGACCATAATAGCAATATGCCAAAAAATAAGGAAATACGGGCTCGACAAGATTTTTTTTTAGGTTTTCGAGGGCAGGGATCATGATGGAGGTGCTATTTTTCATCCTAGCCTTCCGCAACTACCCCCAAGATATAAAACCACCCTTTCTGCCATGCGGAGATTCGTTGGATCGGGGTTTCTATGGGAATATACACTAATATAAATTAACTAAATTTATTATTATTTCCCCAAAAAACAAACCAATCCGACGATCCCTCGGGGTGGTTTTTCCTTGATAGGGGTAGATTGTAGATCGTTTTACGGGGTCGTTTGGCTTCGCACAGCCTTACTTCACTTCGACCTAAAAGATTTTTTGTGATTTACCCTACATCTAGTGGTTATCCTTTTTGCAAAGCTTGTGATTTTCCTGGGGACTAATTTCTAGGTTCTGTTCTAGGAATTTTAGCCTAGTGCGGACTAACACCTTGCATTCACAAAGTATATGTTCCGCAGTTTCAATTGCAATATCGCAATATCTGCATTTATTATCTACCGCCTTGTCCATATTCTTGAGATGGTATATCAAGGGGCAGTGGCCAGTTAGAAGGCCTGTGATTAGCCTTAATTTGGGCTTTTCCAGTTCGAGAAGCCTTGTGGCATTCTTTGTCGAATAAGTTATAAACTTTTTCGCTTTTCTTTGGCCTGGAATATTCCTCCAGTAGGACTTTTTCTGATCCTTTTTCCATTCTTGAATCTCCTCCGCTATATGTCACTTGGCTAGGCCACAAAACGGTTCGGGTCCAATGAACGGTGCTTCAGCTCCTTTTTTTGCAAGGCTATCAGCAAGTTAGTTTCCTTGTATTCCCTCATGCCCTGGCACCCACATCAAGGTAACCTTGTTGTTATTAGCCAGTTGCTTCAGGGATTGTCTACATTCCCAGGCAATTTTAGATTCAAAGGTATAGGACCTTAGAGCCTTTAGTGCTGCCTGGCTATCTGATAGTATATAGATCTTTGCCCTTCAGATGCCTTTATTTAGGCATACCTGGGCACACAGATCTATGGCATAAATTTCTGCCTGAAAGATGGTTGGGGTGTTACCGAGGGCTTTAGATAGCCTACAATTCGGCACTGCTACTCCCACTCCTACCCCTTCAGCCATCTTGGATCCATCTGTATACCAGATAAGTGACCCCTGTTCCAATCGCAGTGACTCCATCTTGCTCGTCTGACGACTTTCAATTAGCACGTCAAACGGGCAGTTAAAGTCTTGTTTGACTGGCATGAAGTCAATGACTTTGGTCATGGACTTCAGATGGATTACCTCCAGAATCCTTAAGTGACCAACCAGATCACCTGGTTTGAATGTATGTGCCTGGTGCAGTCGTAAGGCACTGAGTGTCGCCTCCTTCCTTATATGTAAGTGCAAGGGAAGTAGGCCAAGCATAGCCTCCATAGCTGCTGTGGGACACGAGTGCATGGCTCCTGTAGTCCCTAAACAGGCAAGGCGTTGCAGTTTCTGCAACTTTCCCTGTGCTGTTTTTTTCTTCTGTTTTTGGCCACCATACGCATGATGCGTAGGTTACCATAGGTCTGACAACCGAAAGATAAGACCAATGTGTCATTTTCGGTCTTAGACCCCAAGTCTTACCAAAAAACCTACGGCACGTCCATATTGCCGCTGTTGCTTTAGTAAGAGTCCGTTCCAGATGTGAGTTCCAGGTAAGTTTTTGATCCAGGATTACTCCTAGATACTTTACTTCACTGGAAAGATTTATTATCGTTCCATTCAGTACAGGAGTTCTAAGATTGAGTCTTCTCCTTTTAGTGAACGGGTAGTTGTTTTGCTAGGATTGACATTGAGTCCCTCTGACGAGCACCATTTGGATATTATATTTAAGGCAGTTTGCATGAGGTTGGAAATCATGACCTCATTTTTGCCTCTCACAGTGACGACCAGGTCATCTGCATATCCCTGGACGTTAAAGCCTCAATTATTCATTTTATGTAGGAAATTATCGACCACCATTGACCACAGCAAGGGTGATAGGACTCCACCTTGATAGGGGTAGTACGCAAGTATTTCAGAACTCGAAACCATTACCATCGTTTTACTCACCTTCGAAAACGGAGGAGGAAATGTATTGTAAAAGATCCTACAAACTTTTGATGTTCGCGACCTCGTTAAATGAACTATGTTGGCAGGTATGGCGGACAAAAAATATATTGTTTCTACTCGCTACATAGAAAATACTATTTTGCTCCCTCATTTCAGGGAGCAAAGTAGTACTTTTCCTCCCTCGTAGAAAAATTCAGATGTGTTACACAGGAGCAAAGTGCCATTTCCTTCCTTGAATATTGATCAAACTATCCGCGGGAGGAAATTATGCAGAAAAGTGCATACAAATAGCTATTCAATTACTGTTGGTATATTTACTAATTAAAAACTAATAAAATAATAACATAAAACTGTCTGCCTAATGACATTCCCATAGGAAGATTGGTGGACGATAACTAAAAGTAAAATTTTAAAAGTTAAAATAATGGAGATAACAGAAGGAAGAAATTGTACTTTGTGACGGTGATTCAAACTGCCTCTGAATCCATGATACTAAAACCACTTTTCTCTAGCTAGACTTTTCCAACATGTTATAAATATTGTTTTTGCCTCACGCTCCCAACAATTCTTGATAAAGCACGCAATGCACTCTTAATATACGATGATTTCCAGACGAAAACGCAAACTTGCTGTTGACTTTTTATTTTTTATTGCGTCAATCAATCGAAAAAAACAAATGAATAAAATGTCATGTATTTGTAGTATAAAGACTATGTTAGCACTATTTGCTGCATGCACTTATGATTAGCCAAACGAGACGATTTGATGGGAAGAAGGTTATGATGAAAGAAAGAGAACAAGAATATTTTTTTAAGATAAACAGGGACGGAACAACTGTGAAAATAGAACACCCTGTATAAAATTATGAAAATGTAAGGACCATAGGGAACTTGTATGGGTTTGAAAAGAAAATTTGTTAATCTGGGACAGATATCGATTCTTTTTCCGAAGGATAGAAACCGTCAAAATTTTTCAAAAATATGAATTATCTCGGAAAATAGTCGGTTAAAGGATACATTATGGTACACAAACCCAGGCTAAAATTTTATAAGGAATCCAAATATGCATTAATATACAGAGTGTTTCATTTAAAATAACAAATTTTTGTGATACTTCCGGTATAAAATTATAATTTTCGCAAATGTGATTTTTCTAAATTATGTGTTAACCTCCTTAATGTTGACTGGTCTTTTCTTTCCTCTCTCACGACGTCAACAGTATATGCACTCAGTTCTATGATAGACTTGATTTGGAGTTTGAATTGTGTGTACCAAAGAAATCGGCCTCGCGGAATAATAAGTACCCCCCTTGGTTTAATGGTAGTATTATTAAAAAAAATTAGGCTTAAGGAACGTCTCAGAAAAATGTGCTCGGAAACCGATGGTCTTTTTGAGGAGTTTAAAAAGATCAGACGGGAAGTTAAGAGCGATATTAATAATGCCTACAAAAACTTTGTACAAAATGCCGAAAATAATATAAAAAGCGATCCTAACAAATTCTGGGCGTTCATTAATAACAAGAAAGGATCTACCGGAGTTTCCGATGAAATGTTCTTTGACGGTGCTTCACTTAATAGTCCGCATGATATTTTAAATGCATTTGCCAGATTTTTTAGCCAGTCATATTCTGATTCCTCATTAGACGACGTGAATAATTCTATCGATAACGATTGTCCAAATAATAACCATACTGTTAATATACATTTTTTTCAGGAGGCAGGAGTTCTCCAGGCCTTAAAATGCAAGCCTAAAATGACTGCAGGTCCCGACTCCATACCAGCATTTTTATTGAAAGACTGTGCTATTATTTTTGCATATCCTCTAAATTTTTAACCTTATTTTAAAAAATTGTCAATTTCCGGACTTATGGAAACTTTCCAAAGTCTGTCCTATTTATAAAAAGGGGAATAAATTAGATATTCAAAACTTCAGGCCTATTTCTGTAATCTGTAATTTTTGCAAAGTTTTAGAATTCCTACTTCACGACAGTATTTATCGCTCAATTAAGTCTAAGATATCTATTCACCAACATGGATTCATGAAGGGGTGTTCAACGACGACTAACTTATTCTGTATAACTCAGTATATTTCTGAATCCTTAGATGAACATCGCCAGACTGATGTCATATATACAGATTTCTCCAAAGCATTTGACAGGTTAGATCATCAGTTACTGTTAATCAAATTAGAGAAAATTGGCCTTTCATACTCATTAATTCTCTTATTCAAGTCTTATTTAACAAATAGGTTTCAGTATGTTACTCTTAACGGATTCAAAGTCAATTGAATTTGCTGCTACCTCTGGTGTTCTCCAGAGATCCATCTTGGGGCCCTTATTTTTTAACATATTTATCAATGACATAACGGACGAAATTGATTTGCCTTGCCTGTTATATGCTGATGACCTTAAAATTTTCTCAGTTATAAACCATATTCATGATTGTTTTCCTTCAAGCTTGTCTTAGTAAAGTAAACAACTGGTGCTTAGTAAATAAACTACCCTTGGATGCTAATAAATGTAACGTAATGTCATTTTCATTGGAAATGTCTCCGATTATTTTTGACTATCATTTGGTTAATGATACTCTTCAGAGGCCTACAACTTTTCGCAACCTAGGCGTAATCTTTGATAGCAAATTATCATTTACCAACCATATTGATACCATAGCGTCTGAAGCCTTTAAGGCTCTTGGATTCATAGCTCGCACCAGTCGTGAATTTACTAATACGGATACATTGAAAAGCCTTTACCAATCGTTTGTGAGGTCGAAACTGGAATAGGCATCACTTATTTGGTGTCCCAGTTATGATGTTCATAAGAGCAACCTGGAAGCAGTTCAACGCCGGTTTGTTAAACTACTTTGCTTTAAGTCGGATGGTACCTATCCATCTATTGGCTTTCCGCAGAGTCAATTGCTTGAAAGGTTTTCGTTGTCTACTCTGGAAGACAGGCGAAAATAGGTCTCTCAAGTATTCTTATTTAAAACGTTACACAATGAGCTTGATGTTCCTGGAATAATTTGCAAATTAAATATTCACGTCCCTAGATTAAATTCTAGTAATGACCAAGTTTTTTATTTACCCACTCCATATACAAACTTATTAATAAATTCGCCTTTGTTCACTGTCTGTAACAATCTTAATAAACTGTGCAGCAACCTCGATATTTTTAATTGCAGCCTTAATGATATAAAAGCTGAAGTTTTTAATTATTTTAAATACTTTCAAATTACTTTTGTGTAACGGTCCATTTTAAACGCTAGGTAGATGGGTACTTTTGGCAATAAATAAAGGCTACGTTTAGTGTGTATGTAATAATTAGTAATAGATGATTTAGTTAATTTTAAAAGAAAGGAAAAAAAATTGGTGCATTGTTGTGGGTTTTTGTTGATTTTGTTTCTTTTCGGTTTATGTTAAGTTTTAGCTTAAATTCATAACTTTTCAAGAGATATGCGGGTAGTAGGTAAGCAAGATTTTGGACCTAGAATTCGGTAGCGGCAATTAATTCGTGTTCGTACTTAGGATATAGATAACTGTGGTCCGATATACTGTGTTGCCACCTAAGGTTGAGTATCTAAAGTTTACTTCCGAATTAATTGTTGATCCCTAAATCTTTGCAGAAAAGACAATGTATTCTTGCTTGACAATTTTCATGGTCGATAAAGAAATCTGTCGTCATGGATTTTCTTACTTTATTATTGTTCAATGAATATTTAATTAAATAATTGCTAATAGTGGGGGACGTCCTTTCGGAAACTTCGTTAGGTGTTGTTACCTGTTTTGCAGCCAAGCAATGATTTTTCGTTATATATTAAAGAGACACCTACCCAGACGTTTCTGAACTTTCCATAGGAAGGGGTTTTTTTTTTGAAAAAAAACCCAGAGTGATATTCATTTTTAACAGTACTGAAAGGGGACAACCGAAGGGCGAAATAGATTTTTCAATCATCCGTCTAGGGATAAATCCTTTGGTTGCGATAATAGTGATTTTCCACTGTTGATGCATGGGACTTCGTGTTGTTGCAGTTATTTTAGCGGGAATCGCTCCTTTTGGGATTAATTTTTCGGTACCTGAACGAATATAATCATTGCCCTACATCTAAGAGCAAGCAAATTAATGAGAATACATTTAGTCTGGGATACATCCGTATTTTTGGTGACGTTAGTGAGAAAAGCCCTTTGAGAAAAGGTAATGCTGTTTTTTGTATATAATTTTTCTTAGGGCAGTAGCTATGTTATTTTTATTAGCCAAATAATTCATCGAAGTGTTGTGTTGTCCATCTGTTCTGGTATTTTTGGGACAAATGTCTAATGTTTATGAATTATTTAGGGTTTTTCTTCTCGGAGGCTGATTTTCATTGGATGGTGAATTTTGTTTTTCCTTGGGTATATTTTCCCGAATGTTTTGAGTTTCTTTGGAGAAGAGAACTTGGTGGATTTGTCTGGTGGTTAAAGCTTCGCCCAGCGAGGTGGTGCAAACGTTGAACCAGTCCGTAGATCGTCTGGTTAAGTGCAGGGCTAACAAGAAGGGCCACGAGGATCCCCAGTTACTCAGGTTTTTTTTAAGCTCGTTTAAGTTCTGTTCATTATTATATTTATGTGTACGTGCATATACTAGTATTTTTTTGCAATTCCTTGGCTTAAAAGACAAAAATAAAATCTTGATAGCTATAAATTATTGAACTTTAGACATACAGGGTGAGCCAAGAAAAGTAAAAGATTATTTTATAGTCACGGGTAAATTAATGCTCACACCCACCTCATACCTTTAACCATTCTATAGATTGGTGGGACAGGACATCCGGCGCACATGCTGATAAGTTTATTAAAAATTATATTAAACAATCTGGAGGAGAGTTATTTTGTATATGTATTTAAAAAACCACAATATTGAGCAGTTTAAGCATTTTATAATACCTGTGAACCTATGGTATAGCTATACTCCGGGGTGCGTAAATTTGGTTTATGGAGACATAATTGTTTTTTTTTGTCTATATATGTATATGTATATATGTGCGTATAAACCTATATATTTGACATTTTTTTAAAATAAATGTAGGTATAGTTTGAATTTGAATTTTTTTATTTTCTTCGTGAGGTCATAGCTCCCTCCGAAACCACAAATTTTATCACTATTGCGAGGTTTTTTTTGTAGATAACTTGATTCGATCCTTTTTTTTTAAATAACCACACTGACTGGCCTAAACCTCGTGGCGCCCATATTCATACATATATATTTTTTTTTACATTGACTTTGACCCAACCCGTCTCCACTGTAGCTAGGAACAACCAGGTCAGTGTGCGAAGGGGGTTATGAATAATATAGGTTTAGCTATTATTTCGTAGTGACTTTGCTCAATTTTGGTATTTTTTTTCTTTTTATTATTTAGGCAAGGTAGTTTGGTGTAGTAAATTTTTGGGGCGGCCACATTTGTTTTTCTTATACTGAATTTTAATCTTTGTTTCCTTCTCTCTTTCTCCAAGTTAATACTGCACATGTACCTCATTAAATTTGTTTTTAATTATCTGTAATTTACACTTTGGATTTATTGATGTTTCTGTTAGTTTGTATTATTCGTTATGCTTTTTTTGTTTGTTTTTTTTGTCATATCGATTTTTAATGTTTTATATTGTACTCTACTTTTATGATTTGTTTTATAACTTCCTATTCCTGCTCCATAATTGGGTATTTTACCTGTTGATCAGTGTATGCAATAAATAAATAAATAAATAAATAAATAAATAAATAAATAAATAAATAAATAAATGAATGAATGAATGAATGAATGAATGAATGAATGAATGAATGAATGAACGAACGAACGAACGAACGAACGAACGAACGAACGAACGTACGAACGACCGAAACAAACAAACAAACAAACAAACAAATAAATAAACGGAAGTGACACAAATTCGAAAATATTTTCGTTAAATTCGCCATACCCAAAAATCCCTTTATACGAATTTTCAGATTTCCAAACTCGACAGATCCCGAGAAACGTCCAGTACCCGTTTTCCGTATATGGACAATGGCACTTTTTCTTTTCCTCTCTGTGTGAAAATTGTTACTGCACTGTACTATGATAGAATTTTTGGATGTGCTAGATAAGGTTGGCTATTGTACATTTTAATATTAGAAGTTGGTTTCAGGAATAACACCATTTCCAAATAAAAGTTGTTTGATTGACATAGCAACACAATTCATTATTTCGACACTACCTTCTTTAGCGTATCACTTTCCCAAATTCCAAAACTCGCTATTGTTCGTTCTGTAATACAACGCAGTCATTCGGGAAATATCTATTTCTCGACTCTCTCATGAAATTAACGCCATGTCATGAAAAAATCAATCCTGTTTCAAGTTGGTAAACAGGATTAACGCTGTTACTGTCTTCAGATTTATTTTATAAGTTGTCATCAAAATTGGCTGATAAACAACTATTTACATAATATTATCCTACCATCATCATTACACCTGGTTTGATTACCATTAATAATAAATATTATTTGATATTTCAACATACGATAATAAAACTTGTCCACTTTCCATTAATATCATCATTAATATACGTTAGGTTTTAATGTAATGTTGAGGTTGAAGATATTTTTCTTCGGTAAATAAATAGCACTTTTTTAAACAAAACCAGATTCAATGTGAGAGGGTTTTAAAAAATGTATGATAGAGAGCCACCTGTCAGCAAACCTACTTATTTTATGTGCCAACAATAACGTATTCCTTCCTATAGGACTCCAATAAGACTTGTAGTGATTACGTTCACCATTATAATAAAAATAAAAGTTCCTTTTACGGCAGCCATTTTTAAATAACCTACACCTGCTTCGTGGAGATTTAACTCACACGCTTGAGGTTAAGAATAAAAGAAAAACGTTTGGTATAATCACTGAATCGTCATTAAATCTTGTACTTGTTTTTTTAGTACGTATATTTTATTTCTTATAAATACCAAACTATTATTATCAGTTATTGAATAATACATAGTGTTATTTTTATGATTTATTAAATAAACGACATTCCTGACATCATTTATTATGAAATTATGTTTAATGAGCTTCCTGTCTTCAGAAGTACTTTTTTTATAATAGTCTAGGTATTTATTATTTTGGTTTATTTCTTACTCATTCTGGGAACAGTTTTGTTTTGAGCCGGTTCAAAAATTGTATTTACAATTCATTGAATTAATGATAATAAAAATATTTATTTACCAATTAATTAGAATAAAATGTAACATAGTATAAGAAAAGTATTAGGTAATAAACATAGAAAAATTCACAAAGGAAAACCTGCACGTGGATTAAACTGAGTTGACAGGCACATAATAAATATAGTACATATAAGTTTAGTACAATTGATCTTTAAGTTTAAAAATGATGTGTAGAGTGTAGAGTAATACCTATTATTTATCCTAAAATATTTTTGAGACTTAAAAGAGCAAATTTACATACTATCATAAGTACATATAAGTGTACACTATATAAAAATTATTCAAAAAACACGAATGGTTTTTTAAAATATAATAGTTATGAGATTTATTTATTGTTGTGTATAAGAAGGAACACAAGTCTGCATACCGGGTGTTAGAAAAGTATGGGAACGGTGGAAAATCTCGAACAGTTTGCATCAAATCGAAAAATAAAAAATACGTGTCAAAAATTTTTCAAAAAACTATCTACTGATACTAAAATGACCTCCCCACCCACCACCCTATGGGTGGGGCGAGGGGAAACTTTAAAATTCCAATATTTTTTATTGCGTAATCGGATTCTACGGCAAGAAATACGTAAATTTTATTCCGGCCATTTTTTCGATTCTTGCATGGTATCGCTGTAATCGCAAAAAATTAAAAGAAAACATTACTGTTTCAAGAGTAGCGTCTTGTGCCTATAAAAAACGCCCAATTCAAAAACTGAAAAACACGTATTTGTTATTTTTACGAAATCTATCCAATGACATTGAATTCGACTTTCCCACCCCTAACCCAATGGGTGGGGCGGGGGCAACTTTGAAATTTGTAATGAAAATCCCTATTTTTATAGCGGATTCAGATTCTACGGCCAAAAATACGTGAATTTTATATCGGGCATTTTTTTCGATTCTCGCAAGGTGTCGCTGCAATCGCAAAAAATTTAGTGGAAACATGAAAGCTTTGAACGCATACTTAAAAAAATATGAAAAGCAAAACTACTGATCACAGAGTGAATGATTTCCCGAGCTGTTTTGAGAACAGTGATTTTACACGGTCGTGCGGAAATTACAACAACTATTAACATTCTGTAAATTTATTAGCAGCTAGTAATTTTCAATTTACATTTTTTACAGGGCAATAAAAAACTCGATTTTAAAAAACTAACAGTGGTTTTACCTCTTAATTCAGCCACTTCAGACAAGTTCTTGATCCCAACCAGTGAAGGCAAGAAGGTAACTCAGCCATAAGGCAAGGTGAGGATTTCGGCGAGTTGAGGCAATTAGTTTACAGCTTGCTACACTAGCAGGTTTTAATTTCAAGATTATTGCAGGTGTTCAAAATGGTGCCCATTGACTTCTTGGCATTGTCCCAGACCAACGTAAAAATTTTCAATAGCACTTCTTATCATTTGAGGTGGTATTTCTGCAAAAATATTTATTATGCGTTGCCTCAGCTCTTCCAAATCACGAGTTTTAGTGAAATAAACCTTACCCTTCACGTAGCCCCAAACAAAATAATCAAGTGGCGTGAGGTCGGGAGATCTTGCTGGCCATTCAATAGTTCTTCTTCGACCTATCTATCGATTTTCAAAAGTACCATTCAAATAGTCCCTAAGAATATCCCGATAGTGTGGACTCCTCCTCTTGCTGGAACTAAACATTATCGAACTCATCACCAGCAATCTCTTGTATTGCGGGAACTATTTGTTTGTCAACATTTCCAGGCATTTTTCTCCATTCAAGTTTCCATCTATGAAAAACGGTCCTATGGTTCTATCCCTGAAAACTCCTGCCCAAACATTTAATTTTTGTGGATACTGCGTGTGTGTTACAAGCATCCAGTGAGGGTTTTCGTCACTCCAATATCTGAAATTATGACTTTTCCACTGAGTTCAAAAGTTGCTTCATCTGAGAAGATAAGTAGAGATGACTAAAAAATTTGGGTTTTGGTTACTCTTTTCCATCATTAATTCACTAAATACAAGTCGCCGATCAAAATCATCTTCATTTAACTCTTGGTGAAGGTGAATTTTGTAAGGATGAAATTTCAAAAGTTTCAAATTCTTATGAACTGAAAATGCACTCATATCAAGCTGTTGATTGGCTTTTCTGATTGATAACCTTCGATTTCCAACAAATGCCTGGGCCACTTCCACTTGTCGAGCTTCCGGTGTTTCAGATTTTGGTCTTCCAGATTTTGAGCGATTTTTATTTGTCCTTGTGTCTAGGAATCGTTTGATGATACGGGACACAATAGATTTAGAAATTCCCACTTGATCTACACGGAAAGTTTCGTTGAATAAAATCACAACTTCATCATCGGACCTTTTTTTATTGCCCCACCCTCGCATCATTAAAAGAGAAACTCTCTCTTCCTCTGTTAAAGTAGCCATTATGCAGAAAAAAACTTTTTCCGTACAATAGTGCGCTCCTGTCTCTACAAAAGTTGGAAGGAACTGAATGTTCTCGTAGAAATTTCACAAAACAAATGCTGTTGTTAAGAACACTTTTAAAAAAACATTCATAAAAACCAAGATATCACAGATATTGTTTTTTAAACTGAATGTTTTTTTGTCAACACGAGTAGCTAGAGTTTGTAAATATTTACAAACTTATGGACGCTTAAGGTTTATTTCAATTTTGTGCGATTGCAGCAACACCTTGCAATAAAAAAAATGCCCGATATAAAATTCACGTATTTTTGGCCGTAGAATCCGAGTCCGCTATAGAAAATAGGGATTTTCATTACAAATTTCAAAGTTCCCCCCAGCCCCACCCACTGGGTTAGGGGTGGGAGAGTCGAATCCAATGTCATTGGATATATTTCGTAAAAATAACAAATATGTGTTTTTCAGTTTTTGAATTGGACGTTTTTTTATGGGCACAAGACGCTACTCTTGAAACAGTAATATTTTCTTTTCATTTTTTGCGATTAGAGCCACAACATGCAAGAATCGAAAAAAATGTTCGGAATAAAATTTACGTATTTTTTGCCGTAGAAATCCGATTCCGCAATAAAAATAGGGGTTTCCATTTGAAATTTTAAAGTTTCCCCTCGACCCACCCACAGGGTGGGAGTGGGAGGTCATTTTGGTATCAATAGGTAGTTTTTGAAAAATTTTTGACACGTATTTTTTTATTTTTCGATTTGATGCAAACTGTTCGAGATTTTTCACCGTTCCCATACTTTTCTAACACCCGGTATGTATTTTTAATTGTTTTCATGGACAGGGTTGTTTTTATATCAGTTATAAGATAATCGTGGAATTTCCAATATCAATTTTTTGCATTTTTTCTTAAAATTTGAAACGAGTTTATATTTTTTAAAGACGGAACTTCATTATATAGTTTGGAAGCGTTGCCCTACTGTTTTAGTCATTTTAGGTACTGCAGTTGATTTGTTCCTGTGCCGTGTATCATGATTATGAGCAATGATGTCCTTTATGTTTCAGTTTTTATACTGATATAAAATCAAATTCTGGAAATATAACTGTCTTATATCTAGGATTTTAGATTCTTCATAGAGATCATCACTCGGGTAAGTATAACTTCTGCTAAATATTATTTTTAGAATCCACTTCTGAATACTTCAAGATTTTTAGTATATCCCCCCCCCCCCCCCCCTCCAAGCAATGATACTATAACATAAGTGTGGTTGAACTAAAGCAAAATAAGTATATAGTTTTTAAATGATCTATGTTGAAGAATATTTGAAAGTATTTAAAAGACTCCGCACAGAAACACGGGATTTGGGATCCCGGTGAAAATGGTCCAAATTGAGATATGCTGTAGTTCAGACCTTCCGGATAGAAAGTTTAAATAGGACCAAGGCTCGAGAACCTTTTATTTTGGAGTTGCAGCAAGGGTAAAGGCCAAAAATGTTCAATAAATGGTTCTCGGGCCTTGGTCCCATTTGAACTTTTCAGCGGGAAGGTCTGAACTGCAACATAACTCAATTTAGGCTATTTTCACCGGGATCCCAAATCCCATCTATTTGAATTTTCGACATTTGCCATCGCTGTATCTTGAAAATAAAAGGTCATTGAGCCTTGGTCCCATTTGAACTTTTCATCAGCAAGATCTCAACTACAACATATCTCAATTTCGACCATTTTCATCGGGATCCCAAATCCCATGTTTCTGTGCGGGATCCCTTAAGAAGAAGTGATCTTAATTTCTTAATTAAAAAATTTACGTGTTTATTTAATCTAGGGTGACAATCTAAGGTGACTCGCATGACTCCGAGATATTTTATTAATGTGACAAACGTTAATTCAATATCCGTGTTATTATATTTAATGTTGATAGCTGAGAAGTTTGGAAGTTTATGAGCATAGCTAGTGAATGGAATGTTTTAGTCATGTTTATTGTTAATAACTACTAAACTACTAAAAAAATCTATTATTACTGGAAAGTCATTCTCGATATTTGTTTTTATGACATTCCAGGTTTCTCCGTTATAACGCAAAACTGCGTCGTCGGCAAAACTGATAACTACCCCTGTAAGAGGAAGCTTAAATAAGTCGTTGACACATAATGTGAACAATATTGGTACCAGTAAGATACCTTGCGATACACCGCAAGATACTGGTTTCAAATTCCTCACTGTAATGCCAATCTTAACAGATTGTGTCCTATCGCTCAAACAGCTCTTCATCAAATCACAACAAGTTCCCCTGGAACCCACATTCGCTAGAGTTTCTAACAAATAAGGATGACTGACGTATCAAACGCTTTTGCCAGGTCAACAAAGATGCATACAACCGGTTCAGAAAGATTAACTGAGCTATATATTTTTGCAGTTAAATCCGCTATTGCATCCTGTGTTGATCTGGCAATTCTAAATCTATGCTGTGTGTCAGACAGCAAGTTAAATTTTTTCAAAAACTTCGTTATTCTTTGTTGGAAATTTTTTTTGAATATTTTTGGTAAAGTTGACAAAAGAGATATTATTCTCTAATTTGACGCATAAAGTTTATCACCAGACTTTTATAATGGCTTAATGACAGCTACTTTAAATGCTTTTGGAAATATACCAGAATCCATCGCTCTGTTTATGATATAAATCAAGGGTTGTACAAGATAATCAATATATTCTTCCACCGTTTCTGCCCGAATATTATCAATCCCAGGTGCTTTTTTAAGCTTAAATTCCTCTATTACTTTTCTAATTTCCTCCTCACATGTAAATGTTCTTCTTCTGGTACCATGAAATTATGCGTAGGTGACTATCTCAGAGTGAGGGTTCTTTCCTTGGCCGCGTGACATAGTTCGCCGGTGTTGGTTATTCCAGTCCATTGTTTAATGTTCCGTAACCAGGACATTTGTTTACGCCCTACTCCTCTCTTGTCTTCAAGTTTTCCTTGTAGGATTAATTGCGGTATATTGTATTTCGGTCCTCTTAAGATATGTCCCAGGTAGTTTATCTTGCGTTTTTTAATCAAGTTAAAGAGCTGCCTCTCCACATTCGCTCTTTGCAGTACGTCGTCTTTACGAATTCTATCTACCCAGGACATGCGGAGCATTCTTCTCAGTAACCACATTTCAAAAGCTTCCAATATATTAATTGATGTGACTTTAAGTATCCAGGTTTCCATTCCATAGAGTAAGATTGACCACACATAGCATTTGACCATTCTGTACTGGATCAAATAGGACAGACTTTGGTTGCATAGGAAGGGCCTCAATTTAGTGAATGCCTGCCTCGCTTGCTGTATGCGGTATTTTATTTCATGTTGTGGATCCCATTCGTCATTTAATAAGATACCCAGATATTTAAATGTATGTACTCGTTCTATGGGCGCATTATCGATATTTATGGCGACATCTTGGGGTAAGGAATTTCTGCTCACAATCATGAGTTTTGTTTACTGAGCATTAATTTTCAGGCCATTATCCCTACCCACTATGTTTATTTTATTTACCAGCCGCTGAAGATCTTCGTGGTTATCAGTAATAATTACTGTATCGTCGGCATATTTTATATCTGATATCACTGTACCGTTTACTTTTATCCCGCCTGTCTCGCGTTTTCAACGTAAAGGTTCAATAGCATCGGTGACAAAATGCACCCCTGACGGACACCCTTCCTCACTTCAAATTCGTCTGTGTTGATTGAATGATCCAATTTGACACGCGCCTTCTGATCCTAGTACAAAGTCTTTTTGGTCGATGTTAGCGTTATGCAACAATCTCAGGAGGGTGTCGTGCCTGACATTGTCGAAGGCCTTCTCGTAGTCAATGAATGCCATAAACACATCTTTTCGTTGATCTAGACAATTTTGGACTAAGGTGTTCAAGAATACCGCCTCTCGTGTTCCCATTCCACCTTTGAAGCCAAATTACGCCTCTCTGCTTAATTCTTCTAGCTTTTTGAACATTCTTGTATGTAGAATAAGTAAAAATATTTTTAGTAGGTGACTCATTAGGCTAATTAGGCGATGATCTTTACATTTTGAAGCATTTATCTTTTTCGGGAGCATTATGAAGGTGGGCTGTAACCAGTCAGATGGAATATGACTGGTATCATAAACATTGTTGAATAGTTTGACAAGTACTTCAGTGTTCTCTTCCTCTAATAGTTTTATTGCCTCTATATCGATTTCGTCTGGGCCAGGTGCTTTATGAGTTTTTGCTATTTTTATTGCATATAGTATTTCACTCCGCAATATTCGTGGTCCGGATAAGCTGTCGTCTGGGAGTGTACAAGATGGTAGATAGGGACGCTGATCATTGAAGAGATTTGTTGCATACTCCCTCCAGGTCTTCGTCAGTTCTTCTACGGATGTTATTGGTTCATTCTCTTCGTTTCTTAACCGAACTTTATGCTGTTTCCTATAAACTTTTGAAATGTTAGATATATTGAATTATTTATATTAGGTTTTGGAAAATTTGTTATTTTTTGTTAAAGACTTCCAATGTTACTAAAAAATTTATTGAATGAATTTGATATTTCTTGAGCATCTGAACTAATATATTCAATTATTTTTAATTTTTTTATTTTATCAGTATTTTTACGATTTTCAATATGTTTTATGCAATTCCACAATATGTTTAGAATCATTTTTATTATTACTAATTTGTGTTTTATAATAGTCAATTTTTGCTAATTTTTAATTGCCGAAAGAGTGTTTCTATATGTTTTAAATTCATTTTGTATATTTATATTCTATGGATATTTTTTACTATTTTATAAAGTTCATTTTTTTTATTTATTGCGTTTACCAAACCTTTACTAATTCACGGGTTTCTTTTAATTTGATTTTTTTAGTTGTGAATATTTTACTACTATTTTTTATATACTCATTCAATTGTGTTATAAACAAGTCAGTTACGGCACCTACACTGTCCAGAGAATACAAATCTAACTATTGTTTATTACCTTATTTTTCCCTTAACTTATTGCTAAGAATATTATAGTTAGATTCAGGTATTTTCGCATGGGAATATCTTTCAGGTAAAGATATAAACATTAAAGCTAATTGATCCAATCATGGAGTAATCAGATAACTTGCGGGTAAAAAAATAACATTGAAGTAGTAG
The DNA here is from genome assembly GCA_963675555.1 of Leptura quadrifasciata. Lineage (NCBI taxonomy): Eukaryota > Metazoa > Arthropoda > Insecta > Coleoptera > Cerambycidae > Leptura > Leptura quadrifasciata. Next base: position 29,480,136 of record OY776679.1, on the reverse strand, counting down.
AGCAGCTGATGTCACATCAGACTGCAACTTCAGATCCTTAGGCTTCAAAAGTTTTTGTCGCATTTGAGGTTATTTAATTAACCCAAGTTTTAAGAAGTCTCTATTAAAAACTTTTTTATATAAAATTAATTATTAATGTTTTCCTCTACGTTGTTTACTTTCGAAGTGGTGAGTTAATTTTAGCAATTATGGTTGTTAAATTTATTAAAATTTGATCAGTACATTTCATTTTAGGAGTCACCAAATTATATTTTGCATTGTCTACTATATACAGATTTTAAAATCGAACATGATTTTAAAACCTGCTTCATTTATCACACCCAAAAATGTGTCTGTTCGCATGTTACTGGAGGAGGAAATAATTAATAATAAGCATGGATATAACTACACATTCAGTCAATTTTATTTGCGTTGTTGATACATGTTTTTACAAAAGTCAATATAATAATAGAACACTATGGTAAAATCTAATTATATGAGAACATAGTATATAGTTATACGAATTAAGAAACATGTAAAGAAAGCATACTAAAAAATAAACATGTAGTAAAATGTCATTATGTGAACAATCTACGTTTTAGATAAAAAAGGTAAAATCATAAGAATAAGTTCACTGTCAAGCTTATAATATGTTATAAAACATGTAAAAAGTTTGATATACTCATAACAAAACGATCAGAACATATTCTTGCATTTTTTAATTTCGATTCAAGAAAACCATCTCTACGGAGCACTGCTATCCAAAGAGCACTTATTTCCATTCTTCCACGCTCTACCTATCTGGTTTGAGTAGATGGAAATTCAAAAATGTTTACTGTTTTTTTATTGCATCGATTAGTGCAGCCAACTGCACAAGTCGTCGGCATACTGCTTCTAAAATGGAAACAAATTTGAACTAATTAAACATTTTTATTTTAAACTCTAAGAAATTAAGTGGGGAAATTCTCTCAGAATATTTCAAATAACCAAACTAGTAACATACTGGAAAAAAATTCATGGACTAAATTTTGCTATCGGATATATATTTATGTCTTTTATGTTGAACTGGTAACGATGATATTGTCTTATTTTAATGACTGATAATTTATCACTTCATTAGTACTGAAGAAGACAATAAAAATTAAGGAAATAAGGTTTGCTTTTCTTTTTGACTGATATGCCCAATAGAAATGACCACGGCAAAGATCTCATCGACAGCAACGGATTCAAAATGATACATTATTGATATGATATGATAACATTACATTACATTATGATACATTACTCGAATCAAATAATGGATTAAGACAAGATGATGCGCTGGCGTGTCAACTTTTTAATATAGCCTTGGAAAAATTTCTCCGTGATACAAATATAGATAGGTGGGTCCAGACATTAGCATATGCAGATGAGGTCGATGTAATAACCAGAACCAGAAGAAAGGCTAAGGAAGCCATCAGTGATTTAATAGCATCTGCAGAGAGGATGGGCCTGCAGATAAATTAAAACAAAACAAAGTTTATGCCCACAACGTCACGCCCCAGAGCTGGAAATGCCGAGGAGAATTTTTCGACCGAAAAGAAAACCTTTGATCTGTCAGGGAATTTGTCTATCTAGGCACACTGGTTAACCCAAATAACGATACATCCGAAGAAATAAAAAGGCTGATAGTAACTGCAAACAAAACTTATTACAGTCTCGCAAAGTATCTTTCCAATCACGATCAAATAAAATAAGGCTCTATAAGACACTCATAATACCCATTGATACATATGGATCGGAAGCATGGACTTTGATCAAATCCGAAGAAATCTCGCTGCCCATTTTCGAAAGAAAAGTACTTCGCAAGATTTTTGGAGCAATCTGCGAGAACGGAGTATGGAGACGCAGATACAACTTTGAGCTTCACAATATGTATTGTATAGAAATAATTACAATGGGAAAGATATAGTGACTGAAAAAATACTCTCTCGTTTGCGATGGGCAGGTCAAGTGGCGCGAGCCCAAGAGAATAATTTAATAAAACGGGTCTTTACTGCTGAACCTGTGGGAAGAGGAAAACAGGGCAGGCCCAAGCGTAGGTGGACTGATGGCATGTCGGTGGATGCCAGGAACATAGGTATCCCAATTTTGAGAAACCAGGACAAAACAGGACAAAATGGCGAAAGTTGAGTAAGAAGGCCACGACCCTGCAAGAGCTGTAGCACCAAGATGATGATGATAATGTTAAACTGGTAACGGTGATATTATGTCTATTTTAATCACCGATAACTTATCGCCCCATTAGTCCTGAAGAAGAAAATAAGAGTTGTTGAAACGTCGACTTTAAGAGGGAATAAGGTTTGCTTTTTGTTTTTCTTTTTTTAATAATAATAATAAATAAACACCACAGAAATTAGACAACCCCCAATTCCAGAAGCCAGGGACTTGTGCGGAAGGGCGTTACACATTGAAAAAACGCGGACATACAACCATTTCCTCCGACAGTGACGGAGCCAGAATTAGAACCCGGTGGTGCGGTGTCCGTGTGATTAATCGTGATTGTCACATCGCGCCTTAACCCACTCGGCTATCGACCAGACAATCCAATTACCGGCTAAAGACCTACTTAACATTCATTTTGTGGATACGAACTTGTGTTCCATAAATAACACTTAACTTAACACTTTAGTATTACTTATGATGCGTTAAATTGTTTTATGATTTTTTTGCCGAACCGATTTAGGTGCGCCATCAAAATTGAATCAATATTCTGATATAATTTTTTCTGTACTTTCCGAATCTGCTAATTGCTTTCCAGAAATGCGATAGAAAAATGTACTTCTTTGTCAAAAACGGGGAAGGCAGAATTTTCCGTCGATGGATTTTTCAAAACCAAGTAGGCTGTTCTGATAAATCCCAGTTGATGAATGTTACTGGTAAATTTCATTCTAACTGTTACACCAAATGCATAAAATGCCCTGTATCTTCTTAACTACTGGACAAAAAATGTTTTCCTTGTTTATCTAGACTTACATTGAAGTGCTCTAGCTGCCATTAGGCTATGACACGTTGTTCGCGAATCACCATGTATAAATTTAAAACACACGTCAAAACAAAAAACTGCTCTGCTCAAACAATTCACATTTGAGTTTTTCTAGCCCTACCTTAACTCCAGAATTACGTTGAAACTTAAATCTATTGGAAATTCTTATTCAAAGATATTGCAATGATGTGGTATACAGAAAGCTGGTAAATTCTCTTAAAACGAGTTCGGGTTTGTAAAATAATATTACTTATCTATTTTTCTGGTCACTTTGTGTAATATAAATTACCATTACCTGAAATTCTTCAGTTAAGCAGCGAAAAAAAAAAAAAATAAATAAAAGCACCCAAATTTCCTTGTTTACAAAATAAATTTTAAATCTGGGAGATTTACTTGTATGATATAGTTGTTTGTTGATTTATTTCAAAATTGTATTAAAATATATTTGTACAAATGTCCCAGGTTTGTCGAACCATAAAATTTGTAATACAATATTATAATCTCTGTTTGTATACTTGTCTAACGTCTAAAGTTTGCTTGAAAATATAGATAACAATAAAAATTGTGAAATATTCCTATTATAACCTCTGACAAAATATCCGATCCAATTCCTTGCGCCTAAGTGAACTTTTTAAAAAATAATGCTTCTACAAACATATCGGGTAATCTTTTTGGGGTTTTGCGTCGCCATAATGCCACCCCAGTCTACCGTAATATTACATAAAATATTATGTTACTGCAACTCATAGACCCTTTGTATATATAAGATAAACATATGTCATCTTTATTTTTGAATTGTCAAAATTCTTAGATAAGATTCACTCGAGCGTTCTTGATCTACCTTTTCATAACCGAAAATTCTTAAATCAGGTAGAAAGGGAATATATTATAATGCGTTTACTGCAAATATTTTTTAAACCATAAGAAAATAAAGTGTCTTATTCGGACGCATGCGAGTGCTCCTCAAATATTTGAATAGGCTGCGAAGGAGGATTTGTTAAGATCGAGATTTTTAACGAGATAATTTACGAAACATTGTGCAAATGCTTGATTTCAATCTGCGATACGTAAATGGATATATTGTGAGTGCATGAATGTGGATGAAAAGGTTTGTTTGTATAGTTTATTTGCAAACGAAGTTATGTACTTCTGTAAAAAATAATATTACCTTCTATTGAGCTGTTTATTTCATACAAGGTAAATGCTTATTTTAGTCTAAATAAAGATCAATAAATTAATAGTATTAAGATTGGCATTAATGCTTGATCTAATACAAATTAAATATTCATTATTGAAAATTGTGTAGTGCTTTGTGTTAATATAACAATAGAACATATATATAGTAAATAATGTAAATTATTGCTATGTTTTATTAATAATATAAGAATTGTTGAATAAAATGAGTTCAAATGGTATTGAATACGTATTTTAGTTTTAAGGTAATTTGTGTTAAATTCAGAATCTCAAAATTAGATTTAAAAAAATGAAAATATCAAGGAGGTGACAGATGTCAAAGAAAAATAATAAATTTTGATTTGATTGATGAGTAAAAATTTCAAATTGGAATGAGATTTAGAGATTCTGAGAAAAAGAAAGCCTTGTTAAAAATATTAAAGAGTGTATTGGAAGATTAATGTAGGTACAAGTTTTGAACACATTCTTTTCCATTGAACATATCAAGTTCAAAAGTAAAGAAGATTTTGAAGAGAAATGTAGTTTTTAAACGAGAGATGGAACCAATGTAGTTAGTGTACTGTTTTCATCGAAACAACTTTAAAAAAATGGAAGATAAAAGAGCACAGTTTCCCAATATTGTGCCGCATATGAAGATATAGAGAGGTTAGTGTACTGTTTTCATCGAAATAACTTTCTTAAAAGTTAGAGGATAAAAGAGCAGAGTTTCCCAATATTGTGTCGCGTATGAAGATATAGAGAGGTTAGTGTACTGTTCTCATCGAAACAAATTTTAAAAAATAGAAATGATACTAGTACTACAAATCTTTGCAAAGTATAAATATAAAAATCTCGAGTATTTTAGTTGTTTGATTGTTCATTTATATTTTGTAATTTTCTGTCAATACCATTTCAATTGTTATATATTATATTCATTTGTATAAGTTATCGAATTTTAATGAATATTAATTAACAGAAAATAAAACAGAACCGACGCCTAGAGAGAGAGTACTACTAAATAATAAATAATAAATACACCACAGGTAATGACGACCCCCTTTATCCCGGAAAGCCTTGTGTGGGAGGGGGCTACACATTTAGAGACAAGGGACACACACCCAATATCCGTGTATAGTGGAAAAATCCCTCTCACTGTATTTTCCACTCTCCACTGCCACGACCGGGCATCGAACCCGGAACTTTTGGGTGAGAGGCAAGTGCGCTCACCTCTCGATCGTCAGTCATATAAATAATAATAATAATTCGTTGTATGGCAACTCATGCTGAGCATTTGTAATGATTTATACATTAAAGTAATTAGGTGTTAATTGATAGTTCTCAATAATTGTCTGGCGCCTAACAAATAAAATTATAAAAATATAAACATTCAATTCCAGTTATTAAATTTTTAAATCAAAAGATTTATAGCTTATAAAACATAGCATTTATGTCGGACCAACGTGGGGCGCAATAAATATATTACTTTTTAAATTTAACAAATTTAATGCAGTTTTAAATCTTTCCTAATCGTGTAAAACTCGTGGAGAGCTTCGAGTGCAATATTTTACAACAAAATATCATACATATACACACCTGTATCTACAGACGCTCATATACACGCCTCTAAATCCTTATGTGGCCATGTACTTGGTGCATCGCTTAGGGGGTTCTCCATTAGGTAATGAGGTAAGCCCCAACTCTGTTGTGAAAATGAGAGTACCACAAGGAACAGTATTAGGTCCAATACTCAGTGGCTCAATTCCTACGTGTTAGGCTTGCATCCTGTCACATGGTTCAATAGGAGTAACAATAAAAACGGCACCACCCTGTTTAACTACACGTCGGAGGAAGGTATAGCAACTATAGCCCCCAAAACCCCTACCCATTTCCCCCCAAACTGTATATCCCCCTCTACCATCGATATTATTTTAAATAAAAATTATCCCATCATTTCTAAATTCAGCTTTTTCCTTTTAAGCGATTATAATTCGGCAAGTATTGAACAAAAAATTCTGATGTTATTGAACAGAAAAGACAAATTTGCAACTACAAAACAACTAAGTGGGACAAATTCCGTAATATTGTAAATGAAAAAATTAAGATAACAATTTAACCACTCCCGGTAATATTGAGCAAGAGGTTGCTACCTTTATTAAAATATTAATTAATACTAGAAACAAAACCACAAAGCAGATCGAAATAAAACAACGAGAAGAAATTATTCCACCCGAAATACGAGACTTAATTTTAAAAATAAATTAAAACGAAAATGTCAAACATTTTTAAGAGCTGCAGACTGTGTCGGGCTCAATGAAATTTTTGCTTAAAAAATATGTTTCTTAAATGTTTTCTTAACCGCCTCTCAAGTTACCGAAGTAACCCCCTGGAATGTATCAAGGATTTTGTGCTATGTAAAAAGAAACGAGGCCTTAGAGTTTATTGGGGACTCCGAACTACTCTTGGGGCAATTTTTTTTTATGAAAAATTCTTTCGCCTTGTGGGTATCGAACCCACTTCGCATTAGGCAACTCAGTTTTCTAGCCATTTACCAGTTAACAAATCTTTATTTTATTTAGCTACTATATATTTCAACTTAATATTATGTAATCTCATTTATTTGATTTATTTCATTTTTGCAATGAATTATCCCGGCGCGTTACAAGATGCAGAGTGCATCGCAATGGGTCCGTTGGCAGTTGTTGTGCCTGGAGACTCTTATTAAGTTTTATTATTGTTTTGGTTAGGTTGCCGCTCTTGCTCACAGAGTTAAAGCTTTATTTGTTTATGTTTTTATTGGCTTTTGACTTCATCTGTGTAAATTTTAACCGGTTGCTTATTACTTGTAATTCTTGCAGGAAAATAAAAGAAAACCTGCTTTAACAAATCATTTACATTTATCTACATTTAAAAATACGCTAATACTATCTTATTTTATACTATATACATATCTACATTAAAATTGTTCTCGTTTTGCAGAATTTTACGTAACAGGGGATATCCTATTGCCTAGCAACGATTTTTTCAGTGTTACTGTGAACGATCCATCTTTTGCGTCTGAAGGACTTCTAATATATTTTCCAAAAATGAATATTAACGTTCACAAGATAAGGGTTCAAAACGACTGTTTTAGACGGAGACTAATACAAAATGTATACTTACTGTTCGTTTATGTTTAACTACTTCACTGATGGTACCAATTGGACGTCGTAACACTATAAATCTAACAGTAAGTACTAGCACTTTCTTAAAATTAAACCTGAAAGGCAATTTTGAAAACACAAGAAAAAGACAATATAAAGTTTAAAAATATATATTAAATCTCTTTCAAAATTCATGCTTTACAACAACAAGATTTGCAATTGGTAAATGCTTTAGTAGAAAATTCATTTTACTCAGATATTCAGACGTGGTTCTGGTGTTTTGTGGCATATTGAGGCACGATTTAATAGTGAAACATATATTAGGATTCTAGACAATATTATGCTCCCTTCTGTGTCACAATTATTTCCTAAAAATGAGTTCATATTTCAACAAGACAATTGTTTCATTCATACTGCTCATACCGTAACTAACTGGTTTCAAGATAAAACATCAATGTTCTTAACTGGCCCAATCATAGTCCAGATCTTAACCCTGTGGAAGAAGTATGGGGACTACTCGTAAGAATTATGTAAGAACGAAATGTGAGACCACGGAATGCCGAAGAATTACTGGAAATAGTAAATAATGCATGGAAAAATATTATTACTAATGATGATTGTATAAGGTTATTTAATTTTATGCCAAACAGACTTATAGAAGTTATAAATAGAAATAGTGCAATAACGAAATATTAATAGTTAGTTTCTTGTTAAGTAGGATATCCTTTGCCCTCTGATCCAGGATTTCCACTAATCGTATCGTTTATTCTTCACTTTCTTAAAATGTTACACACCAAAGTTTTGTTAATCCAGTGCAATTTGTCTCATTAACCATCCATCATTTACTATAGCAATTAGACTACAGCATTAAAATAAAAAATAAATTAAAAGTGATATCTGTTTTATTTCGGCTACTCATTACATATTCAAATAGAGACAGATTTACATTAGGACAGGGGGCACCATTAAGATCAATTTAAAGTCACAGACCCCAGGAATAATCACTATTTATAAAAGTTCCATCATTGGGTTTTTGCAATATTCTATAGAAGAGGAAGAAAAAACAATCTTGTCGCTACTGCCAGCAGAGTCTGGTCGTCTGTATACTCCAAATCCTTTTCTTACCGTTTTGTGCAGCCTGCAGTTCCCCACTCACTTTCTTTCCCAGGACCCTTACCCTTCTTTTTCCCGATATTTCCTGAATTACGTCCTTTCACCGAATGTCCAACGACCTTCCTCTAAACGATCAACTCCACGTTTTTTCTAATGTGTATTTATTAATTGCACTATTGAACTTGCCGAGTTGGTTGTCTAGAGTTTCCAATGCTTCCAACGTGGAAAAATATCGCAGCAGTGGAAGGAATCAATTATCCCCCATTTTTATATCTGTAATTAATAATATTGCAAAGATCTTTGAGAACGCCTTAATAACAAGGCTGATTGAATTCTTTCATGCTCACAATGTCATCACAAACAAACAATATGATTTTGTACAAAATGCGAACACCGAAAATGCCGTTGCTGACTTTTTGGGGAAGACGGTCAGGGCTTTAAACGAATCATCGGCGTGTATTGCAGTTTTCCTAGGATTGGCTAAAGCCTTCGACCTCGTGTATCACCAAGTAATACTCAATAAGCTAAGCAACATTGGTGACCGAGGTCTGACGCTCGAACATACGTCTGATTACCTAACACACAGAAATCAACAAGTAAAAATTGGTAATGAGATTAGTTCCGACTCGGTCGTAAAAATGGGACTACCACAAGGAACAGTATTAGGTCCAATACTGTTCCTTGTGTGCATGACCAATATCACAAAAATTAATAACTTCATTGGCCATCTTATATGTTATGCCGATGATACTGCTATAATATTCACAGGAAAAAATGGGAAGATGTTTTACTCACTGCTGAATCCGGCTTACAAATGTTAAATTCATGGTTAAATGAATGTTTACCTTAAATATAAAAAAAAAAACGAAATTCATCACTGTTAGCCCTACAATTGTTAACCAACCTACCAATTGTTCCATGCAATTACATTTTTCAAATTGTCAAAAAAATATCTGTAAATGTCCTACAATACAAATATATGAAATAATAAAGTACATATAATTTTTGTGATATTGTTCATGTACACAAGGAACAGTATTGGACCTAATACTGTTCCTTGTGGTACTCCCATTTTTACGACCGAGTCCGAGCTTACCTCATTACCAATTTTTACTCTTTGGGTTCTGTGTGTAAGGTAATCAGACATATGTTCGAGCGCCAGACCTCGGACACCAAAGTTGCTTAGTTTATTGAATAATACTTCGTGACACACGGTGTCGAAGGCTTCAGCCAGATCTAGAAAAACTGCAATGCACGCCGATGATTCGTTCAAAGCCCCGACTGCCTTCCCTAAAAAGTCGACAACGGCATTTTCGGTGTTCGAGTTTCGTTTCCATACTGTCTGTTAGTGATGATATTGTGACCATGAAAGAATTCAATTAGTCTTGTTTTCAAGGCGTTCTCCAAGATCTTGGCAAAATTATTAATTACAGATATGGGTCTGTAATTGTTTAATTTAGTGGGGTCATCGAATTTAAAAATGGGGGTGATAATTGATTTCTTCCACTGCTGCGGAATTTTTCCACATTGGAAGCATATATTAATAATATGAGTTAATGGGGAGATAATATATTCATGAATGTTTTTATTGTTTTAGCAGTTAATTTATCTGGACCAGGTGAACAGTTATTTTTTAAATTTGATATAAGAACAGTTAATTCACTTATTGTTATCGGCTTCAGGAATATTTTCGAGTTAACTTTATCATTTATAAAGAAGTTATCTGATAAGTTTATTTTAGTTATTTTGCTCGTCATATTGATACCTATATTTGTGAAATAATTGTTAAACATATCGGCTTTATCTTTATTAATATTTATAAGTCCATTATTGTCATTAGGAATACATATGTTTTTGATTAATTTAGGATTTTTTGTACAACCTGAGATATCATTTATGACGTTTCAGATTTTTTTAAAAGTTTGTTCCAGCTTGTGTGATTTTATTTTGATAATATTCGTTTTTTGCTTTTTTAATTAAAGTACTGAGTCTATTTCTGTAATTTTTATAATGATCTTCAAGCTCTGGAGAATAATTTTTCATTAATTTCTTTTTCAGATAATCTCTTTGTTTAATAGAAGAAATTAAACCCAAAGTAATCCATGGTTTTATTTTCGTTATCTTGTTTTTATTATTTTTGTTTCTGTAGAAGTTGTTAAATAATTATTTAGTTTATTAAAAAATATGTCATAGGCTAGTTGTTGTTCATTATTAGTGTTTAATAAATCATTCCATTTTTACAAATGTGGAATAATGGTCTGTCTTGTCAGTGTAAAATATAATAATAGGTTCAATATCAATATGTTTTAGGAAGTTATTTCGAGTTCTAATGAAAATGTGGTCAATTATAGATTTAGGGTTGGTTTATTTATATAGGAAATTAAACCGTTTGAATTTAATATATTTAATTAACTGTTAGTTTCGTTCGCTTCCTCTTTTAATAAATGTATGTCACCTACATACACCTCTAAACTTTGTTTTTATATACTGTTAAAATATATTTCTAAATACTTTAGATATTGGTTTAAATCTGTTGCCTGTAAAAGGCTGTCAAACCTATTTTATTTTTTATTTGATAAAAACTTATCTGAAAGGATGACCCTTAGAAAGTTACTATCATTTATTGGTGTTATATTAACTGTAGCTGATATATTTTCTTATACATAGTATTACATCATCACATTTATTAAGAAGCGATTCATTATAATATATTGAGTAGTTAGGAATTGAAAAGTCATCTATATTATTTATTTTTCTTGTTTCCGATAATATAATAATAACGAAATCATCCTTTACCATTTCCATATACAGTAATAATTCGTCAGAATGCTTTTGTAAACTTCCAATATTAAAGGGTACAATACCCAATCCATTTGTGTCCTTGTTTATCCTTCCCTGTATATAATCCTCGAAATTATGAATTACCTTTGTTTCTACCTCTGTCTTATTTATCACATCCAAAAATTCTATCATAATACAGTACAATACCTAATTACTGAATTTTTATTCGCACAGAAGAGAAGAAAAAAATCTGTATGTCCATATATATTTAAGAACATATTTCTGGTGAGCATTTCTTATTATCCTTTGATATATTTGATACATTCGAATCTTAGCATAGTTCGTTAGTTCGCATCATACATTTGTTTGTACATCCTCTGTCTATTATTTCTTAAATTATAATACTATAATCTATGAACCTGTCAAAACTGCATCCCTTATGTACTTTACAAAATGCTCAGAGCGAGTACATAGCAAAACAGACAACTCTGCCTATGGAAGATGTTCGCCCTGGTAGTTTTGTTTTATTTTTTACTACTACTGTGTGTGCATTTTATTTCATGTATGTACTTTATAGTATATCAAATATCATTTATCAATTACCGAGATCTTCTGATATTCTGACTGTTCTAAAACGTGGATTAAGACCTGGAACTTCTTTAACAGTGTAATTCTTGTGTTAATTTAAAGGAATGTTACGTCGAAATCTGTACTTGTGTATAATTCTGGCCAATAAAATCACCTATTTATCAAGTTTTGCATCTTTTCACATCTAGGTACTGTAATATTATCTCAACCTTCTATTTAATTCAATTTCAGAGATGCTAAATATATATAGTTAGTATTGCTTTACAAAATACTCAATTGTCAAACTTTTTATGTTTTATAATATAATACACGGTAGTTGTGATTGACACTGATAAAAGATGAAACAATAAATGACGTTAACAGATGAGCTGTCCAAGAATTAATTAAGCCAGACATTCCTTCTTTAGATACGTTAAAGAATTTTTATTGTACAGGTCAGAAAGTTCTATTAACAGGTAATAAGTTTATCAACTTCCACAGAAATTTTTTTCGACTAATATTTCTCTTTACGTGTTAATTCAAAATACAAAAAATCAAATATCACGCCTGCATTACTTTACAATAACACAAAAAGGCACGTTCAAAAGAGGAAACAAACAGGCATGAAACAATATTACACGCTTTTTAATCCTTGAAAATCCAGCAGCGCCCACTGTATTACCGATTCAGGTTAACCGTGAACCAAATAAAAGAAAAAACTAAGCCAAGATTGTATCTCGGCCTGTTGGTGTTACAAAAAGTCCTATTGTGTAAGGTATAGAGAAAGAAACTTATATAATGGCAAAATAGGCAAATCACTTTACGCTATACTAAACATATAAAGCTTTAGTTTGTCAAAGAGACTTATTATCCTTGTTAGGCTACTTAGGATCATGTCTTAGATTTAGATTCGGCTGCTGAAAAGGTATTATTAAGCTCTACTGGTTTATATATAGTTTTGTTTGTATGTTTTAAAACCTACATATTTGCAATATTTATAATTGTTCGCACACCACTTGTAATAATAATAATAATATTAATTACAAGTAAGGTAAAACAGTTTTCACTGGTAAAGTAAAAATTGGTACCTTACGTGTGATGTACAATCTTTTTTTTGTTTTATTTGTTATTCATTTGTACTGTCGTGAGCAGAAAAAAATAGGACAACTTTTTTCTTCTAATGGAAATGTTTCTATTTGAATATGTAATAAGTAGCCGAAATAAAACAGATATCACTTTTAATTTATTTTTTATTTTAATGCTGTAGTTATTGCTATAGTAAATGATGGATGGTTAAAGAGACAAATTATTGCATTGCGTTATAACATTACTAAAAATTTGGTGTGTAACATTTTAAGAAAGTGGAGAATAAACGGTACGATTAGTAGAAATCCTGGATCAAAGGACAAAGAATATCATACTTAACAATAAATTAACTATTAATATTTCCTTATTGCACCATTTCAATTTATAACTTCTATAAGTCTGTTTGGCATAGAATTAAATAACCTTATACAATAATCATTAGTAATAATATTTTCCCATGCATTATTTACTATTTCCAGTAATTCTTCGGCATTCCGTGGTCTCATATTTTGTTTTTGGATACTTCTTACGAGTAGTCCCCATACTTCCTCCACAGGGTTAGGTTAGGTTAGGTTAGGTTAGGTTAGGTCTATGACTGGGCGAGTTAAGAACATTGATGTTGTTATCTTGAAACCAGTTAGTTACGGTATGATCAGTATGAACGGAACAATTGTCTTGTTGAAATATGAACTCATTATTAGGAAATAATTGTGACGTGACACAGAAGGGAGCATAATAATGTCTAAAATCCTAATATACGTTTCACTATTAAATCGTTCCTCAATATGCCACAAAACACCAAGACCACGTGCCGATATCCAAGCCCACATATCGACGGAAAATCTACCACTTTTATCATTGTTAGATATATATATTTTCATCGAATCGAGTATTCGGAGGGCGGTAAACACGAATACGACCGCTGTGTGTTGACTCGAAAGTTTTTTCGTCTGTAAAGATTACATTGTTCCAAAAATTTACATCATGCGCTAAAAATTCAAGCGCAAATCCTACTCGAGCTTCTTTATATTCAGCTTTAAGTAAGCATATCTCCATGCTCCATGACAGCGTAGCTTCGATTCTCTTACTCGCCGGCGACCAGTACTACTCGATCCAGGAAAATTCGTTTCTTCAGCAGCCTGAATAACTGAATAAAATGGATTTTCTACTAAAGCATTTACCAATTGCAAATCTTGTTGTTGAGTTGATATCCTTCGTCGCCCTGATCCAGGATTTCTATTAATCGTACCGTTTGCTACGATTTACACGTACATAAGCAAATAAATACGTTGGATATTAATGATTATAAGATATTACATAACGAAATCACTTGGGCTACTGTAGCGTAGCAGATATCGTAGGACACAAACTTAACCCGGATAAGTGATGTACGTGCCTACGATAAAATTTCTCTAGTTCAGACTATCCCAGGGCGTTAAGCCCAAGTTTACATAAACTATGACGAATTATTAGTTTACTTACTTAACAAATCACTGAGGCTTCCATACGTAGTGGTCGCAGACGAAATAATGACACTTTCTTTAAAAATGAAATGCGCTATATTACACAACTTACAGATATTGGTTCTCTAGCATGTAACCTGGCGATGTTCAAAAGGTGTGGCAAATTTCTCGATTAATAAATTACAACATTAATAAAATGCCTCGTGTAGCTACACATCGGTTTACAATGTCCTCATAAATGGTCATAAATTCTGACACAAAGGTCTGATTTAAAGAACCTCCTTAAATAAATATAAATGCATAAAATCTTTAAATATGTACAAGTTAAAATGCAAAAGTATGAATTGATATAACCCAGCCGAACCACTGAAGGTGGTTCCCGGTAAGTAGAAACAACAACACACTTATTTAGGGTGGTACGATACCGACTTTGACGTGGAAGAACCTGTAGCCCTATGGAGATGTCTTCGGGACAAGAGAAATGGACCCAAGGATGGGGTTGATTGTAGCCTCTCCAGCCCTGGAACTTTCCACTGTGTGTGGAATTTCACTGACGTGTGTAGAAGCCCCGTCCCGTGGAACCCTAAAGATATCAAGATTTAAGTTGCAAAGTCTGAAATGCACGTGAAGCGTGCCTAATGTGAGCAATTCAAATCTGACATAACCTACAAAAGAAACATAATTTACCTCACTGATGAGGGAACAATCCACCAATACTCCTCGAAAGCCACAGTCGGATGAATGGGTCGAGTCCGCCTTTCAAGTTGACACGGTATTTCCAAAGGAAAGCCTGCAAATTTGCGAAACACGTGGGTAGAGAACGGGTAAGATGGCGTGAAGAGGTTAGCTTACCTTGTGTAATTAAATATCCTGCTTCCGCAGTTAAAATTTACTCACAACCACAAAATATTCCACTAACAACAACAGATTGAGAAAATTTTCTTGTGTTGATAATTCCAAAATCCACCAGGATGCCTTGGATAAACCGAAGTCCGTAGAATTATCAACTACCTACCACGCCAACAAAAATGGTTGCCCCCATTTCTCTCTGCTGTTCACGTGCCGCAAATATATCGCCCTCCCGTGGAGAATAGCGAAATGTGTTACGGACGTAGCAGTTGTTATTATGCGGCCCGCAAAACGCTAAAGCGTATGATGGGTCGCATACGCTAGAGGTCCGCAACACGTTTATTCTCCAATTTCTTAAAGTGTTAAAAACCGAATTTTTGTCAATATTATAACTCAGTGCAATTTGTCTCATTGACAATCCATCTTCTGCTTTAGTAATAACCCCAGATTTAACTAAATCGCTTATATGAGGCAAATTAGTTTTTTGCACACTTGCAATAAATTATGACAACTAACTGACAATGTCACTGCAAAGCTTATTGTTATTAAATTGTACTGATATGAATGTGCCAGAAGTTATTTTAGAGGAGATTTATAAAACATAATTTTATGTCAACACTACTAACTAATAAAATTGACAGCTGCAAGTACAAAATTTTTACAATGATTAAGTCATTTAAAAGTGATTTCCAATGTTTTGTACACTGTCTTGATAAATGCCGTTTTACAAGTGGATAACAAATAAAATGTTTATTGATTTATAGAAATATACAGGATGCCCTGTAATAACGTGCAAAAATTTTAACTGTAGATTTCCTGTCGAAAATTAAGACGAGTTTTTCGTATAATATTTTTCAAAATAACCCTTTCCTGAGCCCTTTCCTATGCAGCTACACTCCCTTAAAGGGGTGTGCCAAAAAACGGTTTTTAATCTCTATCTCAAAATAACGTAATAGGAAAAATACGAAAATTAAATTACTAAACTAAATATTATGATTCATTTTTATCTCTTGAAAAAATTTCGTAAAATCGACCATTTTTGAGAAAAAAATTAAATTATCTGCCTAAGTGATCAATCAAAAGTAATGAGCAGAATTATATTAGTGTAAAATAGTAAAACTAGGCTGGTGTCAAATTATAATTTGACAATATTACGTTGTTTCTTGCCTTTGAAATAATAAGATAATCATTCCTTATTACTTAATACTTAACACTAGTAGTTAGTATAGCCAGATTAATGAGGAATGTGCAGATATACATTTAATTGTATGGTGAATGTAAAGAAAATGCTTCGGTGGCAAATGAACGATATCGTCGTAAGTTCTCTACACGTACTGTACCAAATGTTCGTACTTTTTCTAATATTCACTTGCGATTAAGAGAAAGGGGGTGTTTTCAAAAAGATGTCATGATTGTGATCATTGGAGACATATAGGAGATGCAATGGAGGCACAAATATAATATTATTTTAGTGAACATCCTGAATGTAGTAGTATTAGACAGGCTGCTCTTCAATGCCACATAACAAAGATATCAGTATGGAGGATTTTGAAAAGGCAAGGTCTTTGCCCCTGTCATTTACAAATAATACAAGAGCCATTCCCTCGTGATATTCCAGTAAGACTTGATTTTTGTAAAATTATACTTAGGAAGCCGTTAGATTTTACAAGAAAAGTACTATTCACAGATGAATGCTGCTTTACTCGAAATGGAGTTTTACATTTTCTTAACAACTATTTATGAAGCGACGATAATCCTTACGCTGTTGTAAATGGAACATATCAATACAACTTTTCAATAAATATTTGGGCCAGAATTATAGGCAATAAATTAATAGGGCCTTTTGAGTTACCAAATAGTTTTTTTTTTTGAAGGGGAAACTCATCATGAGCACCTGAGCTACAGGCAGTGCCGAACTTCAACCAGCTAAAACCCCTCCACCATTTTAGTGTTTTCCTACTAGTTTGGAACTGCTTTCGCTTATCTTCAAACCAGCTGGTCATTTGAGTTCGTTGTTATGAATACCTCCTTGGGGTCATCCTCTTCCTTCTTTTTGATAATGCGTCTTATCGCCTCCTCTGCCTTTCTCCAGTTCTCCTCTGCTCCAAAATTTTCTCTACCATGTCGTCCAGGGTCATTAACGACGCCCCACCGTGTCGCCTCTCTTCCCTCCATCTGTTGCATACGAACACGGTGTGTTCCGCGTTGTCGGCCTCCCCACAATATATACACTCTCGGCTATCAATCTTACCGACATCATTTAAGTATTCCATGAAACACCCATATCCACTCAGGGCCTGAGTAAGATAATACCCCATTTCCCCATGCCTCCTTTCCATCCACGTTCTTACATTTGTGACCTCCCATTGCCCCTGCCACCTTTCAAACAGCCTGTCCCTGGCTTCTGCCTTCGCAACTCCCTCATAGACTTCCAGCCGCTCTTTGGCCATCAATCAAATCCAGAGGGAGAATCCCCGCCATCACCAATACCGCCTCGTACGAGATAGTTCTATATGTGCTGCACACCCTTATCGCAGCGCAACGCTGGATCCTGGTCATCCTGCTCCTCGTCCTGTCCACTTTCATCATACTTTCCCAGACCGGGGCCTCATACAAGATGGTAGAGTGCACGACGCTGCACATCAATCTCGTCTTGCTAGGTCTCGGTCCATGAGTTTACAAAATGACCTATATCAATTTATAGACGATTTACCTCTTGCATTACGTCAAATATTGTAGTTTACGCAGGATGGTGCGCAACCTCATTGTTCTTTAGAGGTTCGAGAATGGCTACACTCAACATGAAGAAATCGATGAATTAGAAGGGGGCGAGAAGCCACCATTCAATTGCTCCCTCGGTGTCCAGATATGAATCCATTGGACTTTTACTTTTGGGGCCACTTGAAAAATGTTGTTTACTCTATATCTGTCCCTAACGCCGAAGTTTTAAAAGAAAGAATTTTTAATGCTGCCATTGAAGTTCGAAGCTCTCCACATGTTTTAAATAGCTTGTATGGCAATTTTAGGAAACGGCCAGAGGTCGTCATTTTGAACAATAGTCGTTGTGTTCATGTTTAATTTTTTTTGTGTATTTTGTGTTAGTCTTTCTTAGTTTACTAATAAATTTGCTTTTCAATACTTTCGTCTTCAATTTGTAATATCTCGTGCAATTTATAAGCACCAAATAATCATATCAGTACGTAATATTGTCAAATTATAATCTGAGACCAGCCTACTTTTAGTATTTTACACTAATATAGTTGTGCTCATTGCTTTTGATTGATTACTAAATTTAATTTTTTTCTCAAAATGGTCGATTTTACGAATTTTTTTTTAATTACAAAAATAGCAGGCAGAAAGATATTTACAAAATTTCAAGAAGGGTAGTTAATTTCACCCCTTTGTGTACATGCTAGGTGGATGAAATGATTTCGTTAGATGCCTTTTGATGAGTAACCGAGATGTGCCAAATTTCGTCTCTTTCCCATTACGTTATTTTGAGATAGAAATTAAAACCGTTTTTTGGGCACACCCCTTTAAGGGGATGTAGCTAGACAGGAAAGAGTTACTTCGAAAAATTTTGTACGAAGAACCCGTCTTAATATTTGACAGAGAATCTACAGTTAAATTTTTTGCACGTTATTACGGGACACCATGTATATACAAGAAAAAGTATAATGACTTCAGAAAATATCCACTTCCTTATTGACTGAGTATTAACTTAAATATACAACTGGCCGGCCGGCGACTCCATAAATTTGTCTTCTTTCTGCAATACTGAAAATTGATAAACCTGTATATTTACTTAATAAATTAACTTACAGAACAGATGTTCATGATACAAATGTTTATCATCACAAGGAAATTTTTAAGACGTCATATTCTTACAAAGTTGCTGCTTCGGTCACTGGATCAATGAAATTCAATTTCTTCAGCTCCAATTCGTCAATTTTAACATTAAATTTAATTCTAAACAGTCCTTACTTAATACCCAGTGAGACAACAATTTACTCTAGATGTTTTCTTATTGTTAATTTATAGAATAATTAGTATTACTTTCATGCGTTTTGTGTTTATAATTAGTTTAAATTGGAAATAACTTTCTTTCCAAGATCCCAGAGGAGCCGCCCGACCTATTTTAGTAAAGCTAACTCTTACTCTTATGTTCATATAGAAAAAAGTATGTAAGTTCATTAAAAGTCGTTCTTGGTGTAGTAGTTGTGTTGATAATTTTTTCTATTACATATGTGTGTTAATGTGTTTTGTGCTGCTGCTGTTCTTGCATAATTCAATGGGTATCCCAGCCAGCGAAAAAGGTACCCATACTACGGTACTACTAGAAGTAAATACGAAATAGAAATTCAAGTACATTAATCAATTATTTACCTACGTTTGGCAAATAAAGTTTTTCTCCAACAAGTCCTGCGTTAGATTCCAACTATGAAATCCAGCTTCAGATTTTTGGTTGTGCTATTAAAACAATATTGAAACATTAAATGTACATGATTTCAACAATTTATAACCTGCAATATTTTGGTTTTGGCTATCATTATGTATTAATAAAATGTATTTCACAATAAATTAGGTTTAAAATAAGCTTTAGAAATTTCTGATTTATTCCTTCCCATCTATCAGTATATATTAATAGAAAAAATAGAAAAAAACTTAGTCTGTTAAAATGAATAAGGGTAAAAATGCTTACAAAAATCCTACTTAAATGTTCGATTTTTAGGTTAGAGAACACACTCGCGCCTAACTTCACTGTCTTAGAAAAATTTAGGTTATGTTTATACTAGTTTTTTGGGCCTATATTCACGCTATTTATAAATGTCACTGTCACCGGATCATATTAAGCGACTTTCGTATAAGTCGACGTCGTACTTCCGTTCTTGAAGATGTACTTCCATCTAGTACACAAATATAACCGGAATGACAGCTCTCAAAATTCAAACATCAATAGCAACGCCGTAATAAGATGACAAGTTAAAGGCAGGTATTTATTTGAAAGATGAAACGATAAACAAATCATTTCGGATGTAATTATCAATGTTAAATTATTACGTTTTTTATTTCATAAAAGAAAATAAATATCCAGATAGCGCAGAAAGCAACATCTTGCTCTATATGAATCCCTTCGCTTTCGCATGACAGAGAGAGAAGATTAGCTGTGAAACCCGACCGGGTTTCTTGATCTAGGAAAACTGCAATACACGCCGATGATTCCCTCTCCAAAAAATCGACAACGGCATTTTAGGTGTTCGAGTTTTGTATAAAACCAAATTGTCTGTTTGTAATGATATTGTGAATATGACAGAACTCAATTAGCTTTATTTTTAAGGAGTTCTCAAAGATTTTTGCAATATCATTAATTACAGGTATGTGTCTGTAGCTGTTTAGTTTAGTGGGGTCATCGGATTTAAAAATGGGAGTGATATTTGATTCCTTCCATTGCTGCGGGATGTTTCCACATTGGAAGCATTTATTGATAATATGAGTTAATGGGGAAATAATATATTCATGAATGTTTTGTATTGTTTTAGCAGGTAATTTATCTGGTCCAGGTGCGCAGTTATTTTTTAAATTTGATATAAGAACAATTACGTCAATTATCGTTATGCGCTTCAAGAATATTTCGAGTTAACTTTATCATTTATAAAGAAGTTATC
Source organism: Leptura quadrifasciata (assembly GCA_963675555.1). Taxonomy (NCBI): domain Eukaryota; kingdom Metazoa; phylum Arthropoda; class Insecta; order Coleoptera; family Cerambycidae; genus Leptura; species Leptura quadrifasciata. The sequence goes on along the minus strand of OY776679.1, from coordinate 29,459,294 downwards.
CGATAAGTTTATTTTATTTGTGTTCATTATTGTCATTAATGATAAATGTTTTCGATTAAATTAGGCTTCTTTTTACGATCTGAGATATCATATATGACGTTCTATTTTTTAAAGTCTATTCCAGCTTGTGTGATTTTGTTGATAATATTAGTTTTTTTTTTATTTAATTAAAGTACTGTATTTCTGTAATTTTTATATTGATCTTCAAGCTCTGGAAAATATTTTTTTATTAATTTCCTTTTCAGATAATCTCTTTGTTTAATGGAAAAAATTAAACCCAAAGTAATCCATGTTTTAATTTTCGTTATTTTATTTTTTATTGTTTTTGTTTCTGTAGAAGTAGTTAAATAATTATTTAATTTATTAAAAAATATGCCACAGGCTAGTTGTGGCTCATTATTAGTGTTAATTACATCATTCCATTTTAATTACTTAAAAGGTTTTTTTAACTTATCAAAATTAATCTTGTTTATTTTGTTTTCTACTTCAGCCTTATAGTTTTTTGTTTAGATTTAGTTCAAAATAACAATTTTCTCTGACGATGATTTTATAATAATCAGAAACATAAGAAAATAAAATAACTTTTATTTAAGTTGACCAAAATCCGAGAAAGTAACACATCAGTGAATACATTTTTTAACGATTTTTAGCAATTCTTGGGCAGAAAAAATATTATATTATAGTTGTCATAACTCTCTATATTACACTACATAAATCACGCTGGTATGCGGCCTGACTTTCCTGCATTTGCGTAACCCAAACATTATAACTTCCTCTAGCATTAGTGGCCATCAATCCAAAAAATGACCTTTTCACACGTGTGCCTCAGTTTAAAAAGAAAAGTATTTGGCAAAACACTCAGCGCTCCCTTATTATTTTAATTGGGCGACCGCTTAACCAAAAATATAAACTAGGGCCAGGAGGTAAAAATTACTAAAATTCTAACATTCCGGAACACATTAATTTTTAACAACTCGAAATTCCTTTTAATATATATCCGCTGTACGTGATCGTTTCTCCAACATTTTAGAGGCTCATCAAGATAAAAACACTGGGCCGTTTGTTATATTTCATTTATCATTTTCAACTTTGACACGTGTTTGTATAATAACACGTGTTTTTAAGTTTTCGTTTTTGAAACCCAATACTTTCCTTAGGCAAATATCTGACACAATCTCCCAAACTAATACTTCACTACGAATAAGCTTTAGTTAAAACCAACTTAGCTGGTTGACTTCCAATTTTAGGAAAGAGAAATCTGATACAACCATCAATAAGAAACACACTTTTAAAGAAAAAAACTACGTGCGGTAATTGCCAGTTACCACAATAAGGTTTCAGTGGATGGTTTCTTTGAACGTCTTTCAAGACATGCCAAAGAATATTGTAAATATTTGTTGATGTAGCCCATGTGGTAAATATTAGTAAATACATATGGCTTTTATATTGGTTAAGTAGGTTTAAGTAGGACGGATAAGGGAGGTTTTGGGATGAAACGGACCTATTTGTTAATTATTATATGCTCTAGATCTCGGTTAAGCTCTTTGAAAGCAGTTGTTGACATAATATCTTACTCTAATATTGTATACTTAAACACTCAATTATGAATTTTTCGCAGACAAACTTGGCAGAAGAAAATTTATAGGGCCACCAAAAATAGGATAATTGTTAATCCTTAAGTCAATTTAAAATATGGCAAATCAAAGAAGAATCTGTTAAATATAACAGAACAAGCAGACTGCGATAAAAAATAATAGCTGAAGAAAATATTCGTTCAAACATTACCAGTATTATTAATTTATGACATATATTTCCGGATATTTCGTATATCGAATTTTGAAGCTAAATATTTTATAAACACCCATGCATTTGTCTTAATTTTTCTTTCTTCTTCTCTCTACTGTTAGAAATTTTATTATACTATTCGGAATATTTAAAAATTACTCCTTAATTCAAATTTTATTAACTAAGTCAAATAATAATAATAATTTTACTTGTTTGAAAATAATTGACATAATACTATACAGGGTTACTGGTAATTCGATACATTCCTTTGGAGATGTGAAGGGGCATGAGCTAAGGAGTAAATCTAGCCCTAACATACATTATGCAAAACTCAATAGTTTTTGAGATATTTCAATTTTTTTGTTTTTCTCAAAGAAGTAGATCTTAATGTCTTAAAAGTTAATTTCCGAAAAATCTACTTGACATTTTTAAATTTTTTTTTACTGGATTACTTGTCCAATATATTATAGATATCCGTTTGGAATGAAAAATATCCGGAAACATTTCGATCATGTGAACATTTAAAATAAAAACTTGTAAAATTTTTTTTTTAAATCAGTTATGAAATTTACCTATTAGGTTTTTAAAAAAAATATTAATGTGGCACGCGTACAAATTATTATAAAAACTTCCTTGTTTTAATAGCTATCTAACTAGGTAGAAATGTTTGATGTGTCCTTGATAGTTCTAATAAAAAATTAGTAAAGATAATGCTGGTGGCGGAATTTATTAAACGACTAATCGTTCATTTTCATTTAAGTCAATCAGTCCTTGACTTTGACGTTTGTGCATATATGTCATTAACTGACATTCTTATCTCCGTGTCCCTTAAGTTTGTTGGTCTTGTTAAATTAGTTATCAAAAATTTTGACTTTGCTCGTAGTTGTTGTTATTAGTTGTTGTTATTGTATTTTCTGTGCCATGGCCGCGTATGCCGACGCAGAATACGCTGATATCTTGTTTGTCTATGGATACTGTGGCGGCAACGCTGCTGAAGCTCGCCGAGAATATGGTCTTTGGTATCCTAACCGCCGCTTACCAAATGCACGTGTATTCAGTATGGCATATCGAAATATCGCTGAAACTGGCTCCGTGAAATGTAGAAGAAGTGACGCTGGTGCTCCTCCCGTTTATGAACCAGATGATGAGGAAGAAATATTGAGGTATTTTGAGGAAGACCCAACTATTTCAACTAATAAAGTCGCAAGACTAACCGGAGCGTCACAATGGAAAGTTTGGTCTACGATACGTAGAGTTGGATGTCATCCTTACCACTATATCCCTGTCCAAGGCTTGGAGGAAGGTGATCCTGGAAGGAGAGTGGAATGCTGCCGCTTTATGTTAAATTCAGATGCAGAAAGTGCACATTTTTTAACACGTATTTTATGGACGGACGAGTCGAAATTTAATCGCGAGGGTATAACAAATTTCCACAACCTACATTATTGGGCAGAAGAAAATCCCAAGTTAACACATGAAACTAGTTTCCAAATGAAGTTTTCTACTAATGTGTGGATGGGAGTCATTGGCCACTATTTAATAGGGCCACACTTTCTTCCTCAAAATTTAAACGGGGAAATCTATGAAAATTTTTTAAGATATGATCTGGCGATGTTCCTCTCGCCGTCAGACAGCGAATGATGTTTCAGAACGACGGTTGTCCAGCACATTATCGGCTGACAGTACGACAGTTACTTGATCAACGTTTCCCTAACCGTTGGATTGGAAGAGCGGGCCCAATACTTTGGCCAGCGCGAAGCCCTGACTTAACACCCCTTGATTATTACGTATGGGGTCATATGAAGGAGATGGTCTATGCCACACCAGTCAATACTATAGAAAACCTTAGACAAAGGATAGTCGATGTTGCCCAACACATAAGGCATAATCTGACAACCAGAGTGACAAGGACGGAAATAAGAAGACGCTGCCGTGTCTGTATACGGAATAGGGGCTCCCATTTTGAGCAAGACATATAAAAAATAAAGTACAACTTTGAAATTAATGAAGAATTAAACTCTACTTTTAAAATGTTTTTTACTGTTTATCTAAAAATAAAATTCGTACTACTTGTTTTACTAGTATTTTCTTAGAACTATTAAGGGTACATTGAACATTTGTACCTTGTTAGATAGCTATTGAAATAAGGCAGTTTTTATAATAATTTATACGCGTGTTACGTTAATATTTTTTTGAAAAAACCTAATAGGTAATTTTCATAGCTGATTTGAAGTTTTTATTTCAGATGTTCACATGATCGAAATGTTTCCAGATATTTTTCATTCCAAACAGATATCTATAATATTGGACAAGTAATCCAGTAAAAAAAAAATTAAAAATGTCAAATAGATTTTTCGAAAATTAACTTTTAGGACATAAAGATCTACTTTTTGAGAAAAACAAAAAAAATTAAATATCTCAAAAACTATTGAGTTTTGCATTATATATGTTAGGGCTGAATTTACTTCTTAGATCATGCCCCATCACATCTTCAAAGGAATGTATCGAATTACCAGTAACCCTGTATATTATTTAATTTGTTCAAATATTGTGCCGGTTTTTATAATTACGTTTGTTAAGTTATTCATAAAAAACATTTGAACATTTTTATTAAGTATCAAATTAAGAAACCCGGTCGAGTTTCGCAGCTAATTTTCTCTCTCTGTCATGCGAAGGCGAAGGGATTCATATATAGCAAAATATTGCTTTCTGCGCCATCTGGATATTTCTTTTCTTTTATAAAAAAATATAATCATTTAACATTGGTAATTACATGCGAAATGAGTTGTTTATCATTTCATCTTTCAAATAAATACCTGTCTTTAACTTGTTATATTATTACGGCATTGCTAATGGCGTTTGAATTTTGAGATCTGTCATTTCGGTTATATTTGTATACTAGATGGAAATACGTCTTCAAAAACGGAAGTACGACGTCGACGAATACGGAAGTCGCTTAATTTAATCCTGTGAGAGTGACATTTATAAATAACGTGAATATAGACAAACAAACTAGTATAAACATAACCTAAAATTTGTTAAAGACATAGTCAAGTTAGGCGCGAATGGGTCTTCTTAAGTGGGATTTTTTGCAAGCACCCCCCCCCCAGTCGAAACCGATCGAAGGTACATAACCTCAAAGAGGATTAGAACAATTTTTAGAGAAAGACGGTCGGCGTCCTCCGAGTATAGGTCGTAACATTATCTAAAGCAACCCGAAGGCGTACATATTCATTAATATTGGAGAATAGTCGCTTAATCTACGCACTTGTCTCATGAAAACAAAAAACAAATTCCAATAAAATCTTCAAATTTTAAAATTTATCTTGACTTTATCCAAACTCTCGGGTAAGGCCAGGCATCTTCAGTGCGACAGTGCAAATATTTTCAGAATTCCAGCCAGCAATTTTATCTTCTGCAACGTTGGCTTGCATTAGACTAACTTAGACTGAACAGTTCGTCTTTATTCAAAACCAGACCTATGTAGTCCTTAAAAGCCTCACAAGAACAAAAAAAACTTGATTTCATGAAACTTATCTTTTCAAATTCACACGTTCAAAAACATTCAGTTCATTTAAGTTTTAACTCCAGTTTTGCAAAAAGTAAATGAAAATTTAAATTTCAAATTTTTTGTATCTCAAGAAAAAGAAGCACATTTAGGTGTACTTAATGAATCTTTTAAGGACAGTAGGACATTACCCGAAAAAAAAGTATTGTCTAACTAAAATAAGTACATATGGTCACCTTAATTATAATTATTAAGTCCTGAAGAAGTATGTGCCAAATAACCGAAATGTCGGCAAAATAGTGTGTTCCTTTTTTATTGTCCTGTCTCCGACAGGACACATACAGCTACTGGGCATATTTTATTGTGATCTGTTGAAGAAAAAGGTTGTGTAGAGAGATCTTAATAATCGGTAATCTATAGATTTACAAAGTTCATGTGTCCATGGAAGGGGCTCGGGCCCCTATGGTCCCCTCTTAGGACTTCCACTGTTGTGGAGGGTGATTTTTAACAAAATAACAAAAAATACAAATAATAAATTGTTCGATATGGCCACCATTATTTTCTTTAATAGCAGGAATACTGTGATTATTATTTTTATTAACTAGGTATAGGTATCCGTATTAAATGAATTTAGTGAAGTAAGATTGGGACTATTCGGTGGCCATTTAATAGTTCATTATCCGGAAAATTCTGTAAAAGAATATTTTCAACTTATAGGAGAATTTTTTCTAGAAAGATAATACAATTTAAAATAAAATTACAGAATATTGGTCCCACTATTTTATTTCGGAAATGCCACACCAAACGCTGACAGATTTATTAAAAACATCCCCTGTGAGAAATGATGATTGATCTGTCCATTATATTTTATCGAAATAATCGGGATCCTCGTTTAATTTTGGAATCATCTGACGGTAGAAATTCGACCGATTCCTCTTCTGAACTTCCGTTAAATGCTGAACTGGTAATATTTTGTACGGTCTGTAGTTGTTCTTTTATAGCGTTCGTTGAATTTTGGAGTAACTTGTATCTAATTGAATTGTTCAGACTGCTTTCCGAGTATTCTGAAAATAATATTTCAACAATAGTATCATAATAATTATTAAACATAAGTTTACCTTCAAAATATAACAAGATATAGGTACAACTGTTCATCTTCATTTGCTATAACATAATACCGGTTTCTACTGAAATTTACCTTTCAGTAAACATATTCAAACATGCTTATTGATGGCACTGGGTGATTTGGAATATTTGCACTTTTTCTGCATCACTGTATCCTATTTTGATTTGGTTAAATAAATGTCATGTGACAACAGAATACTTGTGATTTTCATGGACTGCTTTAATAAATGTAACTTCCGTTCATATAATAAATAGCTTAAATACGATTTCCAATGATCAATAAATATAAACCGGTTAAAGATAAGACTGTCATATATCATACTACTGAAATCAGAAAAAGAAAGAGGAATTCAAAAATTTAACAATATACAGGGGGTTGTATTTTAAAAATATTATTGCTTCTTGTACCCCTCAATCTATGCATGCCACTGTACTTCCACTAACTTATTAACGGAGTTCAGTTACAGCCTTACAACTTTTATTGAAAACTTTTTTTCTATCTCCAATAATAATGATGATATAGGATGGTCTAAATATAATGAATAACCTTGTACACATTGAAATGAAATTAGGGGTCAAGAATCATTCTGAAAACTGGATTTTTTGATATAGGAAGTAATTTTAGTAAATAGAAATAAATTGTGACCCCCATTTTTAAATATTATGACCCCACAAAACTAGACAATTACAGACCCATATTTATAATTAATAATATTTCAAAGATCTCTTAGGACGCCTTAGAGACAAGACTAATTCTTTCATGCTCACAATGTCATCACAGACAGACAATATGGTTTTGTACAGGACTCGAACACCGAAAATGCCCTTGTCGAGTTTTTGGTGAAGGCGATCTGGGTCCTGATTGAAGCTTTCAACACCCTGTGTTACGAAGTATTACTTAATAAGCTAAGCAACTTTTGTGTCCGAAGTCTGGCGCTCGAATTTATGTCTGTTTATCCAATAAACAGAACCGAACGATTAAAAATTGGTAATGAGATAAATTTCGACTCGTGAAAATGGAAATACCACAAGGAACAGTATTAGGTCCAATACTATTCCTTGTGTACATGAACAATATCACAAAAATTAATAACTTCTCATATGTTATTCCGATAATACTGCTATAATATTCACAGAAAAAAAATAGGAAGATGTTATGGTCGCGACGGTAGCTATTAATGACTTTTAATGGTAAAACTTCAAAATAACTGGAAGTAGACTCCGGTGTGCCACAAGGTTCCGTTCTTGGACAATTACTGCTTCTAATATATTTAAATGATCTGGTATCTGTTAAAACTTAAGTAAAGTCCACTTTTCTGCTGATGACACCACAATACTGTGGCATGGCAAGTATATCGAAGAACTCCATGAGACCGTTTGATTTAGGAATGATTAAAGAGTAGTGTGATTTGATATCTTTTAAAGCATCTAAAATTAACATTATTACATTTAAGTGCAATCTGAATGAGGTATAATTAGACGACCAAATTATTAATAACCTCACTGAAAGGAAATTTTGGCCTTACATATTGATAGTAAGAGAATAAATAAGAGGTCTAGTGGTCCTGATGCAATTCCCTATTTCTTATTAAAGGCAGTTGCTGAGTATATTGTGGATCCTTTAACACATCTAATTAATTTATCTTTCAAAAATGGTTATTTCCCGGAACAACTCAAAGCTGCTATGACTGTTCCTATTTATAAAAAAGGAGATTCTTCTATTCTAGAAAATTATAGACCTTTAGCTCTCTTGTCTATTTTTTCCAAAATTCTAGAGAAGGCATACTTTACCAGACTCTTATTTTGACAGTTGTAATCTCGTATTTGATAGGCATAGGCAGTATGGTTTCACAAAATTTCGTTCAACCCAAGATACAATCTTATCATTCTGTGATAAACTGCTAAACAACTTTGATAAAAAATTGCTTTCTGGTGACATTTTTTATGACTTGTCGCGTGCTTTTGGATACCATCGATCATTAGCTCCTGCTGCAGAAGTTATACTCTTACGACCTTAGAGGACTTGCACTGGAATGGAAGAAATCATATTTAAGTGGAAGGTATCAGTTTGTGGAAATATTTCATGAAAACAAGTTTAGTTTTTAAAAGAATGTACTTATTCACACCGGAGTTCCACCAGGAAGTGTTTTGGGATCCTTTTTGTTTAATATTTTTATTAATGATATAGCCTCATCGGTGGAATCATGTTTCCTTACATTATTTGCCGATGATACATCCGCCCTCATAACATCTGATACAGTCTCAAAACTAAGCACGTTGCCAACTCCTGTGTTCAAAGTATGTCATCTTGGTGTCAGTCGATTAGGCTTGTATTAAATAGTTCGAAAACAAATTTTTCAATATCTAAACCCGTTGGTATTACCATCGACTATAGTATTTTAATAAAATCAAAACATGGTAGCATAAAACAACCAAATGAAGTGAAATTTCTAGGGCTTTGGATGGATAGTCATTTATCCTGGGAGGATCATGTCAATCATCTCTCAAAGTCACTAGCTAGTAAAAACTACTTGATTAGCCAACCCAGATGGAATGTAAACGCCTCTACATTAAAAACTTTTTATTCTGGGGTAGTTTAATCAACACTGTTGTATGGTATTGTATGCTGTAAGGTATTTATCTCACAAAAAAGAATCATACTTACTATGTTCAATATATTCTTCTTAACCTCATGCCGTCCTATCTTTAAAGATAATAGAATACTGGCCTTACATTGTCTGTAATACATATACCAGTGTTTATGCCGTGTTAGAAAAAACATAAATCAGTTTTCCAAATGTAAGGATGTCAATAATTATGATACGCGGCAGGCCAATAATGTTTACATTACTTCCTACAGACTGCCACAGGTGGGTAATGGACCACTAATTACTGATATCAAAATTTATAATCACCTTCCAAAGAAATTTCGGGAGTTAGGAAGCTAAGTGAATTTAAGGTAATAGTAAAAAAATTCTAATAGAACAGGCATTTTACTCTCTGGACGAATATTTTAAGTATAAATAACTAATAAAAAGCTGTTTCCGTGTATAGACACCATGCTCTCTGTTTGTTTTGTTATATTTATATACTGTTATATGTTGTGTTTTATGGTTATATACTGTTAAATGTTTTTTTATTTGTTTGTATATACAGGCTGTCAATTTTATCAGGGTCCTCGAGAATATCTCACTTAATATCAATCGTACAAAAGAAATTATTTTTACCGATTTATATAACCGACAAAATGGTTTAAAGACATTTGAAATCCACGGCGTACTTTAAGAGTTATAGCGGAAAATATCGAAAATCCGGAAAACGTCTAGGCCAAATATCTCCGTTATTTGAAAAGATACGAGAAAAATTCTAAGGCGAAATTTTTTTGCAAAACAACGAAGTTTTATCTAATTTTTTTCAAAACCGCTGTATTTTGAGATTTACTCTTCAGGCTGTTAAAAAAATTATTTTGAAACGGAAATGGTGCCATTAAAGAGAGTATTTTCCACCCTTTTCAACGGTATATCACATGCCATATTTATTTATTGGTACTACGTTAGTAATTATAAAGACATTTTTTTTAAAGAAATAATGTTTTTTAACAATCATTATACTTGCCGTAGAGAAGTATGATTAAATAAAACAATAAAATAATACAATAAGTTGTTCAAATCTTTACTATAATAAAACATTAACACAATTAAGAAGAATAAAGTAAATTCAAGTAACAAAAACAAAATAATAATCAAGAAAGCAACATGGAGCAATTATGGAAAGAGTATTCGCAGTTATGCCAATGTATAGAGGTCCTCCATAAAAGCGTCACTCCTTGCTCAGAAAGTTAAAATGCCTTTACCAACTAATTTCAGTATAATATCCATTCGTTTGTGTTTCATGATTTCACTATTATTTCAATTATTTTAAAATAATTGGGCTATGAACAAACTTGACAATTTAATTTTTTAACAGATCATCTCAGTTAATACTTAAACTCTCAATCAATCACACTCGTTTAAGAATTTAGAATTTTCAAAAATGATTTTCACTCACATTGATCGTTATAATATGTTCGTTACATATTGCCAATGCAATTTTAACTCTGGATTAGCTGAAATAGAATATAGAAACAGATTTCCACAAGCCCTACAGCCGAATAAAACTCTTTTCAGAAAATTAGCTACGAAACTGAAAAATAATGGTTAATTTTTAAAGAAGAAGACAAGGTTGAACAGTGTTACTGATAATGTAAATAAGGTAAACCGAGTTATTAATTACGTAAGAAATAAAAATACAGAAAATTTGGAAACATCATTAAGAGAAATTAATTCAAATTGCTTGTCATATAAATAAAACAAGTGCTAGAAAAATTTTAAAGAAAAATGGTTACCGGTGTTATAAAGCCAAAAAAGTTCACAATATACAAGCGGGGGACAAACCAAGGAGGACGACTTTTTGTAGGTGGCTGTTGGAAAAGAAGCGTGCCGATCCATTAATATGTAGTAAAATACTTTGGTCCGACGAGGCAAATTTTTCCAATAATGGATTTTTTAATCGCAATATTCATTACGAATGGACTTCTGAAAATACACACTGGCATAGACCGACTGGGTTTCAAAATCGTTTTTCAATAAATGTGTGGATAGGTATTTTAGGCACCAATTTAATAGGTTCTTATTTTTACGATGATCACCTCTGTGGTCAAATGTACCTAAACTTTTTGAGAAATGAATTTAATCAATTCTTAGATGACTTACCTTTAGAGAATCGACACAACTTTCAATATTTTCAACAAGATGGAGCTCCTCCCCACAATTCCCAGATTTGCCTAGATTATTTAGACGAAATTTTGCCTCAACATTGGATAGGCCCCCTCGTTCTCCAGATATAACCCCAATGGATTTCTCTATGGGGGTATATTAAAAATAAGGTGTTTTCGATGACACCGCCAAATGTAGAGGATCTAAAAGCTCGAATTCAACGGGCATGTATTACAGTTACCCCCGAAATGCTGAGTAATATTTTAAATGCAGTGCCTCGCCGCGCTCGATTGTGCATAAGAAATTGCGGTGGACACTTTGGACACTTGATATGATATCTTAAAAAATATTTTGAGGATTAGATAAATATTAATATTCTGTGTGCTATATTCTTTTTATTATTAATTTGTTTTTGTTGCCTGAATTTACTTTATTCTTCTTGATTGTGTTAATGTTTTATTATAGTAAAGATTTGAACAACTTATTGAATTATTTTATTGTTTTATTTAATCATACTTCTCCACAGCAAGTATAATGATTGTTAAAAAAAATTATTGGTTTTAAAGAAATGTTTTATAATTACTAACGTAGTACCGATGAATAAATATGGCATGTGATATATCATTAAAAAGGAAGGAAAATACTCTGTTTAATGGCGCCATTTCCCGCCAGTTTCAATATAATTTTTTTAAAAGCCTGAAGAGTAAGTAAATCTCAAAATACAGCGGTTTTGAAAAAAAATTAGATAAAACCTCGTTGAGACACTGTGTTTTGCAAAAAATTTTCGCCTTAGAATTTTTCTCGTATCTCTTCAAATAACGGAGATATTTGGCCTAGATAACTCTTAAAGTAGGCCATGGACTTCAAATGTCTTTAAACCATTTTGTATGTTATACAAATCGGCACAATTTTCATAAAAATATTTTTTTTGTATAACCGATATTAAGTGAGATATTCTCGATGGCCCTGATAAAATGGACAGCCTGTATATACTTATGTATCTTTTTATTTTAAGAGTATTTTTTTGTTTTAAGTTTTAAGCTTTTATAAAAATAAATTGGTTTAAAAAATGTATGACATTATCGAAATACTTGTAAAAGTCTGTATGGAAATAAATTATTATTATTATTTTACATTTACCCCACTTGACCCTAATATAAAATGAAATATGTGAATTTTGCAATAAAACTAAAAGAAAATGAGGGTTTTATATTCATGCCAATATGTGAATACCCATTAAGGATATTTGCAAAAGAAAATATATCGACCTAATCTAAAGTCAAATATTATTCCAAAAACCGTTAGTCACATGGACGATAAAGAGACAGTATTTGTCCACAATTGTCACCTTAAAAGTGTGTTTGTTAGAATCTTGACGGCCGATTTGCAATAACTTGAAACTCATTCAAACTATGTGAATGGCTGACATTTTTAATTGAAGAATAAGGCATGCATTACTTAAAAACCCTCGCACACGTGTTGACAAAACCGATGCCTTAAAAAGGCATAATTTATATCTATTATAAGTCAAATTGAAAAGATTTCTTTACATATTTAACACTAAAGGACCGAATATGTTAAAGAAAACACATTCGAAAGATTTTGAAAACCACACCGACCATAACGTGAATGTATAGCTAGTTTCTTTAAATATCAGCCCAGTTTAGCCCCGGTTCTGCCTTTGTCAAACCTATTTCTTAAAGCAATTCGAAAAATCCATTCTATGAAACGACTTTTGATACTCAGAATTAAGCACACATTCAGAAGTCATAGAAATGAATGCCGACGACGTCACTCGGGATTCTGCGACTTAAAGAGTCTTAGAGAAAGGACCGTTTTCGTTTCAAATTCGATTTAAATGGGGCTGGAAACTGTTTAGGAAATGGGTGGACACAAGCAAATTTGTAACTTACGGGCAGGTCATATAAGATTTCAGTCGTTCCTTTGAATATCGGAAACCGTGGCGTACAAGGGTGACCTACAAGGGTGACATTGATTTTCAGAGTTGTTAGTTTTGGTGGCAATATTTTGAATGTATTATGTGTCACCACTGATCCCTTTTTATGGCCACTAACTAAATGGGAACACGTGATGTTGACTTTTGGTAGATATAAGATGTGGCATTTCGACGATAATTAATTGATTGGGTGAAAAATAAAATTGCTGTACAAACAGGGTCGTAAATTAAGGTTATTTTTGGAAACCATTGTACAAATAAATCGTCACTGACATATTTATATTGCTTGGTAGGTATATTAATTAGTTTTTTGCCAAAGTTTTTTTAACGGTGTATGCGTCTACCGCTGGCATTTATTTGTGCATACGCCTTTAAAATAAGTTATAAAAGGAGCCATAAAAATAAAATTTCAAAACTATAACTTTGATACCCGGTCTCCTTCCACGTATCCTAATATAATGAATTTAAATCTAATTTAAAACATATCTAGACAACTTAAAATCCTCCATTTATGCAATACTAGTTGGAGATATCTGTCGAATGATTTGTTTGTTGAAGAATATATGGATATTTTCTATGAATATTGTTTTGAGTCACAAATAAATCGTTTAACTAGAGAAATTAATAATTCAATGGCCTGGTTAGATCTCATGTTTATTTAAAAAATCTCAACCTATCTCACTGTTATCAGTCTCAAGGCATTTTATGCTATAGTACTGTCGTCAGCAGAAACAAATAGGACAACTTTTTTTTTTAATGTAAATCTTCTCTATTTGAATATATAATGAGTAGCCGAAATAAAACAGATATCACTTTTAATTTATTTTTTATTTTAATGCTGTAGTTATTGCTATAGTAAATGATGCACTACGTTATAACATTAACAAAAATTTTGTGTGAAACATTTTAAGAAGAAAATGGAGAATAAACGGTACGATTAGAAGAAATCCTGGATCAAAGGACAAAGGATATCCTACTTAACAAGAAACTGACTATTAATATTTCGTTATTTATTTATTTATTTCCAAACAGACGCAAGTGCCTAATTACAGGGAAATACAGCGTATATTTAAAGAACAATAACATACAAATGGAATTTAACATGCTAAGTAACTTCATATTTAAACGTATTAGATATACATCTATAACCTAACCTAATCTATTCGGGCTTGCGTAACAGGACGATCAAAAATATTTTTAATCATTTTAATAAAAAACTTGATTGGCCATGAAAAATCGATATAATTGTTAGACGAAACTCGGTCGATTAAACGAAACATAACAATAAGTGGAGCAAAATAAGTCGTTCTGCGTGTAGGAACAAATAATAGCTGTTGCAATCGGGTATTTCTAGGGGGAATATTAAAGTGAAATAGTTACAATAATTTGGAGTCATTAATAAAATAATTTAATATTTTGTAACCAAACAACAAGATTGAGATACTGCGCCGATTATATAAAGTATTTATTTCGAATTCTGCACATAGGTGTTTAGTTCGGACAGTGTTATAATCGGGTGGTCTATTATATTTTTTAAAATACAAAAATCTCAAAAACTTTTTTTGGACCTTTTCAACACTTTCAACATACATATGCGGTTGTGAATGTCACAATATAGAACAATATTCAAGTTTTGGCCTTACCAGTGTGTAATATAGTGTGGTAACCTAGATCTTTAAAGCTTTCGACTCTATCCAGAAACATATGATTCATTCTATAGGAATACATTGTTGGTTGTTTATTGCGAGTGAATGTAATGGTATGACATTTTTCTATATTAAAGTCAAGCTTATTTAACTTGCTCCACTCATATGCGGCTTCTATATCAAGTTGTAATAACTCACAATCGTCATGGGATTCGATTTCTTTATACAGTTTTAAGTCATCCGCAACCAATAGGCACTTAGAATTAGATATTCAGTCCGGCAAGTCGTTAATAAAATAAAGAAATAGCAACAGTCCCAGGTTAGAGCCTTGGGGTACCCCTGAGTGAGCGCTGTATATATCAGAAAACATGCCATTATATTTAACAATATATTTCCGATCTTCTAAATATGAGGCGATTAACTTAAGTACAGTCAGATACAGAATATATACATAATTTGCTAAGCAATATATCATGATCGACTTTATCAAAAGCCTTTCGAAAGTCTGTATATACTGCAGCCACCTGAACCCCAACTTCAAAAGCCTGGAGGATATGATGACTATAGGTAATTAGGTTAGGAGAAGTCGATCGTTTGGGAACAAAACCAGGCTGGTTTTCACTGACAAATTTACTGAGATGATTCCATAAAAAGTTATACAGTATTTGCTCGAGTACTTTAGCGGGTGCTGGAAGTACAGCTATGGGCCTATAATTTTGTACAATTGATTTATCACCTGACTTATGAATCGGACTTATTAGTGGTGGGGAATGTATTATTTTTTAGGACTAGGTTGTAAATATGTAGGAGTGGTCTTTTAAAGTATTCAGCGCAGCCTTTTAATATATAAGGTGGTATACCGTCAGATCCCGAAGTACGTTTGGGTTTTAATTTTTTATTGACACGTCATAGTCCATTTCTGTAATTTTATTAATATGCGGCATATCGTAAAAACTATTGCCTGCATCGAATATTTGATATGATGCAGGTACGTCTGAATAAACAGATAAGAAGTATCTACCAAATGCGTCAGGGACTTCATCCACCGGAATTATGGTGTCATTATTATAGAAAGCTGTAGCGTCAGATGACGACGATTGTTTTTCTTTGATGTAAGTAAAGAATGCCTTAACGTCAGTTCGAACATTGATTTGAATGTCTTGTAGGTATAAGTTATATGCCGTACGAATAAGTGACTTTACCTTTCATCTTGTACTTATAAATTTTATATTAAATGACTCGGATACTGTTCTCAATTTTTTAAATTTTTCTTTTTGTTTAATCAGATTTTTCATTATTATTTTTTGTAAAATAGGACGGGTATTTCTTCTTATTAAATTGCACCATTTCTATTCTATAAGTCTGTTTGGCATAGAATTAAATAACCTTATACAATAATCATTAGTAATAATATTTTCCCATGCATTATTTACTATTTCCAGTAATTCTTCGGCATTCCATGGTCTCACATTTTGTTTTTGGATACTTCTTACGAGTAGTCCTCATACTTCTTCCACAGGGTTAAGATCTGAACTATTACTGGGTCAGTTAAGAACATTGATGTTGCTATCTTGAAACCAGTTAGTTACGGTATGAGCAGTATGAACGGAACAATTGTCTTGTTGAAATATGAACTCATTATTAGGAAATAATTGTGACACAGAAGGGAGCATAATATTGTCTAAAATCCTAAGATACGTTTGACTATTAAATCGTTCCTCAATATACCACAAAACACCAGGACCACGTGCCGATATCCAAGCCCACATATTGACGGAAAATCTACTACTTTTATCATTGTTAGATATATATTTCTCATCGAATCGAGTGTTCGGAGGGCGGTAAACACGAATACGACCGCTGTGCGTTGACTGAAAAGTTTTTTCGTATGTAAGGATTACACTGTTCCAAAAATTTACATCATGCGCTAAAAATTCAAGCGCAAATCCTACTCGAGCTTCTTTATGTTCAGCTTTAAGTAAGTATCTCTGTGCTGCCGCATGACAGCGTAGCTCGGATTCTCTTACTCGCCGGCGACCAGTACTACTCGATCCAGGAACATTCGTTTCTTCAGCAGTCTGAATAACTGAGTAAAATGGATTTTCTACTAAAGCATTTACCAATTGCAAATCTTGTTGTTGAGTTAATTATCCTTCGTCGCCCTGATCCAGGATGTCCACTAATCGTACCGTTTATTCTGCACTTTCTTAAAATGTTACACACCCAATTTTTGTCAATATTATAACGCAGTGCAATATTTGTCTCATTGACCATCCATCTTCTGCTTTAGCAATAACTCCAGATATAACTAAATCGCTTATATGAGGCATATTACTTTTTTGCACACTTGCAATAAATTATGACAAGTAACTGACAATGTCACAAAAATTAAAGTTAGATGTACACAACTGGATTTTAGCAAAATACCGTTATAAGACTTGTCCTATTTTTTTTGCTCACGACCGTACAAGCACATATAGGTGACCACTATGTAACTATCTGTAATATGAATGAGTCAATTCTTTATAAAAATATTTTTTATAAAACCAATATCCTGAAATTAATAAAGCAATAGTGTTATGTGCTGCCCTCTAACAAGGAAAGATGTGATTAAGTTCATGTTCAAAGTTTTCCTCAGAAGCTTAGTTACTTCCCTGACTAGTAGGGTGGCGCCGTCTATGAGCCAATTGACGAACAATCATCTATTACATGGTAGAAAATTCTGTAGAATTCCAGAAAATTGTAGAATACTGTGGTACATTTCTATGGGTGTATATAAGGAGATGAATCCAGCAGATGGGGGAACAGTTCAGTTGAGTGAAGTATGCAGTTTAGTGAAGTAAACAGACAAGAGAGTTTTTAGGTTAGACAAGAGTTGACAAGTTTAAGAAGAAAAGTAAAGTGCTTAGTGTTTTAAAAGTAGTGAAATTATATTAGATTAAGTTATTATTAGTTGTGTGATTTTTAAGTATTTGCTAGTGTAATTTTAGTGATTAAATAAATCAGTGGTTCGTGAAAATTCTTGTTGCAAGTTATTTGGAATCCACAAAGTGTTTACTGAAAATTGTAAGCACGTTACAATTGGTGTCGGAAGCGGAATTGCAACAGAATTTCTGAAGAATTCGACGAAGTTCCATAGTGTTCTATTTGGAAACCACTGGAGCTATTGAAGTGAGTGGAACTGGAAAGCGATATAGACATTAGACAAGATTTATTTGTGCTAGTGTGAGGAAATTTCTGGGACATTCTGTAGTTTTTAAGTGGTTTCAACTGAGAAGCGATATAGACTTTAAATAAGACTTGTTCGTGCTGTTTCGAGTTAATTGTTTGGATGGAAACAAGAAGCATGGCTGCCGAAAAGCAAATGCAAGACATGTTCGAGCAATTTAGAAAAATGATGCTAGACCAAAAAGAAGAACAAGAGAGACGCGAAGAAGAAAAAGAAAGGAAACGTCAGGCAGAAAAAGAAGAACAAGAGAAACGACGCCAAGAAGAAAAAGAAGAACGAGAAAAACGACGTCTAGAAGAGAAAGAAGAATTAAGGAAAATTATACAGGGGCAACAAGATGTTATCCTTTCAGCCACTGAAGACCTCAAAAGCGAAATTAAAGAGGATATAGGCAACATAAAGACTGAAGTAAGTGAAATCAAAGGAAAAGTTACTGGCGTCGAAGAAAAAGTTACTGGTGTCGAAGAAAAAGTTACTGGCGTCGAAGAAAAAGTTACTGGCGTCGAAGGGAAAGTTACCGATATAGAAGGAAGATTTCAGGTAGTTAAGGGGGAAGTAGAACAACTTAAGCGACAGTTAAGAACGCAAGGAGGCCAGCTAGTATTATCATCGTCAGGCCCTCGATTACAACCGCCTTCCTTTGATGGTCAAACTTCTTGGTCAACCTATAAAAGACAATTTGAGGCAGCGGCATACGCAAACAATTGGAGCAATGAAGACAAGGCTATGGCATTGGTGCTAGCATTAAGAGGTCAAGCATCAGAGTTGCTTCAGACTATCCCAGTGACGCAGCAACGAGATTTTAAAGTTTTGGAGGCTGCACTAGATCTAAGATATGGCGACCAACACCTCGCCCAAGTATACCGGACTCAGCTCAAATCACGCACACAAAAGGCTGGGGAAAGTTTACAAGATTTTGAAGCAGCTGTTGAGCGACTGACATACCTGGCTTACCCGGATGCGCCCAAAGAATTCCAGGAACAATTAACAGTTGGTACTTTCATCGATGGCATAAGAGATGAGGAGATCAGGCGAGTCCTTAGATTATCCCGAGATAAGACTGGTAGTGAAGCCTTGATCCGTGCCCTCGAGGTTGAAGCCGCTTACAAAGAGACTGCACGTCCGAGAGTACGAGCCATAAAGGTAGAAGAAGAGGATCATTTAGAAAAATCAAAGATGGAATCTTTGATGGCTGACATGCACAAAATGATAAGCCAAATGATGACCAAATTAGATGCTCCAAGGAAGCAGGAAAGAGAACAGACCGATGAACAGTCAAGGAAGGTGATTCGATGTTATAAGTGCGGCAAACCAGGGCATATTAAGCGAAACTGTCGGCAGCGGAGCCCTGAGAGAGTAAATGCCGCAATGACTGAAGAGCCGCAGGAAAACTAAAGATAGCCAGCACTTTGGGGGCTGTGCTGGCTGGTGAACACGGTGCCCCCAGAGAGATACGGGTTTCCCAGATTAGAAGAGTCCCGAGTAGTCTGCTGTTGGATGGCTATGTAAACAAACGGAGATGTATCTTCACTATCGACACAGGTGCCACGTCATCAATAGTGCGACTCGGATTTTTATCAGGAATGAAAGTTGATAAAAGCCAAAATGGATTGGTCGTTCGAACAGCCACAGGAGACAGGGTAAGGGTTCATGGAGAAGTTGACCTAGATCTGCAGTTTGGACGCCTGTGCTTTAGTCATAGGGTTATTGTGGCTGACATCACTGATGATTTCATTTTGGGGCTGGATGTTATGGGAGTACAAGATCAATTTGTACTTGACGTGGTAGAACGAGTCCTAAAGATTGGAAATGAAGAATTTATTTTGTCAACAGCAAATGACCGATTTCAAAAAGTGAGGCTACTGACGGCTCAGACAATCAAGATTCCTGCTCGTTCTGAACAAATAATCGAGGCCATTCTGGAAGGAAACTCTGGTGGATACCGTGTTGGCCTTGTTGAAAAAGATGATTCAATTAAGACAGAAAACGTAATCTTAGCAAGAACTCTGACCCGGACAAAAGACAAAATTCCAATTAGAGTGGCTAATTTAAATTTCCACTCGGTGACTTTCAAGGAAGGCGAGGCAATAGGATCCTACGAACCAGTCCAGTGGATAGCAAGGTGCGAGGAGCAAGGGGAGAAATGTTCGTCAACCAGCGTAGACAGGGAAGTTGTGACTTTGTTGAGTTCCCAGTTTGAACACCTATCTGAGGATGAACGTAGAGAGGCAATCAAGTTTTTGGAAAAAGAAAGTACGGTATTTGCCAAAAACACAGACATCCTCACGAAAACTGATATAGTACAGCATCGAATAGACACTGGTGATTCAGCCGCCATCCGCCAACAACCTAGGAGGTTGCCACTAGCTAAACAAGAAGAAGCGGCTGCGATGGTTCAAAAGATGCTACAAGATGGAGTAATTGAGGAATCAACCAGTCCCTGGTCATCACCGGTAGTTTTAGTTGCCAAAAAGGACGGAACTTTGAGATTTTGTGTCGACTACCGGAAGCTGAATGATGTTACGAAGAAAGACAGCTATCCACTACCACGAATTGACGATACATTAAGTACGCTGGCAGGGTCACGATGGTTTTCAAGTCTAGACCTTCGAAGTGGGTATTGGCAGGTGGGACTTCACCCTGACGACAAGGAAAAGACTGCCTTCTCAACAGGTAGTGGTTTATATCAATTCACCGTGATGCCTTTTGGACTTTGCAATGCGCCAGCTACTTTTGAAAGATTGATGGAATTTGTACTCCGAGGACTAACTTGGAAGACGTGCTTAGTTTATCTTGATGACGTAATGGTTATGGGACGAAACTTCAGGGAACATTTGGAAAATCTTCAGGAAGTATTTGGGAGAATCAGAAATGCACACCTAAAGTTGAATCCAAAGAAGTGTCTACTATTCCAAAAAGAAGTGAAATTCCTTGGACATGTCGTATCTTCGGAGGGAATACAGACAGACCCGGACAAGATCTCTGCCGTGCGTGATTGGCCAAGACCTTCAAATGTACACGAATTACGAAGCTTTCTTGGCCTCTGCACTTATTATAGACGTTTTGTGGAAGGATTTGCGGATATAGCAAAGCCACTACACCAGCTAACGGAGGAGAAAGTTAAATATCAGTGGACACCAGAGTGTGAAACATCATGGAAAAAGCTGAAAGCAGCGTTATGCAGTAGTCCTGTGCTAGCATATCCCCAACAAAAGGGCCTCTATATTCTTGACACGGATGCTAGCAACTCCGCAATTGGATGTGTACTATCTCAAGTCCAAAATGGAGAGGAAAAAGTAATCGAGTATTTCAGTAAGGTACTGTCCAAACCAGAGAGGAAGTATTGTGTAACAAGGAAGGAACTATTGGCCATTGTTAAGTCCGTGGACCATTTTCACAAGTACCTCTATGGTCAACATTTCAAAATCAGGACCGACCATGCTGCATTAAAATGGCTACTGCAGCTGAAAACCCCAGAAGGTCAACTGGCTCGCTGGATAGAAAGACTGCAGCAATATGACCTCACAATCGAACACCGACCTGGAAAGTCTCATAAAAATGCAGATGCTCTGTCAAGAAGACCGTGCAAAGATGACTGCAAGCACTGCTATCGGGTTGAAAAAGCACAGGGCACGGTAATAATAAACACAGTTCAGGTAGATGTTCCAGATGATTGGACAAAGGAAGTTCTAAGACGAGAACAAATGGATGACAGCGTAATTGGTCCTATATTAAGGGCAAAAGAAAAAGGAACGCGACCGGAATGGAAGGATGTTTCGGACAAAAGTGTGGAGCTGAAGGCAATGTGGGCACAATGGGATTCCCTTAAGGTTATAGATGGGCTATTAAAGAGAGCATGGGAAAGTCCAGATGGGAAGGAAGTTACCATGCGTCTGGTGATACCCAGCTGTCGGATCCCAAAAGTACTTCAGGAAATACATGATGGAGTGTCCGGGGGACATTTTGGTATGAATAAGACATTGGCTAAAGTACGGGAACGATTTTATTGGATAAATAGCCGTCAAGATGTGGAAGCTTGGTGCCGCAAATGCAAGGCTTGTGCAGCTACCAAAGGGCCACAGACGAAGAGCAGGGGCCAAATGAAGCAATATAACGCCGGAGCTCCTTTTGAGAGGATTGCTATAGATGTAGCGGGCCCATTCCCAGTGACAGATGATGGGAATAAATACATCCTGGTCGCTATGGACTATTTTAGTAAATGGCCGGAAGCCTATGCCATTCCGAATCAGGAAGCAGTTACTGTTGCTCGAGTTTTGGTGGATAACCTTGTATGCCGATTTGGTGTACCCCTGGAGCTACATTCCGATCAAGGGAGAAACTTTGAGTCGGGGGTATTTCAGAAAATTTGTGAGTTGCTGGGCATTCACAAGACTCGGACAACCCCTCTTCATCCCCAGTCAGATGGAATGGTGGAACGACATAATAAAACCATGAAGGAACATCTTTCTAAGGTAGTTCACAAGAACCAGCGAGATTGGGATCGACATATACCATTTTTCTTAATGGCATACAGGGCTGCCATTCATGAGACGACTAAACAGACACCGGCTCGTGTAATATTTGGGCACGAGATCAGACTGCCATGTGATTTGATGTTTGGTACACCAGATAAGAAGCCACTGTCCGTGGATGACTACGCAGACGAAGTTAGTCAACAGCTGAGGAATGTCCACGAATTGGTTCGAAACCAAGTTAGCATAGCTAGTGACAGAATGAAGGCTCGCTATGACCGGAAGGGAACGTCAGCAGGATTCAAGGAGGGCGATCTGGTTTGGCTATATAACCCACAGCGAAAGAAGGGAAAATCTCCGAAGCTTCACCCACCCTGGGAAGGACCGTATTCAGTCATCACTCGGATCAATGACGTTGTTTACCGAATTCAACGTAGTAAGAAGTCCAAGATGAAGATCGTGCACTTGGATAGGTTGGCGAAGTATAAAGTATGTTGGGGAATCTGAATTGCCTGACCGGGACGTTCAGGCTTAAGGAGGGGGCAGTGTTATGTGCTGCCCTCTAACAAGGAAAGATGTGATTAAGTTCATGTTCAAAGTTTTCCTCAGAAGCTTAGTTACTTCCCTGACTAGTAGGGTGGCGCCGTCTATGAGCCAATTGACGAACAATCATCTATTACATGGTAGAAAATTCTGTAGAATTCCAGAAAATTGTAGAATACTGTGGTACATTTCTATGGGTGTATATAAGGAGATGAATCCAGCAGATGGGGGAACAGTTCAGTTGAGTGAAGTATGCAGTTTAGTGAAGTAAACAGACAAGAGAGTTTTTAGGTTAGACAAGAGTTGACAAGTTTAAGAAGAAAAGTAAAGTGCTTAGTGTTTTAAAAGTAGTGAAATTATATTAGATTAAGTTATTATTAGTTGTGTGATTTTTAAGTATTTGCTAGTGTAATTTTAGTGATTAAATAAATCAGTGGTTTGTGAAAATTCTTGTTGCAAGTTATTTGGAATCCACAAAGTGTTTACTGAAAATTGTAAGCACGTTACAATAGTTTTACATTAATTAGAAAACGAAGAGTGGCATGACATCTGTGAAAATAATGATCTTATTTGGCTGTGCTTTTTTTTATTACTTATTTCAATTTAGTACCGCAACATTTTTAAAAGATATACATTTTTTGTAATTGTATGGTTAATATATGTGTCATTAATTTTAGAATTCAATTTATTAACATTATTTGTTATGACACTTGAGGGGACCTCGTATTACGTCTAGCAGTATTTAACATTTTGTTCATACGTTAATATTCGTTTCATTTTCTAGTAATATTACGAGTTATTGGTTTGTAGTTATAATATGAAGTGACAGTATAATATAAAGTAAAATAATTAGAACACAAGAAGACAAGAATATATAATTAATTATATTTAAACTTATTATATTGTATTATCTGTCGATGTCTGGTCGATAGCCGCGTGGGTTAAGGCGCGAGGGGGCAATCGCGATTAATCACACGGGTATCGCACCATCGGGTTCGAATCCAGGCTCCAGCACTGGCGCTGTCGGAGGAAATGGTTGTATGTCCGCATTTTTTCAATGTGTAACCACCTTCCGCACAAGCCCCTGGCTTCTGGAATTGGAGGTTGTCTAATTTCTGTGGTGTTTATTTATTTATTATCTTTATTTTCAACTTGGTTAGTTACAGAAATCGGTAGTAACGGGGGAAGGATTTGTTTTATTGCTAGGTCAATAGTTGGAGGAGTGTGGTATAATTGTCTGTTAAATATTTTTTTACATCTCTTTCTGAATTTCTTTTTATTATGAACTTTAATATACTCAGGTAGTTGGTTGTATAATTTAATTCCATTGAAATTGATTTGTTTTCGATAGATTGTTTTATTGTATTTTGAAATTTAATACGCGTTTTTAGACCTATTTCTTGTTGGTGGTTTACCAGCGATCCAAATGTATGTTTATTGTTGTGAATATAAACTATAGTTGCATGCATTATACTATATCCCAAATTTGGGGTGCATGCATTGCTATCTGTTATTATTAGAGATAGAGAAACGGTTGATGACTGGTGATATTTTAATAAGTACATTGTTAGGACACGTTTTTAAAGTGAGTTCTTGATGTTCCAAAAAAATTCTCAGTTAATGCCACTAATTTTGTTTTTCCTATGGACGCCATATTGGATTTTTTATATGTTCAATAGTGCTCGTAGTTCCCGTTTCAGTGATGTGTCACAATGTCAGCAAAAATTATTTACTGTGTAAAATATGAAGAAATTAAGTTTTCTAAGTAGGCTATGGAGAAAATTTATTTTAAAATAATTCGATTTTATTATCTTCAACTTAAAATTAAATCAAAAAATTAAAACACATTCAAATGTGTTGTTGAATTGATTTGCACCGTCTAAATAAAGAAAATAATGGTATTAATTTTTCTAATAGTAGGTGCCATGGATCTTATTACCATGACAACAGACAAAAAAAATGTTTCATTGACACTTCTTTTGTCATAATTGCTGTTTTTTCTAATTACTACTGCTTCACTGTGATCTACCATTACTTTGTAATAACTAATTTTGTGCGTTTCTTTTATTAACTTCTTTTTTGAATTTGTTATGGCTTTGCGATATACAAACGAAGAAAAAATAGATATGCTAAAGACTTATTTTAAGTCAAATAGAAATACTGATAAGGGATCAAGAATTTATGAGGATAACTTTCCAGGATGTGTGCAACCGGATCAAAGGTGTTTTAGGACTCTTGTTATTAATTTACTAAATTATGGACGGTTTAATGGAAAAAAAATGATACTTATGAGATAGATAACGAAGATCGAAATAACGTTGTATTATAATATGTAGAAGACAATGCTACAGCATCCGTAAGACAAATTTCAAATCATGTGAATGTTCCCAAAACAAGTGTGCATAACATTTTAAAGAAAAATCATTATCACCCATACAAACCAACCATTGTTCAAGGTTTACAAGTAAACGACTATGAGAGAAGAGTAACATACTGTGATTGGTTCGTACAAAAATGTCTACAGAACCGAAACTTTCATTCAAAAGTATTATGGACAGACGAGATAATACACACTACTGGAGTATCCAGAACCCTCATATAATTAGCCAAAGAAGGTTTCAAACCAAATTTAGATTCAATATGTGGTGTGGCATCATAGATAAACTTATTTAAATCGTTCATTGATAATAATTCATTATAAAAAAATTATTTCCAGGTTATTATTATTATTAGCCGTTACTCGAGTCCGAGTATAAAAATGATACAGTCGATAGATTGTGTACAATAAAAAACAAGTAAAAGGTGTAGTCTATTGTAATTCCCATTCATCTACGGTGCACACGACTATGGCTATAGAGACTAATTCGGGAGAGTACATGTCGACCGCAGTCAGGACAAACATAGACCTGGTTAGGTCTTGGATTCGGCCTTCTTGCAGCAACATTTCCTTGATAGCTGGCCACAACCCCCGCCATTCGGTTCTGTCCGCTGCAAGTTGTTCCCATTGCTCGTCTGCAATACCGCAGGATTTTAGATTTTCATGGAGAGCGTCTTTGAACCTCTTTCGTTGACCGCCACGCCTTCTTCTACCGCTTAGCAATTCGCCATAAAGTGTACATTTAGGAAGGCGGTTACCATGCATACGATGAACGTGACCTGCCCATCTTAGGCGTGCTCTTGAAATAAGCACCTCAATTGGAAGGCTGTTTGCTCTCCTGAGTACTTCCACGTTTGATATGTGATGGAACCAACGGATTTTCATCATACTTCTGAGGTGTCTTTGCTGAAAACGTTCTAATTCTTTCACATGACGACGGTAAGTGACCCAGCTTTCACATCCATATAGCAGTGTTGGAATGACAACTGCTCTGTAGACAGCCATTTTCGTTGAAAAAGCAAGGTCGTGGTTGTCAAATACTCTCTCTCTAAGTCCCCAGAGTGCTCTAGATGCAGCGTTAATTCTATTGCGAATCTCGCTGTCCATGTTTGCTTTGTCATTAACAACGTTGCCTAAGTAATTGAACTGATCCGCCACTTCAAGAGAATTTCCGTTAAGTGTAATGTCTATTTGGTTCACTTGATGAGGAGTTGACATAATCTTAGTCTTTCCAATGTTGATTTTAAGTCCCAAGGAATCATACACATCTAAAAGTTCTTGAAGCTCTTCCGGCGTAGAGGCTAAAAGTGCACAGTCATCCGCATACTGGAGATCACAAATGAATCGTGTGCGTGTCTTCGTGAAAGCTCTAAAGCGCCCTATGTTAAAGAGACCGCCATCAAAACGGTATCTGAGACCTATTCCTCTGACTGTCAGTTTGTTGTCAACGATAATTGATAGAGCAGTTGCCAACAAATTAAAGAGTAGGGGTGCCAGGACACATCCCTGCCTAACTCCAGTGAGGGTTTGGAAAGGTTCGGTTGCCCCATTATTATACATAACTTGGGCGTTGTTGTTTGTATGTAGACTGCGACATACTTCCACAAATTTTCTAGGGATACCTAAGCGGAACATAATTTTCCAGAGCACTTCTCTATCAACCGAGTCAAACGCCTTGGTTAAATCAATGAAGGCCATGTGAATTTCTCCTTGATGTTCGAGTGCTTTTTCTTGAAGCTGTTTAAGTGTGAAGATTAAATCCGATGTGCCTCGGTTTGGTCTAAAGCCACTCTGTGTTGCAGGAAGTAACTTTTCCATAACAGGTGTTAGCCTATTTGCCATCGCTTTAGTGAGTATCTTCCCTCCAACAGCCAGGAGAGCTATACCCCTGTAATTTCCACAGTCCGCAGCGCTCCCTTTGTTTTTGAAGAGGTTGATTAAAAGTGTATCACGAAACTCCTGCGGAGCTTGACCACTTTCCCACACGACATCAAACAGTTTTTTGAGGTAGGGTATGAGCTCTGACGACACAGCTTTAAAGATCTCAGCTGGGAGTGAGTCGGCGCCGGGAGATTTGTTATTTTTTAGCTGCCCAATGGCGGTTAAGATCTCTTCCGTTGTTAGTGGTTAATCTAAGTCTTCGAAGGTGTCATATTGAGGGATAAGATTTATAATATCGTGATCGGCTTGACTTTGATGGTTAAGAATGTTAGAGTAGTGTTCCTTCCATTGGGCTCTTATTTCCTGGTCTTCTTTGAGGAGATTTCCATTTAAATCTTTAATAGGGCACATATTTTTCCGACTGGGGCCGTACACTGCTTTTACTCCTTGAAAGAAATTCCCGTAGTCGTGTGAATCGCCGTACCTTTGAATTTCTCTGGCCTTGCTTGCCCACCACTCGTTCTTTATTCTTCTGATTTCGCGTTGCGTTTCATACTTAGATTGGGCAAAAGCTTCTACTTTTGATGAGTCGTTGGGGTGGTTGATAGCGTTTTGGAAGGCAATATGTTTGCGGTCAAGAAGTTCTTGTATAAAAGCTTCATTATCATTGAACCAGTCCTCCTGTTTTTTACTTGCTGCAGTGCCAAGAATTTCCTCACTCGCACTTTTTAAACTGTCTTTAATTTGTGTCCAGGTAGTAGCGACATCTACAGAATTGGTTTTTTCTTCTAGTGCACTCAAATTCTCTTGAACTTTTTGCTTCAGCTGTTCGACGGTTTGTTGGTCACGCGATTTACTAATAGAGAGACGGGGTCTACGTTTTACTTGAGTTCTTCGGTGTTTGGGTCTCATAACAATTTTCATTTTAGAGACAACAGGACGATGATCGGTCCAACATTCGCTATCAATGCGCGCCTTTGTAATTTGGACGTCCTTGAGATGCTTCCTACGTACGATAACATAGTCCAGTAGATGCCAGTGACCTGATCTGGGTTGACGCTAGGTGCCTTTAAATTTATCCTTTTGTCGGAAAATGGTGTTTCCAGGTAATAGCATAATTGGACCATTTATTTATCATGTTAATTTGAATGATGTAAATTATTTGCGAATGTCGCAAGAACAAATTCATCGCGATGGTTGTCCAGCGCATAATAATAGCGGCATAGTAACACAATTCTTATGAGCAACTTTTGATAGCAAAATAATTGCAAATAATGGCAACGGTCTATGGCCAACCAGGTCTCCTGATCTCACTCCGTTGGACAATTTTCTTTGGGGGCATACAAAAATGAAGTTTATTCATTTGAACCACCAGAAAATATTCAAATTTTAGAAGAACGATAAGAAATACTTTGGCTGCTGTTAACAGAAATACTTTAAGGAGAGCGTGTAGTTCAATATTAACAATAACAAGGACGACATATTTAACAACTTCTTTAAGTTTTTAGGGGGGGTTATAGTGGGGGGGGGGGGTGGCTGATGCAAAAAAAAAATTTTGAGATGAGATTTTAGATATATGTTGACAGGGCAACAAAGCAAAACTTTTTAATCCCCAGATATTATAATCATTATTTTCATCCTTTTTCCATCCCCAGTCCGATGGCGAAAGCAAAATTTGCTGGACTGCCATGGTTTGCCCTCAGATCAGAGCACCCTGATAAACTGCTCTGCTGACGTGTTGTACAAGACCCGCCTGAGTTTTTTATTTGTGTATCTTTCTTTATAAATAGGTGTCTTCTGCATTCATTCACAGTTTTAGAATCATTAGGCCTAGCTATACAAATAGCGTTAAAAATTGATATTTATCAAATGCTGTTTAATAAGACATTTTAATTTCTTTCTACCTATCATACATAGTGATGACAAACTTTTCGAAAATAGGAAGCGCATCATCAATGTTTCCTTGGGTAGTCAACAATATTAGGTCCAATACTGTTCCTTGTGTACACGAACAATATTACAAAAAATAATAACTTCGCTGGTCATCTCATATGTTACGCCAATGATACTGTTATAATATTCATAGGAAAAAAATGGGAAGATGTTATGCTCACTGCTGAATCTGGCTTACAAACGTTAAATTCATGGTTAAATTCAAAAAAACGAAAACGAAATTCATCACTTTTAGCCCTACAATTGTTAACCAACCTAGTGATTGTTCCATAAAATTGCATATTTCGAATTGTCAAGAAAATATCTGTAAATGTCCTACAATAGAAAAAGTATTTAGGAGTTATTCTATATCGATATATACGCTGGTCAGAACATATTGTTCACGTTAGTAAACGGTTGAGAGCCCTTATGCATAAGTTCTATGTGCTAAAAGAAATTCTCTCTAGAAAAAATTTAATTATGCTGTTATCGATTTTTTAGAGAAGGCAGTCGGGGTTTTGTACGAATCATCGGCGTGTATTGTAGCTTTTCTAGATCTGGCTAAAGCCTTCAACACCATGTCTCACGAAGTATTATTCAATAAACTAAGCAACTTTGGTGTCCGTGGTCTGGCGCTCGAACTTATGTCTGATTACCAAACAAAAAGAACCCAAAGAGTAAAAATTGGTAATGAGGCAAGCTCCGACTCGGTCGTAAAAATGGGAGTACCACAAGGAACAATATTAGGTTCAATATTATTAGGTGTACATGAACAATATCACAAAAATTAATAACTTCACTGGACATCTCATATGTTACGCCAATGATCTGCTATAATATTCATAGGAAAAAATGGGAAGATGTTATACTCACTGCTGAATCCGGCTTACAAATGTTAAATTCATGGTTAAATTACAATATGCTTACATCAAATATCAAAAAAACGAAATTCATCACTTTTAGCCCTACAATTGCTAACCAAAAGTTTGACTATAAAAACACTCGTGTAACTCGCTGCACTGTCAACATAGACCTTACTGTTCAATTTCTCAAAACAGTTATTCAAAGATCTCTATTTTTTTGCCAAACAATTACCTAAGTTAAATAAGTTTAAATAAGAAATTAGAGATTATATAATGGACCACCAAAATAGATTTTACGAGGTAATGACCTAACTGCCACGGTAAAAAATAATCTATGTATCCCTTGTCTGCCGATTCGTGTATGCACAGTTTGTATCGTACATCCTCTATCTACTCTGTTTTAATTACAATGTTATAATCTGTGAACCTGACAAAACTGCTTTCCTTTTGTACTTTACACAATGCTCAGAGTGAGTACATAGCAAGACAGGCAACTCTGCCTAGGCAAGGCTCGCTCTGGGGGGTTTGCTTTATTTTTTACCACTACTTTGTATGTACTTTACTTCATTGTACTTTATATCAATTCTTTTATATCAATATCAATAAATAAATTCTTCTCTCAAAATTCTATCTATGAGAATAGGTTGCGACGTTTGGGGTAGTCGTGCCTTCATTGGAGAAAAGGCCACTAGTTTTGTCTGTGGTATATTTAATTTGAACAAATTTGTGTCTAGCCAGTTTTTGACTTTACTAATTGCCTCAGCCGCTTTTTATCGAACTAAGTTCCAGGTCTCTCGCTAACAAATCAATACAGTACCATCTGCATATGATAAGGCGTTGCATCCAAATTTTTCGTCTAGTAACCCGTTGGTAAACACCAGGAATAAGGTAGGTACTAAGACTGTTCCCTGTGGAATTCCAATTTTTATTATTATCTTAGTGCTAAGAGCATTGCCAATTTGTATTTGATGGGATCTATTTGCTAACTTTTAACATCATAATTATCTAAGCACACAATAGGGTTCATACACACTATGGCAATGATTAAAATGTGAAAAAACAAGTCCACCATCACAAATTTTATCGCAACCTATATTTAAATTAGTAAATTAGTAATTTAGTAATTTTCTATATTATCTTTACCGAATAGAAGAGCCGATGATTTACTAGGATTAATTTTTAACATATGATTGGTAGAAAGCGCACAAAGGCAATTTAGTTCGTTGTCTATGTATTCATTTGCACGCACCGTTTCTTCTTTGATAAAAGAACAACAAAATTATATATCATCAGCATAAAAATAATAACTGTAAGACTCTGTAGAGTTTGATGTGTATAAAAGTAGTCCTAAAGTGCTTCCCCTGAGGAACACCGATCGAAATTTAAGTAAAGTAGAAATCTGATCATGTACTTTTGCTTGCTGAAACCTATCTGTGAATAATGAAGATCAAATGGTATTTTAAAAACTTAGATTCGATCTAATCTGTAACCTAAGTTTTGACGGATTTGGCATCAAGCTCACAGATCTAAGATTATTGAATTCTGTTGGTTGGTTTATCTTTGCAAAATGTATAATTTTGGCTTATTTTCATTTAGAGGAAAAATATGACTGGGTCTATGACAAATACGTGGAAATAAAAAGTCCAAAATGCTTTTGACTTTAAAATTATGTTAGAAACCACTATCATCTCTATAGTTTCTTCAAATGTAAAAGTATTATTTAAACCTTTTTTAATGTCAGACAAGCAGAAATTTATATCATCATTAAGTTCTGTTTCATTTTTCGAAGAGTTAATAAATTGATTACTGACTTTATTAACATTATTTAATTTATGAGTAATACACTTATTTAATTTCTCGCTAGGATTAATTGTATAACTGTCTCATTTTTATTTCCCTTGTTGAAAGATGAAGATTTATAGCAATGGTCGTATTTACTGGAACTTAGAAAATAGAAGAATAGAAGGATATTTGAATGGTTTTATAAATTAGTTCAAATGTACTTTTAGAGGGGGGTATATTAAAACATAATATTTTTAGTCGCAAACTCCTCTATAAAATCCTTTTACTTATCACCTCATTCTGAAAGACTTACACTTCCATTCCTACAAAATTCAAGTCGTACAAAAAACTTCTGCTTCAAGATTTTATAACACGCGTTGATTTTTGCAAATTTAAAACGAATACTTCATTCTGCCGGATCCGTTATATTGCGCCTTTATAAACTAGTTATTTAGATTGTTGTATATCTTCTTAAAACAATGTATGATTTTATGTTATTATTTTATTTTGGCACGAGAGCTCCGTTAAGTAGTATCAGTCTTTCGGCTGGTGTTTGTTGCAATCGAAGCATTAGCGTTTTGATGGTAATATACAATTATTACACTGGTTACACATCGCACCACCGGGTTCGAATCCTGGCTCCGGTACTGGCACTGGCGGAGGAAATGGCTGTATGTCCGCGTTTTTTCAATGTGTAACCCCCTTCCGCACAAGCCCTGGCTTCTGGAATTGGGGGTTGTCTAATTTCTGTGGTGTTATTTATTTATTTATTTATAACGCTCCAGGTTTGTAACTTGTAATTCAGCGCTCGGCGGGGTATATAGCCCGGAGAATAGCTGTTGGTTGCAGTCTGGTTACGTTCCTTATAGTAAAATAAGGATTTTGTAGAGGAGTTTGCGACTAAAAATATTATGTTTTAGTTTTATAAATTGTTTAAGATTTAACAGATTTAAACTAATAAAAACAAATGTTAATAAAATCATACATTGTGCTAAAGAGCCTATATTGAATTTGTATGTAAAATGTTATATTCTCATGTAATATTTTTTAAATTAACAATAGAGTGTATAAAAAGAAAAAATGGTATAACTTAAGTCGGTTAAAAATTTGTTTGACTTTTTGGAAATTAAGGAACATGAAGAGGCTGTTTAATATTTTCTTGTTTTATTCTTATTCGCATGTAGTAATACATTTTTTATATAAACTGGGAAAAATGCTGTATATCTATAAAGTTACTCGTCCTTAATTCTTTTCACTATGCATGATATACTTGACCGGTCATTAGATGAATCCTGATTATGTAACGCCCAGTTGAAGCATTTTGTAAGTGTTTTGTGACTTATAATATTCGTTATGAGTAGACAATTTTAATTAAAACCTCTTTATAATGTATAATTGGCTTGTAGCTGCAGCATTGTCTTTATAAAAGAATGCAAATAATACAAAAGTCATCAAATTAATGTCATGCACCGTACGCACACGCAGGCACTGAAGCATATACAGAGGTAATTACAACTTGTGGCTCCCCTAACAAAGTCTCTGTCGGTATTTCGGCCCTTTTGTCAACATGTTTCAAAAATTTGCCGACAAAACACCCATAACTCTAAACCCATTGTTCATCAACACGTCCGTAAAATATGCTGCTCTAAGATTTTTAGCTTTCGGCACAAGCGCTACAAAGTGTGCAGTAGGATCGGAAGAGGAATAAAAAAGGCGGGATTTCGAAGTACCCAAAGCGTGCGAGAAAATTAACCGTGAACGTCTTTCTATAATAATAATAATAATCGTTTATTGTCCAACAGGCTCACGCCAAATTATAGGACACTTTGAAGTATACAGAATGAAGTACTACTAACTAACTAATCTAAAAGCTAAAAGTAGGAAAACAAAAAAGAAAAAAAAATTAATAGAGGCCACAAACGTAGAGAAGTATAGTATATTGCAAATTTTTGTACATATCTACAGAACACAACTTGGGACGAGGTTTGGGCCACTCAAGAATGTAATACCGCTTTTAATTCGTTTATGGACACTATTTCATACTATTTCGAGATTTGTTATCCTATCACTAAAATAAACAAAAATAATAATAATAAAAAACATGCAAGTAAAAACAGCCCTGAAATAATTGCCGGCAGAAATAGAGTACAACTTTTTGCTGAACAATTTAAAATTGTTAACAATGAATATCGACAATTATTATCGTCAACACACATAAATAAAAATGATCAGTTAGTGGCAAATGCGAGGAACAAATGTAAAGCCATGTGGAATATAATAAATAACAGTTTAGGCAAATCTAAAAAGAATAACTTGCAGATTGAAATAGAGGATAATGGGAAAATTTTGAATCCTACTGAATGTGCTGAGGAATTTAATAATTTTTTTACATCTGCCCCTAAAAATGTATTAGTAAACTTATCTAATATTTTGCCATGTACTGAGGAAGCTTTGAGATATAAAGTGCGTTTAATTTTTAAATTATATGCTTGTAACAAATTAAGTGTGTAAATGAAAGTAAAACAAAATTTCCCTATTAAATACACAACTATTTATTATCACAGGGTTCGATTACTGCTTGCAAAAAGAAACTTGCAAGAGATATCAGAAAACAATCCTAAAAAATATAAATGCTAACATAATATCAAAATGACATGCCCACTATGAAAAATAACTACTACATAAGTAACTTTATCACTCAAGACAAAACAAGCCATACATTTTATACATTAAATTAATTATTGATAAACTTAAAGTAATGTATAAGTGAAACTTAATAAATCCAATCAATGGTAATGTCGAACATTATACAGTAATAAACACTACATTTATGATCTTATGGAATACATAGTTGAAGTAACATCAATAATTAATTATATATCAGTAATCTTAAACACCTCTAGAATAAGTCCTTAAATACTTTAGCACTAATCACTTAATCACTGAAGAGCTAATTCTGTGTCTGTATCCTAATTTTCAGATGAAATGTCGCTTTCAGCACCAATAGAAATAATTAACGGCTCAATTATAGTGTCCATGATTCCATCCAATTTGTACATTTTTCCTTCCTCTTTGATGATATGCTCAACACAAATTTTAGAATGACTGCTTTTAACATCTTTGATAGCTTGCAATAAAAGTTCATTGACCTCTTTTAATTTAAATTAATTATTTCTTCTTGCCATTTCATCAGTTACATACAAATTATATCGCTCTTTGTGTAGGTTTATTAACAGTAGTTACGAACCATATGTACATCAAAATCAATATTCTTTGACGATATATTTTTTTTTCGACGATGTTGTTGTAATTTTTTCTACCTTGCGACTGTGGTATGACGCATTGTCCATTACAATGGCAGCATTGTCAGGTAATAGTTGTAATACCTTTTGAAACCATTCTTCGAATACTTTTGCGTTCCTTTCCTCATGGTAATCTGTAGTTTTTATACCTTTAAAAAACAACAATCCTCCATCAACAAAACCCAATTCAGATCCAACAGAAGGATTTTTTAGGCCTGTTGATACACCCTTAATAAATGCTTGTCATCGATTTTTGACACTCTCATCTACCCATATTTTTCCTTTGTATGACACTCGCGTACCCACGTCTCATCAAGATAATAAATAGATCGATTTTCCTTTCTATATTCTTTAATAGTTAATAAACACCACAGAAATTAGACGTTAAATAATTTCGTCTCCATATAATGATATCATGACGTTCTATTAATATACTTTTGCGGTTGCGCCTTACGTATCTACAAAAAGAATGTATATATACAAATGTTGACTAATTTTCATGAGCACATTTTTTTTTAAATGCACGGTTAGTATCATAACTGCAGTAACGTTCAGTTATAATAAACTATTGAAAAAAATTCATCATATGTTAATCATATTGTAAATATTAAACGAGTACCAGTCATAACTGTACATTATACGACAATGTAAATGTAACTTACATGAAATTAATTTCCTTCATGAATTTATATAATGAAGATCGAGAAAACTTCTGCAAATCTGGGCGACTATTTATTTCATGTATGTATTTTTTGTCGAATAGAGTTTTTCATTGTTTCATCAAATCTGGTAATAATTCCTGGTCTTCCTCCAAGTTTTTTTGGCCTGCGTATATTTCTAGTCTTTCTATATTCCCTTATCGTACGGAATTCAGTTGATCTTGCTAACAGTAAAAGTGTTTAAAATAGGTATGTTACAAATCTTACATTGTTTAATATCTCACCCACTGCATTCATAATAATTGTAGATACGATTTCACACCTCTGTTTTTCCACTCTACATCTGTTTATACATATTTATCACACATTGCTTCTCAGATAATGCTAAAGCACCCAAATCTAATCGTTTGCGTTTCTTTAATAACATATAATTAGTTATGTAAAGAACTGTTTCCTTTTGCTTTCAATTTTCTACAAACGAGAATGAGTGATGATAAATAATTAATGAAGACACTTCGAAATTTGATGGAAATATTCAACTGACATGTCAAAATTTACGATTTGGCCTAGTGTAAAACTGGCGAACGCGCAGCCAATCACATGTGTATCATTTAGCGCGGCAAATTCGAAAGAGTCCTTCTGGTTTAAAAACAGATATTAATACTGTTGAAATTAATGCACTTGTGCATATTAGTGAATTAAAAGACATATTGAAGGTTAAAACATTGGAGTAAATAATTATTAGCTATTCCCCGTTCAAAATTATTGTTTGCAGTCATAAAATACAAAAATTTTAAAAATCTCTTTTGAACGCTTTCTAAGGCATATTTGTTGAAATAATAGTGAAGATTCCAGAATTAAATCGCCGCCTTCCAGTTCAGATCCAGCTTAGAATAATCGCATGGTTCTCAAGGTTAAGAATATTATTTGGTTGTTTACAATTACCTCTCAAATATATATAATGGGGAATTATAAACACATGAGGTGGGGCAATTGCGAACACCTAAAATAAGTACATAATATATAATTCAATTTCTCTCACTGTAACTTTTTCTCTTTAGAATGCCCAGATATTATAAGAGAAAGATCAAATCCTTCGTATAATAAAGATGATCTGATTATAGCAGAGAATAAAAATAAAACATTCAGAGCTGCTGAAGAATTTTACGGAATACCAAAAGCTGTTGTGTTTCACAGAATTAAAAGATGCAAAGTTACCATCGATAAGATGGGAGCTGGAAGAACTCCAGCTCTCTCTGTAGAAGTTCAGGGTTAAAATAGAAAATTTCATGAAGGCTACGGCAAAAATGGGATGCCCTTGCAATAAAAATGATGTGAAGGATATTGTCGCTGAATATGTAAAAGCACACGATTTACAGACACCTTTTAAAAATGGTGTACCAGGCGATGATTGGTACTACTGCTTTATGAAAAGACACCCAAAGTTGTTTTTTGAGAAACTGAAACATTTGCAAAAATCACGAAAAGACGCCAGAAAGCCAGACATTATTTACGATTTTTTTTTAAACACCTTAAAGGAAATCGTAGAAAAATATAACGTACCTGCAGAAAAATCCAGTTTCATGATTAATGCGGAAGAAACTGGATTTTCTTCCGATCCAAGAAGACTTTAAGCTATTGGAGAGAAGAATGTTCCATTATTACGGGTATCCAGGGGATCTAGACGAGAATCTACCTCAGTTTTGGGTACTATTTCAGCTGATGGGCAACGTCTTCCGTCACTAATAACATTCAAAGATGTTGAGGTCTAACCGCGATGGACTTCTAATAACCTTGGAATTCTGTATACTACCTCGTCTAATGGATGGATAGTGGAACCGGTTTTCTACGAATGGTTGACCAAATCATTAATAACGATGGACAGACCCATATCAGCTACAGAATCGTAAAGGTTGCTTTGGACAATAATATATAGCCTATAAAGCTTCCAGCTCATTTATCAGATAAACTACAGTCACTTGATAGGCCAGTTTTAAATCGATTAAAGATGAATAGGAAAAAAAGTTGATTGCATTTGCGAAAAAACAGTTGGAGAAAAAGAATCAGGGCGCCTTTCAAAGTGCCAGTTTGTAGAGTTATTGGGACAAGTATGGAAGTCTTCTATGAAATCGTCTAATATAATCAAGGAATTCCCGTCCACTGTAATTTTTCCCTGTGATTCATCGACATTTGCAGAGTCTTTGTTTGATCCCGTCGAGTTGAGAACGTACAAAAATAAAAAAAAGAAAGAAGCTTTAATTTGCGAGGAGATAACAACACAACAAAACCTAAATGCTGACAATAATCCGTCGCACTTCGGTGCAAATTTACAGCACACCTTGAATGCTGAGGAAGTTCATGTCTGCAATTTTCAGGCAACTCCGAGTAAGATCAATCACGTTTAAATTCACAGGAAATTCGATCTACTTCTACGCCTTCACCTCAAAGTATAATAAATATTTTTGCCTCTAAATTATCTACCAGGTCTTTTCCGTTTGATTCATGTCCAAACGAAAAGAAGTCATACCGCGTTTAAAACCACTAAAGTATAGCGAAATCTTAGCAACTGAGGAAGTTTTAATAAAAGGAAAAAGAAATCGAAGATTTATAAGTACTTAAGAAGAAGGATAAAAAGAAAACTGACAATTCTAAACAGAAATCAAGAAAACAAAAAACGCTAATTATTGCAAATGACGAGTCGGAAGATAATTCTGAAAGAAAAATTATGAATCCTAATACAAAAGACGAATCGGACGAAAATATGGAAGAGTGGACAGAAACCACCAGAAGAGAAACTGTCCCAGAAATTAATTATGAAACTTCAATTTGGTCTAATATTACAGCTGAGAAATATTTATTAGTGGATTTTTTGGGAGGACCAAGGAAAAAGACACATTATAAATATGTTTGTCCTGTGAAACAAGTGGATGACGATGAGGGAGAAGTTTTGATTCAAGGCTTCGAAAAAAGCAACGTCCTTTTCACGGAGTTTTCCAAAATTCCAAATGATGTCTCAAGCATCACATTAGATACAATTCTTGCTATTCTGCCAGACCCAGTACTTCTGGAGAAGAACCAAAATATAGTTACATTTTTCCTGGCCAAGTTGGCGTTTTTGAAAAATAGTTTCGTTAATAATGTATTTTTTAACTATGCTTTTTAATAATAAAAGCCAGAATGTTACTTACGGACTATAATTTCACATAATTGGAGTAATTGTAAACATGCACTTGTGGACATTAATTTGTGTTACACAGACTTTCAGTTCATCTTGTTCACGTTTCCCCCCTTACAAAATTATCACAATATATATGGGTTAGAAATAGATTGTTCACAATTACCCTGAAGAAGTTGAGGTATTTGTAAGCATGAATAGGTTCCAAAGAATATTTTCTATTTAAGAAAAAATTTAAATAAATGAAACAAAAAGTTATCATTATACTCCTAAGACTTGTAGCTTCCTTTTGTTGTGTTAGAAATGAGAGAAATTGGTCTGTAATTTGCTATTTCCAGATAATCTCCATCTCTGTATATTGATATAACAAAAACTTCTTCAAGAAAATCTTTAGGGAAAATTCCTGTAGTGAAAATTTTATTAATGGGAGATTTAACCTTTGTTGATATCCTATCTTTTCCTGAAGAGCATTTTTTTAAGTTCGACAATTTTAAGTATTATTTTGTTAGTTGAAACATTCCTTAGAAACATTGAAGCACTATTTTTTTAGATTTCTATATCAATTTCGAATTTTTTAAAATTTATTTTGCTTCCCATTTTCATACCAATATTTATTTAAAATTCGTTCGCTATATCCGCTGTATTTTTTAATTTTCTTGTGAGTATGACACCTTCATCATTTCTAATGCTAATCTCCCTACTTTCTCGACTTCTCTTTCCTATGTCCTTAACTATTTCCCAAATTTTAATTTACGTTCTTACCTGTATCACTAACTTGCTTTGAATAAAAGTCAAATTTTGTTTTCCTCAGTAATTTGTCAGTTAAATTACTGTATCTTTCATATCTGTTTTCTAACACAGCATCATTTTTGTTTTTATGCCACTCTATTTTTACTTCTTCACTTCTCTTATTTATAGATTCTATCAATCCTAGACCGATTCGTAGCTTTAATTTGTTGCATGTTGCATAGTTAACATACTTATAAATTACCAATAATTTTGCGGCGATGTGTGCACAGAAAATCAAATAATAAAATAAATATTCTACAACACAAGGGGTTAATTTTATGGCATTATAGCAATCATGACACTTATCGCCTTTAAACACCCCTAAACTCAAGTTTTAATACATTTTTCTATGCGTTCTCTTAGCCAAAATATAAATATTCTCATTAGAATAAACAGAGGAAATTTGCACTTTCGGTTAAGTACCTTCCAGAAACGCTTAAAAACCTATTAATAACACTTGATATTTTTACTGTCTATTAAAAGAACATATTTTCGCTCTAAAAGAATAGCACACGTGTTAAAACTCGAGATAATTTTTTAAAATCCTTCAATAAATTAGTTGTTTGCTGCAACGGAAGGCCGTTTTGTAACATGACACTTTCTGAGGGCATTGAGGGTTGAACATGGGCACAATTTGGCCATTTCTAGGCCATAGAAAAGCTAAAAACCACTCAGGCGGACACTTGTTATTTTTCGATTGCTCAAAGCTTTCAGAATCAACGGTTATTTCTTTAGCTACACAACAATGCATCGCCTACAAGATTTGCACTTCCTCTTTAGCGGCGTATTTGCTTTTGTATATCTTAAACCGGCATTACAAATGGAAAATACTGTAATAACATGTTACCGTTCGCAGGGCATTAGTCCCTTAGCGAGAACGTGTAAATAGAGGTGTACTTGGTCGAAAAATTGTGTAACCTGAAACTTATTTACAGAAAATATTTTATTGTGCACGAGAGTGTAAGGATTTAAGAATTTATGTTGGCGTAATGTCATGATTTTAAAAGATCTAAAGATCCGACAACTATATTTGGTAATCGGATCATATATCATATGAATTTATAGTAGTGTAACTAGAGATTTTAGGTTCAGAATTTTTT
Organism: Leptura quadrifasciata; assembly: GCA_963675555.1. Taxonomy (NCBI): domain Eukaryota; kingdom Metazoa; phylum Arthropoda; class Insecta; order Coleoptera; family Cerambycidae; genus Leptura; species Leptura quadrifasciata. The sequence continues at coordinate 29,418,415 of OY776679.1, read as the reverse complement.
TTTATGAATTAAACTTTTTATCATTTAATAGTACGTACATACACCAAGGAAATGTTTCTAAAGTATGCAGCGACTTGTTGTTTTTGAATCTAAGTAAAAAAAGTTCAACAGGGGGAGTAAAAAGACAAATATACAATCAAATAGTAAGAAACTAACAGAGATATAAATGCATATAATATATGTTATGACAATATAAACAACTTTAAAATGTAGTGAAATATGCCAAAAACAGCTTTTCCAATTTCACTCTCGCTGCAAAAAAAAAAATATCAATAATATGTTCAATTTTGGAATAATTGGCATAAATTCGATAGACTAGTGATGATATAAGGATATTTGTTCGTGATGTACGCCCTGCAAATACGTGGTTATGCCGAGCACTAGTTCTAGGTACTACACAATTAATTTGATTTGATAGGTAAATACAGCCCAGACAATTATTTACAATTCAAAAGGAAAATTATGGAGTTAGCTGTTCATTGATTGCTGAAAACTTGTTAAGTCAAACATTTCCAGCAATTCAGTTTGTGGAAATCCTCTAGGTGGATGTTCACCTTTAAGTGTATACACAGCAGATTTTAAGAACCTGCGCTAATTTTATCTAAATAGTTGGAAATGTAAATTGAACTCCACACAACAGAAGCGTATTCAAGGCGAGATCTAACAAAAGTCACATAAACTAGCCGATGAGTGGAAATATTTTTAAAAACTTTACAGTTACGTACCACGAAACCAAGACTTTTAAAAGCGGAAGCAGTTGCTATTTCTATATGTTTATTGAAAGATAATTTTGGAACGAAATAAACTCCAAGATCTTTGATTAAATCCGGCCTTCGTAAATTTTCGTTGTCAATGTTATCATTAAACAAGTACATGTTGGTTTTTCTGCCAAATGACATTACATTACATTTTCCGGCATTAATAGGTAAATAGTTTTCATTGCACCAAGTATTAATGGTATTTAAGCAGTTTTGAATCGATTTATATTTAGGTCATCTGCGTAAAGGAGGAAATGGGTGTTATTATCGAAGCCCTCTAAAATATCGTTAATAAATATAATAAAGAAAAGTGGACCAAGTATCTACCCCTGTGGCACACCGGATCTTTGTAAGAAACTGCCAGGTTTATAACCTCGGTGTTGAAAGAAATTGATATCGGTCCTGTGGATATGATTCAAATAATTGTAGTAATGAATCAGAATGACCGAAGGTGTTCAGTTTACTAATCGAGATATTATGATCAAATTTTTCAGAAGCTTTGGAAGAATCCGTGTATATAATATCAGCTTGACCACCTCTATCCAGATATTCATAAAAAAATTGTGTTTTGCACACAAGATTTGTGACAGTTGCCCTATATTTCATAAAACCATGTTGATCGAATTGTGCCAGAGACATGAGAGTATATGGATGAGTGAAGAATTACTTAAAAAAAAAGTTACAAATGACAGTAATTGGTCTATAGTTTATTATTTCGTCCAAGTCAACTTTTTTTTAATACAGTACACACACGTGAAGTGAAGATTTCCACTTTACTTTAGTTATGAAGAACCTTTAAGTTTATGAAATACGTTTGCCAGCGCTTAATCCCGTATATTCATCGCACAAGTAAATGCACAAATTTTGCATATCTTAAAGCCTCATTGTACTTTCACTACTAAGTTACAGGGTGTTTTATAATTTTTGGCTAAAACTGCTTTTTGTCATAACTTTGACAGGGAATGGAATAATTGAGTCATGTTTGGTACAGCTAATACAGTGACGATACTTTAGTAAATTAAATATTTCATGTGACTTTTATTTAATATCGTTCTGGAATCCATAATCTTTAACACTATATGTTTTGTATGTTCTTTTTGAATATTGTATTCGAAAAAAGTATGCGTGGTGATGTTTTTTAGGGGTAAAGAAGAAACATAAACTTTAGTGACTCTGGACCTGGATATTTTTTCATGTCTTAACTGTCGTATATGTACTTCTGAAGGATCGTTATTGTATTAGATGTACAGTTTTAGCCAATAATTACAAAACACCTTATAACTTAGTAGTGAAGGCCCATTGATGAATTTCAACGAGAAGTTCTAATTACCACTGATATCCTTTAACTTCTGTTAAGCTATGTCCCTCTCATGATGCAAAACCCTGTAATTAATTTTAAAGAACTGTATGTTTTCTGCAGTTTATACATGATGTGTTCTGTAAACCTAATTTTTGTATGAATGATCAACAAGTTCTTGCAGTAATTTTTAATCAAAATTGTATCGGAAGCTATATTTAAATTAATAATATTCAGTGTATAGTTTCTAATATTATCTTTACAGAAGAGAAAAGAGGAACCTAAAATCTACTGGGACTAATGATACATTATATATACAGGGTGGGGCAATACTGCGTCGAACCTCGATATCTCGAGTTCTATGATACTTAGAAATTTTTTAAAAAATTTCAAGTAAACTAGATAGAAAAGTCTATAACTGGAAATTATTTTCGAATATACAGGGCGAACCAAGATGAAATTACAGGACCAATTGCCTTTTTTTTAAATAGAATACTATATATATCAGTACATTTTTTGAAGCCTCTTTCTGGGCTCTATTCATTCCTATATTAGCATGGAATATCTCCCAACCACTTGGATGTAATGAATTTATTTGTTGAAATAATGCAATCTGCAGATGGATATTAAAAAAATCACCACAGTCACAATCATGGGTTTTAAGAAAACCTTATGTGAATACCGGTTACGAGATATCTATTTAATGTTTTTGAATCATTTTCATTTCCTAAAAATGTACAGATGAACAAACATTGTTTTTCAAATAAAAACATTTTAAATTGAATTTTCTCTTTTTTTAAACGCAAATGGGGCATTATGCTGTCTAATTTGTGTTATGTGTCTTGTTAGCGGACTATCGTCCAGTTTGAACGAGTAGAAGTTTTGAGAGATCTGTTGGACGTAATCCGCTATCGGGGTTATGTTGTTGCAACGTGCATATAGGTCTCTGAGGGATGTGTACCTTCCAGAGTTTGAAATGAGGGGCATAAATTTGTGTTCTAGCACCTTATGTTTTCTCATTGTCGTGGCCGGTATGCTGCACCACACCGGCGCCGCGTATATGATGGACGGTCTGACCACCATCGTGTACAACAGTTTTTTATTCTGTCTGTTAAGTTTGCTAGCCAGTCGCTTTAACACACTGAGCTATCATTCCCAATTATTTTTGAATTTAAAATTTTTGTTTTTATACACATAAACTAGATAAAAATGGGATATTTTTAGACAAAGGAATGAAAATAAAGTTGCGGCTTTTTCCCCTTCCCAATGCGAATCTCTGCAGTGGCTTTAGTAGTTTCGTATGTCAAGCACAGTCTAAGGTTTTAGTCAAGTTGACAAAGATTTATGACATAAGTTTACTACCAACTAGATCTTTATAAATCTATGTAATACATAAGAGAAAAGTGGCATTTTATATTCGTATAGGCTTAGAATCTGACAACAAAAAAAAATTAATAAAATCGTATTTGAAACTTCTCTCTCAAAATGTTAACAACTCACATTTAACTACCTCATAAAACTTCAACATATTCAAAACCAAAACCCTCAACTTTTGTTAATTTGACGTTAATTTTCTAGAGGATCTTGAAGTACATCCTCCACAAAATTACATGCCAATACCTACCAAAGGCGCATGTAAAATCAATTTTTCTTTAAAAACCTACTAGTTACCGCTCATTCAAGAAATTCACGCTTAATTAAAACGCACGTGATCCTTCGACCAGATCTTATTGTCAATATTTCAAAGCACCAAAACCAAAGTCACATTTAAAAGAATAATCACGGTCGTGCCGCGGAACAAAGAATATAGTGTTATGTGATAGTTTTGTCGGATATTCAGTAATCTTTTTTCTTAAATGCCGACGGAGGTGCCGATTCGATTTGCTTCAAAGGAATATTACACTGGACTTCATTATAATAGGGCCTTTTCGGCTGACGTTTAAACTCATGTCATTGGCGTACCTGAAATTTCTTATAACTATATGGCGTTCGAAATTATTTTTGAAATAATTATTTTACAATCCAATCACATCCATTTAAAGAGCAGGATAATAGATCACAAATATATAAGTGTTAAAGAATTGCAATAGACCTCAAAAATAAATTATATGCAAATAAATCTACGCAATTTATTCACCTGAGATCTATTTTGTTATCTATTTAAAATATAAAATAGCTCAAAATTTACCAATTAAAAAAACTTGCTTATTTTTTTAAAAAATCCGACGCCCAAAGAAAGTTAAAATATAGGATGTGTCCCACGATGAGGTATTAGCATTTATATACGATTATTTTTATTTGTGGGTTTAAGAGAAAAAGGTATTATTTGTAAAAACTTCTGCAGTTCATGAAAAAATAAAAATGATAAGATATTTTTTTGATTTATTTTTGTGCAGGGTGTCCAATTTTTTAAAATAATTTGAAAAAGACAAATGGTCTACTATCCCTGTTTTTGACGGCATCGAGAAATATTTTTTACAAATGTTGTTCAGAATTGCAAAGAGAGGATAGTTTTAGATTTAGTTTATTTTCTGAAAATAGAACAAAATTCAACAAATTTTAATATTCAAGTAATATAATAACATGGTTGTCAATAGTTTGCTAGGCAGAAACAAATAATACATAACCTCGCCATACGGGACCATACCTCTAAAATAAAAAATAACTTAGTTATGCAAGAAGAACTGTTTTTACTATTTTTACTTCAATCAATCAATCAAATGAACTTTATTCATATTAATATATAACAAATATCTAACCAGATATCTACCTCGCATTTGACCCTATGACCAACGTATATTGTTTGGCACGTTGATGTTAACAGGGTCCAGCGAAGCAGTGCTGGTTCAATTTATAATCTTGTTGATTGTATCTTGAATACATTTAGTGATGCATTCAAGCCACAATCAACACACTCATTCTCTTATTTATAAATAAAATTTGAAATGAGTAATACAATAGTTGTACACTACTGAGTAGCTGAAAACAGTTGACAATAAAATTTGATGGTATATTACTTATTTAATTTTGTCCTACTGGTGCGGGTACCGAAAATGATGGATCCCGTTGCAAGATTTCCAATGGCGAGCAGACCCTGTTACTGATGAATCTCTTGTTCTCTATAATTTCTGGTCTAAATATAATTTTGATTTTACGATGTACTAGAGATAAATTTATATAACAAACAAGAACAAATAAAACAATAATGTGCAAACATAAACCAAGAGTAATAGGAAAGATGTAACAGTTATGAAATATCAGTACAGATAGGTAGGGGAAGAAGAAGTTATAGTTGGTGAAGGTTTGGCTATAGAGGTTTCCGGAAGATGGGCAGCGTTTGCTAAGGTAAAGTGTGTTATTCGATAGGGGGCATTATGCTGTCTAATTTGTATTATATTTTGGGTTAGCGGACTATCACCCAGTTTGAAGGTGTAGAATTTTTGAGATATATTCTGGATGTAGTCCGCTATTGGCATTATGTTGTGGCAGCGTGCGTCGAGATCTCTGAGGGAGGTGTATCTGTCAGAATTCGAAATGAGGCTCATAAATTTGTGTTCTAACACTTTCAGTTTGTTCATTGTCATGACCGGTATGCTGCACCACACCTGCGCCGCATATATGATTGCCGACATTATTACCATTGCGTACAATAATTCTTTATTTTGTCTGTCAAGTCTGCTACCCCTGACCATGAGCGACTACAGACTCCTGGACAAGGAGTAGACCATCCGTATTGTCTCATTTATAAGCGTGTTAAACGTCAGTCTTTGGTCCCTCACCCCCAAAATACTTCACGCACTGTTTGGTTGGAATTTGGTTTCACCTGATCGAAATTGGAGACAGAATTTTGTTTTCAGTGAAACGGCGCGTGAAAGTTATCGCCTCCGAATTTTCGGCGTTTATCCGAATCTTCCCCTGACCGTAATAAGCCGTGGCACGAGCCATGTGCGCCTTCAGCATATTAGACGCTTGTGCGCATCGCATAAGCGATGTGATATTGCGCCAAAGTTTGTAAAGTAAGATAGGTAGCATGGTAACTTGAACGGAATGGAGGGGTTACGATGAAGGCGGCCATCTTGCGCGTCATCGTGCCTGCTGAAACTTAATTGTACGTATGCATTTTTTGAGACGTTGCGTTTATTTGTTGAGTTATTTCGAAATATTTGTTGTTTTTGTGTTTATAATCGTGCAGTTATAGTTATTTAGTGTATAATCTAATTGACAATTACTGTTAAAGAGAAAAGACTCATAGTATATACAAGTTTGTAACCTGTGTATTTACAGAAATAATTTTAAGGTAAACAGTTTTTATTATTTTCCGTTTATAATAATAACAAATAACAATGTTACATACAATTATTAGATAACTGGAGGAAAGGTTTGTAGTGTAGCTGTTTGCAAAACAACTCAAAAAAGGCAAAAGAGAGTGGTGAGATGTTGATGTTTTTTTCCTTCCCTAAAAAAATTACTTAATACAGGAAATAAAATTTATTTTCATATGATACAAAGAAATATTAGAAAAAACCAATGAGTGATTTTTTCTTATTAATTGCTGTGTCTAATATGACATGATAAAATTTAATGGCCCTCTTGTTAAATTTTATTAATAAATTACTGTATGCATATCTAATTCTAATAAAAAAATTGCATTAAAATTTTTTAATACTACATAATTGTAAAGGTTGGCCTGGGGAAAAATTTCTACTCAGTACGTCTTAAAATAAGAAACCTTTCTAAGTAACTCCTTTCGTTAGGGCGAAAATTAGTATCATGTATGTTTCTTCATCTATTTTATAACTTATTAAATTCGCTAAGAATTATATAAAGCAATGAAATCAAGACTGATGTCTCGGGCAAGAAATTGCACACAAGATTAAAAGAACCTACTTCAGTCCCTTGATATAAAATGTACTTCTTTAACTGCATACATTAATTAGTTATAAATTTGATATATAGTAATGTCAATTTTAAATTCCAAGGAAAACGTTATTGATGTTAATAATCATTAATCAAAAAAGTCAATTTATTAATTTGTGCTTGTCCATTAAAAAATACAAAATACGGAATTCAAATTCATAACAAATTATACTTCTATACTAATGGTTTGAATGCCAGAATTCGAATGAGCAGGCAGAGTGACGCGTTCCCGCATTTTAAGTAGTGATCTCTGATTGGTCAAAAGTTACCATGCTACCTATCTTACTTTACAAACTTTGATAATGCGCGTTCTGAGTTACTTAATGAACTCAATTTTGAGGGGTCTAGTTTCTCCGCCAGAAATAATGAACTGATTTATTTCTTCGTCAGCAAGAACAAATGTGTTATTAAAGTCTCCAATATACTCAATTTGCAGTAACTTTAACCGTAACTCTGTCGATATATTTACTATTTTTCAGGAACCTTTTGTTAGTTGTGGAAATATTTATACATTAAATTAGTTTCTATAAGAACAGTTATATTTATTCAATTCAGAAAATCAGTTTTGAAATATAGATTTAATTTATTAATTGTACGATATTCTTCTTTCTCTCTTTGGGTCGGGTAGGGTTCATGAAGCTGCATTTCGAAGATTGCGGATGTGGTACGATGAGAAAAAAAAATATGAAAAAATTTAAATATAAGCCGTCTGAAATATCAAACTTTAATGTCATGAAATAAGTAAGAAAATGTCATGATTTTCTGACTTTTGAAGAACAAAATGATTTTTAATGATAAATGTGTTAGAGCTAAGCAAAAAAAATAGAAACTCTATTATTTTCCATTTCAACTCAGGGTACGTCACTGTGTTTGCCGCTGAAGTTCGAACGTCTGGATCGTGAAAGTATTTAAGCTCTCTCACATGTGTGGTTATTACGCCCTTACACAAATATTTATTAACATGCTAATGAGATATGTTGGTTCATTAGTTGCAGGGATATAAGATATTAAAAAGTCATTTCAGAAATAAAAATCTTCTGGGCAAACACGACTTTTACAGAGGGGTCTTTGTTTTTATTTCTGGTGTGTGACTAAATTAAATTGATGTCCCGAGATGTTTATGTGGGGACACGAAAATTTTAAAAAAGGAATATAATCCTCCTCACTATCTGCATCCATCTTCCATAATCATACTTAAATATTATAATGCATAGTATTCAAGATAGACCAGACTATATTTAAAGACTGGACTGATAAGTTAGAGTAATAATATACAACTTTTTTGCACTTTGCACTCGTCAAAAAACTACCTATAATTGTCTATGGGAGAAATATAATGCTATTCAAATCTATCCCACAGAAACAGAATGTTTGTCTTTGAAACTTATTTATTATAATAGCAAAACCTTATCTAATCAAAAACTCTTCGAAAGTGAACTGGAGACTGTTGATTATAAAAGAAATTCTTGTCGTATAAACCATTTTTCCGTAGAATATCGGGTTAAAATCTCAGCCCCAATTACATTTTTTGCAATGATTTAATTCTTATCTTTGTTCCATTACAAAGGTATAGCCGGATAAGCATAGGCGATCTACCTTTGATAGAAAATCATTAACTGTGTTGTCATTTAGGTGAGAATATAAGTAATTCATATGTATAACTTTCTTGAACCATAAAAGGTAGCTATGGAGATACAGAAGAAAATTGTCAAAAGAGACGACTTTAAAAAAAAAACTACTTAACGTGGATGATGATGATGATGAACAATTTACCACTCGCTTTAGAGTTATCGTCAACATCAACATCAAGTGCAAACAATAACTTGCCACCTATATCTGATTTATCATTAATGGGAAAGGAACACGATGATACAAATTATGATACCGAACCAAATACTTCACAAAACAATGAAGTAGGTTTGAGGAGTTGTTGTTATGTACAATTTAACAGTGTCAACTGAGTCCAAAAAAGGCAAAGATGAAGAAAGGAGTGGCATTTGGTGCAGAAATGGTAACAGAGGAAGTAGTTTTGGAAAAATTGAGGGAGCAAGAGAAAATAAAGTTATTAAAGGAATAAGAAAAAGCCAAGGATGCAGCAAATAAGAATATTAAAAAATCAAACAAGTCAAGGAAGAAATAGTAAAAAGAGAAGGAGAGATGATGTCAATGAAAGAAGTTTCAAGTCATAGAGGAAGCAGGCACTGATTACTTGTCAAGTTCGCAACAAAGAAAACCAAAAAATATGTTGTTAAAAAAAATTCTGACATCAATGAGCTGTTTCAAAAATTTGCACGAAAATCCAATGCTAAGAGAAAGAGATCAGTTTTATACTTCCCAGAACAGATGATAAGAGTTTAATTTCGAAAGAATATATCGAATAATTGCATATTTTCGCATCCTAATGTATGCCGTAGGGGTGAATATTAATTTCAAATTGATTTTTCTAATTATAACATCCAATAAAAAGTGATGTCCTGTAATAGAGTAAAAATGGCCAAAAATAAAGCTATAGAGAAAATTTTACATGGAGCAACGCGACAGGGAAAAATAAGTTCGTTTTGGTGAAACTAAGAATACCTCTGCTTCGAGTAGGTGGGGAACCCTTTTTTCGCAAAAAAGGGGTAAATTGTTAATTTTTAAGGGTGGTTTTTCAGTTTTAATTTATTTTGGACTTTTTAAAATGCTAGTAAAGAAACTAGAACAGTACCCTTTTATAGTAGATATTCAAGGAGTCCTCACTTCAAATTTCGTGAACATCAGTACACCGCCTCCCACGATATGTACATAAATATACTGAAAAAATGTAAAAAATTAAATTACGACTAACTTGGCCAAAATTGAACCGAATTTGATGAAATTTTAGACAAAAGTAACCTATATAATTAAGAAATAGCCCGCCAAATTTTAGCAAAAAAAAATCCAACAGTTTGGCCGCAATTCCATTTTTAGTCCAAATTCCACAAAATTTTCAAAACTTTTCCCAATTTGCCCAAATGACCGAACGAAATTTTTATTTTACCAAAATGAAGGTATTCTTATGTACTTTTACGTGATGTAACTAAAAAATAATTTTTTTCTAATTTAGCCGATTTAGTGATTGTGAGCAGGTTTTAAATATTTAGAAAAAAACTCTCGAAGGTATGATATATTTTCTTTTCCGAAAATTCACTTGATTTTTACTTTAGACATAATTGATTATTATTTTATTTTATTCATGTTTTCTTTTTTTTCTAGTAGTTGGTAGTAGTAGTTGTACTAGATACTAGATCTGTTTACTGCAAGAAGTGACTGCTTTCGAATCGGTAACTGGAGTTTGGAATATTTCTTCACTCTTGTCATTGCTAAAGTCGTATACATTTGACAGGACATTGAATGGCAGCAAACAACAGATAATGAAGTGATGCCGATAACGACTGATAAAGCTCCTCCTCCTAATCAATTACTCAGTATAATTGCTTGTTGCTTTAAAACTATCTACTATGCACTGATTGAATCCCGGCTACAGTACGGTATTATTGCGTGGGGAAGTGCTGTTAAAGATCACTTGAAGAAATTGGAAATAATGCAGAAAATATTCCTAAAAATTATACTCAATAAACCGAATATTTACCCTTCTGATGATCTCTTCAAAAATGCCAAAATTCTAGATTTAAGGCAATTGTATTTCTATACTGTTACTTTGTACCAGTTCAATAATAAGGATACCTTAACTCAACCATACCACTCCCATGGAACCAGACATAGATTAAAATATATAACACCCTTTTGCGAAAAGTCAATATGACAAAGAAATTTTATATTTCTCGCACCAAAATTGTATAATGAACTTCCCGATAAAATTAGAAACCTGACCAACAAACGAATTTTTAAAAAACACTTCAGATCCTTCATCTCCAATTCAAATAGAATAAGAATTCGTGATCTAATAGAAATGAAAACTAACTAATATAAGAACATCCTGAAGCCTTACTACAATAAAATTGGTACTCCAAATATAGTTGAAAATATGTCCCTCATTTGTATGTACCCACAAGTGAAATTAGTGTCTATTATGTGTATTGGTTATAATTTATATCCACGTTATAATTATATTTTATATCTACCTACTATATACCTAAATTATAGATGCCTCACATCTATTATTATACCTAATTTACACCTATTTATGCATAACTATATCTATCATGTTATATCTAATTACATCTGTTTTATATCTATTTATATCTTTTTACATCTGAACTCAGTGCTGAGATATACTTACATTACTTACTCTATCTAGCTATAACACAGTAATTAAGTTGTTATATATTTTATGTTAAACACTCACAAGTTCATTACAGCTATACGTACTATATTATTATTAAGTTTATTGATAAATTGTTATGCTACACTACGGACAGCCCTAGGCTTTGTGGTTTTAGTTTATTTGTGAATAAAAATTAGTAATTATGTATGTAAAATGTAAAAAATTGTAATGCTACTAAACGAATAAACATTATTATTATTATTATCGTGGGAGGCGGTAAACCAATTTTCGCGAAATTTGAACTGAAGTTTCCTTGAACATTTACAATAAAAGGGGACCGTTCTCGTCACTTAATTAGCACTTTAATAGGTCCAAGATAAATTAAAACTGGAAAACCACCCTTACAAATGACCAATTTATCCCTTTTTCCCGAAAAAAAAAGTTCCTCTACCTACTCGAAGCAGAAAGCTCAGGATGTTCTTAGTTTCACCAACATTTTTCTATTATTTTGAACAGAGGATTAAGTATTATTTTCGTTTTTACAATAATATTTGTTATATTCTAGTTTTGTGTTAATATGGAAATTCAAATAAAACATTGTCTGCGGTCATATTTTTATTCGTGCAAAATTTTATTGTGTAGCTGATGAGAGCTAACAAGCTCGAAACTAGTCTACGGCTGACGACGTACAACAGACCTGCTGTAGTCCTTTCTTCAGGATTAATCTACCTACATTGTGTACCTTGATTGGTGACAATGAATCGATTTTCTTCCATGGGAAGCAGTGGAATATTGGACTTTAGTAGTAGGTATTTTTACTCTACTACACATTTATTCCTTTTGTAATTATATAAAAGTTTCAGTAACCTTGAGAATTATCTAATTTTATTTTCATTTTAAACTAACGACGAGAGGCTATTTAAAAAATTATATTATGATTATAAAGTGCCTCAATAAAGTAGTACTTAAAGCGCATTAAATAAGTTTCCTACAACATAAATACAAAAATTTTATGGCACGAATCAAAATGTTCCGTAGATTTCTACGGCATCTAGAATAACAAAAACACATAGACAAATAATTTTACTCGGTTTTTGCAACAGGAATGTCTATTCTAAAGTTAACGGCAGCTGAAATTTTGCTTGCACTGAATAACGATTAGATTCACAGTATAAGTTTCAATGGCTTTATGTGAATACTTTTTCAGTGCAGAAACGAACTTTCTGGCTTTTTAGTTAAATGTAAAGACTGTAATTCTTGCGTGTCGAATTTAAGGATTTGAATTTGGTCTATGAATCCTTGGGTGACATGCGATTGTACTATAATGCAACAATAATCTTGATCATTAGAGGAAAGATGGAGATTTGTGTATACAAATTTCGTGTTAATTTATAAGGAAATTATACAGATTAGTTATATTATAGTGTTATCTATCATCGATAAATAATAACTAAAGAAACATTACAACTTATTCTAGAAAACGCCTTTTCCTCGGTTAAGTTGAAATTAAGTACCAAACTATTTAATTTATAATTATCAATCTTAATCACTTTGCTATTCATTACAAAAGATAGAAAATAATACATTTAACAAAATTAGAATATAAAAACTAAACCTTTACAAGCATATACACGTGTACAGTGTGTCCCCAGATGTGGTACCGCATCATCGTAAACGTTCTTATTTTTGATTTGCCGAGAAAAGTCATTCTATGTAAAAAGTTTTGCTTGTCTTAGAAAGTCATAGACAGTTGTCAAATTTATGTTAAATTATACAGGGTATCCTAAAAATTAGAAAATATGAAGTCGACTTTAAGCAATCTACCTTTTTTTTACATCTTTCATGAAAGTTTTATTTAACAAAGTTTTTTAAACGAGGGAAGAGAGGGATGATAGACAATTCAATTTATTCAATTCAATTCATTTTCTAGATTTACAATATTAATAATAATAATAATAATAGCACATACATGTGTAAGTAAAGGTTAATGAGTACCTGTCTACAATATATAATATCATAATGCTACAATGTTATACATTACCATATATTTTGTGAAACCTCAAAGAACAGGGAAGCTCACCTAAGCACTGTACGGTGCTGTTTTGTGTCATCTTCTTGGTTCCTTTTAGGGAATTTAATATGTACATATTATGAACATGTAGACATGTAGATATATTACTCAATTACCTAAAATGCATCTTCTGATGTTACAAATATTACAGTTAAAAATATATAAGATATTAGTTATAATACGAGCATGTGAATTAAATAGGTGGAAATTTTAATGAATTTGTACGAGGAGTTGGTAAGTAAAATAGAGAATACGAGCGAGTTTGTAAAGATGGTATATTGAAGTGAATATAACTCGGGACAGTCAATTTTGTTAGTTAAAAGTTTATGTAAAAATAATACAGCAACGTAACGCCAAGTCATTCAAGGTAAATCTAGCTAACAGCTCATTTTGAGGGGTGCCAATAGCTGGATAGACACCATCAGATTTACAAGACACGTATTTAAGATGCTTCCTCTGAATATTTTCTAAGTTGGAAATATGAGTTTCATAGTTTGGACTCCAGACAACTGAAACATATTCTGACTTAGGTCTGACAAAAGCGTTAGAAAGTAGAGTGATAGTTGAAACATTTTTGGAGTGTCTCGAATTTCTCATAATGAAACCCAGTCTTTTGCTGGAATTAGCTATAATACAATTAATATGAGGAACAAAAGTTAGTTTAGAATCATGTTATTTACATATTGAAAGTAATAAATTAGGTTAGTTTTACATTTTTGGTTATTAATAATGAAAGAACTCTCAAAATTATGCATAAGTATATCTCTAAAAATAGGTGATAGGCTAATCCTTCATTTTGATCATATATTTCACCATTAAGTATGAAATAATTTTATTCTAAACATAAATAGAGTAAAATTGTTATTTTTTGTTCAATTAGATCTATTTTAAAAAACATTTATTTTGATGCCTGAAGATATGGTAGTACTTGATGTACATTATACCACGAAACCGGTAGTCCACTATAGAGTTTATGAGAGGACCTTTATTTTTCTGATTACCAACCTATTAAAGTTTTTTTAATTATGAAGCAAATTAAAGAAGTTTAATTGTAGAATAAGGAAAACCTCTTAAAAACAACAACGTTTTATTCAACTAAGTTGAACACTATTCTTTATGTGGAAGCTGTTGCAGCTATAAATGAGTATGTAATATCATCTGTGTGTGAAGAATTCAGAAAAATGTGTACTAGGAGGTGTACGGTTGTATACTATTTTCTTAACGATTTTCCTACATTTGATAGTAGGGCTATTGCTCTGTGTTACTACTTATATCTTTTTTGCCTTTTGTAAATTGCCTTAATATGTGCTAATTTTAGAATATCAAGAACAATACCTGTATTTATTGATAAGTTAATAATGTGAGCCAAAGGACGTGATATTTCCTCTGCTGAACATTTTAATAATCTAACAGGTATTTCACTGCTCCTTACTGATTTCATACTTTTTAGTTTACAGTAACACGATTCCTGCCTGGTTTCCTAGCCTTTTAAGCAAAAGAATGGCATTGGAGATACTTACAATATCTATTAACTCAATTACAACCCTACATAGGATAATTGAAATTAATTACTTATTAACGTGAAAATTTTATTACGACTTGAAAGTCACGTATAAGGTTTAATGTGTGTCTTTATTCATGCGATTATTACCTTAGATTTAGCGGCTAGGAATATAATTCTACAATAAAATCATGTAATTGCCTACATACAGCGTATAATACATACTATGTGCAATAAATTTACATCTACGGTAGTATAAAATTAATGCATATAACGTAATCAGCAAATTTGCAATTATATAGAAAGAAAGAAAATGAAATAGTTCAAATAAAAACAGATGATGGTGAAATTCTATTAGATAATTTAGGAATTGGTAACGAATTTAATTCATATTTTACTGAAATTGGATATCAAATGGCTCAAGATATATAAAATGACTGATTCTAAAGAAACTTATTTAAAAGACAATACAGTAGGTAGTTCAATTTTTTTATATAGAATTTCCGAAAATGAAATAAAAAATTGTATAAACAATCTAAAAAATAATAATGCTCCAAGAATCGACAGTATACAGGTAAAAATAATTTAAAAAATTATAGTACATCATAATAAAGCCATTAGAACACATAAATTTAATTTTTCAGCAGGGTAAACTTCCCAGTATATTACAAAAGAACTATTATTACCTCAATATAATATAATAAAAAATAAAAATCAAAAACCATTAGCTATTGTTAAAAAAATACTTGGCGAAAGCCTTCGATACAGTTTCATGTACAAAACTAATAAAAAACTAAACTCATACGGAATCAGAGGCATATGTGGTGATTTATTCAGGGACTATTTATCGAACAGACTGCAAGTAGTAGCTATAAATTCAAAATATAGTGAGGAAAGGATAATAAAATTTGGAATTCCACAAGGAACAGTCTTAGGACCAATTATTTATCAATTATATATCAATGATCTGCTGGACTTAGATATTCCTGGACAAATTATATCATATGCCGACGATACACCATTGATATTCGCAGACAAGACGTTAAAAATAAAGCGGAAACGGCTCTGTATAAAGTAACAAAATGGCTCAAGCATAATAAGTTAACTTTTTTTTTTAATTTTTTGGCTTCGAGCTTATGGAAAGCTCACACACCACAAGCTGTTGATAGTATCAAGAGTAGCAGAATTGTTTAACGTGGATTAACCCAGCAGAGACAATGATAATTCTAACCTAACCCGAAAACTATATAAATAAACATCAAGAACTGGAAAAAGTATGAGACACTTTTCTCGCCCAGGGGTCTATCAGGGCATTTTTTTCCACAGAGAGATGGACCGACCACGGTTGGAGGGAAAAGAGGAAAAATATTATAGGGATAGAAACAGAGGCGGAACAAAGCTAAACCTATTTCACAATGATGTTAGCCTTTTAAAATTGAATCACAAGTCTAATTTTTGGGCGAGCGTAGGTGCGTCTTTACTATGTACATACTTCGATATGCGATGTAAAGCAACGTTAGGCGTGGTTAGTAGTTGGATTGGTGACCGTTCCAACGAAGACCGCGTCCTCGCCTCACACGTCTTCCAGCGGCTTGTATATCAGTGTATGCGCGGAAGCTATACAACCTTAGGCGAGGGTTGTATAGGAGATATACCATCCTTCGGAGGGGATGTAAAGCCGTCGGTCCCTTGTCTATTAAATGTTAGGTAAGTAAAAGATCCCTACTCTTCTTAAGGGAAGAGGTTCGGCAAAATTCCTGGTTGGGGGTAGCTCGTCTACAGGCGTCGGTGTTAGGCCTCAGTAGCGAAAATAGGCCGACGTTAAATAAATGTATAAAAAAAAAAAGTCTAATTTTATTTCTTTCAGAGAAGTTAAAATTGTGTTGAAAATTTGTAAATCATTGTAATAAGGTAGTAACATTAGTAGGAAGTTGAACGTTCTGTAGTGAAAGATTTTTAATGAGTTTGGTTGTAGCCTGAGTGTTTCGATTACAATTAAAAATAATGTGATTCATATCTGCGGTAGGTTCATTATCACAGCTACACAAAGGACTATCAAGAAGTCCAATTCGATTAAGGTACTGTGGGAAACGTCCGTGGTTTAATTTTAATCTAGTGACAGTAGTAGAAAAATATCTAGAAACTTTATGGCTACTTATATGGGGTAAAGAAGTTGGTAGCATGGGATGAATTTTTGTGTAGTGGGTTTTTGTGTTGGCCACATACTCCTCCCAACTAGCTTGCCATTTCTGTTTTAGTTCTTGTTTATAAATATGAAAGAAATCTGTCATCGGGAAGAATGGGTGAGTGATACCTTGTTCTTTAATTGATTGTTTGGCAAAGTGATCAACAATACAATTTCCTCTGATATCTGAGTGACCTTTAACCCAAATATATTTAACTTCAAAGCTTGCTGCGATAACTAATGATTCTTGACGTTTAATTTTACAAATTATGTCGTTCTTATATTGCTCATATCCAAAATTACTTATCGATAACAGAATAGATTTAGAGTCACTTAGTATAGTGAAAATTTTAAGATCAGGATTAGGTAACTTTATGTAAAAGTCTGTGATCCAAGATAGGGCCTGGTATACTGCGAACGCTTCAGCGCTATATATAGTACATTCTTTAAATAATTTAAAGGTAGCGGATATGCTCAAACTAGGAATGAAAAAGGCACAACCTGTACCGTCTGAAGTTTTGGACCCGTCAGTGAAAATCTTGCAAGTAGGATTATTATTCAAAATATTACTGAGAATTTCCGAATTTAGGACCTCATAATCTGAGTATTGTGGCAATAATACTGTTGATTTTAGATGTACAAAACCATACTCATATTGAAAAATTGAGTAGTTATTTTGTGGAATGACTTGGTTTGTATAACGATGATACACAAGAAACGGTTCGGTTAAAGGTGGGCTGTTACGATGTTACGACTTTAAATAAAACAAAAACAAAATTTATTACATTTACGTTAAATATTTTGGAAAAATCAAATATAAAAGAATTACCGCTTCATCGGTACAAAAGATCTAAATAACTGTAATAACTACCCTAGTTATATAATAATTATAATAATAATAATAATAAATTTTATTTTCAATTTTGGTAGTACATAAAATATAATACAGAATGAGGCACCTAAGCTCCTTGAGAGAGTTTGTCTTGTGCCTTAATTTATAGATTAAATGTATATAATAATATTTGAGCAAGTGACTTATACAGAGTAAACCTTAAAATTTAATGGTAAATTCAATGTGCAAAGTGAGAAGAAGATAAAAATATTTGTAATACAAAATCAGTCATACCCAAAATTATGCTAAATTAAATTCTCATTAACAGAGCTCATATAAAAGCTACAGACAGTATAAAATATTTGGGGATAGTCATTGACCAATTCTTTAACTGGGAAAAACATACACAGTTATAGCCGAGTGGGTTAAGACGCGAGGTGGCAATCGCGATTAATCACAGGGACATCGCACCACCGGGTTCGAATCCTGGCTCCGGCACTGTCGGTGGAAATGGTTGTATGCCCGCGTTTTTTCAATGTGTAACCCCCTTCCGCACAAGCCCTGGCTTCTGGAATTGGGGGTTGTCTAATTTCTGTGGCTTTTATTATTATTATTATTATTAAGATGAGACGAATAATATACAGTTCTACCAATTAAGACAGTGCATGAGCACTACATTATTAATAAATATTTATAAAGGTTTAATTGAATCTATTTTAAATTATGGAGTGGTGATATGGGCAGGACTTATGAATCTACCTTACGTCATATAAAAATTATACAAAAACAAAACATAAGTAATTTTCAACAAATCAAAATTATATTCTACTGAGGCATTATTTATGGAAATTGGTTTATTTGATTTAGACAGTCTATATTGTATAGTATCATCTCTAAATTTTATTCAGAAAAATAAAAAACTAACAATAAAATATTTTATAACTACTCCCTCCACGCGATCAAAAGTGAATAAAAAATATGCTATGCCAACACCGAATAAAACAGCTTTCCTTAAATTCATTGATTATAATGGTATAAAGTTATATAATCTATTAACAAAAGAAATAAAATATTTAAAAAATGTAAACGAATATAAAAAGAAAACCAAAATTTTGTGCGCGAGAATATGAACCCTTTTAAATGATTAAGAAATGGGTAAGAAATATACTCGAATTCTGCAAAAAAAAAATAATTTTTATATATTAAATACTGAAACGGTCCCGCCCCCAGTTATTACTTAATTACAAAATCCTGGTCATTGCACCAGTGAAACGCCTCCATCCCCCGTCAAGAACATATTAAATCCCATCCAGTAATTGTTTATCTCAATCTTATGTTAAGATAAATGAACAAATTGGCCATTTACGTCCAGTTTTACAAAGTTAGGACCCAAATCATGTTGTGTTGGTAGTAACCCTTTATATTTACCCCAGGTTCTTTTATGCAAAGTTTGGTATTACTTGTTTCTATCTGATACTATTTACATTAGAAAAATAATCACTTTTTAATTTAAGTACAATACTATGTGACTGTGATCTGAAGTAACTTGAAAAGGAAACTATTTGTCTGTTTATTGAATAAAAAAATTAAATGAACATAACTTTTGATGCAACTTAAATGAATCTTGAAACAAAAGACCGTTGTTCTTAAACCAGGAAATAAAACGTAAAATTATTTCCCAAATTTCCCCAGATCTGATTGTCCCCTAACCTTGCAACTCTTAAACTTTAGATACCACCGCGGTGGAACGGTTAGTGGACGTTAGGCTCAGTATGTATAAGTCCACAAATTCTCTCCCAGATTTCTTATATCGTTGCCAGACACATTTATAAAGGTCCGTAATAACGATGAAATTTAGTTAACTGATTAAAAAATGGGGAAGGCCACGGGACGGGCATTGGAGCCTCACCTGAGCAGATTGCAATTTATTTCTTAGTAGCCATATCGTCGTTTTAAGAAACTTCGTCAAGGGCTCGCACCTCGCTGGGAAGTATGTTGCACTTCGTAGCTGGGCGTTTGCTGCTATTTCTTCAAAGTACAAAGCTTCGGCACGGCAAGTGCAGGTAATAATTAGATCGGATTTAATACTCTTGTATCTCCTGGTAGAATCTCTGGTGGCTGGGCGTGATTCCTCCTATGTGGTAGCTTCCTGGGCGGTCAAAGGAAAATGACCCTCTTTCGTGGTTATCTCATCGCTTTTAGCGAACGAGAGAGAGAGTGGCCCGTTTGGAGACACATAATCGGGGCTACTTGAAAATGGCATTCGTTAAATTTTAGTTAGGGGCTCCAATGACTAATGAGGTTCATTATGGTTCTTAACCTCTGTAACATCTGTTTAGAAATGTAATGAACTAGCATAGCCTAACGTTGTTTTTAGGACTTTTTAAACTTATTCATTTCTTTACAAAATAAAATTATTTGAGTTGAAAACTGAAATGTTATGTAAATGCGTATTTAAAATTGATAATGGACTTTTTAAAATTTAATTCCTGGTGACTATATCATAAGAAAAATTGATAAATTAAATAAGATTAACTGAATTTTTATAATTAAGTAAGAAAATAATTTGAAAACGGCTGGCCTTATACGAGGAGTTTTATTACATTTTGATTATTCAATGGTATTTACGCATTTCTAAACATACAAGTACATTTTGATATATTATGTAAGTAAATAAAGGTTAACTGTAACTAATATTGTAAATTTTATTTATAAAAAAATTATATAGAAATACGCACAAAACAAGCCTTCTGGAAGCTTAGATGCATTAATTTAAATAAGTTTAACTTTTGTAAACGTATTTTGATTTGTGAATAAACGTTGTTCATTATTATTATATGTGAAAATTTATTTTTATAGCTAATGACCATAATGAATCAGAAAACAGAAAAATCTTTAGACTCTATTTACTGAATAGAAATAGTTAAGTCACTCCCCATTAATTTTGACCAATGTATGCAATGACCAGTTTTACACGTGACAAATTTCGTGAAAGAATTTCTAATCTCAAGAAGAAGAAGTGGTTCTGACATTTAATCAATATTAATTATTTTCATTAGATACTTTGATATACACAAATGTGCATTAAAGTATTTAAAAATACTGTTTTATTGAATGGGAATGAGAATAACAGCAAATAAAAGTAACGAATAACTTAACAGCAATTTTTGACAAACGCCAAAACCAAACAACATCAAAAACATAAAATGGTCGGTTTTATTATGGGATTTAATAAATCAACCAATAGAATAATTCTATTTAAATATGGCGCACTTTTTTTGAGAGTGGCCTAGCTATTTCTATTCAGCAAGTAGATAATAGTTGGTTTTTCAACAGTTGGTTAACTTATAGTTAAGAAAAAACTATTGGTTATTTTTAAACTTGTATTTTTCACTAAAAATCGGTTACCGTATATAAACTATGACATCAGAGTTTTTAACAAAATATTCTCTTTTGTTTGTAATACATAAAATAATATAAAAATGCAAGAAAAAATGATACGTTGCCATTTACTTTTTATTAAATGTCTTTCAGAAAAACAAAAATGTACACATTTATTATTAGTATCGATTTTCCATTACTCGCCTCTGTACGGTTGCGAGCAAAAAAAATAGGACGCCTTACAACGGTATTTTGCTAAATAGTTCTGTACATCTAACTTTAATTTTTGTGACATTGCCAGTTAATTGTCATAATTTATTGCAAGTGTTCAAAAAACTAATATGCCTCATATAAGCGATTTAAAGCGATAAAAAGTTGTTATACACAATGGTGGTCAGGCAGTCCATCACATACGCGGCGCCGATGTGGTGCAGCTTACCGGCCACGACAATGAAAAAACTAAAAGTGTTTGAACACAAATGTATCCGCCTCATATCAAATTCTTGAAGGTACACCTCCCTCAGAGACCTATACGCACGTTGCAACGACATAACCCCCGATAGCGGATTATGTCCAGCAGGGCTCTCAAAACTTCTACTCTTTTAAGCTGGGCGATAGTCCGCTAACAAGACACATAACACAAATTAGAGAGCATAATGCCCCACTTCGAATTAAACACCCTTTACAGTACCAGACGTTACCGATTTTTCGGCAACCCCTATAGCCAAACTTCACCAACTATAACTTCCGCTTACACTATCCACCTTTACTGATCTTTGCTATCCCCCCTTCTTCCTTTCTGTTTGTATTCTTTTTGTCGCGTTTATATTTTCTTGGTTTCTTTTTGTACATTTTTGTCTCTAAATTCGTTTTCTTATCATCAATTTTTCACAAAATCAAAACCTTGTGGTTCGAAAATTTTTAAAGTTAAAGTTTAGGCCAGCCTTGCGCAGCCCGGCGTTCATAGATCTCGCAGAAGGCTCCTCGTTTGGATTGAGGCACCTGTGCCAGCTGCAAAATTTTAAAAAGTGTTTTTGCCCCAGTTTTTTTTAGTTGTGTTAAGTCTTTTTGTAATTAGACATGTAAGAATTTTATTACCTTCTTTTATCTGCTTTTGCAGAAGGTGTTTAGGTGAAGTTTTATCAATTTTTGTTTAACCGAACCAGGCCTATTCCGCCCGATCCTGCAATCCGCTACCGCGATTAACGCGGTGGTTGCACGGTCGGTCCCGGGATGGGTTTTGGGGAAGTGCTGTTGTACTTTTAATTTATAATAAAGTCTTGTTGATTGATTGATTGATATAAGCGAATTAGTTAAATCTGGAGTTATTGCTAAAGCAGAAGATGGATGATCGATGAGACAAATTGCACTGCGTTATAATAAGGACAAAAATTCGATGTGTAACATTTTAAGAAAGTGGAGAATAAACGGTACGATTAGTAGAAATCCTGGATCAGGGCGACGAAGGATATCAAGATTTGCAATTGGTAAATGCTTTAGTAGAAAATCCATTTTACTCAGTTATTCAGGCTGCTGAAGAAACGAATTTTCCTGGATCGAGTAGTACTGGTCGCCGGCGAGAAAGAGAATCGGAGCTACGCTGTCATGCAGCAGCACAGAAATACTTACTTAAAACTGAACATAAAGAAGCTCGAGTAGGATTTGCGCTTGAATTTTTAGCGCATGATGTAAATTTTTGGAACAATGTAATCTTTACAGACGAAAAAACTTTCCAGTCAACACACAGCGGTCGTATTCGTATTTACCGCCCTCCGAATACTCGATTCGATGAGAAATATATATCTAACAATGATAAAAGTGGTAGATTTTCCATCAGTATGTGGGCTTGGATATCGGCACGTGGTCTTGGTGTTTTGTGGCATATTGAGGAACGATTAGATAGTGAAACGTATATTAGAATTTTAGACAGTATTATGCTCCCTTCTGTTTCACAATTATTTTCTAATAATGAGTTCATATTTCAACAAGACAATTGTTCCGTTCATACTGCTCATACCGTAACTAACTGGTTTCAAGATAACAACATCAATGTTCTTAACTGGCCCAGTCATAGTCCAGATCTTAACCATATGGAAGAAGTATGGGGACTACTCGTAAAAGTATCCAAAAACGAAATGTGAGACCACGGAATGCCGAAAAATTACTGGAAATAGTAAATAATGCATGGGAAAATATTATTACTAATAATTATTGTATAAGGTTATTTAATTCTATGCCAAACAGACTTATAGAAGTTATAAATAGAAATGGTGCAATAGCGAAATATTAATAGTTAGTTTCTTGTTAAGTAGGATATCGTTTGTCCTTTGATCCAGGATTTCTACTAATCGTACCGTTTATTCTCTACTTTCTTAAAATGTTACACGCCAAACTTTTGTTAATGTTATAACACAGTGCAATTTGTCTCATTAACCATCCATCATTTACTATAGCAATAACTACAGCATTAAAATAAAAAATAAATTAAAAATGATATCTGTTTTATTTCGGCTACTCATTACATATTCAAATAGAGACAGATTTACATTAGATAAAAAAAGTTGTCCTATTTTTTTTCTACTCACGACAGTACTATTAAGGAGTGTCAAATAATATTTGAGAATTTTCTTGAAGTATATTCATATCGTCTAAATTAGAAAATAAATTAACAACAATAATTTTGCACCGACTGTCAAAGGACATACTGTCTTGAGATATCCAAATGGAAAGAGTACATAATAAGATATATATCTGAGCGTTAGTCTACTAGGAGCAATTAAATTAACAAAGATCGTTCCCAATTTAGGTATGTATATTTAACTTGTAAAACTAGATAATTTATACTTGTTAATTTCCAATCAAAAAAGGATATTACAACACTGAAAATAATTTATGACGGCTCTTAGCTCTAAACGTTGTTAATTATATATTGCTCGACCAACTTCTACTCGACAATTTAAAATGTAATTAAGTGGATCTAGTTTTTATTCGCTGACATTTTCTCAGCAATTATTGATATGTTAACAGCTCCTTTTCTACGCTGTCTACATAATCACAAACTTAAATTAAACGGCAGCATATCTTCAATAAACGCGTTTTTGTCTTCGTTGAGTTAGAACATATGGCTCAGTAGGAGTATTTAACAAACTTATTTCGATTGGTTCTATGTTAACATGCCTTCTCATAATGATAATGCAATTTATATAAGGTGGTATTAATCAAAAGTCTTTTTGTTATATCTCTTATAATAATTATAAAAACACCTTCAATTTTGTGAATAACATATTTTCTTAATAGATCGAGGGTTAGCGACAGATTTTTGGCCGTGATTTTACTCAGTATGCCTGTCAGAGGGCATTATGCTACGTAAATTCTCATGATAATGAGTTTTATGAACCAAAGAGTCATCCTGGGTTCTTCCAATGAGTCTCCATTTATTCGTAAACTATATAATCCAATAAAGATGTCATAAAAAAAATATCCAAACAGAAGGATTTTTTCAGGGTTGCTTGGAGACTGCCTTCTGAGTATCCAACCAAAAGATCACACTCGAACTCCTGGTCCGTCGCTATTGGGGTGGTTCCCTAAACAAAATGACCTTAACAAAAATTATAGAGGATCAAATGCTGAGCAACTTTTCCTTATACATTTTCTTGTACCTACCTATCCTAATACTTAACTAGTTACTGCGCGTTATGTGACAAAAATTGGGCACGCTGCAGGGGTGGTCTCGTAAACATGTTTTTACAAAAAAATGACTTTAATAAAAGTTGTAAAGGATCAAATTCTGAACAATATTTATTAAGGTCATTTTGCTCTAAATGAATGTTTAAGAGGTCTAGATTTGTCTGAGTAAAGGAGACGAGGCCCTACAGTTTATAGTGGTATCCAAGCCATTCTTGGGGATAATTTATGTTTGAATATTACTGCGTAGTAGGTGGCGCTCAAACCCACTTCGCTAGGTATGCACAGAGAGAAAGCTAGCTGCGCTAACCTGAGCTACCGTCCCCAATCCGATGTTAAATCCGGTAAAATTAAATTCCGAAATTCCTATTATCTGAATCGGAAGGATGAACAGACACTTATTTCTATCACCCATATAAATAAACTTTGGAAAAAGCGCAAGCGCTCTTGGTATAATTCCAAATAAGCTTTTAGAAAAGGATCTTGTAACTGATGAATTAAGATCACAGTCAACTCCGCCTTTAGTTGATGCTGCAAAATTTATTACATACAGTCACAATTTACTATCGCAGTGTCGACGTTAAATATCACTATGCAGACGGTGGCAAAATCAAGAGTTCTCGATTCTGAACTATTTGTATCTGATCTAGTTCAACGTTTAAGGTGGCTTACGACAGGGAAGAATCCAGTCTCAAAATAAATTTTTAAGCAAGTTATCAACATACTCACTCGTACCGGCCCAAAATACAGTATTTAAACTCCAACCGCTCCATTTGAAAGGTCAAGTTAAAAAATTATCTAAATATATTAAAATCAAACGGTTTTATGTCCTATACAGGGTGTCTCACCGGGAACAAAAATTTAGATAATTACTAATGTCGGTGTGACCAATCCAACTAAAATAACTACAAGCAGCTGGCACTTCCGCTTATACTGGAAGTCGATACCAACTTGCTTATTTCAAATGGAATACCCTATATATTTTAGAGTTTTTGAAAAGAGCATAAAATTCGAGTCGAAAATATGTAGCATATCATATACCTAAACCTAGCCGTTTCAGAGATATTTGACATTTTATAGAAAATTTGACAGGTACAACGGTTTGCAAGAACCGTTATAACTTTCTTCGTGTAAAAGATTCTCATTTGCTTCTTGTCACGTAAAAAGAACACAAGGAGGACTACGTTCTACAGCTGAAATAAATTCAATAATATCATAGCAAGTGTTCCGTTCTTCGCGTTACATTTTGTCAACTTCAGACCGCGAAAACTTGTTTAGGTCAAATGGAACACTGTTTAAGTTGTGTAAAATTGAATTCCCTTTTCTCTGATATTAGCATTGTGGGGGTTAAAGTCACAACTTTTTGAAATATTTGCGATTTTATTAGAAATTCATGAATTGTTGTAATCATTTCATCAAAATAGCCATGATTAAAATCAATCAGTCATTATCTTATGTCAAAAAATGCCAGCACGTTTAAATTACACCCACGAAGACTTTAAATTTGTTTATTATTTATGGAGAATGTGATAAAGTAATATCAAGAACTTCCAGCACATTTGCTACTCGATATCCAGAAAAACGGAAACCGTCACCAAACACTGTAAAACACATACTGGAAAATTTTAAAAATTATGGCTCTGTCAAGGCAAAAATGCAAAGAAGAAAGCCTATTGTTGATGACGAAAATATCGAAATAGCCATTCTGGAATATTTCATGCATTTCCAAGGATGTCATTAAGGCAAGCTGCTCTGGAATCGGGACTATGCAAGGATTCAATTCACAGAATCTTATTAAAACATAAGTTTCACCAGTTTTCATTTCATATGGTTCAAGGATTCAAAGAAACAGATTTCCTAAGAAGACAGAATTTTTGTAAGTTTATTTTAATAAGGTCTGAAGGTCACGATTCTTATTTGGGAAATATTATATGAACAGATGAAGCAAAGTATACTAAAAATGGACTTTTTAATAGACACAATTCGCATTATTGGAGTGGCTTAAATCTTCATATGTTCAGAGAGCGAAACTTTCAGGAAAGTTGGCAGTTCAATGTTTACTGTGCCATAAGAAACGATAGAGCGATTACAATTTTATCAGGAAAATTTAAACGGTAAATTAAATTTTCTCTAATATGTATAGGTAAATTTTTGTTTTTTTTTAGGTTAAAGATATCTGAATATCTTACAAAATTTGAATAATAACTATTTAGAAAATTTACCTCTCGCCGAACATAGAAACGTTTTTTATCAGCACGACGGTGCTCCCCCACATAACGCATATTTAATTAATAATTATTTACAAGAAACTTTATATGATCAATGGATTGCCAATAATGGACCTTTCTTATGGCCTCCTCGCTCGCCCGATTTATCAGTTCTGGATTATTTCATTTGGGGAACTATTAAAAGTTTATAGCGCCTATTAACAACCATTGAAGATTGTATGCAAAGAGTAAGAAATGCATTGCAAAACATATTATAGGATTCAATTAGAAGAGCTACCCATGAGGAACTAATCCGAAGGAGCGAAAAATGTGTCGAGGTTCGAGGGCGGAATTTTGAGCAATTATTAAATGAAAATGAAATCATATTTTAAA
Organism: Leptura quadrifasciata; assembly: GCA_963675555.1. Taxonomy (NCBI): domain Eukaryota; kingdom Metazoa; phylum Arthropoda; class Insecta; order Coleoptera; family Cerambycidae; genus Leptura; species Leptura quadrifasciata. The sequence goes on along the minus strand of OY776679.1, from coordinate 29,390,943 downwards.
TTGATCTTATCTCTGCTATTTTAGTTCATGCCATATCTTCAATTCGATTAATACGCATGTTACAGTGTTAGTGTTATTTTGCGATTTTGTGGATATCGAGTAGCAAATGTGCTGCAAGTTCTTGATATTACTTTATCACATTCTCCATAAATAATAAACAAATTTAAAAAGTTTTCGTTTTTATAATTTAAACGTACTGGTATTTTTTGACATAAGATAATGACTGATTGTTTCTAATCATGGCTATTTTGATGAAATGATTACAACAATTCACGAATTTCTAATAAAATCGCAAATATTTCAAAAAGTTGTAACTTTAACCCCCACAATGCTAATATCAGAGAAAAGGGAATTCAATTTTACACAACTTGACGTAAAAAAATACAGGATGTTCCATTTGACCTAAACAAGTTTTCGCGGTTAGAAGTTGACAAAATGTAACGCGAAAAACAGAACACTTGGTATGATATTATTGAATTTATTTCGGTTGTAGAACGTAGTTCTCCTTGTGTTCTTTTTATGTGACAAGAAACAAATGAGGATCTTTTACACGAAGAAAGTTATAACGGTTCTTGCAAATCATTGCACCTGTCAAATTTTATATAAAATTTCAAATATCTCTGAAACGGCTAGGTTTGGGTATAGGATATACTACATATTTTCGACTCAGAATTTTACGCTCTTTTCGAAAACCCTAAAATATATAGGGTATTCCATTTGAAATAAGCAAGTTGGTATCGACTTCCGGTATAAGCGGAAGTGCCAGCTACTTGTAATTATTTTAGTTGGATTGGCCACACCGACATTAGTAATTATCTAAATTTTTAAAATTTTCTGATGCGTACTTTTCTCTATATCGATCGATTCAGTTTCTGGTGAGACACCCTGTATAATCAAACCCACCAGAGTAACAAAACACTAAATCTACTATTGTCCACAGTTTCATTAGATTTAATTTAATTAAATCAATCAGACAGACAAATCTTATCTATAATTACATTTCTTAGACTTATTGTTTAAAAAATATACGAATTTTCTCACAATTTATTCTCTACTTTCTAATAGAAGTAATAATAAATCAATATGTAAAGAATAATAACTTCTTTAAATTGATTCCATTGTTTTGTTAGGATTCCAATTATTCTCGGTTCAATATATTTTTTGATTTTGACAGTGAACACTAATATCATTTGTTATTCAATTAAGATTAAATTTAAATAATGCCCTTGTAATTTTTAAAGATGATTTGTTTTTAGGTTTCCCCGCAGGCTCAGTTAAAAAGGATAAAGAAAAAGAATACGAGCTTGATTTTAATCTCGACGATGTTTTCAATTTATTAATATTAAATATGTTACAGGTATATTACGCATAATATCAACTGCTACTGCGATGTAAAATTAATCTGAAAAATGTAATTATTTATAGACCTCCTATTGATGCACATAATGGGCCAAGGTTGGAGTCACACTGTGGCAAATGCTTGTGAAGAACGTGAATAAATATTTGTTGAGGCAATTATCATGTTTTATTTATCATTATCGCACGTCAAACCTTAAATTAAAAATTAAAAACTTTATTGAATTATTTGATTGTTTTATTTTTAGTATAAACATTACGAATAATCAATCACATATATCGTCTGTCTATTTTACAAGGGAAATAAAGAAAAAATATATACCTATATAAGTATATAATATATATACATGAAATAAAAAAAAGTGCATACAAAGTAGTGGTACAAAATAAAGCAAAACCCCCAGAGCGAACACCTTGCCTAGGCAGAGTTGCCTGTACTCGCTATGAGCATTTTGTAAAGTACAAAAGGAAAGCAGTTTTGTCAGATTTACAGATTATAACATTGTAATTAAAAAAGAATAGACAGAGGATGTACGATACAAACTATGCATACAGGAACCGGCAGGCAAAGGATTCATAGATTATTTTTTTACTGTGGCAGTTAGGTCATTACCTCGTAAAATTTATTTTGGTGGTCCATTATATAATCTCTAATTTATTTTTTAAATTTCTTTAACTTAGGTAATTGTTTGAGGTGTACTGGGATTAAATTAATAAACTTGGGGCCTAAAAAAATAGAGATCTTTGAGTAACTGGTTTTTTGAAAAATTGCACAGTAAGGATCATATTGACAGTGGAGCGAGTTACACGAATGTTTTTATACTCAAACCTTTCAGGAGAAATATATATTCTTTTAATGGAAAAAATTCTCTCTTTTCTGAAAATAATTTTCAGAATAGTATTTTGGACAGTTTGTAAGATGTTAATTGTGGTATTGAAGGCACCACCCCATGCTACAATACAGTACCTTATGATTGATTCGGCTACTGAATTGTAAAGCATAATTAATTTTTTTCTAGAGAGAATTTCTCTTAGCACATAGCACTTATGCATCAGGGCTCTCAACTGTTTACTAATGTGAACAATATGTTCTGACCAGCGTCCTAAAAAATACTTTATTCAAGATATTTTTTCTATTGCAGGACATTTACAGATATTTTTTTGACAATTCGAAAAATGCAATTTTATGGAACAATTAGTAGGTTGAAGTAGATTCTTCCGGGTCTTGCCGTGGTCGTCGAACTTCACTTGATGTTTCGCTGATCATCCTGTCAGCTTCTTCAGAAGGATTCTAAATACTGAATTTGTTGTGTTACCCTCCGCGTTATATACCTGGGCGCCGCTTCGCTGGTCATTGGTCGCGCTTGGTTCGTTTCGCTGCTCATTCGTCGTGTTTGGTTGACCGTAACTTACTACGGTGCTGGTACTTGGCAATACCAGTCTCCACGTGTTACTAAGTCGATACCCATCCTCTCTGTTAAAGTTGTTCACGTTTTTCATAATTTCCAGTGATTCCCTAATGATTCGCGGATAATAGCGCGTATTCCTGTATAATATATTGACGTCCTCATAGTCGATTTTATGGTTCTCGTTATTATGGACATGTTCTGCTATCTCCGACCTATCCGTGTACCCAAATCTGCAAAACGGCCGTGAAAACCTGCATTCTACAATTAGTAGCTTGGTTAACAATTGTAGGACTAAAAGTTCGTTTTTTTGAAATTTAAGGTAAGCATGTTGTAATTTAACCATGAATTTAACATTTATAAGCCGGATTCAGCAGTGAGTATAACATCTTCCCATTTTTTTCCTATGAATATTATAACAGTATCATCGGCGTAACATATGAGATGACCAGTGAAGTTATTAATTTTTGTGATATTGTTCATGTACACAAGGAACAGTATTGGACCTAATACTGTTCCTTGTGGTACTTCCATTTTTACGACCGAGTCGGAGCTTACCTCGTTGCCAATTTTTACTCTTTGGGTTCTGTTTGTTAGGTAATGAGACATAAGTTCGAGCGCCAGACCTCGGACACCAAAGTTGCTTAGTTTATTGAGTAATACTTCGTGACACACGGTGTCGAAGGCTTTAGCCAGATCTAGAAAAACTGCAATATACGTCGATGATTCGTTCAAAGCCCCGACTGCCTTCTCTAAAAAGTCGACAATGGTGTTCGGGTTTCATACAAATCCATACTGTCTGTTAGTGATGACATTGTGAGCATGAAAGAATTCACTTAGTCTTGTTTTCAAGGCGTTCTCAAAGATCTTGGCAAAATTATTAATTACAGATATGGGTCTGTAATTATTTAATTTAGTGGGGTGATCGGATTTGAAAATGGGGGTGAAAACTGATTCCTTCCACTGCTGCGGGATTTTTCCACATTGGAAGCATGTATTAATAATATGAGTTAGTGAAGAGACAATATATTCATAAATGTTTTTTTATTGTTTTAGCAGTTAATTTATCTGGACCAGGTGAACAGTTATTTTTTAAATTTGATATAAGAACAGTTACTTCACTTGTTGTTATCGGCTTCAGGAATATATTCGAGTTAATTATATCATTTATAAAGAAGTTATCTGATAAGTTTATTTTACTTATTTTGCTCGCCATATTGATACCTATATTTGTGAAATAATTATTAAACATATCGGCTTTATCTTTATTAATATTTATAAGTTCTTTATTGTCATTAGTAATACATATGTTTTCGATTAATTTAGGATTTTTTGTACGACCTGAGATATCATTTATGACGATCCAGATTTTTTAAAAGTTTGTTCCAGCTTGTGTGATTTTATTTTGATAATATTCGTTTTTTGCTTTTTTAAATTAAAGTATTAAGTCTATTTCTTTAATTTTTATAATGATGTTAGAGCTCTGGAGAATAATTTTTTATTAATTTCTTTTTCAGATAATCTCTTTGTTTAATAGAAGAAATTAAACTCAAGGTAATCCATGGTTTTATTTTCGTTATTTTATTTTTTATTTTTTTTGTTTCTGTGTAGCAAAATTCTTTATTCGGACGAATCAAAATTTTCTAATTACGGATTTTTCAATAGAGATATGCATTATAAGAGGACAAAAGGAAATAAACATTGGTGCAGAGAGACTGCTTTCCAAGAAAGATTTTCTACGAATATTTGGGTGGGTCTTTTAGGGACTAAAGTAATTGGACCTTATTTTTATGATGGAAAATTAACTGCTCATGTATACCTTAATTTCCTACAAAACGAATTTCAAGATTTTCTTTATGAATTACCAGTGGCAGAAAAATTAAATTATTCATATTTTCAACAAGATGGTGCTTCATCTCACACTACTGCAATATATACAAATTATTTAAATCAAGCTATGCCAGATAGCTGGATAGGCACCTATGAACCCATTCTGTGGCCAGCTCGATCACCAGACATTACTCCCTTGGATTTTTCTTCTGAGGTTACATTAAAGACAAAGCATTTATTTCAAACTGCCCCAGAAAATATTAAGGACATCAAAACCAGAATTAGAGACGTATGTGAGGCAATTACTCCTGAAATGCTGCAAAATTCAATGCGTGAGGTGTCTCATAGGACACGTTTGTGTATAATAATGGTGCACAATTTGAGCACTTGTAGTTAGAAAAATTAATACACACATTTTTTTTCAGTATGTTAGTAGGTTGGTTGTACTCTTTATACATAGTTTTTCGTTTTTTTTTGGATGTTCATTTTGTACTCGTACTTTTATTTATGAGATATTTGTATTAAATTGTAATAAATAATTACTGAAGTGAATTTTTACTATTATGGCATAGCTGATATTTACGATTCAATTATATGAATTGTGGTTTGCGTAAAATATTAAATATTGACACCATCCGTTAAAATTTTTGTGACACGTTTTATATCGTTAGAAAGAGAAAAAATAAACGGAATTAATGGTGTCATGGCCTACTTTGAGATTTGAATTTTTCATTTTTGTAGAAGAGCGTGTCAAAGAGCGTTTTTCGAATTTTTTGATACACATTATTGTTCTTATTGTCTTTGCCGTTTCATCCCTTTAACTTTTTTCGTATCTCCTCAAATAAGGAAGCTATAACCGTTTATGCTTTTCCTATTTTTCAGGTTTTTGGTGATATATCTCACATTTCAAATGTCTTTTACTGAAATATAGCTGGCAAAAAATGGGATAACTGTTTCTACAACTTTATTCTTTTACAATAGACATTATGAGAGATATTTGGTATGGCCCCTCGTAAAATAGATAGACGGTACATAGATTAATATAAAACAGGTGTATTTGCAATTTTTCCGAAGAGATATTATAATAGAATGTATAGAATTGCCGAACTAGACGGATGAAATGTCTAATCATAGGTTAGAAGAAACCAATATTACTATCAGCAGAAGAAAAAGGCGAGACTAAACTAATAATTGTGAGAGTTTTGCATATTATTTTTTTAACAAATTATACGATTTCCAAATACCTATCGCAGCACCACCAAGTAGAGAATTGCGCAACTTCTATGTAATAAACAAACAGATTGACAGCTGTACTCGTAACAATTACTGCTTTAAATATGTTTGAATTTAAAGGTCTAAAAAACATACATTGAAACCTGAATCTGTGTGTAGTTTGGTCATTATCTTTCAAGCTCGATTTTCAGTTCTAGCAGAACTTCAAATTAATGTAAACGGCTGCTATATATTTCTCTCTGAATTCGCAAAGAGCCTAAGCTTAACCTTTGACAAGATGTTGAGATTCAAACCTCATATTAACAACTGCATTCGCACAGCCTATATGAATTTAAAAATAATTTATAATAACCGCCATTTTTTAAATAAAAATGTTAAAACAATACTATGCGAAGCTTTTGTTTTATCAGAATTTAACTTTTCTGACTCGGTATATGATCCATGTTTAAATTCTGAGGATTTCCGTAGAATACAGGTTATTCAGAACTCTTGTTTAAGGTTAATCTTCGGTGTCCGGCGCCGGCAGGATATTTCGCATAAACGTAATGAAATTGGATGGCTTATCATGGTTAAACGTCGCCGTCGTTACTTACACTCAGCGTGCTTATTTCAGAAAATTCCAAATTATCTACATAAAAAAAATATCGTATAGGTCAGATGTTCACAACCTCAACATCAAATTTAACGTAACCCTAGCAATCTCCTACGCGCCGCACTGAATTATTCAAACGTCCATTTACTTAACAAATTTCCAAAATTTACGTATCATCTAATTTTAAAAACAAATCATTATCCACATTTAAACATCATGTTAAAAAGTATGTGTTTAAATAAATACAGTCAAGGATAATGGGAAAAAAGAGAAAAAGCGGAAATTAAAAGAAAAAGAAACAAGGGAAAAGGGAAAAAGAGAAAAAGGAAAGAGAATGAAACAAAGAGAAAAGAAAGAGGAAAACGAGGGGGAAAGGTTGGACGAAATGGCACATTCTCTATTCTCGCTTTCCTGCATTGTTATTGAGTTGTAGAATATATATGTATGTATTACCGTTTAATTGCTTATAAGTTGTACTATTCTTATTGAATGTGTTATTATTATAGTATGCTATACGCATAAGATGAAAAATAGGGGTAATGGCGCTCACTACCATATGATATTCAGAAAGTTTTTTGTGTTTGGTTTTTGCGGCCAATTAATTTGTTTTGTATTTACTATTCTTATTTCAAGTTTCATGAAACATTTAAGTTCTGCTTTTTATACAGGGTGTTGCATCATGAGAGGGACATAGCTTAATAGGAGGTAGAGAACATCAGTGGTAACCGGAACCTCCCATAGAAATGTCTCATTGGGCCTTCATTACGAAGTTACAGGGTGTTAAATAATTTTTGGCCAAACCTGTTTTTTGTCATAACTTTGACAGGAAATGAAATAACGGATTCATATTTGGTACGGCTAATGTACTAACGAGCCCCAAGAGGTACATGTACAAAAAAAAATATATCCAGGTCCGGACTCACTATAATTTATGTTTCTTCTTTGCATCAATAAAACATCACCCTGTATATATTTTTTTGAAATTTCGATACGATATTCGAAAAGAGCAAGAAAAAACAAACAAAATGGCCTATTTCATTTTTTTGTTACACCTTCGTGGTTATTTAAATACGTTGTTAAATGTGCAAGAAAATGGATTACAGAACCCTATTAAATGAGAGGCACGTGAAATAAATAGTTTTATAACTAAAATTTGCAAAAATTCTATTGAGCCTAGGTGGTCTGGGTGAATCCTAATTCCGGCACGTTTTAAAGGTCCATTTTGGTAAAAAACTGTGGTCCTAATAAGTAATCGGGTATGAAATAACAAAATTTTTAATCAATCACAGTAGGCTTGTTCAAAGAATAAAAGTGACAGATAATTTAAACCATTTAGGCCTAAGCAACCAGTTACTTTGATCAAGAAAATCATCAACATTTTATACTTAATAAAAATTGGAAAAGAGAACAAACTAAAATCTAAATAAATAAAATATTTTCCATTCAATTAACAATAAATAACAAAACAATAACTAAATGTGTTTAAAAATAAAACGTAATTGACACTAAAGTAAATTTTCAAAATGTCCTCCCCCACATTCTGTGCATTTTCTTGCGCGTTTAGAAAGGTCACCAATTGCTCGACGTATCATTTCTGGATTATTCCGTATTTCGTCGCAGGTTGTAACGATGCGCTGGATTAAATGTTGTCTACTTTCAATTTCAATGCTATGAACCTCGTTTTTTAAGTGGCCCCATAAAAAGTAATCACAAGGGTTACAATCAGGAGATCTTGGTGGCCATTCATGTGGACCCCCGCGTCCAATCCATCTATTAGGATACACATTGTTTAAGTGTTCTCTTACTTGAAGGTTAAAATGTGGTGGGGCCCCATCATGCTGAAACAACATGCCTCTTATACCGATATTTTCTAACATATTCGGTAAAATGTTTTGAAGAAAATCAAAGTAAATTTCACCATTCAATCTTTCTTCAAAAAAATGTGGCCCTATCAAATGTCTATTCACAAGTCCGACCCAAACATTTACAGAAAACCTGTGTTGCGAACGGCGTTGGCGTACCGCATGTGGGTTTTCCTGTGCCCATTTATGATTATTTCGTGAATTGTTTACTCCATCCCTTGTAAATTGTGCCTCATCCGTAAATAAGGTTCTGTAAATGACTGGGCGATGGTTAGACAACCAATGACAAAATGCCAGGCGGGGGATATCGTCGCCTTGTTGAAGACGCTGTACCTGCTGGATATGATATGGATGGTAACGTTCTCTTTTTAGGGTTCTCCATACTCGCCAATGAGGAATACCAGTTGCCAAACTGATTCGTCTAGTGCTCATATTTGGGTTTTCTTGAACTACGTTTATAATATTGTTTTGTTCCTGCACACCTTGTTGTAAAACACGCTCCACAACTGCAGAATTAGGAAACTTTCCGTGTTGTCTTGCATACTGGAACACCGTACTAAAGGTTTTATGATTAGGGCATCGACGACCAGGAAAACGCAGCCGATATTCTCTTTCCGCCGACCTACCATTTCCATTACAGAAACCATAGATGAATATTATGTCAGCATATTCCACGTTTGTAAATTTTACTGGCATAGTTAAAATATTTTCACAAGTTTTCACTAACTAAATGCGGATTATTGACACATTAAATTACTAACAAACAATTATTCAACTGTTTAGAAGATTTCTTTTTATTATCTGTCACTTTGAACAAGCCTACTGTGATTGATTAAAAATTTTGTTATTTCATACCCGATTACTTATTAGACCAGAGTTTTTTACCAAAATGGACCTTTAAAACGTGCCGGAATTAGGATTCACCCAGACCACCTAGGCTCAATAGAATTTTTGCAAATTTTAGTTATAAAACTATTTATTTCACGTGCCTCTCATTTAATAGGATTCTGTAATCCATTTTCTTGCACATTTAACAACGTATTTAAATAACCACGAAGGTGTAACAAAAAAATGAAATAGGCCGTTTTGTTTGTTTTTTCTTGCTATTTTCGAATATCGTATCGAAATTTCAAAAAAATATATACAGGGTGATGTTTTATTGATGCAAAGAAGAAATATAAATTATAGTGAGTCCGGACCTGGATATATTTTTTTTTTATACATGTACCTCTTGGGGCTCGTTAGTACATTAGCCGTACCAAATATGAATCCGTTATTTCATTTCCTGTCAAAGTTATGACAAAAAACAGGTTTGGCCAAAAATTATTTAACACCCTGTAACTTCGTAATGAAGGCCCAATGAGACATTTCTATGGGAGGTTCCGGTTACCACTGATGTTCTCTACCTCCTATTAAGCTATGTCCCTCTCATGATGCAATCTGAATGAATAAATTCTCTGATTTCAAGCCTTCTGTTTTACAGGAAAATTATGATTTAGTAGGAGTAAGCGAGACATGGCTAAACGAACATATTGATAATAATTCATTACATATTGACGGGTATAACTTTATTAGGAAGGATAGAGGTGCACGAGGGGGTGGAGTTGGGATCTATCTGAAATGGTCCATTGACTTTGAGCCGTTGAAGTTTTTCTGACTCGGTAGAGCAACTTTGGATAAAAATAAACATTAACAAAACTCCATTTATTTCTGGGGTGTTTTATGGACCTCCCAGTAAAAACATTTCTAGTTTATTGGACAACCTTGGGGAAAATCTAGCAAACTTTATTCTACAAAGTAACAATATCATATGTGGAGGTGATATCAACATTGATCTCATGGATGGTGAGTGTTCTAATGCAATCAATTTTTATAAGATTGTTGACTTATTTAGTATGCGACAAATTATTACTTCGCCCACAAGAATTACAAAAAATACTGTTACACTTTTGGATGTTGCACTTCTGATGAGATCAAGTCTTTTTCTAGTGGGGTAACTGAAGTACTTAATGTATTTGATCACCATTTGACGTCTATCTAAAAGCAGGGAAAGAATCATGTAGAAATTTTGAAGTTAGGAATTTAAAAAGCATCGATAAACATGTTCTTGATAATTTTCTTCTAATGTCACCATTTGAAAATATAATGCGTATCGATGACTTAAATGGTAAAGTGGATTATTTTAATACAATGATTTTGAATATTTTTGATGTATTAGCTCCCGTTCGTAACATTCAAACAAAAAAATATAGACCTCCATGGCTCACTGATAATATCAGATTGATGATGAAGCTTCGCGATGAAGCATAAGCCAAATTTAAAAAAACAAAAAATCCACACCTACAAAACTACAACAATTTACAAAAATTTAAGAGACATCACTACTAATACAGCTAGAAGCGAGAAAAAGGGATATTTAGAGTACTGTCTCCAACATTATGGTAGTAATGGTAAAGTTATCTGGCGAAAATTAAATGATCTTAACATTTATAGTAAACCAGCGTCTATTGCCATTCCTGACAATCTCAATAACCCAGACTTAATAAATGATCATTTTCTTCTGCCCTCTGCTAATGTTACTGCTCCGGATCCTAATTTAATTAGTTTTTATAACAATAATCATAAAGAAAATTTTAACTCTCTTTTTTCTTTCACTGCCGTTGATGAGACTGTCGTTTATAAATATTTGTTAGGAATAAAATCCTCCGCTACCGCAGCAGATAAAATTAATATTCATATGTTACTTCTTTGTTGTCCTTATATATTACCTTTTTTTTACATATTATTAATACTTGTCTTATTGAAAGTGTTTTCCCTGATTCATGGAAATTTATCAATACTATTCTATAACTAGCTTAAGAGAACTCCGCTCCATTTCAATTTTGCCAATTTTGTCGAAAGTATTGGAGAAAGTTATGAAATTTCAAATTTGCTCACATATTAATGAGTACAATGTTCTTCCGGCAAGGTAATCTGGTTTCAGGTCAGGACATAGCTGTACCACAATTTTGTTCGAAGTTACATATGATTTATTCAGAAATATTGATAACAACAAGACTGCGGCATTAATATTACTAGACTACTCGAAAGCTTTCGATACCATTAATCATGAGATATTACTGTCAATCTTGCATTTCATAGGATGCTCTGAATCTTCTTTAAAACTTTTTGAAAGTTATCTTCTTAATCGTAAGCAGTGTGTGGTCACTAGGAATGGTATTTCTGCCTTAAAACCAATTAGGTGCGGGGTACCTCAGGGTTCGATATTAGGTCCCGTTCTGTTCTCTCTATACACATGTGATTTTATCAAATGTATAAATCATGGCAAGACTTATTTATATGTCGATGACACTCAAATTAAATATTCTTTTGACCATCGTGACTATCTCTTAGCCAATAACATGATTAATCAGGGACTCAAGCGTCTTATCGCCGTATCTAGTGTTCATCAACTTAAAATCAACCCGCTTAAATCTACTGTACTAATCTTTGGTAAATTTCGTCACTCTATTCAAGTTCTGTTGAAAATTACTATTAATGACAATGTGTTGCCTTGTATTAAAGTAGCAAGAAATTTAGGTCTAGAGCTTGACACTGATTTGCGCTTTAAAAATCATGTTATTAAATGCTTAAAGAGGGCATACAGTAATCTGAAAATGTTAGTCCCGAATCGCCATATTATTCCACGTGCTTCTAAAATCTTATTATCAGACACGTTAGTCCTAAGTCATTTTAACTTCTGCGATGTTGTTTATAGTCCGTGCCTTGACTGCGAAGACACAAATAAAAGTCAACGTATTCAAAAGTCTTGCTTAAGATTTATATATGGCATTCGTAAATTTGATAGAATTTCATATAAATTAAAAGATGCCAACTGGCTAGATATGAAAACTCGACGGGAATTGCATTCGGCCACTCTCTACCATAATATCACCTGGTATAAAACCCCTCCATGTTTCTTTAAGAAAGTTACTTATAGAAGCGATATTCATAATGTTAATGTTCGTTTTCGTGGATCATCGAACTGCTATATGTAAAAGGCCATACTCTTACTCCATTTATTTACTTTATAACAATATACGCTCTAATCTAAAATCATTATCTTTATGCCAATTTAAAAGATCTTACAAGAAATTGTTGTATGAAAGATTTACTTGAATTCTTTACGTTCTTTTTTTCTATTTTGCGTCCCGTGTTTATTATTGTAGTGTTACTCATTTCTACCTATTTATTTACTTTGTAATACTTAGATTTTGTTTTTTTCTTCTCATTGAAAATTTTATTACTTAGGCTATGTAGGTACTTTTATTTCGAGTGCTGGCACTTTGTATCAGTTTTACTGTCTTTTGTGGTTTATAACTTATATCTCTTTTTCTTGTGGTTATCTAGATATTATGTCTATATTGTTATAAATTGCGAATAAATTCTTTATTATTATTATTATTATTATTATTTCATTAGGTCATCTTACATGTTATATGTATAATATTTGTAATTTATCTGTACTTGCTTAATGGAAAATATAGACCTATTATTATTACTATTATTATTATTTCCTTGCTTCCATAGGTTGGAAAAGCGGCTTGAAGTGGTAAATTATACACAGTGTGTTTCATTTTTCACCACTACACCCAATATCTCAGCCAGTTGTTGATCGATTTAGATCAAATTTGGTATACTTCTTGAGTTTCAGAATGTGATTAAAATGTTGTTTAAATTTTTTTTTTCTGAAATTAACTACGCCTACTATGATCAAAAGAAATTGGCAAAAATTACGAATTTTTATTAGCGATTGAGATAATGTTTTTGTTTTTACAGAATCTTGTTCGGTATGACCTAAACCAATGTATATCAAGTTTCGTTAAAAAATATTCATTCAATTACAAAAAACATCATATCAAAGAATTCAATAGTAATCAACCTACTATTCGAGTTACTTATTGTCAGATATTTACATAACTTGGTGGTCGTGTAATAATGACGCTAATCAAGTATTAGAACATATTTATATATTAAGTAACTAAACTTTTATTTTTGTGAAGTTATTGTAACCTAAACAACACGGAAAATTATTACTTAAACAAAAAATCGGCAGCTACTGGAAGCGGCAGGAACCTCCCCACTCGGTGGATATTTGAAGCCGAAAAGAGCATTAAATTGTGTGATAAGACGGCACTAAACATAATCCTATCTCATCCAAAATCTTTTCAGATCTTCTGTGATACTAAAAAAACCCTCAACTTAATGAATATACAACACTCGCCTGCGGCTCGTGCTGCAAACTTCATCTATGCGCGTTATTACCTACATTATCGCTCGTTGAATAATATACTATTAGAATATTAACAACTCTAACATCACTTGAACGACTAAGAAAGTCTAGTTATCCTAAATACTACAGATTTGTAAAGCAACAAACTGAAAATTGGTAAAGTGATAATCTATAATAAATTCACCAACGAAGTTACAGAAAGCATATGATATTGATATTGTTACATCTACCTTTAAAGTTTGTGACAATCCACTGGTGCAGCCACTAAAAGTTACAAATATGAAATCTTATTAACATGACATGACACCAACGTTATCGAATGACAAACGATGACAATGTCAATCGTCAATATTTGCTCATTGCAATTCGATTGCTCGCGGCTGTCTTTGTTAAATGAAACATTAGCATTTCAGTAATTTTACTAGGTTTTAGAGGAATATTTGTAGTTTAGTTCTTAGATTTGTTTGTATATATATTTAAAAACGGCACTAAACGTAATCCGCTCTACTTCTAGAGCAGTGAAGAAACCCTCACGCGTGAATTGATACGTGATGTGACGAGTTTCACGGCGTAATAGCTACGCGCATCGATCATGTCATGCGAAATGCGATCTATGCCATATTTCCTTTGTTTTTAATTTTTTTCACGGAAACCAAATCGAAAGGGTGGAAGTGTGATATATCGTTGAAATCAGAATTTTAACTGCTTTTCAATGGCTGCATTGCAAATTGAAAGTAATTATAAAATAAACAACTTGTTGCGTCAAAATGGCACTAAACGTAATCCGATCTCAACCAAAACCTTTTCAGATCTTCTGGGGCACTAAAGAAACGCACACGCAAAGTATGATTCAAATCCGTTCAGTAGTTTCGGCGCTATCGTGCTAACACACATACACACACAGACATTTTTCAAAAATCACTTTTTTGAGTTCCTAGGACCACAAAACGTAAAGATTTGATGTTATCTCAATTTTCGTTTTTGAACCAATTTTAGTAACCTCTCACAATTTTATTGTGGAGAGGTTAAAACATCATATCAAAGATTTCAATAATAATCAATCAGTAGATTGAATAGTAATTCAAGTTATTTACATAACTTGATAGTCGTCTAATAATGACACATTTTTTTATCCAAAACGCTATCATGAAATGAATATTTGAAATTCGTTTTGTTAAATTTCGAAAAATGTAAATTTTCAATAAAACTGCAACTCGATCTGGCTCAAGTACACCAGTATATTATTACATGTGTTTGAAATGAATTTAAATAGAATTAAAGTTTAGTTAAGAATATGAATTCTAAAAAGTAGGCGAGTCAAATTGGAGATATTCTTATTCAACACATACTATACGTAGTATTTCTGAATAAATACTTTACACAAAAATTTTATGGCACGAATTATGATTTCTCGTATTACCACGGTACATAGAAACAACAATGGCCCAATGACAAAGGATTTTCCGCGGCTTTTACAGAAAAATATATAGGCATTCTAGTTGTCAAAGAAGTCACCAGCACCTGGTTATGCAGTAGGGCAGTGTGCAATAGAACCCAATTCGACGCGCAACATTGATAGTTTTCAAAAAAGATCCTCCTACAGCAAAGACGTGTGATGCAGTCGCCTTTTTGTGTAGTGGGATTATCGATAACCCGTGTCGAATTTGGGATGATTTTAATTTTTTCTCCCAATATATTGCACGTGATTTTGAAAATAACAGACGGATTAAAATTTGAAAGTAAATTAAAGAAGCCAGGTCAAAAGTTATTGTAATTAATTCAGGGTTCCGTGAGGTGTAAAAGTTACAAAAGGAAACTTTCTTGACAAAACTGACCCCTATGCGATGAATGTGTATTCTAGTAAAATACACAAAAGGAAATTTTATTCGGTTGGTGGATTATACAAAACGTTAACGTAGTATAGGTCCTTGGTCCTTACGAGGTTATATTAAAAAGGAGATACGTTAAAAATTTGCAAAAAAGCGGATGTAACGATATTTCTTTCTATACTAAGATGTTGTCACAAATTAACTTCAATTTCTGCATATCATGTGTCTGCTTATCGCAACAAAAAAGGTATAGAGTTATTTAGCGGCGCATTATTGTAATGTTAACTCAAGTCAACAAAACAAATAGTAACAAAACAGATTTCTTTAGGTATTTTCCCAGTAGCGGATCATCCAGTAGGCTACCTAGGCTACAGCTTAAGGCCCCGCATTTAAGGGGGCTCTCAGCGTTATGGATTATAGGCCCAACGAAATATAAAAAGGTTTGAAAAACGTATTGGAATTATACAGGCTGTCCATTTTATCAGGGCACTCGAGAATATCTCACTTAATATCGATCGTACAAACAAAATATTTCTACGAAAATTGTGCCGATTTATATAACCTACAAAATGGTTTAAAGACATTTGAAATCCATGGCCTACTTTAAGAGCTGTGGCGGAAAATGTCGAAAATGCGGAAAACGTCTAGGCCAAATATGTCCGTTATTTGAAGAGATACGAGGAAAATTCAAAGGCGAAAATTTTTTGCAAAACAGACTGTTTCAATGAGGTTTTATCTAATTTTTTTCAAAACTGCTGTATTTTGAGATTTACTCTTCAGGCTGTTAAAACAATTATTTTGAAACGGGCGGGAAATGGCGCCATTAAATAGAGTATTTTCCTCCCTTTTCAACGATATATCACATGCCATATTTATTCATGGGTACTACGTTAGTAATTATAAAAACATTTTTTTTAAACCAATAATTTTTTTTTAACAAGCATTATACTTGCCGTGGAGAAGTATGATTAAATAAAACGATAAAATAATTCAATAAGTTGTTCAAATATTTGCTATAATAAAGCATTAACACGATTAAGAAGAATAAAGTAAATTCAGGTAACAAAAATAAAATAATAATCAAGAAAGCAACATGGAGCAATTATGGAAAGAGTATTCGCAGTAATGCCAAAGTGTAGAGGTCCTCCATAATAGCGTCACTCCTTATACAGAAAGTTAAAATGTCTTTACCAATTAATTTAAGTATAATATCCATTTGTTTGTATTTCATGATTTCACTATTATTTCAATTATTTTAAAATAGTTTTCTGTCAACAAACTTGACAATTTAATTTTTTGACAGATCATCTCAGTTAATACTTAAAATCTCAGTCAATCACACTCGTTTAAGAATTTAGAATTTTCAAAAATGATTTTCACTCACATTGATCATATGTTCGTTACATATTGCCAATGTAATTTTAACTCTGGATTAGCTCAAGTAGAATATAGAAACAGATTTCCACAAACACTACAGTCGAATAAAACACTGTTCAGAAAATTAGCTACGAAACTGAAAAATAATGGTTCATTTTTAAAGAAGAAGATAAGGTTGAACGGTGTTACTGATAATGTAAATAAGGTAAATCGAGTTATTAATTATGTAAGAAATAAAAATACAGAAAATTTGGAAACATCATTAAGAGAAATTCAAATTGCTTGTCATATAAATAAAACAAGTGGTAGAAAAATTTTAAAGAAAAATGGTTACCGGTGTTATAAAGCCAAAAAAGTTCACAATTTACAAGCGGGGGACAAACCAAGGAAGACGACTTTTTGTAGGTGGCTCTTGGAAAAGAATCGAGCCGATCCATTAATATGTAGTAAAATACTTTGGTCCGACGAGGCAAATTTTTCCAATAATGTATTTTTTTAATCGCAATATTCATTACAAATGGACTTCTGAAAATACACACTGGCATAGACCGACTTGGTTTCAAAATCGTTTTTCAATAAATGTGTGGATAGGTATTTTAGGCACCAATTTAATAGGTCCTTATTTTTATGATGGTCACCTCAGTGGTCAAAGGTACCTAAACTTTTTGAGAAATGAATTTAATGAATTCTTAGATGATGTACCTTTAGAGCATCGACAGAACTTTCAATATTTTCAACAAGATGGAGCTCCTCCCCACAATTCTCAGATTTGCCTAGATTATTTAGACGAAATTTTGCCTCAACATTGGATAGGTACCAATGGATTTATTCGATGGCCCCTCGTTTTCCAGATATAACCCCAATGGATTTTTTCTATGGGGGTATATTAAAGATAAGGTGTTTTCGACGACACCGCAAAATGTAGAGGACCTAAAAGTTTGAATTCAACAGGCATGTATTACAGTTACCCCCGAAATGCTGAGTAATGTTTTAAATGCAGTGCCTCGCCGCGCTCGATTGTGCATAAGTAATCGCGGTGGACACTTTGAATGATATCTTAAAAATTATTTTGAGGATTAGATAAATATTAATGTTCTGTGTGCTACATTATTTTTATTATTAATTTGTTTTTGTTACCTGAATTTACTTTATTATTCTTAATTGTGTTAATGTTTCATTATAGCAAAGATTTGAACAATTTATTGAATTATTTTTTTATTTAATCATACTTCTCCACGGCAAGTATAATGCTTGTTAAAAAAATTATTGGTTTTAAAAAAATGTTTTTATAATTACTAACGTAGTACCAATGAATAAATATGGCATGTGATATATCGTTGGAAAGGGACTAGAATATTCTATTTAATGGCACCATTTCCCGCCCGTTTCAAAATAATTTTTTTAACAGCCTGAAGAGTAAATCTCAAAGTACAGCGGTTTTGAAAAAAATTAGATAAAACCTCGTTGAAACACTCCGTTTTGCAAAAAAAATTTCGCCTTAGAATTTTTCTCGTATCTCTTCAAATAACGGAGATATTTGGCCTAGACATTTTCGATATTTTCCGCCATAACTCTTAAAGTAGGCCATGGATTTCAAATGTATTTAAACCATTTTGTAGTTTATATAATTCGGCACAATTTTCCTAAAAATATTTTTTTTTGTACGACTGATATTAAGTGAAATATTCTCGAGGGCCCTGATAAAATGGACAGCCTGTATACTCTGACGAAAAATTATTAGCAAAGATTGCTAATTATATAACTCACCCCCTGATTGTATTAATAAATCTCTCATATGAAGAGAGTATATTTTCTACAATACCAAAAAATACCTATAATTATACCCGTTCACGAAAAAGACGACAGAAGTTTAATATCAAATTATAGAAGGATAGCCCTACTATCTCCATTTTATAAAATCTATGAAACATTTTTTCATGGTAAACTCTCAGCTTACTTGGAGGTTGCAAACATAATAATTGGAAGGCAATTTGGGTTTAGAAAAGGTTGCTCTACCCAGCATGCCGTTTTCTCACTATAAAACTATATCTTAAATAATATTGACCTAAAAAATAATACCGCCTGCATATTTTTTGATTTAAAACGCGCGTTCGGCATAGTCAATCTAAATCTGCTGTTACTGAAACTTGATAAATATGGGATACAAGATAATGCTTTAAACTGGGTGAAAACATATCTGGACGATAGGACACAAGAAGTTGTTATATGTAACAACAGTATTACTTATAAATTCAACACTAGCCAAGTCACCATGCGCGTCCCCCAAGGAGGTGTTATGGGGCCATTGCTATAGTTGATTTTTATAAATGATATTGTTAACTGTTTTGGTGGATGGCTTGTGTCTTTAGTTGCTGATGACACATCTACTGCTGTCTCTGCTACGAGTATAACGGAACTCAGTTCTCATGCAAATGTTGCTGTACAAAATATGAAAACATTTTGTTCTGGCAATTGCCTATTATTAAATAATTCAAAAACTGAAATACCGTGTTTTTTTCATTAAAGAAACCAATCAAAGTGTTCTCGTAAAAATGAATAATAAGAGCATTCAGCAGGGGCGAGCGTAGGTGCGTCTTTACTATGTACATACTTTGGTATGCGATGTAAAGCAACGACAGGCGCAGTTAGTACTTGGATGGGTGACTATTCCAATGGAAACCGCGTCCTCGCCTCACACATCTTCCAGCGGCTTGTATATCAGTGTATGCGCGGAAGCTATACAACCTTAGGCGAGGGTTGTATAGGAGATATACCATCCTTCGGAGGGGATGTAAAGCCGTCGGTCCCTTGTCTATCAAATGTTAAGCAAGTAAAAGATCCCTACTCTTCTTAAGGGCAGAGGCTCGGCAAAATTCCTGCTTGGGGGTAGCTCGTCTACAGGCGTCGGTGTTAGGCCTCAGTAGCGGAAATAGGCCGACGTTAAATAAATGTATAAAAAAAAAACATTTCACTAAAGCATATTTGGTTATATCATCATATTTTGGCCCAAAGAATCTAGCCCTGAACTATGGTCGTAGGACGGTACCTTGAGGTTATAATTCGGTAATCGGTCTTTATGCCATCAATTCCTACTCAATGTTTTCTACTAAAGAGATAGATAGATAGCTATTTATTAGTTTTAATAGTAAGTTTCTTATGTCTATATTTTCGAGACGTCTGATGACTCACCGTATTGAATGTCTTGGCTAGTCTATAAAAATTCCTAATAGTCGAGGCCAGGAGTCAATATTCTTTGCAGTTTTTGCTTTTTTTGCCAGAGCGCCAATCTAGAGACCCCCCTCTCGTTCTTGAGGTCACTGAACAGGTTGGTGGGGGTCTCGCAATTTTTTTTAGTCTGCAACCTTTTCAAAGTGGCCAAAAACCACCCCCAAATCGCCCTCCCGCTTAGAAATGATTTTAGAATCCCAGATGAGCCAAACCACCCCCACCCCCTGATTTCCACCCCCTCCGAAGGGGTAGGAAATGTATTTTTTCATGAAAAAAATCTTTTCACTAGTGATTATTAAGTAAACCGGCTTCGTGTTTGTACGTTTATACACCATGTATATATAAAAAAACAAACACAGTTTCACATAAATTAGTTCTTTTAAAGTGCGAATTTATGATGAAATTGACAAATGTTTGCGATTCAGAATAGATAATGTCCCTCTCCCGTTTTCGAGGGTGCTGAGTCGATTCCCGGGGTCAAACCAATTTTTCCGCCTCGGCAACCCCCTCAAATTGGCCAAAAACCACCCCCAAGGTGCCCTTTTCCGTGAACCCCTTTATTCTTCCCAGTTTTTCAACTAACTGTTATTCCTTCAAGTAGAACGGAAAGTCCCTCGAGGGATTTAACCTCAGCCACCCTTACACCAGGCTTCCACCCCTTTAGGGGGTTGGAAAATTGATTTTTCTTGTGGAAAAAAATGATATTTTACAGCACGTGTTTCTGTGAGGAAGGTGGCAGGTGATCACGGTTGTGTAACCATTCCCAGGGGTGTTGTCACCCTTCAAAGGGGTGGAAAAATTTTTTTTTGGGAAGAAAATAATATTTTTGGACGCGTTTCTTTGAGGAAGGTGGTAGGTGACCAGGATTGTGTAACCACCACCGGGGGTTATTTTCATCCTTCGAAGGGGAGGGAATAAAATAATATTTTGTTGTAGGCGTACCACCTTCCTCAATGAAACCCCTCCTACAAAATATAATTTTTTTCCCAAAAAAATTTTTGTAGGCTATATATAGTGTATCACCTTTTTTAAACATAAGCTTTACTACCGATATTTTGAACGCTGAGAGACATTTTCCAATTTCGAAGCATATGTTTAAATATAAATATTAAAGTTTCAGTTATAAGATCTACGACCTGTTCTAGTGTTTCGGCTTTTTTTCTGTCAATGTCTATTGATTTTTTATTTTTCAGTTTCATAATATATTTCCTTACTTCGTTTTCATCAGTTGGGTAAAGAAACATCGAACTATTATTTATTTTTAGATTAACTTTATAATCAGTATCGCTTTCTATAGATTATCCATATTCTTACCCATTTCAGAATAAGTTTTATTAAATATTTCACAAATTTCTCTTGTATTTATGATAATTTTATCGGAATTTAAAATGTCACATATTATTTTTATTAGATTTATTTTGTATTTTATTAACGGTATTCCATAGAACTTTATTACTATTTTTTTCGTTCTCTATCCCTATTTATAATAGACAGTTGACTTTAACATTTTTAAATATAATATATTCTTATTGATTATAAACTTGAATAAATAATCCATGATATTTTACTTTTATATTTTCTGTTTTTCTTTATCAGTAATTATATGTACTTTAATTTTTTGTACTAAATAAGTTTATTAGACACTCTGCATCCTCACAGTTAGAAACATCTTGCCAGGTAAAAGAACTTACCGTAAAAAAAGTTTTGCTTTATGCTGTTCTATCTAAATTTAATATATTAATCGTACTATTGTTCCTGAATTTAAAAATGTTCAGATACACAAAAAAATTTATCGAAGTATTTTCCTTCATTCTACTATGTACTTTGCATTGTTTACTACACTCAAATTTTAAAATCTGACTTGCTCTTAACCTAACCTAACCTTTTTTTTCTTTTTACTGAGGTATTTGTTCTGCCTTCTCCCCAGCACTGTATGAGACTTCCTGTCCTGGCATACTCACTAAAACCACCCCTTTTCTCCCTTCTCTTACCCGGAACCGCTTATCGCAATACGTCAGGTTAGGTGGTGTCTGTTCATCTGCTTCCTCGCACATTCTAAATTCTACCTCGTTGCAGCCGCCTCTCCTCCGCCTCTTTTTCCCTCATTATTGTTCTTATGAATACGTGTATCCTCCTCCACTTTTCCATATTCTCTATCATACTCAGAGTCGTTCTCTATATTTAGTATCACCCCCAGCTCCTGATTGATTTGTCTTCGTTCAACCTCCCATCGCTTGTACTCGAAAAGAGTATGAGCTGCAGTATCCACCTGTCCGCAGTACTCGCAGTTGTCGTCCTCCGTTTTACCAATTCTCTTTGTGTACTCCTTGAATGAACCATGCCTCGTAAGTACCTGTGTTAGGAAATAATCTACTTCCCTGTGTGTACATTTCACCCATTCGCTCAAATTTGGTATAAGCTGCTTTGTCCATTGTGCTACATCCAATGTATCATTCCACATCGCCTGCCACCTCTGGATTATGCGTGTTCTTTCTAGTGTTTTAGCTTGTTGTGTGTTTTCCTCTCTCCTGTTATATACAGCCTTCCTCTCCTCTGCTAGTAAATCGATGGGTATTATTCCTGCAACCACCTGCATTGCTTTCGTCGAAACCGTACGATAGGCGCTTATCACTCTAATAAGCATTTTCCTTTGAATCCTAATTAACTTCTGCCTGTATTTCCCCATTTTAATGTCATGACACCAAATAGGTGCTCCTTATAGTAGGATTGATTGTACCAGGTTGTACAGCATTTCCCTTTTCTTTGACCCTGGATCTCTTATATTAGGGGTAATTCTGGTTAAAGCGGTTACTTTCTTCTCCGCCTTTTCGACCGCTGCCTTTATATGCTGACCAAAACTCCTATTTTCGCCTAGGGTAATACCAAGGTACTTTATGCTTTTCTTGTGATGTAGTTGGACTTCTTCACATTTAAAGAACTCTTCCCTATCTCTTTGTCCTTTAAGTATGACTACTTCCGATTTATAGGGGGCTAATTTTAGCTCCTTATTCTGCATCCAGTTATTTATTTGCCGTAGGGCTTCGTCGCCCTTCCACTTCAATTCGCCTTTGTTTCTAGCATTGACCACTATTGCTAGATCGTCCGCATAAGCTAGTGTATGCACTCCCTCCGGCATTACCTTCCTCAGAACGTCGTCATACAGTACATTCCACAGAGTAGGTCCCAGAACCGACCCCTGTGGAACTCCAGCTGTAATCTCCATGCAGGCACCCTTTTCTATATACAGAGATCTCTCCTCTAAATAGTTGTCGATTATGTTCAGTAGAGACCTTGATATCCCCCTTTTCTGCAGGCTCTCTAATATATGATTCCATGATGCTGAATTGAAGACATTTTTCACATCAAGGGTGATCAAGACTGCCCACTTACACTCTCTTCGCTCCCTAACCAAGCTTATCACTTTCTCCACTGCTTGTATAGTTGACGTCCCTTTTCGAAAGTCATACTGATTGTCTGAAAGCCCTCCAGACTCCTCCAGTTCCCTTTTCAGCCTATCTCTCACTAGACCTTCATATAATTTGCCAAAAGAGCTTAGAAGACAGATTGGTCTGAGATTCATATCCTCCGGTTTCCCTTTTGGGATCAAGACTAGCTTTGCCTCCTTCCAATTTTTTGGGAAGCTTTGCTCTTTGAGGATCCCATTCATTAGGTTAAGCAGAACTGTTGGGGCAATCTCCTCTATTTTTTTCACTGCTTCCATAGTAATCCCATGCGGACTTGGTGCCTTTCCTGTTTTCACTTTTCCAAGAACCCTCTTAAGTTCTGTTTCTGTAAATATTACTACCGTAAACCTAACCTAACCTACTACACTTATTACATAAAAAGATATGTCTATTCATATGTTACAGGGAGGAGGAAGTAATTAATAACAATATAGCAACATATTTAATCAGTTTTATTTGTTTTATTAACATAATACATGTTTTACACAAGTCAATATATTACAGAACACTAATTCTAAAAATCTAATTATGTGAGAACATAGTTATACTAATTAAGACATAATATGTAAAGGAAGTGTATTAAAAAAAAATATGTTACAAGTCACCTTACTATGCTTTAAGTGAAATTTTAAGAACAATATGCATCCTATTTTGATCAGGTAAGTTTACTGTCAAGATTGCAATATGTTATAAATCATGTAAAAAGTATCTAGTATATAAAATGTTCGGAACATATTCTTGCATTTTTTATTTTCGATTCGAGAAAATCATCTCTACGGAGCGCTGCTGGGCTAGGCACGTATTTCTATTCTTGCAGGCTTTACTTCTCGTCTGGTTTGAGTAGATGGAAATTCAAAAAATCTCACTGTTCTTTTTCGATTCCATCAACTAGTGCACCCAACAACAGCCGTCGTCGACATTCTGTTTCTAAAATGGTAACAAATTTAAACTTATTGATTAGAAACTTTTGAGCTTGAAATACAACCCTGCCAAAAAGTGCTCATATAAATAATCAAAATAAAGCTAGGGGGTTCTATGAGACTGATATCCGTTTTTGAAAAAAATTAGTCGATTCCTCATATCAATATCCATAAAATTCCAAGAGATATTCATCCTCAATATGATGGAAAGTTGTTGTGCAACATAATGTAATAGAAACTTGATAGCTAAAATTGTTATCGTCATCTACATAGATCCACCTCATGCTCACAGAAAAATATTCATTTTCAATTATTTTGGATATGTTTCTATATGCCATTTTTGGCAGGGAATTAGTAACATTGCCAGAAAATATAAATTTCACAGCAATAGATATTAATTTCTTCTAAAACCGTTAATGTTAGCAAATGGAAATTACTACTACCTAACCTGTTATATACTATGTCAATATTGGCTTATACCATATTATTTAAGAATGCATATATTTAAAAAAGTCATATTATGTACCTACTTAACAAAAACACCGAAAAATTAAATTATTATCGATATTATCGATATATTAGCTTATTTACTTATTTATTTATTTATTTATTTACACTTACAAACATTCAACATATAAAAAAAATCCATTTACAGAATGGGTACACATGACAGTTATTAGATAAGTAGAATACAAAATAAGATATTTTAATAATACTAAACTACTGCTACTACTAACTACTAACTAACCTACTAGTGATATTTACAAAATAATATATAATAGATATATAATATGATGAAGTAGAATATGATATCAGTAATTAAATGATTACATACAGCAAGATAATTTAATTGTTAAATTGCATTTTCTTTATTGAGGCTACACTGCAGTCAAATATATCAATAGAGTTTTGCTTATCATTGTATGCAGTACACATTCTATGCAGTGGTGAGAAATGTTTTATGTTGGTTCTAGTTCTGCTTAATTGGAAAGTTGAATGTTCACGCGCGGTTAATCTAGGCACATGAAGATTCAACATTCCTAAAATTTCAGAACAATCCACGGTATAATGCAATAGCTTGTGCAAGAATATAAGCTGCGATTTTTCTCTCCTATCTTGCAGACTATTTAGGGAGAATCTGTCCAGCATCGAGGACTGAGAGATGCCAACGGGGGTATATTCCATCCTCTTTAAAACAACAATATTTTAGAAACCTTCTTTGAACTATCTCTAAATTCTGGATATGGATATTGTATGAGGGGTACCAAATGATTGAAGCATACTCTAATCGCGATCTTACAAATGTACTAAAAAGCAGTTTTAAAGTGCTAATATTGTTGAGATCACTAACATTTCTTAAAATAAACCCTAGTGTTCTTAGGCTATCGAATGTGATACCATTGATGTGACCAATAAACGAGAGCTTCTGATCAAACGTTACTCCTAAATCTCGGAAGGTTGCTGGTCTGTTTATGTTAGTGTCGTTTATGTCATAGTGGAAGGTGATCAGATTTGTTCTGGTACTATAGGTCATAACATTACATTTTTCGACGTTTAAAGGTAGTTTATTTGCAACGCACCAATTATGTACTTTCAATAAGTAGTTTTGCAGATTTATACAGTCCTCCACGCTTCCTATGTTACAGTATAGTTTCATGTCATCCGCATACAGTAGACAGTTTGCAAACGATGTCATTAATGAAGATATTGAAGAGTAGAGGGCCCTGGTTGGACCCTTGAAGAACACCGGATGTTGCTAAGACTTCGACAGACCGATAGCCAGAGCATTCAACATATTTCCTACGATGTGTAAGGTACGATCTAAAAAATTCTAACATACTCGTTGAAAAACCATGAATCTGAAGTTTTGTAATGAGAATGCTGTGGTCCAATCTATCGAAGGCCTTAGAAAAATCAGTATATACATCATCAGTTTGAAGGCCTGCGTCTATAGATTCAGCCATAAAGTGTGTGATATAGAAGAGGTTTGTGACAGTGGATCTACCTTTAATAAACCCATATTGAAATTGACTTAAGCGGTTGTGCATATAGAAATACGTATGTTCATGTAATAGGATTTCGAATACTTTAGAAAAGTTATTGACTATCGTAATCGGTCTGTAATTTTCGATATTGGCCTGTTCGCCTTTTTTAAAAATGGGTACAATTTTGGACATTTTCCATTTATTTGGAAATGTTGTAGTTTCAATGGCAAGATTGAAGAGTATTTTTAACGGTTGAGCTAGGACAAAGGCGCAGTCTCTAATGAGAAATGCTGGTATTTTATCCGAACCGGTGGTAAATTTAGGTTTTAGTTTTTTTAGACTTTTGTAAACATCAGATTCATCGAATTTATTCAGATAGAAATTATCAGCGGTAATATCATTGTTATGTTCAATATTTAGTGGGTCAGGTAGTATATAAGAATTTTGGAAAAAGTCTGCGAACGCATTAGCAATATTCTGTTGATCCGCAATATTAGCACCGTTATAATGCATCGATGTGGGTACACTGGACACTTTTATAATAATAATAATAACTCATTTATTATTTATCAATATGTACATACAAAATATTTAACAAAATAGAATTTAATTGTGATAAATAAACGGTAAAGGTTCAGAATTCTGAAATAACAGATTCTGCTCTTCCACCAATACTCGGTAAATTATAAAACGCAATTTATAAAGATGGAGAAATAGGGATGAAGAAAGAGACTAAGACAGAGAAAAAACGGAAGGAAGAAAGGAAGAAAATATGAAAACGTTGAAGAATTAATGTGATCGCTGGTTTTGCAATAAATGCTTCTTAAGTTTAATTTTGACCGAATTATATGATAAGTTAAGATCCATGTCAAAAATTTTGTTAATACATTTTTCAGCGTTATATGAAAAAGACCGTTTAAAAATTTCTTTGCGGTGTTGAGGAATAGTAAGTATATTTTTTCTGCGAATATTTATATCATGTAAAAAGGTGGTGATTTAACTTTTAAAATTTTAAAAAATAAGCAACTCATGTGAAGTTGCCGCCGATTATACATACTTAACCATTTAATATCTTGGAGCTTATGAGATATTCGGTGGCGCCTTCTAATTCCATAAATAAAAGGTAAACAGGAGTTTTGAAGTTTCTGTATGCGTCGAACGTCAGTGGCGCCTAAACAGGGTCCGTAACACTATCACAGTGATTGAATTGGGATAATACAAGAGAATCGCATAATTTTTTTTTAATATCATGGTCTAGAAAGTGGCGTTGTGTATATTTCGTTTTTAAAAATAAATACCCTTTCTGCAATTTGCTTGTAACATGTTCTTTAAATCGAAGTTTACTATCAATTATAAGACCCAGACTTTTAGAATAATTTTTAAATGGTATTATATCATTTCCAATACGCAAACTAAGATCATTGTAAATAGTATTTCTTATATTTTCAGTACAAAATAGTACGGCACAGGATTTAATAGGATTAATCTTCAACAAATGGTTAACAGAAAAGGTAAAAAGTGCATCTAAATCCTTGTTGATCAGTTGGTTGGATTCCTCTAAGTCGGTCAAATTGAAGGAACAATATAATTGTGTATCATCAGCGTAAAAGTGAAATTTACAAAATTTTAATGATTCGCAGAAAGTTGATGTATAAACTGTGTACAAAAGTGGACCTATGATACTCCCTTGAGGAACACCTGCTAACACATTACGTGATTCTGATGTGCTGTTGTCAAAGTGAACTTGTTGAAACTTATCCGTTAGAAAAGAGTATAACAGTGTGCAAGCACTGTCATTAAATCCAAGGAAATGCAACATAGATATTATATAGTATGATTCATCATATCGAATGCCTTGGAATAGTCTAATAAAATTAAAATTCGAATCTTATTTTAGTCGCTGGCTTTAATAATGTCATCTGTTATATCCAAGAGAGCTGTAGCACAACTATAACCCTGCCTAAACCCGGATTGTTTAGTTGGTAATATGTTATTGGCGTTTAAGTGTACTCTTATCTGTAATTCCATAACTTTTTCAAATACTTTTGACAAAACAGGTAAGATACTTATGGATCTCGCATCACTGAAAACAGTCGGATTGCTGACCTTCGGTAGAGGTATGATTTTAGCTTGTTTCCATTCCACGGGAAAATATTCAGTTTTTATGCATTCATTGATGATGTGTGTGATAAATGGGATTATAAAAGGACAGCAAAGTTGGATAAGAGTTATATTTAACATATCTAAACCGAATGTTGTTGACTTTATATTCTTTATTATGTTAGCCACGGTAAATTCATTAGTTAGTTCGAAAGAAAATAAACTAGGCACACCCTGCTTAACATTGTTCGAATAAAAGTTTATTAAGTTGTCATCGGGCAAAGAATTGTGAACGGCAGAGTTAATAAAGATTCTTAATTGCATCAGCATCTTTTAAGTTGTCCGGTATATTAAGTTTTTTATTTTTTGCAAAATTCAGTTTTTTTAGTTCTTTCCACTTGTCTTTAATATTGAAATTTTGCAGTTTAAATCTCAAGTAAACCTTTTTTTCCGTTTTTATGGCAGAGTTTGTCAAGTTTTTCAATTGTTTATAGTATGTCCGCTGTTCAGGTGTACCTGTTTGTTTATATTTTTTATTTATGCTTTGTCCCTTAATTTCTGCATTAATTTTATGTTTTCAGTTATCCAAGGTACATAGCTATCCTTTTTAATAGTGAAAGTTTTGATAGGGGCGTGAAAATCAAACAGCTCAATAATATTGTTGTTAAAAAATGAAATTTTTTCATCATTTCAATATTGTTTACGATATATATTAGATTCCAAGGCAGTTTCTAGATCTTTTTGAAAATTATTAAAATTTATATTTTTTAGAGGCCTGTAACAAAGTGTTTTGGAATTCACTTTCGTTAAGCCCTGACTGATTTTACAATAAATAAGAAGATGATCTGATATTTGAATATCCATAACTCCAGTTATACAAGTTTCATTTTCATTTTCAAAATTTACCAAAATTAAGTCTATTATGGATACAGTTGTATTCGTGATGCGTGTTGGCTCGTTAATTACTTGTTTAAGGCTAAATGTATCCAAGATCGAGTTTCTTTTAATATTTATGAATTGTCAAAATTTCTGTGGATTATCAAAAATGTTTTCCTCCAGTGCTTTGCAGTATTCTTTGTAAGCAGTATCAATTGATTTTTTAATTTGTTTTCTAAGAGATCTAAATTCATTTAGTGACTGAATATCCCCATGTGTCTTGTATTTTTTCCATGTGCGATGTTTTGAATTAATATCTTTAATTATTTGAGATGAGAACCATGGAGGAAAATTTCTATTATGTTTTTTGGTTTTGAGAACATATGTGTCTAGTATTTCATAAATTTTGTCATAAAATTGCTCACACGCTAAATTTATGGCGTTAAAGTCATTAAGAAAGTTCCAATTGACTTCAGCCATTTATTGATAGAGATCAATATAGTTGGCCTTACGAAAATTATAAAGAATATTAGTTTTCTGTTTATTGATGCCACACTGCAAAGTAACATTTAATAATGCAGTTAAGGTCGGGTGATGGTTATCTTCATTGATCAGAATGTTCACAGCTTTTTCGATTTTACTGTCGATATTTGTAAGTGCCAAATCTAATAGTCTTTCCATAGAGTTTTTTATAAAATTGCGTTGAGCTATATCTAAGAATTTAAGAAAGTTTAGTAAAGGTACAGTACGTCCTACTGGTTTGTTTGTTATTAGATAATTAGAGTAATCTGCAATGTTAAAATCAAAGTATCATGACTTGTTGGTTGTATATATATTCTATGGCGCTGATTATATCAAATATCGAATGATAATCATTAATAGTTATATTAGGAGGTATATAAACAGCGAATAGATATAACGTATTATTGTCCAATACTATATTTTTACTCCAACAACATCAACAAAGAATAAATCATTAAATTTTGCTTTTAAATCTAATTGACTAGTAGAGATTACATTTACAGTTTACGAGTTAACAGTGATGTCAACATACCTCGCAAGAATTTTCTTTTTCTAACAACAGCACATACGATATATATCGAAATTTCTTTCAAACTAGGATATAAAAAAAAAGTTAATAAACCATATTAAAAGTATGCACCACTAATATTAGAATCGATTACAAACTAAAACGTAGTCTTATTTATGTCAAATTCTTCAAAATGTCCATGGATCGGTTTCCAGGCTGTCAAATGTTGACGTCACTGCTAGTACTCCATTGGAATAAAATTTATACTACTTTTACTTGAAGTAGTGCCCTCTCTGATTTTGTTCACATAGTGTCGATGTGTAATTTCCCATTTCTGGCAACTAGTCACCTGTGGAAAAAATATGTTTGTGACAGTTTAAATTTGTGGCGAAATGACAATTTACGATTATGTATGTATTCAATAATTCTTTTCAAAATGGTATTAGTATTATTATGCGCAAGCATCAGTGTGTTCTTAATAATTTGCTACCAGATATTTGCGAAAATATTACTGTATATGGAAAATCACTTTTTCAACGAAGTGGTAAGAGAAATATATATCTACGACGACGACGACATACTCGAGTTCCCAGAAAAAGGTGATGGGGACCTGCCGCCTTTAGAGCCGGAAATACCCATGACTAGAATATTACAGAATCGTAATAAAAAAAGAAGTAGGATTACTAAATGGGAGCAAAACTTTTATCAGAAAAATCCTCAGTTGATTAGAAGGACAAAAAGCTGTATTGATGTGTTGCAGGATAAACTAAGAAACGCAAGCAACGATAGTCTCATGAGAAGAAGATTAAGTGAGCTTTATTAAAAATAATGGACTTAACTCATTATTGGCTATGGTTATAGGTTCAACGTTCTCAAAATCAAAACATTTTTACCTCATAAGCAAAACTAGTGGCCTCTGAAAAAATCGCCATGTGACATAAGTTCAAATTCGTGTCAAAATGGCAACATTATGATTATGTATATATTTAATATTAATATTCAAAATGGTACTCGTATTATGCGCGAGTATCGCCGTAATTATAATTATTTCTTACCAGATATTTTTAAAAGTATTTTCGCATATGGAAAATCATGTCTTCGAAGAAATGATAAGAGAAATATATATTTACGATGAAGACGTCTTCGAATTTCAAGAAAAGGGTGACGGCGATTTGCGACCTTTGGAGCCAGAAATACCTATGACAAGAGTGTTACATGATCACAATAAAAAGAGAAGTAGAATGACTCAATGGCAACAGGAATTTTATCAGAAAAATCCGCAGTTCCTAAGGAGAACGAAAAGTTGTGTGGACGTGCCCCAAGACAAACTAAAGAACCCAAACACTGATAACATAATAAAGAGGAGATTAAGTGAAATATATTAAATAATAACTAATTTTGGATCATTTTACAATAATTTTATATTATTTTAGTCGCAACTGATATCAAATATAATCTCTTTTATAAATTTATTGATTTTACTACCCCATTTTTTACGTGAGTTAAATACATTACCTTTAATTCGACGTGTGCTAAATGCCTTGATAAGCTTGTCTCTAGAAGTTACAAAATATTTTTTAGTAGTTTAAAATAAACACCTTCACCTCAAATGCACACGACCAAGAGAATAAGTAAAATGCATGGGTAATTTGTTGTCGACGGAATCGCCCTAAAATCTAGCAACAGAATCTTTAGGTCATTCTGAATAAAAGTTGTGATGTGTATAAAATCACAAAATATCTTTATTTCAAAAATACAGCAGGTCGTAGCTCCGAAATATAAAATTTTAAAATCGCGATTTTATGTATTTTTACCAAAATGAACTTATGTATTGGTTTATATGAAGTAGTTATATATGTAAAATAATGTGTACTTATGTAAATAAGTATAATATTCGTTTCTCTTATTTATACGCAAAGCAGGAATCAATATTAAAATATTAAATTAAATATTAATTTAAATTCTTAAATACCGATATATTTTCTGAACATTTGCAAAGCATACGTGGCAGAATATTTTTTGCATCAACAACATCGACGATAAGGTGAACTTTTTGACAAAAAATATTATTTCATTGTTGGACGTACACGCACCTTTGCGTTATGCGCGTATGAATAAACCTTATGCGCCGTGGATCACACACAACATAAAAGTTTTAATGAAACAACGTGACAAGGCCCTAACGAAATATAAAAAAATGCAAGTGCTGAGAATTGGGACAATTATAAAGAGTCGCGCAACTATACAACCGCCTCAATACGTAGAGAAAAACTAGCTTTTATTCAATACTCAGAACAATAAGGTTCAAAAGTTTGTTGGAAATCATTGAAAAACTTAAATGTAACTACAAAAAAGAACTACAAAAATGTACCTGATAATTTAAATGAACCTGATTTAATTAATGACTATTTTCTATCCGTTTATAACAACAAAGGAGTGCCACTAAATACTTTAACTTTTTATAAAACTAATAAATATGATAATACTTTAAACTTCTCTTTCGAAACTGTGGCTTCTGAAGTAACTGCGAAAGTAATTAATGGCTTTAAGTCGAATTCCTCTGGTATTGACGAAGTTTCGTTGCAAATGGTAAGGCTGTGTTGTCCGTTAATTATACCATATTTAACACATTTAGTAAATGTCTGCCTTGTTGAAGGTTTTTTCCCCTCAATGTGGAAAGAAGCAATAGTATGCCCAATGCCAAAGATAAATTGCCCAGCGGAAATCAAAGATCTTCGACCGATGAGTCTATTGGCAATATATAGTAAAACATTGGAAAAAGCAGTTTATTTTCAAACAGAAACATACTTAGTCAAACATAAGTTATTCCCATAATATCAATCAGGTTTTAGAGCAGGACACAACACTTGCACAGCACTTACCAATATATCGGATAATATTTTACGGGATTTGGATAATAAACTTGCTGACATTTTAGTTTTCCTTGATTATTCAAAAGCGTTTGATTCAGTTGATCATTTATTACTATGCGCAAAGTTACGATTTTATGGTTTTAATAATGTAAGTGTTAGATTTTTTTCAAGTTTTTCAATTGATTGTTCCCAGAGAGTTAAAACCGAGTCTGGAACATCAGAGTCAAAACCCGTGGTTTCTGGTGTTCCACAAGGTTCGGTTCTAGGACCACTTCTGTTCATATTATGTACAATGGATCTTGTCGACAACCTTAAATATATGAAAATCCAATCTTACGCAGACGATGTACAACTTAAGTATAGTTTTAATGTAGACAATCTACCCCGCAGCTGAAAGACATAAATAGTGATCTCAATTCCCTAAACGTTTACGGCACCAATCACAATTGAAATTAAACATAGAAAAGTGTTCTGCTATAGTATTCTCTTCCAGATTTCGCTATAATTATGTAATTAACCATATAGAAATAGCAGTTGATAATAATGATAATTCCATTTGTAGAAGAGGCGAAAAACCTTGGCGTTATATTTGATAATAAATTAAGTTTTAATGCACTTGTGAGCAACTTAGTTAAGAAATCTTATATATGTCTAAAGTTACTATACGCCAACAAGCAGTTTCTGAATTTTAAAACAAGGAAAATGCTGTGCGAAACGATTATTTTACCTATCTTTTACTACTGTGACACTATTCATTTTTGGATACAGTTAACAAAAAACACATCCAGAAAGTTCAAAATACTTGTTGTCGACTAATATTTGATTTAAGAAAGTTCAATCACATTAGCGAAAAATTCTCCGAGCTAAATTGGCTAAAGATGGACGGTACATGGAAATTGCATTTCTTAGTTTTTATACATAGAATTTGTATCACGTCTTCTCCTGCCTATCTTAGAGACAAACTAATTACTCGTAAACAGACGCACGATCTAAATATTCGTCACATCGACAATTTCACCATGCCGCATCACTCTACCGCAATGTTTCAAAAATCTTTTACATATAACACTGTTAAATTGTACAATTCATTAAATCCAGAGATAAAAAAATATAACATTTTTACCTTCCGCAAATATTTAAAGTCACTTTTAGCAGCGCAATGATGAAACTGTTTTCATTGTTACTTATTAGTGTCATATGATTATTATTGTTACTACTTATTATTACTTTCTCATTATTACTTTATAATTGCCACTGTTTTCATCTTTTCTTTTATCTCTTTTATATTATTTTACGCTTTGTTTATATCTACATACTTAACTTGTAATTACAGTGTTCAGTGGAGGCTAAACTTCGCCCTTTAAATAAAGACATTATTATTAATATTTGCAAAAGTTATTAGTATATGAAAGCTTCGCATAGTATGCTGTAGTGCACTTTTCTTTTAATATTTCTGTGTTCATATGCATTCAAAATTTAATATTTAGTTACATGCAATGTAATATAGGAAAAAGTATTACTCTGATACTCATGAAAATGAATAAAAGATGCTTACGCAAATACGTAGAATTCTATTTGCGCCCCATATAAATCAACAAAACAAACAAAATATAAACAAGATCATATAAAGCATTTTTTTGATAAGTACACAGTATTTTACATATATAACTACTTCATATAAACCAATACATAAGTTCTTTTTGGTAAAATATACGTAAAATCGCTATTTTAAAATTTCGGATTTCGCAACTACGACCTGCTCTATTTTTTAAATAAAGGCATTTCATGATTTTACGTACATGTCAACTTTTATTCAGAATGACCTAAAGATTCCGTTTGTAGATTTTGGAATGATTCCATCGACAAAAAATAACCCATGCATTTGGTGCTGGGTCTTTAAGTTGGAATAAATAAATAAATAAACACCACACAAATTAGACAACCCCCAATTCCAGAAGTCAAGGCTTGTGCGGACGGGGGTTACACATTGAAAAAACGCGGACATACAACCATTTCCTCCGACAGTGCCGGAGCTAGATTCGAACCAAGTGGTGCGATGTACGTGTGATTAATCGCGATTGCCACCTCGCGCGCCTTAACCCACTCGGCTATCGACCAGAATGTTTACTTATAGTGGAGTAAATATAGATTTGTAGAGAAAATTTTACACGGAGCAACGTGACATAGAAAAATAAGTTTGTTTTGATGAAACTAAGAATACCATGAGTTTTCTACTTCGAGTAGGGGGGGGAAACTTTTTTTTCTTCACTGAAAAGGGGTAAATTGGTCATTTTTAAAGGGTGGTTTTTCAGTTTTAGTTTATTTTGGGTCCTTTAAAATGCTAGTTAAGAAACGAGAATGTTATTATGTCAAAGAACCTTCAGTTCAAATTTCGTGAAAATCGGTTCCCGATATGTACATATTATATATGCTGAAAAAACGTAAAAAACTGAATTACGGCCAACTTGGCCAAAATTTAACCGAATTTGATGAAATTTTAGATGAAAGTAACTTATGCAGCCATGAAATAGCCTGCCAAATTTTAGCAAAAAATATTCCATAATTTGTTCGCAATTCCATTTTTAGTCCAAATTCCACAAAATTTTGAAAACGTTCCCCAATTCGTCCAAATGGTCGTACGATTTTTTTTACCATAATGAAGGTTTTTTTATGTACTTTTACGTGATGTAGCTTTTTTTGTAATTTAGCCGATTTCTTTGTCATTTTTGGTGTTTATATGCGCGCGGTAATTTCCCATCATTTTCGGGTAAGTATACGTGTAATTATTCATTATAAAAATTTCAATATTAATAAAAAAAGGTGATTGTCAGCGGGTTTTAAATATTTAGATAAATAAAACTCTCGAAGGAAAATTCACTTGATTTTTTAAATTTATTTATTTTTTAAAACTTTTTACATATATTGATTATTATTTTATTTTATTCATGTTTTACTGTTCTAGTAGTTGTACTAGACGTGCTACTGCAAGAAATGTCTACTTCCGGATCGTTAACTGGAGTTTGGAATATTTTTTTGTCCTTGTCATCGCCAAAATCATATACATGATATTCTCTGAAGTACAAACATCTTCTTCATAATTATCAACTTCTTCGAATTCTTCAATATCATAAATATCAGGACTAATTTCTAATTGCTCAGGCTCATCATCAACCACAACTTCGTCAACAATATTTTCTGCATTTTGACATAAAGTATTTCTTCCATTGTGTTGTTTGCTGCCATCCAAAATTGACAGAATTTTGGAGGGCAGCAAGCAACGGATAATGTACTGATGCCGATAAGGACTGATAAAGCTCGTCTTCCTAATGAATTACTCAATATAATTTCTTATGATTGTAGGTTTATTGCAGAACTAAATGTTGCTCATGTAAAGCAATTGACGTCACATGCAGCAATTTATGCCGACCATATCCTAGGCCTCCACCAACCT
This sequence comes from Leptura quadrifasciata, assembly GCA_963675555.1. NCBI lineage: Eukaryota > Metazoa > Arthropoda > Insecta > Coleoptera > Cerambycidae > Leptura > Leptura quadrifasciata. The sequence goes on along the minus strand of OY776679.1, from coordinate 29,354,259 downwards.
AATCTTGCGAAGTAGGTGGTGATGCTGCCTAGGGGCATCTCCCTTACATCGGCTAAAGTAAAGCAACGTTCTCTCAAAATGGATTCTCTGATTGATGAGACGGCAGAACAGTCACAGAGTACTTGTTGGGCCGTCTCATCTTCTTGTTCACAGCCTCTGCAGAGAAGTATTTCGCTTAAACTCATATTGTGTAGATGTTTCCTTTAACGGACAGAACCACTATCCCTCATGTTGACTCCAAAGTCAACTTGAGCCACATCAATTTCCTCAGGTTCAACAATCAAACCAGCTTTTCTTGTGCACAATATAGTACCCTGTGCTTAAGCAGGCATCGGAATCGGTTGTTTAGGTCACCATTGCATCTACACGACTTCTTGCAGACCTAAATGGATTATTAAACCTTATTACTTCCCGTGTGATTTGATTTTGCAGTGGCATTAACAGCCATGGTCTTAAGTAGTATCCTGAAAATTAGAATAAAATAATTTATCGAAAGCATAAAGACAATTGAAAAAAATGCTTTTCCAACCTCATTTGTAAAGCTATATTTTATCTATTAAAATCTCTCATGGGATCCGTTTTTCCTAAAATTCGAATCTTTTTTGCATTTTCAAACTGTTCCTCCGCATCTTCTTAATCATCCAAAATTTGTATAGCTACCAAATCTTCGATAAAACGTGTTATATAAGGTCTCCAGACACGCACACCATATCCTAAAAAGTACGTTTCTTTTGCTTTCCCTCGACTTTCTCACACACAAAAGTATGGGTATTAGTAGGGAATGTTTTCGTCCATTTAGCTGGGGGAAAATAATTCAGGAATACAAACTTTACATGAGGGAGTAGAAAAACATTACTTTCTCTTACTCATTCTACTTCCTCAAGTCCAAGAATAGCCATTCAGGAGTCTACATCCTCTCCTGGTTAAGGATACCAGACTAAATAGATAAAACAAAGAAGCACAATATATGCGCTTCATATAAAATTCTGATAGATACACATCCTACAAATATGTTTATACACGCTGCCACGACGTTACTCCAATAGCGGACTACATTCAGGAAACTTCACAGATATACTTTCAAACTGGGTTAGTCCACATAGCACAATGCCCCTTTCACAATAAAACACATCCTAGTTTACCAGACGTTATTCATTTTTCGGGAACCTCTCTATCCAAACTTTCAGCAAATTTACTACATCCTCCTTCTGCCCTACCTTTGCTCTTTGTAGAATATTAAATCTTTAACTCTTTCCTAACCCCTTCTTTGTTTTTGTATTCTTTATACTGTGGTATACAATTTGCCCCTTTTTCTGAGATTTACGTTCAATCATCCTGCAGATAAATGTTATTGAATAAAAATTCATAACTCCAGTTTGATAATATTTTGTCAATATATGCTTTGAAGAAACAAGAATGACAAAATAATATCTTCCTCTCTCTTTCTCTTTTGAGTATGAAAACTTTAAATATGTTTAATTCTCAATTAACAGTGTATAATTTTCTATACCCTATTGCTCCCTGATTCATTATTTACTTTGTTTCTGATTGAAGACCGAATCAATTTTGTTATTATAAAAAATCCATTAAATGGCCTTAAAAGGCATATTTAGTCAAATTGTGTTGTTAATCTTTATAGAGTCAGTTTTCTAATACGACTTATACAGTAGCTGTATAATTAGGCGGTAATTTCAGATAAGTATCTAAATGATAATGATTTTAATAGGCGTATTATGCCGAGTTAAGTTTGAATACGGGATATTTTTTTGATAAGCAATCACTGTGCACCATTTTAAAAAACATATGGCCTATGTTTACCAGTGTCTCAGACTCATGGAAGTGATATAAAAATGCAGTGAATTGAGTTGAATTTTAAAAAAAATTTTGCATCCTACGCAAGTGTCTTAGGCGTATTGAAAATACCAGACACAACTTTTTGATTACTGCAGTGCAGTGCTTGATTAGTTAGAAATGATAGTAAAATAAAGAAAAGCAGTACACAGTTGTTATGCGTCAAAATAACAGTTTTTATCGGTTTGATCCTAAAGTTTCTAGGTGAAGGTTACTACACAATTGCATGTATATTGTATTTCGGAGTTTTCAGTCAGTACAGTTATCGCTTTGAGGTTGCCAGTACTCTTCCCATTATTTCGGATATTAAATTTTCAATTTATTTGCAATTATTGTGTCACTATATTTATTTTACATTCACTATAATTTATATACATTATTTCATCTACTTGTCATTCATTATTATTATATGTAAAACTATTTTTTTGTTAAGCATTTTATATATTGTAATTAGTTATATGTTTCAAGCATCACTCAGTATATTACTGTTTATTTAACAACTGTTTATTCGAATATTGTTTGGTGCGCGGTGGTTAGCGTCTAACAAAAACTGTTAGACATTATTAACAAACTCTTGAGGAGAGTAGAATTTTTCTTCAATTATTCACAAGTAAATCTTGCATACCGGGTGTTAGAAAAGTATGGGAATGGCGGAAAATCTCGAAAAGTTTGCATCAAATCGAAAAATAAAAAAATACGTGTCAAAAATTTTTCAAAAAACTATCTACTGATACTAAAATGACCTCCCCACCCACCACCCTGTAAATAAGTTTGTAACTATTTACAAACTCTAGCTACTCGTGTTGACAAAAAACATTCAGTTTAAAAAACAATATCTGTGATATCTTGGTTTTTATGAATGTTATTTTAAAGTGTTCTTAATAACAGTATTTGTTTTGTGAAATTTCTACGAGAACGTTCAGTTCCTTCCAACTTTTGTAGAGGTAGGAGCGCACTTTGTACGGAAAAAGTTATTTCATTTTTCATTAGTTCTCGCGTTTTTTTCTGCACAATGGCTACTTTAACAGAGGAAGAGAGAGTTTCTCTTTTTATGATGCAAGGGTGGGGCGATAAAGAAAGGTCCTATGATGAAGTTGTGATTTTATTCAACGAAACTTTCCATGTAGATCAAGTGGGAATTTCGAAATCTACTATGTCTCATACCATCAAACGATTCCTAGACACAAGGACAAATAAAAATCGTCCAATATCTGGAAGAGCAAAATCTGAAACATCGGAAGCTCGACAAATAGAAGTGGCCCAGGCATTTGTTGAAAATTTAAGGTTATCAATCAGAAAAGCCAGTCAACAGCTTGATATGAGTGCATTTCCAGTTCATAAGAATTTGAAACTTTTGAAATTTCATCCTTAAAAAATTCACCTTCACTAATAGTTAAATGAAGATGATTTTGATCGGCGACTTGAATTTAGTGAATTAATGATGGAAAGAAGTAACCAAAACCCAAATTTTTTGTCATCTCTACTTGTCTTCTCAGATGAAGCAACTTTCGAACTGAGTGGAAAAGTTAATCACCATAATTTCAGATATTGGAGTGACGAAAACCCTCACTGGATGCTTGAAACACACACGCAGTATCCACAAAAATGAAATGTTTGGGCAGGAGTTTTCAGGGATCGAATCATAGGACCGTTTTTCATAGATGGAAATTTGAATGGAGAAAAATACCTGGAAATGTTGACAAATCAAATAGTTTCCGCAATATAAGAGATTGATGGTGATGAGTTCGATAATGTTTGGTTCCAGCAAGATGGGGCTCCTCCACACTATTGGGATATTGTTAGGGACTATTTGAATGGTACTTTCGAAAATTGATGGAAGAGGAACTATTGAATGGCCAGCAAGATCTCCCGACCTCTGGCAACTTGATTATTTTGTTTGGGGCTACGTGAAGGGTAAGGTTTATTCCACTAAACCTCGTGATTTGTAAGAGCTGAGGCAACGCATAATAAACATTTTTGCAGAAACACCACCTCAAATGATAAGAAGTGCTATTGAAAATTTTTACGTTCGTCTCGGACAATGCCAAGAAGTCAATGGGCACCATTTTGAACACCTGCTATAATTTTGAAATTAAAACCTGCTAGTGTAGCAGTTAAGCTGTAAACTAATTGCCTCAACTGGCCGAAATCCTCACCTTGCCTTAAATGGCTGAGTTACTTCCTTGCCTTCACTGGCTGGGATCAAGAACTTGTCTGAAGTGGCTGAATTAAGAGGTAAAACCACTGTTAGTTTCTTTTTTAAATCGAGTTTTTTATTGCCCTGTAAAAAATGTAAATTGAAAATTACTAGCTGCTAATAAATTTACAGAATGTTAATCGTTATTGTAATTTCCGCACGACCGTGTAAAATCACTGTTCCCAAACAGCTCGAGATTTTCTTAAGTATGCGTTCAAAACTTTCATGTTTCCACTCATTTTCCTGCGATTGCAACAACACCTTGCGAGAACCAGAAAAAATGCCCGATATAAAATTCACGTATTTTTGGCCATAGAATCCGAATCCGCTAAAAAATAGGGGTTTTCATTTGAAATTTTAAAGTTGCCCCTCGCCCCACAGACAGGGTGGTGGGTGGGGAGGTCATTTTGGTATCAGTAGATAGTTTTTTGAAAAATTTTTGACACGTATTTTTTATTTTTCGATTTGATGCAAACAGTTTGAGATTTTCCACCGTTCCCATACTTTTCTAACACCCGGTATACTTATTGTATTTTAATGGAAAATTCTTCATCTTCAATAAATACGTAAGTAATTTTATTTTATTTTAGTCAGCGTTTAATATTTCAGTCTCTCCGACCTGACCATAAATCATAAATAGCACTAATTACTGGTCATCCTATAAATAACTTTATCCTCCGTATTCCGTGACCTTGCCGACCGGTGAGCTTAATCAACAAGCCACACACCTTGCAACATATGCAAATTAACAATTTATCCTAGCGAGCGTGTCGCATGTCACGAAATACTCGCACGTTCTTTTCAAGACGGCTTCCATAAACACACTCCCAGAAATATTTTCAATACTAATATACAATAAATCGTAATAAAATAAGAATACTAATACCAATAAAACCTTAAACTAGGATTAATATTCGTCTAAAGAATAAAATGCATTACCAACTAGGTATTTTAACAAAACGTTTTTAAACGAACTAACATTATTAAAAGGGCCAGAAAGAGGTGAACATAGATAATTGATTGTCTGATAAATGTAGGAATTTTAGCTTTATTTATATTTATCCTAGAAAATGGCATGCGAAGTTCAATATGGCTGCTTGTGCGGTGGTTGTGAATATCATTATTTTCTTCTTCTTGCCCTTTTACATTGGATACAATTAAAAATATATAAAGTGGTGGTAGGGTTAAAATTGATAGGGCAATAAATGACTCTTTACTGTGTATTTGCGCACATAGACCAAACATACTTAATAATAAATACCTTGGTCAGCAATTATCACAGCCAGTAAAATAGAAAGAAGAAATTCGTGAAACTGGATATGTAAAAAATGGTAGAGATTGAGGAAAATCCGCATAAACCAACTAGACAACTTGTTGCCGACAAACATGCAAGTAAATTATATATTTTGCGACTTTTAAAATAAGAAAAATACCTTTCTTATAAAGTTAAGTTGCTTCAAAAGTTACATGAGGATGATCCTGACCAAAGCCAAGAATTCCATGAATTAATGATGATGGATTCTAGCAGATTTGAAGTTTATAAATAATTGTTTTTCTGATGAAGCCACATTTTAATCAAACGGAACAATAATTTTACTACATATCCCGATATCCTGGAATAAATGACATTATTACAAACATTTCCAAAACAATATTTAAAATTAACATTGAAACTTTGCTTAATATTTGGTGTACTAGTTCAAACTTTGATATATATTTTAATTGTTCGTCGGTTTGTTTGTAAGTTTCTTGTTATATACACATGTATGTATTTTTTATGTTTTTAGTTGTACAATGACCTGCCATATATATCTCAAATGGTGAACAAATATTATATTATTATTATTATTAAAAGATTATTTCCTTAGTCGGTTGTGAAATTATTCGATTTTTAAATTGGTCATAAAAACTTGTTGAATTTTCCCGGCTCAATAATGAAACCTGAAGTTAATTAATAATTTACTATTAAATTCATAACTTTGCACCTCTACTAATACTTCCTCCCCAATGACACACCTGCTGTGTGCGTTAGCATTAAAAATTATTATAATCTGAATATTTAATTAAAGTGTATCCGCCTCTTTTCAACATAAACATTTGTAAAAAACTTTAATGCCTGCCTAATTACGTCTCATATTCTCTTCATAAATCAAAATAATTGGAAATATAAATCATTTATTGATCACTGAGCACTGTACCTTCTTGACAGTAAACTTTTTTCAAAACCGCTTCCAGATCAATATCAAGAAAAATTAACTTGTTAAACACGTCGATAATTTTATCTGAACAACTAATTAAGATCCTGAATCTTAAGATAGTGTTACTTGATATCATATCTCATCTCGAGTAAGAACTCAAAGGAACGGTAAGCACAAAAAGGCTTTGTTGCGATACAAATTCTTATCAAAATTCTTAGATCTAGTGAATTTCAAAGGCACTACCCGTTATCGTACATCTCAAATTGTATATCTGTGCAACATCTGCTGATGTAGATTTTAATCGAGAGATCTATTTGAAAATAAAACTCTATCTAAAATCTTATCAGCCATCTCATCTATCTTATAAAGGACCGAGCATAAGGGACATTATTGTGAGCGAAAAAAAATGCAAAGCCACTGCAGCTAACCAAACATTGGCCTGTCTTTCAAAAGCATTGAATAGAATTTGGCTCGGGCTAGCCTTTGTTAGAACTTCAAGATACAATCTCTTACAATTTAAACTATTTTATTTAGGGCTTGTATTGCTAACCATCAAGTCGTGAAGAAATTATTTCTTTATAATAATATAATATAACACATTTTTACTTTGGGTATATGTGTAAAATGCCTTTAAGGATATTTTTCTTTTTATTATTATAGGAAATATAAAGAAGTGCAAAAGGTTCCAGTTTTATATGGTCGGCTGGTTAGAATTTAAAGATTTATAGGGTTTTTACAATTGCTTAGTAACTGCTCGCATTATACATTTAGATTTGCAAATTTACGGGCTTGTGATTTTTGTGAAATGATTTTCGGACTTATGTACAGTTACACTCTCGATTTAAAACTTATTTGAGGGTGTAAATTCTTAATTATGACCCACAGAGGCCAACGGCAGCAGGAAATTTAACAATGAAAGTTTATTTCTACGTCTGTAATTGAGTCGCTTTGTGTTTGGTTAGTAAGAGCCATCTATCTAGTAGAAAACATTATGGACAATTAGAAAATTAAGATATGGTATATTTTAAATTTTGTATCTAAAAAAAATTGCTAATAAAAACTATGAAGTTATAAGAGTACAATAAACAACATACTTAAAGGATCAATCGACTTATCTAAAGGAAGATCAATCCTAGTTATCCGAGCATTTTCATCTCTCGCCATTACACACACACACACGCTTTAAATTAAAAGGTTTTCGAACTTCCAACAAAATTATAACTAGGGGCTGTTTAATGGCAACTATTAACATAAAGCACGCCATTTCTCAATAAATATTGCACCAGAAAACAGAAAGTATTTAAGATTTATTTAGGTGGAGTACTACTCGCAATCGATAAGAAACTTAACGTGTGGTGTTTATTCTTTATGCCCTTCATCAATCTTAGCCATATTGCCTTAGTACGTGTAAAAATTAAATTAAATGATACATGTTTGCCTATTATTACTTTATATATACCTCCGAATGTCACATGTGATGATTATGAATGCCTATTTGATAGTATCGAGTCTCTCTATGATATATGTATGGATCTAACGTTCTAATCATGGGTGATTTTGATATACCGGAATAATAATAATAATAATAAATGCCTTTATTTAACCTGGCGGGATGTCAGCGTAAAGCTGCTATTAACTCCAACCAGGATACAAACAAATTAATCATAAAATACCATATTTACAAAAACTAAAAAGAATGAGGAAAAACCGGAGGAAACATCAATCACATTTGAAATACTTAAATAAAAATATGAGTAATTAACCTATATAACATATTAAATTTAATGGCAGTAACATTATTATATTATATGAAGAGAGTCCTACCATTTATTGTAAAATCTAATAATAACAATAAAAAAAAAACAATAAATAAATAGAAATAAACCATGTATACAATATATTTTGCTTCAGTTTACTTTTAACTTAAAATTTATGTATTAATTTTCTTTAAGTATTTTTTTTTTAATTATTAAATTCAATTTAAAATATCTCTTAGGAGCTGCTCTTTGATTTTTTTCTTAAAGACGTTATATGACAATGCTTGAACGTTCTCTTGAATTCTATTATAATAATATGTGGCACCATAACAGAAAGCTGACTTAAATGACGTGGTTCTATGCTTAGGTATGTGCAATATATTACTTACGTGTCTAAGGTTGTTATCATGTATATCTGATCTAAATTTAAGTTTTTCTCGAAGATAGGTGGGGACGTTACTTATTAAAAGGGAATGCACCAGACAACATAAGTGAAGAATCCATCTTTTTTAATGTTTAATATTCTGTTCTCAACCATTATCGGCGTTATGTGATCTCGCCTCCCAGCTAAGGTGGCAAATCGAATGCATGAATTCTGCAGTTTTTGGATTTTGAATAGAACATTGTTTGTTAGACAAGGCCCGTAAACTAAATCACCATACGCGGGAACACATAAAATAAGTGATTCAACTAATTTCAGTTTTACTTTAGTAGATAATATATATTTAAACTGGTACATGTATCTGAGTTTAGCATAACAGGTTTGGATTATATGATTGACATGGTCATTGAAGGTAAGCTGAGCATCAATTCTTAAACCGAGATTTTTTACGCACGCCGAGGAATTTATTTTAGTGCCATTTAAAAATATACTTATGTCGCCTATATTCAACTTGCTTAATAATTTTTTTGTTCCAATATTCACAGACGCAGTTTTTTCAGCATTGAGTATAAGACCATGAGTATCTGAGTATCGAGAAATTCGTTCTAGGTCGTCATTAATCTTTGTACAGGCATTCACTGCATCCAATGGCTCATAAGAAATATATATCTGCTGATCGTCGGCATATGAGTGAAATACACAGTGCTTAATTTGCCTGTATAAATCGGACATATATAAAACAAATAAAATTGGGCCCAAAAGGGATCCTTGTGGAACCCCTCTATCTAATGTAAGTGGCTCCGAATAAAAGCTTTCGCTACAAGTCACGATCTTTACCTGCTGACTTCGATTACTCAAGTAAGATTTAAACCACTGAATAGCATTTTCTGATATTCCCAAATAAGTTAATTTTGCAAGTAATAAATTGTAATTTAAACAGTCAAATGCTTTACTATAATCTAATAACACTGTCGTAGTAATTTGAGAGTGGTCAATAGCTGTGAGATAATCATCAATGATGTCGGTCAAGACTGTCACTGTACTATGTTTGGCGCGAAATCCTGATTGGCGGTGGGGTAAAAGACTATTTGTTGTTAAATATTCAGTAAATTGTAAATAGATAATACGTTCCATAACCTTTGACAAAACAGGTAAGAGGCTTATTGGTCTAAAATCTTTAAATATTTCTGGTGAATTATTTTTCGCAATAGGTGTTACAACCGCTTGTTTCCATTGACATGGAAATATATTGCTTTCGATGGACGTGTTAATAATAAAAGTAATGGCCTCTAGACAATAGGGTAAGCAAAGTTTCAACATTTTTAGTGAAATATTGTCAACACCTGCCGCGTTTGATTTGATATAGTGAACAGCTTTTTCGACATCTTCTGTAGAGACTTTAGTAAAATTGAAAAGGTTAGAAATATCTATGTTTTCGTGATAATTGCTTTCATAGTGGTTTATAGTGTTTTCTTGAACTTGAGTTGGAGGTACGGAATTAATAAAATACTCGTTAAAGTTATCTGGGTTGCGCAAGTTCTGTGGGATGTCCATATTACCCTTTTTGTTGTTTATACTAAGATTCTCAATAGTTCTCCACCATTCCCGAGAATTTGATTATCTAAACGCCATTCCAAGTAAGTTTTCTTTTCTCTACGAATGGATGAAGTTACTAGGTTCCGTAGCTGTTTGTAGTAAATCCATTTAGAATTTATTTGCTCTATGGTATATTTGTTATTTTTTTGTGCTTGTTTATATTTAGAATACGCAACATTTCTGAGTTTGATCATGAACTTAATATTGTCGGTCAACCATGGTGCTGGAGGTTTACTTATTTTAATTGTTTTTATTGGTGCAAAATTATTAAAAAGTGATAGAATATTGTCAGTGACAAAGTCAACTTGATTATTAATATCCTCCATGCTTTTCACTGCTGACCAATTAATTATGCTCGCGCTGAACAAAAATGAATCAAAATTGAAATTCTTAAAATCACGTATCTTAATTAACCTTGTGGGACTTTTTATAGTCGGGCAGTCTATACAACAATACGTTAAAAGATGATCGGTCACATCGGGCATATGAACAGTACTAGTTTTGCTAATGTTTTCTGGTTTAGTTGTGGCAATGATATCTATCAGGGTGGCAGATATATTATTAATTCTAGTGGGGTCAGATATTACCTGTTTTAAATTATAAGTTTGCAATATATTGTCAAAATACATGTAGGCTGGCAAATTCGGTTTCAGCATGTTAATGTTTAGGTCGCCAAGTATAATTATTTCTTCAGACAATGGCAACACAGTTGCAAGTTGGTCGTCGAGTACGGAGAGTTCGCTATAATGAACATTTGGAGGTCGGTACAAAACACCTAAAATAATATTCCGCTTATTAATTTTAATTTCTATCCAAAGCTGTTCGACTTGTAAAACATTTTCTAGATGATCCATTCTTTTAGAAAACATTAAATTTGACCTTATGTAGAACGCAACGCCTCCACCTCTACGATTAGGCTTGTCAGCGCGGCATAGAAAATAACCAGGAATTTCAACAGCTTTTGAAATAATTTGAGGTTTAAGCCAGGTTTCTGTTACGCCCACAATATCAAAATTTTGCATTAGAATGTAGTCTTTTAGGTCAACAAAGGAGTTTATAAGTGACCTGCAATTAATATGAGCTATAAATAAGTTTTGATCATTATTATCTATGGATTGGATTGACATGGTTTATTTCAGTTCAATTAAATGAAAATATAGGTATCTATGAACAAAATGAATAAAATATGTGTAATTAAAATACAACATTAAATTCTAATAACATAATATGGAACAAGGTAACAGTTAAATATTATATTTAAGAAATATATAAAAACTATAGGTATATAATATATTGGCTGTTTGGTAGAGGGGAGCTTTACTTAACCTTCGATCTAGGAATTTTTATAACCTCGAACAGCACAATAAATAATCAATAATAACGATAGAATCAGGGGGCGAGCGTAGATGCATCTTTACTATGTACATACTTTGATATGCAACATAAAGCAACGTTAGGCGCGGTTAGTACTTGGATGGGCGACTGTTTCAAATGTTGTAAAGTATGTCCCCTACAAGTCCTAAATAAAAAAAAATAAAAATAAAAAAAAACCAAAAAATCATATCACTCTATGCACCATGGCAAACTACATAAAAAAGTCAACCGGATATTATTTACATCCAAAAACTACAGTCGAAGTCAAATTAATCTAGAAAAATTCACAAGCAGCACTCGATAATTCAAAAATAACAAATTCACCAATATCAAACTTCAAACATTCATTCAAGTCCATTCATAACAGATTCACTACGAGAAACGTCACTTAAAAATACAGCTCCCGTATATTCATCAACCTGACCCAAGTCACTGTCTAAACCCAAATTGTCAACATCTTACTTCATTCAATCCGTAAATTTTCTATAAACAATTTCATTTTCAAAATTTTAATACTTCTTGACCACCCTCGTATGTGTTAACTACGTTAAAACTTAACATTTAAACTCATTTCAGAACTTTCTTGCAACCATTTCGCATTTTATTCTTCTTACTTTTTGATCACCCCCTGTATACTTCAAACCACGTTCCGTGCCTCGAGTCTTAAAGTTCAAATTAAATTTCATCAATTTCTTGCAACCCGATTGCTATTTTAATTTTCACCATTTTTGATCACTCCTCGTAATATAGCATACAATATCTCAGTTCAACTTGACTCGTACCCGTTAGGAATATTTTCATATTTTATTTCCAGACACTACGCACCTATCGGGAACATTCTCATTTCATTTCAACTTTTAAACATCGGACCTCTGTTAATACTTTACGGGGTCGTGTCAGATTTTGTTAATTAAACGCTAATAACTTCTAAACAAAAATAGATCCAAATTTCATTCTTATTTCGATAAATTCCTCTTTTCATTACCGATTTTTCTATGTAATTTTCATTTTCGTATTGTGCAATATGTTGCAATCAATGACTCATCCTCGCCCGCACGGAGCGATTTCCAGCCTTTCCAGTTTCCAAACAGTTTAAAACGAGATGCGAGACTCGATGGGGCGCGATAAACGAAACTTTCACAAACGTATAAATACCCGAGCACAGCCTACCCCAGGCAAGTTCAATTTTGGCAGTGACTCCTATGTTTAGTATTCGCGAAGTGATTCAGTGGAAGAAGTTATTTAAAAGTGATTTTAAGTGTAATAAGCTAATTTGTTAGTGCTTCCGGTCCGGTTACTATTTAACTTAAGTTGTAGATACCCACCGTCTAGTTAGGCTTTGTTACCCCCTGTCCTAGCATACTTTTCGTGACCAGCTGTTCAGAACGAGCTTCCCAGGCTGAAACCTGGTTAAAAAGAGTAGTTTTAAGAAATTGCCCTAAGTGGCCCCATTTAGTTTTAGTATCTCCCCTCCTTAAGTGGTCCCCTTTAAAATTTTTATCTTCACCTTAAGTGGCCCCTATTCATCTTTTTATAAAAAACATTTTTTTCTCGCCTTTACGGCCCACACAGTCTCAAACCAAAGTGAATTTTTTCGGATAAATCAAGTCAAACATTTCAATAAACATTTTAAATTCCACAGTCCGAATTTATGCTGTCGAATAGTTACATCCATTAAAGGAGAAAATTTTGTTAAATAAAAATTACCCCTTATTTTTTAAACTCTGTTCAAAAAATCTCAAATAAATAATTGTTCGTTCCGCTTTAAAAACAGGTGTTGTTTTTCAAGAATACCATATACAGGGTGTAGCCATTGACCCTGTCAGAACTCAAAGACTATACAGTGTTAAATAAAAATAAAATTGAAGCCAAAGTGCTATAACGGATCCAGACCACAATAAACAGGGTGTAACATTTGACCCTAACTATAACTACAGAAATCAAACCCAAAGGCTTCTCACATCAAAAATAAGTGCACGAACGCGCTCCAAGGCCGCAGCTCTAAATCCCCACAACTCCAGATTTTTTATTTCATCCTCTCCTCATATATCTTCCAGAGGCTTGTATATCAGTGTATGCGCGGAAGCTATGCAACCTCAGGCGAGGGTTGTCTTTATCAGAAAATATTTATTTTTATAAACCTCTGATAGGAAAAACGAAAGGCAAATATTATTCACAATATTCTTTCAAATAAAACAGATTTAAAACAACATGTGTTATTTATACATGCTTTTTGTCGTTGCGATACTACGTCAGCATTTGCAGGAATTGGAAAAAATAAAATTTGTCTTACTTTGCAAAAATATAATTTTTTGGGAAAAGACACACTGTTTTCTATGCTATTTTCAGCAACCACAGATTGTATACAAGGATTATACGGATCTTAAAAAAACAAGTTTGGAAAAATTTAGATTTCAATGCTTTCAAAAGTACATCAACAGCATGTAAGCTACCACCCACCCCACAAGCTGCAAATCAACATTCTTTAAGAGTGTATTATCAAATCAAAAAATGGGGCGAGCGTGGGTGCGTCTTTACTATGTACATACTTCGATATGCGATGTAAAGCAACGTAAGGCGCGGTTAGTAGTTGGAAGGGTGACCGTTCCAACGAAGACTGCGTTCTCGCTTCACACATCTTCCAGCGGCTTGTATATCAGTGTATGCGCGGAAGCTATACAACCTTAGGCGAGGGTTGTATAGGAGATATACCATCCTTCGGAGGGGATGTAAAGCCGTCGGTCCCTTGTCTATTAAATGTTAGGCAAGTAAAAGATCCCTACTCTTCTTAAGGGAAGAGGTTCGGCAAAATTCCTGGTTGGGGGTAGCTCGTCTACAGGCGTCGGTGTTAGGCCTCAGTAGCGGAAATAGGCCGACGTTAAATAAATGTATAAAAAAAAATCAAAAAATGGTAGTAAGCCTGCATGCAACTACGGATGGCACATGACCTCCAATGTCTTATTACCTGTGACTCTTCCAAGAAACGTTAAACCACTACCAGAGTCACTTATAAGATCAATTGCATGCAGTTGCAAATCAACAGGTAGTAAGTGCAAGACTAGAGCATATTCTTGTAAAAAACTTGGATTAAAATGTGCTGTAGCATGTAAGTACTGTGAATGCTTATATTGCTTTAACTATGAAGATAAAGATTTGGTACCTGAAACAGAAGAAATTAATGTGTTGGATGAAGAATTGGAAAATAATTCTGAAACATAACTGAAAGTGTAAGTACATGTGGAACCGATACAGAGTTAGAGGATAGTGTTAGCGAGGCTTCTTCATTATCATTTACTGATAGGTCGATTGCTCAAGAAATTGATGGAAATGAAAATGATGATGCATTTTATAATTATGCTTCAAGCGATACTGAAAGTCAGTCTGATGATTCTTTATCAAGTGAGACAAAACAAAGGCGATTAATATAATTGAAATTTTCAATTTCGAGTAAAATTTTTTAATTTTTTTTATATAGTATTTAAATACAATAAATATACATTTGCATAACAAATAGTGATTTTATTGATCTATACCTAAATATAAATATGTATACGTATAATTTTTTTTATAAATAATTAATTCTTTATATTTTTTAATGCTCTTTAGCAAAATTAGATCAGAATATGTCGAAAATTAATTAATTGAGTTTTATCAAAAAAAGTGAATTGTTTCGAAAAAATTGATATTTCTCCACTTTTTTTCAGGTTCAAAATTTTTTTCTTGTTCACCATCATAAAGTGTATTAAAAAACCTACATTTTTCTTTAAAAAAGAACCTCATACGATGAGATGCACAAAAGTAATTGGCCAATCAATTTTAAAATTTGAAGTCAATTATTGAGACTTAGATTAAATATTTTGACTTGAAATTTCAGCTAGTTATTGTTCACATTATAAAGTATAATTCTGAATTCTGAAAATTTCATTAAATTTCACTTAAACGACCCGAAGTTATAACCAAAAAACCAAAATTTAGCAGTTTTTTTAAGTTTTTATTTTTTTTAAGTTATGTGCGCAGACAAAAATTTCATATTGTAACCGCTGACAGCCCATATCACAACGAACAGTCTCAATTTTTTTCGCTTTTCTTGGATCTACACATACCGAGATATTCATATTCATATTTATTTAGTCAAATCATATTTCACAATTCATTACATGTACATTTTCCTAGTACAAACCAATAATTAAACAAGTAAATATTATTAATACTAAAAGAAAATAAAAATAAAGTATATGACTTGAAGCACCTATGCTAAGAGCATGTGCTGTGCTATTTGTTTGTGAAGGTTTATTACAAATTATTTTTATCCTTTGGGTCTCCTGATTTATAAATAGGCACCACAATTGATGTTTTGAAATTTTTTGGGACAATACCGGTGTTAAATATTTTATTTATGATGAATACAAGTGGAGCCAGGATATGCTTATGAATTAATTTTATAATATCCGGGGTGATTCCGTCAATTCCGGGGGCACTTTTAGTTTTCAATGATGCTATGTGTTCTATTAATTCCTCTTCTCGTACTGGATTTAAATACATAGAATTAGAGGGTGACGTTAAATTAATTTTATTTGGTATGTTATTATTCTGTTTTATCTCATTTGCCATTGTTTATAAAATGCGTGCTAAATTAATTAGCTATAGTTTTAGAGTGTGTAATTAATTTATTATTTTCTGAAAGAATTAATTTTATTTCATTAATTTTTCCGTTTCTCTCATTGGTGGCTTCGGATATTATATTCCATATCTGTTTGTAATTATTATGAGAATTTTGTAATTTTGCTTTGTAATAATTGTTTTTAGTTAGCCTTATCAGATTATTTAAATGATTTCCATATTGTTTATATTGTTCGTATAAAATTTGATTATTTTTCACTTTTAATACCGTTTTCTTTAAATAATCACGATGACGTATACTTTTAATTAGACCATTTGTTATCCATGATTTAATTTTAACATTTTTTGGTTTAACATTTTGTGTTTTTGTGCAGTTGTCTATGTACTGTTTCATTTTATTTACAAATATTACACTGGCCTTATCTACATTATTTTCAGTTATAATATCCTCCCATCCTCCTCATATACTCATCTATATTTAGAAAGAACTACCAAAATGGTAGATTCTTCACAAAATGCCCGATAACTTGCGTAGCGGCGGTTGCTAGAGGTAGAAAATGTCCTTTTCGTATAGTATTCGGTGTAACTAACATGTTAAAAAAAATCGACACTGGAAACAATTCCTTATATTTTGTTTGTCTGACTCCACTATTTGTTATGCAGAGTGAACTTAAAATTTTATAAACTATCAATTCCATAAATAAAAATATGGGTGTTCTATCTAAAATAACAAAGTTGACATCTACTTCCGGTATAAGAGGAAGTGACAGAAATGTCAAAATATTTTAGTTGGATAGATCATACACTGTTTACTATACATACTCAATTTCACAAAAATTCGTTTAGTAGTTTCTGAGATATTGATCGTGTAAACTCACGGTTTTTTTTTTCTTTTTTGGCATTAAGGCCAAAGCTATTCAGCCAGCCACGTATTTAAACAATTGCAAGCAAAAAGCAATACTACCCACACGTCAGAAAAAAAAAACAAAAAACATGATGTAATAATCAGCTAAACAAAGGACACGCTGTATACGACTATGAAGATTTAACTAGTAATGTATTTTTACTTACTTACATCAAGTTCTTGACCTTATTTCCTATGCTATAGTAAAAATGCTTAACCTGACAGAACTACTAATTGTTTTCAAATGAGCTGCATAAATGAAAAGTAAACACCCCTTAAAAGTGGCAATAAATTTGACATCTGTGTTAATGTATTACCACAAAAGTAATTCTGGAATACATAAACCTAAAGAAATATCTTACCCAGCTTTTGGGTAAACAGTGGCGCCTACATTCTATTTTGTTTTGTTTGTTTTATAAACATCGTTGTATTCTATTTATTTATTTTTATAGGGATTTGAAAAGATATCTGCTCTGTAAACTAAATAAAAATCAACAAAGCTTGAATTACAACAGATTTTGAAAAGTTGTGTTAGTATAAGCGAGTCAATGGAGATTTGCAAGAACCGTTTGTATTTGGAGTAGTAAAGTGTGAAACGAAAATCTGTTATAGCACAATTTTAGCACTTAAATCAATTTGAACTTTAGAAGAATAAATTGTAAACAACAACTGATTTTTGAAATAAACAGTTAACACAGTTTTAATATAAGCAATATAATGAATGACCATATTAATCAATAACCAATATTATAAGAAATAAAAAAAAATTATTATTGCAAGATGAAAATAATAGATATTTGCAATTTATAAATGAAATAAACAATGTAAACAAAAATAATTCAAATAATGTTAACATTCTCAACGAAAACTTAGAGCTTATAACAGATGATGAGAAAGAATGTTCCAAAATCTTCAATCATTATAATTCATCGACATTGAACAAACGCTAACAACAAACATAAAAAAACAGATTTAAAATATAAATTAAAAAGGAACCCAATCACAATGTTTCTAAATTCTGTCTCCGATAATGAAATAATTAAAGCAATATCATCGTTAATAAATAATTCGTCCCCTGGTCATGATAATCTAACTGGTGGCCTAATAAAACATATTCGCTTATATATTTTTAAACAATAAAACTCATAACAAATTTAGCTTTTATAAATGGCGTTGTGCCAAATTCATGGAAAAAGTCAATTGCAACACCAGTTTATGAATCTGGCAGTTCACAACTACTAAATAATTACAGGCCCATATCTTTAATTAGTAATTTTGCCAAAATTTTTGAAAACATTTTGAAAGGGAAATTAATAGTTATTTTGAACATAAACAAAATTATATCGTAAAACAATTTGGTTTTAGAGAGGGATTGTCAACTGAACGTGCCATGTTTGAGGTTTTTAATGATATAAACATTAGTCTAAATAGCAATAGAAAATGCCTTTGGCTAAGGCATTTGGCACAGTGTCTCATCAGTGTCAATCTTATTAGAGAAAATTAATTCAATTGATGGGTATTCGTGGTACAGCCTTGCAACTTTTCACTAACTATATATCCGATAAAAGGCAAATTGTCAAGTCCATAAGTGAGCAAAAACAAAAATGGATGTGCCGCAAGGCATGGTGCTGGGGCTCAATTCTGTTCCTCATGTATATAAATGACATTAGTGGGTTAAGCATATCCCATAAAATAATATCTATGCAGATGACACGGTGGAAACTTTTTTCATCTGTAATTGAAAAATAGTATAAAAAATGTATTTATTAAAGTATTTTTATAAATTGATTTTTCACCCATTTGAAGGGTGAAAACAACCCCCGGGGCCGGTTACACAACCCTGGTTACTTACCACCTTCCTCAAAGAAACTCGTCCTACAAAATATTATTTTTCCCAGAAAAAAAATCGATTTTCTACCCTTCTGGAGGATTAAAACAACCCCCGGGGGTAATTATACCTCCTATAAAATATCAATT
The DNA here is from genome assembly GCA_963675555.1 of Leptura quadrifasciata. Lineage (NCBI taxonomy): Eukaryota > Metazoa > Arthropoda > Insecta > Coleoptera > Cerambycidae > Leptura > Leptura quadrifasciata. The sequence continues at coordinate 29,335,403 of OY776679.1, read as the reverse complement.
TTTTTCTCACAAAAACAAATATCAATTTTTCACCCCCTTCAAGAGTAGGGGTGTCTGAGATCAAATCCTTCGTGGGTCCTTCCGTTCTACTCGAGGGACCAACAATTAACCGAAAAACCGGGGAAAATTAACGGGTTCATGGATAAGGGAACTTTGGGGGTGGTTTATGGCCAATTTGAGAGGGTTATCGAGGTGGAAATATTGGTTTGGCCCCGGGAATCGATTCAACACCCTCGAAAATGGGGGGGAGTGGCATTGTCTAGTCCGAGTAATTTCGTCATAAAACCCGACCGAAATAAATAAATAAGCACCACAGAAATTAGATAACCCCCAATTCAAGTAGTCAGGGCTTGTGCGGAAGGGGGTTACACATTGAAAAAATGCGGACATACAACCATTTCCTCCGACAGTGTCGAAGCTAGGATTCGAACCCGGTGGTGCGATGTCCGTGTGATTAATCGCGATTGCCACATCGTGCCTTAACCCACTCGGCTATCGACCAGACTTTAAATGGACTAATTAAGTTTGTTGATATTTTTATCAATGGATTTAAATGCTTTATTTTCACTTTATTTATTTTAGCATATACCTGTAGATTTTAATGGAATTTCCGTTGCAATGTTCGCACAAGCTAAAATGTCTAGACTAAGAACTGTCGGTTATCTGAGAACACTTGAGTCAAACGGATAGCATAATAAAAATCATTGTGCAAATTCAGCCCTCATGTAATAGTACTTAACTGATCTGTGATACCATTTCTGTACGATAAACGATCTGAATAATGAACACCCTTATCGATAATTAAGTGAAATAAATCTGCAGTCGATTATACTTCTGTTTAGCCTAAGGGCAAACACTTAGCAGCTCTAGCATATCAATAAATCGGCCTGCTATAAAATTAAATCCTTAAAAATCTATTCTTGCATTTGCCAAAGCCATAAATAAACTACAAAAGGCCTTGGGCCCTAGTTTGTATACAATATATAACAGCATAATAAGTCTCCAACAATCGGTTAACCATTTAAAGACTTTTTCGACGTCCTTTGTTGAATCACGTGTTTCAAAGTACCTTAGACTGGGCTGGAAGAGCTTGGTGAGTTGAGAAAATGACACAGTCTAAGAGGGAAACACGTGCTAAACGTTTAAAACTTTTGTGTCAAGTAAGCCATGAAACTCGACTGAGATATCGTTTTAGAGATTGTTTAAATTTGTACAAAAGATTTTTGAAATTACTTAGAGGACTTAGTTAAGTAAGCCATTGTTAAAGTAAATATTTTACCTCAGTAGTTTTTTTCTTCTTTTGCTGGAGAATAGGGAGATTTGTCTATGAGAATGACAACAGATAACAGTGTGATTGAGGATGCTTGCCGGGAAACAAAAGCAACACCTCAAAAGTTTTCAGGTCTGTATATTTTTGTTCAAGTTGCATTTTTAAAATTTAAAAGGAAAAAGGCGCCAAGGAAAAGTATGGCATCGTAAATAATTAAAATTAATAAAAATAAATGTTTAGTTATTTCGATATTTGTCAATGTTGTTTATTATATATATTTTTTGTGTATAGGTACTTTGAAATTTGCACTTGAAACGACAGAGTTAATTCCTTTTCACATTATTACGTTTAATGTTTATGTTCCTGAATAATTGTACTAACTAATGTCATATAATATACTGATCCAACAAAAATCAGGAAAAAGACAAATTTTGTTCAGTAGTAGCGACGCATATTTAAGAAGGTACCAAATGCGACAATCATAAGATTTCTCTACAGTGAGATAGATGCCGTCAGCTCCACATAGTGGAGTGATGATCTTCATTCTGGCTACTAATATGGAACCCACCGCACACAAAGGTTGCTTTTGGAATCGTTTGGTTACCCCATCGTCGCAGTCTCCTTCTGTGCCATGGGACCACACCACTCGCCTTCCGCAGCCGAGCTGGTCAGTTGCATACCTGCTCCAGCTAAAACTTCAAATGCAGCTTCGTTTTCAGTCGATTAAGGCTTAAAAAAAAAAATGATGGAGCGTTCAAGTGGGACAAAATCATCCGGAAGTAAAATACCCTCCCGATCGGATCTTCGGTTTGCAAGAACGGTTTGGGCAACATGAACGCTAACGGTCAACTACTCCTAACTAAATGCGCCGAACATGATCTAGTTATAACAAACACCATTTTCCGACAAAAGGATAAATTTAAAGGCACCTGGCGTCACCCCAGATCAGGTCACTGGCATCTACTGGACTATGTTATCGTACGTAGGAAGCATCTCAAGGACGTCCAAATTACAAAGGCGCGCATTGATAGCGAATGTTGAACCGATCATCGTCCTGTTGTCTCTAAAATGAAAATTATTATGAGACCCAAACAGAAGAACTCAAGTAAAACGTAGACCCCGTCTCTGTATTAGTAAATTGCGTGACCAACAAACCGTCGAACAGCTAAAGCAAAAAGTTCACGAGAATTTGAGTGCACTAGAAGTAACCAATTCTGTAGATGTCGCTACTACCTGGACACAAATTAAAGACAGTTTAAAAAGTGCGAGTGAGGAAATTCTTGGCACTGCAGCAAGTAAAAAACAGGAGGACTGGTTCAATGATAATGAAGCTTTTATACAAGAACTTCTTGACCGCAAACATATTGCCTTCCAAAACGCTAACAACCACCCCAACGACTCATCAAAAGCAGAAGCTTTTACCCAATCTAAGTATGAAACGCAACGCGAAATCAGAAGAATAAAGAACGAGTGGTGGGCAAGCAATGCCAGAGAAATTCAAAGGTACGCCGATTCACACGACTACAGGAATTTCTTTCAAGGAGTAAAAGCAGTGTACGGCCCCAGTCAGAAAAATATGTGCCCTATTAAAGATTTAAATGGAAATCTCCTCAAAGAAGACCAGGAAATAAGAGCCCGATGGAAAGAACACTACTCTAACATTCTTAACCAGCAAAGTCAAGCCGATCACGATATTATAAATCTTATGCCTCAATATGACACCTTCGAAGACTTAGATAAACCACTAACAACGGAAGAGATCTTAACCGCCATTGGGCAGCTAAAAAATAACAAATCTCCCGGCGCCGACTCACTCCCAGCTGAGATCTTTAAAGCTGTGTCGTCAGAGCTCATACCCTACCTCAAAAAACTGTTTGATGTCGTGTGGGAAAGTGGTCAAGCTCCGCAGGAGTTTCGTGATACACTTTTAATCAACCTCTTCAAAAAGAAAAGGAGCGCTGCGGACTGTGGAAATTACAGGGGTATAGCTCTCCTGGCTGTTGGAGGGAAGCGATGGCAAGTAGGCTAACACCTGTTATGGAAAAGTTACTTCCTGAAACACAGAGTGGCTTTAGACCAAACCGAGGCACATCTGACCTAATCTTCACACTTAAACAGCTTCAAGAAAAAGCACTCGAACATCAAGGAGAAATTCACATGGCCTTCATTGATTTAACCAAGGCGTTTGACTCGGTGGACAGGGAAGTGCTCTGGAAAATTATGCTCCGCTTAGGTATCCCTAGAAAATTTGTGGAAGTATGTCGCAGTCTACATACAAACAACAACGCCCAGGTTATGTATAATTATGAGGCAACCGAACCTTTCCAAACCCTCACTGGAGTTAGGCAGGGATGTGTCCTGGCACCCCTACTTTTTAATTTGTTTACCACTGCTCTAACAATTATTGTTGACAACAAACTGACAGTCAGAGGAATAGGTCTTAGATACCGTTCTGATGGCGGTCTCTTTAACATAGGGCGCTTTAGAGCTTTCACGAAGACACGCACACGATTCATTTGTGATCTCCAGTATGCGGATGACTGTGCACTTTTAGCCTCTACGCCGGAAGAGCTTCAAGAACTTTTAGATGTGTATGCCCAGAGCTATGATTCCTTGGGACTTAAAATCAACATTGGAAAGACTAAGATTATGTCGACTCTTCATCAAGTGAACCAAATAGACATTACACTTAACGGAAATTCTCTTGAAGTGGTGGATCAGTTCAATTACTTAGGCAACGTTGTTAATGACAAAGCCAGCATAGACAGCGAGATTCGCAATAGAATTAACGCTGCATCTAGACCACTCTGGGGACTTAGAGAGAGAGTATTTGACAACCACGACCTTGCTTTTTCAACGAAAATGGCTGTCTACAGAGCAGTTGTCATTCCAACACTGCTATATGGATGTGAAAGCTGGGTCACTTACCGTCGTCATGTGAAAGAATTAGAACGTTTTCAGCAAAGACACCTCAGAAGTATGATGAAAATCCGATGGTTCCATCACATATCAAACGTGGAAGTACTCAGGAGAGCAAACAGCCTTCCAATTGAGGTGCTTATTTCAAGAGCACGCCTAAGATGGGTAGGTCACTTTCATCGTATGCATGATAACCGCCTTCCTAAATGTACACTTTATGGTGAATTGCTAAGCGGTAGAAGAAGGCGTGGCGATCAACGAAAGAGGTTCAAAGACGTTCTCCATGAAAATCTAAAATCCTGCGGTATTCCAGACGAGCAATGGGAACAACTTGCAGCGGACAGAACCTGACAGCGAGGGGTTGTGGCCAGCTATCAAGGAAATGTTGCTGCAAGAATGCCGAATCCAAGACCTAACCAGGTCTATGTTTGTCCTGGCTGCGGTCGACATGTGCTCTCCCGAATTGGCCTCTATAGCCATAGTCGTGTGCACCGTAGATGAATGGGAATTACAATAGACTACACCTTTTACTTGTTTTTGATTACACACAATCTATCGACTGTAACATTTTTTTATACTCGGACTCGAGTAAAGGCTAATAATAATAAATATGGAACTACTGAATAAGCAAAAAACAAGTCCAAAGAATTGCGAGGGCTGGAATGTAGTACTGACTTATCTTTTTTTCTGCTGACCTATTGGCAAGCAGTCCCATCTCCAGCCCAAAGATGTTGCACGAATATTGAAAAGGAAACTTGGCAATAAAATTATATAATGGTAAGAATAGAAAAAAAAATATAAAGAAAATAATCAAGAACTTTACAATTTAATATAAACTTAAATATATTGAGAATGCGGTCGTAACAACCACTAAAACATGCACTTTTTTATATGAGCAGCTCGTCGTCCTCGATACCGACAACGCCAGTTTACTAGTTATCTTAACTATCATTAGTTTTTAATCCATTGCGAGTGATATAAATGTCTTCTGAGTTCACTACAGTGCCATAAGAACATGGCTGACACAAAAAAGTCGACTCCATACGTTCATAACACAAAAAACACTATAACAAGAATACGACAAAAAAATGCCCCCTCCATCGACCTAGAATAGTAGCAGAAAGCAAACCTGGAAATAAGGTAAACTGTGTTATGTGGGATAGAATTACCACTGACTCTTCGGTCAGGTATGATATTAGTCTGGGTCCTTCACTAACAATCCACTAAACACGTATTATGTCTCAAGTTATATCCCCGCTAACCCCGTTGAACAGGGCAATTCGTATTACTCCAACAATTCAGCTTACAAGCCACCTCCAAATTTCATATCCAGACCACTCAATATTAACAGAATACCTATTCATTCCCCACAACCACCACTACAAACACAACAACCACTATCCAATCAACTGCTACATCTTTTATAACAGTAACCATTCGAGCCATGCCAAAAACCTCCCCTACATTGCAAGGCAAACCCACATGCAGCAATAGACTGCAGGGCATTGAAACCACCCATGACACACCATCCCCCATTTCAACCAGTATAACCATGACAAATGCCCTAGACGCACAAGAAAACAGCACATACACTTTCGGGGACAAACACAAAACTAAGGCCGAAAGCAACAAAAGAAACAAACTCAAAAAGACAATAGAAACACATGATCTTTCCTTTCCGCTCCTTTTAAACAGCTCCAATGATATGCAATTTAACCACGAACCCCTCGAAAAAGGATTCCCAGGTAGAAAACGCCAACACTCCCCCTCCCCACCCATCCCATATCAATAAAAGACCTCTCCCTTCCTGTCCCCAAAACACCTCCAGGGGCCCCCCCAAAATAATTCTACAAATCAAGCAATCCTTAAAAACTCCTATAATTCACATATTCACACAGAAACACGCCGAATCTATCGGAATGGTAAATACGCAAGTCAAGCCTCTACCTTTTCCCTCAAATTTAATAATAGCTCCCTGATTTGCTATTTTATTGGGCTGAGAAATTATAGGAATATCATTAATATATTAATCAAAATAGGTCTCTAAAAATAGTTGTTAAATACATACAAGGCATAGAAAATGAGGAGATAGAATTTGAACTCAGGTAAAAGAACCTGCCCTACATTAACGTGGCACGTCTAATGACACCGAAGGAATGCAAAATATAGCAGAATTACTTACGACTGTACCCAAAGAGGCGGCCGAAGCCTGGTACTCTTTTACTGAGCTCTGTTTACTCAGAGTAACGGTGGAAGAGTACGTAAGGCAAGGCTTCCTTCAATGCCACAACTATAAGAGAATCGGACGTTCCTGGGAGCAGTGTTACTGCGCCAAACGGTGCGTGTGGTGTGACAGCACAGACAAAGCTGCCCCCTGCCCTATAGAAACGTGCAAACGCGCCAACTTCGGGAGGGACCACTCTGCAAGCTGCCGGGGACGTACGGTATGTCTAGCGGCTAGGCAGAAAGCTGACGCAAGACCTACCACAAGAACAGACCGAACTACACACACACACACCCACATACACACACACACACACCCATAAACACACCATGCCAACCCCGACAAAATTCCAACTCTGACAGATCAGACACCCCCGAAAGACATATACATTTTCCACTGCTGTCTCAGGACACAGAAAATGAAATCAACGCCAAATACCAGAACCCACGACAAAAGTTCAGAACCCCCAAGACGCAGACGGACACACAGAACAAACAACGATCGAAACCAGATGCACGAGTAGACCACCAACCACAAGACATTAGAGCTGATAACGCCATAAAACCATTTGATATTTAAACAAACTGGCAAGTTATTAAAAGTTCATTCAACAAAATAAGACATACCACTGACACGGCAGAAAAAATATTTATTAACATTATTTGAATAACGGGCAAAAATACCAAATTAAAATTATCAACTACTCCAGTTTAACGCAAACGGACCTGTGGAGGGTATATCTAGAACCTAGGCAAGATGAATCTAAAACGGTATTTTTCTTGCGCGTAAAGATTATTTTTATGCCGGTGGCAAACTTTGAAATTCGTCAGCCCTTTTAACATCTAGGTGAACAGGGGGAATGCCAGAAAATAATATTATTATTGAAACCAACCAACCAATTTTGACTCTAATATCTGGCCTCCATCATCCAGAGTTTCAGTTAATGTTTGTAGAACTTTGCAAAATTTATCAAAAGAGGAGACATTAGATAACAACCCCAAAACTTTTCTGAGATAAAGAAGTAAGTAGCTAACCATTAGTAAGAGCCACGGAGTACTCACGAAACATAAAATATCTTTCAAATCAACGTATACCCAGAAACTAGAAAATTATCGTGAGGTTCTATGTCTGAAATTTTCACAATGAATGGGTAAGAGAATATTAGAGAAAATATATTTTCATAAAACTGTTCTATTTTGTAATCGATATCTATCATAAATGGAGTAATTTCTAGTCAAAAGTGTTGTTATTTGGTAGCAAGTTAATCCTGCTTTTTAAAATAGCGACCAATAGTCAAGGATACAAGATTGGTATGGCATTATCGACGACACAATAGCTGGCTCATATTTTGTCGACCGAGTTATAATACAAATTTTTATTTAGAAATGTTGAGGGATTACTAGCTATCTCAAGCAGAGAATTTAGAATGCAGGAGAACTATCATTGGATAGATCATTTTGGACCTGTTGGCATCGCCAGCTCGATCACCACACCAACCTATGGATTTTTTTCTGTGGCGGTACCTTAAACGGGAAATTTAAGCAAATAATTTCCAAAACAATGTGAACAATTTACAATCCAAAATATGAGAAGCCATAGCCACAATTAATGAAATAATGAATTTAAACAAATAATTGAAAAATGTATAGAAGTGGCCTAGACGGTTTCGTCTAGAATACATTCTAGTAAGTTAGAGTTAACTAAACTAGAGTTAACAACTATGAATGCGTTATTTTATTATATATTTTATATATTTGTCTCAATAAATTCTAGTTCTTTAATAGTGGTATTTCTTAAATATTTTCTTCATTTTTCTGTCACTCTAAAGTCGTAATTTGTTTATTTCAGCAACAGCCAACTTTTTGATATTGAAAATAATATTAACTTAATACACAGTGAGCCTAACATAATGTCTATTTAATAATGATATATTTTAAACATAGACCGGGGCCAATCCTGTTTAAGGCAATAAAAATTCTTAGCAGTATATGAATAGTCGGAAAATGTAGTTAATGGTGTAAATAATTAAGGAAAAATCGTCCAGACTAAGTAAAAGTTCTGGAAGGGGGGTTGGGGTGGTAATATATACGCTTTTAGGGGTTGGTACTCGTTTTTTTGCGATTTGCGACTAAACTATGTATCCTATCGAAAAATGTTGAATATAAAAGTAGTAGATAATAAAAAAATCTAAAACTTTCTTATTAGACATTATTGACCATAACCTCAAAATTATCGATAAAAATGAAAAAACCGTTTTATCGATTTTTAATTTATAACTGTCGCAAAAATGTTTATATTTTCATGAAAATCGGTGAAAATGTTCTTTTTTGTGTTTCAAACAAGCCCAAATTTTGTCAAAGCGAAATATTTAATTTTCGATGTTCTATGAAGAAAATAAAAAAAAAGACCTAATTTTCAATCGAAAAATTTGGTTAGCAAATTTTCGATTAATGAACTTTACTAGTGCTCATTGTTTTCGTTGAAATCTCAACTTTAATGCAGAATTAAAATATAATATTGTTTATATACAAAAATATCGTTAAAAAAGCGAAAAAGCGAAAAACCGAAAAAATTACTTTTTAAAAATCGAATTTTCGGTGAAAATCATGAAATTTCTTTTCCTTTATTGTAAATAAACATTTACATTCATAAAAACCGTTAATTCTCATACAATACTATGTTATACAAGTAATGTACATGGACCTAACTATTCTCGGCTTTCAATGTCCCGAAAACATTATTTAAACTGCAATTATATAGGTAAAAATTCAAAAAACACAAAGACAGTGAACTGAGAAAATTTGTTAATTATTTCTTGTGATTCGTAAGTATTTACAAATTATCGCTTCAAAGTCTTATTTGATTATAAAATACAAAAATTAAAAGTAAAATAATTTTATTGAAATCTTTTTTCTTTGTGGGCAATTGTTCATCGCCAGAATCGATCAAACTTTCGATTTCTTCACATTCATTTTCTATATCTTCAATTTTTTGGAGTTCTTCTGGATTGTCCAGTTCAGTATCATTATTTTTATTATTATTTATTAGATATTGGGTACTGTCTTCGTGTTCGATGTCCTCGAGATTACAATTTTTTTCGTACAACGATTTTTCGGCATTAGAACATTTATCAGAACCGTGGCAATTTGAGCACAAATTTGTGCACTTTAAGCCATGCTTGCGACACCCACATTTGTTATTACCGCATCCTGTTTCGCAGCTGCAGCAGATAATTTTCAATAAATTTTCGGGAATTAATTCTTGTTCTGTAAACGTGATGTTTCTATCCCCAATCTGTAACTGTTAATTGATTACCAAGCCAACTTTGTATTTAAAAATACATCCTGTAACAATGTTGCTTAGCTGTCCCTTCAGTTGGAGGTAATTTTTTCAAATGAAATGAGGATTTAGCAGTAGCCGTTCGGTAGAGTTCAAATCTTAAATAATAATAATAATAATAAACGTCTTCTATTTTAACAGAATGGCCTGGATAAAGCCTGTGGAGTTCGAAGAGCAAATCTCGATATTTTGTCCGTTTTTCCTCCTCTTTCAAGACAATGTTGCTCTCGGTGGAATGAGACAGACGCTGCTTTCAGAACTAAAGATCATATCGGCATGCCGAGATTCGGCAGAGATCTTAGCCGGCAGAATGCAGAAGGCTGTCATCCTCGGATCATTGCGTCTACTCGGGGCACACGATTCTCGGACCCGGTAGTCACTCACCCCACGGGCGTGGGGAGTGGCTATTGGTATTACCAGCTCCCCTCTGTGAGGGTCGGAGCCACAGAGTAGGGTGACTGGTTTTTTGTAAAAATAATAATAATAATAATAATAAACGTCTTTATTTTGAGGGCGAAGTTTGTCTATATGACATTCTTCCACTCCACCAATCGTGTAGAGATGTATATATATTTTTACTTTTGTACATAGAAGCTATTATTTTTAATCCATTTTATGCCAATGATAAATAGTCATGATGAAAAGTACGTACCTTCTAGGCCCAAATTGTTTAACATTCCCATTGCAGTTTAAACAATGTTTTCGAGACTTTGAAAGCCGAGAATAGTTAGGTACATGTAAATTACTTGTATAACATAGTATTGTATGAGAATTAATGCTTTTTATGAATGTAAACGTTCATTTACAATCAAGAAAAAGAAATTCATGATTTTCACCGAAAACTCGATTTTTAAAAAGTAGTTTTTTCGGTTTCTCGCTTTTTTAACGATATTTTTGTATATAAACAATATTATATTTTAATTATATATTAAAGATGAGATTTCAACGAAAACAATGAGCACTAGTAAAGTTCATTAATCGAAAATTTGCTAACCAAATTTTTCGATTGATAATTAGGTCTTTTTTTTATTTTCTTCATAAAACATCGAAAATTAAATATTTGGCTTTGAAAAAATTTGTGCTTGTTTGAAACGCAAAAAAGAACATTTTCACCAATTTTCATGAAATTATAAACATTATTGCGATAGTCATAAATTAAAAACCGAAAAAACGGTTTTTTGTATTTTTCTCGATAATACAACTTTTACATTCAACATTTTTCGATAGGATACATAGTTTAGCCACAAATCGTAAAAAACGAGTACCAACCCCTAAAAACGTATATATTACCACCAGAACCCCTCTTCCAGAACTTTTACTCAGTCTGGACGATTTTTCCTTAATTATTAACACCATTAACTACATTTTCCGACCATTCGTATACTGCTAAGAATTTATCGTCTATTACTATATTTTAAACGGTTTGGCCCTGGTCTAACAAGGAAAAATGGCAAGAAAATTCATTATTGACTATTTTGAATAAACTTTGTATTAGGACTGAACTTGGGATTCTTTACAATTTTCTTCCTAAGGTTTGATTATGTTAATAAAAATAAAGGTATTTTAGTATTAATAAAGTATAAAATGACAAGTAATTTTCAATCACCCTGTATAGTACATGATAATCCTGGGAATAACTAAGAACCTTTCCCTTAACAGTATGGTCAAGTCCATTCATGAACTTTCTAAAATGTATGAAAAACTTTGAACTTTAGATTTACTAATTTTGCAAACGACTGAAATTGAGTGAAAATTCATAGCATTACCTTTGTTCTGCTTAGGTAGTCCTGTAGTTTATTTGAATATACATATGTTTAAAGAAAACAAGCTAAAACCGAATATAATGAATATCCCTATCGGATATCTCTTACTATCTTCCTGTCTAGGATGTGTCCACTTTATAAATCTTTGCTGACATTTTGTCTGGTTTATATTTATTTTACTTTGTTAATGGTACAATGTAGCAATTACAGGTATAATAACAGTGAATATAATGTTAACGTTAAAATAGAAGTAAGAAGACAATTCAAGAGAACTACGTGATTTCAATGACTGGACACCCACATCTTTACACAATATTCATAAATAAGGAAATCACTGGTCGACGGACAAAGATGTTTGCAACATAAAGAAACCAAGTGTGTCAAACAAAACTCAAAATAATACAAACATGGTGGTATTCTACATGAGATAGAGAACAAGGTAATAAAACGAAGGCAGATGGGTTTTTTTTATTTTGTCTGTTTCTTTACACTGGTGAAATAATTTGCAATAATTCTACATTTTCTAAGAGAGCAGATGGATATCATGCCTATTGAAAATCTGAGTTAAACGTCAAATAAACCGCTCAATAATTGAAACAATAAGCTTGGTCGGAGTATACTGTAATCTCAAAAATATATATTCGAGTACTTCCAAAAAATAGCTTTGAAAACGGAAAGAGATTACTTTCCGAAACGTCAGCAAAATACATTATTTCTGTGTTTATTCCGATTTATATTATTTGCAAAACATAACCTCTGACTTTTCCTTTGGCGTAAACGTCACGGGCGCAGAGGCTTTTTTCCAATAATTCTATTATTTTGTAGATTCGGTGATTTGTTTTGAAGAAGATAATAATACATGTGGTAGAAAACCCAAATAATAGGAAAGAATATATTCGATTAGTTTGTTAACTCGGAATGTTCAATTGTTTCTCATAAAACTATTAGTATGAATTTTTCGAATTATCCATGCAGATAACACAGGGTGAGAAATAAAAGCTTGCAAAATTTTTCAATCCATAAATATCTTCAATGTTAATGTTAAAGAACACGCTATAACCCCGATATACTTTTCGACGTTGTAACAAAATCCGACTTAGGAGATACTTCGTACGAAAAGCGTGCTTCACGTAAAAATGCCGTGGAAGAGGTTTTTAATACTTGTAATCATATTTTCGCTCTTCGGAGCGTTTTTTATGCAAAATTTTCACTAACTCCTCAAGGAACGTTAATTTAGCAAGTGTATTAAATGTCGCTGCACAGGGACGTAATGTCGCCCCGACCACCTAAATTTAGAAAGTATAATAAAATTTTCCCTTTTACGAATCCACGTTGTCAAGCACTGCAACTCTTACGAGGTATTGAATATGAGGACAAGTTAATCCAACGACTATTCAAAGTATATCGGAAGTTATAGCGAAAATAGCCCTTAGCGACATGGGACCCCCATCATTTCCTAGCAGTCGGTTTTGACGAGGAAATGATGAGTTTTGACGGGGTTTGCCCTAAACCGGTTCCTCAGTGATTCGGTGTCAGAAAAGTATTATTACCATGTACTCATACGTGCATGGGATCCGCCTTGCCTGAACGTAAAAAGTTGTAATTGCAGAATACAATACGAAGTAGTAGCGCTTCAAGCATTTTTAAGCTTCGAGGAGCGACCAAAATTAATGTGAATTAAAAATACGTTTATAAGACAGGCAAGCAAAAGCCCACCAAAATTTCAGTTACATTGAGCTTTTCTTGAATCTTTTTGTGCATCGTTAGCTTATAAAACCGCATATTGGATGGTAGTTGGTACATTATAAATCGTTCCGTTCCTCACCATGTGTTATACACGGTCCAGACTAGTGTTTGTTAAACATTTTTCTTGAAATAAACGTTGTAAAAAACATAAATTTTTTAAAGATTTAATATATATATTTTTGAACTTTATATTGTCTTTTAGTTGTGTTTTCTAACAAAATTCCCTTTCAGGTATAATTTTAAGAAAGTGTGGTACAGACAGTGTTAGGTTTATAGTGTTACGACGTCCAATTGATACCATTAGAGCAGCAGTTAAGCATAAACGACAGTAAGTATGATTTTTTATATTATATATTTGTTTTTCTTTTTCCTATTTTTTTAAATTTTTTTTCTAACTTTTTTAAGATAGAAATATAAGTCCTTCAGACACCCTGAAATGAAATGAGAATGTTCCCGATAGGTGCGTGGTGTCTGGAAATAAGATATGAAAATGTTCCTAACGAGTACGAGTTAAGTTGAACCGAGATATTGTATGCCGTATTACGAGGAGCGATCAAAACTGGCGAAAATTAAAATAACAATAGATAGAAATATAAGTCCTTCAGACACCCTAAAGATGGATCGTTCACATTAACATAGCGCAGTCAAAATAGCACAAAAAATCAATATAAAGGAATTTTTTTCATAAGCAATTTTATGGCTGGATTCTGTTGGGGAGATGCTCAGGAGTGTCCAAAAAATGTTTGTACTTCAAGAACCTTGTACTTCGATTGCTATTAACAATTTAATTTTTTTAGCCGCGTTTTTCAACTTAAAATGTGAATAACTCAAGATATATAGGTCCAATCGGGACAAAAAAACCAAAATCTTTGTAATTAAATTTTCAACAAATATACGATTAGTGTGAGTCTTAGGAGCACAACCATAACCTACAAAAGTAAAAAATTGGCCAAAAATCGTGTTTATTTTTCATTTTGCTGCCCAGAGCCGCTGGGTGTGAACACGAAACAATGCTCTCTGTGGTAATATAAAAAATGTGGAGCAGTGGGGGGTTAGAGTTGAGACCCTAGAAGGGCGTTCGTGCACTTATTTTTGATGTGAGAAGCCTTTGGGTTCGACTTCTGTAGTGAGAGTTAGGGACAAATGCTACACCCTGTATATTGTAGTCTCGAACCGTTCTAGCACTTGGGTTTTTAATTTTATTTTTATTCAACACTGTACAGTCTTTTTGAGTTCTGACAGGGTCAACGGCTACACCCGGTATATGGTATTCTTGAACAAAATTTTCTTCTTTTTGTGTGTAACTATTCGACAGCATAAATTCTGGCTGTGGAATTTAGCAAAAATTTTTATTAAAGTATTTGTCTTGATTCTTCTGAGAAATTCACTTTTTTGGTTAAAACTGAGTGGGCGAAATGCCACTTAAGACAAAAGGATTTACTAAAATTAAATAGGGGCCACTTAAGGCGAGGAGGTACTAAAATGAAATGGGGCCACTTAAGACGATTTCCTAAAACTACTCTTTTTAACCAAGTTTCGACCTGGGAAGCTAGTTCTGAACGGCTAGTCACGAAAAGTATCAGTGAAGAGAGTAAGAAAGCCTAACTAGACAGTGGGTATCTACAACTTGAGTTAAATAGTAACCGGACCGGAAGCACTAGCAAATTAGCTTATTACACTTAAAACCACTTTTAAATAACTTTTTTCCACTAAATCACTTCGCGAATACTAAACGTAGGAGTCACCATCAAAACTGAACTTGCCTCGGGTAGGCTGTGCTCGGGTATTTATACGTTTGGAAAAGTTGCGTTTATCGTGTCCCATCGAGTCTCGCATCCCGTTTTAAAACATCTGGAAAGGCTGGAAGTCGCTCCGTGCGGGCGAGGATAAGTCATTGATTGCGATACATTGCACAATACTGAAGATTTAAGATTTCAAAAATAAAAGTTATATAGAAAAATCGGCAATGAAAAGAGGAATTTTTTAAAATAAGAACAAGGTTTGAATCTATTTTAGTTTGGAAATTATTAGCGTATAATTGATAAAATCTGACTCGGCCCCGTAAAATATTAACGGAGGTCCGATGTTTAAGAGTTAAAATGAAATGAGAATGTTCCCGATAGGTGCGTGGTGTCTGGAAATAAGATATGAAAATGTTCCTAACGAGTACGAGTTAAGTTGAACCGAGATATTGTATGCCGTATTACGAGGAGCGATCAAAACTGGTGAAAATTAAAATAGCAATAGAGTTGCAAGAAATTGGTGAAATTAATTAGAACGTTAAAACTCGAGGGACGGAACGTGGGTTGAAGTAAGAAATAAAATGCGAAGTAGTTCCACGAAAGTTATGAAATGAGTTTGAATGTTAAGTTTTAACGTAGTTAACGTATACGAGGGGTGGTCAAGAGGTATTAAAATTTTGAATATAAAATGGTTTATAGAAAATTTGCGAAATGGAGTAAGACGTTAAAACTTTAGGTTTAGATAGTGACTTAGGTCATGTTGATGAATATATGGGGGCTGTATTTTTAAGTGGCGTTTTTTGTAGTGAATCTCTTAAGAATGGACTTGAATGAATGTTTGAAGTTAGATATTGGTGAATTTACATTATATTTGAATTATCGAATTTCCAGATTTATTTGACGTTGACTGTGGTTTTTGGATGCAAATAGTGTCTGGTTGACTTTTTTATGTGGTTTGCCATGATGCATGGATCGATATGATTTTTTGGTTATTTTTTAAATTTTTCGTTTTTGGTTTCTGACTTGTAGGGGACATACCCTACAACAGGTGAACCGATCAGCTTCAAAGTTTCAGAAAATCTGCCTTTTGCTCTAATAAAAATACCCCGATAATTTGATGCAAACACACGTGTCCTAGTTCCATTATTTTACACTCATGCAAAACCCATTGTACGCTAGTCTAGACTAGACAAGTGCAATGTAATAAGGGTGTATTTAAATTCCACGCTACCCTTGGTGTCTACACGTTCACCCCTCATTTACAGTTTATTTTCAACCTGCCCTACGAACCATTCAAGTTAAATCAGAGAAGCGATTTGTTTCCCGTTTTCCTCAGTTAACTGACCAGGGAATTTTATTTCAAGGAAGAAGAATGTTATGTTAAAGAAATTTAAAGTTAACGTGACAAATTTCTTAGACTTTTAAACTGCTTATAAATTTATAGTTACGCCAATTCTAAAACATAACCCTCAAAGCTTATCTGATAGCACTTAAGAAAATACCCGAATGCTAATAATATTATATTGGATATACAATCAAAATTTTGATCTGGCTACAGCTCCAGGTCCTAGGTATGTACTATCAGGTGTTCACCAAGGACCTCTACTTTTCACAATCTAGTCAGTTCATTAAATATATTGAGTACTGTACTGTACTATGCATATGTATGCTGATGACACTCAGATATACCACTTCATTTATGGCAAAAATTATGTGACAGTATAACAGAAGATAAACAAAAATTTAGAAAAATTGTCTAGTATTTCCACCTAGTGTGTCGTGTGTGTCTCCTGTGTCGGTAGTGGGGTAGTGTGGTTCGGTCTGTTCTTGTGGTAGGTCTTGAGTCAGCTTTCTGCCTAGCCACTAGACATACCGTACATCTCCGGTAGCTTGCACGGTGGTCCCCCCGAAGTTGGCGTATTTGCATGTTTCTACAGGGCAGGGGGCAGCCTTGTCTGTGCCGTTACACCACACGTATCATTTAGCGCAGTAACCACAAATCGGTGGTTATATCTTAAATATTAATACTAACGAAACTCACATACATACTAAAATATTAGATTTAATCATAGGCGGCCAATAATTAAGGTTTCGAAAGTCAAAACATCTAATTTCCAATCCTCTAAAATTTTTATATCCGCGTAGAGCAGGTTATATTAAGATACAAGGAGAACCTTTTATGAAACGTTCGTTCTGTTACTTCTGTTACAGTTTTTGTTTTGTGTTTTGGTATCACATTGTATTTGAATTTCCTTAAACAGTGATCTATTTCTATTTTGCAATGTCAATGTCAAGTAATATGTTTTTTATAATTAATGGCAAGTTTTTTACTGTCAAAGCGTTTTTTAATCATTTTTAAGTCTGATGTAGGTTATCATGTTTGCTAATAGAACTAACCTGTTGTAATCCAACGTTTCTTTTTTCTAAGAATATTTCAACGTATATATTAGGTTCATTATTTTCATAGATAACATGCCACCTTTCATTTCCTAGATAGTGTATAACTTTTGCTTTATCAATTATCGGCTTTTACAAAAATAACTTTTATTAAAAGGTAACTGGTTCGTATTATAGATAGTTACATAGTGGTCACTATAGCAAAAATATTTTGATATTGCAGTGGTTGAGATTTTTTAATAAATATTGTCTGGTCGATAGCCGCGTGGGTCAAGGCATGAGGTGGTAATCGCGATTAATCACACGGGTATCGCACCACCGGGTTCGAATCCTGGCTCTGGCACTGTCGGAGGAAATGGTTGTATGTCCACGTTTTTTCAATGTGTAACCCCCTTCCGCACAAGCCTCTGGCTTCTGGAGTTGGGGGTTGTCTAATTTCTGTGGTGGTGTTTATTTATTTATTTGTTTGCCTGCTTATTAGTTTGTTTCTTTATTTATTTTTTATTCATTCATTCATTCATTTATTGCTACATTGTCCAACAGAAGAACCAATTAACCAATTACGGGGCAGGGATATACAATTAAATGTATATAAATTTATACATGTTATATTAGCTTCTCGCATTATATTTATTTTATTACTATAAGTCCATTATCAGTAACGTTCTCATAAAGTAATTCAATACCAGTATAGATACATTCATAAATTACATCATATTTTCTTCATTATCATTGTAACATAATACTTCTGCTGTTTAAAAGCACGTACGGTTTTGGATTACTCTGTGAAATTCAGAATACATCAAGTTGATTCCAATTCAACATTTGATTATCAACATTATAAATATACCCAAAAGCAACCTGGGGCGTTAAGTGTAATAATTGCATATTACCATCAAAACGCTAATGCTTCGATTGCAACAAACACCAGTCGAAAGACTGATCCTACTTAAAGGAGATCTCTTGCCAGTCGTCACACACCAGTTGCAGGCTGCAGTTTCGAGCTGTTAGCTCTCGTCAGTGCAAGGTAGGCATGTGACGACCGACACGAGGATCACTTGACTATTTAGTACATTTCAATTGTTCAGTCAATTTGTTGCAATCGAAGCATTAGCGTGGCATATGCAATTATTACACTTAACGCACCAGGCTTGTAGCTTGTAATTCAGCGTTCGGCGGGACACATAGCCCGGATAGTAGCTGTTGGTTGCAATCTGGTTACGTTGCTTATAGTAAAATAAGAATTGTATAGAGGAGTTTGCGACTAAAAATATTAGGTTTTAATATACCGCCCTCTAAAAGCACATTTGAACTATGTTTTATATCGTTGGAAAGAGAAAAAATAAAAACGGAATTAATGGTTTCATGGCGTACTTTGAGATTTTTTCTTCTCATTTTTGCACGAGAGCGTATGTCAAAGCTAACTGCGGTTTTCGAATTTTTTGATACACATTACTGTTCTTATTGTTTTTGCCGTCAACTTTCATCCCTTTAACTTTTTTCGTATCACCTCAAATAAGGAAGCTATAACCGGCGTTTTTCCTATTTTTCAGGTTTCTGTAATATATTTCACAAAGTAGACTATGGATTTCAAATTTCTTTTTACTGAAATATAGCTCACAAAAAATGGGATAACTATTTCTGAAACTTTATTCTTCTACAATAGATATTAAGCGAGATATTTGGTGTGGCCCTCGTAAAATAGACAGACAGTAAATAGGGAAAAGTAATTTCAAATCAACAAATATCTGCCTAACATCATCTTGATAACCCATATTATTTATATTACGGATCACCTTTCGTGGGGGACGTGATCCCAACTTATCAAACCATAAGATATTTGTGACATTATCAGACTATGATAAGCCGTTAATAATACCTGCCTGGGAACTAATTTCGAGACTCTTCTTATTTCAAATATATTTTTAGACTTTTTGGATAGATATTCAATACATTGTCCCCAATTCATCTTTGGATTTAACGTGACACCTAAAAGCTTTACATTAACCGAATTAATGAACCCGTACGTGGGTCTATGAGAGCAAATTACATTGAAAGTTTTGCTTACATTTAAGCTTAACTTATTTACAGTAAACCAGTCTTGGGCGGCAGACTGTTTATCAGTCATGAGTTCTCTAACCTTACTGAGGTACCTGTCTCCAGTTAATAGTATGGTGTCATCGGCAAACATTATAAGTTTGGCTCTCCTTCAGACAATTTACGTAGATCTGAAAAAGAGTTGGCCCCAGGACCGATCCTTGAGGCACACCGTGTTTAATATGGAGTAAGCTAGAACAGATTCCATCCTTAAATGTGTATTGTTGTCTATTGGAGAGATAAGAAGATATTAATTGATGATGTTATTGAATTTGCAATCCTTAAATTTATTCAGAAGAACATGATGCGATACATTCAAATGCCTTTTGTAAATCGCAAAATTTTGCTCCGACGTACTCTCCATTTTCTTATTCTTCAAATAAATTATTGACAAAGTGGAGGATAATGCCATTTGTGGATTCATTTGATCTGAACCCAAACTGATAAAGATAGAAAAATTTATTGTTTTCAAAGTGATTGTTAATTTGGATTTTTAATGCAGTTTCGAATATTTTTGATATGATAGGTGTTACAGACACGGGTCTAAAATTACGTGATGTTACTGGTTCACCTTTATGAACAGGAATGCTTTTAGAAATTTTCAAAATGTCAGAAAAAACACCACTGTCGCAACACTCATTTACAAGTTTAGTTAATCGTTTTAAAATAATGTTTCATTATAATATCAGACATATCAAAATGATCGAAGTTAGTCATGCCGTTGTCGTTGTTTCTTTAATTAATTGATTGAACAACGCCTAATAAAAAATTTGTTCTACAGAGTTTTTATGTTAGTTGAATGAAGGCATTGCCCAAATTATTAATTTTTGGCATCAGAGCTTAAACTTGCATTGCAATAAAATTTCACATAAATCACTAAGTTTTATATATTAACGTAATAATTATCTACTTTTTTTACCTATAAACGCAGGCACACTATAAAATCAAGATAATTATTAACATTATTATGAGTAGAAAAAGCATTTAATGTCAGCCACTAAATTACCTAAATATAAAAAACCCACAACTGTATAATTTTGTCCTTATTTATGGCCTTATGGTTAAAAATTACTGCACATTGAGTCGTGCTGTCGCGTCGCATGCCGAGAAGAGACACATCTCGACGCCAAAAGACTTGCATAGGTTGTTCGTCAAACCCATGGCGCCTATAAGAGTCTGTACATTAGTGTAAATCCCATGTGGATTGATATATTCAAGTAAATAATGAGAGACATTCTACAGATTCTTTCAGGGTTGATTTAATTATCGCATTAGGGGTATACCTCTTGAATATTTCAACACTCTGGCTTTTATGGTAAAACAAATGGTCAATGATTGGTAACAAAATACTTCGTAGCTCTCAGGAAGTCCTTGAAAATCCAATCATTGTGGCGCCAGGATACTGGACACACTCTGAGTTTTAATAATTTGCATCTCGGCCTTGTACCGAAATTTAATTACTGAAAGAGGAATAATGCTCCCATATAGCAGCTGATAAAGTCGAGAATGAAGAGACCTTAACTTTATCGCCAAGAAACATATCGGTTTAATCTAAGCTTAAATATAAAACAAGAAATTGCACAAAAATAATATGCTCTAAATGAATAATAAACAGAAACTAAAATCATGGATAAATCAGGGGTTAAATCTATATAAAACAGGGACAAATTAAAACAACATTATTAAAATATCCAAAAAATTTAGAAATAAAAATTAAATATACAAAACACAATAAAATGATAAACAAATTAATTAGAAAAAGAAAGAATGAATATTATAAAGTTCATTTCAAAGAAGCTAGTCACAATGTAAAAAAAGTATGAGAACTAATAAAAGAATTAACAAAAGAAAGCATAAAACAACATAGAATGGTAAACCACATTCAAACAGAAGATAAAGTATTAACATAACTCAAGGAGACTGCTAACGAATTTAACACCTATTTTTCTGAAACTAGACACAAAATGGCTCAAAATATAATAAAGAATAATCAGAATGAAATTTTTACAGAAAATGCAAAAGCTATAATAAAAAACTCAATATTTTTGCATCCAGTTTCAAAAAATGAAACCATAAATATTATAAATAAATAGTAACTAACTAACTAACATTGTTAAAATGTTTTTTAAGAATAAATTAACAAACACAATTATAAGAACTGGCACAATATTTGGACTAATAATATATATTATGTGAATTACTTTCAAATAAACAAAATTATTATTATTATTTAAAAAAAATCTCGACGACAAAATTTATAAAAAAAACTCTACAAGGGCAGGAGATTAGTGAAATAATCAGAAAAATAAATCTATGTACCTGATGGTGAGTTTTTGTACAGAAACAAACAACTTAGAAAAAAATTTCTTGAAATTATGTGTCAAATGAAAGATGCTATTTATATTGTTTTCATAGGTCAGATTAAATTGTAAATAAATGCTCAAATTAAAATATGTTAAAACAACTAAATAGGATTATATAACATTTTTTCTATTTAAATTTTTACGACTGAACTATTATAAAATAAAGTCAATTAATTATTAGTAATAATAAACACATTATGATAGTATTTGATAGATGTAAATGCTGAGTCAATCAATTTTTTTAACAGTGCTATTATATATGTTATTAGTGAGAAATAATGTACGATATTTATGATATGAATATCAATCTGCAATCTATATGTCTTTCTCTTACAGATATTTTATAAGAAATACTTTGCTTTATGTCAATATTAGAACTACTATATATTTCCAGAAACAGTGATGTAGGTGTATTGTCCGCTTTGTAAAAAGCTAAAGAATTAGTCGAATGTTGTAAAGGTTCAGCTGCTGCTCTCTTTATTTTTAAAAATATAGTTAGTTCGTGTTTACATTTGTTTTGCATTTAGTGTGACACGTTTTGGTCAATGGCTTTATTTTCTGGATTTTGTATCCTTGAAGAGAATAATAGCAACGCATGTGGTAAAAGCACAAGAAAGTGGATATGTATAAGAATGGCATACAGGATCTTTATTCTGTTGTGTTGTGAATCGAAATTACTGGAAATTGCATTGATGTGAGTGATTCTCGGAAAGTGATTCAATTTTAACCGACTTTAAAAAAAGAGAGAGAAAAAGAGGAACTTCGCAATTCTAACAGTATTTTTCGTAGGACTAAAATGAATTTTACGATTTTTTCTGCATACTATAGTGCATTACTCGGCAGTGATCTAGCCGTACCCCGTTCACATATTTTAGCACTCTTTTAATTACGTATTGGACATTAGTTGATCGGATTTGATGTAAGCTTCAACATATTAGACAATATTTATTAGATTAGTAAAAGTCTTTTAAGAGTTAGATATTTACTACAGCAGCAGCAGTGGCAGTTTCAAGCTTGTTAGCTCTCATCAGTACGACGTAGGCGAACACCGAGTCCGGTCATTCTTCCTAATCCATTTCTCCGCTCGACCTTTTTTCCGAATACACCAAATTCCGAATTACATTTTTCCGCATTCATTTTTTCCGACACTCATTTTTCCGACGGGACAACTTCCGAATGTAAATACATAGATTTAAATACATAGATTTTAATTTAGAATTAAGCAATTTATAATTTTTATCAAATCGAAATATTATGTGCTACATATCTCAAATATTCCAATTCTCTCCTTTCATCCCTATAGTCCTGGTATGTCTCAGTTACTCTTCTCAATTCCTTCTTGATAGATTTCTGGAAACTGGAAATGTCGAATATAAAAAAAGTGAAAGAATAAAACGTGTTGTGAACGATGAAAATCAGTTTTCTGTGGTGCTGGCAACGGTTGAGGATCCCCATAGTCAAAGAGATGTGAGCTAATTATAGGAATATGTAGACGGTCTATGGGTCTGATGATGATTTTCAAAAGCGCCTACAATTTTGTAATTGGGTCAGAGGTGAAATGCAGCATGATGTCAACTTCTTCAATACTGTTTTATTCAGTGGTGAGGCAACATTTAATAAAAATTGATTTGTTCATAGGCACAATTTCCATTATTCTTCGAAAAATCCTCACTTTTTTATGCAAGTTGATAACCAACATAGATGGTCTATAAACGTTTGTAGAGGAATTATTGGAGAACATGTAATAGTGCCACATTCCTTTGATGGCACATTGACTGGAGGTATTTATCTTCATTTTTTGGAAAACTATCTGCCACAATTATTGGTAAATCTCCCTGAAATAATTCGAAATAAAATGTGGTTTCATCAAGATGGTGGTGCTCCACTACATTATTTAAATGCAGTTAGAGACCACTTAAATAATACCTACATAATCAATGGATTGGAAGAAATAAAGCCATTAAATGACCTGCTAGATCCTAAGATCTTACAAAAATGGAGTTCTTTTTATGGGGATACGTGAAAAAAATTGTTTATAGAGACACGCCAACAACCGCCTTTACATCTATCACACCGCCAGTTTTAGGAACAGTGGGAATCTCATTTCAAAAGCACATTGAGATGTGTTTTAATCAACATGTGGGCAACATGTGGAACATTTATTATAATGTTTTCTACTGAATTATTTGAAGAAAAATCATTTTTTAATGTATTTTTGAATTTTGTAATTATTGCTCAGTAAAACGAAATTGGTTGCAATTAGCCCTAGGGAAGTACTTGCAAGGATTTCATTTTTCAATCGTTTAGGAATTGCACATTGTTCACCTGGATAGGCATGGCAATGAGTTTCGTAGGAAACAGTGAAATGTTTAGTCTTCAGTATGTATTTTACTACCCATTTATTTTTGTAACTATTTTTTAAATATAAAATAGTATAAACATTTTTAATCAACTTATAACAACAATTGAAAAATCATTCTAAACCTTGGCTGATGCTCTTGGATCTTTTCGGCAAATTTATGTTGTTCCAGCTGCGATTAAATCTTAACTCTTGAGGTATGGAAGCGGGTTAAACTACCAGAAAAATTGCTTTAGAATCTGGCGGAGGTGCCAATGTTACACACGTAAACGCCCTGTTTAAATTTTACAAAGTAAATTGCTGGAAGACATAACAGAAAACATTGTAGATAACACTTCCTGAACCTATGAGAAATTTTATCTCATTAAATCCGATGGTTCTAGAATTTTAAATAAATATAAACTCCTAATAAACTTTCTTATCGGTTGCAGTAATTCTTATTTGACAACTTAAAGTAATAAATAACTTCCAGTTCTTATTTTATTCATTTACGATCCCACTCATAAACTTCTAAGTACCTATTAAAGGCTCATTCTAATTATTCAGAACCTGAATTCTGCTACTGTTCATTTTAAATGAGTTTTAAAAAATATGCCTAGACTTTTAATTACTATTTTTATGTTATTAATCAAGGCAATGAATGTGTATTTTATAATTGGGAACAGGTAAAAAATAATTGGTAGTTGTTCGGAATGAGTAAGTATTAAAGCCAGGTAGGTATAATTAAAAATAGAGTAGTTAATCACATTCCAAATTAAATCAAATTGATAAGTATAATTAAAACTGGTCTATTGACAGATTAATTTTCTCGCATTGGATACATTGTATAGAAGTAGCACTGGATGACTTTTGTAAGAAAACATTAATTTATTGAATTATATCTGTCTAAGAAAATAAAAGCAGCAGAAATTGTAGGTAAGCGTTGCCGACTGCGGTACCTATATGAATAGCAGTTTAATAGGATACGCCAAAGATCACGTATTCCCTTGTTTGATGTTATAGCAAGTTTTATACTTGTCTAACGCCGTCATCTGACGTGATTGTCTATGGAGAGTCAAATAGATTTTTTAATATTATTCAGATGATAAACTTTGTATCATGGATGACTACTATTTTTTATTTACATATTTTCTGAATAATGGAAAAGGAATATTAGTAAACAAATTGAATGTTAAAATAAGTGCATAAACTAAAATACTAAACGAGTTTTTATTTCGAATATATAATATACTGATATAAAGCACATACATGAAATAAAGTGCATACATAGTATTAGTAAAAAATAAAGCAAAACCCCCAGAGTGAACATCTTGCCTAGGCAGAGTTGCCTGTTTTGCTCTGAGCATTTTTTAATAACATAACATAACATTGTAATTAAGAAATGATAGACAGAGGATGTATGAAACGAACTATGTATACAGGAATCGGCAGACAAGGGATACTATTTATTGTTTTTTTACCATGGCAGTGCTGGCAGTTAGGTTATTAAATGGGATTAAATTAAAAAACTTGGGGCCTAAAAAAAAATAGAGATCTTTGAGTAACTGTTTTTTTGAAAAATTGCACAGTAAGGTTCATGTTGACAGTGGAGCGAGTTACACAAGTGTTTTTATACATTGGTAAATGGAAAGTAATTTAACGTTAAAAATGTTTGTTTCATCATATAACTTTTTAGTGGAAAAAGTCTCTCTTTTCTGAAAATTATTTTCAGAATAGCATTTTGGGCAGTTTGTAAGATGTTAATTGTTGTATTGAAGGCACCACCCCATGTTACAATACAGTATCTTATGATTGATTCGGCTAATGAACTGTAAAGCATAATTAAATTTTTTCTAGAGAGAATTTCTCTTCGCATATAGAACTCATGGATCAGGGCTCTCAACCTTTACTAACGTGAACAATATGGTCTGACCAGCGTGTATATTGATCTAGAATAACCCCTAAATACTTTATTGAACATACTTTTTCTATTGCAGCGCATTTCGTATTTCGGAATTTCGTTTTTTTGATATTTAACGTAAGCATGTTGTAATTTAACCATGAATTTAACATTTGTAAGCCGGGTTCAGCGGTGAGTATAACATCTTCCCATTTTTTTCCTGATGTGAATATTATAGCAGTATCATCGGCGTAACATATGAGATGACCAGTGAAGTTATTAATTTTTGTGATATTGTTCATATACACAAGGAACAGTGTTCGACCTCCTTCCTGTTCCTTGTGGTACTCCTATTTTTACGACGGAGTCGGAGCTTACCTCATTACCAATTTTCACTCTTTGGGTTCTGTTTGTTAGGTAATCAGACATAAGTTCGAGCGCCAGACCTCGGACACCAAAGTTGTTTAGTTTATTGAGTAATACTTCGTGACACACGGTGTCGAAGGCTTTGGCCAGAGCTAGAAAAACTGCAATACACGCCGATGATTCGTTCAAAGCCCCGAATTCAATTAGTCTTGTTTTCAAGGTGTTGTCAAAGATCTTGGCAAAATTATTAATTACAGATATGGGTCTGTAATTGTTTAATTTAGTGGGGTCATCGGATTTAAAAATGGGGGTGATAATTGATTCCTTCCACTGCTGCGGGATTTTTCCACATTGGAAGCATATATTAATAATATGAGTTAATGAAGACATAATATATTCATGAATGTTTTTTTATTGTTTTAGCAGTTAATTTATCTGGACCAGGTGAACAGTTATTTTTTAAATTTGATATAAGAACAGTTACTTCACTTATTGTTAACGGCTTCAGGAATATATTCGAGTTAACTTTATCATTTATAAAGAAGTTATATTGATACCTATATTTGTGAAATAATTGTTAAACATGTCGGCTTTATCTTTATTAATATTTATAAGTTCTTTATTGTCATTAGTAATACATGTTTTCGATTAATTTAGGATTCTTTGTACGACCTGAGATATCATTTATGACGTTCCAGATTTTTTTAAGTTTGTTCCAGCTTGTGTGATTTTATTTTGATAATATTCATTTTTTGCTTTTTTAATTAAAGTATTGAGTCTATTTCTGTTATTTTTATATTGAACTTCAAACTCTGGAGAATAATTATTTATTAATTTATTTTTCAGATAATCTCTTTGTTTAATAGAGGAAATTAAACCCAAAGTAATCCATGGGTTTATATTAGTTATTTTGTTTTTTATTATTTTTGTTTCTGTAGAAGTTGTCAAATAATTATTTAATTTAATAAAAAATATGTCATAGGCTAGGTTCGTTATTAGTGTTTAATACATCATTCCATTTTTCATTACTTAATAGGTTTTTTAACTTACCAAAATTAATCTTGTTTATTTCACTTTCTACTTTAGCTTTATAGTTTTTTTGTATAGAAAAATTTATCAGTACAAATGTGGAATAAATAGTCTGTCATGTCAGTGTAAAATATAATATGTTCAATGTCAATATATTTTAGAAAGTTATTTTGAGTTCTAATAAAAATGTGGTCAATTGTAGATGTAGTGTTTTTTGTTACTCTGGTGGGTTTATTTATATAGGAAATGAAACCGTTTGAATTCAATATATTTAAATAACTGTTAGTTTCGTTCGCTTACTTTTTTAATAAATCAATATTTATGTCACCTACATACACCTCTAAATTTTGTTTTTGTATACTGTTTAAATATATTTGTAGATCCTTTAGATATTGGTTTAAATCTGTTGCTGAAATCCTGTAAAAGGCTGTCAAAACTATTTTATTTTTATTTGGTAAGAAGTTATCTGAAAGGATGGCAATTAGAAAGTTACTATCATTTATTGGTGTTATATTAACTGTAGCTGATATATTGTTTTTTATATATAGTATTACACCATCACATTAATTAAGAAACGATTCATTATAAAATATTGAGTAGTTAGGAATTGAAAAGTCATCTATGTTACTTATTTTTCTTGTTTCCGATAATATAATAATATCGAAATTATCCTTTGCCATTCCGATATATACTAATAATCCGTCAAAATGTGTTTGTAAACTTCTAATATTAAAGTGTACAATACCCAATCCATTTGTGTCCTTGTTTGTCCTTCCCTGTATATAATCCTCGAAATTATGAATTACCTTTGTTTCTACCTCTGTCTTATCTATCACATCCAAAAACTCTATCATAATACAGTAGAATACCTATTTTGAATTCCCATTAATGAATTTTTATTCACACAGAAGAGAAGAAAAAAATCTGTATGTCCATTACCATATTAATTTCCCTCTTCGTCTTTAAACACAATTCTATTTATTTCATATTTTGCACATTTACTTGAACGAGAACTTTGGACGTTAGCTTCAAATACACTTTATTTTCATGATCACACTGTATACACAGAACTTGGTTAATATTAAAACTGAATGTTGTCTGTTTGTATCCATTTGTGCAGTTCTATGTTGCTGGGTTTCTTTAAGCCACTTCTAATGTCTAATACGATAGCACAATATAATGTATAAAGTAAATTAATAACAAACTATTTTCAGTTGGATTGCAGGTTGTATTATTTATATTTTTTAGAAAATTAATCACTTCAAATTTGAAATTATTGTACGTCCTGGATTTATAATTATATATAAAATTATGTACATACACAACACAATATTAATATTTATTGTTTGAGTATTGAATTCTTTAAAAAGTTAATCACATCGTCTCACATTTTACAGACGTGCTGGAATATTACTATCATTTTTGTTGGGTACAGGTAATGTTGAATTTAAAAGCCGCAGCGGTTGTAGATTGACAAACCTGCGCCATCTATTTCAACACCCTCGAACTATCAACGAGGGTTGTTCACCTTTCACCCTCATGTTACGTCGCTCGAGGCGGGATTCGTCCGGCATAGGATAAATGATTGTGCACTATCCAAACATAATTGCATTAATTTTGTACTGCATAATTAGCTTCACACTAGAATAGCCTGAGGTATTTCTATCGTATTTATATTAAGTACTCATTTAAATTTTTATTCAAATTTTATGCGTTTCTTTATTACATAATATGATATATTATCGTAATTATTTTAATGCATTAATTGTGTATAAGTAGAAAAACTGTATCCATTTTATTTAATAGTCGTAGTTGGCTTAATGAGTTAATCTGGGCTGGCAATTTTTCAGCTATATGTATTTCTAGAATAGTTAACGTTTAATTTTTTTTTGTTTCTGCGCACTGAGTGAGAAAATGTTAAAAAATGAAATCGTTTTTGGAGCAATGATACGTAGTCTCTAATTAGTCTGATTTGTTATGAAATGGAACAATAAGGAAGATGCATGAATTTTAAAAATGCTTAATTTTATTATTGTTCCATAATATGTAACTATAAAAGAAACTCATAGAAAAATTTCGCTTCGTAAATATGCCACATTAAAATTCGAACTTTTGTGTAAATGAAACCATGTGCCTGGAAATACTATAATATTGCTTTGACGTCACTAATTTGACCTGAACTTGCTAATTTACGTTGTTATTCTTAATATTGTTATTAATTATTGGTTAATATGACGGATAATGATTTAATAACATCCCTAATGTGTTAATCTATAACCACAGCATTCTTTTTAGAAGTTTCAACGTTTTAACAATAATGACGTGACGTTACCGGTTACGAATGACGCTATTCCAGATGGAATTACCTCGAAGATCTTAAAAAACATATATTTATACATTATTTCTTCATTAGAACGAATAATAATTTAGTTTTAAAACACCAGTAAAGAATTTAAAATGTCCGCGATAAGCCTTATTTACAAATCTGGCGATCCTAAAATAATATTAGTAATTATCGACCAATAAATCTAATTAATAATAATGCAAAAGTATTGAAAAATGTTTTAAGGAACGACTAATTAACTTCCTAAAGAACAACACATTACTCTTTCCCCTCCATTTTTAATTAACAGAGGGTCTAAACACTGACGACGCGATGTATGAAGTAATAAAGGAAGTAACGAATAACCTTGATAAGACTATACGATGTCTTTTAGATTTAGCTAAGACTTTCGACGCTGTACCTCATGAGAAATTTCTTAATATTCTTGAACGCTATGGAGTTAGAGATATTGTGCTGAAAGTCTTTAAATCCTACTTAACAAATAGAACTCAGTGTGTTAAAATTGGAAACGTATTAAGTGGTCCAAAAAATATACAGATTGGTGTGACGTAGGGTACAATATTAAAACCAAACTTTTCAATACCTATATTAATTCTTTAACCGATATAAACATTAATGGCAAAACCATTTCATGTGCAGATGGAACTGTACTAATTTTTATTGGAACTTCGTTAGATGACACAGGAAATCGAGTAAAATCAGAGGTCAAAAAAGTAAAAGAAATAACCCCCTTCCACACAAACCTCTGGCTTCTAGAATTGGGGGTTTTCTAATTTCTGTGGTGTTTATTTATTATTTATCTGCAAATCGTCTTGATTATAACAATATAAAAGTAGACAACTTAAATGATACAATAATGGAGACTACAAGTCTTAAGTACTTAGGTATTGTAATTGATAAGAACCTAAAATGAAACAGTCATATAACATACTAACAAAAAAATTAGGTGCCTTATGCACAAATTTGATCTTTTAAAGCAATTCTTAAGTCAAAACCGATTACTAACAGTACATCAAGCATTGGTTGAGTTTCTTATTTGCTATGGTATAATGGTATGGGGTGGTCTATAAAATAACACTTTAAAACCGCTATTGGTAGCAGAGAATATAATTCTGAAAATTATTTTAAAGACAAATAGGCTATATTCGACAAATTTGCTATATGCTGAGAGAAGCTTATTCGTCATTTAAACTTGTTGTTTCTAACACAAGCACAAAAAGGTTAAACACTATATCAATCATTGCTATTGCTCTCGAATTAGAATAAATTAATACAACGATACCAATTGTTTGACATGTATTATTATTTTATTAAAATAGGATACTCAGAAGCAGAAAAGTTTAATATATTATAAAAATAAAATGATGTGATGATGAATATTTTATAACATAAAATATCAACGAAAATTTTACAACAACATCTGAATTAGCTTCCTGAACTAGAGAAATTGATCAAAATAGCCTTCATTGTTTAAAATATAAAGCTCAAATGTTTTTCTTAAATTATTTAGATAGTTTGGAACAGAGCTATTGTCATATTGATACATTAATATATAAAGTACATCATGAAATAAAGTGCATACATAGTAGTTTTAAAATTTAAAGCAAAAGCCCCACAACGGACATCTTGTCTAGGCAGAGTTACTAGAAAGAACATAAACAAATAGTTAATGAATTACTTGTGACCTAAATTCTATAACCTCCTTCCATTAAATATCAAAATAACAAAAAATATGGAAAAATTCAGGAATATCTGTAAACTATAATACTTAATTGCAATTTATTTGCTCAAATTTTGTGAAAAGTGCTCCATCACAAGTTTTTTTCTAATATATAATAGACCTTTCACCTCGATTGCAGTATCCAAACCATAATCTGTATTAGTTACTTTTGTAAACCTAAATATAGTCTAGTATACTTTAACTTGGCGTGTGTATGTATGAGTTAATATTTCCGTACGATTTTATTTTCTCCCATATTGTACACAAAGTTAAAGCAATAGTTCAGAAACATTGTTTACGTGGACAATATTTCTGAATCTTTGTGTACAAGAGAAAATGAAATCGTACGGAAATATTAACTCATACATACACACGCCAAGTTAAAGTATACTAGACTATATGTATGTATTCTTGTGTATCCATGTATGTAAATTTGTATATTTTATTTCCATCTCTATGATGTACCTAACTACTATAGGCTGGTGCCAAAGCAGATTTTGAATATTAAAAAAATAATAATAACAGGCAAGGACCAACCGGGAAATTTAGTTAAAGTTATAGTTAAGAGAAAAAAAAACAATAATTGAACACGAGATAAAGTGAAACTATGAAATAGGGGTACTGTTTAGGCGTTGAAAGTTGTTTTGCGATTTTCGGCGAAACTTGACCGTCTAACGGAAAATGTCCTACACACAAAAGTTGTAGATAATAAAAAAATCTAAAACTTTCAAATCAGGAATTTTTCAAGAAAACCTCAATTTTTTTTAAGAAACTGGCGGAAACCCGGTTTTCTAGTTTGTTATTTTTTTTTCTCGTAAAAATAATTCAATTTACATCAAATTAAGTGAAATTATACCTTTTCTTGCATTGAATAGGCATGATTTTTTTGGAATCTGGGAAATAAGTAGTTTCCGAAATATTTACATTGTTCTAAGGAAAACCTAAATTTTTCACGGAAAGTTTTATAGTTTTTTTCGATTTAAATATTCTATCCGGGATCATTGTAACCGTTGAAATGTCTATTTTAAAATGGTCTATATATGTTGATGGTTTATTTTTCATTAAACCGCTTAAAATTGAGAAAAATTTAAAAAATGACTTTTCGAATCAGGAACATTTAATATTTCAATTTTTCCAAGGCTTTCGACAGGCTTAACCACAATATTCTACTTCGTAAGTTACATGATATAGGTTTGTCTTATTCACTGCTACAGTTATTTAGATCTTATCTGTCAAATCGAATACAATATGTCGCGTATAATGGCATTAAGTCTGTCGAATTCTTGGCGTCATCAGGTGTCCCGCAGGGCTCGGTGCTAGGTCCCTTACTATTTAATATTTTTATTAATGATATAGTGGATATTTTAGATGTTTGTTGTTTGCTATATGCGGATGATTTAAAGATCTTTACAGAGATAACGAGTATTGAAGACTGCTACCGCCTACAGCATAACCTTGACAGACTATCACAGTGGTGCCTAAACAACAAATTGCCATTAAATGCCAGTAAATGTAATGTTATGTCGTTTACGTATAAATCAACTCCCCATGTGTTCAACTACCATCTTGACAATACCGCCATACAAAGACCTGATACTTACCGTGACTTAGGTGTAATTTTTGATCCGAAGTTAACATTCAATGCCCACATTGAAAACACAGTTGGTAATGGATTTAAAACACTTGGTTTCATAGTGCGCAGTAGCCGTGAATTTGCGAACATAAGCACTCTACAAACATTATACTGCTGTTTTGTGAGGTCTAAGCTAGAATACGCGTCCATCGTTTGGTATCCCTATATGATATACATATTAACAATTTAAAAAATGTGCAACGAAGATTTCTAAAACTTCTGTTTTTTAAAACCAATGAAACATATCCTCCTATTGGCAACCCTCAACAACGCTTACTCGATACTTTTGGTATGGTTAGTCTTGATGACAGGAGGCAATACCTTTCGCTTTTTTTTATACAAGATCATTCATAATATTTTGGATTGTCAGGAAATAGTAGGGAAGTTAAAGTTTATTGTCCCCAGGCTAGCTTCTAGACAGGAACTAACTTTTTATATACCAACGGCGCGGACCAATACCTTAAAAAATTCTCCTTTTTATTTAATTTATGGCAACTACAACAAAGACTGTAGCCGCATAGATATTTTTCACTGCAGCCTTAATGACATCAAGTTATATTTTAAACATTAGTGTATCAAAGATAATATTATATATAATTTTTCATGGTTTATATGTATTACGTACTATATCTCTTATATGTTACAATCATATTCTATATGTCTTATATTTTAACTGTATGTATTAGTTTAGTTTTAGTTATATGTATTTTTTCTGTATTTCCTGTTCTGTAATTGGGTGTTTACCTGTTGAACAGTGTCTTTTAAATAAATAAATAAATAAAATATTTTTTCTAATTTTGACATATAAAGTGACACTTTTTAAAACTGATTGACATTATGAAACGTCTTAGTTTTTGTAACTAGTTGCATAAAGTAAAATTTTATGCAATTGGTGACGAAAAATGTATTTCAAAATTAATGACAAAAAGAATTATTCTATTTATTAAACTGTTATAATACAAGTTAAAAACATAAATTATAAATTAATTAATTATTATAAATATTGATAACACAATTATTGCAATTATTCAAATTAATTCCCGACGACATATTTTTTTCATTGCTCGAACTTGCTGTTATTTGGGAAGTGGCGCACATTGCTTTAGATGTTTCACCAAATATTTCTTGCGCGATAAGTTTCTTATTATTCATAGAATTTTCGACATATCCCTCCGCAACAGAGCTAGATTTCCAACCTCCGTGCCTCTTTAATTTTAAAATGTCAGCGCCACTGTCTGCTAGAAAAGTGGCAGAGCTTCTTCTAAAGCAGTGGCCAGTATATAGAACAGGGTTTGAAAGACGAAGAAATTGTGCAATAACTTTTGGCAGACTGCTAAATGTGTTAATTCCAACAGGATTTCTGGTACATTTTCCATTCGCATATTTTACAAAAAATCTGTTGTGTTTAAGAACCTGGGGACGCAACTTAATATATTTTCTTAATATTTCAACAAGATTCGTATTTTCAATGTCTCCAGTGGTAATTGCAAACTGCCGTATAACTTTTGTTTTTGAAGGTGGGATATCAACATGAAAATAGCTTCCTTCGTCTATAACATTTTCAACTGGAAGAAATGTTAATTCTGCTTTTCTGCATGCTCCTGCCATTCCAATTATCATTGCAACCTTAGCCATTAAGTATTCTTTGTCATCAGCTTCCACTAAAAATTTGGCAAAATCTTCTTTAATAAAAACTTTTGACTTTTTAGCACTGTACCCGTCCGCTTGACTTTTAATATATGCTACCAAATTTGTATATTTTTTAATATCAATATTCCTTTTCAGATTTAGTTCAGACCTTAACATTGAGTAAAGTGTCCATAATGTGGAAACTTTTAGATCTTTCTTACCCTCAAAATGTGCAAGTAAAACTTTCTCATTAACATGTTTAATTTTCTTCTCATCACACCACGTAACAAATTTTTCGTATGCCAAATCATAAACTGCCTTTGACTTTTTGGGAATTACTGATAATAGAGCATTACCTGCTGCCTCTTCAATATCGCTTGGTAGCTCTTCAGAACTTGAATTACTCATTTTAAAAAAATAAAACTAAAAATATATCAATCTCACTAAAAACCTTCCGTTTAGACTTTTTTACAAAATGTCAAACTGACAACTAACATGAAGTAACAGCAACAAACTAAGTTTATGTTTTCCAAATTTTTATCAATTATATTAAATTTAATTTTTTTATTACTTTTTTCAAAATTAGAAAAAATTTTGTATGCAATACGTTACGAAATGAAATTTTGTGTAACTTGTGAATTTTTGCGAAACTCACTTCGTTCGTTCCGCAAAAATCTCACACGTTACACAAAATTAGGCATTTCGTAACTGATGGCATAAATAGCTATTTTGTTATTTTCCATTTTTTTTTATTTATGTAAATAATGGATTAAGTTTCAATGACAAAATTTACTTCAATGTAATATTACTAAAGTTGAATGAATTTAATTGAAGAAAGTGGGGGAAATCATTCTGAAACTTAAGTTTTTCATGGCAATGCACCATACGGTACTCAAAGTAGTATACTAGAATTAAGATTCACCGACCCAGTGTGCATTTTTATTAATGTATATTTTACTATTTTTTTCACTAAATAAATGGTATAACGATGAGTAATATGTTTTAGGTATTATATTACATTATAATATTCTAATAAATTGTAGATCTTTTGCATTGTGGTTGTTCATCAATAAAAGTTTCAAATTGCCAAGGATCTTTGAGATTATCGACGTCTCTTCAATTATAATATCGAGACTCTTTGCTGGCCCTTCATGGATAATCTCTTCCGAATCACTTATGTTTTCAAATATCATCTCTATATTCATCTCTATTTGAGCAGTTTTCATGACAATTACTGCATAAATTCGTACATTTTAAGCCGGGTCATCGGCAGCAACATCTTTGTTAATTACAACCACTTTCACAGCTGCAGCTGATACTTTTCAATAATTTTTCGGGTATTAAGTCTGAACTGTCTGGGATAAATTTGGGCACGAGTCTATCTAGATGTTCGTTCCAGCCCCATTGCTTAGCTTTTTTGTTATCGGACTCCTTGCCCAAATAACCAAACCATGCTTGCAATTGGTAATAAAGTGTATAGGAGTGTTGTGCAGCTGTTCCTTCAGTTGGGGACGCTTTTCTAATTTAAAAGTAGATTTATTAGTTGCCAATAGGTAATGCTCAAATCTTAATTGATTTAATGACATTCATTTTTTTACTTTTGTAATTACCAGCTGTAAATTGAGATCCATTTTTTGCAATGGTTATTTCTCCTGCATCTTTAAAAAAAACACTAGCTAGGCTTAATAAATTTTTGTTGTTCAATAATGATTTTACTATTTTTTTTCCTTTTCCAACAAGACCGGAAGTTGTATTGTATCACAATCCGAAAAAGAGTGAAGAAATGCTATTATATTTGTGTACGATTTGTATTTGAAACAATTAGATGTATAAAATGAATCCTTTTCATTGCTTCATTGCCTGAACCTAGTTTATGGAAAAAATACTGTGGCCATTTGAATTTAGTTGATGCAGAAATACTAGTAAATCAATATCTTAACCCACGACGATGACAGTTTTATCATCGTGTTTTACTGGTCCAATTGCTATATTTATAATTAATATATCGGCGTCTTCGGGAGCTTGCTTGCAGAAAAATCCCTCTGATTGTATTTATCTGATAGTGTGTATTAAATTATTTTTGTTAGTTTGATTGGATAGAAATTTCTCTTGCAAAAACGGTATTTTACTTATATCTTGATATTCAAATGTAGGGATGTGTGCAGATTTCTTACGGCGTGAAAGTTTGGCTTGTTTCGTGCCCATCCACGTAGAAGTAGATGCTGTATGTGTTGTAGTTATAGTTTTATGTTATTTAAATCGTATCCTAAATGATATTCAATCAAATTTCTCCTCGTCGGTATAGGATAAAATAAGAAAATTGGATTTCAAACTATGTCGACGTTTCGCTTTATTTTAAAGCTTCTTCAGGATTACAATAAATAAATATAATATATAACAACTTATAAACAACATTTTAAAACTTATCTATTAAAAATTGCGAAATATAGAAAATAAAATATTCAAAATATGAATTAATTATGCAAACACGTCTTTAATTAAAGCCTATTATTATGACATTCCCTTTGCAAGCCACCTGTTACTTATTGTCAATATAAAATAATAATATAAAATGTAACAATACATTTAAAATGCAACCATGAATAAATTATTTTAACTGTGATCTTCAGACAACAACAAAACTGTGCCATAAATGTAGAAACTCCTTACTGTTTAGGAGCAACGCGATAAAAGAATTCAATAAGAAATGCGTTATCAAAGTTTTTTTATTGTTATGTATTTTTTGATCAAATAATTATAAATAATACTTAAATTTTCAATGTCGGTCCTTTTATTTATTGTTAGAGGGTTATGTGCCTGTATACACACCATTTCCTGATTAGTCTCTTATTATAATTTGTTTCCCTGTCCAATATGCTTACTTCTTCAAAATTAAACTTACGATTTTCAGTAAAGTAATGTGCAGCAAGGGCTTGTTTGTTCTTTTTTATTTTTGTGTTTTTCATTACATGAATATTTATATTCATTTAGTCTTGCTTTTAAATTTTGTTTAGTTTGTCCTATATACGTTTTGTTACAATCATTACACGGAATTCTGTACACTACGTCAGAATGATAATCTAAGGGTAAAGTATCTTTCATTGAGTTATATAAGTTACCAACAGTTTTTAGATGGTAGAAAACAATCTGTGTTGTGTCCTTAGATAATTTCGATTTTATTTTTTCCGATAATCCTGTAATATAAGGAATTTTGTAGTCTTATTATTTTCATTGTTAGAGTTCCTAACATTGATAACAGCATTCATTTGATTGTTATAACTGTTGATAATTATATTACACAATTCTGGTGGATAGACACTGTTTAATAATTTCTTTTTAAAATTAATTAAATTAATGTTAATAAAACTCGGATGACTTAATTTTACAATTTTGTTTCTTAGAAACTTCATAATTGCTAATTTTTGTTTTAAAGGGTGACTTGAAAAATAATTCAATAGCCTACCTGAATTTATATCTTTTTCATAATAATTGGTAATGATAGTTTATTCATTAGTTCTAATTAGCTTCATATCTAGAAACGAAATACTATTATTGTTTTCTTTTTCCATGGTAAATCGAATATTATCATGAAAATTGTTAAAATAAGAAACAATATTCATTCATTCAGGTATGGCTAAGATGGTGTCGTCGACGTAAAGTTTCAACAGAGGTATATCAAACGATATGACATTTATGACATTTTTAATAAGATGTTCCATTACTAAGTTGGCCATTATGGGACTAGCTGGATTGCCCATGGTGGTGCCATCAATTTGTTTGTAAAAAACGTTTTCAAAACAAAAATAGCTAGTGTCGAAACAAATGCTAATCATCTCAGTGAAAACCTCTAATGAGAGGTTTGTATGGTTTTGTAAAATACTCCATTTATCAGTGACACATTCAATAACTAAACATTTTGGAATATTAGTGAACAGGCTGACAACATCTAAGCTAACAAGTATATACCCTGTTGGTAGGGTAAAATTAGTAATTATTTCTAATAGTTCATACGAGTTTTTTATACTATACTGAAAAGTTAAAGTAGATAATATTTCGGTAATAACTTTAGATATTTTATATGACGGTGACTGTATGCATGGTACTACAGGTCTTAAATTGTTATTTTTATGTACCTTAACTAGACCATAAATTCTTGGAAGTTTTAAATTGTAAGTTGAAAAATTTGAAAACTTACAATTCAAAATATTATATTGAAGTAAATTCTGTCATTGAAATTTAATCGATTATTTACATAAATAATTTAAAAAATAGCGAATAATAGAAACTATTGGAAAATTCGTGATTTGAAGTAATTTTTTTTGGGTTTTCTCAATTATAAGCGGTTTCATGAAAAGTAAACATCAACATATATAGACCATTATAAAGTAGACATTTCAACGGTTACAATGAGCCCGGATAAAATATTTAAATCGAAAAAACACCAACAAAGTTTTCCGATGAAGATTTAGGTGTTTCTTTTTTTGAAAAATATCTCGGAAACTGCTTGTTTCCCAGATTCCAAAAAAATCATGCTTATTCAACGCAGGAAAAGTCAAAATTCCCAGTTGGTCCTTGTCTGTTATTATTATTTTTTTTTTTTCAAAAAGATATTGACATCAACCTATTACTTTATATTTACGTTAACTCTGGATAGTATGATTATTATTCATATCTGTATGGTACGATAAATTGAGAGGTAAATAAATTTAGATTTGGATTACCCTTTTCCTTCTTGTTTGTAAAAACGCTACTATATAACATTTCTCGATAAAATTATAGTTACACTTTACCATTGAAAAACGATTTTTTTTATATATAAATCTTTATTTCTCAAAGAAGATACGCAGTACAAAGTACACAAAAAAGTTTAACTTAGAAACTTAACTAAACACAAATTGTAACTGAATACAATTAATCACTTAAAGCTAATGAAAGACCATTTGGAAGAGACTTTATGTGCTACAATTAAAAAAGCTAAATTAAAAACTTAATACCCTAACCTAAATCAACAAAAATTTTCAAAAAATTAAACACGCACAGACAGAAATCATCATTGTTAAGCTGATATCACAGAAAAATATACAATATAAACAATTTTCAAAAAACTACACTTATCACACAGCTTGCTTGAGCATTTTTGAAAAACTAACTCAAAATAAAGCTTAGATAAAGTGCTAGAAAAACTATGGTGCAAATTAACTAAAATTTAAGTGCGAATTAAGAATAAGGGCACTAAACGTAAACTTATGTAAGAAGCATGCAGTCTTATGTACAATAAATTGACACATTGTCGGCCTATATTTTTCAAATACAAAGTCAAAAACAATACTTAAATTACAAATTTACTCTCTAAAGTAGGTATTGTTTTTAAAAATTTTGAAAACGTTCAATAAAGCTTTTACTTAAATTATCCTTAAGACATTTTGATATCACAGGCATATTAAAGCATAAAAATCTTAAAACTAGTTAAAGCTCGAAATTCTACACAACTAAAAAAAAAATTATCATTTTAACGTCAGTAATAGTCGTTATTTAGGAACTATTAATGCCGTAAAACTGATATAAATGAAATTAAAGCACTTTTTGTTATTTTATTAAAGCTTGAGCAAAAATGGAAGGTGTCTAAAAAATATATACACTATAAAAAAAACTAAAGCAACATTGAGAATATTTAAAGCTGAATATTTTAAACTTATATCACAGAGTGGTCTTAAATATATTTTTAACTAATCTGTTATCACATATAAACCAGTGACATTCCAAAATAGGTTAGAATTTAGAGAAATCATAACCTTGAATGGATTTGTCACAGTATCACAAGATACTATATATAATATCACAAGAATAGAAAATTTATTGCACTTTTAAAAATATACATCTAGGTAAGATTGCACGAAGAAACAAAAAATTAAAATTACTATTGCACTTCTTGAAAGTCAGCTTAATCAAAATTGGAAACACGCATTAAAGCAGGCAATGAACAGCAAACATTTTTAATTCGTTTTTAAGGAAGACATCTTTATGTACAAGCTTCTCAATTAAAAAACATAAAACTACTCAACTATAAACTAAAATATCTATAAATTAAATTACTTTTTACCAAGTTCCATTAATTCGTTAACCAAATTTTCGTTGATTTCATTGTCATGGTAAGCTGAATATTTAGCATTGCTCAAAACCTCGACAGTGCTTGGCAAGTCAAATGTCACAAGGGAAGATTTCTGCTTTGACAGCTCCTCGAATTTGGACCAGTAGGCGTTCAGGTTGATCCTAGCACTCGATACCACTTTTCTGGAGAGCCTTGGCTTCATTGGCTAAAATGAAATAAATATAATTAATAGTAACGTACATAGTAAAACATTTTATGTTTGTTTATACATTGCGTTGTAAACGTTAAATGTTCTTTATAATGACTTGATTACAAATTATATTAAAGTGAAATAAACTCTGTATGCTCTGTTATTAACTGGTCCATGAGTACCTAAACTATTTACAACAATTGAATTATTAATTAAAAATAAACACACTGAATCTGAACTGTCAAAATTTAAGATAAATAAACATAAACTACTTTTAAATTTTTTTAAACTGACCTCTTTAAGATTTCTCCTCCACGGAGACCTGGGAGTCTTCGGTTTGGCGACTTCAGGAAGCTTGTTGCAAAAGCACATTGTTGACAGAAGAGACTTATTTTCTCGGAATAATAAACACACTGGCTGGCTTGAAATCACTGATTTCTCGATGTATTTCAAGCACATGAAGAACTGGATATACGATACGCAACCTCGACTAAAGGCAGAGGGTGAATGTGACGAAAACGGGTACTACTAGTCATTTTATAGTGCCGTTTTACCTGTTCTAACTTCGGCGCATGTACAATATTTAGCGCGCGCTATACACGCGACGGGCATACGTTAGGGCCCAAGCCGTTGTACCCCCGTCCCTGTCTTGCATGCTAGGTTTGGTGGCGCGAACTCTCTTTACCTGTAAGGTTATGCGATACAGTCTTCTTTACTGCTTCGTGATGAGATCAGATTGGATTTTTTTTTGTTTGCGGCTGGAAGCTGTAACGAACTTTTCGTTTTGTTTTTTGTATTGCTTTGTATGTTTTGGGATTTTTTTGTAGATGGTTCGACGGCTACTTGGGCGTAGTAATACGTAAATTATTTCAGATAATTATTATCATTATAACGAATGGCAAATACGTATATTATATGGCCTGAAATATTTTAAAAACTATTATACCTGGGATGTATTAGTGTGTTTGGTATGCATATATATTTTTATATTATAAGAAAAGAATTACTCTAACAGTGTTTTTTAAAGTCACTGATAAATGAAAAATTTGGAGCAAAATATCGATAGAAAATCAAATTGTAAGAAAAAAAATTCCCTGAGTCAATATTTAGTTACTTACTAGTCCAGTATCGATAATTTTTGTCCAAAAAAAAATTCATAGCAGTATATGGATGGTCGGAAAATTCAGGATTAATGGTATACAGGGTGTCCGGAAACAAAGAAGAAAAAATTAACTGTAGATTCCTTAGCCCAAATTAATTAGGATTCTTCATATAACATTTTTCAAAATACCCCTTTGTTTTCAAGTTATAGCTCCTTTAAAACGGTACGTTAAAAACTATTTTATTTTTTTACTCAAAAAATAAAATTCCAAAAACAAGATATTTAGCATATCTACTATACCTATTTAAAGGAATCTTGTGAATTTTTTTCATCCTCTTGAGTGCTTCACCAAGGGGTGGAATAGACACCCCTCAATATATTTTTAAAAATATTTCTAAAATCCATTCATTTTAAATTTCAGAATAAAATA
Source organism: Leptura quadrifasciata (assembly GCA_963675555.1). Taxonomy (NCBI): domain Eukaryota; kingdom Metazoa; phylum Arthropoda; class Insecta; order Coleoptera; family Cerambycidae; genus Leptura; species Leptura quadrifasciata. The sequence goes on along the minus strand of OY776679.1, from coordinate 29,292,753 downwards.
GTTTTTGATTTCCTTGTTGATTCTTAAACTTTTTCTTTTCTTTAAAAAATGCCGTGTCACCAACCGTTTTCATGATAAAAAATAAAATTTACGTTCATGCATTTCAATCGTTACTGATACCGATAATGTTTTTAAAGTTTTAGTAGGCTGTTACAATCGAATAATCTAAATATTCATTAACAACTTCTATGCAATAATAAAAGTACACATTTTTTAAATCAAATCGACAAAATATTATATTTATTAATGGACTAATATATTAAATACAAATAATAATAATATTAAAGAAGTGAAACAATTTAAAAATTTATTAAAATTCCAAAAAACAAAATATTTGGCATATCTACTACAATTATTGAAAGGCATCTTGTGAGTTCTTTCATCCCCTTGAGTGTTTCACCAAGGGATGGAATGGGCAAGCCCTAATAAATTTTGAAATTTTATTTTTTGTCACAAAAACGGTTGGTAACCTGGCATTTTGTAAAGAGAAGGAAAAGTTTCAGAATTAACAAGGGAATCAAAAAATATTTTATTCTGAAATGTAAAATGAATGGATTTTTAAAATATTTTTAAAAATATATTAGGGGTTGTCCTTGGTGAAGCACTGAAGGGGATGAAAAAAATTCACAAGTTGCCTTTCAATAAGTGTAGTAGATATGCTAAATATTTTGTTTTTTGGAATTTTATTTTGTGAGTAAAAAAATGAAAATAGTTTTTAACATACCCCTTTAAAGAGACTATAACTTGAAAACAAAGGGGTATTTTGAAAAATGTTGTATAGAGAACTCCAATTAACTTGGGCTAAGGAATCTACAGTTAATTTTTTTCTACTTTGTTTAAGGGCACTTTACATAAATGGGGAAAAATCGATTTGATCCCAATAAATAAGGGGAAGTAGGGTGGGGGTGGAAAAAGGTGTGCTTTCAGGGATGAAACTTGTCTTTTTACGATCTTATATTTCAACATAACCTCAAAACTATTGAGAGAAACGTCAAAAACCAATTTTTTGATTTTTTATTTCCCACAGAAATGATTCGATTTTAATGAAATTCGGTGAAAAATGGACATTATTATGTCTCAAATAAGCTGTAATTTTTTTAATCGAAACATTTATTTTGGTTTTATGCGAATTTAATTTGAAAAAGTCCTAATTTTCAATCAAAAAAGTTGATGAAGGGAACTTTGATTTTTGAAAATTTCACAATGGATTTTTTTTATAAACCTCTACTTTAAGATGGTATAATAAAAAATATACTGTTACTGCGGAAAAACTGTATCAAAAATGGGAAAACCAAAACAAAGATTTTCTCAAGATCGATTTTTCCGTAATTGTCACGAATTCTTTATTGTTTATGGGAATAAATTGTTGAGAGTGATGCAAAATAGTGATTTCAATGTAATATCAAATAAGGGAACTTTGGTTAACCGTTTAAGGTTCGGGCTGTTGGAAAACAAATTGTTTAAGCGGTAGTTTTACATTAAAAAAATTGCTAGAAATGACAATTTTTGTTCAAGAAATTTTTTTTATGCTTCATGGACAAAAATGAACGGAAAATAACTTTATTAAAACAAATATTTAAAATAATTTTATTTCACAAAGTAGGAATATAAAATCAAAAATCAATTTTAACCTAATTTTTTTGGAAAGCTGCACTACATCATCAAATTCAACATAATTTTCTGTTTCTTCAGGATTTTCAACAAGGCCTTTGACATCATCAAGGTCCTCAAGTTCATCAAGATCTTTATTTCCACTATTAATTTTAAAATTTGTAGTTGCTTCATCATCACTTTCCTCCGAATCGCCGTTAGAGCGGTTTTCGGACCTGTGACAATTGGAGCATAAAATGGAGCATTTTATTCCATGTTTGCGACAACCAGTTTCACAGCTGTAGCAGATAGTTTTCAGCAAACTTTCAGGAATTACTTCTTTTTCTGTCAATTTAGGCATTATTCTGGTTAGATGGTGTTTCCATCCCCAATCCGTAGCCGTAAGTTTGTTACCAAGCCAAGTTTGTATCTGAAAATAGGCCCTTCGAGCAGTGTTATTCAGCTGATCCCTCAGTTGGTAGTAGCTTTTCTAAATTAAATGAACTTTTAACTATTGCGGTTTGATACATTTCAAATCTTAGTTCATTCAGAGACATATTTTTTTACATTTATAAATAGACGCTATTAGTTCCCATCCATTTTCAGCAATTGTTTGTTTGTCTGCCAGTAATGATTTCACAATAGTTCTTTTTCCCTTTTCCAGCAAAACTTGAAGTCGTGGAAAATCGTAGACAAGTGGGTTGCATTCGAGTTAGCAGAAACGAACAAAAAAGGGCTACGCGCGTGCTCGAGACCGCGTAGAATAAGAACTGCCCCGCCATTTCAATCATTTAAAATATTTATTTTAATGAAATTTTGAAACCTTGACTTTTCGCACATGCCCTAAATTGCAATTTTGTGGACTTTTACCTGCTTGCTTTGCCTATTTACCCTTATTTACCCCATTTACCCTCGAACCCTTCAACACAATTTGACCAAAATATAATCTAGTTCCAGATCTCGTTATAATACGTAAGTTTACGAAATTTCAAGTTACTATCATAAACGAGTAAACGTGCGCATAAAACAGTTACAGACAGACCGACAGACAGACTAGATGGCGTTTAAAGTCTATTTCAACAATAAAAAACTATACTTTCACTGGACGTGGAGGCAATTAGTGTAGTAAAACTGCTATACAAAAATTCTTGAAATATTATTAAAAGATAGACTGCAAGTTTCTCAAGACAGGTAGTATATTATCTCATAAACAATTTGGATTTATAGAGGGAAAATTGACCCAAGACGCTATTCACGGGTTAACTGAAAAAATATGTCAGTCACTGGATAACAGTAGACCTTCGCTAGGAATGTTTTTAGACCTAGCGAAAGCCTTTGACACCGTTAGTCACCTCCTTTAATGCTTAAAAGATATAGGAATTCTTGCTGGATATCTATAAATTGTTATAAGAAAGGTGCACGAGTTGTTTCCTCATCGATATCATAAAAATCCTAATCTGTTGTATTTGATTCAATATTGGAGCAAGACTGGCCTTGACAACTGGTACATGCTGGTGGACAAAATAATCCGACTTTTTTACAGCCACAGTTTGTATTATAATCCTTTTTGCATTTGCAAAAATGGTGTTAGGAAGTTTTGCTGGAGCAGGTGGGAGTAAAATTTGAATTGGCTCCAAAGTATTATCTATTAATTTCCAACCCCAAGTCTTCTGGGTCCAGTTGATTGCCTAGCCACACTTGAACTTGGTAGTATACTCAATATAAATGTTGATAAGCAGAACCAGATGTTGGAGAAAGACAAGATAGTTTTACTCATATTCATATTCATATTTATTAATGTTAAAGTATAAAATATATCACAAGTCAATACCATTTACAAAGGCAGATTAAAATTTAAATATTAAAAATATACATTTTGTTTACTTACAATAAAATCATTTAATAAAACATATATGCAATAACACCAGCAAAGACGGTTGTATATAGATAATATTAGCTCATATTTTTTAAATTGTTAATTATTTCTTCTAACGAGAAGTATGCTCTGTTTAGGAGAGACTCTTTTATTTTATATTTAAACTTTGTTGGAGGGAAGGTTTTTATATAAGATGGGACCTCATTGTAAAGTTTAATACCGTAGTAGCTGGTACCTGTTTGACCTCTAGTTAATCGAGTGTATTCAGTACACACATTGTTTCTATTTCTAGTATCGTGTTCATGATTATCTGAATGTGTATGGAATTCACTTATATGGTTCTGTACATACAGCAAACATTGCAGAGCATACATACTCGGTAGCATTAATATTTTTAAGTTTATGTATAAATCTTTAGTTTCATCACGATATCCTACCCCTCCTACAATTCGGACAGTCCTTCTTTGTAGGCCAAAGAGCCTACGTTTTCCCGCAGCATTGCGTATGACAGTCTGGAATGACACAAGGCAAAATACGCCGTTCTTAAGACTATCTTTAATACAGAAAAGGAAAGTTGTTTCAAAGCATAAATACCTTCTGATAGATTATCAGAGACATAGTTAATATGAGCATCCCATTTCAAAGTGGGGTCTAGATGGACACCTAAGAATTTGGCACTGCTAGGGTTGTCAATGTTACTAATATCCCGTGTGGATGAAATCAATTTTATTGTTTTTGTTTCATTCAAGGAGAGCTTGTTTGAACCAAATCATGTTTTAGCAATTGACTGTGTTTCTCTGCACTGAATTTCTAGTTATTCTAAATTTTAGTGAGACATCAAGAGAGTCATGTCATCAGCACAAAATAAGCCAGAGAAATTTTCAAAAGCATCTGGCAAGTCATTTATGTATATTAAGAAAAGCACAGGACCCAATATTGAGCCCTGAGGGACTCCAGCCTTAACATGACTTGACATCTCACCATTCAATCTTACTACTTGTTTTCGGGTTTCTAGATAAGATCTTAGTAGTTTTATGCTTGTTAGATTGAAGTTGTATTTTTCTAATTTTTTTAACAGTACTACATGTGAAACATAGTCAAAAGTTTTACCGAGGTCACAAAACAATGCTGCTGAATAACTGCCTTTCTCAAAGCATTTCACTGTGTGTCTTTTATTGTTCCGTGCATTTTTTACAAAACTTGTCTATACAATAATTTTTTTTTGGAGCTCCATATATAGCAAGAAGAAAGTGAATCCCGTCTGTAATGATGACTTGTGGAGAAGATTTAATCTTTTTAAATATTTATGCGCAATCAATTAAATCATGTTTTTCAAACATTTTAAATACTTACGTTGTTTTAGCCCCTTTGAAAATTGCTGATGTAGTATCGCAGCCAGTTGTTGCTTGTAAAATAAGATATGATTTTAACATTTTGGATAAGCAGATAAACTTTTCGATGAATATGTCTTTGTTTGTTGTTGAGCCCTCTCAGGTTTCAAAAAGTAAATAATCTTATCAATTTGAGTTCGTGCAGTCAGTAGTATTAACAAATCAACATCTTCACCAGCAATGATAGTTATATTTGTTGTATCGAATTGTTCTATTGCTGTTTCAATGATAAGGACATCAGCATCATTGTCAGCTTGTTTCACTAAAATGTTCGCAGTTGTAAATTTTTCATATAACATTGTAGTGAAGCGAGACTTGTTGTGAGTATTTGCAAGAAATTGTTGTTGGTTTGTTAGAACTGTCATAACTTGATCAAAAACAACATCAGAACATGAAGATATTTTTGTAGTTCGACGACGTTGTTCTGCGGGTTTAATGTTTTTCTTATGATCAGTATAACCATCAAAGTTTCTTATGTATAAGTTACACAAACCAATATTTTTATTTATATTGAACATCCGATGATGTGTATAGACGGCGTAAGCGTGCATATTAGTATTTTCAATACTTCAAATGCTGATATCTCATGAATGGTGATTCGTAGGAAAAAAGTATAAGAACAATTTTTGTAGATACTTGCATGATCTACAACTTTTATCTAATCCAATTTTATGGTAACACCGTTTACGAGAAAAATGTAAAAAACCGATTTTTGACCTTTGACCTTAAATAAATTTTTCAGCAGACGTAGGATCGGTGGGAATTTTTGGTATTTTATTTGTAGTACTTAAGACCTGTATCAATATTCAGCTCTGTGCGAATTATTGTACACTTACCACTATTTCTCGATTATTAGCTCTAAACCCAGATTGCGCAACAAATAATACCTGATTAGACTCAAAGTAGTTGCTTTGCTGTTTACGATTATCTCAATGATTTTATCGACAACTAGAAGTAAATTGATTGGCTCGAATTCTGCAGGAATTTTAGGCTTGGTTATTTTTTTAATAGACACTATCACGCTGGTATTAATTCACTTGATACTTTGTTGCTAGTGAGGTATTTTTAATGAGATGCAATAGACTATAACCAATTCCACAAAACAGACCTTTAACCACTTTTATATTTAGCCAATTGTCACTGGTATTTTTTATTTTCAGTTCATAAACAATTTTTTAAGCTGTCCTAGTGTAATGTTTTCAAATCCTAGTCAGTGAAATTGTTCGTCTGGTTTATTTCTATCAATGCCTTCTTTCAATACCCCCTGATATTTCCTGTACACTATCCGAATAGGACTAATTAAAATTTTCTTCTGCCGTTTCACTATACTTCTCATAATTAATATATGTGAAAGTAACTTCTTTTTTGCTTCCTATCGTCTCTTTTAATGTTCTTCACATATTTTTGCTGTCTCCTTTTCGTCTATCTGTATTTTGATCATGATATTTAGTTTTTTTACTACGTATTATTGTACTGTTGAAACCACCTTATTTCATAACCTTTTATAGTTTTCCCAATCTATTTCAGAAATAGTTATACAGAATTTCCTATACGCTTTGTACCTCATTCGTTGCGCCTGCAGTACTGATTCTGTTATCACTGGATATTTTTTCTGTTTATGCTGATTTTCTTCCGGAACTACTTTGTCGATGATACTCATAAAATCTGCATATAAAGCATTTACGTTCATAGATGTATTATTCCAATTTACCCCTGTTAATTCAATTATTATTTCTGAAATGGTCTCATCCCTCAAATATTTTATATGAAGAGTCTCTGGTTCCTTGGGAATAGTATTAAACGTAAACTCTGTGCCAATGATGTCATGGTCGCTTATTGCTGGAAAATCTCTTGGAACCTCTTTAGCATCAAAGTTGTTTGTGTTTATATAATCGACCAGAGCGAATAAAATATTGGTTATTCTAGTTTCCTTCATTACTATTTGCTTAAGTTCTGGTGCATGTACTAAATTTCTTAGTCTTATGATATCTCTGTAGTTTTTCAACCAATCAATGTTTAAGTCGGCCATAATGACAGTTTTTTGTTTGTGGATATCAATGTTATCTAATCTGTCCTCAAAGTATTCCAAGAATTCCCTACAATTTGCGTTTGGAGATCTATAAATAGCATCATAATGTTTTCATTTCCTCTTTTTTCCATTAACCAAAGTACCCAATAGTTGTAGTCATCTATATCGTTATATCAGTAAATCCCGAGGAAGATATAACGTAAATGATGCTTCCCCCTGTATATCTTCTATTGGAGTAACATATCTCAGTATTATGCACAGGTATAGCCACTTTCTGGTTGTCTACTTCGGGTGTTATATGTTTTAAAAACAATTCCAACAATATTCTACTAGTAGTATATATTTACGAATAATTGTCTCTGATTGTACTTCCTGGTGAATAGTAGAACATTTACACTCACGCGACTTCCAAATAAGAATAATTATTATTAGAGAAGTTCGCTGTGAAAGCGGTGATACAGAGATTCTTTAGATAACATTCTTATGAAAAAATACAACACAAGAACTGCATTAAACAAAACACATAATAATGAGATTCTTATGGTAAAATTCTCCATAAATTTTAGTTGTTTATTAGAATTTTGTTCAAAAATAATTGAATTAATCAAATGTGATAATATTCCGTTATAAAATGGTTAACATAAACGGTCAGTTTGGTCTTCGGAAAACTTTAAATTCGAAATTTAATATAATTAGACGATAATTTATATCTTCTGAAATCAGCATACTATGGTGCTTTACAGATTGTTACACGATTATTCTTAAATACATTTTCCAGGAAACCATAATATTAGTCAAAATTTTTTCAAAATTCGTAGTAAATAATATATTCTTGATCGTGCGATTCAAGTAATTGATTTTAAGCAGAATTAAAGTTTTTGTTACCTCTTGAAGTTATAAATGTCGACACCTTTTTATACGGATAATTTTAAGGCGTTTGACTACCGGAAGGCGGAGTTTTGTGGGTAGATTTTCTGGACTTGAACTAACCGAACAGACGACTCACCATACTGCATACAGTACGGTAGATTTTGTAACATCAAGTATTCCACAAGGTTCACTGCTTGGGCCTTTGCTATTAACGTCTGTATAAATAACATCGTTATTGACTTATATTGTAAAACGTTATTTTATGCTGATGACCTAAATATTTGCACACCTATTATTAATACGGAAAATGCGCTGGTTATATTGTCCATTTATTTGAATACCGAATGATAAGATTTTTTCTTGTGTTTATATATCGCCATGATATTTATACAATTTCTGCCCTATAATTTCTATCTAGGAAGTTGTACCAAAATAAAATAAAGTAATCCCTACCACCACTGCTAAGCCCCGCCCTCTAATTGCCTCCCACCACTCTCATTACCTCCCACCCCTAAACTGAACACTGCTCCTGCTCCTGCTCCGACCTCTCATTAGACATCTATTGTAGATCCAAAATTTATCCAACAGTTTAAATATTACTACATCGACAGTTTTTATGTGAAAGATGTTTTTTTTTCTACATTACCTAAGAGATAGTACTAGGCTCGTCTTTTTCAAATACCTCACTCCGATTTATTTAATTTAAAAAACACATAACGAAGCCTTTTTATTACTTTATTAATTTCCGGCTTCTAGCACGAGTATTGACTTGTAAAATCACCTGTTATTGGTTCTTTTATTTTGTAGACGTCTTCATCTTCAAACCGAGGTTTTGTTCATAATTCCATTGTCTGTGTCTGAGATATGTTTAATGTAAGTATATCTATCATCATGAACAACAGAAGTAACACTATTTGGCATACACCTCACATCGAGGAGCATATCAGTCCAGATTACTGCATATTTGTGACACTTGGATCGAATCCAATCAGCCAGAGTCAAGATATTTAAATTTATTTGAAAGTTTGAAATATATAATAAGTAATAGACAGTTATCGATTTGAAGGGCAGTTTAGTTTACAGATTATTTAGAATTAATGCAAAATATTTGCTTTATGCAACAGAAGAATTAGAAAGAGAGAGCGAAAAGGGTAAGATAGAGAGTAGTAAAAGAGAGTGCCAGGAGCAAGAAGTAACAAAAAACAAAAATGAACAAAGATAAAGAAGAGGAAGAAGGAAGAATAGTTGCAGGAACATTCAAAAGACAAATCTGTTAAAGAGGAAAGTAAAAAGGAAAGAAACACCCAAGTATACGCAGGAAGGGGTACGCAGCTGAAAAACAATCATAATTGAAATCAAATAAAAAGAATAATAAGTAATATTAAACTAGTTTAATCACTGAGAGGTAGTTTTAAGTATTATTTAATTTTTGTAATTATTATTATTATTAGTAGTATTATTGTCTCACTATTAATTAATGATCTGTAACATATAAAGGAAACAATGGATGCATTTATTAAAGATGTAAACTTCAAAACAGTCGAAACACAAGTTTTGGGCAATTTCAACTACTTTTATAATAATCTTGCATTTACGAAAAATATAAATTTAAAAATCTATCACTTAAATATAAGAAGTCTATCAAGAAACTAGGGCGAGTTTAAAATATTCTTTAAACAATTGCTCACATAGTGCTTACTGAAACTTTTAATATTGCTAAAACAACATTTTTCGATATCGACGGCTCTTTACAATAATGGTAACATAAATAGACGATGGAGTAGTAATCTATGTTAGAGAAAATATCGATTTCAATTGAGAGAAGTATTATTTAGGTCAAAATGAATATTTATGGCAAAACTATTTCAGTCACAACAATCTATATACTACCAGCAACATGGCCCAGAGAATTAACTGCAAACTTAAATAAGTATTTAAATAACGTCAAAAAAGAAAAAAATGATCTTAATATTATGGTAGGTGTTTTAAACATAAATATTATGGAAAAAACCGACCCTGTAACAGAGGGGTATCTTAATGCTATGGCAGAGCATGGCTTTATATTAACAATAAATGTATATACCCAGACACAGGGAGGCTCAAAAAGTTGCATAGACCATTTGTTTGTTGACCAAATAGAATTGAAAAATTCCTCTGTGGTTTATACATCCTCAATCACGGATCATTTCTCAATACTATTGGCACACGAATTACATAGTGAAATAGAAAACAATAACCAACTTACAGAAAGTTAGACTGTAAAATATGCGGATTATGAAAAACTGAAATACAAGTTAAGCGAATATGATTGGGATGATTTGTACAACACACCAGATGTAAATAAAGCAACGGAAATCATCATAACACACATAGGTAACACAAGAAGAGGAAATATGCGAAGATTTTAACAAATTCTTTATAAATATCGGCAAATACTTAGCTAGCAAAATCAAGCTGATAAAAGAAAATAAAAGGAATACTGTAAACATCAATCAGTATTCAATTTTTTTAGCGCAAACTAATGAAGAAGAGATTAGAAAACCATTCTAAATTTAAAAGATCATAAAGCTCCTGGCGTCGACTAAATCAAATCTGAGACTTAAAAAACGCAGAAGCTATAAGCCAACCTATATGTTATTTAATCAACAGAATATTTTTATAGGAGTTTGTCCTGATATGTTTAAAATAACGGTAATGAAGCCACTATATAAGGGCGGAGAAAAGAGCGACCATCTGACTATAGACCAGTATCTCTTGTGAGTAACATCTGTAAAATTTTTGAACAAATTCTGAAGGAACGAATTAACAACTATTTTTCACTGAACATAATATATTATCAGACCAACAGTTTGGTTTTAGAGAGAGCAGGTCAACAGTAAAGAATCATTTATTCAATACGGCGTTCCACAAGGGACCATGTTGGGGCCAATTCTATTCACCCTGTATGTAAATGAGTTACTTTGTTTAAATTCCAGTAGAAAAATTATTAGTCTTGCAGACGATACGGCTCTGTTTTACACAGCTAATTCTTGGGCAGAATTAAAATCTAAAGCAGAAATAGACTTAGGAAACATAAAAAACTTTTTCGACAATAAGCTTTTAACAATAAATTTTTGCTATTTTTCTCGTATAAAAATACCCTGTCGACTTTTAACTGTCTACCGATTATGCAAAGTCTAAACAAATTGGAAATAGAAAAAGCCAATACAATTAAATATCTAAGAGTTCACTTGGACTCGAATTTACATTGGGATGGACATTAAGAGGTCTGCTATATAAATTTAAATTTATGAAAACTTTTCTCGATATAAAATCTTTAAAAACAATATACTACAGATTAACAGAATTAAGACTAAGATATGGGATCATTGGATGGAGCAGTACTACTAATGCTCGGTAAGGAAAACGCTTAGCCCTCCAACGATCTCTTCCGCGAGCCACAAATTTTAGACCTGCCACAATTATACTTTTTAATTGTGGCTACAAGATAATATAATTATCGCAATGAGTTAGAGCCTGTTGATCATATCTATGAAACAAGGTATAAGCAATATGCAGTTAAAACTAAAGTAACGACAAATGTATTGGACAAAGATGTTATACATATTTGGCTCCTAGGTTTTTTAACTACTTACCTCCTTCACTCGTTAGAAATTCAGTTTCATACAATATTTTTAAAAGGAAAGTAAAACAGTTTATGCTAGAGAAAGAAGGGCCAGAAATTCATGTGTTAATTGAACAAAAATAAGAAAACACAGAAGAAAGAAATGAAAGAATCATAAGTTTTGCTTTATATGTCGTAAATAAATATGGGTGTATTAATGGACTTAGGAATTAAGTAGAGATAATAGTTAGGTGCATACAATATCCTATATATTTAGGCGTAGAAAGACATAATTTGGAACACATAGGCACTGCTAAATAACAATAAGTATGAATAAATTACACAGTGGCCCACGATCAAGGTTTACCTTATGTGGGACTAACATGTTTATTTGTTTATATTATAAACCAATAACTGTTATAAAATAATGCATCAGTTGCAAATAAACATTTATTTATTTGTTTGTTTGTCTGTTTGTCTGTTTGTCTGTTTGTCTGTTTGTCTGTTTGTCGGTCTGTCTGTCTATCTGTGTGTTTGTTTGACCACCATGATATTCTAAAAACAGACACCAGTGTCTGTCGTGGCGCTGCAATAAAACTTGAGTAGACCAGTCCAAAACAGACACATAATGCGAGCACAACATAATTTAATTGCGGGGCCAAAGCAGACATTATTAGCAGACAAAATATGGCAAGCAGACACATCGATTCCTGTGTAGGTACTGCGATACTTGAGACCGGGCATCACCACCCAGAATGGGCCCCTTAGGGCTCCGGGTCCCCGTGTTTAGGGCTTCGCCCCTCCCTGTCAAAAATGACCCACGTGTTGTCAAAATGTCTGTAGACAGATATTTTCGCGACCTTAGGTCTTTGCCCCCGGGCCCCATAGGTGATCCTAACTTCACAAAAACAAAATGATATAACTCCAGAACGATTAGAGATGTAATATTAATAATAATCATAATAATGTCCTTATTGATACATAAAAAATAACAACTTCCGATTTCAACTGCCGGGCGTCCAAAACATGCGATGTGGGGTATCAAACTCGGGTATCAAATGAATCGTCTCGACGTCTAGAATAGGAATTTTACTGTTTTCGTTCTATGCGTAAAAATGGCACTGAGAGCTTAACAATTTTAATTCCAAGTAAAAAATCATATCTCCGGGTTCGAAACACGTCAGAATCCGCTATAAAATAACGTGAGTCTTTCTCCATAATATAATATCAATGCTCGAATCACGAGTTGCCTATCAAAATTTCGGCCCTGTATTAAAAATAGAAAAAATGTGTCTTACTAGTAGGTCACAGCAGACACACTGTTTATACAGTGCGTCTGCTGTCCATATCTCCTAATTCGTTTGCTTAAATATAGAGGGGTATTCTGACAGGCCAGAACAGGCATAACACAGCACCGGTTAAAAGAAACGCCTTCCCGCTTGGTACATTTTGACAGATAGTTAAATAGACACCAGTGCCTGTGTGAACGATCCATCTTTAGGGTGTCTGAAGGACTTATTTTTCTATCTTAAAAAAGTTAGAAAAAAAAAATAGAAAAAAAAAATCTTTTTCCTCTATTTCTATTTCAAAAATGAATATTTACGTTCACAAAATTTAGGGTTCAAGATGACTGTTTCAGACGGAGAATAATATATAAATTTATACTTACTGTCGTTTATGCTTAACTGCTGCTCTAATGATATCTATTGGACGTCGTAACACTATAAACCTAACACTGGATGTACCACACTTTCTTAAAATTATACCTAAAAGGGAATTTTGTTAGAAAACATAACTAAAAGACAATATAAAGTTCAAAAATGTATATATTAAATCTTCAAAATTTTATGTTTTTACAACAACTTTTAAGAAATATGTTTAACAAACACTAGTCTGGCCCGTGTACAACACATGGTGAGGAACGAAACGATTTATAATATACCAACTACCATCCAATATGCGGTTTTATAAGCTAACGATGCACAAAAAGATTCAAGAAAAGTTCAATGTTACTGAAATTTGGTGGCTTTTGCTTGCCTGTCTTATAAATGTATTTTTATTTCACATTAATTTTGGTCGCTCCTCAGAGCTTAAAAATGCTTGAAGCGCTACTACTTCTAATTGTATTCTGCAATTACAACTTTTTACGTTCAGGCAAGGCGGATCCCATGCACGTATGAGTACATGGTAATTATACTTTTCTGACACCGAATCACTGAGGAACCGGTTTAGGGCAAACCCCGTCAAAACTCATCGTTTCCCCGTCAAAATCAACTGCTAGGAAACGATGAGGGTCCCATGTCGCTAAGGGCTATTTTCGCTAGAACTCCCGATATACTTTGAATAGAGACTGGTTTAACTTGTCCTCATATTTAATACCTCGTAAGAGTTGTAGTGCTTGACAACGTGGATTCGTAAAAGGGTTTTTAATCTTGAAAATTGCGAAGTCAAATTTTATTACAGTTTATAAAATTTGTCGGGGCGACATTACGTCCCTGTGCAGCGACATTTACTACACTTGCTAAATTGACGCTCCTTGAGGAGTTATTGAAAATTTTGCATAAAAAACGCTCCGTAGAGCGAAAATATGATGACAAGTATTAAAAACCTCTTCCACGATATTTTTACGTGAAGCACGCTTTTCGTACGAAGTATTTCCTAAGTCGGATTTTGTTACAGCGTCGAAAAGTACATCGGGGCTTTAGCGTGTTCTTTAACACCTGAAGTGGTCTGGCAGGCAAAATCGTGAACAGACACCGATGTCTGCTTTGGCGCTGAATGTGTTACAATTTTACTCATAAATTGTTAATTACCTAGATAATGAATTTATCCGTTGCCTATGGACCTCACTGTATAATATTCCTCTTAAAAAAGATTGTTCGGCATCTCAAAAACTACGTAAAAAATATAAGAAACCGTTTTTTTTATTTTGTACCTAAATATTTTTATCCAAAAATGAACTGTTTTAAAGAAAGGCCGAAGAAACTTTTTTCTGCGTCTACTTTGCCAAAATCGCAGCTATATGTATGATTGGGAACTTTTAGTAGTTTATTTGAAAATGTGTTAGGAAAGGAAAAATATCCAACTTATTATGAATTAGTTCCATAAGAAAAATATCCCTTGAACTGTTAAGTGAAAGTAGAATTAAAATTCTATCTTTCATTGATAGCATTAAAAGTAGGAAAAAATCAAAATATTTAAATGTATTCTCCAGATGTTTATGTAAAATTCAACCTGCATGTAACTGAAAATGGAATCTTTTCTAGAGAAAATAAAAGTCAACTTAAAATTGTAAATCAGCCTTTATTGAACAGTCATATATGTGCATTATACGTTACATTAAACTTAACAACACAAGTATATAAATAAATGAATGAACACAGAACAGGCAACAAAAGAAACTTGTTTTTTATTTTCCAGTCGCTCTCATTCAACTTTATAATGTACGAAGTACAATAAAAAAAGAAAAAGAACGCTGTTTGTGACTTTGAACTTTCGATGTCGCAAGTTAAAGCATATACGTATAAAAACAGGCTACAAAAACTATAATTTATACCATAAATTATCAAGGGCCGTGCATAAGAAAACAATAATTTAAAAGTTGAATTAAAAACAATAATCTTTCTTTAATACTCTTTTGATGATGGTACAATGAAATCAATGTATCTCCCTTTAATAGTGTGCAATAAAGAGAGACAGGGACCAGTCAATATTCCTGTTTCGAATATAATGTTTAGTCACTTAAAACATGGGCTACTGGTATTAAATTACTGTATTTATACAGAGTGAAGTAGAACTTTTGTGATGGACTTAATGTCATGGAATCCATCGACACAGATAAGAAATATAAATATTATGTTATGTTAATAAATCTATAAACAAAAATAAAAGTAAAAATGAAAATTTTTCAATTAAAGTAGGAGATTCCATTGTACAAGATTATAAAACTATAGCAAATTATTTTAATGATTTCTTTGTGGGATTACCTCACAAATTATCAAATGAACAAAGTCGAAATATTGATAACAATCATAACGACATACTCTCAAAAATTGATAACACAATGTTTGTAAGTCCTGTCAGCGAATACACTTACTTTATATACCTAATACCATAATTAATCTCAAAAAATCGTACTCGGCAGGAGTTGATTCAATTTCACCAAATCTCGTTAAGTCGACGGTAAACTATATTACCAATCCGTTAACTTCTCATAAATTTATCGTCAGAAATAGCAAGGGTTGTCTCCTTATACAAAAAAGGCGAAAAAGTCAATATTGAGAATTATAGACCTATCTCCCTGTTTAGTTTGATTTCTAAAATTATTGAAAGAATTGTGTTTGACCAGATAAATAATATTTTAACATCTTTTACTATATTAACTAGCGTAACATGGATTTAGAAAAAACAAAAGCACGACAACTGCTGTAACTCAATTTATTAGCCAATTATATGAGAACCTAGATGGTAGCAAAAAAAACTTTTAGTCTTTTTACGAATTTAAGCAAGGCTTTTGACTTAGTCAACCACACCTTACTTAAGAAAAAATTGAATTCCTATGGATTGCGAGGAAAGATAAATGATTGTTGCCAACATTTCATTGTTGGTAGCCATAGGAGAATTTTACAAGGAAACACGAAAAGTTCAAATCAAGTTTTGATTGAAGACGGTGCATCATAGTGTAATTTTAAGAAAACAAACTAGCCTGAACTGTACAGTTGCCGCTTTTTAAAACTTATGAGAGAACATATCCTAAATAGTATACTTCCGAGATAATCAGTAATATTCGGCAAAAATCGAAACAATTTACTAAATACAAAAAATATAAAACTCCGCAACATATTCAAGAGTACAAACGCTTAACAGCATTAATTAAACTGCAAATCGAAAGTGCCTACGAAATTTACACATTAAAAGTGCAGGAGTCGATTAAAATCAATCCAAAGAATTTTTGGGCATTCGTACAGTAAAAAAAATGCATCTCGTATACCGGGAAATATGAAATTTGGGGGTGTTGAATATGACACACCACAGGAGATTGCAGATATATTTGCATCTTACTTCCAAAGTGTATATTTGCCAAATTCTCCCGCCGCAAATAATATTAGCGACAAGGAAACTCACAACAATATTTTTAAAATATAATATTTTAGTTGCAAACTCCTCTATAAAATCCTTATTTCACTATAAGGAACATAACCAGACTGCAACCAACAGCTACTCTCCGGGCTATGTGCCCCGCCGAGCGCTGAATTACAAGTTACAAGCCTGGCGCGTTAAGTGTAATAATTGCATATTAACATCAAAACGCGAATGCTTCGATTGCATCAAACACCAGCCGAGAGACTGATCCTACTTAAAGGAGCTCTCGTGCCAGTCGTGCCACACCACTTGCAGACTGCAGTTTCGACCTGTTGGCTCTCGTCAGTGCAAGGTAGGCATGTGACGACCGACACGAGGATTCCTTGACTATTTGGTACATTTCGGTATCTTTAAGATAGCGACATGTAAAATAGTCAGCAGGCGCCTTCTAGCGGTCCAGTGTCTATTGGTTAAAGTCTGGTTACGTTATTATATGTATTCAGATATGATGACACATTATGTTATTTTTGTATTTACTCGAGCAAAAAGTTGCTAATAAAGGTCTATTATTATTGTTAATATATATTATTATCAATGTTCGTTTGTATATGCAGGAATTATATGTATTTTTAGTTTTCCAGTAATCAATCTGGGGAGTTTAAGCATTTATTTATTTATTTATTTATCAGACGCACCCTCGTTCCATTAAAATTTTTTAAATAGTAGCTGTCACTCCAAGGAGGTTGAAGGGGGAGGTATAAAAATATGCTCAAAAAATGTCCTTTTAGAATTAAAAATTGATGTGTTTTACTGCATTCAGCGCCAAAGATTTTTTCAGTACCTACAATATCGGACCACCATGATATTCTAAATACAGACACCAGTGTCTGTCGTGGCCCTGCAATAAAATTTGAGTAGATCAGGCCAAAACAGACAAATAATACAGTTACAACATAATTTAATTACGGGGCCAAACATTATTAGCAGACAGAATATGGCAAGCAGACACATCGATTTCTGTGTAGGTAATGCAATACTTGAGACCGGGCATCATCCCCCAGAATGGGCCCCTTAGGGCTTCGGCCCCCGTGTTTAGGGCTTAGCCCCTCCCTTTCAAAAATGGCCCACTTGTTGTCAAAATGTCTGTAGACAGCTATCTTTACGACCCTAAGTCTTTACCCCCGGGCCACATAGCTGATCCTAACCTCACAAAAATAAAATGTTATAGCTCCAGAACGATTGGCGATGTAATATTAATAATAATCACAATAATATCCTTATTGATACGTAAAAAATAACAACTTCACGAGGATTCCTTGACTTTTTGGTACATTTCGGTATCTTTAAGATAGCGACATGTAAAATAGTCAGCAGGCGCCATCTAGCGGTCCAGTGTCTATTGCAATCGAAGAATTAGCGTTTTGATGGTAATGTGCAATTATTACACTTAACGCGCCAGGCTTGTAACTTGTAATTCAGCGCTCAGCGAGGCACATAGCCTGGAGTGTAGCTGTTCGTTGCAGTCTGGTTACGTTATTATGTGTATTCAGATATGATGACACATTATGTTATTTTTGTATTTACTCGAGCAAAAAGTTGCTAATAAAGGTTTATTATTATTGTTATTATACATTATTATCAATATTCGTTTGTATATGGAATAATATGTCTTTTTAGTTTTCCAGTAATCGATCTGGGGAGTTTAAGCAGGATCACCCTGTATGATAAACATTAGCAAAAAGTTTAATTATTAGCTGTACGTAACATCGTATATTAAACGATCACTTTTCGGATAACGAGTTTATAATTATGCTCCTCTTTTATGGTATGCGTTGATAAATTTGTAGTTAATTTAACCCATCACCTATCGTGCCATTAGAAATCCAAATTTAATAAAATTGAATGGTTATAAACAATTTTATCACGCAACTCGCTATTCAAATAGCCTCTTTTAATTCTTATCAAGTCTAAACACACCTTTTGCCAAAGAATGCACATATGCTATTTTCGCATTTACGCCAAATCACCTGATGTAGCATATTACTTGCTTCAATAACAATAAAATCGTTGAAAATCTACAAAGATTCTTTTCTAAACACCTCCCGGTGAAGAACCGACAATCCATTCATCATTTACAAATAGAACTCGTATACTTAATAACCCTTCCTGCATAATGTAACTGCAAGTATATACATGCCCAACAATGGCAAATATACCTGTCCACACACGACATACACACGACATTTAGCCGTTATGACATATCCACACCCCTACTCTCTCCCAAAATCGTGCTTCACACACGTTTTGCATCCTCTATAGTATGTGTATGTAGTAAAGTCTGTTCGCGCCACAGCATATCCTTACGGCAGGTGGTTCCTTGAGCCTGGGAAACTGAGTTTCAGCAGAGTTCCCACACAGAGCACGCACCTGGCATACGACGAGATCGAACTCATGACTTACACGTGGAAGGAGGGTGGCAGTATACGAGGGCACATTGAAAACTAAGCACATTGTGTTGCTCAAACGCTTGTTAGGTTTGAAAATTAAGAAAGTTTTAGGCGAAATTCTTAATTAGTTCGCCATTTTTTAAATTTATTTTTTTAGCTCGGTGTTCACCTTCAATATCCATAGACAATATCCAAATTAAAGGATTAGCCGATTTAGATAATAATTTGTCGAATGCATTTTTCTTATCTCACGAGAAAGAAAACACTATTCTAAATGCGAATTAATCTAGATCTAATGAGATTTGTGAGGCAAATAGTTTGAAAACAGTTTTCAGAAGAACTTATAGGTCAGTGGAAAGCAAAATAAAAAGCTAAAATAAAATATAACCCGTCCAATGGAACTGATGATTATAGAATAGAACAAAATTAAACCAAACAGAGTACAAAATTCTTACATAGGTTCATCCTATACTAAAGTCTACAATAATTTATGTATAAGTATAATGTAACAGAAGAACAATTAATTTCAAATTAGTTATATACTTTTTTATATATAAATATAAGATGAAGAGCACCAAGCTGATATGAAAACACCTAAGCATAGAATGCTTGTATTGTGAATTTCATGCTAACTTGATTACTGAGTTGATGCATTATTTAATTGTTGCGTTTACTAATTAAAAGATCGAAAAAGTAATTAAATTTAAGAATACAAACAAAAAGTATATATCATAATAAACGGAACATCGAGAGAAACATAGCAGTACATAAACACAAAATGTTAACTGCTTGTATAGGTGATAAATTAGGAGATGATATTTAACATAATATATTGATTGTAAGTAAAGGCACTAAATGTAAATAAACTATCCATGTTGGAAAGTCTGGCTTTTGCAGCTTTATTGTTATATGCTTATATATATATATATATATATATATATATATATATATATATATATATATTGTGAATACAAGATGGATCCATCTTGTATTGTGAATACAAGATGGATCCCTTCAGGATACCATGCTTTTTAAAATTTAATGTTTTTAACAATTTTATTTTATCAATTGACATCCAACTATGTTTTAAATAATTTTTAACTTGTAAGTTTGTTAACTACTATTAGTGTTAAGTGTTGGTCCATATTTTTGAAAAATTGTTTCACATGTGCAACTTCTATATAACCTCAAAATATCCGTTCCTGATGAAGAGACAATAAAGCCTCGAAAGCTTGAACAGGAATAAAGAGTTTTCTTTAATTTTTTGTGCCACACGACTGCATACCCAAGTTTAAATTTTTAAAATTTTAACCTATATATATATATATATATATATATATATTTTTCAAAATTAATTAAACAGGTAAGGATCGAGTTACATTATTAATTGAGAATAATCTTTATACAATCTTGATTTTGAATAATAATCATTTTACACTATTGTATAAACCCGTCACGTTACAGATTTTAGTTAATAAAACGAAACGTCCCGGGCGGCGGATCTAATGCCAGAATAGATATCATATAAAATTTTCAAAATTAATAAGGTGCAGTTGCCATCCTAAACAAAGTTTCAACAAATTAATAAATTAAAAATCCTATCGGTTAAAAAAAGGAAAAGGTTCGATTCTTCTATCTTACATATTCACAACTTATAAGTATATACACAGGAAAATGCAATTAAAAACTTATTTTTGAAAATAAAATTTGCATGTAAAAATGCACAGATTTTTGCAGTTAAAATTAAAATAAAATATCAATTCGAAAAACTATGTATAGATAAAAACTAAAATATTTGCTATTTACAACTTGTGCATATTGAGACTTTCA
Source organism: Leptura quadrifasciata (assembly GCA_963675555.1). NCBI lineage: Eukaryota > Metazoa > Arthropoda > Insecta > Coleoptera > Cerambycidae > Leptura > Leptura quadrifasciata. The sequence continues at coordinate 29,272,034 of OY776679.1, read as the reverse complement.
TATACAAGATTATTCGCCCACTCCAAGACATAACCAATTATACGTGAAAATACTTTTATTACCTATCGTGGTAAAGAGGTAAACCCTCATGTAACAGTTTGTGAGTATGAGGAACTTCGTTGAAGCTCCTCATACTCGTTAAATTTGATGTAAGGGGCGAACTAGAAACTTTATATTTAAAAAACTTATTCGCTGTCTCCAATATATAATCTTTGATTAAGAGAATATTATATTCGCGGCTATCGACCAGACAAACTATCAAATATCCGATTAAGAGGATTGTACAATTTAAAAAAATATTTTGACCTTTTAATTAATTAGTAATTTGATTCAGTGACAGTCTTTTAACACTATTTACATCATACCTCAACAAAAGATCTCAATGTGTGTCATATAATGGTTTTAATTAAAAATATTTTTAGTCTACATCTTGAGTCACTCAGGGATCCAATATTGGACCCTTGTTATTTTTATTATTTATCAACTACATTACAAATGTCATTCACTGCAACTTGATATTATTTGCCGATGATTTAAAAATGTATTATACTGTGAACGATATTGAGTATTGGGTGTTTATTCAGTGTCAAATGGAAAATCTTGAAATTTGATGTCAGTTGAATAGATTACAGTTAATTATTCAGAAATGTGGAACTATGAGCTTTAATTAAAAAAAAACCAATTGAATTTACATATATAATAAATTCAATAGGCTTAAATCGATGTGACATCATAAAAGACCTCGACGTAATTTTTGACACCAAACTCACATTTAACGACCACATTAGTCAATCTGTGTCATCCTCATTATGCGTGTTGGGCTTTATTAGAGACTGTCGGAATTTTCATAATATGTAAGCATTAAAAGTTCTTTATTACTCATTTGTAAGATCTAAATTAGAATACGCATATCTTATTTTATATCCATTCTATAATAACCAAAAATCTGTTGTGTACAAAGATAATTATTAAAATTTATGTATTTCAAAGTTTATGGTTCTTATCCCGAAAGAGGTTACGATAATCAATTACTACTTGATACTTATGATATCTGATGAATTATCAAATCTATTTAATGAATCTTTTATTCAAGGCGTTGTACCGGACTGTCTGAAAAAATCACATGTAATACCAATTTTCAAAAAGGGAGACATAAATTCGATGAATAATTATAGACCTGTAGCACTTATCACAACAATTTCAAAAATACTAGAGAAACTAGTGTATAACAGACTATTAAATTTTGCAAACAAGTCAAAATTACTAAGTAAACACCAACACGGTTTTCAAAAAAAAACAAATCAACTAGTTCTGCTGTGACAGTTTCAGCGTACAGAATTTATGAAAACTTGGATAAGGGAAACCAAGTGTGCGGTATTGCTTGTGATTTTAGCAAGGCTTTTGATAGTGTGAATTTTGAGGTATTACTGTTAAAACTTAATTTCTATGGCATCAGGGGTGTTGTGCTTGACTGGCTTACATCATATCTATCAAGAAGGAGTCAAAGAACAGTAATATCTAGGGACAATAACACTTATCTCTCAGATTGGGGCGAGATAGAGAGTGGAGTTCCGCAAGGTTCAATCCTTGGACCACTTCTCTTTTTGCTCTATATCAATGAATTGCCAGATATCGTTGAAGAAGCAGAATGCACGTTGTATGCTGATGACTCGTTAGTTATAATAAGTGACAAATCCATGGATCGCCTTCGAGATAGAGTAAACTTTAATATCCACCTGATTCCTGATTGGTGCAAATTAAATCAGATTCAATTAAATTTGACTAAAACAAAACGCATTAACTTTTCAATAAACAGGGAGGTAGTACCTTTAGATAAAGCTGAACTTGATATAGAGTATGTTGATAAACTAGAGTCTTTGGGATTTGTTTTGAATTCTCATTTGAAATGGAGAAACTACACGTAGCTGCTCTGAACAAGAAGCTGTCAAGCAGCTGTTTTTGCCTTAGAGCAATGGTTAACAAAGCTCTTGATCTAGGAACTATTAAAACAGTTTTTTTTTGCTTGTTTCATGGTCAAGCTGGCTTACGGAATTCGTATATGGGGTAACCCTATTGATGCCCCTTCTTGTTTTATACTACAAAAAAAGGCTATCCGAATTATGCTTGGTTTAAACAAATTTGATTCTTGCAGAAATCATTTCATCAATTTAAAAATTCTTACTATGCCATCTCTATTCGTACTTGAGACTTTATTACACGTCGTCAAAAACAAACACTTATATAATTTTGCTAGTTCTGTCGCACGAAATCACGGTCACATAATTATTCTGCCACAGCATAACACTACTTTTTATGAAAAATCTAATTTTTAAGTGGGAGCCAAATTATTTAACAAATTATCAAGTGCCGCTAAGAACCTCTCAATTAATAAATTTAAACGCAAAATAAAATCATTGTTATTATCTAAAGGATATTACTCAGTTGTTGAATTTTTGAATGACTAAATTTCTCCGTAATAAATTTTTCACCTTAAAATCTCTCATAGATATAGCACATTGTTATTTTGAATATTGTTATTTTAGGATTAGACACATTTCAGAGTGACGATCTGTTCTTTCTTAATATGTATTAATTTATATAAGTTGCCATTCACAATATACTTTCCTATACATGTATATGTTCAGAAAATAAATTTTCTATTCTATTTTATTCTATTCTATTCTATGCCATCACTACAGTCGAGGCGTGTTTTAGTCAGTTTAAACTTTGGTTTTAAACTTCTGGACAATAAAATTGATAGCATGCATCTCCTTGAAGGGTTGAATTTTCGAGTGCCAAGGTTTTCATCTAGACAAGTAGACATTTTTAATTTACCAATGGCTAGAGTCAACTTACTGCTTTGTTCACCCATGCCTGTTATATGTAGTAATTTAATAAACTAAGTGCGTTTTGTAATATATTCAACATTTTAAAAGAGATACGTAGTATTACTTTAGAACCACAATTTTTAGAATTTTTCAATTGCACAATTTCCAAATGCATGTTATAATCTTTCATTTACTTATATTATTTGTTCACAATTTAGTTGAAAACTATTTGTCCTGTAATTGGATTGTAGTAATCTGCTGGGCAATAAAGACTATTAATACTATTAATTGGATTTATTAAAGCAAATTTAAATGTATGTCTCCTTCATACACATCCTTGAGCAAAGGCACATATTTAAACTGAAAATTAGGTACTTATTTTGTAGAATATTTGAAATTCAAGTTTTTTTTTAAGCAATTAAGTTATATAATACTCTTGTTTCAGCATGTTAGGTAAAACATAGTAACACTAAATTTTTAATACCCCTCGTAATGTAATCTACTTCTTTCCCAGATTGTGGAATGATTCGAGGGGAGATTTGGGTCTTTTCTAACGGTCTTAAATGAGTTAATGGATTAGTTTATGAATGCCAATTTATCTACTCAAGAGGGATAATTGAGTAAGAACCATTTATAAAACTGGTGCCTCATTAATTTATTTAACTATAGTGATTTTCAGCATTAGACAAAAGCATAAAGACAGCAAGACATATCGGTAATTATTATGTAACTAATACATAACGCAGTCATGAAAAGAAATATTTTTTTAATTAAAAAATTATTGTCACTCGAAATGTCTGCTGTCTATTTTTGTATGTTATATGATTTATTATAGATAATTACCATATAATTGTCAACTTCTCCAGGGGGTGCATTATGTTTAGAGACAGACAGGGTATTTATGTGTAACATACCATAAGTTTCTTAGACTTGTTTGTCAAGATATATGGTTTAAATAAAGTAGCTACCTACTTCTTAAATAAAGATAAACATCATTTTCAGTATATCATCTCCATTATTAGTATGAAATTCTACATTATCTGACCATATTGCTGCCATTATGAGTATGTGTTTACAAACAAACCATGTATGTTTACAAGCATTCAATAATACAAGTTGAATTAAGAGGACAAATAAACAATTATCATGAAGTGTATTTTAGAGTCCTACAAATTAACTTTGCGTTAAGTGCATTGTGGTTATCTGTTCTATTAGTCTAAAATCTAATTTTTATAAAAAACTATGGTTTAGACATGGATAATTAATGAAACAAGCGTCAGTCGCCCGCATCTTGGTGGGGGTGGCTGTGAGAAAATTCGAAACATGTGCGTAATGTGAGAAATAAAAAGTGAGGGTGCAAATTCATTTCATCAAACACGAAACTTATACAGCATGTTTATGACATTTTTTTAATGATAAAAACAATAATCAGCTGTGCATCCTGTGGGGGTAAGACCGTCAGCTACGGGGTTATATGTGTCGATCGGGCATGGCATTTACGTCTCGAGTAATTTAATTAACTGCTTAACTGATGATCTTCCCCCTATCAGATCGTCAGTTGAGTATTTGCTTCATTAAATACAATGTCTCTAGTAGTAATTATGAAAATGTCAGCCAAGATAAAATTGATTTTATTATTATTTTATCATTTTGATGTTTTTTCAAGCATTTTTTACATATTAGAATTTCATTAACTGCTTGACTGATGATCTTCCCCCTATTAGATCGTCAGTTGACTATTTGTTTCATTAAATACAATGTTTCAAGCAGTAATTGTGAAAATATGAGCTATGATAAAATTGATTTTCTTGATTTTTTTTTCATTTTCATGTTTCTTTAAGCATTTTTTACATATTACAATTTCATTAATTGCTTGAATGACGATCTTTCCTCTATTTGATCATCAGCTGACTAATTGTTTCAATCATTAAATACAATATTGTCTGAAAGTTACTTGTGGCATTCTACGAATATTCCTTCCTATTATTTGCGTTTTCTACCACATGTATTTTTTCCAATATTTCTATTATTTTGTAGATTCGGTGATTTGTTTTTGAAGAGAATAATAATACACGTGGTAGAAAACCCAAATAATAGGAAAGAATATTAAATACAATGTCTCAAATAGTAATTATGAAAATATCAGCCACGATAAAATTGATTTTATTATTTTTTATCATTTTTGTTTCTTTAAGCATTTTTTACATATTATAATTTCATTAACTGCTTGACTGACGATCTCTCCTCTATTTGATCGTCAGCTGACTATTTGTTTCAATCATTAAATATAATGTCTCAAGTAGTAATTATGAAAGTATCAGCCATGATAAAATTGATTTTATTATTTTTTATCATTTTTATGTTTCCTTAAGCATTCTTTACATATTACAGTTTCATTAACTGCTTGACTGATGATCTTTTCTCCATTTGATCGTCAGCTGACTATTTGTTTCAATCAATAAATACAATGTCTCAAATAGTAATCATGAAAATTTCAGAAATGATAAAATTAATTTTATTATTATTTTATCGCTTCAATTTTTCTTTTTATATTATGATGAAAAGTATAGTTGTTTTGAAACATTAAGAAATATATGTAAAATAGCAATTAATTAATAATTATTTTTTAGTAGATATTGATCATTTTATATATAAATGTTATTAAATTATTTTATTACAAAAATATTTTCAAAAAAAGTTTTTATTCTATTAGTTTTAGAATATACAACATTATGAACATTATAAATTATTACTTATTATTTATAACTTGTTATTTTTTTATTCTCCTTCACTTGAATCTGTAGTTATATATATACAAAATGAATGTGAAAACAGATGTTCTTACTTTTAAATTTAAAATTGATGGAGCAACGTTTCTACCATGTAAATCAGAACTGCATCAGCACATTTCGCGTACATCATACATAGCTAATCTTTGGAGTCATGCTCATGTATCGGTTCCAACTCAATTTTCACCATCAAATTTTGGATGGGAAGGAAAAGATAATAGATACACTTTTAAATGGTTCGAAGATGATCAACTTCCACCTATTATCACCAGCATAACAAGCGTTGATAACACTGCAGGTATTTATTTTAGTTGTTGCAATTTTTTATGAAAAATTTGCGCTTGAACAAATAAATTTAAAAATAATTATGGCAATTAAATTTATTTTTATTACAGAAAACAATAAACGCAGAGAAAATATTGAGGAATCTGAACATGAAGAGCAAACTGAGGAACAATAAGATGAGTAATTCGAGGAAGAGGAAGAAGAAATATTTATTGATAGTTCCGACGACAATTGCGAAGAGGGTGACGATGAATTTGACATAAGTTAAAATTCAATTGAAGGAGAATAAAAATATAACAAATTAAAATTCATAATAATTTATAATGTTCATAATGTATATTCAGGGAATAACAAAATAAAAAGTTTTTTTTTAAATATTTTTTGTAATAAAATTATTTAATAACATTTTTACATCAGGGTACTCGAGAATATCGGTCGTACAAAAAAATATATTTTTACGAAAATTGTGCCGATTTTTTTTTTATACATTTATTTAACGTCGGCCTATTTCCGCTACTGAGGCCTAACACCGACGCCTGTAGACGAGCTACTTCCAACCAGGAATTTTGCCGAACCTCTTCCCTTAAAAAGAGTAGGGATCTTTTACTTGCCTAACATTTAATAGACAAGGGACCGACGGCTTTACATCCCCTCCGAAGGATGGTATATCTCCTATACAACCCTCGCCTAAGGTTGTATAGCTTCCGCGCATACACTGATATACAAGCCGCTGGAAGATGTGTGAGGCGAGGACGCGGTTTCCGTTGGAATGGTCACCCATCCAAGTACTAACTGCGCCTGTCGTTGCTTTACATCGCATACCGAGGTATATACATAGTAAATACGCACCTACGCTCGCCCCTGCCGATTTATATAACCTACAAAATGGTTTAAAGACATTTGAAATCCATGGCCTACTTTAAGAGTTACGGCGGAAAATATCGAAAATGCGGAAAACGTCTAGGCCAAACATCTCCGTTATTTGAAGAGATACAAGAAAAATTCTAAGGCGAAAATATTTTGCAAAACAGAGTCTTTCAACGAGGTTTTATCTAATTTTTTTCAAAACCGCTGTATTTTGAGATTTACTTTCAGGCTGTTAAAAAAATTATTTTGAAATGGGTGGGAAATGGCGCCACTAAATAGAGTATTTTCCTCCCTTTTCAAGGATATATCACATGCCATATTTATTCATTGGCACTACGTTAGTAATTATAAAAACATTTTTTAAAAACCAATAAAGCATTATACTTGCCGTGGAGAAGTACGATTAAATAAAACGATAAAATAATTCAATAAGTTCTTCAAATCTTTACTATAATAAAACATTAACACAATTAAGAAGAATAAAGTAAATTCAGGTAACAAAAACAAAATAATAATCAAGAAAGCAACATGGAATTATGGAAAGAGTATTCGCAGTTATGCCAATGTATAGAGGTCCTCCATAAAAGCGTCACTCCTTACTCAGGAAGTTAAAATGTCTTTACCAATTAATTTAAGTATAATATCCATTTGTTTGTATTTCATGATTTCACTATTATTTCAATTATTTTAAAATAGTTGGCTATGAACAAACTTGACAATTTAATTTTTTTACCGATCATCTCAGTTAATACTTAACTCTCACTCAATCACAATCGTTTAAGAATTTAGAATTTTCAAAAATGATTTTCACTCACATTGATCGTTATAATACGTTCGTTAAATATTACCAATGCAATTTTAACTCTGGATTAGCTCAAGTAGAATATAGAAATAGATTTCCACAAGCACTACAGCCGAATAAAACTCTGTTCAGAAAATTAGCTACGGAACTGAAAAATAATGGTTCATTTTTAAAGAAGGAGACAAGGTTGAACAGTATTACCGATAATGTAAATAAGGTAAACCGAGTTGTTAATTATGTAAGAAATAAAAATACAGAAAATTTGGAAACATCATTAAGAGAAATTCAAATTGCTTGTCATAAAAATACAAGTGCTAGAAAAATTTTAAAGAAAAATGATTACCGGTGTTATAAAGCCAAAAAAGTTCACAATTTACAGGCGGGGGACAAACCAAGGAGGACGACTTTTTGTAGGTTGTTGGAAAAGAAGCATGCCGATCCATTAATATGTAGCAAAATACTTTGTTCCGACGAGTCGAATTTTTCCAATAATGGATTTTTTAATCGCAATATTCATTACAAATGGACTTCTGAAAATACACACTGGCATATACCGACTGGGTTTGAAAGTCGTTTTTCAATAAAGGTGTGGATAGGTATTTTAGGCACTAATTTAATAGGTCCTTATGTTTATGATGGTCACCTCAGTGATCAAAGGTACCTAAACTTTTTGAGAAATGAATTTAATGAATTCTTAGATGATCTACCTTTAGAGAATCGATACAACTTTCAATATTTTCAACAAGATGGAGCTCCTCCCCACAATTCCCAGATTTGCTTAGATTATTTAGACGAAATTTTGCCTCAACATTGGATAGGTACCAACGGATTTATTCGATAGCTCCCTCGTTCTCCAGATATAACACCAATGGATTTTTTTTCTATGGAGGTATATTAAAGATAAGGTGTTTTCGACGACACCGCAAAATGTAGAGAACCTAAAAGCTCGAATTCAACAGGCATGTATTACAGTTACCCCCGAAATGCTGAGTAATGTTTTAAATGCAGTGCCTCGCCGCGCTCGATTGTGCATATGAAATCGCGGTGGACATTTTGAACACTTGATATGATATCTTAAAAATTAGATAAATATTAATGTTCTGTGTGGTATATTCTTTTTATTATTAATTTGTTTTTGTTATCTGAATTTACTTTATTCTTCTTAATTGTGTTAATGTTTTATTATAGCAAAAATTTGAACAACTTATGGAATTATTTTATCATTTTATTTAATCATACTTCTCCACGGCAAGTATAATGCTTGTTAAATAAAAATTTATTGGTTTAAAAAAAATGTTTTTATAATTTCTAACGTAGTACCAATGAATAAATATGGCATGTGATATATCGTTGAAAAGGGAGGAAAATACTCTATTTAATGGCGCCATTTCCCGCCCGTTTCAAAATAACTTTTTTAACAGCATGAAGAGTAAATGTCAAAATAAAACGGTTTTGAAAAAAATTAGATAAAACCCCGTTGAAACACTCTGTTTTGCAAAAAATGTTTGCCTTAGAATTTTTCTCGTATCTCTTCAAATAACGGATATATTTAGCCTAGACGTTTTCCGCATTTTCGATATTTTCCGCCATAACTTTTAAAGTAGACCATGAATTTCAAATGTCTCTAAACCATTTTGTAGGTGATGTAAATCGGCCAAATTTTCGTAAAAATATTTTTTTTTTGTACGACCGATATTAAGTGAGATGTTCTCGAGGGCCCTGATAAAATGGACAGCCTGTATATAAAATGATCAATATCTACTCCATTATTAATTATTAATCAATTGTTATTTTACATATATTTCTTAATGTTGTAAAACAAATTATACTTTTCATCATAATATAAAAAGAACGATTTAAGCGGTAAAATAATAATAAAATTAATTTTATCATGGCGGAAATTTTCATAATTACTGCTTGGGACATTGTATTTAATGAAGCAAATAGTCAACTGACAATCAAATCTCGTGATGAATACATGCCATTAATTTCATACTAAACTACAGTCCCCTTTGTTTATCTACCCCGTATTTTTTCCTTAGAAAATCATGCATATTTTAATGACAAAAAGTCGAATTCAAAATAATACGCTTCATAATTTCAGCTTGACTGCCCTGTAAACCGATTAATCTCTGCTCGGGCACCCATTTTTTGAAAAAAAGTCATTAAACCCCGATACACGCCCGCCGGTCATCCGCATAAAAATTGCAAATTGCAATACAAGTAGTAGCATGTCCTGAAAGAGCAGGTTTCATACATTGTTTAATATTAATTTAAGCATGTGTCATCATTAAAATGTTAGTGGCAGAGTGCCAATGGCATAAATTACGGATTCTAAACAAGCCTTCGAGTCTGGGTCCAGGACCGGCGTAAATTGTGCAAAACAGAAATAGAACTGCACTTTCTTCTTAATTCCAAGCTGTTCATTTCAAACCTAGATAAAAGTGTGCTTTGTTCAATGCCTCTTTCAGGGTAAATTGTATCAATTTTAAATGATAAAAATTTAAGAAACTTTCTCTGCACATTTTCTAAAGCCAATTTATGATTTATGTAATAGGGGTACCAGATAAGTGAACCATACTCAAGTTTAGACCTCACATAGGAAAAGTAAAGGATTTTTAGAGATTTAATGCTGGTAAACATTTTGCTGTTCCTGATTATGAAGCCAATTATTTTAGTAGCTTCATTCACCTTTAAATGAATGTGATCAATGAATGATAATCTAGAATCAAATATGACTCCAAGATCTTTCGTAGAATTGGATCTAGATAATGACATTCCATCGGTATAGTAAAGATTTTCAATACTGGAGAGCTTTTTAGTAAATGTAACAACTTTATATTTAGAGGCATTAAGATGTAATCTATTATTCATACACCAGTTTTGAACCTGATTAATATGATTTTGTAGCAAAACACAATCTTTCTGACAGGTTATTTCCTTATTAAGATCATCAGCAAATAATAGCCTACTACTATTGTCAATAATTAAGGCAATATCATCAGTAAAAAGTAGAAATAGAAGAGGTCCCAAGTTAGAGCCCTGGGGACCTCTTGTAGCTATAAACGGCTCAGAGTAAACACCATTATAAGAAACAAATTGTTCACAGTTGGTAAGGTATGATTGCATAAATGATTTAGTAAATAAGATACTGTGATCAATCCGATCGAAGGCCTTAGAGAAGTCCATATAGATCACATCAACCTATCCAGACTCATCAATAGCATGAGAAACAAACTGAGTAAAGATAGCCAAATTGGTAACTGTTAAACGGTGGGACACAAAACCATGTTGGTATAGCGATATTCTCTTACTGGCTAGCATGTAGATGCGATCGTACAGGATAATTTCAAAGATCTTTGTAAATTTCGATAGAATTGCAATAATTACTAATAATAGACGAGTCGCTTGTTTTAAAGACTGGACAAATTTTAGCCCTTTTTCACATGTTAGAAAACGTTAAAGTTTTCAAAGATAAATTAAATATAATTAATAAAGGTTTGACTAGTACATTGCTACAGCCCTTAAAAAGAAAAAAGGGTATTAAGTCAAGGCCTGAGGTCATCTTGTTTTTTAGTTTAGTAATTGCATTTTGGAATTCTATCTTAGTTATGTAATCGATTGTAATAGAACAGTTATTTAGCATGTTTACGATGGAATCAGCAATATTTGAATTATCATTTTTAGGCAAATAAACACTTTGAAAGAAAAGGCCAAAAGCATTTACAATATTCTGAGGACAATCATAGTGATTTCCTTCAAACTCCATTTTTCCTGGTACTCTAGAAGAGGTTTTTTTTTGTATGAATGTATGACCAGAAATTTCGAGGATCAGAATTAATCGAGGATTGAACATTATCCAGATAAGTTTTGTAAGCCAATTCAGACTGTACTTTTATAACTGCCCTTAGACGTTTAAACTCCTGCAAATGATAGTTAAATTGACTGAGTTTTATATGCCTAATACTATTTTTAATTTTAAAACCAAGGCGCAGGCAGTCACGGCATATATTGTGAGTTTTTAATTTTTGTAATGTACGTTATCTGAACCTAGAAAATTTTAATATGGAATACATGAAGATGTAAGTAAATTTAAAAAATCACGCCTGTCTATAGAGAAGTACGTTCGCCAGTTGCTAAATTCGGTTCTGTATGTATTAAAAACATTAAAGAGTTTGCCAAGTTACACCTGCTTGATTTTCCCACGACAGATCGTAGCAGGCCGATGCCGGTCGGCGCCTCGTGCAAAACAACTGACAATCGACTGAATATTAATAAGACCACTGCGATTAACTGTGGTAATTTGTTAATTAATTCGAGTTTCATGCCATTGCCTACTGCCAAGTCATACGCGGAATTTATTACCTATGGAAAAAGTTTTAATGATACGTTTTATATTTATTTATTAATTGTATTCCACAGAAGGAGATGTTCTGTGCTTGAATAATTATGTAACGCAGGGTATTTGTTGCAGTTATGATATGTTAATGTAATATGTAATTCCGATGAGTTTTAATAAGTAGGTCGTAGTACTATTGGTAACGACAAAATTTATCTATGTCGAGATGTACATCGGTAGAATCCTAAAGAGTTAAAAAAATCAATTGTGTTTTAAATAAAGTGGTGGTATTGGTTTATTGATGGTCATCTTGATTTCACTAAATATATTGAGATACTTGAAAATGTTATGTTGCCGCCAGTAAAGGAACTATATCCAGATGATAATTTTATCTACCAACATACTGTGCGCAATACAAAGCGATGGCTCAGGGATATAATGTGGTAGAGCTACCGTGGCCTTCTAAAAGCCCCAAAATTAATCCCATTGAGAATGCTAGCATATACAGAAATTAAATTATCGTCCTTAAAATGCTGAACAACCTCGTGCCATGATTGAAGATTAATGAGAAAGTTTATGTAATGCCCAAATTGCAGAAAATTTAGATCTATTAAAGCTTAGGAGGCTATAGGCAATTTTAAATGAGTATAGACTTATGGCGAAATATTAATTGATATTACTCATACACTACTACGATGGCGCTACAGCCCATATCGAGCCTTGGCCTCTTCAATCCTCTTTCTCCAACCGTTCCGATTCACCGCTGCATGTCTCCAATTTCTTATACCAAATATTTATTCAGCATCCTTCTGTACCCCATCTTCCCAGCGCAGCTTCGGTAATCCTACCGGTCTCTTTCCTTCAGGTTTTCTTGTGAGCACTTTTTTTGGTATCCTATCGTCCGGCATTCTCTGGGCATGTCCCGCCCATCTCAGTCGCACCAGTTTTATATGCATTAAGACTCTGGGTTCTTCGTGTAGCTGGTATATTTCGTGATTCATACGTGCCTTCCAGTGATCCCCATCATTCATTGGGCCCAGAATCCTTCTTAAAATTTTCCGTTCAAAACGGTCTAGGAACTCCGAATTTTTAGCTAAGAGCGTCCACGTTTCAGCTCCGTATGTCAAAACTGTACGGATCATTGTTTTGTAGATCCTAATTTTGGTCTTCCTGTGTATGTCCCTCGATTTTAGGATGGGTAGTATTGAGTGGTAGGTTCTATTTGCTGCGTTAATTCTTTTTCTAATTTCTTGAGTTTCGTTATTGCTATGTGACAGGTTTGTGCCGAGGTAGCTGAAGTTTTTCACTAATCGCCAAAAGTGATGTTTTGGCCTAGTCGATTGCGCTGTTGTCTGCTTTGCAGTGGCAATTTGGTTTTTTGTTCATTTATGACTAGACCTATTTCCTTTGCTGTGAGGTGTTCCTTTACAGACAGTATTGTCCTTGCCATTATATTCTGATCATCTGCATATCCGATAAGTTGATTGGATCTGTTTATTATTGTTGAGATTACGTCTAGTTTTTCTTATGATGCTTTCCAGTGCCAGATTGAAGAGTGTTGGGGCCAGCCCACTTCCCTGTTTCAGTCCCTGTGATACCCTAAATGCTTCACCTGTTTCACCGTTCACCTTCACCTGCCAATGGGTGTTACTCATAGTCGATCTTATTAGCGCCACCATTCGGTGGTATATTAAAGTCTAGTAATAGTGAGTATGGCTTTTCTCTTCTTATACTATCATAAGCTTGTTTGAAGTCGATGTAGAGTTGATAGAGATTGACATCGTACTCCCAGAATATTTCGTTGAGCTTGATATTCGTTCAAAATGTTTTCAGCTAGGAGTTCTAATTTGTTTTTGATGTTGTGAAGACCTTGTAGGCTGTGTTCAGCAGGGAGATGCCTCTATAGTTCTCACACACCAGCTTGTCTCTTTTTTTGTGGATGGGGCAGATAATGCTAGTTTGCCATTCTTGGGGAAGTTCTTCGTTGTCCCATATTTTCAATATGAAGCTATGCATTAGCACGGTTGGTTCCTCTGCACCATACTTAAAAATTCTACCTAGATATTGTCACATCCGGGTGCTTTGCCATTTTTTAGCTTTTGGATCGCTCTTCTTGTGTCGTCCAGGGACGGTGGTTCTATTGCTGGTTCATTCGCTGCTGCATCTAGTCTTTAGTCGGGTATTTCTTCATTTTGGTTGTTATCGGGATTTAGCAGATCTTGGAAGTAATCTCTCCATCTTTTCATGATTTGTTCTGTGTTTGCCACAATTTCTCCATTTTTGTCCTTGCATAGTGTGGTCTTTGGCTTGTAGCCCCGTTTAAAATAGTTCACTCCTTTATAAGCTTGGCGAGGGTCGTTTGCTTTGAAATCTTCTTCGGCCTTTTATATTACTCATATACTTATGTTTATTTGTGTTTTAAATTTTTCGTCAAAATGATATATTTAGAATATTGTTCTATTAAAAATAGGACTGGTTAATTATATTAATTTTCCTATCTGTTTTAACTTTCATTACACCGCATTTATTTATGTTATATTCAAAAGCATTTGCTCTTGTAGACCAAATTGCTCTAAATTTGAAAATGGGTTATTTTCTAATTTGAAAACAATACTATTGTTCTGAATTTCTGTTAGTTGTCTAATCATTACATTATTTATTACTATTATTTTTATGTTGTAATTTGTTTGTGTTTTAAATTTTTATTCATAATGTTATATTTATAATATATTTCTATTACAAATAAAACTGTTTAATTATACAGTTATTGCTTAATATAAAACAATCAATATTACTGATAAATTTCATCTAATGCCCATTTGATATCATTGACCTATTTTAAAATTTTTATCAACAACATATCAGTATAAAATTACGTAATTACAACTGACTGCCACCTACATTCTGTTATTAAATTAACATCAATAATTTACTGTTAAGAGAACAATTTAGACAAGTAAGAAAGACCATTTTCTTATCTAAGAGTTGTACTACTTTATTTTGAAATCAAAAGTACTTAAGTAAAGCTTGTGACTGCATCTCTCTTAATAGTTTGATGGTAACATCAATTTTTGATAAAATTCCAGAAAGTAGTAAAAATTTAATTGACAGGCCTCAATTTGTTAACACAAATGACAGCAAGTCAAATGAAATAGACATTAAAGACGAACAGAACAGAATAGTTTTAGAACAGAAACTTGGGGTATACTCCAAGGTTCTATTCTAGAACTACTCCTTTTCCTCATTTATGTCAGCGACTTGCCTAACAGTACTACCTTATTTAAATGTACCTAGTTTACTGATTGTCTTTGGCTCACTAGTATCGTTGATTTAGATGCGAAATTTGTTATAATGAATGAATTTTCATGAAACTTTTTGCAATTTGTTTGTTTTGTCGGCTCAATCAAAAGTCATAAATTTTCAATCGTTTAAACAATGATTTTGTTGATAATTTGTTAACTCGTTAAATTCAAATTAAACTTAAATGAAAAAATGGTTTTTATATATTTTATTAAAAAATAATTTTACTCTTGTGAACTTTTTGAGAAGATGCGTATTTTTTGAGATAAAGCGGTTTTAAATTTTTCAAAAAGAAGAGCGGGAGGACGAAAATTATATGAAAAAAATGTAAAAAAATCCAGGTATGTTCATTTTTTTAAATACAAACTTTTTATTTTTCATCCACTTTTACAGCAAACGCAAATCTGCGGAAAACCCTATAGAAATTGGAAAACTCTGAGAGAGAAAATGCAGGATAATAGAGGTTTTTAAAAATCTGAAAAAAATTAATCGAAAAATAAGAGGTTTCCTATCCACTAATAGTCCAATCAACGAAGCAAAATGGGTAGAAATAAATCGTGTAGTCCCAGATTTTTGTACAGTGGTAGGGGGTACCTTCCCGAACAACAACTAAAAGTCCTGACCATCGGGGTGTGAGCGTTGGGAGGGGGGTCGAAATTTCCGTTTTCACATTTTTCGTGAATATCTCGAAAACGGTGGCCTCTAGCGGAAACGTGTCGCATACAAAAAATTAGATAAATTAACTTTCTTACGAAAATAGACCTATTCATTTTTTCTCTACGATCAATACTTACTGACATACGGGGGTGGAAAAATGGAAAAGTCTGAAAAAGTCGTTTTATTCAAGTAAAGTGAATGTGTACAACAAATTTAGAAATAATAGCAAACGTAAGTATTTGATGGTTAATAATCATGCAAATGTTAAAAGAGAAAATCGTCAAGGTCATCGGAATATTCATAGTCGTCGAGTAATTCCTTGAACATCGGATCCCAGCTTTCCTCTACAACGGCCTCCACATCTAATGGAACATGGGCAGAAAATATTCAAAATCGCTTCTGGAACTACTGGGTCTGTTGTGGTGATCAGTGAGCCATCCTCCCCTAGGATCCATCCCCAACCGATCGGCCGTATGATGGAATTGTTCGGCCATTGCTGGATCTGTTAATGAGAAACGACACCACTTTAAGCTACAAGAAATGTTGTACACAGTTGAACAAATATTGTACAAATGTTGTAGGTGTAGTAGGTAAATATTTCAACATTAAAAAAACATTACTTGAAGAACATTATAATACCGGTAAATAAACCCTGAAAGAATATTGCTTTGTGTTCATCTGGTCGATGGTATTGAGGCTAGGTTCAGTTCCTTTCTTCCTCAAAATTCTTAGGAAGACTGTGTATCGAAGTCTGTTCAAATCTTGTTCATTGGGAGTCACCTGGTAGATTTCCAAAAACGAGGGGTTTGTGAAGATGTCAGGTATGTATTTCATTTGGTTAGGCATTTTGTTGAACAGCTGAACCATACCTCTTTTGCTCTTATTATAAATAGCAGCCGCTGAAGGAGTGGAGAAGGAGGATGGTTTCAGCAAAAACAAATTGTTGGAGTTTAGTTGTAGAGAAGAGTCTTGACTCCCTGCCAGGTTTCAAGAAGAAATAGTATGTTTCTCCCTGGTATGCAAAAGCATGAGCTCTTTGAGTAATATTTTCTGCCAATATTCCACTGGATGTGGATGCAGGAAAACTAGGATCCGGTGTTCGATGGTGGGCTGCATGTGCCACGGCACAATTTTTGTATATGACACTTTTTCCGCTAGAGGCCGCTATTTTCGAAATATTCACGAAAAATTTGAAAACGGACTTTTCGACCCTCCCAACGCTTAAACCCCAGCGATTAAGACTTTTAGTATGTTGTTCAGGAAGGTACCCCCTACCACTGTACAAGAATCTGGGACTACACGATTTATTTCCGCCCATTTGGCTTCGTTGGCTGGACAGGAAACTTCTTTTTTTTTTCGATTAATTTTTTCAGATTTTTAGAAACCTCTGTTATTCTGCATTTTCTCTCTCAATTTTTTTCCAATTTTTATAGGTTTTTCTGGGAAAACTTCACAGGTTTGCGTTTGCTGGAAAAGTCGTCGAAAAATAAAAAGTTTGTATTCAAAAAAATGAACATATCTGGATTTTTTTACATTTTTTCCATACAATTTTCGTTCTCCCGCACTCCTTTTTGGAAAATTTCAAACCGCTTTATCTCAGAAAATACGAATCTTTTCAAAAAGATCACAAGAGTAAATTTATTTTTTGATAAAATATATAAAAATCTTGTTTTTATTTATTTATGACTTTTGATAGAGACAACAAAACAAACAAGTTGGAAAAGGTTTCATGAAAATTCATTCATTATGTTTCATTATATCAAAAGTGTTCAAATATAATGTAAATCGACCGTACTACACGCCTACACAGGTATTTACACACTATTAAAATAAATGAAGGTTATAGCAATCTTCAAGCACTCTGTTTTGCTACTTAACTTGGTAAAAGGTTTGCGATCGACAACACACAGTTTACATTATCATATGTTATTTTGGTATGGATCCCCTAGCTACAGACTACGTAAATTTCTTCTACACAAGACAAGACTGTAGGTCGACATGATTTAAATATCATAGTCTATATAAATTCATCTAGAACTCAACATTTGACAAAATTTTTTAGTAATAGATGGCTATATATTTACTACATTATAGACTATAATTTTTTTTAATGCATAAGTATTTTATGTTAGTATACTGCGTAGGAGCTGTCATCTATTTAATAAATTCCAAAGTTTAATGAATTTTTTTTAAATCATTTATTTAACGTCGGCCTATTTCCGCTACCAAGGCCAATTACCGACGCCAAGGGATAGGCTGATCAGTGTCTGTGTAGGCATTGGGACCCCTAACCTAGAAATTTTGCCGAACCCCCACCACACCGTTTGTCGTGGGGTAGGGATCTTCAACGTGCTCACATCGTAGATACACGGAACCCACACTTTTACATCTCTTTCGAAAAATGGTGACGCGAGCAGATCCTCTCATCCACTATATCTCATCGATTTGCTGTGACCCGGTTTTGAACCCGGGCCGTCTACGTGAGAGGACGTGCCACTGTTCATCACACCACCAAACCGACTTTAAGGAGTTCTATCGTTTACAGGAGAGCCCGAACTATTTTATTTTGATAATAATTCATAACATAACATTGTTTTACATTGCCTTCGCTAAAGTCCGGTTCGCAATATAAATACGCCAATTGCTGGTTATTGCCACATTGTATCCTGTTAAAATGCGAATTTTTATCAAGGTCGGCCCAATTAAGTCATAAATATTTTACTGTGCTATATTTATTTATATATATTTATTTCAGTTTAATCTTTTTTTAATTATATTATATTGAATAACGTAAGCTGCTATATATTTTACTAAATAAAAGAATCTGCAGCTGACACACTTTTTATGATTAGTATATTAATTTTTTTCACTTTTGCCGTTTACAAATCCTCTGTTTTTTTGCGAGAATGATTTATTCTTAGCTATTTTAGAAAATACATCTGTTGTGAAACTTGTTCTTAATTAATATGCGCTTAAATTTTTACACGTCTGTCGATGGTCAGGACATTAAATTATTATTTGAATATTAACGGTTAACAGTTAGAAAAACGTTTAAAATCTAATAACCATCTATATTAATAGCAAAATGAGAACGCATGCAGATAAAGGAGTTATGCAGCAAAATATAAGTTTTGCGAGAAAAGCTTATCAAATTATTTATGTTACATTATTTTGCCTTGCAAAGTAAGCAGCAACATGCCTAGAGCTGTGTCATCTGCGTGTAAATTTAGAAAATGCGCCCGCAATATCATAATTTTCAAAAATATTTGTATCTATAGGGTGTCCCAACGGTGCGTCAAAGTAAAAATATCGGCCTCATTAGAAGACTTTGGAAAATTATTTTTTTATGGAAGTGGTATAGTGTTAAAAGGCGCACATTTTAAAAATATTTTGAAACATACAGGGTGACTCGCTACAGCGGAGCATCTTCGAGGTCATTTTCTTTAAATGGAACACCCTATATATTTTTACATTTAAGAATTCAGCACAAAATTAGCTTGCCAATGACCTCCAGATTTTTGGTTTTTGACATGGCGTTGCCGAGTTATTCGAAAAAAATATGAGAATTTTGGTCGGAACAAGGTTTAACAAATTAATTCGCTGCGTGTGTATTATAGTGCGGCAGTTTAGCTAGGATGCACTTTTTTAAAAGCACCAAATTTGGCACAGAGGTAGACCGATGTAATATGAACAATTTTGGATGTGAATACATCGGCCAACTGCCCCCTGGCGGGCATTTTCCAAAATGTTCGCCAGTGGACTCCCGAAAGACAACAGAAGTTAGATAAAGTTTGCTGCTGAAGGTTTTAATGAATGTTTATTGAATGTTTTGAATGAAAGATAGTTTGTAAGTTATATATATTTATTTAATAATTTTATTTATTTCAATTATTTAAAAAAATACAATACAAAATATTAATTTAACTTTATAATGACTCTAAAGTATATTGTATGTGAAATTTTTAAAGTAATTTAAAGATTAATAGAAAACCAAGATTTATTACATTCAAATAAACTTTTTCATTTCTGTTTTCATATTGCATTAAAAAATTAAAAGACAAAATATTAAAAATCTGTTTTACAGTCCCAGTACAGTATACTGCCAATTCAAAAGATTTGTTTTAAGAATGTGACTTCAGTTCACTCCCCGTCGCAAGCACACAGTGGTGTGCATTTCAGACCGGCCTGCTTGCACTTGCACTTATTCATACAGTCTTTGCATTTGCAACTAGGGCCTGACCCCAGATATGCCCGCCCTGGTATACTGCTCTCCGGACGTGTTGCCCCAGGGCTGCTTTTGTTGGTGGGATCAGCTGGACGTTGCTTTTCTTTGCAAACAGTTTGCGACGTGCCTTGTCGATATCGGTGTCTGTGCTTGTTCTGTCATAAAGCAGTGTGATGAGCCTTTCAATGGTATGCATGGCATCTTCATTAATACGACCTGGTGCAGTGGAGAGAAGTGTGAGTGTCTGGGTCAGTTCAGGTAGCACTGTCCACACTGCCCATACTGTCCTCCTCTTTCCACGTCCGGTGAAGCAGGAGACTGTGTCATAGCCCGTCAAAGCATGAAACATGGGTAGTGCCCAAGCTTTTTGAGGACCCAGAGCCCGAGCAACCTCATGGGCTGCTAAGAAGAGGAACATCTTCCTCGAGCCGAAGGACACCCACACGTCAGTTCCTCATTCAAGGTGCGTACCAGAGCCACTGCCAGGACAACAACATCAGTGTCAACTGTGCAGATGAGGATTTTCTAGTGGCCATTGTGAGTAGCGTGGGCGGCATGCAACATAATGCGGGTTATTTAATTAGTAAATATGTAAATTAGTGTTAAAAAGCAACATCTCCTAAAATATAACTTACAAACTATGTGGCATGTTTTCATTCGTATATATGTATATATATATGAAATGTTATTGTACTTCCGGGTGCTCTCCCGCGTCGATGGTCGACTCCACCAGGCGTCACGGTTGTCTAAACGACGTTTCGGCAGAATCTCATCTGCCATCTAGTTCAGTTCGAGCAACGAGGAGCAGCAGTAGGCAGCTTTCAGCGAGAACCCGAAGATGGCAGATGAGATTCTGCTGAAACGTCGTTTAGACAACCGTGACTCCTGGAGGAGTCGATCATCGACGCGGGAGAGCACCCGGATGTACAATAACATTTCATTTAACACCCGCGAAAACCTAAAAAGCAACATATATATATATATATATATATATATATATATATATATATATATATATATATTGCCGTGTACACTCCTGGTCAATCTGAATGCAAATTATACCTGTACAACCCTTTCAAAAAAAAAACAAACCCATTTATTAATGTGCTGGAATTAAATTCCCACTCTAAATTATTATTAACAAAAATACTCCTAATGCTCATAGCATGAATTCTGATCTTCAAATTTGACACTCAACATACACACAAAGAAACAAATTCGAATTCAAATCTAACAATATATTGTATTTTTATAAAATGTAAAATATAAAAACAACAATATTAACTTAATCTGCCTGATTTAACTTAAAATATAAAATATAAAAATGACAACAAATGGATAAAAGTTCAGTATTAAAATTAATAAAACTCACGAATGTTTTAAAAGAATATTAGGTTTCAAAATAAATTCCAAACGTCTATGTACTCTCTCCTGGCTTTCCAAAATTATTAATTAAAAAAAAACTCCAACTCTATTTCGTTTCCACTCCAATATTAAATTTCTATGATACCAATTTCAAAATGTTTAGACTTTTCTTCAAAATTATATTTTTGACAACTCACAACGTTTAATATTGCCATAGCAACGCAAATGTTACAGTTCTAACAATACGTTTTCTGTCTACCCCTTTTAAATTGGGGTTGATATTCCTTAATAAAATGTGTGACCGAGAGTCTTACACATCTTTCGTGCTAATTTTAATCTTATTCTGTGAGTATTTATTTCCTGTTACAGCTTAGATCCTTTTTGTGTCAAAATTCGCACTCACGCACAAATTAATTTACAAATTTAAAAGTAATAGAACAATAAAAATGCAATAAACAATTAGAGATGGTTTAGAAGTAGAATTATGATCACTAACGATGATTTTGAGTAATCTCAGTTTTATGACTGTCGGATACAGATACCCAGGTGTATAAAAACTATTCATATCATAATTCAACTCTTCTTAAACAGTTTATATAATCTCTAATTGCTTATATTGGCTAAATTAAGAAATTGTGTGGAAAATAAGAAATTATTTGACTTATGTCAAAACCAAATATTTAAATTTGCTTTAAAATAGCAATAAAACCCAATAACTATCCATACAGATTCCCTAATTAAAATGGTTTGCATCACAAACACAATATACTATAGAATTTATTCGAATTCATTCCATTGCTTATAAAATATGAATTTGTCCCCTTCTCTTTATCTACACCAGTCCTTTTTGCTATCTACCATAATAAAACCCAGTACAGTATTCCATCAAAGGTAAGTTAAATATAATAGATAACATGCAATAAGTATAAATACTTTAAATTAAAATACTGATAAAGATAAGTTTTTTAAAACTAAAAAACCCCATTGAAAGTATAAACTGAAAACACTTTTCAGTGTATTGCGATCTACAGACTCGAATTCCTACAAAGAATACCAAGAGTACTCAAAGATAATAATAATTTGTGTATAATACAGAGTATTCATCTAATTCCACACACTACAAAACATATTCCTCATGTTTGTAATTAAGTATAAGTGAATATCATAGCAATATATATATATATATATATATATATATATATATATATATATATATATATATATATATATATATATATATATATATAATTTAAGTATATTATAACTTTCCTCGCCTCACCCATCTTCCAGCGGCTTGTATATCAGTGTATGCGCGGAAGCTATACAACCTTAGGCGAGGGTTGTATAGGAGATATACCATCCTTCGGAGGGGATGTAAAGCCGTCGGTCCCTTGTCTATTAAATGTTAGGCAAGTAAAAGATCCCTACTCTTCTTAAGGGAAGAGGTTCGGCAAAATTCCAGGTTGGGGGTAGCTCGTCTACAGGCGTCGGTGTTAGGCCTCAGTAGCGGAAATAGGCCGACGTTAAATAAATGTATAAAAAAAAAAATATATTATAACTTTAATAAACATCCACTAAAACATTCA
The DNA here is from genome assembly GCA_963675555.1 of Leptura quadrifasciata. Taxonomy (NCBI): domain Eukaryota; kingdom Metazoa; phylum Arthropoda; class Insecta; order Coleoptera; family Cerambycidae; genus Leptura; species Leptura quadrifasciata. Next base: position 29,248,991 of record OY776679.1, on the reverse strand, counting down.
GCAGCAAACTTCTGTTGTCTTTCGGGTATCCACTGGCAGCCATTTTGGAAAATGGCCGCCAGGGGGTAGTTGCCCGATGACTCTTCATCCAAAATTGTTCATATTACATCAGTCTACCTCTGTGCCAAATTTGGTGCTTTTATCAAAAAGTGCACAATAGGTTAGCTAATTAATTAATTAATTAAGATTTATTTTGCAATTATGTAAACAAGACATGTACTGCAACGACATAACCACCAAATATTGATTATAATTATACAGGGTGTATTTTATACTAGCACTAATTTCAAAGTGAATTTTTTCAATTTTATCAAATGGAACATTCTTTATATTATTGTATTTTTGAATTAAATTATAATACTTTTCATTTCGAACTAATGCAGGAGCCAAGATTTTGACATAAAGTGAGAATAATTGAAAGTAGTATTAAATTTGTTTCTAGGTGAGTCTGCCTCAGTAGTATTCTTTCACAGTTTAATTAAATCACATTTAAGTCTATTTTAAAAATTTACAGATAATCGCTTTTTAACAATCTATCGCTGTTGAACAAAATCTTAATATTTAAACATTATTATTTTTTACTGTTTAGTTTTTTAAAGCGCGTTTTTAGTTTTTTTAAACTATAATTTTTTAAAACTTACTAAAAGTCATTTAATTAACATGCTTTTATTATTAGTTAGAATATATTATCAACAGCGGCGCCTCCGCCAAAATCTCGACAATAGGTTAGTATTTTTTTAAAATTTTATTTTATCCTGATGATCCTGGTGAGGACATTAGGACAAAGTTGTCAAATTATTGTATTGTCATCGGTCCTTGATAAGTGTGAAAAGTTTCAATTTAATTTGTGGGCGAGAATCACGTTCAAAGATTCCATTACAAGCAAACAAACAAAAAAACATACACACAGGTGAAGCTAATAAAAGCGTGTTAAAAAAAATTACCTCGAAGATGATCCGCTGTAGCGAATCACCCTGTATATTTGAAAATATTTTTAAAATGTGCGCCTTTTGATACTATACCACTTCCATAAAAAAATAATTTATTGCTCAGCTATTTGTTGCAGGAATTTATTTCGTAGTACGAAAGTGAGAAAGAGACCATTTTCAAAATTAATTTTCTCACTAATTAATGCCACAAATTTAAAAAACTTTGTACTTCTGAATAGAGAATTAAAATCCCTTTCGAGCGATGTACTACACAGCCCCTTTCCTAATTTAAAAGTTATAAGGTTACAATCTATAATTACAAAAATATAGATTCAAGATTCAGGAAAACAACTGTGTACTATATTATAATGATGCTCGACAAAAAACTAGCGGAAAATCCTATGGAACTGCTCTCACGGTTCTGCTTATACTCTAACTGTACGTAATATCAATAAAAAACGAATATAAAAAATCACAGAGAAAAAACATCTGAGAATGGGGCTGGTTAAATCATCAACCTATTCATGTGCTACTAAAAAAATATAACGTGTCTTGATATCTTTTTCTAGAGTTATAAACCGGTAAAATATTATTTTTTATCAGAAGAAAAAGTGTGCTTTTTGGAGTATAACATAAATTCGTGTCTAGGTAGTAAATTTGGCTACCTCTTAACAAAAAAGCCGATAATAACCAAATTAATCCCACACATCCATAAAAATAATTATGACTTCTACAAGGATGCTGGGAAAAAATAAGAAGACACAAAAGAACAGAAAAAACATACCTAAATCTAAGGGTAACCTTTTCAGTCTATTGAAATTGCCTCTATATGAGTAACAAATCTAAATGTGGGTAGTGGAGACACAGGTGTCACAGTTATATTATATCACATTGAATAAAAAAAGAAACCCCAAAACAGGTTAATTCCTATTATACTTATGTGGGAAAGTTCGGGAACGTTTTCACTTTTTGTCCCCTTTTAAATTTAAATTGTACAAAAAATCACCCCTCTTCTAAGTGTGTGTGCTCAGATGGAAGGTTTAAAATTGAGGTGAGGTCGAAAGACGGCTTCGACTTTACACTGTACAAATGAATTTCGATTATCTGTGTCTTGATTTTTAAGGAGTGAAATGTAATGGAAAATAATATTAAAAACTTATACAGGGTGTTGCATCATGAGACAGACATACCTTAATAGGAGGCAGAGAACATCAGAGGTAATCAAAACCTTTCACAAAAATTTCTCATTAATAATAATAATAATAATTTATTAACCATGTCGATACGATATAGTACATATGGCAAGTCAGCAATAAAAATAATTTGTATAGAACATAATATTACATAATAAAGATAAACAAAACACAATCAGTATCACAAAATAATATTAACATAAATATTTTTTTTATTATTAACCACATAGAGGTACTCATGGTACATATGGTACGTCAAGTTAAAAAAAAAAACTAAAATGTAACAAAAATAAATAACATTACAATGTAGATAACAAATATATGTATAAAATATCTAAAATTACAATTACAAAATAAATAAATAAATAACAAAATTTGAAAAATAACATTTAAGTTACCCCAAACACAAACTCGTGAACGCTATAGAAACCACCTTCCACAAGGAATGATTTCAATTTATTTTTAAGTGAATTAGTGCTACTCATTTCTCTTATTGTTGCCGGTAGTGCATTGTACAAACTGATACAATTGTACCACGGAGAATTTTTATAAGTGGTAGTCTTATGAGTTGGGATGATAATGAGTTCTCCATGTCTAGTATGATGTGAATGTGTATCGGATATTTTAATGAACATATTAAGATTTTGTTTAGTGTACATTAAACATTTAAATATGTACACACACGGTAGAGTTAATTTTTTTTTTCTTTAAAGACCATTCTACAGCTTTCACTAGGTCTTAAATTCAATATCAATCGAATTAATCTTTTCTGTAATATAAATACTTTACTCATTTCTCTGCCACATCCCCAACACATAATGTTTAATGAAATGTGTGAGTAAGCTAAAGCATAATAAATATTTAGTAGGCCGTTTTCATCCAAAATGTATTTCATTTGTAGGATACCAAAATAAGCTTTATTTAATTTCTTACATGTAGTATCAATATGGTTATCCCATGATAACTTAGAATCTAGCAAAGTACCAAGATATTTTGTTTCATCTGTTCAATGTCTAAAATTTTAAAATTTGCGGGTAAAGATCGCCTTATATGAAAATTAATTACTACAGTTTTTGTAGTATACAATATTAATTTATTGCTATCACACCAAGCACTTAAAATATTAACGATATTTTCAGCCCGTATTCGAATTTCATCCATATTAGTAGCCGTTGTTGAAATGGTAGTGTCGTCTGCAAACATAGTAACATGCCCCTCATTTCCTATATAAGCTGGAAGATCATTTACAAATAGCATAAATAATAAGGGCCCTAGGACTGAGCCCTGCGGAACTCCAAGTTTAACTTTATGGGTCCCTCAGTTAATATGATTGTGAACTATTAATAATCTTTCTTCCATATATGATTTGATCCAGCTCAGGGCAGTATTTCTTATTCCTAGATGACACAATTTAGATAACAGTATTTCGCAGTCAATAGTATAGAAAGCTTTTGATAAATCAAAAAACATTGATGGGACGTATTTGCCGGCATCTAAACAAGCATATATACAATTCAGCAAATGACAAGAAGCCGTTTCAATTGATCTACCCGACCTAAATCCGTGTTGTGACGGCGTCAAAATATTATTTTTTTCTACAAAATTAACAAGACGGACATGAAAAGCTTTTTCTACTACTTTCGATAAAGTGCTAAGTACAGATATCTCTCTATAGTTGTCAATGTTTTCTGGACAGCCTTTTTTAAAAAGTGGAATAACACGTGCAATTTTAAAAACGTCGGGAAAGCAGCCCTGGCAAAATGATTGATTTATTAGGTATACTAGTGAACGAACAACATGGTCACTAATATGCTTCAGTATAAAAAGGGATATATCATCAACGCTACAAGAATTTTCATTTTTCAAACTGCTAATTATATTCACTATTTCTTCTTCAGTGGCAGGTTTAATAAGAAATTCTAAATTATTATACTCTGTAATCAAAATAGGTGGTAATGACAAATTTTGGCCGAAATGCTCCGCAACTATTTTGCTACAGTGGAAAAATAAGAAGCAAACAATTCACACACTTCATACGGTTCAGGTACATATTCACCGTTGTAATTAAGAATTATATTTTTATTTCTTACTTTATTCCTACCTAGCCTTGCTATTTATATTCCAAGTTTGGCTACTTTAAATTTTTTTTGTACTCATTTTTTCTACTTTGATAGCCAATTTTAATTTGATTATTATTTACAGAGTTCATAAGCCAAAGCATATTTTTTAGCACCTTATTTTCTTTAATTAATTCTTCGGTTATCCACTTTTTATCGCTTATTTTACTTTTTATACAATTTTGCTCTGTATACTTGACTGGACAACAAACATTAAAATACCACACAATCGTATCAACTAGGAATCGAAATCCATTATTTACGTTTAAATAATATATGTAACACCAGACAACCTTACCCATTAATACGGAAGCGCTGAGGGGCCAAGATAAACTTCTTTTTTTTAAGTCGCTTGTTAGACGCGTTTAAGTTGACTAACAGAATCATTACTGTTAGGCGAGTTTAATAACGACTAACAGATGCGCGATTCTTAGACACGTTTATCTCGACTGTTAGACGTGTTTAATTCGACTAACAGATGCGTTACTGTTAGACGAGTTTAATATCGACTAACAGACGCGCGACTCTTAGGCACGTTTATCTTGACTGTTAGACATGTTTAATTCGACTAACAGATGCGTTACTGTTAGACGAATTTAATATCGACTATTAAGCATCACTCTATACTTGAATCTATCTTCACCATAATATGTCTAGCACCTGCGCAGTAAACACGGACGTGTTACTTTGACGGGTACTTGGATGGTTTCCCCGTTTCAAGGATATATAGTGTAATCGCTCCACCCTTTATACATACATGTATGCGCAGAAGTTATAAAATTTTAGGCGAGGATTGCGTAGCGAATATACCATTTTTCGGAGGGGATGTAAATACGGAAGCGCTGAGGGGCCAAGATAAACTATTTTTTTAAGTCGCCTGTTAGACGCGTTTAATTCGACTAACAGGTGCGCAACTCTTAAGCGCGTTTATCTCGACTATTAGGCGTGTTCATTGTTCTGCGGTTTAATACATTTATTTAACGACGGCCTATTTCCACTACTAACCGATACCTGTAGCCGAGTTAACCCCAAACCAGAAATTGTGCCAAACTCTTCTCTTTCGAAGAGTATAGGGTTCTTTTACTTGCATAACATTTAGTAGATAAACGACCGACAGCTTTACATCCCCTCCGAAAAATGGTATATTCGCTACGCAATCCTCGCCTAAAATTTTATAACTTCTGCGCATACATGTATATATAAAGGGTGGAGCGATTACACTGTATATCCTTGAAACGGGGAAACCATCCAAGTACCCGTCAAAGTAACACGTCCGTGTTTACTGCGCAAGCGCTAGACATATTATGGTGAAGATAGATTCAAGTATAGAGTGATGCTTAATAGTCGACATTAAATTTGTCTAACAGTAACGCATCTGTTAGTCGAATTAAACATGTCTAACAGTCGAGATAAACGTGCCTAAGAGTCGCGCGTCTGTTAGTCGATATTAAACTCGTCTAACAGTAACGCATCTGTTAGTCGAATTAAACACGTCTAACAGTCGAGATGAACGTGTCTAAGAATCGCGCATCTGTTAGTCGTTATTAAACTCGCCTAACAGTAATGATTCTGTTAGTCAACTTAAACGCGTCTAACAAGCGACTTAAAAAAAAGAAGTTTATCTTGGCCCCTCAGCGCTTCCGTACATTAACGTATATAATTGCTGTATACTACTAGTTGAAATGGCACGTTTTTTAACTTTTACCTTTTGTGTGCATACCTCTGCATTGCTAACGGTGGTAGCGTGTATACATAACAAATGCGCTAAGTGGTCTGCAATATTTGGATTTATTAACCGACAATCAAACATATTTGTTGGCATGTTAGTAATCATATAATCGATGCAAGTTAAACTGGTATGCCCATCTCTATAAGTAAATATCCTGGTATTCTCCGTCAATGTTATCATGAGTTCATAACGATTTAACAAATCCTCAAGTGACCTTGTCAAAATGCACTTTCTATTAAAATCTATATTAAAATCTTCAGACAATACAATAAAATTACATTTTTTTGAGGCAATGTTTAGTGTTCTAGACAGAATTGACTGCGAGTTTATAGTTTGTTTTATAATATTTGGCAAAAACTGTTTTTTGTCATGACTTTGACAGGGAATCGAATGGGATTTATATTTGGTACAGATAATGCAATAACGATCCTTCGGAAGTACACGTAAGACATTAAAAAAATCCAGGTCCGGAGTCACTAAAATTTATATTCATTCTATATTAATTATGCAGAACAGCCTATTTCACTCTTTTGTTACACCTTTGTGGAAATTTAAATACGTTCTTAAATATACAGGGTTGTTCACTATATATTGACCCCCCCTTTATTTCTGATATTATTAAAAATAGGAAAAAGTTTTGTATAAAAGTTGTAAGATCTTACCTATACTTTATTGAAACGTGATAAAAAAATAATATCATGTATAGATCACGTGATACGAAATAAATATGGTTTTTAAATGGAACTCCCTATATATTATTGCATTTTCGAGAAGCCCCTTTTCCCCTGATTTCAAATATGTAATATTGTATAGGTTTATCTTAAATACTTCTTGGCACATTTGACATTCAAAATGCAAATGAGTTGCTTTATTGCAAGAAGAGAAAGAGAAACAAAAATGACAAGGTAGGCCACGAAAATAATTATTTTAATGTTTATTCTATTTTGATATTTCAAACCATCATTATTAAAATTTATTTAAACAAAATGGGTTATAGTGAGACTGAAAAGGTGGAAATATTTTCCCTTTATGTGAAAAATATTAAAAATAAGTGTGCCGCAAGAAGAGAACACATGACGTATCCGAATCGAGTGTAAACATGTTTTTGAATTTTTATCGTCATGTAAATAGGACCCATAGTTTTTCAAAAAACCACGTAACGTTACAGCAAACGAGGAAGAAGATCTAGATATATTGTTGTATTTTGAAGGTAAAATAATAATTTATTATAAAAATAGATCGATACCTTATTTTAATATTTATTTTAGAAAATTTGGTTAATAGTTTATTAAATGCTTGTCGTGAAATGGAAAGAAGTTATTCCAACATTCAAAGAACTTTGAAAAAACATCAATATATACGCCTTACAAAATATTACTCGGTAAAAATCGATTGAAATGAGTCCAAATTTGTTACTTGGGGGTTTTCGGGGTCGCTGAACACGAATATCACGGTTTCAACGACCTCCGAGGTACCTGGAGCCAAAGTGGACCTCATCTCCTGGAATTACCTTGAGTATAGCATCATTTTTATACGAATTTGCAATATTACTCAAAATTATTTATTTATATCTTATAATGAAGATGTAGATTCAAACAATATTTTTCAAAAATAATTTCTGAAAACTCCAATTGTGTTTGTAATGTTTTATTGTCTAAAAAAATAACACAAACTTATACAATGAAAAACATTTATTGTTTAATTGCGCATTGAAGTTTTGTTCTTCATTCTCTTCGTCTGTAAATCCAATTCCAACCGATAATTGTTCTTCTTCTAAATAATGTTCTACATTAGAACAATTGCAGCCAGCACAATTTTTGCAAGCAACATTGCAGATTATAGTATTTAAATAAATAATTTAGAGTAACATATGCAAATTCGTTTAAAAATGATGCAATACTCAAGATCATTCCAGGAGGTTAGGTAGATAGTGTCCACCCTGGGCTCCAGGTACCTCGGAGGTCGTTGCCGCCGTGATATTCGTGTTCAGCGACCCCGAAAACCGACGAGTAACGAATTTCAACTAAGTATATTACAAATTCACAAGAAGTTCCAGGAGATGATGTCGACCCTGGGCTCCAGGTACCTCGAAGAACGTTGCCGCCGTGATATTCGTGTTCAGCGACCCCGAAAATCCCCGAGTAACGAATTTCAACTAAGTATATTACAAATTTACAAGAAGTTCCAGAAGATGAGGTTCACCCTGGGCTCCAGGTACCTCGGAGGCCGTTGCCGTCGTGATATTCGTGTTCAGCGACCCCGAAAACCTCCCGAGTAACGAATTTGGACTCATTTCAATAAAATTTTACCGAGTTGCAAATCAATTAATCTAAATGCACTTTGAACAATGCATTTTTACAATGCAAATATGCAATTTTTCATTTAATATTCATCAGATTAGTTCACAAAATTTCCTGATGCTCTCACGAATCGAATGCAGAAAACCGCATTAAAATCCGTCTTGCTGCGGAAATTTCGGAGGTTGAACCGTTTTTAGTGCTTTATTTCCTCGACTATTTACAAGTGTAGATTTAAAACAATGTCAAAATATCTAACCCCAAAAGGGAACATTTTGGTATAGAAAACGAAAACAATAACCTGCTATAAATATATATATTCTTAATATTTTAACGTGTTTTTTTACACCATTTTTTTTATCAGGTACTTTTCAATATTTGTCAATTTGTGCAAGTGCCCCCCCCCCTTAGGGAGTCCCTGGATCCGCCCTTGCTCCACATAGCGTTCGGGAACATTTAAATAATCAATTTCCCATTTGGATAGGCAATGCTGGGACCATTCGATGGCCACCAAATAGCTCTGACTTGACGCCACTTGATAGCCTTTTATGGGAGGTTTTAAAAGACAAAATCGATTTTAATCATAACGACAATCTTCAGGCCCTTAAAGCAAAAATTCAAGAAGAAATTAACAACTTTAGCAGAAACCATAATAACTCTATTTGCAATATTTTCTTAAACTTGAAAAAACGCCATGAGCTTTGCATTGAAAATAATGATGGCAACTTTGAACAATTTTTTTAATTGATTACTTGATAATAATAATAATAATAATAATGAAAGTAGTTTATTTATCCATAGATAACATAAATACAAGAGAAAAATATAATGCCGCAAGAAAAAAAAAGTATATATAATATTCACTAATAACTTAACTTTATGGTTCACATAATACATAAAAAAATATATAAAACAAATCCTAATTTAAATGGAGTGTAGTATCTTGTATAAAACATAATAATTTAGACTTAAACTCTTTAACTGTTGTACTGGACTTAATTACGTGAGGTAGAAGTTTGAATTGTACAATTCCTTTGTGGAATAAACTGTTCATTGTGCTGCTCTTAGATGTTCTTTTAACATAAAAGTTGCTAGTACTAGCCATCCGTGTATTACGTAGGTGTATATCAGTAACAGGCAGCAATTGCCTACTAAGATAATCAGGCAAAGTGCCGTTGATCATTTTAAAAATAAAAGTCATAGTTTGAAAGTAATAAAACTGTTTTATATTAATCCAATTTAATATGCTTAGCATCAGCTGATTGCTTGAAAATCTATTACATTCCAAAATTATTCGCACTACCTTATTTTGGAGAACCTGCAACCTACTAAAATTTGTAGAACTTACATAAATCACTGAGCCACAGTAGAAAAAATGGGGCAATATTAAAGAATTATAAACTGTTAACCTTGTATTCACTGATATAAAAGGAGACACCCTGCTAAAAAAACCAATTTTCTTGCCAATCTTTTTTGATATATAGTCGATATGTTTATTAAACTTTAGTTCCCGGTCAATTATTGGGCCTAAATATTTAATTTCTTGAACAAGCTCAACATTTTCATTATTTATTTCAATACCAAGATTTAAGTTAATAAATCTATTGTACAAATAATCGTTACCTACAAACATGTATTTGGATTTTAGTTCATTTAATTTTAGTTTATTCATTTTATATTTCTCTGTGAGCAGACCTAATTCTAAATTTACAGTAGATACCATCGCTTCAAAATTTATATTTTCATAATAGATAAAAGTGTCATCAGCAAAAAGGTGGATTTTACATTTCTGTAGCACATTGCCAAGATCATTGATATAAATAATGAATAACAAGGGACCAAGAACACTGCCTTGGGGCACCCCAAAGTTGTTTATTTTTGGCTGAAATAAATTGCCATTAACTTTTGTTATTTGATACCTATTTGTTATATAACTTCTAGCCATCCTATGACAATGTGGTTAAATCCATACTTTTTTAATATTAATATGTTACGGTCAATTGTTTCAAACGCTCGCTTAAGATCAATAAAAACTGCACAAATCCCGACCCCTGGCTTATCAACCAACTGCTTCCACACCGAAATTACCAACTGTAGTGCAGTTTCACATGAATGTTTACCACGAAAACCCGATTGATATGTACATAAGATGTTATTTGGGTTTATGTAATCAACTACTTGATCGTAAACGACTAATTCTAAGATTTTTTCACAAAATGGCAACATATTTACTGGTCTCAATTGTTCCGCTAAATTAGTATTAACTATTTTCGGAATTGGTACAACGATGGATGTTTTATAACACTCAGGCATAACACCTTTTTCCAAACTTAAATGAATAATATTTAAAAACTGATATCCTATTATATGAAAGAGATTTTTTATAATATCATAACCAATTTCATCAGTGCTGTGCTTCTTAATTTGTTTACTAACCAATTCATTCAATTCCTGTAAAGTTATGGTACAAAATTTTGACATGCTGGAGTTTACAACGGGTACAGTATTACTGATTCTATCGATATTTATATAGCCTACTTCTATACTGATGACAATACTTTCAATACTTCCCTTGTAATACTGATTTAATACATCTGCCACGTTGTCATTATGTATTACTCCAGAGCAGTTCAAACTTTGAAAAGTGTGTTCACTTTTTTTATTTCCAATTATTTGCTTTAAATTTTTCCACGTTAATTTTGGACTTGATTTGTTTTCATCTATATTTCGTTCATAAAATATTTTTTTTGTTTCATTAATAACTCTTACAGTATTATTTCTTGCCTGCTTATATCTATCCCAATCTTCAACCTTACTTGTAAATGTAAATCTTTTATACGCCCTGTTTCTTTTATCAATTGCTTCCCTACAATTCCTATCATTACTTATGCAGTATTATTTTATTATAACGAGTTTTCTCTTGCTTTAAACCTGTTTCTTAATAAATTATATATGAAGTTAATTCTAATATCATATTAATTATCTACACGTAGCACTTTTCATACGTGAAAGCGTTTTCACATACTATTAGCATGCGCTAAAGATTTATCACACTTCATGTGAAATCAATAAATTTCAAGCATAATTAGTGTGCCTAGTTAGTAGCACTTTTCAAAGCGGTAGTAGAAAAAACTTTTTATTTTACTAGTGAATAAACAACTATTTACGGTTGTTGCTATGGAGTTAATAATAACGTGTGGAATGTCAAAATTGAACAAACTATAAAATAATTATTTTCGTGGCCTACCTTTCTACCCTTCTTGCAATAAAGCAACTCATTTGCATTTTGAATGTCAAATATGTCAAGAAGTATTTAAGATAGAGCTATACAATATTATGTATTTGAAATCAGAGGAAAAAGAGCTTCTCAAAAATGCAATAATATATAGAGTATTCCGTTTAAAAAACAAATATTTATTTCTATCACGTGACCTATACATGACATTGTTTTTTTTATCACGTCTCAATAAAAAATTCTTTATGCAAAACTTTTTTTTTCAATTTTCAATAATAACAGAAAAAAGGGGGGGCAATATATAGTGAATAACCCTATGCATGTAAGATATGAAAAAAAATTCAGGTCCGGCGTCACTAAAATGTATGTTTCTTCCGTACCTCTAAGAAACATGACCCTGTATATACTTTTTTCGAAATTTCTATACGGTATTCGAAAAGAACACAAAAAATAAGCAAAATGGCCTATTTCACTTGGAAATTTAAATACGTTGTTAAATGTACAAGAATATGGATTCCAGAACGATATTAAATGAAATTCACGTGAAATAAATAATTTTGTAACTTTCCGACCCCATTTAAAGATCAACTTTGGTAAAAGTAATAATATGTAGTCGGGTATAAATTAACAAAATATTTATTCAATCAAAGTAGACTCATTAAAGTGACAGATAATAAATATAGATCTCCTAAAGAGTTGAATAATTAATTGTTCGTAATATCCGCATTTAGTTTGTGAAGTACATTAAATTGTGAAACTTCGTGTAAAATATTTTAGCTATACCACTAAAATTTACAAACGTGGAATATGCCGACATAATATTTATTTATGGGTTCTGTAATGGAAATGTTAGGTCGACGAAAGAGAATATTGGCTGCGTTTTCCTGGCCGTCGACACCCTAATCACAAAACCTTTAGTGCGGTATTCCAGTTTCTAGTATTCAAGAGACCATGGAAAGTTTCCTACTTCTGTAGTTCAATAAAACCCAAATAGCACTAGACGAATCAGTTCGGCAAATGGTATTCCTCATCGGCGAGTATAGAGAACAATATTTATTGAAATATTTGCAACTAATGTTTATTCATAGTACCCTACTTTTAACATTCAAAAGCAACATATGATTGCTCGAGCCTCATTAATTAAAGAGTTAAGCACTTTTTATAGACAAACACGAAATTACAGCATCAAAGATTATGAGAAAGTTTAAAACTGTCCAAATTATTGCAATACAGTTACCAGCCGCGTTTAGACAAGGTCACCTCTAATTGCTTACAAAAAATATAAAACACATGTTATGTTGTAGACAAATAAATAATCTCAGAATGTTTGATCATATACCTATATCGACTGCCGTTAAAAAAATACACTGGATTATTGTTGAGACTTTATCTGTTTAAATTTCCAATTCTCTTCTTATTTCCTTACATATACAGGGTGTCTCACAGGGAACTGAATCAATCGATATAGAGAAAAGTACGCATCAGAATATTTTGAAAATTTAGATAATTACTAATGTTAAACATAATATTTTTAGTCGCAAACTCCTCTATAAATCCTTATTTTACTATAAGGAACCTAACCAGACTGCAACCAACAGCTACTCTCCGGGCTATGTGCCCCGCCGAGCGCTGAATTACAAGTTACAAGCCTGGCGCGTTAAGTGTAATAATTGCATATTACCATCAAAACGCTAATGCTTCGATTGCAACAAACACCAGCCGAAAGACTGATCCTACTTAAAGGAGCTCCCTTGCCAGTCGTCACACACCACTTGCAGACTGCAGTTTCGAGCTGTTGGCTCTCGTCAGTGCAAGGTAGGTATGTGACGACCGACATGAGAATCCTTTGACTATAGTACATCCCGGTATTTTTACAATAGCGACATGTAAGGGAGCTCCTTTAAGTAGGATCAGTCTTTCGGCTGGTGTTTGTTGCAATCGAAGCATTAGCGTTTTGATGGTAATATGCAATTATTACACTTAACGCGCCAGGCTTGTAACTTGTAATTCAGCGCTCGGCGGGGCACATAGCCCGGAAAGTAGCTGCTGGTTGCAGTCTGGTTAGGTTCCTTATAGTAAAATAAGGATTTATAGAGGAGTTTGCGACTAAAAATATTATGTTTAATATTCCGCCCTCTAAAAGCACATTTGAACTATGCTAAGCCAAGTCAGGCTATTTATTTTTCGATTGCAACAGACACTGCACCACTGGATGACGCCTGCTGACTATTTTACATGTCGCTATTGTAAAAATACCGGGATGTACTATAGTCAAAGGATTCTCATGTCGGTCGTCACATACCTACCTTGCACTGACGAGAGCCAACAGCTCGAAACTGCAGTCTGCAAGTGGTGTATGACGACTGGCAAGGGAGCTCCTTTAAGTAGGATCAGTCTTTCGGCTGGTGTTTGTTGCAATCGAAGCATTAGCGTTTTGATGGTAATATGCAATTATTACACTTAACGCGCCAGGCTTGTAACTTATAATTCAGCGCTCGGCGGGGCACATAGCCCGGAGAGTAGCTGTTGGTTGCAGTCTGGTTAGATTACTTATAGTAAAATAAGGATTTATAGAGGAGTTTGCGACTAAAAATATTATGTTTAATATTCCGCCCTCTAAAAGCACATTTGAACTATGCTAAGCCAAGTCAGGCTATTTATTTTTCGATTGCAACAGACACTGCACCGCTGGATGACGCCCGGTATAAGCGGAAGTGCAAGCTGCTTGTAATTATATTAGTTGGATTGGCCACAGCGACATTAGTAATTATCGAAATTTTCAAAATATTCTGATGCGTACTTTTCTATATCGATCGATTCAGTTCCCGGTGAGATACCCTGTATAAAAGTAGTTTTTATTTCATGAAAACGTTCACAACGCTATTTGTACTCATATTTCAGAATTAATTTTCATAGAATGCCACAAAATTATACAATTTCTTCAACAATGTGGTCCTCAAATGTTCACCAACGGGAACCAAACCAAATTCAAGTTAAGAAATGAGAAATACTTTGTGAAACACTTATGGATACCAAATACGAATAGTCAGTTTTTATTATATTATCCGCACAACTATAGACATACAAGGCGTCCTTAATCTTAACAAACATAGTGAAATGGGAAATAAAGCACACTTTCCCCAGTTCAAAACACTCCACGCTTACCCTTGATAGTGAATAGTTTTCGAGATACGGGATGTTTTATGATTCTTGATCCATTATTTATACCACATTTTAGTAACGGCCGCACATTTGGGCTAAAATTTGGTACAAATATAACAATCTTTTATACTTTATTTGCTTAATAGAAACAGTTAAACCACTCCCCAAAAAAAGTGCGCCATATTTAAATGGAATTGTTCTATTGGTTGATATCTTAAATCCCATACTCAACCAACCATTTTAAGTTTTTGATGTTGTTTAGTTTTGGCGTATGTTAAAAATTGCTGTTAAATTATTCGTTATCTTTATTTGCTGCAAAATTCAAACATCAATAGCAATGCCTTAACAAGATGACAAGTTAAAGACAGGTATTTATTTGAAAGATGAAACGATAAACAACTCATTACGCATGTAATTATCAATGTTATATGATTATGTTTTTTTTTAAGAAAAGAAATATCCAGATGGCGCAGAAAGCAACATCTTGCTGTATATGAATCCCGGTTTCGCTTCGCTTTCGCATGGGAGAGAGAGAGAGAGAGAAAATTAACTGCGAAACCCGACCGGGTTTCTTAATCAAAAACCATAATTTATTTGGAATAATGTTCAAGACGAAGGGCGAAGGCAGTAAAATGATGATTATTCTATTGACGAAACGTAGTAAAATTATCAAGTGTGATATCTCTTAAATTTATAATATCAAATGAGAAGAATAAAATTGATGGTGACCCTAAAGAGACGAAACGTCAAAATAAAAATTGGAATACTCTAAGTTATAGAAAACTTAATGAGTAGCAAAATATTCCTTTAAAATTCTATAAAATTCAAAATACGAAACTATTGTCCTATTTAACCGACTTTATAACTGTTATACCTTGCGAGACAGCAATACTGTTCAATATAAAATGTAGCCACCCTGTATATCGAATTCGACATCAAGATAATTCAGACTTAATTATTTTGAAAGTTAAATATCGTGATCACTTCTTTGCTTTTTTTATAGCAATCATAATCTAACTGTTCAAAAGTTAAAGTGCAGCTCAGATCTCTAAAATCTGTAAGGAGGAGTAGATCACGAGAATTAAAAAGTGGAACATAATCAACGATTTCGTCAAATTTTATGCACATGGCGTGTAGAGAACTTGTAATTTCTTGATCCTTCCAAATTACTATAAGGAAAGTTTACAACTTTTAATTAGAAATCTGATTGCCCTTTCAAAAATTACCTTCTTTCAATTTCGGAGAATTACCGTTACTTTGGTGATAAACAAAATAATAATTGGTGGACTGGACTGTTTACATAAGACGTATATTATGAGAAAGACATTAAAATGTTAAAATTCATCAACAAGGAAGTAATGAAACCGCATTAAAGTATATTAAAATGTCTCAATGAATCTGTAATGATGATAAATAAAATACGTGTGCAATGAGTACTAAAAGTATGAGAATTAAAACTTCAACGCATTGTTTTTCGCAAAAATCTATCGACAGATCAAATTTATTTAAGAAAAATACATGTTTTTATGTTAAAACTAAGAAATCATTAATATTCATCAACAAGGAAGTAATGAAATCGAATGAAATGTTAGCGAATTTACTAAAAATGATGTTTTGAATGCCATTAGAAAATTAAAAAATAAAATGACATCAGGACACGACCCAGTACAACGATTTTTGGTTAAGGATTGTAAATATATTTTCGTTCAACATTTACTCATATTATTTAACATGGCTCTTAAAACCAGGACCTTTCCCCAAGTTTGGAAACTAGTCTGGATCTGTTCTGTGCTCCAACCAATCTGCGTTTTATGTAGTTTTGCAAAGGTTTTAGAGATCTCTCTGTATAATAAGATGTATTCATATGTTATAAATGTAATTAGCCCCCTTCAGCACGGTTTTATAGAAAACCGGTCCACAATCAAAAATCTGGCCACATTTTCTCAATACGTATCTGAGGAAATGAACGATCAAGGTCAAGTAGACGTAATATACACAGAAGGATTTTGACCGAATAGACCATGGAATCATTGCTAGCAAATTAAGAGCCAGCTGATTTAATGTTACTGTTTTAACACTATTTACATCATGCCTTAACGAAAGATCTCAGTTTGTGTCATATAATGGTTTTAATTTAAAGTATTTTTATTCTACATCTGGATTCGCTCAAGGATCCAATCTTGGACCCTTGTTATTTTTATTATTTGTCAACGACATTTCAAATGCCATTCAGTGCAACTTGATTTTATTTGCCGATGATTCAAAAATGTATTATATTGTGAACGATATTGAGGATTGTGTGTTTACTCAATGTCAAATACAAAATCTTGAAATTTGGTGCCAGGTAAATAGATTACAGTTTATAGAACTTTACTCTCAAAAAGCAACCAATCGAATTTACATACAAAATATATTAATATCAAATTCACATTTAACGATCGCATTAGTCAATCTGGATCGTCCTCATTATGCATGTTGGGCTTTATTATTAGAAACTGTCGGAATTTTCATAATATGTAAGCACTAAAAGTTCTTTATTACTCATTTGAAAGATCTAAATTAGAATACGCTTCGCTTATTTGGTATCCGTTCTATAGTGTTGGGCCGAATATTATTTATGCTGAATGATACTGGCCTGTGTTTCCAATGGACTGTAATTTGCTGATGATAAATACAAATACAATTATATTTGAGGCTTTTTTGGGTGCCTGCATTAGCATTGACATTCGTATTAATATTCTTGTTATTTTCATTACTCACTTGATTGCATTAAAATATAATAAAAAAAGGTGTTAATAGTAACTAAAAATCTGCTATTGAAAATGTACAAAGATAATTCTTAAATTGTATGCATTTCAAAGTTTATTGTTCTTATCCCGAAAGAGGTTACGGTAATCAGTTACTACTTGATACTTTTGATATACTTTTTACTTTCATCAGTTTAAACTTTGGTTTTAAACTTCTGAACAATAAAATTGTTATCATGCATCTTCTTGTAAAGTTGAATATTCGAGTGCCAAGGTTTTCATCTAGACAAGTAGACATTTTTAATTTACCCATGGCTTACATGATAAGTGTTAAGTGTATTAGTAATTTCGTCTATATCATTATATTCACCCATTACAATTTAATGTATTTAGCGAGGTTGGACTTTTATTATTATTACCTATTAATTCATTTAAGTTTGCCCACATTTTGTGTTATCAATGCATTCTTTTGTATATAGACATTTTTTATAAGTCGCATTTGTGTTTTGTATTGCCTATTTACATTCATTATAATCCATTAATTCTTTTCTTTTTAACTTTGATTTGTTTAAGTGGAGTAACCATATTAAGAGCCTCAACCATATTATTAATATATCGTGATGATACAACATTTACATTGCTATCATCATAGTCCCATTCTTATTGTATCAATATGTTTGTTATCTCATCGTAATAATTTTTTCTCGAATGTTTTTGTGACAATTTTATTTCTTTCGGTTTCCTTTACTTTAATTTATTGCACAATTGAGTGGTGGTTATTGAATATTTTTTTCTACAAATACATTTAATGTAAAGGCATTACTTATTAATAATAGTAATAATATAACGTTATTAGATGCAATAAGACATGAGTATTTACACTTAAACAATTTAAACTATATGTACTTAACAACAAAGTTAAGAGTACCCACATGGAAAATCCGCGCGTGGATATCTAATGAGCATTAGTCTAAATGCTATTTTAATAATATATAATCTAATTTACTGAGTATAAAAGAAACAATATATTATTTATTAAACAAAAAATATAAATGAAGGAGAAAAAAAAAACTATATTAAGATCAAGAAATATTAACTATAATATAAAGAGTTTCAAAAGAAGATTGAGGATACACCATTGTGGGTGTCAATATTAAAGTTATTAGTTAAAATTGATATGCTGCACGGAGAGAAGTAAGTAACACTATGTAAGTCAAGTTGGTCGATTTGGTAAGTATGTCGTTGTAAGTAGTATAAAGTCAGCTAGAATGTTTTATATGCATAGTTATTTTTACGATCTATGATCAAATGTATTTCGATTAGTTTTTTATCAAGTATCCAATGTTTAATTTTTTTTATACAATTTCAATGAGTTTGTTTTCTTTATATCATTAGGAAGAGAGTTGTATATTACAAAGTACCTGTGACTTCTTTGACCAACTGTTTTGTCAATTCTTTAAATCTTCACCGACTCTATTTTGTACCTCGTGTTATGAGTATGGTCAACTGATTCCAAACTTCTCTTGTTTTTATAAGAACGTATCAGCAAAGACTGACAAAACAGTTGTCTTAGATCAAAAACTCTACACTTCATACAGTTCCGCAGACGAATACATCAGAGGTTTTTGGTAAATAACTTTAAGTATCCATTTTTGCACCGTTTCTAAATTTTTTATATAGTACTATGTAGCTTTTCCCCGTGCTATAATGCCATAATTTAGATGTGACTGAACCAACGCATAGTAGAACATTTTCAGTTTACTTTCATCTAGAATTACTTTAAGTAATTTGAATTCTGAGACCAAGCATCGAATTTTCTTTACTAATATTTTAACATGTTCGTCCCATCCCATATGACAGTTTATTATTATGCCCAGGTATTTAATGGTTTTAACCATTTTTAATTTTATTTCTGACTTATTCTCCTTCATAACCAGGGAATCAAATGTTGGAAGTTCTCGACCAGTGCTGGCAAAGGGTAAGACAAATGTTTTTTTGTAATTTACT
This sequence comes from Leptura quadrifasciata, assembly GCA_963675555.1. Classification (NCBI taxonomy): domain Eukaryota; kingdom Metazoa; phylum Arthropoda; class Insecta; order Coleoptera; family Cerambycidae; genus Leptura; species Leptura quadrifasciata. The sequence continues at coordinate 29,229,575 of OY776679.1, read as the reverse complement.
GTTAATAGCTTATCATTAAAATATTTCATAATTTCCAGTATCTCGCGCTTAGCTTTATTTTTTACAGTCTCCTAGTCATTACCTTAGAAAAATATAGCCATGTCATCGGCAAAGCTGATTATTTTACCACTGATGGATATATCAAATAGTTCATTAACGTAATGGCCCGAGGACTGTACCTTGAGGAACTCCACACTTGACTGTTTTAAAATCAATGTAGATTAGATTAGATTAACAAAGGAGCTGGTTATTTAGCCTTTACCACCGCGACCTTTTCGGGTCTATTGTGATGCTCCCAGAATAGCTTCCTTATAGTACCTCATCCAGCTTTGTCCTTTGTACTAGACACCACAGCTTTGATAAAGGCCCTTTTGTATAGCTGTCCGCCCTTGGTTTTCTTCTCCGAGTACTTGGAATCTCAGTCTCGCCAGGCCTTCACAGTGGCACAATACGTGAACTGAGGATTCCTCTTCCTCTTGGCAGAATTGGCATGTTGCGTCCTCTGCCAGGCCCATTAGACTCATGTATCTATTGAGCCGGCAGTGGCCAGTTAGAAGGCCTACTATTACTCTGACTTAGTAGATCTTCCGTAAATTTGGCCGAACGTTCTTTAATGAACTCTTTGGCCTGTCTCTGTCTTGGGAGATTCCTCCACCATTCCAGAAATTTATTTTGCACCCATTCCTTAATGGCTGCTCGCATGCATGGCTTCGCCACGCCACAGAAGGGCTCGAGTCCTATTGGGGCTTCAAGTGCTCCTTCATTGGCCAGTTGGTCAGCCTTTTCATTTCCTCTGTATCCCTCGTGTCCTGGTACCCATGCTAGGGTCACTGTTCTGACTTATCAGCTCTATAAGGGCCGTCAAGCCGTCCCATACCAATATTGAGTTGATTTGCATGGAACTGATTGCTTTTATTGCCGCTTGGCTATCAGAAAAAATGGCAATCGACTGGTTAACAGTGCCTTGTCCTATTATCTCCCTTGCACAATAGTGTAAGGCGACCACTTCAGCCTGAAACAGCGTTGCGTATTTAAAATCACTGTAACTGTTCCCAATCTTTACGTCGTGAGGTCTTTCACAGAGATAACTTTGCAATAATGTATTTACGGGACCACGAATTCCAACATCTTTTAGAGTAGCTAACAAGTATTACAAGATCTATTAACCACTTGTTATATTTGTAACCCCCGTGGAATTTTTTACAAATTGTTTACAATCAAAATTTGGAGATTTTTCTTTACGAAGTCAGTCTTTTTCCAGTTAATTTTAAAGTCTTCTAAAATTATTGTATTAAATTTTTTTTCACTAGCAAATGTGGGGTTCTAACCATTTGTTAAGTTTTTCTATAAATTCATTTGAAGTACTGTTAGGCGATCTGTATATAACAGCTAAACAGTAACAGACATTTAAAAATTTAAATTCAATAGATAGCAGAATTTTTTTCATGAGCTAACATTCTTATATTGTAATCTCCCTGTTTAGACTATGGTTGCTACTAGTGTCCCTTTGCTGTTATTTATAGCTGTTGCCATGCACATTTATATTTCTTGGTGTACCTATTGATTATTATTGTTATTATTATGGTTTTATTAAAAATGTATACTGATACAGAATTTCAGTACGAATTTATTTACCTCACCTCGCTTTCGAACAATCCATGAGCACCCCTCAGTTTTTAAACATGAGATGTGACGCATTTCAGTCTTCGTTTATTTTTGTTATTTAGCTGAGGGGCGAGCGAAATAAGGCAACTGTAGAGATGCTCTCCGTAACCGTGAGAACTCAAGACAGGTGTTTTGTAATCATTTATCTGGATCCACAATTAAGCTACCGTATTACGAAGTTATCTCTGTTTTTATTTCATTCTCACTGATTATAATATTTAAATGTTATGGCTGGCCTTTTTTTACAGCGGGCAACATTGGCAATTAGTTTTTTTGTTGAGACAAATCAGAAATTATGTTATACCTTGACAATAATGATATATCTAATTAGGTTGAAAAATGTCCGTTCTATGACATCATTATCGTCGGATAAAAATAATTGAGCAAGATTTGAGATTAGATTAATGTTTTTAAATAAAGGTTGGACTTAATAACTTTATCCATTTATCTGTGTTACAGTATTATTTTTCTTGATCAAAAAAATTACATGATTATTTAAATGAATGTAAATGCAGTTCAATTACCATATAATAACAATACTAATATTTATTTACCGAGAAGAAAATATATACTGTCTGTCTATTTTACTAGGGCCACGCCAAAAAATATCTCGCTTAATATCTATTGTACAAGGATACAGTTTTAGAAACAATTATCCCATTTTTTTGGGTTATATTTCAGTAAAAGGTAATTTGAAATCCATAGCCTACTTTGTGAGATATATTACAAAAATATAAAAACAACAAACGCTTATAACTTCCTTATTTGAGGAGATACAAAAAAAATTAAAGGGATGAAAGTTGATGGCAAAGACAATAAGAATAATAATATGTATCAAAAAATTCGAAAAACGCAGTTGGTTTTGACGTGCGCTCTTGAGCAAAAAAGAAAAGAACAAATCTCAAAGTAGGCCATGACACCATTAATTCCGTTTATTTTTCCTCTTTCCAACGATATAAAACATGTAGCCCAGTTGTCAGAGACTAATTTTGATGAAAAGTTAGAATTAATTGTTACCTCGCTTATTTTTCATGAAAGGCTAGTTTTTTGCTAGTAGAAAGTGGCTAAAAAAAACATAGGTAGCATTTTAAAGAGGAAGAATTCAGCTTTCTAATGGCATACTTAATTTTAATTTTTATAATTTTGATTTCTTATAAATTGCACGTGAAAGTTAAGCTTTATAATTTTTTTCCGCTCTGTATTAAAACATAAATATCAAATAAAATACCAATTTTTCAAAAAAATCCTTGTAGATATAGCTTGTTTATACCTTAAACTTCAATCCAAGATTCATTTTTGTGCTCTAAATTATCCAGGGTAAAAAAAAATCACTTTTAAATCATTGGTATTTTTTCTATTTTTTAGGGTTAGGAAATTTCCACTTGAAAATTTGTCTAAAACGGTCAAAAAAGGCTTGTAAGTAAAAAACCCTACCTTTGTTTCATCTACAAGCCTTGTTTGACCGTTTTGGAAAACATTTATTAAAAAAACTTTTATACTATTTTTATGTAAAATTTCCCGCTCTTTCACGTTGTGCTATCCGTTTTTTTATTATTATTATTTTTCGATATTAGCAAAAAAATGATTTTTTCCAATTCAATGGGTTGTTTATAAGGGTTCGCGTGGGTAGATTTTGGTAAAATTTTTTGAGCCACTTTCTACTAGCGAGGTAACAATTAATTTCGACCCCTGGCAACTGGGCTATATCGTTGGAAAGATATATCATGGGGTACTTTGAGATTTGTTCTTTTCATTTTTGTATTTCGAATTTTTTGAGACACATTATTCTAATTGTCTTTGCCTTCAACTTTCATCCCTTTAATTTTTTTTGTATCTCCTCAAATAAGGAATCCATAAGCATTTGTGGTTTTTCTATTTTTCATGTTATTGTAATATATCTAATAAAGTAGGCTTCTTCTTCTTCTGCTACCATGCAATTATGCGTAGATGACTATCTCAGGGTGAGTGTTCTGTCCTTGGCCGCGTGACATAGTTCGCCGGTGTTGGTTATTCCAGTCCATTGTTTAATGTTCCGTAGCCAGGGCATTTGTTTACGCCCTACTCCTCTCTTGCCTACAATTTTTCCTTGCAGGATTAGTTGTGGTATTTTGGTCCTCTTAAGATGTGTCCCAGGTAGTTTATCTTGTGTTTTTTAATCAAGTTAAAGAGCTGCCTCTCCACATTCGCTCTTTGCAGTACGTCGTCGTTACGAATTCTATCTACCCAGGATATGCGGAGCATTCTTCTCAGTAACCACGTTTCAAAAGCTTCCAATCTATTAATTGATGTGATTTTAAGTGTCCAGGTTTCCATTCCATAGAGTAAGATTGACCACACATAGCATTTGACCATTCTGTACCGAATCAAAAAGGACAGACTTTGCTTGCATAGGAAGGGCCTCAATTTAGTGAATGCTTGCCTCGCTAGCTGTATGTGGCATTTTATTTCATGATGTGGATTTCATTCATCATTTAAATGTATGTACTCGTTCTATAGGAGCATTATCGATATTTATGGCGACATTTTGCAGGGATAAGGGATTTCTGCTCACAATCATGAGTTTTGTTTTCTGGGCATTAATTTTCAGGCCATTATCCCTACCCACTATGTTTAAATTAGTTACCAGCCGCTGAAGATCTTCCTGATTATCAGTAATAATTACTGTATCGTCGGCATATCTTATATCTGATATCACTGTACCGTTTACTTTTATCCCGCCTGTTTCGCCTTCCAGAAAGCTAGAAAATATGTTTTCAACGTAAAGGTTAAATAGCATCGGTGACAAAATGCACCCTTGACGGACACCCTTCCTCACTTCAAATTCGTCTGTGTTGATTGAATGATCCAATTTGACACGCGCCTTCTGATCCCAGTACAAATTCTGTATGATCCTGATGTCTTTTTGGTCGATGTTAGCGTTATGCAACAATCTCAGGAGGGTGTCGTGGCTGACATTGTCGAAGGCCTTCTCGTAGTCAATGAATGCCATAATTATAATCCATAGGCTATGAATTTCAAATTTCCTTTTACCGAAATATAGCTCACAAAAAATGGGATAACTATTTCTAAAACTTTATTTTTCTACAATAGATATCACTGATATTTATATTATAGACATTTGGTGTGCCCCTCGTAAACTAGACAGACGGTATAGCACAATATATTAAAACATAAGAATATAGCGCATGACCACGAGGCCGGATACACCCCCATTTTTTCAGTATTTTTGAAGATACAAATTTTAAATTTGGGTACGTGATATTTGGCATATAAATACATTTTTTAACCTAACCAGGCCTAGAAATTCGCTTCCGGTTTACTTGATAGCACTACTAATTTTCCTATTTTAAATAACACGCTTCTTCTTTCTTACAATATTTACAATTAGGGACGGTAGCAGAGCGGTTAGCGCGTCTAGCTTTTTCTCTGAGCATACCTAGCGAAGTGATTTCGAGCCCCTTCTACTGCAAAAATAATTTTCAATTATAAATTACCCCCAAGATGTGGTTCGGTTCCCACTATAAACTGTAGGGCCCCGTCTCTTTTATTCACACATGTCTAAGAGACTCATTCAAGTGATAAGACTATAGAAATTACTGTTATTAAATGTTAAAGCTGTGTCAAGAATAGTAAGATTTAATAATTGCCTTATCTGATATAGTACCTTATTTAGATTGCTTGCTAGATGGTCAATATGTTGGTGCCAATTTAATTTTGGCTCATTGTATGTACCTAATAGTTTTACGTAATTCAATTCAGAATTTAAAAAAGTAATTTTTTGCGTCATTTCTGAATTCATTTTAACTTGTTTGGCCCAAACCATCTAGCGCCATCATTTAAACTCTCCGTTGTTTGCTCAAGGACTTCAATATTTTTCCTATATTTATAAAATTGTCATCAGCAAATAAAACAGTTTTGTTTGACCTCACATTTACAGGCAAGTCATTTATATAGACTAAGAAAGAAATAGGTCCAAGTATTGAACCCTGAGGGACACCGACTGTGATTAGCTGCTCTGAGGAGCATTGTCCTGAAGGTGTTTCTACATACTGAATTCTATTTTGCAGATAGGATTTTAATAAATCTAGACCATGACCTCTAATGCGATACAATTCCAATTCTTTTAAGTGATAATTATGGTTTACACAATCAAAAGCTTTGCTTAAATCTATTAAAGTTGCACATGATATTTTATTATCATCTATTGCATCTAGAACAGTCTCCAGTATACTAATTATTGTTTTTGTTGTTGATTTATTTTTCCTAGAGCTAAATTGTTGAATGCAAACAAACCATTTGTCTCAAAATATTTTACTATTTCATTTTTTATAATAATTTCAAAAATTGTTGATAAAATAGGTACTAAAAAGATTGGCCGATAATTATTGACGTCATCCGCATCTCGTTTTTTATATATGGGTACCACTTTGGCCACTTTCAACAAGTCTAGAAAAGTGCACTATTCTATGCATTTATTTGCTATGGAAGTCAGTATTTCAATCAAATTATTTTTTATATATTTTAATGCTTTTGAATTCAAACCATAAATATCTGCACCATTGGTGTTTTCTCATTTCATTATAGATTCTTCAACCTCATATACATATTTTAGTAAGTGTTATAAAAGCAATTTGCACATGAACATTTTTTAGAATTTCTTCGGCATTACAATGCGTATCTGGGATACTTGTTTGGCTATATTTAGGAAAAAAATTTAAAAATTTTCTGCTGGTATACTAATTTCTTGGTTTTTATTTGGTTTAACATGAGAATTTATTAATTTCCATGTAGCTTTGCTTTTATTTGACGCATTATTTATAAAATTTGAATTTACTTCTTGTTTTGTTAGTGCGATTTCTTTCCTGTATGTACTTCTTAATTCATTATATAGGTTATTAACTTCTCCAGAACTAACGGTATTTTTAATTACAGACACAGCCTCAAATTATTTCTCCTGCCTCTTAGTTCATTACTAAATCACCCAATTTTAATATGATTATAATTCCTTTGTTTCAAGTATTTTACAGGAAAATGAAAATTAGATTTATTAATAAATAGTTCAAAAAACTTGATAAACAATTCATGTGCATTCTCAATCAGATATAGGACTAACCAATCAAACTGTTTCTGATCATTGTCAAAAAGATTTAGTTTATTTGATATTGTTCTTACTTTTTTAAGTTGGTTATCCAGTTTCTCTACAGCATTTATCTTCACTTCATTACTAAGATAATAATAATAATAATGTTTATTTATGGTAATATACAATACAATAAGATACACAATAAATAACAATGATAGTAAATAAACTGGGGAATATCACTGAAGTGGATGTAACCTCCACTTGTGCGTGATTAGGGGACGAAAATAATATGTATGAATATATATAAAGGAAAATATACCTGAACAGTAATTGTACATATTAAACACATTTTAATAAATTAAATATGGAAGCAATTTAAGTAAGGTATTTCTGAGCTTAGTTGAATGTTCTTAAATCAGGTGAGTGTCACAATAAGGCGCAGCAAGTTTAGGAAAGTATATTCTGATTGACTAGATCATGAAAGACGAACCGGGGCATTTGTATCATCCATTGCTTTAATTTTTTTTTAAACAATCTTAAAGTAGTTATGTTTTTAAGTTGCAATGGAAGAATGTCGTATATCCTTGGACTGAGGTATAGGTAACTTCGTTGCCCTACGGCTTTTTCGCTTCTAGGCATCTGACAACTATTCTGTCTATGTCTCGTTTCATAGTTGTGTGCGATTGTTTGGATATTTTGTTTATTTTTAAACACATTTATTAAAACATTTAAACAAAACAGCTGCCTGATGTCCAAAATGCCCGTTTCTGTGAATAAACCGTCAGTGGAGTAACGAAGGGGCTTATCATATATTATTTTAATTATCCATTTTTGTACTACATTGAGGTTTTCTACGTTATTGTCGTTTACTCCGCCCCAGCCCAAGATACCATAAGAGAGTTGTGATTGGACTAACGCATAGTAAAGTATTTTAAGATGTCCGATATCTAGAATATCTTTAAGATATTTGAACCTTGGAAGCAAACCTCTCAATTTTTTTACTATATTTTTAGTTTGTAGATCCCATCTTAGGTGTCTATCGAGTGTAATACCGAGATATTTAATTGATGCAGCGTCCGGTATAATGGTATCTTCATCTATATTTAACGGTCCCATATCAGGTAGATTATTTACGTATGAAGTAAATGGTAAGTAATACGTTTTATTGCAATTTAAGGTCAGTATATTACTCTGGAACCAGCTTTTAATATTCTTAAAGTCGTTTTCAGCTTTGACTTTAAGCTCTTGCCAAGAATTTGCCTTGTATATAATAGCGGTGTCATCCGCAAAGCTGAGTATGGTTCCCGAGGTTTTTAGGAGTAAAAGGCTATTTATATATATGGTAAATAGTACCGGACCCAGCACCGTTCCCTGAGGGACTCCATATTTCACCGTTTTTGGGTCACTAATTGTTTTACCTAGTTCTACATATTGTTCCCGATCGGCTAAGTAACTCTTTAGGAGATTAAGCACATTACCTTTTAATCCATGCCGTTCTAATTTGTTTAAAAGTTTTTGGTGGCACACCGTGTCAAAGGCTTTAGCTAAGTCTACAAATATACAAAGGGTTGGAATTTTCTTATCTAAAGAACCGTATATCTAAGAAGTTAGGTGACATATCGCGTCTTCTGTTGATTTTCCTTCTCTAAAACCATATTGCCTAGCAGATATTATTTTATGTTTATTTAAAAAACTTACTATTCTATATTTCAAGATTTTCTCAACTATTTTGGCAATATTGGATATAAGAAAAACTGGTCTATAATTTATTATCTCTAAGTCATTACCACCTTTATGTATAAGTTTGATAATCCCAATTTTTAATATTTTTGGAAAGCACCCTGTATCAAAACATTTGTTTGTTATATATACAAGTGGGCCAGCAATTTCATTTGAAATTTCTTTAAGAGTTTCCGAGCGTATACTGTCGTGTCCTGGTGCTTTTTTTGGCTTTAATTGTTTAATTACATTTTTTACTTCCGATTCAGTGGTTGGGTATAGATACATCGTGCTTTCCAAAATTTCAGTGTCGTCGCTAAAGCTATTTGGCGCTACAATTTTATTTGCGTATCTTTCACCTAAAGAGCTATAATGTTCATTCATTTTATTAGCAATACGTGATTTATCTGTAATTATACAACCGTTTTCTAATTTTATCTTATTTATTGTAGATTTAGGTTATGTTTTATTGCAAATATCGTTTACAGTTGCCCATAGATTTTTTGATGAATTCTTGTTTTTGTTGATAAGTGTTTTATAATAATTTACCTTAGTATTTTTTATTAATGTAGTTAATTTGTTTCTATATAATTTGTATTCTTTTTCAAGGTCTTTGTTATTGGGTTCGCTTAATAATTGTTGATACATTTTGTTTTTTGTGTTTATAGATTTAATCAGACCTAAAGTTATCCATTGTTTTCTTTTTTTATGTTTGTTTTTCATTTTTACCTGATTTTTTTCTATGTATAATGTAAGCTTTTTAATAAATGTTTCTGTAATTAAGTCTATATTATTTTGTTCATACACATCATTCCAATTGTCTTCTAGTAAATTTTTTTTCAAATTTTTATAATCGATACACTTTTTAATATTATTATCATTATTATTTATTTTTAATTTATCAGTCCCTACCTTAAATAAAATAATAATTGGAAAATGATCAGTGATACTTTGTCTTAGAATTATTGACTTTATATCATTTTCATCTCTGTGCAGCGTGCTATTTACAAAAAAATTATCTAGACATGTCTTACTTTAAATTCGGGTACATTCGTTAATGTATGAAATATATCCGTATGAATTTAAGACGTTCTTATATTCCTCTACGTAGTCGGTATCTGACAAAATATTTATGTTTATATCTCCGACTATAATATGCATGTCATTTTTCTCTATTTCATTTAAATAGTTTAGTAGACCGATGTTAAAAGATTTAGGACAAGTACTGGGTGACCTATATACTGCAGTCATAATAATTGTTTTGTTGGATCTGAAAAACAAGGATTAATCACCCTTACAACTAAGTTTGAATTTTTTATATTTGTATTTATATTGTCTATTCAGCTTTTTTTGTAGTACAAACTCTTGTTGGTTCTCTGACAGTAAAACTAAGATTAAATGAGTTGACTATATCTATAAATTGATTAGATAAGTAATTTCATTTTTATTAACATTTAAGTCGATGTTGAAGTCTCCTGTTAAAATTAAACTTTCATTTGAATTTTGAAATTTTTCTAACAAATACGCCAATTTCGAAAAAATATATTTACATCACTTAAAGGGGACCTGTAAATACTATTTATTATATTATAATTTACCGGTTTAATAGTTGCGCACCCGAAAACTTCTTCATCGTACAGATCTTCAAAATAATTTTAAATTTAATATTATTTTGTATTATATCCTAAATTCGATTTATTTTAGGAATAGATTATGGTTCTTTTACCTGATTTTTAAAAATATCAAAATTGGAATTCATATACAAATTTTGGGACATCGAGGTATGAAGTTTTAATCACGGTGAACATAAATTTGCAATTTTCATACATTTTATGGCCCCAAGTTTTAAATTATCTTATACCTATCACATTTTATTCTTTATGAGTAAATTAATGAACTGTTTTTATAGTTTCACAACAAAACTTTATGATGATACATCTAGAAACTCGTCTCCAAGGTAATTAAATATTTTTTTATTTATTTAAATCCTCATTTTTTGCTACCTTAATACTTTTTATGGCTTTATAAGTGACATACAGAAATAAAAAATATCCATTTACAACTCAGTAAACCATTATTGTATATTTTATAATAATGGCGTTGCTGCATGACGTCCTTGTCTAAGTCTTCTAATAAAATATCTTTAATGCCTCGTAAATACTTCAGTGTACGTTATGCTTCTATTCAAACAGCGCTTTTGTATTCCGGAACCGTAACAAAAAATACTTTTATGTTCTTATCTGTTAAATAAAGTGTGAGAAACTGGCACGTGTTTGTCACATTACACATAAAATGAATACTTAGTACTGTATAAAGAAGTGCTGTAAATCTTTTATTGTTACTATTTTTTTAGGCACACTTCAAGAAGCCAGGTTATGCACCTATGGAGGTACATAGCTTGTAACTTAGTAACTTAGGTGTTTGATACTTTCAGTTTTGAGTAAAACCAAATCCTTAAAATGGATAGATTTTTGAGCAGACTCAGCTCCAGAAATCATGCCAGCTCCTCCTGCCCCTCTTCCCCGCCAAAAGGGCTTCCTGTCTGCCTATACAGGGTATTTCACGAGAAACGGACATGGTTTAATGTGAGACAGACGACACCGAGGGTGATCAGAATCACTCACAGAAAAAGCTGGTTGGACACCCGTTGATGAAATGTAGGGTGTTTTTATGTATTTTTGCCAAAATATCTTTTGGTCATTATTTTGTAATGGAATGGAATAATTAGTTCATATTTGGCTCATGTAATACGCTAGTGATTCTGAATAAATACATATGACAAAGGAAATATCCAGGTCCGGACTTGACAAAAAGTCGTTTTTGTTGTTTTTCAAATTTCGATATGTAATTCGAATAGTACATAAACAACTCAGCAAAATGTCATATGTAGTGTAGCGAAAATATATTGTTTGTTATTTTATACAATTTTATAGTAATAGTGCAGTATTTTAGTTTACTTTATACCAATATGACATACAAATAATGAGTTTACAAAATGAAGCAGGGCCGTCGCAGCCAAAAAGGGCATGGTTTAGTACAAGCTAATGTTGCACACAACAAAACCTACCCATGATGGGATCTGAAGCAGCATATGTATTTTTAAGGTGGCAGCGAATGTGTTAAACGTTTTGAAGTATTGGGTTTATAAATTAGAAAAAAATGTAGAATGCAGTCTCATTAAATGAAACTGCGCATTTCACTATTATTTAGACTTTTTCTGAAACTATACAAGTCCAAAACTGAGCAATATCCCACCAGCGACATCAAGTAGTTTGTAAAGCGATACAAAATACAAAAGGATAGAATACTAGGACTTATGTGATTTATTATTTTACTCTCTGTGAGAAGCATCTATTTCATGTTTTCTTTAGTAAGACTGTTGCTATTGATTTGCATGAAGACGAAGAATACCATGTAGCTTTCTTTGCTGTATGTTTTATTGCGGTTGAGAACTTTATAAATAATCTCTACTATACCTTTAACTCTCATCATATCAATTTTTTCAGGCTTACTGTTTTTGAGGCACCTGAGATCATGTCTCAACTTATAAACGTTCAAGCACCATCTTTAAATTGCCATATGTTTAGAACTATTCGCCGCACAAAAAAAAATATATTCGGTATTTTATACGTTTTTTGTGCCTTACCACTTTCTCTTTAAATATAGTACATACTTATTGTGTTGTTTACAAAAAACTGTCTCGAAGTACCACCTTCTTGATGCCAAAATCTTCAGTGATTAGTTTTTTATTTTTGTGTCCATTCACTAGGAGTGGGACCCCTCCCCAAGTAAAAACGATTATTTCTAAGTCCTAAATTTTGTTAAATATAGTGTATAGAACACACACCTTCCAAAAGGTCTTGCGTTAATTCATTCATGGGAGCGGGGTTCCGAAGTATAAACCTAACGGCACGCCACTATAGACGGTTTTTAAGAAACCCAAAAGCACCTAACTTTTTCAAAATGGCAAGCAATTTCAATGTAGATTCAATTTTTTGGTGACAGAGGTTTTCGTGGTAGAGTAACCTCACATTTTTAAGAAACCTGGAAGTGCCTCCATTTTTTTAAATGCCTGAATTATGAATTTCGAATGCAAGGAGTGTCCTTACAAAACCAATTATAAACTATTGTTTTGATAGATATCCAATACAGTCTAAGAGTTACTGAGGTCTTGGAAGGCTGTCTAAGAACCTGATTGTATTTATAATCGTCCTCTGGTATGTAAAAGGAGATAATACCATGTGGGGGCAAGAAGCGTGAGGGCATTTTCTTAAATAAATACTAGGCTCGTTTTACTAGTGGAAACTGGTAACCATGTTAGTATCATCGGAGGGTAATTATCACTGGTTTCAAATTTAATCATATTCTGATGATGCTAATATAGTTTTAAAAAACCGCCGCACTTTCACCGTTCTCGAAATACATTCCAATAAATACCACAATATGTGACTTATCAAAATATCGATGAATGGGACTCCTGCTAAAAATGTTTCCACAATTGAAATTATTAATTTACTTTTTTTCAACAGTAAATATTATGTTGTAAGTAACAATTTTACATTAATCACTTGTGTGATATTAAGAAAGGGGAGAAATAAATAAAAATATAAATGTTACAGATCATCGAACAAATCATAGATAAAAATAGATAGAGAGATTGATAGATTTTTCTTTATTTGCTTATCTGTAACGCATTTTAGTGAATTTTTGCTAAAACGACGTAATTAACCCACTCGGCTATTGACCAAATGTTACAGGTCATCGAACAAATCATGTATTTTATTACATTAATGTATTGAAAACCAGTAAAATAACAACATAACATATCTATCAACAACAACATTAACGGTAGCAACAAAATAACATATCAATAATGCACATAATAACATAATAATAACAAACTATGAGCTGATCAATATGTATGAAAAACAAAAATGCAAATATTATGATAAAAAATATTTATCGCCGATTTACAGCAAAGTGTCTGCCTAGGCAGGAAAGTCAGCACTTTCCTGCCTAGGCAGAGAAAGTGACACTTAGTTTCCATGGTAACCAACTAGTAACAACTGCGATTTTCAATGAATTTTTATTGAATTTATTACAACAAAAATAGAGAGATTGAGAATTGTAATAATTTCATTATTTTAGAATATATTTAAACAATCGACGAAAAAATTATATGTTCAACTCAGCAGCAAAATAGATGGACAGGCTTGACTGAGTTCCTATCCGAGCGTAGCGAGGCTAGAAATTATCAGCCGCGGCAGTCTATCTACCATTTTGCTGCCTAGTTAAACAAATAACTATTACAATCAATTAAATTTTATTTTGAAAATACCTTCACTCGACTCGAAATATTGTGAAAATTGTGAATAATTCTGTCTACGAAAAAAATAGTCTTAGTAGGCTATCGTTTACAACTTCAATGATTAAACTATAGCTGCTTTCGTTCGCCTTGAACAAACTGAACACAATCATTAAACAGCCAATTGAGTTGAGATATTTTTCAAATTCTTGATTTCTATTGGTTGCTTACTAATCACAATCACTTTGTTCAAGACGAACGAAAGCAGCTAATGTCTTTAAACGTTAAATGATTTAGTTTTTATACTATTGATTATAGTGGCCTTACCTCAAAATGACAAGTATTAGAAAATAAATAATTAGTAATAACACTTAATTGACATTTTATGTGGTGATAATTTTTGTTTAGTTTTATTGTATTAATTAAGACAATTAATTACTCATTTAATATTTTCAAAATGCCGTACCAATTTTCGAAAGAAGAATATACTGACATCATTTTCATCTACGGACATTGTAACGGAAATGGTAGAGCAGCAGGGAGGGAATATCGAAGACGGTTTCCTAATAGACGACAACCTGACCATAAAGCTTTCGGGTCCGTACATCAGTATTCCAGAGAACATGGAAAGTTTCCCACTAGTGCAGTATTGGAACGCAATATAGAACAAGAAGTAAGCTTAGAAAACAATATGGTTCACGAACATCCAAGTTTAAGTATACGAAAAATTAGTACCCTAATTGGTGTTTGACACATTAGAATATGGAGGATGTTGCGAAAAGAAAATTTATACCCATACCACATTCAATTAGTACAATGTCTTGAACCAGGCGACGACGTCAGTCGACTGATTTTTTGCCGTTGGATGTCTGAAAATCGACGGGTAATTTACAGAACCTTATTCACAGACGAGGCGCAATTTACAAGAGACGGAATAAATAAGTCGAGAAATGCACACATATAGGAACAGGAGAAACGACAGGACACACAAAACGCGAATGTCGTTCACATCATAGATTTTCAGTCAATGGTTGGATAGGATTTGTAGGCGGTAACTCGTTAGGACCACATGTTTTGGAAGCTACACTTAATGCTAACGGCTATCTTAATTTTTTCAACATACGTTACCGAATCTATTAGAAAATTTACATATTCGAGGTATGTTCTTTCAATATGATGGAGCCCCACCACATTTGTCCAACCAAATTAGAAATCGTTTGAATGACACATATCCGGACAGATAGATTGGTCGCGGAGGTTCTCATTTATGGGTCGTATGGTCCCCGGATTTGAACCCAGTTGACTATATTTTATGGGGTCATTTAAAGAGCGAGGTCTACAATATGGACATTAATGGCAGGGCTCAATTAATTCAGAGGATTGTTGAATGTTGCAATGAAATTAGAAATAACTCAATTACGATAAGAAAATCAATCGGTCATCTCGTGAATCGCTCCATAAAATGCACCGAAGTTGGGGGAGGACATTTTGAACATAAAATTTACTTTTATTTGTGAACGTTCTTTATCACAATATCTGCTGTTTTTTGTTTCTCATACATACTGATCCACTCGTAGTTTATTATTATTCTATTATTATGTGCATTATTGATAAGTTATTTTGTTGCTACAGTTATTGTTGTTGTTGGTAGATATATTATGTTGTTATTTCACTGGGTTTCAATACATGAATGTAATAAAATACATGATTTGTTCGATGATCTGTAACATTTATTCGATAGCCGAGTGGGTTAATTACGTCGTTTTAGCAAAAATTCACTAAAATGCGTTATAGATAAGCAAACAAAGAAAAATCTATCAATCTTTCTATCTATTTTTATCTATCCTGTAAAATTTATTACTTGTGACTTTTGGTGCCTTCTACTTAGACACTTCTACTTAGACATATTCAGTAGAGTTCTACCTTGAACTTGTCAGATCTACATGCAAAGTTTGATGACAGACAGACAAAGATACACAGAAACATGCAGAACTTCTGTTCGAATAAATTTACTATTTGGAATTGAAAGGTTTATGTTCATTATGCTGTGCAAATTTAATTTTAAGACCACACCATTTAAGTACATTTTTGTTACAGGTATTAAAACACATGTTTCTGCTTTGCTTCCTTGAAAATCACACACACTAGCAGATCAACTCAACTTTATTTTAAACACTTTTCCACCATTTCTTTGCTACACCTCACTTTACGAAACAATTTAATTTCCTGAAACCATTTCCTGTCACCTTCTTCTTCACTCAACAATAATTTTTCACAAACTGAGCACCTAATCTTTTTCCCGCTCGATTTATAACATTTAACCCCACAATTTTTTTATCTGTTGATTCGCACAGGCCAATCACAGAACCGGAACTAGGAAGTAGATGGTCCTGGGGACACCCCGCACGTGCCGCTCTTACCAGCTGCCTATCCGAGAGTCGAGGGGTAGCGCTTCAATTGACAATCACGATTATTATTACCTATTCTATTGTATTAGATGGTGGCTTATGCAAGAGGGGTAAGATTTGAGGGTGCCTATATAGCAATGCGTTTTAGACAAAAGGCCACGCGGATTATTATATCGTGAGAATATATTTTTTCCCAACAGAATGTGGCATAAGCTGTTTCGATATATTTATTTACTGTAGTAAGTATGTTTAGCGAAACCTAAGACTGTCAAAAAAATTTAAAACTTACGTAAATGGAAAACGATTTCTTAGAAACAAGCAAATATTATATAAAACGTTATCAAACAGCAAAGAATTATTTGTAAAGTTCTAAAGTAGATAAACTTAAAATTTTATACTCCAGTCGAATTAGCATTTTGACAAAAAAAATTTTTCTAGGTATAAACCGAATCCAGGATATTCAAAATATCAGTAGCGTTAACTTGTGAGTAAATGGTTTTTTTGGAGAAAACTATTTATTTTATAAAATAAAGTGTGTCTTAAAAGTCGTGCGTCTCGAGAAATTTTACAAACTGAGACCTATTTCATCAAAATCGATTAATTCGTTTATGAGTCATTGCAAAAGAACATGCTAGAATGGCGGTTATTTCAATTGTTGATAAACAATAGAAATATATGTTTCATATACTTCTTACCACAGGAAAAGAAAACTCTTGTAGCATAGAAAAGGCACGCGAAATCGGGAGTCATATGGTTGAATGGTTTTTGCACAATCAATTTGTTAATAACTTTTTGACTTCTTTCTCAGCGATATGGCGGTTCTATAGCAATCTGTGGATGCGCAAATATCGAAAAAGAACCAAATGAAGTACTGGTTTTAAATTATTTTAAAACAATTCTCAAAATTAGCATTAATTTTTTCGCTATAACCAAATAGAGTATCACTTCGGCGCTGCACGGTATCGAATTGCTCACAAAAGCATCTGATAGCTAACATTTTTCACGAATTTAAAAGAAAAAGTCTTTAGGACCAATAGAAGCTGAGACAAAGTTTTATTTAAAAAAATCGTTGTAGCGTTGTTTATTAATATTAGAGAATGACTTTAGCTGGAGTTTACTGGGGGGATATTCGAAGAATCCAATGCAAAAGTTTTCAGCTCGATTATTTAAAAATTGTTGATGTGGCAATTGTTTAAAGTTTCCGTTGCTCCGAGGGTCAGTGTGGAAGCGATGGTAGGAAGTCAGCCACGCACTGCCGAAAACGAGTCTCAGGCGCTTCAAATTCATTTCGCCGTCCTAGGAACCCAAAAAAGTAATTTTTGAAAAATGTCTGTGTGTGTGTATGTGTTTTAGCACGATAGCGCCGAAACTACTGAATGGATTTGAATGAAACTTTACATGTGCGTTTCTTTAGTGCCCCAGAAGATCTGAAAAGGTTTTGGTTGAGATCGGATTACGGTTAGTGCCATTTTGACGCAACAAGTTGTTTATTTTACAATTACTTTCAATTTGTAATGGAACTATTGAAAAGCAGTTCAAATTCTGATTTCAACGATATATCACACTTCCACCCTTTCGATTTGGTTTCCATGAAAAAAATTAAAAACAAAGCAAATATGAAGCATAGATCACATTTCGCATGACATGATCGATGCGCGTAGCCGTTACGTCGTGAAACTCGTCACATCACGTGTCAATTCACGTGTGAGGGTTTCTTCGCTGCTCTAGAAGTAGAGCGGGTTACGTTTAGTGCCGTTTTTAAATATATATACAGACAAATCGAAGAATTAAACTACAAATATTCCTCTAAAATCTAGTAAAATTACTGAAATGCTAATATTTCATTTAACAAAGACAGCCGCTAGCGATCGGATTGCAATGAGCAAATTTTGACGATTGTCATTGTCGTCGTTTGTCATCCGATAACGTTGGTGTCATATCATGTTAATAAGATTTCGGCATATTTGTAACTTTTTAGTGGATTGTCACAAACTTTAAAGGTAGATGTAACAATATCAATATCATATGCTTTCTGTAACTTCGTTGGTGAATTTATTATAGATTATCACTTTACCAATTTTCAGTTTGTTGCTTTACAAATCTGTAGTATTTAGGATAACTAGACTTTCTTAGTCGTTCAAGTGATGTTAGAGTTGTTAATATTCTAATAGTATATTATTCAACGAGCGATAATGTAGGTAATAACGCGCATAGATGATTGTAAATTCATTAAGTTGAGGGTTTTTTTAGTGCCCCAGAAGATCTGAAAAAGTTTTGGATGAGATCGGATTACGTTTAGTGCCGTTTTGTCACACAGTTTAATGCTCTTTTCGGCTTCAAAGATCCACCGAGTGGGGAGGTTCCAGCCGCTTCCAGTAGCTGCCGATTTTTTTTATCTGACTTCATGACCTCAAGCACTTTTCTATTTCTTTCCCATTCAAGTATGATTTCGGCGATCCTTCCGTCTGCCGTCTTGCGGGTTCTACTAAAACTCTTGACTTGCGGTATTGTTTTAATCTCTTTGAAATATCCATTTTCATTTTCTTTTCTTTCATTTTCATCTTTAACTTGCCCTTCTTAAGAGCTTCTTGATGGTGATATTAAGACCAAATATCCACCAACAAACTTATTTACGAAGAGGTACTTGTAATTTTCTTTAAGTCTCATTGGTGTTCTTCCAAGTTTTTTAATATGGCTCTTGGGTCGTTAACATCACACTGTATATTATTTTTTGGTAAATGTTAGTAAACTTTTAAAAGGCCCATGGACCACTTTATGAAATTATGTCATAATATTTGATGACACGTTTATGGTTATTCTTCAATAAATTTTCAAAAGTATTGAAAGACCATATTTGACATTCTACAAATAACACAATCCAGTTGCTGACATCATTATTTGTTAATTTTAGCTAAATACCCCGCAGAAGGGGTTGTTACAACTTTTAACATTTTGGGGCCCATAGATTGAAAACTTACAGTGTATTGAATAATAATATTATTATACCTGTGTTTAAAACAGAGTATAGCGTCCTTCTCTACTGTTCGATTGATAGAACAATAAATAAAAATAAGCAATTTCACTCAACATTTAATTTTGGTGCAATGAAAGCAGTGAATCACCTACATAGATTTAAAGTAGGTACGCGAATCAGACATCCTGATGGTATCAAATTAGTTTTAGTTTATAATTGTATACCTTCATAAATCATCGATCTCCAATAATAAGAACTTATGTACATGCATCCAATCCAACTGTAAGATGAAAATTAAATTACATTTCCAATACAACCCCATAATTTGCATTTCAGCAACCAATATTTAACAGTAATAAAAAATTGAAAATCATAATATAGTCTCTGTCTCTGGACAATAATTGAATTAAAATTGATAGCCAGTATGGTTATCTTAATAATAAGCCGAGGCATATGCGTAATTGAATCAGTAGCGAACTGGCAATATTTATTTAGGGTAGTAGTAGGACATTTTCACATTTTTTTGAAGTCGAACAGTAGAAGCAACACATGATATATATTATATCTGATAGAATTTTTTGCTAACGAATGTTTCATGATCAAAATCAATTTAAGCATTTATATATTGACATATATTCGCCGCCATAAAACTAATAGTTCACGTGGTTGTGTCATTGTAGTACATCCCTTGTCTACATAGTCGCAAAATAAACCTTCTTAATTAATAGTAATACACACACAGCGAATCAATTTGTTAAACCTTGTTCCGACCAAAATTTTGATATTATTTTGAAGAACTCGGTAACTCCACGAATTCAATTAGTTTTAGTATTATAATAGTGTACCTAATGGTATCAAAAGTCTTTGAGAAATCAGTATACACCACATTTATCTGTCCCTGTGCGTCTACGATGTTTTGCATAACTAAAGCTAAGTTAGTTATAGTAGATCCTTTTTCCATGAAACCGTGTTGAAAAATTTAAAGTGATTTGTTTACGGACGGATAGATGTGGTTGTACAGTTGATTAAAAAAAAACTGCCACACTTTCCTTTAGCTATGTAAATCATTCGTTCTTTGATTGATATTAATAATCTTACAAATGTCACTTTGACGTTAATCAGTGGCGTCATTATTAAAAATGGTTCGACATCTAACAGATATTCAAAAACTTGGAATTGTTTCTAAAATTGAAGATGGTTGGTCCATAAGAAGACTTGCTGCTGAATGCAATGTGAGTAAAACCACGATAATGAGTGTTAAAAAACAATGGGAAACTAACCATACGGTATCCCGTCAAGTTGGTTCCGGTTGGCCCAGAAAGAGCAATAATCAAGAAGATGAAAATCTTATAAATTACCTAAGAGAAAACCCTTTTCAGACTGCAGTAAATTCAATTTCAGAGACAAATTTCCCTGCTTCGGTACCTACTGCTTGCAGAAGAATAAAACTAGGAAGCGAATTGAAGAGTTGTTCAGCGGCTAAAAAATACAAACTTTCAGAAGACAAGAAGCAGGGTAGGATTATTTTTGCACTGAACTATATAATCAATGATGAAAACTTCTGGGGACAAGTTGTCTTTTCTGACGAAAAGGTTTTTAAATCCTGTAACGATGGACATGTTCGCGTATATAGGCCTCCTTCCACTAGATACGACGAAAAATATACTTTCAATCCACAAATATCAGGAAAGTTTTCAGTCATTGTCTGGGCTTGGATGAACCTAAATGGGTTAGGTGTGTGTTGGAACAGTGGTGGTCATCTCAATTCCATTAAACATATCGAAATATTAGACAATATTATGTTGCCGTCAGTCATAGAGGTGTTTTCGGAAAATACTTTTATTTTCCAACAAGACAACTGCTCCATACATACGGCCCATCGTGTCAGGCAATAGTTTCTTAATAAAAACATAGAGTTCATACCGTGGCCATTTAAAAGTCCGGATTTAAATCCAATTGAAAATATTTGGGGACTAATGGTGAAACATATAAGAAAATTAAAAACCATCCAAATAATGCCCAAGAATTGGAAGGGATAATTGAAGACGCTTGTGAGAACCTGTCGCAAGAAGCTGCCCTTGCAAGAAATATGATTTTGTCCATGTCTGCAAGACTTCAGGCAGTTTTAGACGCTAATGGAGCAATGACAAAATATTAGTTGATTCTGTATTACGTAGTTGAAGTTCATTTATTTTGTTTTTTTATTGTATTGTTATGTTCAGTTTGCATTGTTTACATCTCAAGTGGTATTTTTGTGTTCTTATTTTAAAAATAGAATTATAATTATTCAGTTAGTATTTTCATTGCAACCATTAGTAGAATTATCCGTAAAAAATATTATTTTTTTAAACAATAATATGGCAGGCTTGAAAATGTTTTGGAAAAGTTATTTTCTAATTATTTTTTAAAATTCCATTTGAATAAAATTAAAAAGAAAGGTTTAATAAGTTTAAAAACAGTAAGAAAACCCAGGTCCGGGGTAAATCACCTCTTCTCCACCCCCCTCTCGACATGCCTGGCGAGCCTTATTTACAGATATATGCACACAACTAAATTATTAATATTTTCGATTACAAAAGTTGTACCAGTTTTTTTTTAAATCAACTGTACAAAGACATCTCAAATATTTTTGCGAAGTTTGACAAAATTGTAATAGGTCTATAATTAGCTATATTATTAATTTCACCGTTTTTTAGCACTGGACAAACTCTGGCTAATTTCCAACAATCAGAAAATGTTGATGTACGCAGTGATAATTGAATAAAATAGTCAAAGGTTTAATAAATACTCCAGATCCTTGACTATAAAAAAACTTGGGATTAGGTCATCACCGGCCGTCATTTTATTTTTCAGACAATTTATTGATGACTCTATGTCGTCCTCGGTGAAATAGGCAAATTATTAACTGTTGTATTGAGCGCAAGATTATTATTATCAAGGGTAATATAACAAGACCTTGATAAATAATCGGATATTATATTGTCATCAATTTTTCGAGAGTGCGATGCTCGTCAATTTAACGAGGCCATATTTGGCGTTAATAATCTTACTAAAGCCCTAGAGCTTTAGCTCGAGGGATTTAGTCCTTGATTATTAACGCCAAATGTGACCAAGGCAAATTGGAGAGCACTCGAGAAAAATTGTGACAATATAATCACCGCTAATTTATCAAGTTTGAGTTATATTTTATTAGATTATTTCTTGAATGAGTTAAAAGTATGCCTACTTGTTATAAGTTAATAAATTAAATATCAGCGACTATTTTCAGCCAATGCCATGGCAACGGGAAATAGAAACTGATATTTTCCGTTGCTATGTAGAGTTCAAAATAGCCACTGATATCCCTTGTTTCTAAGGAATTTCAAATATTGTGATTGGTTAAAAAATTCGATTTGATACAAGAAGGAAATAATCGCCTAAATATAGAGTTTAACTTCACAAAACTTGTAATTAAAGTTATGTTCTATTGACGTTTGAGAAAAATAGTAGGTATATTGTTTTGTATGGAGTAATAAAACTGGCATTTTTTGTATCAAGAATGAAGAACAGCCGAGATACAAAAAAATACTTACTCTACATAACATGCTATTTTTCCTTCGAATATCGAGTGTGAATTAAATAAAGACTTTCATTTTTTCTTCAAATACTTTTAGTTCCATCCGTGAGTGGCAGTGTAAGATTTTTGTTGCCGTTCGGAGCTCGTTAGTGGCAATCAATAATAGTTATTGTTTTATTAGGAGGAAAAGTGACACTTTTGTGACCAATCTAGAGGATTGCCAGACGAAAGAATAGAGACGTTGATTAGCTATAAAGAAAGTAAAGATAAAATTTAGCTGCGCAACAGAAGTAAAAGTTCGCTCGAGCGAAAGAAAAAGTACTTTTACTTCCGTTACTAATGGCAACCCACAGCCGTCTAAAATGTCAAACTTTAATGTCATGAAATGAATAAGAAATGTCATGATTTTCCGACATTTGAAGAACAAAAGACTAAGAAGCCGGTCAGATGAAGTGTCAGATAAATTACAGTTTAAGTTCATAAAATTTATCATAAAAATCTTGTTTTTTTTGACGTGTGAAGAAAAATTTATTAATATTGTCTGAAAGTTATTTGTGGCATTCTACGAATATTCTTTCCTATTATTTGGGTTTTCTACCACATGTATTATTATCCTCTGCAAAACAAATCACCGAATCTACAAAATAATAGAATTATTGGAGAAAAAAAACCTCTGCGCCCGTGACGTTTACGCCAAAGGAAAAGTCAGAGGTTATGTTTTGCAAATAATATAAATCGGAATAAACACAGAAATAATGTATTTTGCTGACGTTTTGGAAAGTAATCTCTTTCCGCTTTCAAAGCTATTTTTTTGGAAGAACTCTTATTTTGTTGTGTATGTCAAATACACAGCTTTAAGATTCTGTTTATGTTATTTCCATAGATGCTTACTACTTACACAGAACATAGAACTGATGATATTTTCTTTTAGATAATGCTGAGTTTGTTAAGTTCTTCTTTTAACATTGGTAGCCAGGTTGTACAAATATCTACAGAACAATTCGATACGCACTTATCTTCAATAAGATTATTGCTGATTCTTTAATTTTTCTTTTTTTGGTATCTGTTTCTTTTGTTAAAATTTTTGCCGCGTCCCAGTTCACTCTATGTCCGTTTTCCCAAGCATGTTCACAAATCTTTGATTTCTGAATTTCATTCTTTCTAATGTAATTCTTGTGCTCATCCAACCTCACACTGGAAGATCTGGAGGACTCACCCACATAACATTTATCACATTCGCACGGGATATTGTAAATACAGTTTTTTGAATTCTGCTCCCTGTTTATCGGTTTTGTTTTTGATAAAATAGATCTTAAAATGTTCCCCGTTTGTTTCTACATTAGAAGTAGAAAGTAGGAATTAACTACCGTTTTTAGATGTTTTAATTAGAAGGGTAAATAATACAATTGAAACAGGCGTTTATAGAAAACCAACACATACTAATAGATATCTAAATTTTAACTCAAATCAGTCAATAAATGTTAAAAGGGGTGTTGAAAAATGTTTATACGATAGGGCCAAAATAATTTCATCTAATAATGAAATATTAAATAACGAGAAAAAATTTATCAAAGAGGTTCTAGTACAAAATCAATATCCTGAAGCCTTTGTTGATAGAGTTTTCATAAATATTGAGAATATGGACAATCAGGTACGACAAAAACCTGAACGTCATTATACAGCAATAATTCCTTATGTATACGGACTATCGGAAAAGCTACGCCGTATAGGTGACAAATTTGATGTTAGGACGATATTTCAAACGGGGAACACTTTAAGATCTATTTTAACAAAAACAAAAACGATAAACAGGGAGCAGAATTCAAAAAACTGTATTTACAATATCCCGTGCGAATGTGATAAATGTTATGTGGGTGAGTCATCCAGACCTTTCAGTGTGAGGTTGGTTGAGCACAAGAATTACATTAGAAAGAATGAAATTCAGAAATCAAAGATTTGTGAACATGCTTAGGAAAACGGACATAGAATAAACTGGGACTCGGCAAAAATTTTAATAAAAGAAACAGATACCAAAAAAAGAAAAATTAAAAAATCAGCAATAATCTTATTAAATGAAGACAAGTGCGTATCGAATTGTTCTGTAGATATTTGTACAACCTGGCTACCAATGTTAAAAGAAGAACTTAACAAATTCAACATTATCTAAAAGAAAATATCATCAGTTCTATGTTATGTGTAAGTAGTAACTATCTATGGAAATAACATAAAAAGAATCTTAAAGCTGTGTATTTGACATACACAGCAAAATAAGAGTTATTCCAAAAAATAGCTTTGAAAACGGAAAGAGATTACTTTCCGCAACGTCAGCAAAATACATTATTTCTGTGTTTATTCCGATTTATATTATTTGCAAAACATAACCTCTGACTTTTCCTTTGGCGTAAACGTCACGGGCGCAGAGGTTTTTTTTCCAATAATTCTATTATTTTGTAGATTCGGTGATTTGTTTTGAAGAGGATAATAATACATGTGGTAGAAAACCCAAATAATAGAAAAGAATAAAAATTTATTAATTTATATATTCTTGTTTATTTTTTGATTAATTAAAATTAAATGTTTTTATTTCAGGTATTTTTTGGGGTAGGGTGGATCGTACGTTCGAGGGCGTCTACGAAGGTACAGGTAGTGCCTACGGACAAGACGTTAACACCGCCACTGAGTAGACTAGAGCAATAACATACCACAGATAAAACGATTCATCTCAGAAAATGAGTACACCTTCTCTAAGATTCTAAGTGCTAAGTACAACTCCCAAACCAATTTTACACAAATTACATATGATTAATGGAAAGTAAGAATGCTACTTCTATTTATAGTCAAACAAATGTGATCGCTACGTAGCTTCCGTCGCTGTCGTCAGTACACCACTGAATGAAATAATTACAACATAAGATCTTTATTTATCGATATGGTTTGCTATATTTCACAACTTAATTTCAACGTGAATTGCTGGATCTGATTCTCGGAATGAGTTTTTTTCTTTTAATTGGTAGTCAATTATAATGCACATAAAATGAATTTGATTCTGTGGCTGTAGCTACCTACTTTCGAAACACATGGTTTTATTTTGGGTGATAAAAGAATCGACAACATGCTTTTGGCGAATTAATTGGTGTCTATACATGGCTGGACAGAAGTATAGTAATAAAAGCCTGTAAAACGTTTTATTTGCATTCTTTGATTTATGCCACTAAGTATTAAATTGCTGAGAATTGTAAATTCAAAGAAAAAAATAGTTAATTGTACAAGTGAGAAAAGTGCAACACTTTCATTCGAGTGGCGCGCCTGAAGTTTGTTTTTTAATACACAGGGTGTCCGAAACGTAAAGAGATCCAGCTTATTTATAGTTCCCTAAGGTCAAATGAGACCGATTAAATCAAACATACCTTAGTCCAAAAGTGCTTCCTTAATGAGTTATAGGACTTTGAAACATTTTTAAATTTTTTTTTTATGATGGGCATATTTCTGAAAAATAATGACTAATCAAGCTGAAAATCGGTACACATATAATTTAGGGGAGTCCGAATATTATGAGGGTATAAGTATTTCTGCATATCATAGATGGCGCTGTCGGTATATGTCAAAAAATCATCATAAAAAGTCATGATAAAAAATATTTTTTATCATAACTTTTTATTATGATTATTTTGGGTTCGAATGACTTCATATTATGATATAGGACTAATATGACGAAAATAAGGTTTACTAGTTTCAAGTCTATAAAATGCACCGTTTTCAGTGCAATCTCGCTTAAGTATTTCAGCGCATGCCAATAGCTATTAGGCAACATGATATTCGATCAAGTTAGCGTTTGTCAAATTAATATTATTGAACCAAATGTATCTTAGTCCAAAAGTGCTTTCTTACGAAATTATGCGTTTTTAAATAAAAAAAAAAGGATTTTGTTTCAGGAATGTTTCAGAAACAGATTCAAATAGCTATTTAAAACCAAACTAATTTTTTAAATTATTCTTGTTACAGCTGCAATTTAAAGAAGGTTTTTAAAATATCCACCATTTTGTTCAATACATTTTTGACTCCATTTTGCAATACTTTGTTTAATATGAAAAAATGATCCATTAATTTTATTTCCTTCATCTCTGATCTTTCGTGCCAATTCCGCTCTAGTGTGGCTTATGTGTTGCTATAGGTACATTGAATTTCATATTCGCATAGATAAAAAAAATCTATTAGATTAAGATCTGGGTTTCGTGGTGGTCGTACATGATCAGATCCACCTCCGATCCACCGTTGCGGAAACTGATTATTTAAATAGTTTCGCATATTTAATTCAATATGAATAGGGGAGCATCCGTAGATTTAAAGGGATTTCTTCTGGTAAGGTTGGCAAAACGTTTTCCAAAAAATTTATATACGACTCGCCAACGGGAAGGAATTTCATAAGGTACCAATAAGTAATCACCAACAGTACCGCATAATACATTAATAGAAAATTCGTGTTGAAAATATTTGGTTCGTGTTATATGGGGATTTTCTTCACGTCATGTGTGGGAATCCAGAATTCAGTGTATTAATGATGCCACGGCGGGTAAAAGTTGTCTCATCAGTGAAGAGCACACGGTCAAAAAAGCTGGATCATTATTTTGTTTGTTACGTAACCACCTGCAAAAATGTAATCTAAGTGGTAAATCATTTGGTAGCAATTCCTGTACTTTTGTATGGTGATACGAATAGAGTAACTGGATCCGAAGAATATTATGAACGCTTGTCCGGGCTACACCAGTAGTTGCAGATAAACGCTGTACATTAATCTCAGAATTTTCTACTACTCACTCTAAAATATCCTCTTCAACTGTTCGAGCAGTTGGTCGCCATATTCTTTTTACCGTTGAAACAGAATTTGAAACAGTTTTCTGTTAGGTTGGCGACGATTTTAATACAGTTTATATACCTTCTTGCTGCAGCTCCTCCATTAAGTTGCAGTTGAAAATAATCCGTCATTTCAGAGTTTGAAAATAAATTGTGTCGCGACATCTTCTCAAACTGTGATAAAATATCAAAGAAAATATGACACAATAGAAAAGCAAAATCGAAAATTATAAGAAATTTGCAAGTTTAATGTCTTTTAATTGGTTTTTTCTCACTTCTAACGCTACGATAAAAATTGGCCGACTTATGACCAAGAAATTGAAAAAGTGTTCCAGGGAGTTGATGTACTAAAAACGGCTCATATGAGAATCTAAATAACTACCGCGCCATTTCCTGATACCTTTAAAAACAGAAGACTGTTAGTTTTTCGACGTAACAAAAGCGTTTGATTGCGTATCCCACGATATTCTCCTAGATAAATTAGCTGAATAC
This sequence comes from Leptura quadrifasciata, assembly GCA_963675555.1. Taxonomy (NCBI): domain Eukaryota; kingdom Metazoa; phylum Arthropoda; class Insecta; order Coleoptera; family Cerambycidae; genus Leptura; species Leptura quadrifasciata. The sequence continues at coordinate 29,201,522 of OY776679.1, read as the reverse complement.
AATTTCAATAACGATAATGTAAGACTTTTAAAAGCCTACTTAAGCAACAGGTGCCAGTACGTAAACTATAATCAATGCACTTCTAAAACCAGGAGAATTTCCCATGGCGTTCCTCAGGGATCCGTATTAGGTTCCTTACTCTTTACTATTTATATTGATGACCTTCCTAATTCTAGTGGTGAAACCGATTTCACATTGTTCGCTGACAATACAACTGCACTAAACACAAATCTTTTACTACGGGAATTAAATCAGAGCGTTATATCGACAATTGATAATATTAACGAATGATTTTTATCTAATAGATTAAAACTAAACCAAGACAAAACGCAATCACTAAACTTCACACTACGAAGTAGTGATCCAGCAGACCAATTTATTCAAAATGATAAATCAGTAAAAACCTTAGGTATTTATCTAGATCCAACATTATCCTGGGAGCAACAAACTTTAAAATTATCAACTAAACTCTCAAAACATATTTATGTTCTACGAAACCTTGTCAACATTTTATACCAAAACTTTTCATAATAGCTTATTATGGCTCTTTTCAGGCAAATATGCCAAATGGTATCCTAAACTTGGGCACACAACTCATACCACTAAAGTATTTGGTCTGAAACGCAGATGTATTCGGATACTCTGGCGACTAAAGTACAGAGCTGACTATAAAGATCAATTTATAAAATTTAAGATTTTCACTTTGCCCTGTGTCTATATCCTAGAATTTTTATTATAGATTGAACAACATAAACATTTTTATGTAACGCACAGCGATCTACACGAGCAGAATACTAGAAATTGCTATAAAACACAGATAAATTTTCTTCGGCTTACCAAATCCAGGAATGGAACAGGCTTCTGCGCTGCCAAATTCTATAATGTGCCACCTAATTCAGTTAAAAACTTAAACTTCTTGAAATTTAAAATCAAAGACTACTTAAAAGTTAAGACTTTCTACACGTTTAATGAATTCCTTGATAATGATCTCTCTGACTTAACCTACCTAAGCACTATATATCTCTGTAAGATTTATAAGTTATTTGTTTATTTTTTTATCTCTTAACCTTTTTTAAAAATGTATTTTACTATTATTTTTTAACTCACATCTTCTATTTCACACATTGTAGGTATGTAATTCTGTTTTATACACTTCTTTTACCCCGATTTTTTTGACTTGTGTAAGCATTTGCCATGTATATTGGCACCAATAATGTATCTATCTGTCTACTATGGCATATTTATTAATATAGTCTAGTATACTTTAACTTGGCGTGTGTATGTATGAGTTAATATTTCCGTACTATTTCATTTTCTCCCATATTGTACACAAAGTTAAAGCAATAGTCCAGAAACATTGTCTACGTGGACAATATTTCTAGATCTTGAAATCGTATGGAAATATTAACTCATACATACACACGCCAAGTTAAAATATACTAGACTATAAATCGAGTTAAATAGATTATTCGATATTTTAATTTGAAAAAGATAGTTCTTATATGCAGTTACAAAAGATAAAATAAAAATGAAATAAAGCAAACAAAAAAATTAAACAAATTGAGGATTTCTTATTTAAATTTAAATAATAATAATAAACCTCTGTATGGTTTTTGTAATACTATACAATGATTTTGATGAATATTTTGTTTAAGTTACAAGAGATAAATGGCGAAGTTCAGTTTTGCACATAATGCACATGTGGACAACTGTTCTTCCACTTAATCAGAAAAATCGTGCTGCTTTTCTTAATTTTATACTGACTCTTATACGTTTAGAAAATATTAATATATAGAGTAGTTATACAATGAATATACAATTACATTTCCTAAGTTTAAAATGAGACATATAAAAACAAGCATAGACACTAAATTAAATTTGGTGACTAAATACGTTTTTTTTTTACAATTTTTTTTAAATTGGAGGGGTCGGGTTAAGTTCTACAGCTTAGGACAGATTTCGCAAATATAAATTCTAATTGTAAATTCTAACTCGAATTAATTTAATACAGGCAATTTATTATTATTATATAATTACCCTATTTACCCCTACTCGTCCTGGGGTGTATGTTATGCCGCGGGATATCCAATTATGATTTTAAACGACTACTTATACACCCAATTTTTTCTTCTAATCGACTTGTTTAGATTAACGTCCTGGCGGAGTTTAGCACTAGTTGTTCCCCCACTCAACTAGGACACATTCATATAGACAATTACGCAACGACTACTCTCTACGACATTGCCATCTGCCAGAGCTGGACACATTTGTATTTACAAATACCCCATAAGTATTTAAATACGGGATAGTATTTAAATACTGAGTATTTGAATACTTCTTGCAAGAAGTATTTGTATTTATACTTTTAAATAGTTTATCTGAAATCTTTACTACTTAGTATTTGTTAAAATGATCCTAAATGTATTTAAATATTTAAACTATTTAAATATAGTACAGTCCAGTGCTTCCCTGCAGATAAGAAACGATATAAAAACGAGCTCATTATTATCAACAAAACAAGCTGACGTAAAAACCCATAAAGATGAGCGAGTCAATTTGCGGACGAAATAGTACAGTACCGTAGTTAAAATTTGTATGTATTAGAATATACATATTTATAATAGTAGATCGTAATGCGCTGCTAAAATTGAACGACTGAGTTGTTGATCTAAATATTTCAAGTGCAGACCTGGGCGCAATTACTTTTGGGACTATTTTAATGGTATTTTAATGAGGTCGTAAATTTTTGTTGCTTTTTTTACATGCAGTGTAAATCTGAGCTCGACTATACCTTTACAGAAGGATTTAAATTCTTTCCCTATAGTATTCTAACACGTTTTTATTCTTTTAACTTTTTACACATAATTTTTTATATTTTCATACCCAAGACAATATGATGTTTTACTTTCTTATTGGGAATTATTACTACTTTACATTTTTTTTCATGTTAAAATTGAAAAGAAATCAATTTTTTTTGTCTCTGGTCTAGTTTTACGGATATAAGTAAAGATCTAATTCTCAACTAGAACTAATTAACTATGCATGTTTTGAAATAGTGTAGTAGAAGTTCATGAAACAAAAAATTCTGAAATATTTCAGTGTTATCAAAATATTATATTCTGTAGTATCAAACTGTCTGATTATTTTAACTATTTATTATTTAAATACTTTTATCTTTTGAAAATTTGACTCGAAATTTGTTGGTGCATGTAGAGTGCCATGACCGGAAAAAAATGCTTTTGGGCACATCAACAGATTTCTTAGAACATCCGCTATTTTATGGTAATGGAACCATTATGGTTCCATTTGAAAAAAATTAATTTTGTTCAGAATTGTTCAGGCCAAATATGGTGGCCCACGAAATAAACATTCTCACAATTTTATGCTCGTTTTGATTTTGCTGACATCACATAGGGTCCATTAGAAGTGTTTTTTTCTGGTCATTTCACTCTTCAACAAATTTCGAGTGAAATTTTTTTCACGGAGTCGAATTATCACTTATGGGGTATCACCGTACTCAGAATTTTTCAAGGATTCCAAAAACATAATAGTATACAGTTTGTTCCGTTAAAAATCAAAAGTTGATGTCATTTCCGGTGAAACGAGAAGTAGAAAAAAAATGACAGCTATGTCGCAAAGTGTCTTCTTGGTCATATAAAATATCTGCCAAATCTTTCATCATGAAGACCCCGGCCTTCTGATGCAATTCAGTGATCAAAATGTATCTGTTCGTGTTTGTAAGAAATCTGAGTAATTTGTTGTATAGTCTGTAATCTTTTGCACTACGAGTCTGAAATAAAATTCCAAGACACACAGGCATATGTCAGTGCCGGTCGAAATTCTACTTTATATAATGTTATCTTATTGTCTATAGACAGCTTGCATCGTCTATTTATTAGTGGATATATACTATTTAGAGGAGCGTATGTTCTATTGTGCGTATTCGTTATGTGAGGTCCAAAACTCGGCCTCTTGTGTAGAGTGACCCCTAGATATTTTTCCGAGTTTCATTCCTTAATTACCTTGTTATTGATTGTTACTTTTGTTATTGTCCTTATGTTCGTAAATTTTCTGTTGAATGTTATTGTCTCTGTCTTGTTCTAGTTTATTTGGATTTTATAGCGTACCGCCTATGCATTGAGCCACTGACATGGTAACATAACTTTAATTAATTTGCTTTTTTGGTTTCCGAAACGTGAATAAGAGCTGGGTTTTTAAAATAACAATTCTTTTCATGATAAATGCAATAATCTGGCGATACTGTTGTAGCATTAGGAAAATATCACACAAAGAAATGTATCTGCAGTTGTTTTAGTTTTTAATGGCATAGTAATAGCGGTGGAGTATACAGGGTGTTGCATCATGAGAGGGACATAGCTTAATAGGAGGTAGAGAATATCAGTGGTAACCGGAACCTCCCATAGAAATGTCTCATTGGGCCTTCATTACGAAGTTACAGGGTGCTAAATAATTTTTGGCCAAACCTGTTTTTTGTCATAACTTTGACAGGGAATGAAATAACGGATTCATATTTGGTACGGCTAATGTACTAACGAGCCCCAAGAGGTACATGTATAAAAAAAAATATATCCAGGTTCGGACTCACTATAATTTATGTTTCTTCTTTGCATCAATAAAACATCACCCTGTATATATTTTTTTGAAATTTCGATACGATATTCGAAAAGAGCAAGAAAAAACAAACAAAATGGCCTATTTCATTTTTTTGTTACACCTTCGTGGTTATTTAAATACGTTGTTAAATGTGCAAGAAAATGGATTACAGAACCCTATTAAATGAGAGGCACGTGAAATAAATAGTTTTATAACTAAAATTTGCAAAAATTCTATTGAGCCTAGGTGGTCTGGGTGAATCCTAATTCCGGCACGTTTTAAAGGTCCATTTTGGTAAAAAACTGTGGTCCTAATAAGTAATCGGGTATGAAATAACAAAATTTTTAATCAATCACAGTAGGCCTAAACAGTTGAATAATTGTTTGTTAGTAATTTAATGTGTCAATAATCCGCATTTAGTTAGTGAAAACTTGTGAAAATATTTTAACTATGCCAGTAAAATTTACAAACGTGGAATATGCTGACATAATATTCATCTATGGTTTCTGTAATGGAAATGGTAGGTCGGCGGAAAGAGAATATCGGCTGCGTTTTCCTGGTCGTCGATGCCCTAATCATAAAACCTTTAGTACGGTGTTCCAGTATGCAAGACAACACGGAAAGTTTCCTACTTCTGCAGTTGTGGAGCGTGTTTTACAACAAGGTGTGCAGGAACAAAACAATATTATAAACGTAGTTCAAGAAAACCCAAATATGAGCACTAGACGAATCAGTTTGGCAACTGGTATTCCTCATTGGCGAGTATGGAGAACCCTAAAAAAAGAACGTTACCATCCATATCATATCCAGCAGGTACAGCGTCTTCAACAAGGCGACGATATCCCCCGCCTGGCATTTTGTCATTGGTTGTCTAACCATCGCCCAGTCATTTACAGAACCTTATTTACGGATGAGGCACAATTTACAAGGGATGGAGTAAACAATTCACGAAATAATCATAAATGGGCACAGGAAAACCCACATGCGGTACGCCAACGCCGTTCGCAACACAGGTTTTCTGTAAATGTTTGGGTCGGACTTGTGAATAGACATTTGATAGGGCCACATTTTTTTGAAGAAAGATTGAATGGTGAAATTTACTTTGATTTTCTTCAAAACATTTTACCGAATATGTTAGAAAATATCGGTATAAGAGGCATGTTGTTTCAGCATGATGGGGCCCCATCACATTTTAACCTTCAAGTAAGAGAACACTTAAACAATGTGTATCCTAATAGATGGATTGGACGCGGGGGTCCACATGAATGGCCACCAAGATCTCCTAATTGTAACCCTTGTGATTACTTTTTATGGGGCCACTTAAAAAACGAGGTTTATAGCATTGAAATTGAAAGAAGACAACATTTAATCCAGCGCATCGTTACAACCTGCGACGAAATACGGAATAATCCAGAAATGATACGTCGAGCAATTGGTGACTTTTCTAAACGCGCAAGAAAATGCACAGAATGTGGGGGAGGACATTTTGAAAATTTACTTTAGTGTCAATTACGTTTTATTTTTAAACACATTTAGTTATTGTTTTGTTATTTATTGTTAATTGAATGGAAAATATTTTATTTATTTAGATTTTAGTTTGTTCTCTTTTCCAATTTTTATTAAGTATAAAATGTTGATGATTTTCTTGATCAAAGTAACTGGTTGCTTAGGCCTAAATGGTTTAAATTATCTGTCACTTTTATTCTTTGAACAAGCCTACTGTGATTGATTAAAAATTTTGTTATTTCATACCCGATTACTTATTAGGACCACAGTTTTTTACCAAAATGGACCTTTAAAACGTGCCGGAATTAGGATTCACCCAGACCACCTAGGCTCAATAGAATTTTTGCAAATTTTAGTTATAAAACTATTTATTTCACGTGCCGCTCATTTAATAGGGTTCTGTAATCCATTTTCTTGCACATTTAACAACGTATTTAAATAACCACGAAGGTGTAACAAAAAAATGAAATAGGCCATTTTGTTTGTTTTTTCTTGCTCTTTTCGAATATCGTATCGAAATTTCAAAAAAATATATACAGGGTGATGTTTTATTGATGCAAAGAAGAAACATAAATTATAGTGAGTCCGGACCTGGATATATTTTTTTTTATACATGTACCTCTTAGGGCTCGTTAGTACATTAGCCGTACCAAATATGAATCCGTTATTTCATTCCCTGTCAAAGTTATGACAAAAAACAGGTTTGGCCAAAAATTATTTAACACCCTGTAACTTGGTAATGAAGGCCCAATGAGACATTTCTATGGGAGGTTCCGGTTACCACTGATGTTCTCTACCTCCTATTAAGCTATGTCCCTCTCATGATGCAACACCCCGTATAAGACGAAATAGAATAAGCAGGTTTTTTATACATATTATATTTATCGTCAACTTATTTCCGTGAATGAGGCATATCATCGACATTGTAGACGAGCTACCCCCAATCTGGAATTCTTCTAAATTTCTTCTCTGTCGAAGAGTAGGGATTTTTTACTTACTTGTGCAACATTTAATGAATAAGGACCGGTTGCTTACGTCCCTTCCGAAGAATGGTATATCCACTACGCAATCCTTGTCTAAAATTGCATAGTTTCTTTATATACATTGATATACAAGCCGTTAGAAGATGGGGAGAGATAACTGTATTCCCTTAGCAGTCACTCACTCAAGCATTAACCGCAATTAGCTGTTACGGGTGTAATAAAAACAGAAACCGATTTTAAAAACATTTAAATGTTTATTTTATGGGAGAATTTTAAAACATTGCAATTAAAAAAATAATTTTTAACATAATAATAAAATTTTATATACCACAATTATACCTAATAAATTAACTTATTTAAAAAAAATTGCAACACTTATAAGAAAACTTCAATAAACTGACGAAGAGCAACGGCTAAAACCGTTGAGTGATAAATAAATCCTTTATCACTCAACGCTAAACCAAACAGTTTGCAGCTTTCTTCGGTATGTCGCTGCTTCCACCCATCATTTACGCGTGATCAAAGTAGATCAGTCACATCTGTACTGTGTAAGAATGAATAGCAAACCTGAATAAAGGATTTTATTACTACTATTATTATGTCAACAGGTATTATACAACTTATACGTATAGATTACAATGTAACAAAATGTAACTATATATAAAATACATCTTACGTAGCTGTAAAAGCATCACAATGAAAGAATTACAGCTTTCATATGCCCTGTTGAACAAAGCAAGACACAACATGTAATTACCGTATTAAGCCATTTATTTAGAAAATTAGACTGTCCAGCCGGATTTATAGTGCATAAAATTATACAAATTGCTGTCATATTTAAATAATAACAGTGATCTACGGAGCGGCAAATTAAAAATGAAATATTAAATGCAACAAAATAAAAGCTTGGTTGCGACGCGAGTAGTTCAGCGTGAACATTTTTCGTTTAGTTGTAAAATTTGCGCGCCAGGTGGCACCGGCAGTCGGATGGACCGAGAGTAGTATCTAAAAAATTTAAAATACGAGTTAAATAATAGCAAATCTTTAAGCACTGATATTTTAATCATTCTTATAAATTGAACATAAAAATGGTAATTATATTTATACGAGGGTTTTGGTTTAAAATTTTTTTGATCATTTAAAGCACTTGCTTTGACTACTAGATATAAGAATTTTAAAAAGTCAACGTAAATATGGGCTGGTATTAAAGCGGATTTTGAAGGTGTTACTTCCTTTCCCCTATTGTTTATTTTTGGTAAACAAATGAGGCAACATATGCAAACGACTAGCTGGTTTTAGCCGGAGCAAAGAGTCGTCGATTTGGAGCACTTGTAAGAGAAGTAAATCTTACCCTCTTTGGATGTATGACAAAAGACAAATTTTTGTTTTGTTCGAGAAAAGGAGACAATAAAAAAAATTGATATTGTGTGGGCACCATCTATATTAAATTATTAGTTGAGTTCTTTCTTTTTCCCGTAAACCAGTCTCCTATAGACGAGACCGAAATTATTGGCAAAGGAAATAAAAATATGAATAAAATGAATGGTAAAATATATTACACAAATAAATAAATTTTATAATATGATGCTACATATAAAATAATAAAAATTGATTTCCACAATAAATCCTTGAAAAATATGTAACTTTAGGTGAAATCTTGTTAATAAAATTGTATCAATGAAAAAGCAGTAATTTTAATATAAAAAATGAATTTGATACCATTCTCCTGGATTTCTAGTCGGTACAGATGAAAATGGAAAGCTCTGGTACTGCACTTCAGGACCCCATTGTCTGGTATGTATAAAGCACCCAATCTAAATTATTTGGTAATTTATCCTTGCGAGAAGGCGTTTGATTCCAATGAATTGATGTGTAAAGATTGCTTAATAAGAGTTTGCTTAATAAGTAACAGAACTCAATACGTAAAAATAAATAATTCGGAGAAATAACTGTGATATAGATGTACCTAAATGCATAGAGGTAGATAAACGCATAAAAATAAATTTTACATAGAAATAAATTAATTTGAATAAAACAAATTAAAGATGATTTGCAAACTATAAATTGCAAAGAAAGAAAGAGAAAAATATTTTATTACCATGTGGTAACATGTAGTACTTTAATTACTTTAATTAATTAAAAAATGAATTAAAAAAATTGAAACTGTAATAAGAACAAAATTGAAAATTATTGAAATTTAAGTTACTAATAAATAAAATTCACCTGATTGTGTTAAACAGACGAAATGTGGATATGATTGTAATGTAAATTACTGGGACTCACAGTGAATGATTGAAATTGTAAATCAGATCAAAATCGGCAGGCAAATGATCTCTTGGTGATTTTAACTAATAAGGTAAACTTTGTTATATTACAATCTACGATATAATACCAATATACAAACTTGAAAAATATAGTTTTTCTAATAAAATGGAAACCTGTAAAATAGTACAGGTGGTGCCATCTGTCGATGGCACAATTGAAACTGTGACAGGTATACAATCGATAAAAGGAATCTTTAATCAAGAATAGTTTGACATTAGTTGCATATCACAGATTAAATAGTTACTTTGCATTTGTATACATAACCAAAAATACGAACTGTCCTAATAAAGTAAATCGGTTACAAACTATTTTGTGAGAATTCAGTAAATATATTACATCATATAGGATATACTATATAACAGATGAATGGGAATGTTTCACAGGTAAGAAAAATAACCACATATGCATAGTAACAAAGTATAAAAATGAAATAAAAATGCATGTAAATGTTTTTGTAGCTTGTCATCGACAATGGGTTTTGAAGAACTGTAACAGAGATACATAATAGTGTTAAAAAACATGGCTGAGTTTCTAAGATACAAAAATAGGTACATAAAACAATGTGAAATAATTTAGCAGTTATACAATGAAAATTTCTGATAGTTGAAACAGTCTCACTTACAAAAACCGAATCAAAATGCTATACAGATCGTGCTAAATATAAATAAAAGATGACTTTCCCCACTTTCTTTATTTAAATTCATACAACTTTAGTAATATTATATTGAAATAAATACTATCATTGAAATTTAATCCATTAGTTACATGAATAATAAAAAAATTTGAAGATAATTAAAAATATTGAAAAATTCGTGATTCGAAAAGTACTTAATTTTTTTTCCTCAATTTTAAGCGGTTTCCTGAACAATGGTTAAAATGAGCCCGGATAGAATATTTAAATAAAAAAACCACGAACACGTCTGGTCGATAGACGAGTGGGTTAAGGCGCGAGGTGGCAATCGCGATTAATCACACGGACATCGCACCACCGGGTTCGAATTATGGCTCCGGCACTGTCGGAGGAAATGGTTGTATGTCCGCGTTTTTTCAATATGTAACCCCCTTCTACACAAGCCCTGGTTTCTGGAATTGGGGGTTGTCTAATTTCTGTGGTGTTTATTTATTTATTTAAAAAAAAGTTTTCCGTGGAAAATTTTGTTTTTTTTTCGAAAAATGTAAATATCTCGGAAACTACTTGTTTCCCAGACTCTAAAAAATCATGCTTATTCAATACAAAAAAGGTATACTTTCACATAATTTCATGTAAATTGAATTATTTTTACGATAAAAAAAAATAAGTAGCCAATAAATCGGTTTTCCCCCATTTTCTCGAAAAGTGTGAGGTTGAAAAATACCTTATATAAAAGTTTTAGATTTTTTTATTATCTACAACCTTTGTAACGGACATTATCCGGTAAGAGGTCACGTTTCGTCGAAAATCACAAAAACTTTGAACTCCTAAACAGCAACCCTATTTCACAATTTCACTTTATCTCGTGTTTAATTTTTGCTTTATCTCTTAGTTATAAACTTAACTATATATTTTCCGGCTGGTCTTTACCTGTTCATATTTTTTTTTTTTTTTCGAAAAGATATTGGCACCAGCCTAACATTAATTTTACGTACGGAAACGCTGAAGGGTTATGCACATAGTTAGATACTAATAAGTTTTGTATATTATCTGCCACTAATTTGCGATAAAAATTTTCTGTTGCTATCTATTTCCATATTATGTAAATTCCCCTTCTCTATATCTATTAAATTTCTTGAGAAAACCGTTTAGTTTTAGTTTTGTATTTAAAAATATGTTTATTTTTCTCGGTAGCTTGTAGTTATAGTAACTAAAAATAGAAAATTGAAATATAGATAATATAGATATTATGGAAATATATTGGGTTATCATGTTAAAATATAGGTTAGATGAGTTCCTGTGACCTTACTCTCTGTTTTATACACCTTTTTACCGTTGCCTTGTGAGTGTTGTGCTTAAAGTCCTCATGAAGGGCACATTGATATAAAATGTAAGTTAGGAATTCTGACGAGAATTTGGTTTAATATTCAACTGGGTTAACATTATATATTTTATAGAAAACATCGTAGAGTGGCGACATCCAAGACCGTTACTGCGAGGGAAAAACGATAAGAATATCTATTCTATTACACCATTTTATAAAGGTTAACGCTGTATAATTAAAAGTTAACATTATTATGGCAGTATTAATGAAGCATCTATATACCCAATCAATCATCTTTAAAAGCTTCAATAACTAAATGAATTAAAATTTATTCAGTGCAGGCACCTAATATTTTCTAATAGCTTTAAAATTGTGGCGATCAAATTCAAAGTTTTTTATTTCTTCTTCTTCTTTCTTTTTAAGTGCAAATAAAACTAATTACTGCTACTTATGTTAAATGGCAAAAGCTTCATTAATTGAAAATACGAACGATTTAGACATAAATCACCGGCTCCTCCGCCATTTTCTAGATGAAGCTAGTTTATTTATTTTAAAACTAATTTGATTTATTTTAAATTATTGGATGTGGTAATGTCGCATGAATTGGCTATAAAACTTTATATACTACATTTTGAATTTTTGTTTTCTAAAAATAGCTAAATATACAATGTGCCGCACTTAAAAGTGTAACGTCCTTATAATTTTTTTTTTCGATTTGACTCAAGTTATACTCCAATATCGTCGCCTTGGTTGTGAAAGGTCCTAATCCACAAAATCTTCATTTTTGAGTTATGACTGTATACGTGTAATAAAAGGTTTAAATTTTATATTGGTGAACAAATTAAAGCCACTGATACATTTTTCAGTTAGTTATAGAACATTTGTGAATAGTTCTAAGTAGCAATTTCTCATAGTGAATAATCTCAAGCTGGTTAGAACTGTTCACCATTAAAATCTATTCTAAGAAGACAATAATAGTGTATTAGTGAATAGTTATAATCCACAGTATGCAAATCTGAACATGCCTAAATTCATTAGAAACCATCAGTAGAAAATAGACCATTGTGGTGTAGAGTGCTATAAATAATGAGTTCAAGGAGTAAATTAATGGTTCAACTGGCCAAAAAACAAAAAATAGATCATAAACACAAATATTGATCCAGTAGATGAAAATCAGTCGATGTATTCAACTTTGACTTTTGTGCCATTGAGTAAGTTTAGTTTAATTTAAATTTAAATAATAATTAACCATGATTAAACTTAAAATGATTTCGGGTAAATGTAGCCTGTGTATAAATTAAACTTACCTATTTTCTAAAAAAAAAATTCTGTATTTTAGGTGAAGCTGAATTAGGTGGAAATAAGAATGCTACAAATAATTGGCCTCATGAAAATATTGATGATAATCAGATGATTTATTCAACTCTGAGTCCTATGCCAATGAGTAAGTTTAGTATAATGATTATAAATAATCGATTAATAATCGTAAATAATAAGAAATAAGTTTAAAATGCGTTTGGGTAGGTGTTTTTGTGTGTGTGTGTGTGTAAATTGTTTAAACTATTTTTTCAAATCTTTTTATGCATTTTAGGTGAAATTGCGGTGTTGGGAGAAAATAGAAATAATATTGATGATCCATCTATAGGTTTTGTTAACACAGGTAGTTGCGACCATGGGATGCTTTTAATTACATTGGACAAATCTGCTACTGGTAAGCGGATGCATTTTAATTGATATGTCATAGGTGGCTTAAAATCACAATTTCTACAAATACTTAGAAAAATAGTATGTAAAATATTTCCAAATTATGTGAACTTTTTTTTCAGGTGAAAATCTATTGACCGGAAATGTACCTAATCCTGAGCCATCTACAAGTTACGACAGGTCTAATGATGAAAGTAACGTTGAGAATTCTATATTTAGTGATGATGATTTTAGCTACAAACCATTCAATAGTGATGTTGAAGAATCTTCAGAGTCTGAAAACGAATCTTTAGAAAACGGAGAATCAGGGAGATTTAATAATTATTCTAAAGTTGATTTAAATAATAAACAAACTGAAGACAACGTCCAGCTGGCGAATAATAATGTTCAATTACCGAATTCAGTAACTTTGAAAAAAGAGTATACTCGAAAGAAAAAGAGAGACCCAGCAACATGGAAACGAAATATTCAAAAAACATTCAGATTAGAAGGAAAAGAATACTAACTCAAAAAGGAAAACATAAATCAGCTAAACGTATAGAAGATATTGGTTGTCGTTTTCGTTATAAATACCGAGATTTTTTTTCCAAAGAACAGCGCGAAAATATTTTTGCAAGTTTTCTTGAGCTTAAAACTCAATAACTAAGATGGAATTTTATCGCAAAACATGTGAACTGTATTCCAAAAAAACGTTGTTATAGTGAAAACAATGATAGACGAGCCAAGACATATGTTTACAAGTTAACTTCAAATCAAGAATCTCGCCAAGTATGCCAGAAATTTTTTTTAGCCACCCTTAACATTTCAAGTAGAACAGTTAAGACTGCCATTAGTAAGCAGAGTAATACTGGAATAACCAAACCAGATATGCGCGGAAAAAAAAGTCCACCCCAAAAGAAAACCGAGCAAGTCAAAAATATTATCAGACAGCATATCAAATATATTCCTGTAGTTTCCTCGCATTACTGTCGAAGCACTACAAAAAGAAAATATCTTCCGTCTGGTTTGTCTGAAAATAGACTGCACGATGACTATAAGCTTTACTGTCAGGAAGTTAACATAGTTCCGGAAAAATTGAGCTATTATAAACACATTTTTACAACTGAGTTCAATTTGGAATTTCACCGCCCGAAAAAGATCAGTGCGATTTTTGCACAAAATTTAAGAATTTGGATGCAGATGGTAAATTGGGTCTACAGGAAGATTACGACCTACATTTAACAAGAAAACAAGAAGCCAGAGACAAGGAAAGTGCAAAAACAAACAATTCCTTTGCCTGTTTTACGATGGACATGGAAAAAGTTCTTGTAACACCATCCCTAAATGTTGGTAAATTGTATTACAGCCAAAAGTTAAAGACTTTTAACTTTACATTTTACAATCTAGCAAATTCTGAGGCTACCAGTTATATGCGGCATGAAGGCACAGGTAAAAAGGGATCTTCAGAAATTGCCACTTGCTTGTGGAGACTTTTGGCAGAACTTGACCCTTGTGTAAAAGAGGTAACATTTTATTCTGACACTGTATCTGGACAAAACAGAAATTGCATAAACGCATCCATGTTTCTTAGAGCAGTTTCGCTATTACCAGTAAATATAATCAATCCAAAATATATGGAGTCTGGCCATTCTGAAATGGAATGCGTTCACTCCAGTATTGAAACCAGAGGCAACAAGATCGACGTTTTCACACCTGATAGCTGATATACCATTGTCCGGACTGCAAAAACAAAGAAACCGTATTATAAAGTTGTTGAGCTCATTTTTACTGAGTTTTTGAACTATAAAGGTTTTTCTTCATCGGTGATTAAAAACCGAAATAAAAATGAAAATAACGAAAAGGTTAGTTGGCTCAAAATCAAGTGGTTACAATATAGAAAGGAAGATCCTACTCGTATTTTTTATAAAGAAAGACTTTCTGACTCAGACTTTAAATCTATTATTTTAAAAAAGATTACTACAAGAACTACTACCTGCTCATTAGGAGATGATATCAAGCCGCTTTATACTGGTCCCTTGCCAATAGAGAAAAGAAAGTTAGATAGCTTACTTCAACTTTGCAGCTCTAATGTTATTCCTGAAACATACCACCAGTTCTACAAAAATTTAAAATACTCCACTGAAGTCCCTCTTAGTTCCTCAGAAGATGAGATCGATGACTAGTTTAACGTCTAATTTTTGTTTAATTTTTGACTGATAGGTTAATATAGTTGTTTTAGCAAGTATTATTTCCGATAACTATGGTGATCCATCATTGCAATTAATTGCTAAGTGATTAACTTTTATTAAATTCTAAACCATAAACAGTGCTTAGCCACAAAATTCGTGGTGAATTATTTTTAGTGAACAGTTCTAAACCACACAATTTTTACTATTATAATAATTTTGATCTTTTTATAAGGAAAACATTTATAGTTTATGTTTTAATAATAATAAAAGGTTGCAAAAACTTTAAGACTTTTTTTAATTTTCTTAAAATGAAAAATAAGAGTTTTGAACAGAACAGACGAACTTACATTGCAATTTTACTCAGAACTTATGTGATGTGAATTAAAACTTTTCACCACCAAAGCGACGATATAGAACAAAGCTGGATATACTTTTGGCAAAAAAAATTATTGGCTACGTACAAATGCAAAGCGATTTACAATACCAAAATACACTGAAAATCAAAAATCATAATATTTACGCATTTCTTATCGGAAAACTTTATTAATGAATGTTCTTCAGAATTGTCTGAAAACTTTAAGGATAAAAATGTCTCCAAAATTAAAAAATATTGAACTTCAACAATGTCAGTCTGGAAATATCAGTAGAGTACTTCTTTATTTTTCTTTTCAATTAAAATAATAAAATATAGCAACTCATTAATTTTAAAACAATAAAAATAAAATTAAAATCAATACCACATAGCAAAGGAATTTAAGTAAAAAATTGGTCCACCACAACTCGGACAAACTCTGCCGAAAATAAAATTTTCATTAAGTGTAAAAAAGTAGTTTGCTTAAAACTCCATCTTATATCTTCTAACTTTTAAAATTCCTTGTATAATTTATGTTAAGACAACTGTGTATGTTTTCCTAAGACAAACAACACCTCTTTCTTATAAAAAATGACTATTTCTCGACAAATCAAAAATACGAACGTTTACAAGAGTGCTGTACCCCATCCAGTCTGTATAAGAATGATTTTATGCACCGTAAAATTAGTATAGCAGTATTCTTCATCATCTGAAGAAACCACTTTGTGATGAAACAATTGTTATGTTAAAGAAATAAAGTGAAAGCAAAAACCTATTACGTTTTTCATTAATCCCTCATTATGAATTTTCCAATAACGACCCAATTCTATTCATCATTTATATATGTCTATTTATTTAAAAATATTAAAACCTCCTGGGATAATTTTGGTGATTTATTAAGAGCTCAGCAAAAGATCTGAGACGATCTTTCATTACTTGTTATTTTGCATACTTGTCGCTTAGTTTAACGCCAATCCTCTGATTCGACTTACTATAATGTACTATAATGAGATATAAAAAAATATGTTCGACAAAGACAATTCTACCGAAGGACAAGTAGAGCAGTACTTTTATCGACAATGCACTTGAATAAATATTTTACATTAAGCATGTAGGTCACATGGTATTCTAATAATTTTAATAATACAGCTAGAGATTCAATTGTATTGGATTTTTTATGACTTTAGTTTATCGAAATTCCTAGAAGTAAATATTATTTTGAGCCTAAAAGTGCTCAAAATGGGTTGTTCATTTGATATATACAGGGTTCATGGTGGATGGAGTATTAGTAGTATATGGAGTATATTTTGAGAATTTGGGTACCAAGGTAACAAAGTATGTTCTGTCAGCCTAAAATATTATGAACAGCGCGGCGTTACCAATTGTGGGTAAAACTGCAACATCTTCGTTATTTTAAATGGAACATCCTGTATGTTTTTCTATTTTTAGAATCCACACCCAACTCTGAGTAAAACATTCCTATACCTATCTTAAGCCGTTTCAGAGATATTAATTAATTTATTAAGCAAAATCTGGCTTCAAATAAATCGTATTATCTGCCTACAAAAAAACAATCATAATCCGAACTATCGGTTACAATTAGGCAAGACCTAAGTACTTTTCATGGTGTAGGAAATATAAATAAATTAATCATAAAAATGGCCCAAAGTAATTTCTTTAATGGAACCTCCCGTATGTTATTACTAATTGAGAAAGGTGACACATTTTGCTATGCAGATATGTATAGTATATTTATACTCAATTCGCAGTATTTTCTATTTAAAAGAATTTACTTTGAAGTACATATACCTTGTTCTCTTATAGCATGTAGGCTGTGAAATATTTTGTTTCGGCGGAACTTGTACAAATTATAATGAGAAATGCCCGAATTTACCACAGGTGAATAACAGAAAATTCATACTATTTCAGAATAATTTTATATATTTTGATTTATTTCCGAAAGCTGTAAAAAATTTACCCAGGACTGTGACTTCTGATGAAGTAAATTAAATTAATTTTTTAACATATTTTTATGCAAATCCTCAATATTCCATACGCAGTGCGGTACAGGATCATATTCATCAGTTCGAAGGATATTGGCAAACCATAAGATACATGATTATAGGTTTATAAGAGTTCAAGCTCTACTACAGCTTCAAGATGGTCTACAGAGGGTAGATTGTTTTGAAATGTTCTTGATCGCGTACTGAGGAGGATGCCATTTAAAAAAAAAATCATATAGACCGACGAATCCAAATTTTCACGGGAAGCTATTTATAATCGACGAAATAAAACATTTTTGCGCTGCTGAAAACCGTTAATTACTAGAGTTTGTATTTCAAGTGTCTATTCTCATGCAGTTAAATGTCTGGATGTTAATGGCCAACACTTTCGATATTTATTGAAGTAGTATTTAGAATTAGTCTTTTGCGTAATTATATTTTGTTCATTCAATTACGTAATAATTACTTCTTGCGGGTTTTATCGCATTTTCATTTTGTTTTTTATTATGATTATAACACTGCCCGTAGATAATAAATGGATTCGTTAGAACTGTAGTATATATGTACTTCTAAGGCATATTTATAAATAAATGCTTATAGGTACACTATAAATATCTGAATAGCAAAATGTATCAGCTTTCCGAATCAGTAATAATATCCAGGGCGTTTCATCAAAAAAATACTTTGTACAATTTTTAAAGAAAGTTATCTCTAATGTATCCCATATACTACTACCAAGGTTTAGCCACAGTATGAAAAGTCCTCAAGCTTTACTTAACGGTAACCGATAACTCAGCTTATGATTGTTTATTTGGTAGGCAGATAACAAGATTTATTAGAAGTCAGATTTTGCTTAATTAATCTGGAAATTAATTAATATCTCTGAAACGGTTTAAGATAGGTATAAGAATATATTATTTAGAACTGGGTGTAGACTCTAAAATAACAAGATGTTCCATATAAAATAACGAAGATGTTGCCAATTTCACCTACAATTGGCAACACCGTGCTGTCGTAATATTTTAGGCTGCCAGGAAGTGCTTTGTTACCTTGGCACCCAAGTTTTTAAAAGGATATGTTTACCAGTTCACCATGTACTTCAAAAAGTCCGTGCTATTATTTATTGACTTTCTTTCTACTTAGTAATTATTAATAATCAGTAGTACAATGCTATTTTAATCACACAGCACTGATTGCATTTATTACAACTTTTATTGATGTGTGTACCTACTAGTAGTATGTTTGTGATTTGAAATTTTAAAATAGAAATTGATCGGGAAGTTCCTATTAATCTGGTAGGGTCCGGTGAGACTTTTCTCACAATTCCACCGGTCCAGACCGGCACTGTAACAATTTTTTATATAAAATAATGTATGATAGTAAAATAGGAAAACAAATCATCTTATATATTACTCACAATGGACCAGTCGGTATCAAAAATTAATTAAGATTAAGAATCGTTTTAGATTAAAAAACATTTTATCACGATTTAGAACAGCCTCTAATGCAGTTACTTGATGTTATTGGGCAATGCAGTAAGAGCATATTGTATAACAGGTGTGGAAACTAGGCTTTTACGTACGTGTGTAAAATTGCAAGACGAGCTGAGCTCATCTGAATGGCAGCAAAAGTCTTTTGTTGCCGCTCACGAGCTTTGAGTGGCAGCAAAAGTCTATTACTAGTGAAGAAAAAATATAGTATAGTATATATTTAGTCCATATTCGACGTTAGAATAAAAAACAGCATATTATAATATGTGGAGTAAAGTGTACTTTTGTGTCTCGGCTGTTTTGTCACTTACATCCTCGGCCCACAAAAATGTCACTTTCACACCATATAAAACTTTAATATTATTAATGAATAGCTGACTTTACGTGACAAATTTACAGACGCATACGTATTATGCCGTATTCTTGATAACGGAAAAACAAAGATTTTATTTTAGTTTTTTGAGCGTTCCGCTATTCAAATTTTGAATAATGTGCCGTCTGTAAGGGAAAAAGTTGCAAAAGTTTTGTAGAAATGAATTTAAGAATGGTGGAGTTACCATTTTCCACAAAAACTCTCTCAATGATTTTATCAGAGAAATTCCTCATTTATGTAATTATGCCGTAGAAAAAAGTTTTGAAATTGCAGGCATTGAGATGAAGAAAAAATGCATTAAACATAAAAATATTAGCAATGTACAGATCACCATCAAGAAATTTAGATTCATTTTTTTTATAAATTAGAGCTGGTCTTTAAAGAGATAGCAGCAGATGGCTCAGTTCTAATAGTATGTGGTGATTTGAACATTGATTTTCTGTCTAATGATTTTGCAAAATATGAGTTATCTGATCTATTTAATTCCTACAATATTAATTTTCATAGCATTGTACCAACTAGATATGCATTAAATTCGTCAAGTTGTATTGACTACATGTGTTCCAATTTACCTGATAGAAATATTAAGTGTGAAACAAAGCTAAACGGTCTATCAGATCATACGTGTCAGATTTTTCAGTTTGTATCAGATTTAGATACTTGCTCGCATCGTCTAAGGAATGCAAGATTGTTTACCAAAATTAATTTCAACAATCTTTCTCATTATATCAGTAAGGAGTCGTGGCTTGATGTTTACAGTACTAGGTCAATGAAGGTATTTATGAGTGATTTATTATATTATATTAATCTCAGTTTTCCCTTTACTGCTATTAATTCTGGAAAGACATAGGACTGGTTAACTTTAGGAATAAGGAAATTCTCTGAAAAACTTAAACTTCTGCACAAGATTATCACTCAAACTAATAACATGGATGATATTAATTATTATAAACGTTACAAAAAAGTTTATCGTAAAGTTACAAAAGCAGCGAAACGATTATGCAATACCATATATTTAAACTCGACCAATAAATCGAGAGCTAATTGGGCAATTATTAACAATAATTTAAATAGTAAACAAAATATCAAGGAGGAGGAGGAGTATGTATACTTATTAACAATAATATTGAAAGCAACGCTGAAATAATTGCTAATAATTTCAACAAATACTTCACTGATACTCCCAAAACATTATTTTCAAAAAATTCCAATAATACAACTGCTAACAGCCATGAGTTTAAGTAACATAAAAATTATCCAACCATATTCATAGAACCTGCAACTGAAAATGAAATTTTTAATATTATAATGTCATTAAAGAACTCAAATTCATCAGGGGTTGATAATGTTAGTCCTAATATTCTCAAATCCGTTGCACGCTTCATAGAAGGACCATTGACATATCTAATTAATTGGTCTCTAAATATTGGAATTTTTCCGGACGCTTTAAAAATTGTCAAAATTGTGCCACTTTATAAAAAGGGAAATCAATCTTGTGTTGAAAACTACTGTCCCATATCGATGTTATCGGCCATCTCTAAAATTCTAGAAAAAGTGGTATTTTATAGAATGAAAAGTTTTTTAAATACGTATAATATATTAAATATGACTAGGCATGGTTTTAGAGAGGGTAGATCGACACAGACAACTATACTAGGCTTCCTGAAGAGTCTATATGAGAATTTAGATAACAACAAGAAATGTTTGGGTCTATTTATGGACTTAAGTAAAGCATATGATCTTGTTGATCACGCTTTACTTATAAAGAAACTTGAAAATTATGGTTTTAGAAGAAGGCTGGGAGACTGGTTATGGTCATATCTATCCGATCGAAAGCAGTTGGAAATTGATGGCACGAGATCAAATGTACTAGAAGTAACCTGTGGCGTACCTCAAGGTTCATACTTGGGGCCGTTCCTTTTTATTGTTCTTGTAAATGACTTTCCCAACAATGTCAATTGCACTGACCTAACCATGTTTGCTGACGACAATTCGTATTTGAACACGGATTTGAGAATACAGGGTTTGGTTTCTGATATGCAGGAGAAGTTAAACAGTTTTGTGTTATGGTTTATTAATAATAAATTACTCATAAATGCCAGTAAAACAGTTTCTATACAATCTATTGAACAGGTGCATTCAACAAAGTTTTTAGGCGTTTATATAGACAGTACATTAAACTGGGAAATACATATAGGCAATCTGTGTGAAAAACTTTCATCCGTTTGCTATGCACTGTACAGACTAAATCAGGTTCCAAGCATAAATGTTGTGCTATCATATTTCTATGCTCTATTGTATTCTCGGATAACACAAATTTTTTGGCGTTCTTCACATTTTGCTGTAAGAGTTTTTAAGATGCAGAAAAAAGCCATCTGTAATACAGCAGGAGTGTCGGTGTTAACTTCTTGTAGAGATTTATTTAAATCATATCAAGTGCTAACTCTGGCTTCTTTATATGTATTAGAAACAGTATGTTTTGTGAAACAAAATATAACTGGGTTCTTAAGAAACAATTTCCACCATAATTATGACACCAGAGGCCAGGATAAACTTCTATTACCCTTACGTTCTCTTACTCATTATGATAGAAACCCATATTACATCGGTATCTGGCTATATAATAAACTTCCCGATTCCATAAAAGATATAAATAGCAAAATTGTTTTTAAGAAGAAAGCTAAAAAACTGCTGTTAGATGGAAATTTCTACACTGTAGATGATTAAACTTAAACACCTGTTACAAATAGTTTTTAATGTGTATTGTTATATTTTATACATTTTTTATCTAGTCATGTTTCTTGTGTTAAGTATTTTTTGTATAAGAAACTATTAGTTGTAAAGTGTCTATGACACTATTTCGATCACGTCTGTCACTTGGACAAGACTAATGTCTTGTAACTCTTGGTCATAAAGTCAATAAATATTATTATTATTATTATTATTGATAGCGAAGAGGATACTCCTAAAGAAATTGCAGAAATACATAATAATGATAATTCTTTTTGATTATTTTAAATAGCTTAAATAAGAAAATTAAAAAATTCCTAAAACTAAGCTAGAGTTCTTTAAACAAAGGGTCAGCAAAATGTCAAATTGTAAAAAAAACGTAAAATTTTAACAAACTGACAGATTTCACTTTACCGCACGCGTGTGGTAACTACTACTCTACCACACGTGTGCGGTAAAGTGAAATCTGTCAGTTTGTCACGTTTGGTAGAGTGGTAGTTACCACACGCAAATTAGTGCGGTAAAAATTTTACTGTGTGATGCCCTGCACCATCACATGTTTTTGAAAGCTGTGAAAATATCACAATTACAGGTAGAATATATTATATCAATTGGCAATATTTCCTGCTATTTTGCTGCAAATTTGAAATTCTAATTTTGAACTTTCATGTTAACAAGATAGGGACTTATAACCAATTTTAGTCTGGTTATTACAAGCTTACCTATCTAAAAACAGATAAGGTAATAGAGTTTTATTAATTAGTTGTTACGCCGCTGGCTGGTCACATTTTTATTCATTCATAACTAATAGCATAACCGGCATAATACCTAATAACAATGAGAATAACTAAACGTAGTTTAAAAGGAATAGAAATAAATGATTCCTTGTCGAAAATATAAATAAACAAATTATCATGCGTAACGTGCCGTTGGTATTGTTTACAAATGAATTGATAATTATAAATTTATAACAGTAGACACACTATAGACATGAGGGAATGCGTCCTTTGCAAGGACTTTTAATGTTTACTTAATAAAGACATGATAGAATGTCAGGTTTTCTTGCCAGTTTGTCTCACGCTACATAATAATGATATACATTTTCTTGACGTCAGTAGGTTTTCTAGAAATTAATTGTTATTCATCCTTGAAGCTATCTACAACCTTGAACCTTCAGACTAAAATTTTTAATTTTTATGTTATACCACGTTACCGTTAATATTACAGCCGATATTGATGAACCAAGCCATTAGGTATTGTGAATGCTTACAAGAAACACCTTATCATTAGGTAAAATCAAATTTAATCCAAACCGAATCGCTTCTGATCATATTGTTATGTCTCGCCCTTTAACGGAGAGAGGTATAATCAATCCTAGGCAGCAGAGTGAAGGAAGCTTGCCTAGTTGGGTACCGGTAAAGCGGAGCCATCCCTGAGCCAACTGACGAACTACCAATGCCAGTGGGAAGATGCTAAACGGACTAGAAAGATCTCAAGTCATAGATTAGAAAGATAAAGAATACAGCGCCACAGATATATAAGGAATGGATCCCGTGCACGGAGAGCAGTTTTATATTCGATGAACAAGTGAACAGATAAAATAAGAATAATAATAAGCTGTGAATTATATTAGTGTCTATAGTTGAACATAGTGTGTTGTAATAACGACTAAGTTATTGTTATTGTCATTATCTGTGGTGTATTTATTTATTTATTTATTTATTATTTAATTAAGTATTAAATAAAGTAGTGGTTAGTGAAAATTCGTGTTGCAATTATTTGAACTTTGAAAGTTTACTGGAGATTGTAAACACGCAACAATATCTAAACACTAGAAAGAATTCATCTAGTATTCCCCATCATTGTCGATAGCCGGTTTGGTTAAGGTGCGAGGCAGCAATCCCGATTATTCACAAGGGTATCGCGCGACCGGGTTCGAATCCCGGTTCCGGCACTGGAACTGTCTAATGAAATAGTTGTACATCTGCGGTTTTTTTTTCAATGTGTAACCCCCTTCCGCACAAGCCTCTGGCTTCTGTAATTGGGGGTTGTCTAATTTCTGTGGCGTTTATTTATTATATTATTATTATTCATAATGACACCTTATTGAATGATCCACAAGACAAGTAATAGTTGATGTTGATATATTTGCTAATAGTAGGGAACCGAAACATCTCAATTTCACATGTTGTATATCACTCGAGGAACTAAAAAAACTGAATATTGGGGCTTCTGCAAAATCAGTACAGTGGAGAGTGTTGATTTTTTCTAAACTTTATCTCTGTGTTATATTGTTATGCATGTTTATGAACATGTTTATATATCTACATTTATATTTATACTGTTTTCTAACTTTAGTATAAAAATTATGGGTAAGAAACTAGATAAATTAATTAAAATTATGTATTTTGGGAGTACTTATTTATTTATTTCATTTTATATATCATTACCAGCAGAACGCTAATGCTTCGATTGCAACAAACACCGGCCGAAACTGCAACCAACAGCTACTCTCCGGGCTATTTGCCCCTCCGAGCTTTGAATTACATGTTACACGCCGTTAAGTGTAACAATTGCACATTACCAACAGGACACTAATGCTTCGATTGCAACAAACACCGGCCGAAAGACTGATCCTACTTAAAGGAGCTCTCGTGCCAGTCGTCCCACACCACTTGCAGACTGCAGTTTTGAGCTGTTGGCTCTCATCAGTGTAAGGTAGGCATGTGACGACCGGAAGGGAGGAAAATACTGTATTTAATGGCCATTTCCCGCCCGTTTCAAAACAATTTTTTTAACAGCCTGAAGAGTAAATCTCAAAATACAGCGGTTTTGAAAGAAATTAGATAAAAACTCGTTGAAATACTCTGTTTTGCAAAAAATTTTTGCCTTAGAATTTTTCTTGTATCTCTTCAAATAACGGAGATATTTGGCTCAGACGCTTTCCGCATTTTCGATATTTTCCGCCATAACTCTTAAAGTAGACCATGTATTTCAAATGTCTTTAAACCATTTTGTAGGTTATATAAATCGGCACAATTTTTGTAAAAATAATTTCTTTGTACGACCGATATTAAGTGAGTTTGTATATATACTGCAAAAAATGTAAATGATCCCTCAACAGATTAACCAAAACGTTCTTTTATAAAGGTCTCATTGTATTCAATCAACTTCCCAAGCATTTCCTACAACTTAATAATTATTTATTATTAATTATTTAAAATTTAAAATAGAATTTAATATATATGTATCTTTGAAAGTGAAAATAATTAATATATATATTAATAATACAAAACATTGTAAATATCATCAAATACACTGTAGTATAATATTCAAGTAAGTTCTACGATAATTTACTATACTCTGTGTTATTTTAAATCGTTAGTATGTAGAAAACTCTACGAATGTATGCAATATGCATGTTTTTTATAATTTATTTGCTAAACAAAGTGATTATTATTAAACTCATTGAACGTCCTCTTAAGAAATAGAATTTAATATTAAATTCAGTTCATAAACTAAGTAGCAGGCAGGTCTACAATTATGGTATGTTCGTTTTATTTATAGTCTCTGGTATTTGTCGACAGTAAAAAATTGTTATTACTATAAATAAATATAAAAATAAATTGTTTTCCTGTTTGGTAACACTCAGTAAATAAGAAGTGTGAGAGACTCAAATATTTACGTGGTTTAGATGGAAGAGAGATAACAATGAAGAACACAACTCTTTAGTAAGTTTATTGTTGTTAGTTCTAGTACAGGGCCGCATTTAAAAATAATAGTATCTAAAATCTCATACGCATAAATTTACATTTTTAATTTACATCATTAAGCTGTGTTTCTTACACATGCGATTAAGAAGGAAAAATAAAAGAAATAAATTTGGTCTAACATATTTTTTAATATTTTGTACTCCATTAGAAATTAGTTCTTTTAAGGTGGGCATATCCAAGAGAGAGAGAGAGAGATCCGATAAGGAAATATTTATTATTTTTGGCCATAACTTTTTTTTACTACACATATTGATAAAATAAAGTATAAGCCTACCTAAGTGGAACTATGACTGGTGTAGTGATATAAATTTTCAGTCAATAATTTCAGTTGATTGCAAAATCAGTAAATATAAATTAAAAATTAGTGCCAATTTTCATAATTTGTAGTTTTAAATGAAATAATTTTGCAAATGACTGAAATTATTGAGAGGAGATTCATGTCACTACACCTGTCATAGTTCTAATTAGGTAGGTTTATACTTTTTTCGAATTCAATTTTTCTTTTCAGGTAATGCCTTTGCATGCTGTGTCAATACGTTAAAGTATTTAACACAGTAATAACCCGTCCCATCTCTGGTTTTATTGAGTCTTAAATAATTTATACTTATGTTATACACATTTCTCGTAAAATATGAGTGTATTTGACTTCGTTCTCAATATGATTCTTCATTGGCTTTGGTATATAAAATAATATACCGGGTGTTAGAAAAGTATGGGAACGGTGGAAAATCTCGAACAGTTTGTATCAAATCGAAAAATAAAAAAATACGTGTCAAAAACTTTTCAAAAAACTATCTTCTGATACCAAAATGACCTCCCCACCCACCACCCTGTGGGTGGGACGAGGGGCAACTTTAAAATTTCAAATAGAAACCCCTATTTTTTATTGCGGAATCGTATTTTGCGGCAAAAAATAATTTTATTCCGGACATTTTTTTCGATTCTTGCATGGTGTAATCGCAAAAAATGAAAAGAAAACATTACTGTTTCAAGAGTAGCGTCTTGTGCCCATAAAAAAACGTCCAATTCAAAAACTGAAAAACATGCATTTGTTATTTTTACGAAATCTATCCAATGACATTGGATTCGACTCTCCCACCGCTAACCCAGTGGGTGGGGCGGGGGCAATTTGTAATGAAAATCCCAATTTTTTATAGCGGATTCGGATTCTACGGCCAAAAATACGTGAATTTTATATCAGGCATTTTTTTCGATTCTCGCAAGGTGTCGCTGCAATCACAAAAAATTGAGTGAAAACATGAAAGTTTTGAACGCATAAGTAGAGGACCCACTCGCATACTTATAAAAATACGAAAAGTAAAACTACTGATCTCAGAGTGAATGATTTCCCGAGCTGTTTTGAGAACAGTGATTTTACACGGCCGTGCGGAAATTACAACAACTACTAACATTCTGTAAATTTACTAGCAGCTAGTAATTTTCAATTTACATTTTTTACAGGGCAATAAAAAACTCGATGAAAAAAAATTAACAGTGGTTTTACCTCTTAATTCAGCCACTTCAGACAAGGTCTTGATCCCAGCCAGTGAAGGCAAGGAGGTAACTCAGCCATTTAAGGCAAGATGAGGATTTCGGCCAATTGAGGCAATTAGTTTACAGATTAAGTGCTACACAAGCAGGTTTTAATTTCAAGGTTATAGCAGGTGTTCAAAATGGTGCCCATTGACTTTGGCACTTGGCATTGTCCGAGACGAACGTAAAAATGTTCAATAGCACTTCTTATCATTTGAGGTGGTAGTTCTGCAAAAATGTTTATTATGCGTTGCCTCAGCTCTTCCAAATCACGAGGTTTAGTGCTATAAATTTTACCCTTCACGTAGCCCCAAACAAAATAATCAAGTGGCGCGATGTCGGGAGATCTTGCTGGCCAATAGTTCCTCTTCGACCTATCCATCGATTTTCGAAAGTACCATTCAAATAGTCCCTAACAATATTCCGATAGTGTGGAGGGACCCCATCTTGCTGCAACTAAACATTATCGAACTCATCACCAGCAATCTCTTGTATTACGGGAACTATTTGATTTGTCAACATTTCCAGGTATTTTTCTCCATTCAAATTTTTAACTATGAAAAACGGTCCTATGATTCGATCTCTGAAAACTCCTGCTCAAACACTTAATTTTTCTGGATATTGCGTGTGTATTTCAAGCATCCAGTGAGGGTTTTCGTCACTCTAATATCTGAAATTATGGCGATTAACTTTTCCACTAAGTTCGAAAGTTGCTTCATCTGAGAAGATAAATAGAGATGACAAAAAATTTGGGTTTTGGTTACTCCTTTCCATCATTAATTCACTGAATTCAAGTCGTCGATCAAAATCATCTTCATTTAACTCTTGGTGAAGGTAAATTTTGTAAGGATGAAATTTCAAAAGTTTCAAATTCTTATGAACTCAAAATGTACTCATATGACTGTTGACTGGCTTTTCTGATTGATAACCTTCGATTTTCAACAAATGCCTGGGTCACTTTCATTTGTCGAGCTTCCGATGTTTCAGATTTTGGTCTTCCAGATTTTGGGCGATTTTTATTTGTCCTTGTGTCTAGGAATTGTTTGATGGTACGGGACACAGAAAATTTAGAAATTCCCACTTGATCTACACGGAAAGTTTCGTTGAATAAAATCACAACTTCATCATTTCTTTATCGCGCCACCCTCGCATCATTAAAAGAGAAACTCTCTCTTCCTCTGTTAAAGTAGCCATTATGCAGAAAAAACGCGAGAACTAATGAAAAATGAAATAACTTTTTCCGTACAAAAGTGCGCTAATGCCTCTACAAAAGTTAGAAGGGACTGAACATTCTCGTAGAAATTTCACAAAACAAATACTGTTATAAGAACACTTTAAAAAAAACATTCATAAAAACCAAGATATCACAGATATTGTTTTTTAAACTTAATGTTTTTTTGTCAACGCGAGTAGCTAAAGTTTGTAAATATTTACAAACTTATGGACGCTTAAGGTTTATTTCAATTTTGTGCGATTGCAGCGACACCTTGCCAGAATAGAAAAAAATGCTCGATATGAAATCCATTCATTTTTGGCCGTAGAATCCGAATCCGCTATAAAAAAATAGGGATTTCAAAGTTGCCCCCCGTCCCACCCACTGGATTAGAGGTGGGAGAGTCGAATCCAATGGCATTGGATAGATTTTATAAAAATAACAAATACGTATTTTTCAGTTTTTGAATTGGACGCTTTTTTATGGGCACAAGACGCTACTGTTGAAACAGTAATATTTTATTTTCACTTTTGCGATTACAGCGACACCATGCAAGAATCTAAAAAAATGTCCGGAATAAAATTTAAGTATTTTTTTCCGTAGAATCCATTTCCATTTGAAATTTTAAAGTTGCCTCCTATTATTAAAGGGAATAAAAAATTAAATTGGGATTTAGTTTGTATACGAGAACCAAGGGACTCTAAAAATTTTTTGGCATTCACCCCCTCTACCGCCCTCCATTGCCACCCCCGTCCTATTATTAAAGGGAGTAAAAAATTAAATTGTGATTTGGTGTGTATAAGAAAACCAAGGGCCTTTAAAATTTTTTCGGCATCAGCCACTCCCTCTGTCATCCCTATTGCCACCCCCACCCTATTATTAAAGGAAGTAAAAATTAAATTGAGATTTAGTGTGTGTACGAGAGCCAAGGGCCTTTTAAATTTATTTTGGCATTAGCCATCCCCACCCCCTCTACCACCCCCATTGCAATCCCCATCCTATTGTTAAAGGAACTAAAATATTACATTGGGATTTAGTGTTTGTAAGACTTGAATACAAAATCTGGATGTGGAAGTAGTGATTCCTTGGGAAACGGTTTTTTAGATTATCTATGATATTGGCTACCTCATCACATGTTACATGTTTAAAGGAAAATTGATCTCTGTTAGCCTTCTTTATCAGAAATTCAGTCATGATTACTATGAAGAAGTTCATTCACAATATTAGAAACTACATTAACAAGAAGTCATTAAAGTTATTTGGAGATACATTTTTTTCAGTAAATTGTCTATTGTTAGTCTCATGTGAGCTACTATTTTCCATATAGCCTGTTGAGGATTTCCGTGGCTCGATAGCAGTTTGTGGAATAAGATATTTGTTTATAATACCATATTTAGAATCATCGGGTAAAATAACTTTGATACTGTATGTATAAATACTGTAGGTAAATTTGCCACATCAAGTGAAGGTTATGAATATGCTGCAACAGTACAGTACGAAATAACAAAATACCTAGTAATAACCCCAATTGTAAACAAAAAAGCAGTAACTGTCTCTTCTAGCATCGTGAAAAACTTTGTTTTTGCATACGGTCCCATGAAAGAAATTCGAACGGACATCGGAACCGAATATAAAAATCAAGTTTTTGAAAATTTAACAAAACTATTAAAAACAAGTCATAAAATATCTACTGTTTATCATAATCAATCAATTGGGTGATGCTAACGAAATCATCACATTCTTGATGAGTACATTCGTATGTACATAAATGATTCCAAAAATGATTGACCAACATGGTGTCATATTATGCATTTTGTTACAACACAACTCCCAGCACTTGCCATAACTACACACCATTTGAACTTGTTTTTGGGAAAAACGCTAACCTACCAGGAATGCTAACCGGATTGCACATCGATTCTTCACAATATCGATGTTTACGATCAAGCGTTTAGATATAGGTTACAGTCAGCACAAAAAAGGGTGAAGGAGTAAAGGTGGATCGAAAAATTCTCTTCGATAACAAGGCGGAAAGCGAAATTGATTTAAAACAAGAAAATCTTGTTACTGTAACTAATGAAAATCACCATAAATTTGACGCGGGGAATAATGGTATTTTCCCCGTTGTTCGTGTAGATTTTTCAAATTGTTTAATTCAGAATGAGAAAGACAGTTCAACCATAGTACACAAAAATCGTGTACGAAAATATACATAATGTAATTAGATAATAACCTGATAATTATCCATTGTAAGTAATACTGATAATCCTTAATAAACAATCTATATTCTTATTATTAAACTTGACTGCATATAAACCGTTCTCGATATATTTCATCCTGACCACAGAATGCCCTTGATGAGTGGCTATAGTGAAGTTCATTCTCCTAGAAGGGATGGTGTAAGGGTTTATACGTAGTCATAGTCAAGTAAGTAGTCATAATTATAAATACATATAATCAAATGATAGATTTTAAGTAACTACAGGTCAGTAGACTACGTGACCAAGTAAATTGTTACTGTTGTAAGTGAATTTCCACAGGACTATCTGGATGAGGATGCTCATCGTCCTACCAGAGAAGCAAGACGCCTGGCTAGAAAAATATTCACCCCCAATAAAATTAAATGGGCGGTATCTACCTTTAAGCCCTTTAAATCACCGGGCAGAGATGGCATCTTCCCTGCCCTACTTCAACATGGAATTGAGGAACTTATCCCATGCCTGAGAAGTATATTTATAGCAAACTATATACTTGGGTATATTCCCCGAGCTTGGAGGGAAGTCAAGGTGGCGGTTATTCCGAGCCTAAGTCGTATCGCCCCATTAGCTTAACCTAATCTCTCCTAAAAACAATGGAGAAACTTTTAGAT
Organism: Leptura quadrifasciata; assembly: GCA_963675555.1. Taxonomy (NCBI): domain Eukaryota; kingdom Metazoa; phylum Arthropoda; class Insecta; order Coleoptera; family Cerambycidae; genus Leptura; species Leptura quadrifasciata. Next base: position 29,169,931 of record OY776679.1, on the reverse strand, counting down.
CAATATATTAGAAGTGAAATCCTTACAGGAACACCGCTTCACGCAAAACAATTTGCCTATCAACCTGGCAAATCAACAATAAATATTCTACATTGCCTGGTTCAAGGCATTGAAAAGACATTTACAGCAAAAGAAGCGGCTATGTGTGCTTTCATAGATATAGATGGTACTTTTGACAACACCTCCTATGAACCCATACAAAAAGCCGCTGAAAAAAGGGGTCTCTTACAATTAAATGGATACAATCCATGCTCAGAAGCAGAATTATTAGGTACCACAAGTGTGGGGGATGAGTCGGATACGGTGACTGCAGTCAGGGGTTGTCCACAAGGTGGAGTCCTATCGCCCTTGCTGTGGTCAATGGTGGTCGATGATCTCCTACATAAAATAAGTAATTCAGGCTTCAACGTCCAGGGATATGCAGATCATCTGGTCGTCACTGTGAGAGGCAAAAATGAGGTCATGATTTCCAGCCTCATGCAAATTGCTTTAAATATAATATCCAAATGGTGCTCGTTAGAGGGGCTCAATGTGAATCCGAGCAAAACAACTATTGTCCCGTTCACTAAAAGGAGAAAACTCAATCTTAGAACTCTCGTACTGAATGGAACGGTACTAAATTTCTCCAGTGAAGTCAAGTATCCAGGAGTAATCCTGGATCAAAAACTTACCTGGAACTCACATTTGGAAAGACTCTTACTAAAGCAACAGCGGCAATATGGACGTGCCGTAGGTTGTTTGGTAAGACTTGGGGTCTAAGACCGAAAATGACACATTGGTCTTATCTTTCGGTTGTCAGACCTATGGTAACCTACGCATCATGCGTACGGTGGCCAAAAACAGAAGAAAAAATAGCACAGGGAAAGTTGCAGAAACTGCAACGCCTTGCCTGCATAGGGACTACCGGAGCAATGCACTCGTGTCCCACAGCAGCTATCGAGGCTATGCTTGACCTACTTCCCTTGCACTTGCATGTAATGAAGGAGGCAGCACTCAGTGCCTTACGACTGCACCAGACACATAAATTTAAACCAGGCGATCTGGTTGGTCACCTAAGGATTCTAGAGTTAATCCATTTGAAGTCCATGACTAAACCCACTGACTCAATGCCAATCAAACAAGACTTTGACTGCCCGTTTGACCTGCTAATTGAAAGCCGTCAGACGAGCAAGATAGGGGCACTGTTATTGGAATAAGGGTCACTCATCTGGTATACAGATGGATCTAAGATGGCTGAAGGGGTAGGAGTGGGCATAGCAGGGTCTAAAAGTAGGCTATCCAAAGCCCACGGTAACACCCCAACCATCTTTCAGGCAGAAATTTACGCTATGGATCTGTGTACCCAGGAATTCCTAAATAAAGACACACGAAGGGCAAAGGTCTATATACTATCAGATAGCCAGGCAGCACCAAAGGCTCTAAAGTCTTATACCTTTGAGTCTAAAATTGCCCGGCAATGTAGACAATCCCTGAAGCAACTTGCTAATAACAACAAGGTTACCTTGATGTGGGTGCCAGGGCATGAGGGAGTACAAGGAAACGAACTTGCTGATAGCCTTGCAAAAAAAGGGGCTGAAGCTCCGTTCATTGGATCCGAACCGTTCAATGGCTTGGCCAAGGGACACATAGCGGAGGAGATCCAAGAATGGGAAAAGGACCAGAAAAAGTCCTACTGGAGGAATACTCCAGGCCAAAGACAAGCGAAAAAGTTTATAACTTATTCGACAAAGAATGCCACAAGGCTTCTCGAACTTGAAAAATCCGAATTAAGGCTAATCACAGGCCTTCTAATTAGCCACTGCCCATTGAGATATCATCTCAAGAATATGGGCAAGGCAGTAGACAACAAATGCAGATATTGCGATACTGCAACTGAAACTGCGGAACATATACTTTGTGAATGCAAGGTGTTAATCCGCACTAGGCTAAAATTCCTAGAACAGGCGGAATTAACGCCTGAAGACATAGGAAAACTAGCCCCCAGGAAAATCACAAGCTTTGTAAAAAGTCTTGGAATCCTGGGCAACAACTAGATGTAGGGTAAACCACAAAAGATCTTTTAGGTCGAAGTGAAGTAAGGCTGTTCGAAGCCAAACGACCCCATAAAACAAACTACAAATCTGCAATCTACTGTTATAGGTTAATATTATATGACTTAGCAACAATGCAATAATTAATATTGCAGCACTTTGTAAAACAGTGTAGCAGAATTAATATAGTTTTTATTAAAAAGTCAACGAGCGTTTCATTACACTGGTTTAATGGTTTTGTTTATGTCAAAATAGACTAAGCAATTAAGCAACATATTTATGGAAGATTTTGAAAACATACATGTTCAAAACTGTACACACAAACCGATTGTCTGGTTGAGATATGTTGACGACATTTTTTTCTCCTCTCTTTCTTTTATATGGTGATATTTCCGCTATTGCGGAAATTTTTCATAACAAATTGTAATCTGTGTTTTGTGATTTGCAATATATTCAAAAATGATGATTGACAGATAGGTATCTCATGGTTTTCTATAGCTTTTACGTACATTTAATGATGAACACTTTTGGGTACTGGAATTCATTTTTTGGGCGTCTTCTCCTCCACGTTACAATTTTACAATGTCTAATCAAGAATACACCCTGAAACTGTTTATCTCTGGCTGCATAAAACTAAACTGAAAATAAGCTGTCTCTCTGTTCACATCGATATAATCTGGAGCAATGGTTGCACTTGGGAAAATTTAGAGGTTATGTAGGTGCATATCTGCACACAAACCGAAAGGAAATAAAAATAAATAAGCATTGAATAGACAAATACATACTAGCAAAAGTCGAAGAGCCCTCTTCCATATGTACACTTTTCTAATTCGCTTCCTAGCTTTTATAGGTGGTACTGTGGTTGCATGTATTTCCATTGTTTAATATCTTACCGAAAATAACTATTTTCACTAAAAAGTAAGAAATAATTCCCTAAATTACTAACTGAACCGTTCTAGACACAAAAATGTTGTTTACGTTCGTTCATATAATACAGCTGGGCCGCATAATATTAGTCTGCTTTATAGAGACAAAGATAGTTAACAGTATAGTGTAGAACTTGGAAACTAAATAAATAAAAATTAATTCGAGGTATGACAGTATAAAGTTTTAATAATTAATATAATTTTGAACGTGCTTGTCGACAGAAAGAGTCATAAAATTCATTGAAAATATCAATATTTTTCCATAGGCATTGAAATTGTTCAAAAATCCATTAATCGGTGTATTACATGCATAAGAAATTGATGAAAGTTTATTTTAAGTATAACTTATGCTCTGTTATTTTTAGATAGTACATTAAGGTTTAACTGTAACTGTAAAGCTAAATTCTGTTGGGTTTGTAAAGCAAAATGAATAAATAAATAAATACATAAAGCTTATATCTAGTAAAATTTTGATAGTTAACACGAAAAAAATAACATAAAATGTACCTATCGATCATAATTTGTAAACTATTTTGTTTATGAGCAAAATCTTAATCAAATGTATTCGCACTCGGTCACGCCCGACTGCACCTTTCGTTTATTCGAAATATTTTAATGTTAGCATGATTTCATATCCCCATTAAAATGCCATTCCGTTACGAACTCATTCCTTTATAAAATATTCTGTCGTGCCAATGCCAATGCTATTATTAAAGGGATGTTAGTCGATTTAACATCCAAAAACTAGTCAAGGTGATGACTCATCTCATATAAATTAGTTATAGTCGGGGTTTCTTGTTCGTGACGCATATCTGAGGAACTTATAAAGTACAAAATAAAATATAAGATTAGTCACTTAGTCATTTCTATTCTTTTTTTAGAGATAATCAGTAGCGTATTATAAATAAAGCAAAAGAAGAGGTTTTAGATAGTATTGGATAGGTATTAAGAATAATTTATGGTAAAGATTATAACTACCCCTTGAAAGATTTATATAAAAGTATTGAAATATTCAACTTGAGGCAATTATTTTCTCTAAAATTTGTTATTTAGTTTAGAAAAAAACATGGTGCAAACCTATTCAGCACCAATGTGTAAAAAGAAGTATAGAAAACAGCAAAAAAAAAAACTATCGGATAGAAACATTATTCTTCTTTAAAATCATCATTATAAAATAGATTTCCTAACCTAGCAAAAAATACAAATTATTTATTTATTTATCATTACTTTTAAATATTGCTCAAAATTGGTAAAAGAAAATCCTAGGTCTTTAGTACACAACCATATTAATCAAACTATTATGACATAAAAACAACAAATTAAAGTTACCGAAGTAAACTTTTACTTTTAATATTTAAATGGAATATTATTTCCCCCTTCGTTCTCAAGAAAGACGAAGACTTTTTTTTTCTAATGTAAATCTGTCTCTATTTGAATATGTAATGAGTAGCCGAAATAAAACAGATATCACTTTTAATTTATTTTTTATTTTAGTAGTAGCAGTTATTGTTATAGAAATGATGCATGGTTAATGAGACAAATTGCACTGCGTTATAACATTAACAAAAATTTGGTGTGTAACATTTTAAGAAAGTGGATAGTAAACGGTACGATTAGTAGAAATCCTGGATCAAAGGGCAAAGGATATTCTACTTAATAAGAAACTAACTATTAATATTTCATTATTGTACCATTTCCATTTATAACTTCTATAAGTCTGTTTGGCATAGAATTAAATAACCTTATACAATAATCATTAGTAATAATATTTTCCCATGCATTATTTACTATTGCCAGTAATTCTTCGACATTCCGTGGTCTTACATTTCGTTTTTGGATACTTCTTACGAGTAGTCCCCATACTTCTTCCACAGGGTTAAGATCTGGACTATGACTGGGCCGGTTAAGAACATTGATGTGGTTATCTTGAAACCAGTTAGTTACGGTATGAGCAGTATGAACGGAACAATTGTCTTATTGAAATATGAACTCATTATTAGGAAATAATTGTGACACAGAAGGGAGCATAATATTGTCTAAAATCCTAATATATGTTTCACTATTAAATCTTTCCTCAATATGCCACAAACCACCAGAACCACGTGCCGATATCCAAGCCCACATATTGGTGGAAAATCTACCACTTTTATCATAGTTAGATATATATTTCTCATCGAATCGAGTACTCGGAGGGCGGTAAACACGAATACGACCGCTGTGTGTTGACTGGAAAGTTTTTTCGGTCTGTAGAGAATACATTGTTCCAAAAATTTACATCATGCGCTAAAAATTCATACGCAAATCCTACTCGACCTTCTTTATGTTCAGCTTTAAGTAAGTATTTCTGTGCTGCTGCATGACAGCGTAGATTCGATTCTCTTACTCGCCGGCGACCAGTACTACTCGATCCAGGAAAATTCGTTTCTTCAGCAGCCTGAATAACTGAGTAAAATGATTTTCTACTAAAGCATTTACCAATTGCAAATCTTGTTGTTGAGTTGATATCCTTCGTCGCCCTGATACAGGATTTCTACTAATCGTACCGTTTATTCTCCACTTTCTTAAAATGTTACACACCGAATTTTTGTCAATATTATAATGCAGTGCAATTTGTCTCATTGACCATCCATCTTCTGCTTTAGCAATAACTCCAGATTTAACTAAATCGCTTATATGAGGTATACTAGTTTTTTGCACACTTGCAATAAATTATGACAACTAGCTGATAATGTCACAAAAATTAAAGTTAAATGTACACCACTAGATTTTATCAAAATACCGTTATAAGACGTCCTATTTTTTTGCTCACGACCGTATCTTTACTTCTTATCACGTAACGCACCAAGTTTTAAAGACATTTGCTTTATTTCCATATTCTACTAGGTCCCGCTTATATCGCCCTTCCCGGGGATTTTCATTCTCTTTATTTTAAATGGAATATCATTCTCTAATCTTTACAGAAAAAATCCGACTGTGTAAAAATGTAACAAATAACGATATCTATAAACACAAAAGCGACACATATGTTTAACCTATCGTCACAGATATCTGTGCTGTCATGTTAAACTTGACTACTTAATTAAAATTACACATCCAATACTGATTGTGTAATATGTGCATGTCGAATTTCGAGCTCGGTTTGTGAACTTAATATCTCTAAATGTGAAAATGGCGTGATAGAGAATAAGTAGATAGAATAAGTTCGGATAGATATTTTTTGGTTTACAGTATCATAAAAATATGCCTGATGTCAAAAATCATGTTGCCCAAGGGTAGTTACGGAATAGAAAACGTTTAACGGATTTGACAGAATTTCTAAAGTGTCATCTCTTTGTATTCATTTGTCAATCTTATTTTTTGACCGCTTTTACTTCACAGCCGCATTTATTTCACGACCTCATGTATTAATTGATCTTCATTCATTAATATTTGAAACGGATGTAGTACTAAAAGTAAGCAGCAGTTTCAAAGCTGTATTATGTATATTAAAAATAATAAACTGAGATACAAGAAAAATGACATATAACTAACTTTATAACTGTTGTTATGTGATTACAATCTCCAGTAAGCGTAGGTTCAATAAGCCCAAGAGGCTGCAGTGCCCTTGGAGTGTTACAGATGACCTTGTGGGGAGGGGTTTTAGTCAGTTGGGAGCCCATGACGGTTTCCCCTCACCGTCAAAAAAAAAGCGTAGGTTCAAATAATTGCAACAAGAATTTTTACTTAACTTTATTTAATACTAAATTAAAATAATTAAGTCCTTATACACATTAGTTATAAGTGTCATCTACTATAGTCTCATTACTATAATTCACAACGTATTACTGTTCTTTTTTCTGTTCAGTTGTTCATTTAATATAAAACTGTACCTCGTGAGCGGATTCACTCCTTATATATCCGTGGCGCTTTATTCTTGATCTTTCCAGTTCGTGATCTTTCTAGTCCGTCTAGCATATTCCACCGTTTTCTCATATCCGTGGTAATGGTAAATGGTAGTTCGCCAGTTGGCCCAGGGAGGGGGCCGCTATACTAGTAGCCAACTAGGCAGGCCTTCTTTTACTCTACTACCGGGGATTGATTAGACCTCTCTCCGTTAGAGGGCGACACATAACACTATATTATTTACTATTGACAGAAATGGCGCGGCTTCTCAACTATCTAGTGACGTTTTCATTTGTTTACGTTGAACTTGAAAACGAATTAAAACTGTCAGCCTAGTAGGCTTTTCGCAAAATTGTGTCCATGTCTCCAGTAATTTGTACGAAACAGTTTTAAAAATATTTTATTTTACTTTTTGAGACAGTTGCCTAAAAAATGTAATGTGCACCTTGGCCTAATGATTTTTCTCGGCCTTATCCGAAGTTTGCTTGGCCTTGGCTGTGCCTCTGCCGCAAACTTCGGATTCAGCCGAGAAAGATCAACTTTATGGCCTTGATACAAAAATAACAATTTTGTAATAATTTTGACAACATTTTTCAATTTACGTCCCACACTGAACAACTGCATTAATGTGCACATATCTTTTAATTCTAGAGACAAAATTACTGTAAACTCCAAGTTCAAGAATGTAAATAAAAGACTTTTAACGTCTTTAATAAGGTCCAACAGAACAACTCGTTAAATTTTGATAATCAAAAAATTACTTACATAAATGTACATTATAGACCAAGAGCTACCGAGTTCTTCGATGAGCGTCTGGGAATCTCCTTCAATTTTTTTTTATGGTGCGTAATCCTGCTTAAGGAGGCAATCCTATGCTGAGACCGAGTTCTGATGAAGGGGACGTTTTCGTATGAGAGCTATTTTTCACAGATCAATATCTTTTGTGTCTGAAAACCACTTTTACAAAGCCAAAACATTTTAACATCCCACTCGAGTACACTACACGCGTCTCGCTAATCATGTTAGCATCATCAGGAGATGATTAAAACTGAAAGCCAGTCTTATTCATCTCCCGATGATTTTAAATTTAATTTAACTCCTATTTTTAACATTTTGAAAGGCACCTTCTATCGAAACACTTATATGATGTATATAGATTCCACTTGAAATGATTTTAAGAGCTTCTGACCAAATATTGTTCTGACTTTGTGACTTTTTTATTCAAATTTAAGATATAGAAACACTGTACTACAAGGCTTTTAGTAATTTCGCTAATCATGTGATTATTTAATTTAATATATAAAACTGGAGATATATTTTTTAATGCTTCAGAAAGTATTTATATTTACGTTACTAAGTTAAAAATTGTGTTGCTTACTAATATATTATAACAATTATAATTGAGGGGGGCGAGCGTAGGTGCGTCTTTACTATGTACATATTTTGATATGCGATGTAAAGCAACGTTAGGCGCGGTTAGTAGTTGGATGGGTGACCGCCCCAACGAAGACCGCCTCCTCGCCTCACACATCTTCCAGCGGCTTGTATATCAGTGTATGCGCGGAAGCTATATAACCTTAGGCGAGGGTTGTATAGGGGATATACCATCCTTCGGAGGGGATGTAAAGCCGTAGGTCCCTTAAATTAATGAAATTAAATGTTAGGCAAGTTAAAAATCCTTACTTTTCTTAAGGGAAAAGGTTCGGCAAAATTCCTGGTTGGGGGTAGCTCGTCTACAGGCGTCGGTATTAGGCCTCAGTAGCGGAAATAGGCTGACGTTAAATAAATGTATAAAAAAAATTATAATTGAGTAATAAAACGACTATGAGAGGAGCAGCCTAAACCTTTTACAATTCTATCTGGGGAGTACTAAATGCTAATGTAATTGCAATTACATTAAAATATTTAATGCACCATAAAATGTATGTCAATATACTAACTAGTTTCGTGAATTTGAACAATTTTATCCAGAATTTTGGAACCCACAAAAATCTGGTATTTGTTTGTTACATTTTTATTATTTTTTACAGCTATCATGATTTCTAATTGCTCTAGTAAACCTAATTTCTCACCTTTCTTTTCTGAATGAAGTAATTCAACATTGTTTAAGTCTATGAAGTGATTGTTTTCAGTACAATACAATATGGACTTTTTATGTTCTACTATCCGCTTTTTTAGATTTCGGACAGTTTGTCCAATATATACAGCATGACAGTCCATACAATTAAACTTATACACGCCTGTTTTTTCTTATGTTTCCATCCTAACTCTGTTATTACTTAACATTATGCCTAAACTGTTTTTATTAACGGAAATTGTTTTATATATATATATATATATATATATATATATATATATATATATATATATATATATATATATATATATATATATATATATATATATATAACACCACAGGTAATTACGACCCCCTTTATCCCGGAAGGCTTTAGAAGAGCCTTGTGTGGGAGGGGGCTACACATTTAGAGACAAGGGACACACACACCCAATATCCGTGTATAGTGGAAAAATCCCTCTCACAGTATTTTCCACTGCCACGACCGGGGATCGAACCCGGAACTTTTGGGTGAGAGGCAAGTGCGCTCACCTCTCGACCACCAGTCTAATATATTAACTTTATGGCTAATGTTGTCACTAATCCATTATCTATAATTGATACATATATAAATTTTGGTTACTTGAGAGCCACCAGCATAGAACTCTTTACGTAAATTCTTCTTATGCTTATTCTTGACTGGTTTATATCCATTATTTTTGGCAATTTCTTTAAGTTCTAACTTCCTTTTCATAATTTTCTTGACTTAATGGAAAGGATAGCAGACAATTTATGAGAGAGTGGAATGGTGGCATTTTTACTTGGGATGATTGTTTTGATTTTTTATGAATAATTGTGTCTGTGCAGGTTGGTCTCCGGTAAATGTCAAATTCTAAACTGTTGTTGATATTGTTTATTTTGACATCTGGAAAACTTAACGATCTCTTGTTTTCTACTTTAAATTTTATTATTGAATGAATTTAGAAAGTTTAAAAATTTGTCCAACTGTCTTTCTGTACCTTTCCAGATACAAAACACATCATCCACATATCTGGTCCAGAAAAACACGTTGTCAACTAAATTATATTTGCAATTAAACAATTTATTTCCGAAATCTGACATAAAAATTTCTACAAGTAACGGTGAAAGACGTGAACCCATGGGTAATTCGTTTGATAATTTATAAATTTCATCATTGACTTATTAATTATTAATAATTTTGAATAGTGCAAGTTTTAGTAATATCATTTAGCTGACTTTTTGAGTCTACGTTAATGTTGGATTGATTTATGAGGTTTTTTATTGTTTCATACAATAACCGCGAAATACATTGAATTTATTTAATTTAGTTTTTCACATAAACTAATGTAGTGCTATAATTAATATCATTTCAACTATACTTCTTGTTTTCTGTTATCTCTAATTACATCCCCATCTTTGAATTTCATTTTATTTAGTGTAGATTCAAATTCTGCTTTCTAAAAAATACAGTTTATAGTTGACCATAAATTGCTAGATGAATTTTTGTCTTCAATTATTATAATTATTATTTAATTTTAATAACAAATCCATTCTTAAATATCTGCAGTTTTTAAACAGACAAATAAAGATTATTTTAAGTAGATTTCCTTTTCTTAGAATCCATCAGTTGCACAACCCTTTAATTCGTAAATACCGAGTGACGTTACATTCTCAGAAAAAAATATCTCCTGGAATCCGCTTCTGCCTCCTCTAAACCACCTCCTTAACAGTGTTAGCACGTGGTCGAGTTGTGGCAGGTGCTGGTCGCACGCGGTAGTCTGACCCCCGTGTGCCCCGCGCATGCCACAGAAGCGTGGGAACTCCAAGTAGAAGAGCTTCCCAAAACAGCGCCACGCCAGCGCACAGTCCCGCTCTTTGCCCCGCTACCCTCTGCCATTTCGATGCACACGTCATTCCGATACGTTTACCGGCCACTGGTTGATAGAAGAGAACTTCATAGGCGTGCTCCTTTTGATAATTAGTTTTAAAAAATGTATAATATATGGTAATATTTTCATAAATAGACTGCCAAGAGAGCATGTACCATGTAAATACATTTTAAATATTTTCTTTTGCTAACTGTTATAATTAACAATAAATTAATAAGCCAACAATTAACACTTATATAGTTATGCCACAGACTTTGAAGAGATGTGATAGTTCCTGTGTTAATTGGAAAGATTTTACACTAATATTTGATTGCAAACTAATGTTTGTCAATTATGTTTCTTATTAAGGCATATTATGGACTTCCTTATCAAAGATTTTAAAATGGAAGCATTTATAAGCTCAAATTTAATAAAATATTCTACTGTAATAGTAATAATAATGATGATGAAAATATTCAACTCAAATTTTAAAATATAGAGCTTTTAGGAATGATCGTACTTGCCTTGAATTAGACATTACTGAAAATGATTTGATAAAAAGATTTCATGTTAAAGATTTGTCTTATGTATGTGAGCACCACCTATACTGTTTGCCGACCAGGCGTATAATGTTTAAACCAAATACTTATGTATAAAACTAGTCGAGGAAATAAAGCACTAAAAACGGCTCAACCTCCGAAATTTCCGCGGCAAGACGGATTTTAATGCGGTTTTTTGCATTCGATTCGTGAGAGCATCAGGAAATTTTGTGAACTAATCTGATGAATAGCAAATGAAAAATAGCATATTTTCATTGCAAAAATGCATTGTTCAAAGTATATTTAGAATAATTGATTTGCAACTCGGTAAAAATTGATTGAAATGAGTCCAAATTCATTACTCGGGAGGTTTTCGGGGTCGCTAAACACGAATGTCACGGCGGCAACGACCTCCGAGATACCTGGAGCCCAGGGTGGACACTATCTACCTCACCTCCTGGATTTATCTTGAGTATAGCATCATTTTTAAACGAATTTGCATATGTTACTCTAAATTATTTATTTAAATATTATAATACTACCAACTTTGTCCACTGGAGCCTGAAAATTTTTTTTTGAGTTTGACGCGCTTAGTGTTGGTAGCATCGATACCTCGATCGATACGATGAGAAACGATGTTTTAAATCCAACAGATTGGGGTTGGGAACTTAAAGAAAATACATTAATTCCTATAAAGATGGCTAAGCCCCCTGGCTCACCCAATATTATGAATATAATTTTCTGCAGTTGTAAGACAGATTGCGGTAATTTATATGGATGCAGAAAGCATGGATTAATCTGCAATGTTGCTTGCAAAAATTATGCTGGCTGCAATTGTTCTAATGTAGAACATAATTTAGAAGAAGAACAATTATCGGTTGGAATTGGATTTGCAGACGAAGAGAATGAAGAAGAAAACTTCAATGTGTAATTAAACAATAAATGTTTTTCATTGTATAAGTTTGTGTTATTTTTTTAAACAATAAAACATTACAAACACAATTGGAGTTTTCAGAAATTATTTTTGAAAAATATTGTTTGAATCTACATCTTCATTATAATATATAAATAAATAATTTTGAGTAATATATGCAAATTCGTATAAAAATGATGCTATACTCAAGGTAATTCCAGCAGATGAGGTCCACCTTGGGCTTCAGGTACATCGGAGGCCGTTGCCGCCGTGATATTCGTGTTCAGCGATCCCGAAAACCCCCGAGTAACGAATTTCAACTAAGTATATTAAAAATTCACAAGAAGTTGCAGGAGATGAGGTCCACCCTGGGCTCCAGGTACCTCGAAGAACGTTGCCGCCGTGATATTCGTGTTCAGTGACCCCGAAAACCCCCGAGTAACGAATTTCAACTAAATATATTACAAATTCACAAGAAGTTCCAGGAGATGAGGTCCACCCTGGGCTCCAGGTACCTCGGACGTCGTTGAAACCGTGATATTCGTGTTCAGCGACCCCGAAAACCCCCGAGTAATGAGTTTCAACTAAATATATTACAAATTCACACGAAATTTCAGGAGATGAGGTAGATAGTATCCGCCCTGGGCTCCAGGTACCTCGGAGATCGTTGCCGCTGTGATATTCGTGTTCGGCGACCCCGAAAATCCCCGAGGAACAATTTGGACTCATTTCAATCAATTTTTACCGAGTTGTAAATTAATTATTCTAAATGCACTTTGAGCAATGCATTTTTACAATGCAAATATGCAATTTTTCATTTGCTATTCAACAGATCAGTTCACAAAATTTTCTGATGCTCTCACGAATCGAATGCAAAAAACCGCATTAAAATCCGTCTTGCTGCGGAGGTTCAGTGCTTTATTTCATCGACTAAACTTTTGAAACCAGTAGTTAAAATGTGAAGATGGTGGCATATTTTATTTGTTACTTGTTTAGGTGATAGTCTTATTGTAGATTCGCCAAAAAGTAGTTAATAATTTGATACACTTAAAGTGCACTCTGGGTTTCATAATGAATTTTCAAAAAAATAGGTACGACATGGCCAACCAGTGGACTAAAGTTCTTAGGCTAAACACTTAATATCTCTTTAATACCAATCTGCGTCCCAGTCCGAAAGATAATGCATACTTATAAATACATCTATCTACTTACGGAAAAATCCTAGATATACAATTCAGTATATTACTAGCATCATTGATAATCTGGATAATATTTTGAAAGGACTAAATAACTGTTTCTTAACCTATACCGGAAATATAGTGCCATTATCACAAGTTAGGCGATAAACCCAACTTAAGTTCGGACTTTGACTGGTGTGTCAAAAAGGATTGAAATCACAAAAAAAATGCAATTACAATTTATGGTGATGTGTCAATTCCTGATGGGCGAACACTGGCACTGTAGTGAAATTTCGATCCTTCACGGAGAAATGAGAACACTTAAATGTTCTAGAGCTTTTGGCAGCTTTCCAGCATTAAACTGGCTTCTGCATGTTTTCTACCTTAAAATATAACAAATAGTAGTGCAAAATTCAATAGAGAATGTAGTATTAAGTAAATTTTTATAGTGCAATCCGATGACCTAATAATTTGCGAAATGCTTGTTTTTGCTTATCGACACTATTCTCATATACTGTGCAGCTATTTGTCCAATCCACACAAAACCCTTAGGCTTCCACTAGCTGACATATTTGTTCCTACTGAAAGGAGCTCTCATGCCAGCTTTTTCACGCCATTTGTCGATCGATTGTAGTTTCGAACTATTGGTTCTTATCAATCTTATCATGGTACATCACGAAATCCTAAGATTCCAAAATTCAGCACCGTAACAAGGCGCCATCTAATGGTCAGCGTCTGTTTCAATCGAGATAATAGCCTGACTGGTTGGGCTTAGCTTGAGTTTAAATATCTGACACATATATTTAACTGTTGTTTGAAAATAGGTTACTTTCTGGAAGACTGGAGTACTACGGTTGCTGAACCTTTTTCTAAAACCAGCAATCCAGTAAACTATAGTGGTCTTCGTTCAATCAGCATAATGCCAGCTTTATCAAACATTAAAGAAAATAGTATACAAACAACTGTTACAATATGTCCTATCAAATAAAATTATCTGTACTCTACAGTATGGGTTTAGGAAGGGGTATAGTCCTACTACAGTGTTATCAAATGCTGTAGATGATATTTTCACGGCTATGGCTGGGGGTTGATACAACGGCCTTAGTATTGCTTAACTCTTCCAGGGTCTTTGACACTCTTGACAGTGCTCTTCTGTATACAAAGCTTACCTATTATAGATGAGATGGTACTACTCCTAGTTTCTTTAACTTGCATTTTAGCAATCGTCGAAAGGTAGTAATTTTAGATAAGAAATATTCCCAATTTTGGCTGGAATCCCGTAGGGCTCAGTACTTGGACCAGTATTTTTCTCAAATAGTTACATATAAGAAAATTTCAGTTTATGCAGATGACACAACTTTTTTTATATCTTAATTGCTATGATATTCAATCAGCTTGTACTAAAATTAATACTGACATGAAATCTATTGCAGACTATTCTAAACAAAATAACTTTAAATTAAATTCAAATAAAATCTGTTCCTGCTCCAATAACATGCAGATAAGAGTTCAAGAAGAATGAAAGTTAAAAATTGATAATAATCAAATAAACGCTGTGCATGATACAGAAAATTTTGGTCTTTTTCTGGATCCTAATCTTCACTTTCGCGACATATTAGCCATGGTAAAAAAATATTATTCTGCATTGAAACTTTTTTACTTCAATGCAAGTATAATTAATTTTAAAACAAGAAAAAAATTATTTGATATGATCGTATTATCTATCATAAACAAATGCATTACTAAATATTACTAATGTTTAGGCAAAAGAACAAAATATCGACTCCAAAAAAAATAAAAAAACAGTTGTTACAGCAATTTGGATTTTTCTTGTTATGTCCGTTTTAAAACTTTTGCTTTAGCATATTTTTTCTCTGATTTAATTTCTTCATGAATGCAAATTTGTAGCGTTAAGTATAGAGTATTTTTATAGTACATCACTATGTTCTCAAGTTTAAGACGTTTGTCCCCCAAAAACTTCTACTCTCGTATCAAATGAGAAACAAGATGACGCAATTCTACAACAGATTTGGTATCTCTTACTTTTTGTTCTCCTCCAATAGGCAAATCCTAAGTTTTGGCTTTGACATCACTCTTTGTAAAAATGAAAAGAACAAACCTCAAAGTTCATTAATTCTATTTATTTTTTCTATTTCCAACGATATAAAACATGTCACAAAAATTTTAACTGATAGTGTCAATATTTAATATTTTACGAAAAAAACAATTCATATCATTGATCGTAAAAATTAGTTCTGCCATAATAGTAAAAATTAGCTTTATAATAATTATAATTTAGTAATTATTTATTACAATTTATTACAAACAAACACAGCGAAAATGAAAAACTATGTATAACAGTAACATCTACTACCATACTGAAAAGAAAATGTGTGTATTTATTTTTCTAACTACAAATGCTCAAATTGTGCACCATGCATTTTAATACACAAACGTGCTCTACGAGACACCTCACGCATTACATTTTAGAACACTTTAGGAGTAATGGCCTCACATGCGTTTCTAATTCTGGTTTTGATATCCTCAATATTTTTAGGGGCAGTTTGAAATACCTTGTCTTTAATGTAACCCGAGACGAAAAAATCCAAGGGAGTAATATTTGGTGATCGAGCTGGCCATAGAATGAGTCCATCATAGGTGCCTATCCAGCTATCCTGCTTAATTCGATTTAAATAATTTGTACATATTATAGCAGTGTGAGGTGGAGTCCCATCTTGTTGAAAATATGAATAGTTTAATCTTTCTGCCATTGTTAATTCATAAAGAAAATTTTGAAATTCGTTTTGCAGGAAGTTAAGGTATCTACGAGTGGTTAATTTGCCATCATAAAAATAAGGCCCAATAATTTAGCCCCTAAACGACCCACCCAAACATTTGTAGAAAATCTTTCTTGGAAAGTACCAATGCGTATTTTCTCGTGGCCTTTTGCAATGTATACTTTTATTGAAAAATTCTTTATTAGAAAAATTTGATTCGTCCGACCTAAGAATTTTGCTTCATATCAGGGGATCATTCCTATTTTTATTTAACAACTATTTACAAAATCTTGCTTTCCTCGGCTGATCTCCCTCATTTAAATATTCAACTTTTCTCATTTTGTAGCATCGAAATCCGTTTTATTTTAAAATATTTTTCTTGCACCTTCTTTTTTTATGCGACAGTTTCTCTGTGTTTGTCTCAAAGGGGTTGCGTTTTTAGATTTTGAACTAACTTCCTAAACATAGTTCAATTTGGCTGTGGAGCATCTGGAAATCTATCTCCGTAAACCGTGACTGCCATCTCAGCGTCAAAATTGCACTGACAATAAATAAATGTTAATCGTATCAAATTTGTTATTATTGGTGTACACCATAATTACTGATATAAAACTTGTCTTAGAACTTGACAGCGCAACATGCAACAGTTACAATGTGTCAAATTTGTTAATAACTGTAGACATTGTTTTTACTAATCATGGCATAGCTGATTTTTACGATTCAATGATATGAATTGTGGCTTTCGTAAAATTGACACTATCAGTTAAAATTTTTGTGACATGTTTTATATCGTTGGAAAGAGAAAAAATAAATAGAGTTAGTGGTGTCATGGCCTACTTTGAGACTTCATTTTTTGTACAAGCGCGTATGTCAAAGCCAACTGAGTTTTTCTAATTTTTTTATGCACATTACTATTCTTATTGTTTTTGCCGTCAACTTCCATCCCTTTAACTTTTTTCGTATCTCCTCAAATAAGGAAGCTATAACTGTTTGTGGTTTTCCTATTTTTCAGGTTTTTGTAATATATCTCACAAAGTAGGCTATGAATTTCAAATTTCTTTTTACTCAAATATAGCCCACAAGAAATGGAATAACTGTTTCTAAAACTTTATTCTTCTACATTACATATTAAGCGAGATATGTGGCAGAAATACCGTAATATTTTTTTATTCCGAAATGCATTTTGCTTCTTGTGAACCGGCCACTTTAATCTAGAGAGATCTCTGTAGTTAAGTTGATTAATTTTATAAAATTTTTTAAACATACTCTATCTTTATTAAATTTGAAAGTATTTGAAACTCCGTACTCAATTTTCTTGTTTAAAGAAAAGAAATCACCAAATTTAATCAACGTATATTATTAACAATATTTGGGCAGGTAGATGTTTCGTATTGCTGCTGATATGTTGTCAGTTGTCGTACACAAAAAACGAGTTTGATATTAAACAAATGGGTTTTATTTTGCTTGATTGATCACTTAAATTTCCTTGATACGCCCATGTGCTCAATCTCTTTCATTACCACCATCTCACTTTATCATACAAATAATTGATAGCTTGTAGTTATCTCTCTCCATCTCGCAGGCTATCATCAACCGTCACTTCACCCATTTATCTTATTATGCTCCGTCTCATTCTCACAATCTTTTTACATTTCTGTAGAGCACATACCCATAATTACTATTTACCATAGCGTGCCTTCTACCTGTCTTCTTCTAGTCGATAAATACAGCTTTGTGTTTAGAAAATTACCCAATCTTTTGTATAAAAGATGGTCTTTTTTTGGCAATGGATGTGGTAACTATTCTTCAATTTTTAGTCTTAAAGGCGATAATTAGCGCGAAATCAGTTTCCTGGCGGTGTAAATTACAACAGTATACAGGATGTAGCAATTAGAGCTCCTCTAAATTATGACTAATTGAATACATTTCCACATTGGCTGATATTAAATATACTGGATGTGTTATAAGAAATGCATAATTTACACACACAATACAGACAAAGCGGGAGAGCACAAAACAATTAACTCTAGCACTTTATTACCTTTTACCTTTTTGGCAGTTAGATAAGGATGTAGAACTAAATGTTTACAGAAATAAATTGCAGTCATTAATAATAAGTTTCCATAAAGACAAAGCAGTTGAATGCTCTTTGTGAAAGAGGGTCGTTGACTTTTTGTTTAATTTCCAGATATAATACTCATCATCATTAAAAAGTATATAGTGATTAAAAAATACCTTTCATTTTCTTCATTTTTGAAGCAGTCAATTTGGCAAAATATTTTGGTTTAGTAAGAGGCATGCTTTCACTAGACATAATGAATATTTACTTGTAACAATTTAAGATATAATAAATTTAAAACAGATATTTTGTTAGTTTTTATTTTTTGTAAATTAACAGAATTATAATTATAGTCCTTTCTATAGCAATAAATTCATTCTTTCCTAATGGACCAGGGCCAAACCGTTTAAAATATCGTAATAGACGATAAATTCTTAGCAGTATACGAATGGTCGGAAAATGTAGTTAATGGTGTATATAATTAAGGAAAAATCGTCCAGACTGAGTAAAAGTTCGGGAAGGGGGTTGGGGTGGTAATATATACATTTTTAGGGGTTGGTACTTGTTTTTTGCGATTTGCGGCTAAACTATGCATCCTATCGAAAAATGTTGAACATAAAAGTTCTAGATAATAATTGATCATTATTGACCATAACCTCAAAATTATCGAGAAAAATGCAAAAAACCGTTTTTTCGGTTATTAATTTATAACTATCGCAAAAATGTTTATATTTTCATGAAAATTGGTGAAAATGTTCTCTTTTGTGTTTTAAATAAGCACAATTTTTTTCAAAACGAAATATTTAATTTTCAACGTTTTATGAAGAAAATAAAAAAAAAGACCTAATTTTCAATCGAAAAATTTGGTTAGCAAATTTTCGATTAATGAACTTTACTAGTGCTCATTTTTTTCGTTGAAATCTCAACTTTAATATAGAATTAAAATATAATATTGTTTATATACAAAAATATCGTTAAAAAAGCGAAAAACTGAAAAACTACTTTTTAAAAATCGAGTTTTCGGTGAAAATCATGAATTTCTTTTTCTTTATTGTAAATAAACGTTTACATTCATAAAACGCATTAATTCTCATACAATACTATGTTATACAAGTAATGTACATGTACCTAACTGAGGCGAGACAATTGATCCATTACTATTATTTGAGAGAATTTCGCGAAATATCAACAGCACAGATGATATGAAAAATTATTTACAGTACGAGCTTGCTCCATTTCCTGTGTCGTTGTTTGCAGAGAATGGCTTCAGAAAAAATGTTAAGTCACATTTATATACAGAATTTGCGAGCATCGATTCGTTACCAACTTCGAGCAATATTGTACACGTTGTTGATGGCGGGGTTCTCTTACACAAAGTAATCTGGCAAAAAAACGATACAATTAATGAAATAACACAAAAATATTTACATTATGTACAAAACAACTACCCAAAAAATTGTTATATGAAGAAGATGCAGATTCCCTAATTATCAATACACCTTTGAAGTAGCAAAAAACTCCGATAAAATAGTGGTAGTTGTTGGTCAAGACATAGGTCTTCTTCAATTCAGTTCACATGAATTGAATATCTATTTCCACAAACCTGATGCAGGAAATATTAATGATACTTATTACACCTGTAATAGTTTTAAACATAAATCACATAAACATATTGTAGCATTTTTGCATTGTTCTCTGGCTGCGATACAACTTCCAGTTTTTCTGCGAAAGGAAAAAAAAACAATTATAAAATCATTATTGGCCGATAAACATTTACCTAATCTTGCAGAAATTTTTTACAATACAAATCCAAACAAACAAACGATTACCGAAAATGGATTAAAAATAATAGCTTCTATTTACAAAAAATTTGAACTCTACCGAACGGCTACTGTTAAATCCTCATTTCATTTGAAAAAATTACCTCCAACTGAAGGGGCAGCTAAGTAACATTGTTACAGGGTGTATTTTCAAATACAAAGTTGGCTTGGTAATCAATTAACAGCTACAGATTGGGAATGGAAACATCACGTTAATGGCATCGTACCTATATTTACAAAACAAGAATTAATTCCTGAAAATTTATTGAAAATTATCTGCTGCAGCTGCGAAACAGAATGCGGTAATAGCAAATGTGGGTGTCGCAAGCATGGCTTAAAGTGCACAAATTTGTGCTCAAATTGTCATGGTTCTGATAAATGTTCTAAATGCCGAAAAATCGTTACGAATAAAATTATAGTCTCGAGGACATCGAAGGCGAAGACAGTACCCACTGTCTAATAAATAATAATAAAAATAATGATACTGAATTCTGGCCATGAAGAATTGCCCACGAAGAAATAAAGATTTCAATAAAATTATTTTACTTTTAATTTTTGTATTTTATAATCAAATATAAGACTTTGACGTGATAATTTCTAAATACTTACGAATCACAAGAAATAATTAAGAAATTTTCTCAGTTCACAGGCTTTGTGTTTTTTGAATTTTTACCTATTTAATTGCAGTTTAAATAATGTTTTCGGGACTTTGAAAGCCGAGAATAGTTAGGTACATGTACATTACTTGTATAAAATAGTATTGTATGAGAATTAACGCTTTTTATGAATGTAAACGTTTATTTACAGTAAAGAAAAGAAATTCATGATTTTCACCGAAAATTCGATTTTTTAAAAGTAGTTTTTCAGTTTTTCGCTTTTTTAACGATATTTTTGAATATAAACAATATTATATTTTAATTCTATATTAAAGTTGAGATTTCAACGAAAAAAATTAGCACTAGTAAAGTTCATTAATCGAAAATTTACCAACCAAATTTTTCGATTGAAAATTAAGTCTTTTTTTTATTTTCTTCATAAAACATCGAAAATTAAATATTTTGCTTTGAAAAAATTTGGGCTTATTTGAGGTACAAAAGAGAACATTTTCGCCAATTTTCATGAAAATATAAACATTTTTGCGATAGTTATAAATTAAAAACCGATAAAAGGGTTTTGGGTATTTTCTCGATAATTTTGAGGTTATGGTCAATAATGATTAATTAGAAAGTTTTAGATTTTTTCATTATCTACAACTTTTATGTTCAACATTTTTCGATAGGATGCATAGTTTAGCCGCAAATCGCAAAAAAACGAGTACCAACCCCTAAAAATGTATATATTACCACCCCAACCCCCCTTCCCGAACTTTTACTCAGTCTGGACGATTTTTTCTTAATTATTTACACCATTAACTATATTTTTCGACCATTTGTATACTGCTAAGAATTTTTATTGCCTTAAACAGGATTGGCCCTTGTCTATAACAGCATTCTCTTTATTATTTCATGCACACAGATATTTTTCAAGTGAAATGCTATCGTTTTTTGTTTTAGTTTTTAAATACTTTTATGTTTTTATAGAAAGTATTAAATTAAAATTGAATTAATCGAGAAGAAAATTTATTTAGTTTAGTATTTACGTAAGAAAATCATAAATTAGAAATTTTCATTTTTGTCTTTAGAGCTGAAAGTATTTGCATCTGTAGATTGAGAAAACATTATTTTCATGAAGAGTAACAGTAAGCCCTGGGAAAATTACTATTTTCATATACATGAATGGAGAAAATACATTTTAACCTCACCACAATAAAATTGTGAGAGGTTACTAAAATTGATCCAAAAACGAAAATTAAGATAACATCAAATCTTTACGTTTTGAGGTCCCAGGAACCGAAAGAAGTAGTTTTTGAAAATTGTCTGTGTGTGTATGTATGTATGTATGTGTGTTAGCACGATAGTGCCGAAACTACTGAACGGATTTGGATGAAATTTTACATGGGGATTTCTTTAGTGCTCCAGAATACTTGACAAGGTTTTGGTTGGCATCGTATTATGTTTAGTGCCGTTTTAGCGCAAGTTTTTTATTTCGTAATTATTTTCAATTTGCAATCGAACCATTGAAAAGCAGTTAAAATTCCGATTTCAACGATATATCACACTTCCACCCTTTCGATTTGGCTTGCATGAAAAAAATTAAAAACAAAGCAAATGTGAAGCATAGATCGCATTTCGAGTGGCATGGCCGATGCGCGTAGCCGTTGCGTCGTGAAACTCATCACTTCACGTGTCACATGCATTCAATAACTATACAGCTTTACTGTCACATTTAATTTCAAATGTTTTGAATTGGAGAACGGATTTGGATAAATGTTTGCAAGAGGGTTTCTTCAGTGCTGGTAATCTGGTAAAATTACTGAAATGCAAGCTAACTAATGTTTCATTTAACACAAAGACAGCCATGAGCGATCTGTCTGCAATGAGCAAATCTTGACGATTGTTTTCCGCACCATATTTTATAATAGTTTGTCATCCTATAACGTTGGTGTCATGCCATGCTAATAAGATTTCGGCATATTTGCAACTTTTCTGCTCTGCTTATCATCTAGGAAAAGTATTCTTAACTCTGGGACCAAGAAATTTTGCAAGAAATCCAAGTAACGCACGGCATTTAATGTGCTAACAAAGAAATATGGTCAGATAATTTGAGAATTTAAAATTCCAGCCAAAACGTTTACCATCTCAGGATATTGAGTATTGGCCTCCATCATCCAATGTGGATTTTCTGTACTTTAGTATCTACAGTTCTGTTTGTTGACTGTCCCATTTAAGACGAATGTTACTTCATCAGAAAAAAGAATGATTTTTATAAATAATGGATCATCTTGGCATATATTTGCCATATTCGCAAAATTCTAATCGGCCATCAGGGTCATTGTTGTTAAGTTCTTGAACCAAATAAATTTTACATCGATGGTATTTTTCATTTTTTAGAAGACGCAATATGGACGTTTTACTAACATCATTATTGACAGCAACTTGTCTTATAGATTTATATGGATTATCTTAAATATCTAACAATATATCCAATTTCTCTTCATCGTCTTAAATGCGTTTCCTAAAACAAACGTAAAAACAAACTTTTTTATTTATTTCTATTCGTTGTGAATTTTGCCACCTGCGTATCAGAAAAACGACACATTTAAATTGAATGTTAGAACACAAAATTAATCAGAAAAATCTGATTTGACAGATATTTGATACATAAAATAGTTTAGGATACATTTATTGTATACATTTCAAATACATTTCGATGGAGGATGCCATAGTTCACTAACAACAAACATTAGTAAAGTCATTGATGAAAAAAATCCAGCACTATGTATTTTCGTCAGTCTGGCCAAAGCGTTTGATACTGTTGATCACACCCAAGAGTACTGGAAAACATTAGCTTTAGAGGAACTCCTTAGGAACTCATGGAAAGTTATTTAATGAACAGGAAGCAATGCGTAAGAATTAGTGACAGTTCAAGTAAAAAGTAAACCATAAAATATGGAGTTCCACCGTACTGGGGACAATACTCTTCAATATTTACCTCAGTGATCTGTACAAGCTGCCAGTTGAGGGAGATGTAGTCAATTTTGCTGATGAGACAGCTATCCTATACAAAGCACATAACTGGCATACTCTAAAGATGAAAGGAAAAATTGATTTCAAGCTTATAGTCCAATGGTTCAACACTCGGCTATTTACAATTAACTTCAATAAAACTCACTATATTCCCTTCACATCATAATCAAAATACTTACAATCGTACTTTTTACAAATATTTAAAACCGAACAGATGTGCATACTAGACCATGCATTAATAGAGAGTCACCTTAACTATGGTATAATAGCCTGGGGTGCATCAGCAAACACTTACATGCACAACCTTGAAGTAATACAAAAGTATGTCTTAAAATTAATATGCAAAAGCCATATATGTTATATGAAAATATACCCTGTATCTCTGGGACATAGGCCTCACCACTCTCAACGGTATTATATTAAATAGGTATCAGATAACGACTCCTCTCAGGATCCGCTCTTCCGAGAACTAGATAAGATTGCATTCTTGCAAAACTGCACAATTACAGTTCCTTTGTATCAAGATGTTATAAATAGGAGTAGTATGCATTCAAACAGTAGTCTTATACTCGCTTTCGGCCTTTACATTTAAAATTATATTTGTAATTTTCAGAGTCATCGATGACTCTGCTCTGTTAATAAAGAAATTGTTTTTAAAAAATGCATCGTTTAAATCAAGATATAACATTGGCGCAGTCGGTAGGATCTGAAAAACACTCTGTAACCCAGAGGTGGTGGATTTCGATCCTTAAATCAGAATAGAATCTAAGAGAAACAAGAAGAATGCAATTTTAAGAAGACAGGCAACGTCTCACAAGCATCATATACAAGAAACACATCGAGAAACAATTAGCAAGTAAGACACATTCCTGATGCCTGAAAGTCAGTGTCTCCGGCATTAGGAACACGTCGCCGTGGATGGGAACACGTAGTGATACCCTTAACGGTACATCTCATGTAGCAAGGCTGATGAAGTCGCATTCAACCTTCCAACCGGACCCAGGCATGAAGATAGTAATGTTTCTGCTGCTGTTCGGATCAGCACTCGCTTAATACAAAACAACACCAATAAACAATATTATCGTTGTATACTATCAAAAACACACGGACATTGTCATCTTACACAAGAAATGGACGTTACTCGTACATAAAAACATATCAAGCTTTAAGACAGCCTTTGACAGAAACGACAAAATTTTACAGACAGACCCTTGACCCAGCATACCAAAACATGAACGAGTTCGCGAGTGGGGTTAAAATGCATTTAAGCCTCCTAGAACAAATTTCAAAATCCATACAAACTAAATTTGACAGAATACATCTCGACACGAAAAGCTACAATCGCGGAATCATAAACGAAATTGATACAATATTCAAATCAATTACCGGAAATTGGGCGCTGAGGACGGTAAATACTACTCTGAGTGTATCAATAAACTAAACCAAGATGAGAATCAGATAGAAAAGGTGACCAAAAACCAAATATCAGTTACAAATTCAGTCATTAAAAATTGCAACGCGACAAGCCAAAAACTACTAATAGACGAGAAGACATTCAACAAAGACATAAAAGAAATCGAATACGCAATCTTAGACATTACGTATAACGTACGAGCATTTGAAAAAAAATTAAAATTTTTGGAAATTTGCGAACAACTCATGGCGAGCTACCTATTTATTGATAATCTGAACGATATTTTAAATTCCATCACTTTCGCAAGACTCAAAATAATTCACACGTCTATCATTAAACCCCGAGATTTAGTAAACTCATTGCAGGAAATTTCACAGAACCTACAAAAGAAAAATTGCCACTCACAATTAAATTATGAAAAGTTGCACAGTATTTAGATATTATTGAATTAAAAGCCTTTCAAATGAACTCAGAATTAGTATTTGTATTAGATATACTTCTAGTAGATCCTCAAACGTACTCTGTTTTCCAATTATACCCCATTCTTATCTTAGATAGTAGAACTGGTCTGTATCATATCTTGTCAACTTCTCAAAAATACATCGCGAGAGATGATGATTCTTTGATGTGCATACCCATCGCTGGCCTCAGAGAATGCAAACCACTCCATACCAACAGTAAATTATGTCCAAATTTGTTTGCATATCCAATTGACCACAACGCCATATGCGAAGCCCGCCTCTTCAAGGATCTAGAAACCCTGCCAGAAAACTGTCAGACGTCATCTATCATAAGCCAAGGGTACAACGTCCAAAAACTGGATGAAAACGTGTGGATAGTCATCAATGCAGAACCACTACAAATGACTATCAATTGCCCGAAGGAGCATCTTCAACAACTCTATAATTAAATTACAACCCAATTGCTACGCCTTCGTGAGCATCAAAATGATCCAAGCTAGCACAGACGAAATGATCGACGTAAAGAACGACGCTCATCTCATATAAATCCCGTTCGAGTGTTGCAACCAGGTTCCAGACAAAGGTCGCGTGCCCAATCTGAAACCACTAAAACTAAATGATCTAAACACCGAAGACCTCGAAATCGCCAAACACAAATTAGATCAATATTCAAAAGACTTGGACGACCTAATCAAGGAACTTTTCTTCACGAAACACATTTCTTGGTTTACCTATTTTACCATTGTACTAATTTTCGGACTCTTGTTCTTGTATCTATGCTGTAAGTGTAAAGCAAGAAGACGAAGACTAGCAATGTTTCCACGACTCCTCCATCTCTACCGAGGCCTAGTAAACCGCTCAGGATACTTACTAGCCTATTTCACCAACGAAGACGACCCCCACTAAGAATAGAGGACGCAGAAGCCGAAGACATCGAACTTAAATAAAACCAAACTGTTTGTGCCTTTTATTGACTTTTTGTACCAAGACTCTTTGTGAATTTTTACTTAATTTCATTGTTTATCCAGTGTATCTTATTATTTCTACTTTTGTTAGTTTCAATTTACTAACACTTTAACATGCTTTTCGTAACGCGATCAAGCTAATACGCTTGCATCTTACGCCTAGCATTTTTACATTTTATGCTTTTACATTTTTACGCTTTTTACATTTTTTACAGTTTATAAGGGGGAAGTTGTTATATAAAAATATGCCCTATATCTTTGGGACATAGGCCTCACCACTCAGCGGTATTATATTACATATGTATCAGATAACGACTCCTCCCAGCATCCGCTCGCTCAAGAGTTAGATAAGATTTTATTCTTGCAAAATTGCACAATTGCAGGTCCATTGTCTCAAGATGTTATAAATGGGAGTAGTATACATTCAAACAGTAGTCTTATACTCGCATTCGGCCTTTACATTTAAAATTGTATTTGTAACTTTCACAGAATCATTGATGACTCTACCCTGTTAATAAAGAAATTGTTTGTAAAAAGTGCATCGATTAAATCAAGATATAACATATATGTACCCAAATGACCAACTGTACAAAGAAACTAAAATATATGAGCCTCGTCAACTCTTCTTCTATAAAGTTATTGTTAGACAACATCGCATCAAGCACGAATTAAAAAACATAGACCATAACTACAGTACGAGACCAATGATAACATATGGCTCCATAGTTTGGTGGTCGGAAGGGCTACAACAGTCGGCCAAAGCCAAACTCTCTGGTTTACAGAGACTAGCATGCCTGGCAATAACTGGTGCTATAAGCACCACTCCGTCAGCTGCTTTGGAAATCCTCCTAGACTTACGACCTCTCCATATTTACTTGGAGAGAGAAGCTAGGTGGGCAACATATAGACTCCAACAATCGGCAATCAATATGCCGCAGGCTATCATCATGGAACGCAATGGATTGATTGATGACCTAAACAGTCACAGCATCCTAGGTATGCCTTCTGATGTGATGCCTACTAGAACCAACCATGAGCTGCCTTTCAACATCCTATTTCCTGAAAGAGATGAGTGGGATCGGAATAAAACCGACCTACAGAAGTCAGGCAGCTGTTGGTATACAGATGGTTCCAAAAGTCCTGAAGGAACAGGAGCTGGAGTTTACAGTCGCTGCCCAATGGCAAGAATAACTTCGAGCCTGGGTGATATCGCGACAATTTTTCAGGTTGAAATATATGCCATTGAACTGTGTGTATGGAGGCTGCAATCGACCCACCCTAGACACAGAGCAATAAAAATCTTCTCAGACAGCCAAGCAGCCCTTAAAGCTCTTGGATCCTATCGTTGTAATTCTAAAACAGTGTGGAACTGCAAAAAAGCTCTAACCCAATTGGGTAAGAACAAACTGACTCTGGTCTGGGTGCCTGGCCACTCTGAGCTGGAGAGCAATGAAATTGCCGATTGCCTAGCTAGAGAGGGTGCGGCATCAAAATTTATAGGACCAGAACCAGTTCTTGGTATATCTTCAAGCACTGACAAAACAAATATCCTAGACTGGCCCGAGAGCAAGACTCTCTACCACTGGCAGGAACTACCAGGATTAGCTCATTCGAAGGAGTTAATTACAAATCCTTTGAAATCAAGAACTAAAAAACTGCTAGAGTTGAATAGGTTACACCTAAGCACTCTAATCGGCCTATATACTTTGCACTGCAGATTAAATCATTACTTACACAGACTTGGACTGGTGGAAAACACCGAATGCCGTCCGTGTCTAGAGGAAGATGAAACGGCAAGGCATGTCCTGTGCACTTGTCCCGCTGCAGAAAGAAACCGGTTCTCATTATTTGGCAAAGGTCAGCTTTTGCCTGAGGACTTGGACAATCTCTCACCCAACAAAGTTATCAGCTTTATTAAAAGGCTAAACCTATTGGGTGAAATATAAATTAGGAGTGAGCCACAATAGACCGATTGGTCGCGGTGGAGGGTCTGGTATAGACCCACTCACATTTCAACCTAACCTAACATTACGAGACATGAACTAAACTCCGCAAAACTATTTTACAGAGAAATTACATGTATTAGGGCCAAAAATCTATAACTTAATACCTCCAGAAAATAAAACCATACACTCAATCAATTTACTCAAAAACAAAACAAAAAAATGAATCTCAAACATATGCAGACAACAAGTAACCGCTTATATCTTAAGTGATAGTAAATAAAACATAACTTAAATATAAATAATTAATCTATAATCAAATCATTTATAGGACTAGGTTAGACTAGATTAGGATTAATTAATTAAACTTTAATTAGGAATAGGAATAATTAGGAATTAGGAATAGGAAAAATTAATCTAGAAATAAACTATAGTCAAATGATTTATAGGACTAGGCTTAGACTAGACTAGGAAAAATTAATTAAACTTTAACTAAATGAACTTAACTGGCTGACATCACTAGCATAAACCACTTACCTTCGAACACCTTCAACTCATTAAATAAACTGCTACATTCCACGCCTCAAGGTTCTACCTTCAGTGGGATGTCCAGTAGTGTCTACCATTGTAACACTTTATTAACTATCAACAAATCTAATACTATGTAATATGTGTAATATATGTAACGTAACCCACAGATTTTTCTGAGGGTTTCACCATGTTTATCTGTTTATTTATTACGCAAATGTAACAAAATGCAACCAAATTGTAATTGTAATTTCCTTTTAATGAATAAATATTGTTATTACTATTATTATTATTATTTCAAAGTTTTCAGATCTAATTTTCTTGATGAAGAATACATACAATTCAAAAAATCTTTTATTGCTGGATAGAGAATTGAAGACCCTTTCAAATGAGCTATCATACGCGCCCTCGTTCTATTTAAAATGTTTAAAGGAGTAGCTGTCATTCCAAGGGGGTTGAAGGGTAAGGTATAAAATTATGCCCAAAAAATGTAATTTTAGAATTAAAAATTGACGTGTTTTAGGATTTCTACTCATAAATTGTCAATTACGTAAATAATGAATTTATCTGTATGTAATTGTAATATAATATTAAATAAATCAATTATATTATAATTATAAAAATGTAAAATTGTAAAAATTGCAGTAACAAATAAACAATATTTCTCATGCTTTTTACTTTTTCCACTATTACCATTCATATGTTTAACTTACAAAAAAATGTGAAAAAACTGCAGTTTCTGTAACGCAGTTGAAAAAATATATTTATAAGTTAAGATAATTATGGCAGACATCACTTAACCGTGGGAACAACACTAGCCCCTCAATTGGTTCCATTGTGTAGTGGTCACTTTTTGTAAGCAATACACATTTCAATATGTTTTTTAATATTATGTAGGTATTTGGAATTGGGTTCCTATTCATATAAGAACTTGGTAATTGACTATGCCTTCTCGCTAACCTCTCTTTTCATCAAGAACTGACCATTTGTTGTAATAGGAGTACGTTTTCATTGTGTTTTTTATCTGACTGGACGACATGTTCGTTTTGTGTGAAGTGATGTGTGTAATGGTCAAGATTTTGGTTCTTTCTATTTGTGTTTAATGTGGATGACTTTCTCACGTTTACAATGAAATTCGTCTATCAGAATAATAGCTGTAAGGTGCGCTCTGTATTTTGATCTATCACAAGAGCTACAGAGGTAATTAAATTTGTAAGAATATTTAGAATTTTTGACAATTAGCGAACGCTTAAATTTGAAGAGATATGTTCATATAAATATGATTATTAAGTCGTAGGTAACATGATTTTTGAAAAATGTATACAGAGAATCATAAAAGTTATTTAAATTTTTGTATTTTTGAAAAATTAATAAAAATATTGTGAGCTGTTTGCGTGCTTTCTTTTGAAAAAATGGGTTTAAAATGGATTTTCTAATATAAGCACTTGAAGTAACTTTGTCTTCCGCCAAATAAAGGAACAGTTCATTTTTAAATAACACACACAGAAAAGATCTGCTCCAGAAAGTTGACTAACTA
This sequence comes from Leptura quadrifasciata, assembly GCA_963675555.1. NCBI lineage: Eukaryota > Metazoa > Arthropoda > Insecta > Coleoptera > Cerambycidae > Leptura > Leptura quadrifasciata. The sequence continues at coordinate 29,139,388 of OY776679.1, read as the reverse complement.
ACAACCACTTAAAACATAATATTTTTAGTCGCAAACTCCTCTATAAAGTCCTTATTTTACTATAAGGAACGTAACCATACTGAGACCATCAGCTACTCTTCGGGCTATGTGCTATATTGCCAGTAATAATCCAGTCGTCATGTACTTTGTACCTTAGAAAAATTCCGAACTTAATGAAACTTTGGGATGTTGTTTGTTAGTGTTCCGTAGTACTGGTATGACTGGTGGTCGCCTCTCACCCAAAAAGTTCCGGGTTCGATCCCCGGTCGTGGCAGTGGAAAATACTGTGAGAGGGATTTTTCCACTATACACGGATATGGGGTGTGTGTCCCTTGTCTCTAAATGTGTAGCCCCCTCCCACACAAGGCTCTTCTAGAGCCTTACGGGATAAAGAGGGTCGTAATTACCTGTGGTGTTATTTATTATTATTATTTATTACTACACCCAATTTATCCAACAAAAAAATTCTGTGGAATTTAGGGGAGAGGCGAAAATTCCCAAAATGTTAGTATTTTTTCGGTTTTTTTGAAATATTTCGAAAACGGTTGATTTTAGCGGACAACTTCAAATTAATAAATTGTAGCTGACTAAATTTCCTTCAAATTACATGATAAAACGTATTTTTTGACCCCATAGGTACCGAGATACAGAGTTTCGAAAAAGTGCAAAATTTCCCAAAATCGTAAAAAACTGCTGAAAAGGCTGGTTTTCGATATTTATTTTCCATTTTTCAACATATTTAATGGACTTGTGGTACCTACTGTCATTTGCATAGGTTCAACTACTCCCCCCTCCATAACTGATTCGAATCACCCAATTCACATATTCTGTTGTGCCCCAACCGTTGAAGATGTGTACTTGTTCGTTTCAATGTGAATGATATTAACAATGAATAGCCGATACACGTACATATGACCGTAATAGGAGGTGAAATAGGCTTCTCAAGATGCAGATGTGATGATCGTACATACAGCAATATCGAAGGCTGCTGAATATGACAGTGTAATTATTACAGGTGAAGATGATAGATCTCCTCATGTTACTGGCAGACCTAGCCTCCACTTCTCACAAAAACATCTATTTCGAGAAGAGCGGGAGAGGTAATGTCACGTTATTATTATATTCAGCAGCTTCATTCAAGATCGGCCCACGAAATATTCTCTTTCTACATGCAGTAAGTGGGTGAGCCACCCTCTACCAGATTTTCGAGTAAGGAGGGAAGTTTCTGATGGCACTGTATGGAGGGAACATGGAAACAGGTTCCTTCGACAATCTCCGATACCAACTTTTTACTAAGTCGGTGGCCAAACCTAAATTCCAATTGGCCAGACTGCCACCTACCAAAGATGCGGCCACCCGCCATGTTTTCCGAACATATCTCCAGGCCCAAACATGGCTGAGTAACGACGTTGTACCGTCAGTTTGTGGGTGGTCGCTGACGAGACGAGGGTTCGTCCCCATCAGGGCTTCATGTAATGCAGCCCCAGACAACATATTGAACATCGTCTTTTGTAAATGCAAGAAAAAGTATAGCAATGTAGCCTGCAGCTGCAAGAAACTAGGACTGCGGTGCTCCACCTTTTGCCAGAACTGTTCGAGGCATCATGCGAAAATTCGCCAGATTCTGATCTCCAGGATGAAGAAGCAGAAGGAGAGTACGAAGAAGAAATGATTATGGATGCACTGCTAGACAATGAAGAAGAGCGCGAAGATGAATTTCCTTACGATGCCAAACGCCTAAAATATTAACTTTACTTCATTAACATTTACTTTACATTTCCCTACCTTACAAATTTACTTTATTAGACAAGTAAGAATCGATATAATGTACTACATATAAAAATACTGTGTTTTGATGTTCTTTTTTTCAACTTAATGAACATCTGCTAGTGGAAAGACGAGCTGGGTTATTTTATGCTCTTTCAAACCTTACGTGTACACTGTATACTATGAACATCTTAAAGAAGCATGATGTCGTGGTGGTTTGTAGGGGGGGGCGGGGGAGGTATATTTGAACCTATGCAAATGGAAGTAGGTACCATAAGTCCATTATATATGTTGAAAAATGGAAAATAAATATCGATAACCAGCTTTTTAGCAGTTTCTTACGATTTTGGCAAATTTTGCACTTTTTCGAAACTGTATGTCGGTACCTATGGGGTTAAAAAATACGTTTTATCGTGCAAATTGCAGTATATTTAATCTTCTACAATTTACTAATTTAAAGTTTTCCGCAAGTTAGGAATTTTTCTAAGATGTCAACCAGTTTTGACCCTATGACGACTGGCCTATAATGATATTTTGCAAACATATAATATTAAGTATATAATTAGAGAACCAACTACATTTGTGAGTCAGTCAGCTACACTCATAATTGCTACTACCAAAACAGGGCATATTACTAAAACAGGCATGATTTAGTCACTGATAATCTGCTAATATACTGGCTGTGTTGTATACCGCGATTTAAAAAAAAATAAAATTAGGTTTGTACAAATTGGAGACTTTCAAAATATAAAATATAATGCATTTTCTGAAAAGGTTGCGAATACTAATTGGAACAATATTGAGGATCATTTTGATTACCTCAATAGAAATATTATAGCCATATGATGATTGTTTTCCTGTAAAAATTATCAAGATTAGTAAACCTCCAACTCCCTGACCGACATAATTAAACTGATGATAAAGCTACACTAGAGTAGAGCACAGCTTGCTCGAAGTACAAACAAACCTTTAACCAGATTAAGAACACCCAAGAACAAATAAATTCTAACCTGATGTAAACAATTCAGAAATCTAGTTTCCACTTCAATACGTCATGAAAAAAAGGCTTACATTGAGTGTACTTTGGAAAATTGTAAAACAAATAATAATTTAAAGTCATGGGGAGTAGTAAAGATGACATTCCACAAATCTTCATGAAGATCTTTCTAATATTGATGATATCAACAATTATTTCATGAATTCTATACCAAATCTAAAATCTAATGAGCAATATAACGTTACATTTTAGAAGCTTAAGTTTATGGACGACATATTTACTTTCAAACCGGTTACTGTTTAAAAAATTGCAGATATCATTGATAAACAAAAATCCCACACTATTGGACCAGATGGAATATCGGCAAGAATGTTACAATTTGCACTGCAGTGGATATCGGCACCACTGACCAATATTATTTATATATCATTAGAACTAAGTGTTCTTCCTGCTCAATGGAAAACGTCCTGTATCGAGCCTATACTTATGAAAAAAAATCCTGAATAACTTAGAGATCTACGTCCAATTAGCATGCTTTTTGTTCCACTAAAAATTGCAGAATCAACTATATATGAACAACTTTCTGAATATATCTTTCAAAATTCAATAATTTCTTCTAATCAGTCCGGATTTCGAGAAGACTTCAGTACTTCTACACTACTAAGAAAAATAACTTACGAAATTTTGCAATCCATTGACAACACGGAAGTCACCTCTTTGAGATTACTGGATATAACTAAAGCTTTTGACTCCTTAGATATTAAATGCTTAATTGCAAAATTAAGTTATTATGGCATATCTGGAAGTAATATTTTCTGGTTTCAAAATTATCTGAATGACAGACAACAGTACTAGTTCAAATGTGCTTTTAGAGGGCGGAATATTAAAACATAATATTTTTAGTCGCGAACTCCTCTATAAAATCCTTATTTTACTATAAGGAACGTAACCAGACTGCAACCAACAGCTACTCTCCGGGCTATGTACCCCGCCGAGCGCTGAATTACAGGTTACAAGCCTGGCGCGTTAAGTATAATAATTGCATATTACCATCAAAACGCTAATGCTTCGATTGCAACAAACACCACCCGAAAGATTTTATAGAGGAGTTTGCGACTAAAAATATTATGTTTTAATATTCCGCCCTCTAAAAGCACATTTGAAGTATGCTAAGCCAAGTCAGGCTATTTATTTTTCGATTGTAACAGACACTGGACCGTTAGATGGTGGCTGCTGACTATTTTGCATGTCGCTATCCCAAAGATACCGAAATGTACTAAATAGTCAAGTGATCCTCGGGTCGGTCGTCACATGCCTACCTTGCACTGACGAGAGCCAACAGCTCGAAACTGCAGTCTGCAAGTGGTGTGTGACGACTGGCATGATGGCTCCTTTAAGTAGGATCAGTCTTTCGGTTGGTGTTTGTTGCAATCCAAGCATTAGCGTTTTGATGGTAATATGCAATTATTACACTTAATGCGCCAGGCTTGTAACCTGTAATTCAGTGCTCGGCGGGGCACATAGCCCGGAGAGTAGCTGTTGGTTGCGGTCTGGTTACGTTCCTTATAGTAAAATAAGGATTTTATAGAGGAGTTTGCGACTAAAAATATTATATTTTAACAGTACTATTATTAATACAGAAAACTCAATACTTACATCACAAAATGGATCAGTTTTATCCGGTGTTCCGCAATGATCTATTCTTGGACTACTTCTTTTTAATGTATTTATTGCAGATATGTCGAGACTTCTTCCACTACATTCAAAACTATACATGTACGCTGATGATATTCAACTAATATATAGTTTTTCTCCATCCGAATTTACCAATGGCAAAATTTTATATCAATAATGACTTAAGTCTTATATACCAATGGACAATCCAAAATACTCTTGTATTTAATATTAGCAAGAGTCAAAATATTGTTTTAGAACTTCTCAACAGTTACACAATTTTACAGATCTGAGTGTTCAAATCGATAATGAAACCATTAGACCAGCTAATAGCATAAATAATTTTGGTATTAGCTTTAATCTTTTACTAAGCTTTTCTGGTCACGTTAGTATTATTTGTAACAGAACTTTCTAGTGTTTAAAACAGTTATATAGTTATATACCTTTAAAAAGTATCTGGATGCAAATACTAAAATACTGCTTTAGTAAATTATGGTTTTATCGCACTTATATTACGCAGATATTGTAATACAAGGTTATGGTGGAAAACTGTTGAAACAGTCAGTATTTACAATAAGAGAAAAACAGAAACAAACCACATGAGTTAAGAGATGCCGATGAATTTAATAAATTCTTTATCGAGTCGGTACCAAATACTCAAGTACCAAATACGATAATCAACTATTATAAGAGCAACTTACATGAACGTATATAATTTATTTGAATTTAAGGAAATTATCTCTGAACAAGTGGCAAAAGCAATTAATTACACAAAATCTAATGCTGTCGGTGTTGACTGCATCACTGTAAAAATAGTTACATTATGTCTTCCTGCTTGTATGGACACCGTTACATAAATAATGATTTTTTTTCTGTTTCATGACTATGACTATGTTGAACGACTGGTAGTCGAGAGATGAGCGCACTTGCCTCTCACCCAAAAGTTCCCGGTTCGATCCCCGGTCGTGGTAGTGGAAAATACTGTGAGAGGGATTTTTCCCCTATACACAAATATTGGGTGTGTAACCCTTGCTCTAAATGTGTAGCCCCCTCCCACACAAGGCTCTTCTAGAGCCTTCCGGGATAAAGGGGGTAGTAATAGCCTGTGGTGTTATTTATTTATTATTTATACTACCCAATATATGGGCGTGTGCTGCCGCAATGCCAATGGCCAAAATCAATGAACCAAAAACATTAAATATTTTCGACCAATAAGTCTTCTGCCTGTATTTTTAAAAATATTTGTACGGACTGCTTATCTGCTCCTTTTGGACTTCATTGATGGATATCATGGGTCAGTACGTGAAAGCGATCGATCAATCAAAACTCATCAACCATCACCGCGGTACTGCTTGATTACAGTAAGGTTTGATTGTTTAAACCACAAACGGTCGCTTGTCATACTATAATTTATGGGTGTGTCCGATAATGCAATATATTAGAATAGAATAGAATAGAATTTTATTTATGCTATACTTACAATAGTAATGTTTGCATACGTCATAAAAGTAGTATAAAATATAAAAGTGTAAATATAAAAACATAAAAAATAAAAAAAATTGAAAGACAATAAAATACAATATGCGTAAGTTAAAAAAATTAATAAATGCACAATAATAAAAAAACAGTATTACAACTATAGAGAAATAAATATATACACATATATAAATATATATACACACACATACATATATATAAAATTGTCAAAAATCCAACAACAGTTAATACAGAAAGCCACAATATACAAGTCATTAGACAGACGATAAATTAGATAAGGTGTCAAAATATTCAAAATATTCGTCATATGTATAAAACGCATTTTGCAAAAAAATATGTTTTATTTTTTGTTTAAACATGCTTAAACTCATATCGACATTTTTTATGTTATTAGGTAACACGTTGAAAAATTTAAATGATTGATATAAGAAAGAGTTTTGCGATTTGCTTAATCTATATTTTGGTAATTTTAAATTTGTTTTCGTTCTAGTATTGTGGTAGTGTATGTCCTCCTGCTTGATATCTTTGTCGTCACTTTTTAATTTATTAATACGACACAAACATTCATATATGAAACATGATGGCAGAGTTAAAATATGAAGACTTTTGAAGAGCGGTTTACAATGATCATCATATTTAGCATCCGCCATTATTCTTACCACTTTTTTTTGTAATTTAAAATTTTTATTTAAATGGCATGATGATCTCCATACTATCACTCCATATACCATTATACTGTGGAAAATTGCAAAATAAGCCACTCTTAGGCAATCTTTTGTTGTTGTATTACAGAGTTGCCTTATTACATAAAGGGAAGTTGATAGCCGTTTTGACAAGTTTTGAATATGGGGTAAAAAATTTAATGACGTATCCAAATACACACCGAGGAGTTTAATAGGTTCAATGTATGCTTCATTATTTTTTGTTGAAAAATGTAAGGTTTTGGTTTTATTATCGTTTATAGTAAGATAATTACTCCTCGACCAATGTTTAATTAGATTATCGGATTCTTTACTACTAATACACAAGTTGGAAAAAAGGGTGTTCCTTAGCAAAAATGTGGCATCGTCAGCATATATTATAGGTAGTACTTCAGGAGTCAAATTGAATGACAGATCATTAATATAGATGATAAACATCAAAGGCCCTAGGACAGACCCCTGTGGTACCCCGTAATTCACATTTGAAAGTTTGGACACTTTATCGTTAAATTTAATACATTGTTGACGGTCTGCACGATAAGATGTAAATTTAAGGCATTTCCTCTGATCCCATAATAATCTAATTTTGGTATCAAAACACTATGGTTGATAGTATCAAACGCCTTGGACATGTCATAAAATTTAGCGGAGAATAATTTTCGCTCTTCAAAAGCTTCTATAATGTTTACATATATTTCGCAGATTGCGTTAACAGTGGATTTCCCTTGTCTATATCCAAATTGAGCATTAGTTAGTAGATTATTTTTTTCAAAATATTCTAGCAGTCTATTTTTTAGAATGATTTCAAATATTTTGGAGATGACAGGTATAATAGAAATAGGCCTATAAGTTCGATTCATACCTCCATAACCGTAGTCAATAAGTCAAAGTCGTAATAAACAACCAAATATATCTGTCTAGTGGTCTTGCACTTAAATCTGGTGTGCCACAAGGCAGATATACATGAAGAAGTTATACACTGTATGTTTCACTCATATATGCAGATGAGACGTTCCCGATGCGTGCGTCAACATCAATGAAGATTTGCAGGGACTGGCCGAATACTCTGCAAATCAAGGCTTGATTTTGAATGTTAAGAAAACTTCTTCTATAAACATAGGAAGCAAAATATTCCGGGCTAAAATTAACTGAAATGATACGCAAGTCAATGTAAATAGCAGCTCTATTTTGTCCTCCAAACCCATTAAATCCTCGGCATAATATTGAGTGCACAGCTTTCTTTCATAATCACATCAACCACTTTGTACAGACACGTTACGCTAAGCTAAAACATATGCACCAATTTAAGTATATTTTGTCGAGAAAGATAAAATTGAAATTAACTGAATCTCTTGTTTTATCCATGCTTACTTAAGGTGCTGCGGCCATTCCTAACGAGCCAAATGTTGTTTAAGTTACAAGAATTGCAAAATTGTTGTTTACGCTTTGTGTCTCTGTCAAATAGACATATCTCACCAATTCTACAGGAATTAATGTAAAATGTTTAATATAAAGAAAATGTGGATATTATACTTGTGCTGTTTCTAGTGTTTTTCTTAGCCAGTTATGTGGTACAGAATCGAAAACTTTGCTATAATCGATATAGCATTTCCTCGTTTAACCTGGGCTTGCATCGCTCGTCCCCTTACAACCTGCTGTCCTCTTGATGCTTTCTTTCGACTCAGGAGCAATTGTCTCATTCATTACACAGTCATCATAGATTCTAGAATACAATGTAGCATTAGTAGCTTATATACCACCGATGAACAAGATATGGGTCTATAGTTTTTCGTGTCACTTTTGTTTCCTTCTTTATACAGGAGGAAGTGGTCAAAAGATATGTATTGCCAATAAACTTACAACTTTTTCAAACTTGGCTAGCGTAGGATACATGTCTTACTATAATACCAATTTTTATTTCACTTATTTGCGTTTCTTATACAGGGTTACTGGTAATTCGATACATTCCTTTGGAGATGTGATGGGGCATGATCTAAGAAGTAAATTTAGCCCTAACATATATTATGCAAAACTCAATAGTTTTTGAGATATTTAATTTTTTTTTGTTTTTCTCAAAAAGTAGATCTTAATGTCCTAAAAGTTAATTTTCGAAAAATCTATTTGACATTTTTAAATTTTTTTTTACTGGATTACTTGTCCAATATTATAGATATCCGTTTGGAATGAAAAATATGTGGAAACATTTCGATCATGTGAACATCTGAAATAAAAACTTTAAAAAAAATATATTTTTTAAAGCAGCTATGAAATTTACCTATTAGGTTTTTTCAAAAAAATATTAACGTAACAAGCGTATAAATTATTATAAAAACTGTCTTATTTCAATAGCTATATAACAAGGTACAAATGTTCAATGTACCCTTAATAGTTCTAAGAAAATACTAGTAAATAAATAAATAAATAAATAATGCATTTATTTCCAACAGGTAAATACCCAATTACAGGAAACATAGAATTGTTACATAGAACAAGAGAATATAAATTACAAAAATATGAGAAGATATTCAAATACAGAGTAAGCCTAAAATTATGGAATAGTGTAAAAAAAAAAATATGAGAAAAACATTAAAATATACAAGTGATCAGAACATTGTGAAATAATAAAAATATAATTTCCAAATAATATGACGAACTGGACCCTAATATTGTACATTCTATGCATTGGAGATAACAAAAATCAAAATTTTAGATAAACAGTAAAAAACATTTTAAAAGTAGAGTTTAATTCTTCATTAATTTCAAAGTTGTACTTTATTTTTTATATGTCATGCTCAAAATGGGAGCCCCTATTCCGTATACAGACACGGCAGCGTCTTCTTATTTCCGTCCTTGTTACTCTGGTTGTCATATTATGCCTTATGTGTTGGGCAGCATCGACTATCCTTTGTCTAAGGTTCTATATAGTATTGACTAGTGTGGCATAGACCATCTCCTTCATATGACCCCATACGTAATAATCAAGGGGTGTTAAGTCAGGGCTTCGCACTGGCCAAGGTATTGGGCCCGCCCTTTCAACCCAACGGTTAGGGAAACATTGATCAAGTAACTGTCGCACTGTCAGCCGATAATGTGCTGGACAACCGTCGTTCTGAAACATCATTTGCTGTCTGACGGCGAGAGGCACATCTTCTAAAATCACCGCAAGATCATTTCTTAAAAAATTTTCATAGATTTCCCCGTTTAAATTTTGAGGAAGAAAGTGTGGCCCTGTTAAATAGTGGCCAATGACTCCCATCCACACATTAATAGAAAACTTCATTTGGAAACTAGTTTCACGTGTTAACTTGGGATTTTCCTCTGCCCAATAATGTAGGTTGTGGAAATTTGTTATACCCTCGCGATTAAATTTCGACTCGTCCGTCCATAAAATACTTGTTAAGAAATTTGCACTTTCTGCATCTGAATTTAACATAAAGCGGCAGAATTCCACTCGCCTTCCAGGATCACCTTCCTCCAAGCCTTGTACAGGGGTATAGTGGTAAGGATGACATCCAGCTCTACGTATCGTAGACCAAACTTTCCATTGTGACGCTCCGGTTAGTCTTGCGACTTTATTAGTTGAAATAGTTGGGTCTTCCTCAAAATACCTCAATATTTCTTCCTCATCATCTGGTTCATAAACGGGAGGAGCACCAGCGTCACTTCTTCTACATTTCACGGAGCCAGTTTCAGCGATATTTCGATATGCCGTACTGAATACACGTGCATTTGGTAAGCGGCGGTTAGGGTACTAAAGACCATATTCTCGGCGAGCTTCAGCAGCGTTGCCGCCATAGTATCCATAGACAAACAAGATATAGTCGAGGCAAGAATTCAAGCGATGCACGTCACGAGTGATCTCATTAAAGAAATGTTAATACTAACATAATTTTTAATTATTAATTACGTTAAAAAGAGTAATTCTTGACACCCAGTTATTAAGCTTTTTTTAGACATAGGTACAGTTTAATGGGACTTCATGATTCTTAGCAGTATTGTCTTATTTATAGAATCGATCTGTGACGTGCATCGCTTGAATTCTTGCCTCGACTATATCAGCGTATTCTGCGCTGGCATACGCCCATGGCACAGAAAATACAATAACAACAACTAATAACAACAACTACGAGCAAAATCAAAATCTTCGATAACTAATTTAACAAGACCAACAAACTTAAGGGACACGGAGATAAGAATGTCAGTTTCCGGATATTTTTCATTCCAAACGGATATCTATAATATTGGACAAGTAATCCAGTAAAAGAAAATTAAAAATGTCAAGTAGATTTTTCGGAAATAAACTTTTAAGACATTAAGATCTACTTTTTTGAGAAAAACAAAAAATTTGAAATATCTCAAAAACTATTGAGTTTTGCATAATGTATGTTAGGGCTAGATTTACTCCTTAGCTCATGCCCCATCACATCTCCAAAGGAATGTATCGAATTACCAGTAACCCTGTATAATACTTATTTTTTCAACAATATGAAGAAAATATTTAAGAAATGGACATTTCCTTGGATCAAAAACTGTTTATACTTATCTCGACTACCTAAAATATCCCAGGATCCTGATTTTTGCCCTACTTGATTCAAATGAAGCTAACGAAACTTTAAAATGCACTCCAATTGCGCGCACACTTTGAATTTTCCTGTAAATGATTGACTTCAATTTTCCCTTGGCTGATCAATTATTCTTCACCATTTTTAAATAGTTCTCAAACACTCAATGGTGATTGTGATTTGTGTAAAATAAAATAAAACTCATGTGATTGTTTTCTTATACGGGTAGTAGTGTTTGATCCTGTTAGATACTGTTGGGTTATGGGCCCGCGATAGACGCCTAGAACTTTTAAAAGGGACTGTTATTGATATATATGCAGAATCTGGGTGGTATTCAGTGATAGTCCGTACCTACATTTTCAATTGTACACCCCTTTATTCTACATACCCCTATTTATTATGTTTATAATAATAATAATAAATAAATGTCTTTATTTCCCAAAAACAACAATTAAAGAAATACATATAATACCTAATAACGCTAAATGGGAAACAAGCGGAAGTTCACTTAAATGAGTGCTCTACAACTTAGCCCTTGAGGATGAATAAACAAACGATAAATAACACAGAACAACAGAAAACAAAACATAATTAACACAATAAGAAATTGTGTAAGAAATTAAAACTATTATTAAAACCACTATATCATAACACAGATTTAAAAATAATAGATATTCAAGCAAGATTTTGTTCATACACGAAAAATTTTCTAATATATTTTTTGAACTTATAATAATAATAATAATAATAATAAAACGTCTTTTATTTAAAGGGCGAAGTTTAGCCAAAGGCTATTCCTCCACTTAACCCTGTAATTACAAGTTAAGTATGTAGATATAAACAAAGCGTAAAATAATATAAAAGAAAAAAAAGAGAAAAGTAATAATAAGTAGTAACAATAATATTCATATGACACTAATAAGTAACAATGAAAACCGTTTCATCATTGCGCTGCTAAAAGCGACTTTAAATATTTGTGAAAGGTAAAAATATTATATTTCTTTATCCCTGAATTTAATGAATTGTACAATTTAACAGCCTTATATGTAAAAGATTTCTGAAACATCGCGGTAAAGTGATGCGGCATGGTGAAATTGTCGATGTGACGAATATTTAGATCGTGCGTCTGGTTACGAGTAATTAGCTTGTCTCTAAGATAGGCAGGAGAAGACGTGATACAAATTCTATGTATAAAAACTAAGAAATGCAATTTCCATGTACTGCCCATCTTTAGCCAATTTAGCTCGGAGAATTTTTCGCTAATGTGATCGAACTTTCTTAAATCAAATATTAGTCGACAACAAGTATTTTGAACTTTCTGGATACGTTTTTTGTTAACTGTATCCAAAAATGGATAGTACATAGTGTCACAGTAGTAAAAGATTGGTAAAATAATCGTTTCGCACAGCTTTTTCCTTGTTTTAAAATTTAGAAACTGCTTATTGGCATATAGTAACTTTAGACATATATAAGATTTCTTAACTAAGTTGCTCACATGTGCGTTAAAACTTAATTTATCATCAAATATAACGCCAAGGTTTTTCGCCTCTTCTACAAATGAAATTATCATATTATCAACTGCTATTTCTATATGGTTAATTACATAATTATAGCGAAATCTGGAAGGGAATACCATAGCAGAACACTTTTCTATGTTTAATTTCAAATTGTGATTGGTGCCGTAAACGTTTAGGGAATCGAGATCACTATTTATATGTCTTTCAACTGCGGATAGATTGTCTACGTTAAAACTATACTTAAATTGTACATCGTCTGCGTAAGATTGGATTTTCATATATTTAAGGTTGTCGCCAAGATCCATTGTATATAATATGAACAGAAGTGGTCCTAGAACCGAACCTTGTGGAACACCAGAAACCACGGGTTTTGATTCTGATGTTCCAGACTCGGTTTTAACCCTCTGGGAACGACCAATTAAAAAACTTTTAAAAAACCTAACACATACATTATTAAAACCATAAAATTGTAACTTTGCGCATAGTAATGAATGATCAACCGAATCAAACGCTTTTGAATAATCAGGGAAAACTAAAATGTCAGCAAGTTTATTATTCAAATTCCGTAAAATATTGCCCGATATATTGGTAAGTGCTGTACAAGTGCTGTGTCTTGCTCTAAAACCTGATTGATACTCTGGGAATAACTTATTTTTGAGTAATTGTGTTTGTGTTTGAAAATAAACTGCTTTTTCCAGTGTTTTACTAAATATTGCCAATAGACTAATCGGTCGAAGATCTTTGATTTCCGCTGGGCAATTTATTTTTGGTATTGGGCATATTATTGCTTCTTTCCACATTAAGGGGAAAAAACCTTCAACAAGGCAGACATTTACTAAATGTGTTAAATATGGTATAATTAACGGACAACACAGCTTTACCATTTGCAACGAAACTTCGTCAATACCAGAGGAATTCGACTTAAAGCCATTAATTATTTTCGCAGTTACTTCAGAAGCAACAGGTTCGAAAGAGAAGTTTGCTTTGCTCTCTAAAAGTTTTAGAATCAGTAGGAATAGAGTTATCTAACTTAACTTATCTTTCGTAAATTTAAATCTTCTCACAAAAAATACAGTTTTATGTGGAGGTGGTGTTATCAATCCTCTGCTCCATACAGTAATATTTTGAACGTCAGTGCGGTATGATATTTCGTTAAATAAATATGATGGTTTTCTAATGCCGTATATAAAACGTAGGCACGAGTTTTGAACACCCTATATTCGATTTGTACAATATTGGTCCAAACAGGGTCCATATACAGGAGCACAATACGTAAATGAGATAGTATCAATGTATCACATAACATTTTTTTGTCTCACAATTTAAAGACAATCTATGTAGATAAAATAAAGGCAGTGCATTTTGAATATTTTTTAGTAACACGCACTCGAAATCTAAGAGACTTATCTAGAGTTAAACCGAAGTTCCCTACGCTATCAGTTATTTTAATTTGTATATCATTGATTTTAATATTGATAACTTGTCGAAGGTTAACATAGTCTGTTCTTTTACTAAAATAATTGTTCTAGGTCATTATTAATTGCTGTTAGAGCAAATATGATATTCAGTAGGATAGAATGAGTAGAGTACTTGTGTGTCATCGGCATACATATGAACTGCACTACTTTCTACAAATTTAGAAAATTGGCTGTTGTAGACCGACAACAGCAAGGGCCCAAGGACAGAACCTTGCGGAACACCCCTTGTTAAATATCTTACATCAGAAATAGTTCCAATCAAATTATTCTTTTGACTGCGACCATCTAAGTATGACCTAAATAGCAGAACACCCTCGACATCAACACCACAAGATTGTAAAATAGGCAATAAGATAACATGATGCCGAGAGCCTTCTTGAAATCGAGTAATACCAGAACCGCACTTTTCCATCGTCATACGCTTGAATATCATCAGTTATGGCGTTGAGTTACGGTTAACAAAGCTGTAGAACAACTGTAGCCCGCCTGAAATCCCGACTACACAGTATAATCCAAATGATCTCGTATCAGTAATTTTATAATTTTTTTCATTAACTTTGAAAGGCCCTATAGAATACTCATGGGTCGTAGATTTGAATATGTTAAAACCTCATTGGAAATCGGTGTTACTGTTAAAGAACACGCCAAAACCCTCGATGAACTTTTTGAAACTGTAACAAAATCCGACTTTTCCGAAAAAGCGTGCTTCACGTAAAAATGCCGTTGGAAGAGGTTTTTATACATTCAACCACATTTTCGCTCTAAGGAGCGTTTTTAATGCTAAAATCTTGAAAACTCATCAAGGAGTGTAATTTTAGAAAGTGTAGTAAATGTGGCTGCACGGGGACGTAATGTCGCCCCGACCACAAAATTTAGAATGTATAACGAAAACCTTTTTACGAGTCCACGTTGGGCATCACTGCATCTCATGCGTTGTGTTAAATATGAAGACAAGTTATCCAGTCCCTAGTCAAAGTATTTCGAGAGTCTTAACGAAAACAGCCCTTAGTGTCGAGGGTGCCCTATCATTTTCTAGCAGTCGATTTTGACGGGAATATGATGGGTTTTAAGCGTATTTGCCCTAAGCCGGTTCCTCAGTGATTCGGTGTCAGAAAAGTACCATGTACTCAGATGTGCATGGGACCGCCTTGCCTGAACGTATGAATTTATAATTGCCAGAATATAATTAAAAGTCCTTGCGATTAAAGCATTTTTAAGCTCCAAGAAGCGAACTAAATTAATATTGAACTGATAATACGTAAATACACAGGCAAGCAATAGCCCACCAAAATTATAAACGTTGAACTTTTTACTGAATCTTTTTGTGTCATCGTTAGCTATAAACCGCACATTGGATGGTAGTTGGTTACATAATGAGTCGTTCCGTTCCTCACTATGTGTTGTACACGGGCCAGACTATCGTTTGTCAATACATTGTTCTTGAACGTTTTTTAAAACATAATTTTTTAAAGATTTAATATATATTTTTGAACTTTATATTGTCTTTTTCTTGTGTTTTCAAATTTCCTTTTAAACAAGTGTTAGTATTTACTGCGTTAGATTTATAGTGTTACGACGTCCAATTGGTACCATCAGTGAAGCAGTTAAGCAAAAACGAAACAGTAAGTATAAATTTTGTATTATTCTCTGTCTGAAACAGTCGCTTTGAACCCTTCTTTGTGAACGTTTAATATCCATTTTGGAAAGTATAATAAAAGTCCTTCAGATGTGTAAACATGGATCGTTCACATTACCAAGGCATTTTTCTAACTCGTTGGTGAAGAATAATGCTATTTATTATATGTACCAAAAATTTGAGAATCCAAGAGCAACATAATTTAGCTTATATTATCAAATCCAGGAGAGATATTCTTGAATATTTTAAGAACCTTCAATACGTGATCGTTCAAGACAAGGCTAAAGATAAAATTAGACTGACAAATTTTATTTTGCTGGAATTAGTTATCTAAGGGTGATTTACCTTCTACCCCTTTTAATCTATTATTTTGTTCCCCTAACTAAATATGAAATGGAGAATAAATTTATAATTTTAAAATATTTTACTACTACGCTACTTTAAGTAGCAAAATTATCTCAGGTTATATCAAAATCTTTAAATACTGCTGACTATAAGTAAACCTCGTCCCATAAATATTATTATATCAAATATACATAGTACGTTGTAAAATGGTTCACACGCTCGGAAAAAGAAATGATGAATGATTCAGCTCAAATTCTGATTCACCCACATCGAAAGACGAAACAAAAACAGAAAAAAACAGTTAACCTTGTCGTTGTCGCCGTTAGAGCGAATGTCTCTAGAGTTATTTTTATCCTGAATATCGTTTGTCAGAAAATTACAAGCATCTTATACCATCCGTTTGATCAACTGCTTTTGAAAAAGAAGTATCCACATTTTATATGTAAATATGTATGTCATGTCGGATCGTAAAGTAATTAAAATATTTATAGGGAATAAATAATAAATGTTGTTGCCGGTTAATCTGAAATTATGCAAAATCTCCAAGAAAAATGTTTTAACATGGCACAATGTTAAATTATGAGGGGCAGTGCCGTAGCCATGGAATTTCTGTTAATTAAAATGGAATACAATCTCTTGCAATTAGCTCCATTTTGCAAAAGGCAAGCACACGCAGGTTTGCCAACCGTACTTTATTTTAAAGTATTGCACTTTATTTAAGCCTTGTGTTCTTTATTCTCTGAGAAGTAAATAAAGTACGATAAAACACTTTATTTTTCATTAATAACCTTTTGACGATATCTTTCAGCCTATCACCAAGTAAAACATTTTATTTTTCATGCAATCCTGCATTTGTTTTGACCATTTTACGATATTATCTATTTTTAGGGGAAATTTGATCATTCAGGCAATGCCGCTCATGCTTTCATAATGTTTAGTTACATACACGGTGTAGTTACCCCGTGGTTACATGTGAGCTTCGACAACACTGTTGATTGCTAGTAGTAAGTAGTGTGATGTGGAGAAGAGAGGTTAGGTTTTAGATTCTGTCAAAGAGGTAAATTTTTCTGTGTTGCTATTTTCAAATAATAGTTATTTTTGTAACAAGTACCAAAAATACAATTATATAATTTTTTTTATGCTTTGACAATGAAAATACTTACTAATTTTCATTTATAGTACACTGCATTTGACTATAACAAAAGTTGTTGTTGGATTATTTGATGTTTATGTTATTAAAAACAGTAATTTTTCAACTTTTGTTTCATTAGGTCATAACAGACTTTTATACAGGTCCGGTCGAAAACTGAAAAATTTTTAAATTTGGCGATTGAGTAACGAACACCCTATATGAGATATTGAGCTAAAATATTGCATGAGGCTATTTGAGATAACTTTGAATCTAACACGCTAACCACTTTTTTAATAAAAAAATACCTAATGGTCGATCTTGAAATTTCGACTCATTTAGGGGACCTAAGTAGGCCTTGAAAATATGAAAATGAAATTTTAAAAAAATGGTCCCTATGTCAAAAAAAAAAAAAATAAATCGGGGGCAGCGCGTTCCAAAATAACAGGGTAATGTTGTATTAAATCGTGCACACTGTATAAGCTTGACAAGATACATACGATCTTAAATGCAGAATGAAAAAATCCCCCTTAAATAATTTTTTTCAGAAAATAGAGAGATATTAAGATATTAGATGTTTTATCATCTAATCCAGAAGCCTTATTGGGTTTTAATGGTTTATTTGATCTGTAATATCTGATAAATTTGTATTTAACAAGTATAACGAGTTTTCCAATTTTTTTATTCTTTATATTTAATTCATATAAATTGTTTAAATCAGGTATCGTTATCTTGTCAGTTAGTTGTCATAATTTATTGCAAGTGTGCAAAAAACTAATATGCCTCATATAAGCGATTTAGTTAAATCTGGAGTTATTGCTAAAGCAGAAGATGATGATCAATGAGACAAATTGCACTGCGTTATAATATTGACAAAAATTCGGTGTGTAACATTTTAAGAAAGTGGAGAATAAACGGTACGATTAGTAGAAATTCTGAATCAAAGCGACGAAGGCTATCAAGTCAACAACAAGATTTGCAATTGGTAAATGCTTTAGTAGAAAATCCATTTTACTCAGCTATTCACGCTGCTGAAGAAACGAATTTTCCTGGATCGAGTAGTACTGGTCGCCAGCGAGTAAGAGAATCGGAGCTACGCTGTCATGCAGCAGCACAGAAATACTTACTTAAAGCTGAACATAAAGAAGATCGAGTAGAATTTGCGCTTGAATTTTTAGCACATGATGTAAATTTTTAGAACAGTGTAATCTTCACAGACGAAAAAACTTTCCAGTCAACACAAAGCGGTCGTATTCGTGTTTACCGCCATCCGAATACTCGATTCGATGAGAAATATATATATCTAACAATGATAAAAGTGGTAGATTTTCCGTCAATATGTGGGCTTAGATATTGGCATGTGGTCCTGGTGTTTTGTGGTATATTGAGGAACGATTTAATAGTGAAACATATATTAGGATTTTAGACAATATTATGCTCCCTTCTGTGTCACAATTATTTCCTAATAATGAGTTCATATTTCAACAAGATAATTGTTCCGTTCATACTGCTCATACCGTAACTTACTGGTTTCCAGATAACAACATCAACCCAACTGGCACAGTCATAGTCCAGATCTTAACCCTGTGGAGCAAGTATGAGGACTACTCGTAAGAATAGATCAAATAATTGCAATCGAAGCATTAGCGTTTTGATGGTAATATGCAATTATTACACTTAACACGCCAGACTTGTAACTTGTAATTCAGCGCTCGGCGGGGCACATAGCCCGGAGAGTAGCTGTTGGTTGCAGTCTGGTTACGTTCCTTATAGTAAAATAAGGATTTATAGAGGAGTTTGCGACTAAAAATATTATGTTTAATATTCCGCCCTCTAAAAGCACATTTGATCTATGCTAAGCCAAGTCAGGTTATTTATTTTTCGATTGCAACAGACACTGGACCGCTGGATGGCGCCTGCTGGCTGTTTTACATGTCGCTATTGTAAAAATACCGGGATGTACTATAGTCAAAGGATTCTCATGTCGGTCGTCGCATACCTACCTTGCACTGACGAGAGCCAACAGCTCGAAACTGCAGTCTGCAAGTGGTGTGTGACGACTGGCAAGGGAGCTCCTTTAAGTAGGACCAGTCTTTCGGCTGGTGTTTGTTGCAATCGAAGCATTAGCGTTTTGATGGTAATATGCAATTATTACACTTAACGCGCCAGACTTGTAACTTGTAATTTAGCGCTCGGCGGGGCACATAGCCCGGAGAGTAGCTGTTGGTTGCAGTCTGGTTACGTTCCTTATAGTAAAATAAGGATTTATAGAGGAGTTTGCGACTAAAAATATTATGTTTAATATTCCGCCCTCTAAAAGCACATTTGATCTATGCTAAGCCAAGTCAGGCTATTTATTTTTCGATTGCAACAGACACTGGACCGCTGGATGGCTCCTGCTGGCTGTTTTACATGTCGCTATTGTAAAAATACCGGGATGTACTATAGTCAAAGGATTCTCATGTCGGTCGTCTCATACCTACCTTGCACTGACGAGAGCCAACAGCTCGAAACTGCAGTCTGCAAGTGGTGTGTGACGACTGGCAAGGGAGCTCCTTTAAGTAGGACCAGTCTTTCGGCTGGTGTTTGTTGCAATCGAAGCATTAGCGTTTTGATGGTAATATGCAATTATTACACTTAACGCGCCAGACTTGTAACTTGTAATTCAGCGCTCGGCGGGGCACATAGCCCGGAGAGTAGCTGTTGGTTGCAGTCTGGTTACGTTCCTTATAGTAAAATAAGGATTTATAGAGGAGTTTGCGACTAAAAATATTATGTTTAATATTCCGCCCTCTAAAAGCACATTTGATCTATGCTAAGCCAAGTCAGGTTATTTATTTTTCGATTGCAACAGACACTGGACCGCTGGATGGCGCCTGCTGGCTGTTTTACATGTCGCTATTGTAAAAATACCGGGATGTACTATAGTCAAAGGATTCTCATGTCGGTCGTCGCATACCTACCTTGCACTGACGAGAGCCAACAGCTCGAAACTGCAGTCTGCAAGTGGTGTGTGACGACTGGCAAGGGAGCTCCTTTAAGTAGGACCAGTCTTTCGGCTGGTGTTTGTTGCAATCGAAGCATTAGCGTTTTGATGGTAATATGCAATTATTACACTTAACGCGCCAGACTTGTAACTTGTAATTCAGCGCTCGGCGGGGCTCATAGCCCGGAGAGTAGCTGTTGGTTGCAGTCTGGTTACGTTCCTTATAGTAAAATAAGGATTTATAGAGGAGTTTGCGACTAAAAATATAATGTTTAATACTCGTAAGAAGTATTCAAAAACGAAATGTGAGACCACGGAATGCCGAAGAATTACTGGAAATAATAAATAATGCATGGGAAAATATTATTACTGTTGATTATTGTGTAACGTTATTTAATTCTATGCCAAACAGACTTATAGAAGTTATAAATAGAAGTGGTGCAATAACGAAATATTAATAGTTAGTTTCTTGTTAAGTAGGATATCCTCTGTCCTTTGATGCAGGATTTCTACTAATCGTACCGTTTATTCTCCACTTTCTTAAAATGTTACACACCAAATTTTTGTTAATGCTATAACGCAGTGCAATTTGTCTTATTAACCATTCATCATTTACTATAGCAATAACTACAGCATTAAAATAAAAAATAAATTAAATGTGATATCTGTTTTATTTCGGCTACTCATTACATATTCATATAGAGACAGATTTACATTAGAAAAAAAAAGTTGTCCTATTTTTTTCTGCTCACGACAGTACCTGTGTCATTTTATATTTTCTTGTATCATTTTTTATTTCACTAGGACTAACTTGGTTTATTATATTCCACAGTTGTTTAGGATTATTCTTCTTTTTTCAATTTAGTTTTTGGAATAAGTACTTTTTGGAAATAAAATAGTTTGCTTTAATTTCTTTAATGTAGGTTTTACATTTATTAAGAAGCCATCTTTGCAAAACTTTTCTCTGATTTTAATTGAATTTGTCAATCCTGCCGTGACCTTGCATGAGCTCTTGTGTACATCTTTTTGTATGCTCTTTAATAGTTTCTATAAATGAGTTATTGCCTCTTTCAACGTTACGGTTATCATATACTTTGCTAATAGTTCTTTAAATTTATGGTATTTAATAATTGTTTATCTTTTTGTTTCAAGAACGAAGCAATAGTTTTCCGTTTCAAATTAATCCAAAAGTACTCAAGTAACACATGTCGTCCTGTTATTACGCTTAAAGCTTTATAAATAATACATTATGGCAACTTGTACAGAAAATTGGTTATATTGAAGCTTTATTCACCACTAAACTGTTTATAAAGTAACTTGGCAGAATAAGATTGCTGGCAAAATGCTTCCACAGCATAAATATAAAACTTCTTTATTACAGCATCTTATCCAGTTTTTTAATTTATAAGAGGCTTAGTAAGATCTATTATACAGATACACATCATGTATATTTATAGCGGGTGTATAAATCTCTATATAACAATTATACATAAGTTTTACAGCTCAGCAATTTCTCTATAATGGCTTTATAACATTGACTTTCAAAGATTTTTAATGCCAAATTTTACAGCAATGTAGTTATTTAAGCGAAATGCCATTTACGTCAGCTCAAATATAAATTATTTATTAATGCTTTCTAGGTATTGTAGGAGTATTTTATAAAGCATTTATTCAACTGAAATTGTGTTTTGGGGCTATGTAGTTGCAATCTTCCTTCATTATAGAACTCTTATGCAGCTTAACTTACTCCGTTTCATAACCTACGAAGTCATTTGATTTGCTTTCGAATTTTTTTTGTTATGTAGCAAAATTTTTTATACAGTCATTTTATGATTACAAACTACAAAATCTACCAAAATCAATAAAAAATATAGCTCTGAAATTTAAACAAAAGTGATAATATCATATCTCTCAAAATCAAAATGATGTTATCATGAATTCAATTATTTCATAAAATGTAGATGTTTATCAAATAAAATTCACCTGACCTGTCCGGGGATATTGTATTTTACTACTACTTCTACACAGCCAAAGTGCTGTTTTACGAATTTATAACAGCTTCTGTAGTGATCTTCTTTGGATATATACAGGGTGTTGCATCATGAGAGGGACATAGCTTAATAGGAGGTAGAGAACATCAGTGGTAACCGGAACCTCCCATAGAAATGTCTCATTGGGCCTACATTACGAAGTTACAGGGTGTTAAATAATTTTTGGCCAAACCTGTTATTTGCCATAACTTTGACAGGGAATGAAATAACGGATTCATATTTGGTACGGCTAATGTACTAGCGAGCCCCAAGAGGTACATGTATAAAAAAATATATATCCAGGTCCGGACTCACTATAATTTATGTTTCTTCTTTGCATCAATAAAACATCACCCTGTATATATTTTTTTGAAATTTTGATACGATATTCGAAAAGAGTAAAAAAAAACAAACAAAATGGCCTATTTCATTTTTTTGTTACACCTTCGTGGTTATTTAAATACGTTGTTAAATGTGCAAGAAAATGGATTACAGAATCCTATTAAATGAGAGGCACGTGAAATAAATAGTTTTATAACTAAAATTTGCAAAAATTCTATTGAGCCTAGGTGGTCTGGGTGAATCCTAATTCCGGCACGATTTAAAGGTCCATTTTGGTAAAAAACTGTGGTCCTAATAAGTAATCGGGTATGAAATAACAAAATTTTTAATCAACCACAGTAGGCTTGTTCAAAGAATAAAAGTGACAGATAATTTAAACCATTTAGGCCTAAGCAACCAGTTACTTTGATCAAGAAAATCATCAACATTTTATACTTAATAAAAATTGGAAAAGAGAACAAACTAAAAATCTAAATAAATAAAATATTTTCCATTCAATTAACAATAAATGACAAAACAATAACTAAATGTGTTTAAAAATAAAACGTAATTGACACTAAAGTAAATTTTCAAAATGTCCTCCCCCACATTCTGTGCATTTTCTTGCGCGTTTAGAAAGGTCACCAATTGCTCGACGTATCATTTCTGGATTATTCCGTATTTCGTCGCAGGTTGTAACGATGCGCTGGATTAAATGTTGTCTACTTTCAATTTCAATGCTATAAACCTCGTTTTTTAAGTGGCCCCATAAAAAATAATCACAAGGGTTACAGTCAGGAGATCTTGGTGGTCATTCATGTGGACCCCCGCGTCCAATCCATCTATTAGGATACACATTGTTTAAGTGTTCTCTTACTTGAAGGTTAAAATGTTAAAATGTGGTGGGGCCCCATCATGCTGAAACAACATGCCTCTTATACCGATATTTTCTAACATATTCGGTAAAATATTTTGAAGAAAATCAAAGTAAATTTCACCATTCAATCTTTCTTCAAAAGAATGTGGCCCTATCAAATGTCTATTCACAAGTCCGACCCAAACATTTACAGAAAACCTGTGTTGCGAACGGCGTTGGCGTACCGCATGTGGGTTTTCCTGTGCCCATTTATGATTATTTCGTGAATTGTTTACTCCATCCCTTGTAAATTGTGCCTCATCCGTAAATAAGGTTCTGTAAATGACTGGGAGATGGTTAGAGAACCAATGACAAAATGCCAGGCGGGGGATATCGTCGCCTTGTTGAAGACGCTGTACCTGCTGGATATGATATGGATGGTAACGTTCTCTTTTTAGGGTTCTCCATACTCGCCAATGAGGAATACCAGTTGCCAAACTGATTCGTCTAGTGCTCATATTTGGGTTTTCTTGAACTACGTTTATAATATTGTTTTGTTCCTGCACACCTTGTTGTAAAACACGCTCCACAACTGCAGAATTAGGAAACTTTCCGTGTTGTCTTGCATACTGGAAGACCGTACTAAAGGTTTTATGATTAAGGCATCGACGACCAGGAAAACGCAGCCGATATTCTCTTTCCGCCGACCTACCATTTCCATTACAGAAAAAAATTATTTAACACCCTGTAACTTCGTAATGAAGGCCCAATGAGACATTTCTATGGGAGGTTCCGGTTACCACTGATGTTCTCTACCTCCTATTAAGCTATGTCCCTCTCATGATGCAACACCCTGTATAGGGAACCATATTTTATTTTTTAAATGTAAATATGAGAGGGCGGCCATTGTTACCGGTTTGACGTATAATTAACTTTTTATCATTTGAAAAGGAAAACATTGCAAAATATTTACAAGTATCTCTTATGGGGCGTTCAAAATAGGTGGCTCATCATTTTAAAAAGCATATTTTTTAAAATAATTTTCAACATTATCAAATTCAAGGAATTTTGAAGGCGCGTCTATTTACTTCGACGTAGAATAGAATATTTCAACAGAAACAATCTTATAACAACTTTTTAGCAGTCATATAACATGATTTATAACAGTTGGTAAGACGAAACAAAGATTGACATAATGTTACTTTAAGTATTTATGTACCCTTTACAGAGTCAATCGAGGCTGTATAAACTGTGCCTCTTTAGGGTATACAGATACTTCGTTAATACTAGACTATTATTGTTAACTCTTAATTATAAAGCTTGTGCTACTTGTGTAGTCCATACTTTAACAAGATCCACTTAAAGGATGTAGCGGTTTAGTTCAAAATAATAACCAAACATCCCAATTTTGTTCATTTGTATAGATCTTTTTAACCGTTGACAGGGGTTCACCTAAGATGTCTTCAAATTTTAATTAATAATTAATATTAAATAATAAAATATTTGAGTTTATTTCAAGCAATGTTAGGTCAGGTTTATAATTATTATATGAAAAGAAGGACAAATATCATCAATTTCTGGTTACTAATGGTAATACTTAATGTTAATGAATAAAATTATTACATATACGTTGGGTATTCATCTAGTTTTTTTGAATTCAGTGATAAATTTTTGCCTCTGAATATACGAGTTCAGTTTCATGTTAATTATCGACATGAAATTATAACGTAAATGTCTGTAGGCTAATAAAAGTCTTTTAAATTAATGGAGGTGACTGCTGTAAATCACAACGTGCATTTATTACATAGCTGCAGGAGCAGAATTAAGTTATTACAATTTTTTTCTATTATTTATTGCTTAAAATTAATAACAATTGAAAAATGTTTTAATAGAGTTCTTACTTTATTTTATATTACGCTTGCTATGCCTAAGGGGTACAGTTACCACTTTATAGGTATGAACGTATACAAAGGTTTCTAACTATAGTCGAGGCAAGAATTCAAGCGATGCACGTCACAGATCGATTCTATAAATAAGACAATATTGCTAAGAATCGTGAAGCCCCATTATACTGTACCTATTTCTGAAAAAAGCTTAATAACTGGGTGTCAGGAATTACTCTTTTTAACGTAATTAATGATTAAACATTATGTTAGTATTAAAGTTTCTTTAATGAGATCACTCGTGACGTACATCGCTTGAATTCTTGCCTCGACTTTAACACCACAGTAAATGCAACTGAGGTGGGAACTTCAAATGAGTGACTATTACCTAACTAGCACTAAATATACGACTCTGATGTATAAATAAATTAACTTGACGCGGCGTAGTTTATTGGTTGTTTGTTATTTTATACGTTTATCATTTCTAAGTAGCTCTTCCGGTAATGGGGACTTATAGTTACTGGTATTACTACTTGAAAGTTTTCAGAATGTTAAAGTGGCAGAGGATAGCAGGAATCAACTTATTCATCCTTTCTTGACAGTACAACCATTGGTGGATCTTTGCCTCTCTGGCTAGTTTCTGTCATCTCTTGACTTTTCTCGCCCATCCTATAATATTCATAATTTTCAGATCGCCTTCGCATCACCCAAACCTCTCATCCTTTCATCCATCCGTCTTCCAATAAGCTTCCATTTATAACTCCCATTGGTACATAACAGGAATCTTTTCGTAACCGCAACGTTCCAGCGACGTCTCTGGAACGTACTCGGCTGCTTTCCAATGACATTATGATTACGTGGAGGCGATGTCACAGCATGGTAACCATATGTTTCACGGAAATTAACCGCTCATTTCAATTTAGATTTAAACTAATAACTACACTAATGTAACAGGACTGAAACAGGAACCTCGAATAAGTCATTATTACGTAACCGCTACTAAATTTGCTACTTTCAAATATTAATAACTGCACTTGATAATTCTACAGTCACTGTAGCGTAAGTGCAAGTAATTGCTACATTGCTTGTTAGGTACTTTATAGGTATACCTATGCGACTTCTAGGTAGATGTCACGGTATTGGCGACGTCATAATTACCAGAGAGATGACCTAAGAGTTCTCAGAACATGAAGTTGGTAAACTTATGTTACTGAGAAACGACCTCAAATTAGTAACCGCATTCAAGTAGTTTTGATAATTAGGTACTTAGTTTGACGATCTTGATTATTATTCAAAAGTCATGAGACTTATAAATAGGTAATGTTTATTATTATAGAAAACAAGCACCCTATTTATATAGGCCGGTGTCCAATGAAGACAAGGATCAACAGTGTAACTGTCAAAATAATAGTATCTGTTTACAAAAGACAAGCCTGGTCACAATTCTTCAAATAACCAACCAAAATTTTGTATATTAACATATTTTTCTCAATAAAATTCTTTTCTATCTCTTCTGCAATATATTTGATTAAATATATAAATACTGAACAAAAGAATACTTATAATGCAATATATGAGGATGAAGTTGTTAAAAATGAGGATAATGGTTAAAATTTAAGATGGAACCATGAAGTGACAACAGCAACTTTGAAAAGCGAATATATAGTAGCCATAACTTTGTTACTACTTTAAAGTTACACTACAGTCCCATTTGGTAGAGTGTAGTAAATATTATACTAAACTTACATTTCTCGGCACTGTAGTCTAACAGGAATTACTTCAAGTAAATAATTTTAATAATTTAATTCTAGTGAAAACTACTTTAAAGTTACTTCTTTCAAAATACCCCATTTTTATGGACAAAACTTTCGACCTATTACTACAATATCACGTCGCAATAACTTAAAAAAATATATACATCCCTTTCTGTAGGAGAAATAAAATAAATAATGAATAATAAGTATAGACCAAAAGCTAGTGAATTTTTCTTTGAGCGTCTTAGAAATTGCTTCAACGTTTATGGTGAATTATCCCTTTTAAGAAGACAATCCCACGCTGGGTGTAGGTCTTGGCGATGGGGGTGTTTTTATATGAGGGTTATTTTTCACAAATCAATATCTTTGGCTTCTAAAAACCACAATTACTAAATGCCAAAAAATGAACACTACACTGGAGTATACGAGCCGATGCGCATTTCGCTAGCCATGTCAGAATTATCAGGAGATGAATAAGACTGGTTTTCAGTTTTAATGATGATGTCAACATGGTTAGCGAAACGTGCATCTAGTAGCACGTTCGAGTGTAGTATTCAAGTGTTTTAGCGTTTTGTAAAAGTTGTTTTTAGATATCAAATATATGATTTGTGAAAAATAGCTCCCATGCGAAAGCGCCTCCAACCCAGTGGACCCAGTGTAGGGTTGACTGTTTTATCTCTTGTAGTATTTCATTTCGTTTCTGAATTAGGAAAATAGACTCATGAGGAATGAGATATATGTATACTATATAGTACGCCCAAGTTATTGTGTTCATTATTTATTTTATTTTGATGTCACTTTTGAGAGTGAATTTCAATATTTGTAGGTTTAGATTTACTTGTTTAAGTTTATAGACCGTGATACTGCTGCAAAAATGTTTCTCGCTAGCTTTTTTACTGGCTATTTATTTTGTCAACAACAACAAGTTATCAAATTCGAGTTGAGATTTGACATTGGCTTTTTAAAGGGCTTTTTTGAGGTCAATGCGATACATGTTTTCAGATGTCCTGAGAATTCCAAGAATATTCTTGAGAGCAATTTTGGTGGTGAAGTCTATCTCCCAAGTCCAACTCCCAGAAACGAGTCCCGGCGGTGCCACGATGGTACGTGGAGGTTTTTTGTCAAAAATTGAGATATTGCTTAAACGTGGCTTTTATGAAGTTAAGATGCTATTAGTTGCTGTATATTCACTTAAGAGTGATCGAGGTATGCCCAATTATGTTACATACAAAAATGAAAATTTTTATGAATCAGCTGAAATATTAAATGCATTCGCTGATTACTTTCAAGAATCTTATACCAAACCAAGCAATCTTAATGTCACTAATGACACTCCATACAGTAACAATATCCTCACAATAAAATAATTCAATGAAAATGACGTTTTAAAGTCGCTCAATATACTTAAACCAAAAATGACAGCCGGTCCAGATTTAGTACCAGCTTTTATTTTAAGAGACTGTTCTCATATTTTCGTAGTCCCACTTACTATTATATTCAATCTATCTGTCAGTACCAGTTGTTTTCCGAACGTTTGGAAGAACTCTAAAATATGTCCCGTTTTTAAAAAAGGAAGCAGATTTGATATTACCAACTACAGGCATATTACAATAATATGCAATTTTGCAAAGGTATTCGAGAATTTATTACATTACAATATATGTAATCATGTAAAACCAAACATAATAACACAGCAGCATGGCTTTATGAAAGGTAGATCTACCGCAACAAATCTATTTTGCATAACTCAATTTTTATCGCAATCATTAGATGAGGGGGTCCAAACAGACGTCAATTATACAGACTTTTCTAAAGCATTTGATAGATTGGATCACGAAATCTTACTGCACAAAATTAATCTAAATGGCATCTCTAATAAACTGCTTCAGTTATATTTAAGTCATATCTAAGCGGTAGGACCCAATTTGTACACTATAATGGCTATAAATCCCATGAAATAATCTGGATCGAATCTGGAGTTCCACAAGGATCAGTCCTGGGACCCCTGTTCTTCAATATATTTGTAAATGACATCAATAAAAACCTTAATTGTAATACTCTACTCTATGCCGATGACATGAAACTATTTACAAACATTCGAAACTCTAATGACTGCAAAGTAACCTCAGCAGATTAAATACATGGTGTGTAAACCATGGCTTACACCTTAATGCGATAAAATTATATTCGATTATAAAATTGACGATATATCTCTCAACAGACCTGATACGTTTAAAGATCTAGGTGTTGTCTTTGATAGTGAATTATCTTTTGTTCCTCACATGAATCACATAATCCAGCAATTCTTCAAAACGTTAGGCTTCATATGCAGAACTGGCCATAGTTTTACAAATATCGATACTATAGAAATGCTATTTAATACGTTCGTAAGATCTAAATTAGAATAGCCCCGTATAATTTGGAGTCCTGGATATGAGACTCATGTGGAAAATTTAGAAAATATCCAAAGACGATTAATGAAATTTCTTAGTTTTAAAATTGATGGTTTTTACCCGTCTATCGGAACACCGCAGGACCAACTACTAGGAAGATGGTCATTTAAATCTTTGGAACATCGAAAAATTTATTGCATGTGTTTGTTTCTCTTTAACATTGTAAATAGCAAAATAGACTGTCCAGAAATTCTTGACCAAATTAATTTCAGAGTTTCATCTGTATCGACACGTAAACGCGCAACTTTTTATTCACCAAATTCCCATACTAATGCTATGAACTTTTCGCCATTATCTAAAATATGTCAAAATTTTGATAATTTTTGTTCGAGTATTGATATTTTTCACACCAGCCCTAAAACATTAAAATCACTTCTATTAAAGTAATGTATAAAATTTCTTTCTTTACCTCTATGATTTATATTAAGTACTTACTATATTGTTATTATGTATGTTGTTATGTATGTTATATGTGGTATTTATGTATGTTATTTATAATTTTGCGGGACTACTTCCTGCGCTGTAATTGGATTGTTGTAATCTGTAGAGCAGTGTAAATAAATAAATAAAATAAATAAATAAATTAACAGCCATTTTCTGTGCAGCTGAAAGGGTTATTTTGCAAAAATGTGTTTTGTAATGTCATCAGAAGCAAGCTGTTCTTCGCAAAGGATGTAATATCAGAGCCAATGGTCTAAAGAAGATTTTTTTACTCTTAAAATGTTTAGATGATTCTTAACTAAAACTTAAAATACTTGACACCAATTTTCCATGTCGTGATTTTAATTCATTAACCACAACAATTACCCCTATATTAAGTCCGTGTAACAACATTCTATAATCATATAATTCATTATATTGAGGCAGGCGAATGCCCTGTTGGAATATTTTTTTATTTCAGCAGTACATTTGACTGCATCAATCATACGAAATCGATAAGTTTACTGAACGATTATGGCATTAGAGGACATCCACTAAACTGAACCAAATCATTCTTAATCAATCGCCAACAGTATGTAAGTATAAATATGTAAGTGAAAGTAAGACATTCATGGTCAATTCTGGATGTTCGCTTTTAAGTATGGGAGTTCCACAGGGCTCAATATTGGGCCCTGTGTTATTCATATTGTATATTAATGAGCTTGATTTCATTCTATGCGACGATTTATTTTCTAAATATGCCGATGATCTTTCCATGATTATTTCAGATTCTATGCATGATACGTTAAAAACTAAATGCAATGATGTTATTGAAAAAGTATTTACGTTTTTCGATCAATATCCACTGTATTTCAATACTGATAAAACTCAGTTAACTCAGTTCCATAATAGGCAGAAAAACTGCGAGTCTATTTCCCTTAAAGTCAACAACTCCATTACAACAGCTACTCATAATAATATAAAATTTTTGTGTTTACATATTGATGAGTGTTCTAAACTGGAAGTCACATTGTGAATATATAATTTCTAAGCTTGTATCAATTTCATTTATATTAAACTATATTAAATCAGTATTTCCTAGAAATCAATTAGTTATATTATGTCCAAATGGATTTTTTTTTTATACATTTATTTAACGTCGGCCTATTTCCGCTACTGAGGCCTAACATCGACGCCTGTAGACGAGCTACCCCCAACCAGGAATTTTGCCGAACCTCTTCCCTTAAGAAGAGTAGGGATCTTTTACTTGACTAACATTTAATAGACAAGGGACCGACGGCTTTACATCCCCTCCGAAGGATGGTATATCTCCTATACAACCCTCGCCTAAGGTTGTATAGCTTCCGCGCATACACTGATATACAAGCCGCTGGAAGATGTGTGAGGCGAGAACGCGGTTTCCGTTGGAATGGTCACCAATCCAAGTACTAACTGCGCCTGTCGTTGCTTTACATCGCATACCGAAGTATGTACATAGTAAAGACGCACCTACGCTCGCCCCCCAAATGGATTCTAGAATGAAATATGGTGTTTATTTTTGGGGAAACTCCACTCCATCACAGAACTTTTTATTGCTAAAAACATATATTGCGCCGTAGAGCGAATGTCTCTAGTACTCATTCTTGCAAAAAATTGTCTAAAGAGCATAAGATTTTAACATTGCTATCTTTATACATTTTTACCAAAACAAAAATATATTTATTGTAAATAAAAACATTCATAGCATAGCTACGAGTAGCAAGGGAATACTTTGGAGTAGTCATATGTCAAATCGAGAATTATCACAATATTTAAAATTTCTTTGAAAAAGAGAAAGATCACTGGTTATTTGAACTCTATATAGTGTCGGGAAATATCGGCTGCTATTTCCCGTTGCCATGGCATTCACTCAAATAGTCGCTGATATTTAATTTATTACCTTATATCATAGATATTGTAAATATTTTCAAATTTCACATTATAAATTTATATACCTCCAATTATTATCTCATTCAAGAAATAATCTAAAAAAAATATAACTGTACCTTGATAAACTGGCGGCTATAATATTTTTACAATTTTTCTCGAGTACTTCTCAATTTGACTCAACCACATTTGGTGTTAATAAGCAACGACTAAAGCTCTATCTCTAGCACTTTCATGGTTCCTTGATGCAGATTTGAAAGAAAAATTAGTATATCTGACCAAAGCATTAATAATAATAATAATAATATTTATTAACCATTTCAGATACAAACTGTACATATGGCAAGTCAATTTTAACAATAATACACATAAATACATATTAATCAAAGTATTAATAAATTTTATACACAACAACAAATAAAATAATATGACGTTCACATGAGTAAAGACAAACAAGGTATATGTATAATAGCAAATAAAATGTATGTATACAGAAAGTACATTATAATAATAATTATAATAATAATACTTTATTTGTCCAATGGATCACTAAACATGCTAAGGATAAGTCAAAATTATATCTAAGCATAAAACATACATTATGTTGATTTATTAAATGCAAGAAAAACTATTAAATTATATATTAAAAAAAAAGAGTATAAATATAAGAATACATAAATAAATATAACATAGAATAATAAATAACAAAACACGAGTATATATAACTTTATCTATTTAAAAATGCATCGACACTGTAAAAAGTACCTTCTATTAAAAGATTTTTTAATTCAGATTTAAATGAATTAAAATCTTTCTCGTTTCTTAACTGATCAGGCAGAGAATTATAAAATTTAATGCCTGAGTAACATGGCGATTTCTCGTACAGAGACGAATTGTGTGTTGGTACCATGAGGTCATTTCTTCTTGTACTATAATTGTGGTATGAAGAAGTAGCTTTGAATAAATGTAAGTTTTTTTTCACAAAGCACAGGCATTTATAAATATATATTCAGGGCGTTGTGAGCAATTTGTTACTTCTAAACACTTCAACACAACTATCTCGTGGTTTCAGATTGAAAATTAAACGTATGAGCTCTTTTTGGCCAATAAAAACTCTGTCTCTGTCTGTCGCTCCACCCCCAGCACATAACGCTGTAACTTATGTGTGAATATGCTAGCGAGTAATATATATTTAATAATCCTTTTTTGCCACAAATATTTTTCATTTGAATAATAGCGAAGTAGGCTTGGTTTAACTTCTTACATACCACACCGACTTGAGATCTCCAGGACAAGTCTGCATCCAAAACAACTCCGAGAAATTTACTTTGACTATAGTTGAAATTTTGCTGAGGACAGGGCTTCCTATTGTAAAAGTTGATAAAGGTTGTTTTGGATGTATTTAAAATAAGTTTATTTCGATCACACCATGCAGTAAATGCATCTAACACTTCTGTGATTTTATTATTTAAAGTATCAATATCGGAATCTGACAGTGTTATGGTACTGTCGTCTGCAAACATGGTTACTGTACCACACTTTATATGCTTTGGTAGATCATTAACATATAATATGAATAGTAGAGGCCCAAGTACAGAACCTTGAGGCACTCCTAGGGATACATTATATTCATTTGAGAAGTGTGTGCCAATACGTACAATTATTTTTTCTATTTAACAGGTAAGAATGAATCGATTCCAAGATATTACTACGTATACCAAGGTTAAACATTTTAGATACTATGTAATCAACATCCAGGGTATCAAATGTCTTGGATAGGTCGAATTGCAGAACTACTACGTATTTACCTTTGTCAATATCGGCGTAAACTGTATCCAATAAGTGGATGCTAGCAGACCCTACTGATTTCCCTACCCTAAAGCCATGCTGGCATGGTGTCAGAATCTTGTATTTATCAATGAATGATGATAGTTGATCATAAATAACCCTTTCCATAATTTTTGAAAGGGAACTGACTAGAGTTATTAGTCTATAATTTTCAATGCCGAGGGGATCACCAGTTTTTAATAAAGGAACTACATGCGAAATTTTTAAAATGTTTGGGAAAGAACCTCTCTCGAGTGATTCATCTATTAGATATGTTAGCGGTCGAAGAATAAAGTTTTTAATTTGTTTGAGTAGTTTGAAACTAAGACCGTCGTTTCCAACACTATTTTTATTTTTAAGTTTGTTAAATATTTTCCAAATCAAGTTCAGTTATTGGAGAAAAAAAGAAGGTCTGTGGGATCATGATCGGAAGTGTACACGGCAGAGAGATATTTTGTCCAAAGTGGCTATGTAATTTATTATGAACTATTGTAGAGAAATTTGAATCATATGTATTAACGAGTTTGCTTGGATCTGTAATAACTACATTGTCGTAGGATAATTTTAGTTCATTATGAGATTTATTTTTTCTACCCAACTTGAAATTTATAATTTTCCACGTTTCTCTAGTTTTATTAACTGAGTGTTCAATCCTGTTTTGGTAGAAATTCATTTTTGCTTCCTTGACATTATTTTTATATAATTGTTTTTTCTTGTTATATAACAATTTGGTGTTTTGGCAATTTAAATTATTGACTAGCCAACATAAATTTTCCATCGTGAATAATGCCTGGTGTAACCCAACTTTTATCAACCGTTTCTTTTCAAAATAGTTTGAGATTCCCGTTTACCTTTAAAAATTTCCCAATATAAACACATGTAAATCGAGATTTGTTTCTGGTTGATGACCTGTAAACAGAATAACTGATAATGAAACTCTTTTGAATCAAAATGTCCTTATTGCTATACGAAGAAAGTATCCTCCATGTGGTTCTTCAGTAACGCCCATGCGAATCCTTATTACTTGTTGAGGTGGCTATGGATAATTGGACTTCCGGTGAACCGTGGGAAAGATAGGCAGGTGCTACTATATACCTGTCTCTCTTGAAAATTTTATAAGGTTGCATCAACGTCTCAGCACTCAGCGGGTCTATTTCTATTCATACAAATTATCGTTTATTTGCTTTTTACCTGTATCGATAACTTCTTATAACGATCCTATTTATAGATAACCGCTGTTTAAATTTAAATAATTTTTTATAAGCGTGTATTTGACGACACGAGCTCGAACAAGTTCAACTAAATCGAATAAATAATTATATTTATGTACACATGTATGCGCTTCTGTACGAGATGAGTCGGAAAAAGTAAAATGCTAATTTTCCAGTGAGTATAAGTGGTTCATTTTTCTTATTAAGGTTAAAGGAAAGTCTTAATTATTTTCATACAGTGTTGATAGTATGTCAATACTGCCAAACTATGTAACCAACATAATTAATGCTAAGATATATTTTATTTATTGGTTGCTTAAGTGTATAACAGTATTTGGTAAAGATGCTATTGTTTGATATGGTGGAAAAGGGTTAGAAAACGATAAATAATGCGACAAACACGATTAAAAATAAGATGCTAGATAGTGTTTCACGCAAAAAACAAATGTCTCACACATAATAAAGTATTTGCCAGGGCAGGAATTATAATAACAATAATAATAACAACATAATATTTTTAGTCGCAAACTCCTCTATAAATCCTTATTCCCGGAGAGTAGCTGTTGGTTGCAATCTGGTTAGGTTCCTTATAGTAAAATAAGGATTTATAGAGGAGTTTGCGACTAAAAATATTGTTTAATATTCCGCCCTCTAAAAGCACATTTGAACTATGCTAAGCCAAGTCAGGCTATTTATTTTTCGATTGCAACAGACACTGGACCGCTGGATGGCACCTGCTGGCTGTTTTACATGTCGCTATTGTAAAAATACCGGGATGTACTATAGTCAAAGGATTCTCATGTCGGTCGTCGCATACCTACCTTGCACTGACGAGAGCCAACAGCTCGAAACTGCAGTCTGCAAGTGGTGTATGACGACTGGCAAGGGAGCTCCTTTAAGTAGGATCAGTTTTTCGGCTGGTGTTTGTTGCAATCGAAGCATTAGCGTTTTGATGGTAATATGCAATTATTACACTTAACGCGCCAGGCTTGTAACTTGTAATTCAGCGCTCGGCGGGGCACATAGCCCGGAGAGTAGTTGTTGGTTGCAGTCTGGTTAGGTTCCTTATAGTAAAATAAGGATTTATAGAGGAGTTTGCGACTAAAAATATTATGTTTAATATTCCGCCCTCTAAAAACACATTTGAACAATAATAATAACAGTATGTGTTTATTTAGAATTTGGCTAGTAAAAATACAGATTCCTGAATCTAATAGTAATACATTACACTCTTATGCATTGCTTAAATAACTGAACACTTCACATTTGAAGACATTTAGATTTGATAAAACCTTGAGTGCCCTCAGAAAGGGCATTAAATAAACGAACCCCTTCGAAAAACAAGGATTTTTACAAGGGCGTCAGTTTAACTGTATCAATATTGTAATTCTGCTTTGAACGTATATACATATAGCTGTGAAAGTTTAATATATTAACGAGAAATTCATTTAAATATGTAGGTAACTGTATGTTCTATTTTGTAGATTAATATTAAGTTCGCCCTTTCAATACTACTCCAAATTGTTAACCACTCTAATGCTTACAACATGTCCACTACCGGGGACACCGGGGTAGATTTATCACAAATTAGTATAATGCGTGTTGCCTTCAAGTGTTGTATCTGTAACCGACGTATATAATTCTTTTGTACAGAATATTAACAATAATTAAAATGAGATAATATAATGTTATTATTTATTAATATTTTAGACCACCGTGACAAACAACTAGCAGTACGACTTAAAAATTTGATTATTTTACCCAATTTATTACAGAGAGATATTCTATGTGAGAAGAAGAACTGAGTTGGGGGCCCGAAGAGACACCGAAGTATTTAATTTCTGGCTTATGGTCAATCGCATCGTCATTTATATTGATACCTAAATCTAATTCCATGAATTTTCTACAATTATAGCGTTTGAGCCTATCAAAATACACTTTGTTTTTGTTATATTTGATTTTAATTTATTTTGGCAATTCAAATTCGAACTTCATCATTCAGAGTATCAACAATTTCTCTGGAATTTTTTTCTGCAACACAAATTAGAGTATCGTCCGTAAATGATTTTTTAAAGCTATATAAATATCATTCACATAAATGACAAATAAAAGAGGACTGAGGATACTCTCCTGTGGAACTCCCCAGGTAATTTCAATCTACTTTATACATTACTCCTTACTCTCGTCATTTAATACCTATTAATTAAGTAATCCTCAATCCAGTATAGTGCACTATTATTTACATTATATAACTGCAACTTTTTAGTAAATATATCACGATCAATTGTTCAAACGCCCTTTGCGAGTCTACAAATATGCAATTACCCCTTCATTCATATCCTTTCTCCACATTGTATACACATACTGCGGCGCCGATTCACAGGAATGTTTAGCTCCAAACCCAGAATGTAAATAATAACTGATTGACCTCAAAATATTTCCTTAGCTGTTCACATACGAATATCTCAATGATTTTATCGAAAATCTGAAATAAATAAATTGGTCTGAATTCTGCAGGAATTTTAGGTTTGTGTACTTTTCGAATGCAGTATCATGCTAGTTTTTAATTTACTTGGCATTTTTCCAGTTGCTAGTGAGATACCTACGAGACGCAATAGTGCATATTCATTTAAATAAAGCAGATCCTTAACCACTTTTATATTTAGCAAATTATCACTGGTACTTTTATTTTTTAGTTTATAAATATTTTTTTATGCCGCCCTAATGTAATGTTTTCAAATCTTAATAAATGAGATCGTTCGTCTGGTTTATTTCCATCAGTTTTCCTCCTAATGCCTTTGATATATCCTGTACACCATCTGAATAATTCCCATATTTAATATCTGTGAAAATAACTTGTTTTTTGTTTCCTATCATCCCTTTTAATATTTCCCACATTTTTCTGCTTTACATTTATCTATATTGTGATCATAATATTTAATTTCTTCACTTCACTTCTAATTTCTGTGGTGTTAATTTAAGAAAATTTTTTCGCTATGTACTTTTGAAACCGCGACACAAAATTATATCTTCCAAGGTGATAGTCTAATGGGCCTGGCAGAGGACGCGAAATGCAGATTCTTCCAATAGAAAGAGGAAACCTCAGTTCACGTATTGTGCCACCGTGAGAGCCTGGTGAGGCTGAGATTAAAAGTACTCGGAGAAGAAGAACCAAGAGCGGACAGCTATACAAAAGGGCCTTTAGCAAAGCAGTGGAGTCTAGTACAAAGGACAAAGCTGGATGAGGTACTATAAGGAAGATATTATGGGAGCATCATAATAGACTTGAAAAGGTCGCGGTGGTAAAGGCTAAACAACCAGCTCCTTTGTTAATCTAATCTAATCTAAGGTGATAGTTTCATTGCGCCATAATTTAAACGACAAAATATGACAATGATGACAAACGCATATGTACAAAAATATAATTTTCTGCCATAATCTCCTGCTGAAAAGATTATGCATTATAGGAAGATAAATATAGATGAATGCTAAAAGTTTTGAAGTTATAAGAACAGAAAAATAGAAAAAAATGTGTAATAGTATTAAGCTTTTCTTGGTACTGTTACTTGACGATCCAAGCGAGCAAACGTGGATCAGTTGGCGATACTCAGGTGCCCCAATTTTTATGGAGCCGACCTCGTATCTCGCTCATTTGATATACGAATATTTTGAAATGAATGTAAACCTATAAAGTGAGTCTTTAGATGTAACCACATTTGATTTTAGCTATAGGCGTCCAATTTTAGGAGTTAACTTTAAAAATGAGATTATTAGCAATTATCCTAGAAAGAAGCTAGTGAGATATTCTTAATTATTTTATTTATTATACGGAAAAACCCCATTACAATGGTAATAAAAATATACAAAAATAAACAATAGAAATAATTAAGTATAAACACGTTATTGATGTGATCCACAAAATTAAGGTTAACATCAAAAGTAACTCCAAATCTTTCACTGAAGTTACAGATTTAAGGGCAGAATTTTTAATAAAGTAAGAGGTGTTAAATTTTTTAGAGTGTTTAAAGAAAGTTATGTAACAACATTTGCCGATGTTCAAATATAAACAATTGCTACCACATCATTCAGATAAATTATTAAAATCCTCCTGAATTAATAATGAGTCACGTTCAGAAAAGATATTGACAGCTCTTCACCGATGTCATTCACAAACAAACTGATTAAAAGAGGAGCACAGTGAGACCCTTGTGGTACCCCTGACAAGACCTCGATTTCATGTGAGCAAAAGTTCCCCAGTTTAACTCTCTGCTTACGTCCCTGCAAGAAACTTCCAATCCACTTTATGAGTCTCCCACAAAACCCCAAGTTAGATAGTTTGCCAAGTAGTATATCATGGCACACCCCATCAAAGGCCTTTGAGAAATCAGTGTACACTGCATCTACTTGACATCTATTTTCCAAAGCCTCTAAAATTTTTATTTGGTAAATCAACAAAGCCATGCTGTTCATTAATTATCATCCGTTTACATGAGAACTGAGCTGATCGTTTATAAGGCTGTCAAATAATTTAGGAATTGATGGTTGAATACATACACGACGGTATTTTTAAACGTTACCCTTATCAGCTTCCCCCCCGATTTATAGGCATGATATAACTTTCCTTCCAACAATCAGGAAAGATGCCTATAGCTAAAGACTTGTTAAAGAAAATAGTCAATGGCGTAGTTAAGGAACATATATACAGTTGTTTAGCAAAGTATTGGGAATGCCATCCTATCCCACTGTAAATTTATTGGGTATTTTTAAGATTTTATTTTAGACATCGGTAATAGATAAGTCCGGACAAGGAACATAGACACTACAGAAACTATCAATAGGATCGGTAAGACCAATGGGTTGATTACTTACATAGACAGTACCAAAATAATCCTCTAGGAGATTCACAATTTCCTCACCACTGGAACCAATTTTATTCTCAAAAAACAATTACTAGATCTCTTATTACTCATGTATTTCCAAAAGTATTTCGAGATATTCTTTAATGGCTTGTCCACAATAAGCAGATAATTGTCATAACGGCTCTTTTGACAATTCCTTGCATTTAGTGAGAAAATTGCAAATAGACCAGCTTGCTCTTGGTTGTCTTGTACTGCACATGCATTCTTTTTTTCTCAATTATTAACTTTCGCAATTCAGCATTAAAATATTTTGGAAAGGTGGAGGACATATATTTTTTACGGGGACAAAAAAGCTATGCCTATGTGGAGAACTTCATAACATTCAAGAGTTATTTGATTGAGGTCATCACCAATGAAAATTGCATTCCAATTTATAGACG
Source organism: Leptura quadrifasciata (assembly GCA_963675555.1). Taxonomy (NCBI): domain Eukaryota; kingdom Metazoa; phylum Arthropoda; class Insecta; order Coleoptera; family Cerambycidae; genus Leptura; species Leptura quadrifasciata. The sequence continues at coordinate 29,099,119 of OY776679.1, read as the reverse complement.
CAAGATAATTACTCAAACCAATATAGATAGCATTCCTAAAATCTACAAATTTAAACGAGTCATCGATGTTGGTAGGAACTAATATGGTAAAGTCATAGGCTATATGATGGTAATTGTTTGGTAACAGCATGTCCAGAACTTCAGTTACTTTTACATTAAACATTGTTTGAAAAGAGTAAATCGAGAAATATATTTCTACCATTAGGGATATCATTCACCTGATACATATGCAAATAACCTAAACATTGAGCTAACAATAATGCTGAGGATCCTTAAAGGCAGTTAACATTTGCACCATAGTCGTCATTGCTCCAAGAGGTCTAAGGTAGATTATAGTCACCAAGTAATATCAGCATGTGTCCCGGAAATTCATCAACAATTTCCTCCAAAGATTTGCAGTGAGCCATATAAGCATCAGCCGCGGATTGGGGAGGGATATAAGCTCCACCTATAATAAACTCTATGTTATTATAGCTGCGTAATAAATATAATTGCTCAACACTGCTACACGACAACTTAATAGGTCTAGCTTTTATGTGGTTCTTAATTTCAATAAGTACTCCTCCACCCCTTACTTTGTTATTAATATGAGGATTACGGTCCATACGAAACACAAGGTAATTTTTTAAATTCAGTTCAGAGTCCTTAATATCCTTGGTTAACCAATTATGACATCATAATGACAACACACGTGAGAACATAAAACTGCATTTTGTAGATCTATGAACTTAGTACGCAAACCACCAACATTTTGATAGTAAGCTTGTAATGGGGTTAACCTGCGTTTTTTTCTCTGCTTTAACTGATGTAACTTTGGGGATGCCATTATTAAACATAATCCTAAGATTTTGCTCACCGCCTTCTTGTCTATTTTTCAAGTCGCTTTTGGATTTTCTCCACTGATCCTGTTGCATTTTTGTTAAATTTGCACTTATTCTGTATTAAGAGGTATACAATTTTGTTTTAGATTTCAGCACAGTCTTCACTAATTCTGAGTTAGTACACATAACTTTAATAGGTTTAGGCTTATTTGAATTGATGTGTCCTACCCGGACACCTTAGCAAATTTGTCAACTTCATCCTCTACCCCAAGCTTCTGCAAAAGTATGCCCTTATCTGCATTAATCCTTTCAGATAAAATACTGAGACAGACTCTGTCGCATTATACACCATGAAGTTATTAGACCATATCATTCGATCATTAATTTCATTAAATACTAACTCAGAATTGAATGAGCTTTGTTCACTTCTGGAATCTAATTCCTTTTTGAGGGATTCAATTCTTGTACTTGTCTTAACAGAAGTGGAACTAGTACCTTTAGAAACTCCATTGTACAAGATTACATCGTAGTGGGTGTTTGAGTTAGGGACCGCCAAAAAAAAATATTCTTTCAACTAAAAATAATTTCTATTTGTAAAAGTCTCAAGTAAAAAAATGTATTCCTTTTTTTTGCTTAGAATAATGTGTTATACTGGTTTTACAACAGAACAATTATTTAGTTCTTTATTGAAGATTATTTGTTAGAAAAATGGCAGGTTTATACTAATTAGAATTTTTGCGTCTTTAAATATTTGAGTCTTGTTAAAGTAACTTACTTTGCTGCGAATTTGCCAAATTTCAACTTGTAAAATTTGTCGTATGCAAGAATTTTGTAGTTAGAATGAATGCTTCTTTTGTCTTGAAAATATTCTTCATATGGTAAAGTGTCCTTTTTTTGTGTAAGTTTGCTTGCGCCGATGAAATTTCAGTTTATGGGTCATTTCTGTTACAGTTTTAATGATGAAGTCAGATATAATTTATTATAGAATTACCGAAGATTATGTACGAGAAGTTTGCAAATATACGATGTTCTTGGAGTTAACCAAGCATCGTTACTGAGAAAAGATATACAAAATAGGACTTTCATAAGAGCCTAGTGACCCGTGCAGGCGTAATGTTATATTTTGCGTTTTAAAGCTTTGGCAATATCTAGGTAACTAACGTAACTTGGTGGACAGCTGTAACGTAAAATTAAAAAAAGAGGATTTGCATAAAGTGAAGTAGGTCACCAACGAAGACCAATAAACATTAATTATAATTTATATAATGTAAAAATAATAAACAGAACAGATACCTACCGTTTTTGGTTTAAAATCACTTTGTTCATAAAAATTTTAAAGATAGTTCTGCCCGTGTCGTAATAATGTTCTTATTAGTTTTTTTTTACAGAGTGTTAATGACAGCGAGATTTTTTTTTTATACATTTATTTAACGTCGGCCTATTTCCGATACTGAGGCCTAACACCGACGCCTGTAGACGAGCTACCCCCAACCAGGAATTTTGCCGAACTTCTTCCCTTAAGAAGAGTAGGGATCTTTTACTTGCCTAACATTTAATAGACAAGGGACCGACGGCTTTACATCCCCTCCGAAGGATGGTATATCTCCTATATAACCCTCGCCTAAGATTGTATAGCTTCCGCGCATACACTGATATACAGGCCGCTGGAAGATGTGTGAGGCAAGGGACAGCGAGATTCTTTGACTACTTTATTAACATTCTGCATAATAACTAGCTAGACATGTATAAGCAATATAACAATAAACTTGGCATGCTAAAATGACGTTTATTTAATACAGCTACCTATGTTACTAAAAGCCAACAATCTTCTTCTTCTTATGACTTTACAACTTTATGTGGGTTTTTGCCCGTCCGACAGTTTTCGTTCATTCTGCCCTTTCAGAACGAGCCTACCCCATTTCCTCACTCCCAATGTCCCCATATCCTGCTCCGCATCTCCAATCCATCTTTGACGTGGTCTTTCTCTATGTCTCTCTTCCACTGGCTTCTATTGCATTGCCATTTTTATTGTTTTTTCCTCGTCCATTCTTTGTGCATGGCCAAACTACTTTAATCTCTTGCCTTTGGGCACTGTCAATAATTTTTTGTATTTTTTTGTGTGGTGACGCCCTCAAAATGGGTTTCACTGTGTTACGCGGCTCCACCTTTAAGTATGCGTAACTTTTCACCCGTTTATGCTACATACATGATTTTTTTCATAAATGTTTTATTTTTACATTTAAGTAGCTTTACTACTTCCATGTAAAACTACTTTGAATTAAAATGGCAAAAGAAGTAAAGCAGTGCCGTGGCTTTGGAAACTAGCACATTGTAGAACAATTTATGAAGGCGTTATCGTATTGAACACGGCTAGTACTTCGAAAATAGCAGGTATCTTCCATATAAAGTGGTATGGTGGTCCAACACTCCTAGAAAATCTCGAAATAGTCGCAAAAAAGTCAGTGAAATAAATGAGGATAACTATTGAAATTTAAATGTTAACCCATTTCAGACGACATAGATTTTATTATACAGGGTGAACACCCCATTGCTTTCTCTGCTAACTCAAATAGAATATAATTTTGCTTTCCCATACACATAGTATACAGTTCATTGACCTTCAAAATACGAAACTTTTTTCTCATTTAACCGACTTAATAACTATTATGGTTTATGATATAGCAATATTGTTCAATATATAAGTAGACACCCTGAACAGGAATAATTTGTGATCGTGCAATAATAGACTTTGAGTTTTTGGTGATTTTACACGTTTTTGGGTCCCCTGAAGTCAAAAAAGCGGTTTTAAAATCTATAGTCGATCATTTGTGTCTGCCGTCTGTGGTCGCACCTATATAGAGCCCAAACTGTTCCATCGATTTTGTATTCAGGAAGTCGCTGTAAGTGATCAGTTAGTAGGTTGCAGTAAATTTTTGTGTCGTCTGCATAAAAAGAGCTACAGGATTTGATACAATGCCGCAGATCGAATGTATATGAAATAAACAGCAGGAGCTCTAAGACAGATCCCTGGAGGGGCCACACTGAGCACGTTTCTGCTGTCATTCACTGTAGTACCAACTTAAACAAAAAACAACAAACCAAATCCTGAATCCACATGTGAAAATTTCCACATTGGGTAAACTGTTCCAGTTTCTGTAACAAGCGGTTTTTAGGTACTTTGTCAAATGCTTTGCGGAAATCTAGCTACATGATGTCAACACATTCACCAATATCTAATCTGAGCAACTAGTTTGATACACGACATAGCAAGTTAGTGTCAACTGAGCGACCTGGGACGAACCCGTGTTGTTCGGCAGTGATAATTTGATGTGCAAGAAGAAAGGGTGCTACCTTTCATCTAGCACATCAATTGATCACAATGTTTGATTCTATCACCTTGACAACAACGAAGGTAAGACTAATTGGACGTAAATTATCAGAGCTAAACATGTTTCTACTCGGACGGTAATATTCCAGAACCAAAGGACAAATTCGTTATTATACTGAGTGGTTTGCAGATGGAATTAATGCAAGCTTTAACTTTTTGAAAGGCACTGGTACATAAAATGTACCATGAAATTTGTGTATTTAATGGGGCAGTGGTTCATAACATACCATAACATATACAATATACATATATTAACATATAGATAACATATACATAACATATACATAACATATACATAACATATACATAACATATACATAACATATACATAACATATACATAACATATACATAACATATACATAACATATACATAACATATACATAACATATACATAACATATACATAACATATACATAACATATACATAACATATACATAACATATACATAACATATACATAAAATGCACATAAGATGTACATAACATATACATTATTTGTACCATCAAGATGTGCAAGAAAAATTGCGAAATTTTGATTTTACATTAATTTTCTGTAATATATGTTTCTGTTGTAACTTATTTTAGATAAAAAAGTAAATAAAATAGTTGTGCCTTTTTTTAACAAAATTCTTTGCCCCTCAAAGAGTTAAGCAATATGGTGGATATTTCATCAATGCCTGATGCAGCAGTTTACTCCTTTTGGAAGTTAATATTTGTCAATTCGAGGATGACGATGGATGTTGGGCAAAGCATCAGAAGATTTCACTGTATAGGTCTGAGAGAAAGCATTTTCAAACAAATTGGCTACTTCGCTGTGATTACTAGAAATGGATCCATCCGCCCTTCTGAGCTGAGGCATAGCTATTGTCGAGTCTAGTTGACAGCGAACATACATGTACAGCCTCTTGGGATCATTGCTAGCTGCCAAATCTTGTTCAAATTTGTTTCTGGCACGTAATATGTGCAGTGATACACGATTTGAAAATAGTTGGTGCACATAGACGTCCCCATCACTCCTGCTGCGCCTAAATTTTTGCCATAGTGATCTTTTATACCTAATCATGTCATCCTATCCTCATTAATCAACGGTTTTGATGGAACTATTACTACAGTTGTGTAATGAGAATTCATATTGACAGTGATGGAGAAGTTCTGTTTAAAAATATTCCAACAACGTTCGATATCATCCACATTTAAAAACGTATCCCAGTCAACTGCTATCAAGAGATATAGAATTTTCTTTTTACAGATTCTTTTCGAGATTTATTTTCGACACGAATTTGAATGCTAGATCCCATAACAACATGATCGGACCCAATTGGTGAGAGACATGTGTGGTCACCTAGTAGGTTCCTATTAGAAGTGATAATTAAATCTAAGAGGAGGTCTCTGGTTTTGGCGAAATTTGGTTGTTTCAGATACAATGTGAGAAACATGTGAATTTGATAAAAAACTGAACCTGTAGACAAGATGATTCGGTCACGTGTGGGTCCAAAAAGGTAGGTTAGGTTATCTCGAGCAAGTTCAAATCTCCCGTAATTATTAAGTTTGTATAAGAAGCGGCAAGGTTGAGCAGACTATCAAAGATAACTCTGTCATCGGCCGATGGCATGTTCGGTGTTCTATGCAAACAACAGAGAACTAAAGAGATGTTATGGTTTTGGGTAAGAAGAGCTAACAGCGTCGGATTGGGGAGATATTTCGGCCAGGGCTCCTGCGGTCCGACCGGCCCCACTCCTACGTGTTAAGAAACTAAGCCAATCCAATATGCTAATTTTTGTTTGTTTGTGAAATAATTACCAAACGTAGTTATTCTGATAACTTTATTTACAAGATTAACATTTTTTAAGTAAATCACTCCTTTTTGCCACATTCTCAATGATTTGATCACTGGTTAGGCGCATTCGGATGTCTTTTTCAACTGACTTTTGTAAGCATCCAACTGATCTTGTGAAAGGCAATTTCTAAGTTTATTTTGCACAAATTTTAATTTTGAAAAAGTTCTTTCACAAGGCACTTGGGTGCAAAACAATGTCAGTACATATTTGTATGCAAGAAACAAATTTTTATAATCTACTGCATGCATTTTGTATTGCAGCAGTACATTAAAACAATAAATAATACATTTTTTACATGTTTTACAAGACAAAGACGTCTCTTCTTTTGCAGTTTCAGGGCCTTCATCCTCAGTAGGTCCTTAATTGGAAAATGCAATATGTGTATTGTCCCAGTCATCCAAAATAGTTTTAATTGTATCCCATTTTTCGATGCAGTTTTTGAGCTCTGTTTGTATGGCTTCTTTAGTTACACTTTCATCAATATTATCGTCGCCAAAGCGATTGGAAATCTGTTCAACAACATTTTTAAATTCATCTTCAGGTAAGTCTCTTATATTTTTTAAAGAAACTGCGATCCAACCAGGCAAGATCCTTTAATAACTCTTCATGTTTCGCAAATCGATTTTCTAAACTTTTTATGGCCCTATCGTAAATGACGCTGTAAACGCTCACTTGGAACCTGTATTTTGGATCAGTAGAAGGAATATCAGCAGTAGTTTCACCTGGTATTCTTTTTCTTTTTCTTGAAATTCTAAAAGAGGAAAACTCTGTAGTGAAATAGCTAGTTGTTTAATTTTCCGTATCATCTACGATCTCTGCTGTTTGTTGACACATCTCTTTCATCATTATCGTCAGTATTAATAAGTTTGTGCATGCGAATATTAGCCAAACCATTAAAATTTTTGGTAGATTCAAGTAAAGATTGAAAATCTCTTGCCTTTAAGGTGTTGGTATGGTTTTTTCACCATTTTATATGCAAGAATAGCATTCATGCCATTCGTTTGTAAATAATTTGGCAAAGGTGTTGTCGACAGAAATATTCTCATAAAAATTTTAGTTCTTAATAAAAGCTCAAATTTCTTAATGATTCCTTTAGCGAATTTGCTTTAAAACGAATATAATTGAGCAAATTGGTGGAAGTCGCAATTTCTTCCAAGGTTAAAATAATTTCTATAAATGAAGATTTACTGGGCTTATTATAATTTCCAAACATTTTACTTAAGGCTCTATCATCCAACAACGTGTTTCCCCAGTTGAAGTGAAAAATTTCTTTTTTCCGTCTCCAATATTATCATCCCATACCTTCCCGAGTGCAGTGATTAAAACTATATATTACCTGTGTTTGACTGTAAAACATGTGCAGTTGACTATTTGGATTTTGGATTTAATAAACATTGTTTTCTTTATAACAAACGAGTTTATGTTTGCCGTGGACTATTATTGATTATTGCCTATATTCTCCCAAATATTTCAAAAATTTCAACAATTTAATAATATTAGGCTTTTTGAAAAAAAAACAGTTTTTCAGCCGTAACTTTTATTATTGTCTATGTTTAAACGGCATCGGATTTCACAGAAAAACTAAGTCAGGCTGGATTTTTAACCAAAAATTTATCTCAAAAATGGCAAAGAATATCAAGTATAACACATAAACTGGGATACACTGTATATTTGTTTACTGCTACTGCTTGGCGCGTATTGTCGGCAAAATATAATGTTTGCAATTTTATTCTTAGATTTTTATATCTATCTGGCTGATAGTTTGTTGGTTAAGGCGCGAGGTGGCAATCGCGATTAATTACATGGGTATCGCGCCACTGGGTTCGAATCCTGGCTCCCGCACTGACACTGTCGGAGGAAATGGTTGCATGTCCGCGTTTTTTAAATGTGAACTCCCTTCCGCACAAGCCTCTGGCATCTGGGATTGGGGGTTGTCTAATTTCTGTAGTGTTTATTTATTATTTATTTATTATCTCTTCAGTTTACTAGGTAAATGCTATAAAAGCTTTAGCTTACCAAGCAAGTTAATAACTCTCCTTTCTTTGTAAAAATCAAAAAGCTCTATTTACAACTTATTTTTAATTAAACTGGCCCTATTTATGTAAGCGGCAGATCTCTAATACACATTATCAATTAAACATTATGAATACTTACCAAGTACGCATTTGAGAAAAACTCTTAATAAGACACACACTTTCGATACGTGTTTATTTAAAAACTATAAAGAAATTGAGGTTTTATTTGCATTTATACTATTATAAGATTTTGTCCCTTGGGACGAAATGGAGAAATCATAAAATTGGTCATTTTTGTAAGCACATGCTTATTGAAAGCATCGGTGTCCTACATCTAGAATTTAAAATGTTCTTGTATGTATCAATACATCAGACAAATGTTGAACAAGAAAACTCTCCCTGTGCTCTTATGAAGCCATAGAATTTAATGAGACACTATTGTAAAGTTTATGGCTTTACAGTGCTTATTGCAAATATTCGCAGACTATAAACCATTTGATTCCATAATTAGGGACAATAAATTTATGACTAATTGTAAGTTCCAACCCCTGATGTCGGGATTAACAAACCATAAAGCAAGCAGTTGAAATATTTTTTAAATATTGGGTCCATAAGGATGACATCCAAAGCACTTGATCACATGGCTGATGCGGCCAGGTAGGTTTTTGAAACGATAAATAATTTTGTCCAAATAAAATACAATTAATAGGTACAATATCCTCTCAGAAAGTGAACAACATAGCACGAAAATATTTTTTTGCCTATTCTACAGTTTTTAAACCTCAGGAATGCGACCTGCATCGGTCCACCGGGCTAAACTCCCTAACCCGGCAGCCTAATCCGGGCCTGAGAGCTAATCATTAAGAACTGGCAGGAAGCAGAGTGATGGGTGAAAACGTGTACTGTCTGAAGGTAGCGAGTCGTAAATAAATGCAACCCCCCACTACTGTGGTCCTGCCGAAATATAGACTACCCAAGTAGAGCAGCTAATGAGTCTGGCATAGAATCACAATACGTAGTAGGTTTCAGATAAAAAAAATATAGTAGGGAGAAGAAATATTAGCAAATATCCTAGTTTTTTTGGATCAGTTTATACATATACATTTGTTATAACAGATTGTACTAGAAGAGAGAACTCTTCTAAAGTATTTGTTATCTGATATCAGAATACCGAAACTTTAATGAAATACTTTCAACAAGAATTCGATATTTAGGCAACGCTAAATTACCATTCTTTAAGTTTATTCACGGAAATGAAACTACTAATATGCGTGTATAAATAAACAAAAAACAAGGAAATTTAAAGTTAATGCTTTTGAGATTCAACATGTTATTTTGTAATAATATTCGCAAATCTTACTAACCGTTTGTTACATTTAGCCTACTTAAACATTAAACGATAATTACCGGAAGTAACGGTAACTGTTAGTTGATAGTAATTTAGTCATATTTCTACAAGTCCTTGTTATTATTGACTTATTCGATAATTACTACACCAATAAAGATTAAATCCGCTTCTATGAAGCCAACAATCCCGCCGTACTTCATGAAACCGAGTAGGCGTGGGGCTCGTGCAGCGTGAGAATATCGCAGCAGGCCGTGCTGCGGCCGTAGCCGCCTTGATTACTGCTTCCGTTAACTGATTGAACGGTGTCCGGTGCACGGAGCAGCGCTCTCCCACAATTATACACCAATTTACAATCACTGCCGGTCGCCCATTCAGACCTGATTTACTGTTGAGCGGGAAAAAGTTCAATCGTATGGCTTGGGATGCACCTAAATTAATGGGAACGAGAAGTAAATTGATTCCAGCTGATTTGGAATGTGCGACGAATTGGACAATGTTTAGATATATCGGCTTCTTCAAACGGAGAGTAGTTATAGAAATGTTATTTTAATTAACTTCGAATAGGTATTTATTTATTTTATTTATTTAGATACATCATCCAACAGTCGTAAGACCAATTACGGGATGAAAACAATACATATTTACAATAAAATGAAGAGAAAGAGGTAGAAGAAAAATAAAGAAAATGTAAGATAAACGACAATAATACAATACAATAGTATAACACAGATGAAAACCACAAACTGTATACAAACTAATAATAATAAAATAATCCAGCACAGGTAAAATCTACAGAGTGTATACAAAACTAATGATAAATTCAAACGTTTAATGGACGAAACAGAACTATGTAAAATATCGAGCTCATCTTGCAGGTTCTTGTAGCTATTATACATGAAATGTCAGGGAGAGAAATTCAGTATATTCGTTCGGGGTCTGGCAAGATAAAATGTTGTATGATGCCGTGTATTGGTACGTGATACATGGAATAACAGTTTTTCGGTTATTTCAGGGCAATGGATTTTATTATTTATTAACTTATGTAAAAATATGACTGCCTGCTTTTTCCTCCGAGTGTTCTGACTGTCGGTTTGAGAATATACCTAAAAGTGTATCATGAGGATATCCAATAGGGGGATATACACCATTCATATTGTAGAACAGAAATTTGAAAAAGCGTCTCTGGATACTTTCGAGCATATTGCTCTATGTGACATATCCCGGGTGCCATATTAAATGTTTTTTAAATGTTTTCTTAACAGCCTCTCAAGTTACCGAAGTAACCCCGTGGAAGGTCTCAAGGATCTTGTGCTAGATAAAGAGAAACGGGGACCTACAGTTTATTGTGGAGTCCGAACCACTTTTGGGGCAATTTTTTTTATGAAAAATTGTTTCGTCTTGCGGGTCTCGAACCCACTTCGCTAGCATACTCAGTTTGCTAGCCAGACGCTTACACTGAGCTACCGTAATGCGTGATGCTTGTTCTAATTTAGACTTAACAAATAAGTTAAATAATAAGGTTAACAAGTGAGTGTTCGTAAAACCTGACAAGTTTCTGATAATGAAACAGACACTTTTGTTTGAAGACAAAAATGTGTCTTTAACGTGTCAATTAAATATCAGTTTGTTGTCAAACAGGACGCCCAGGTTTTTGAAGACTTTGACTATTTTTAGTGATGTTAAATCAAGTTTATAGTCATAGAGAAAGGTTTCTTTTTCCTAGAAAAATATATCACGTTGCATTTGTATGTTGATACATTATGGTCGCACCAAGTTTGTATTTTAAGAAGATTATCTTGATGTTTTTTACAGTCAGCTGGAGTAATTATAACAGAAAAAATAGTAAAACATCGACGTTCAGGTCCACCACGATGTTATTAATAAATAGTACGAACAACAGGGGTCCCAAGATAGAGCCCTGCGGCACTCCTGAGGTGGTATCAATTTCAACTGGCCTATGACTGCGGTACTTCACATATTTTGTTCTATTGTTAAGATATGATTTAAAGGAATTAATAAGTAACTGAGAGAATACCATAGTTTGAAGTTTACTTATTAATAAACCATGATCAAGCCTGTTAAGGGCCTCTGGGAAATCTGTATATAGTAAGTCAACTTGAATACCGGTGTCAAGATATTGTTAGATGTACTGCGTCATGCACATTAAATTAGAAACGGTGGATTTATTTTCTACAAAACCATGTTGACTAAATATCATCTGTCCTTCGACGTATTTGATATGGATATAGCAAGACGCTAAAGATTTTCATTAAAAAAAGAAAAACAAAAGGAAAAAACTGCTCTTTGTGTGCCTACTTTACGAGCTTTTTCGTAAATTTTCTGAAATAGCTTGGGCGGTAAAACATATTTGTGTTAGTTTGTAAAGTTGCCAAAAAAAAGATCGGAAAATTAGCTGATTTTTAAAATTAGTTATATTTTAAATTGTTACAAGCTAATATTCAGTATATTTAATAAAATATGCCACTTATTAAATGAAAAAAGAATTGGAAGTTAAAATATTTGTTTAAAAGCCTTACAGCTAATTATAAAGTTGTAAATTCTTCTCTTCATCTTGTAAGTAAGTTTGACAATGAAGATTTTTTTTTTTTTGCTTTAGATAGATAATAAATTCTCATATTTATCTTTCGAAAATAACGAAAAATAATATTTTATGCCATTTTTCTTAATTTTAAATTTAGTAATGAACTTACAATAAAAAAAAATAAGTTGCAAAATATTATTAGGGATGGAAATATGGAACTTTTTATATTTAAATTGTTTTTGAATAAATTAATTGATGTTTTAACTAGAGCTGTGCCGAGCACCGATGAGAAGTACTCAAGAGTACTAAGCACTCAAAAAAGTACTTTATTTTTCGAGCACTATGCACTGTTAATAGTAAAGTGCTTGCAGTTACTAAGCACTCTGAAGTGCTTTAAATTCACGAGCACTAAGCACTAAGTATTTTTTTAAATTCACGTAATAGAGTACATATTTAGGCTAGAACTTCACCGAATTTGAGTGTTATATACAAAAAAGGATAAAATTCATCAAACACGACCTAGGGAGACAATGTAGGAAATATGCGTAACATTTTGTTGAATGTATACAAAAAGATAGATTAGCTATTCATTGAAAAACTTTTTAAGTTTTTGGTGATTCCCTCAAATTTAAGCTTTTACATCTTTAGTTATAAAAGTATAATAAAAAATTTGAGAATAATAAAATAAAAATAAAAGGTATGCTTCCTCGTTTTTTTTTCCTTTTTTAAATTAAAAATGTGGGTGAAAAAACTGAGGATGGAACAGCGTTCAAACGCTCTGTGCCTACAGAGTGACGTCATTAGTGACCGATGACGTCACATTATTATTGTTGAAACGTTGAAACATCTAAAAATAATGTAGCTACAGATTAATACAATATGCATGTTATGAAATGATTATCTGTCATACTAACCGATATAGGTGAGGAAATATAGCAGTCAACCTTCAATTTTTTTTTTGCAGTCAATGGGATTGAGATGGAGTTTTTTGCATTCGTTTCGTTAACTCGCCTAGAAACTTTGTGCCATTCTTACAAGTGTATCTTTTCAAGTGATGAAGAAAAAATTCATATCTTCCACAAAATACACCCGAATCATACGAATTTCAGTACCCGAGAATTTTTGAGTCGCTGGACCTGTAGATTGTAAATTGTTTTACGGGGTCGTTTGGCTTCGAACAGCCTTACTTCACTTCGACCTAAAAGATTTTTTTTTATTTACCCTACATCTAGTGGTTACCCAGGATTCCCAGACTTTTTTACAAAGCTTGTGATTTTGCTGGGAGCTAATTTTCCTATGTCTTCAGGCATTAATTCCGCCTGTTCTAGGAACTTTAGCCTAGTGCGCGCTAACACCTTGCATTCGAAAAGTATGTGTTCCGCAGTTTCAATTGCAGTATCGCAGTATTTGCATATATGGTCTACCGCCTTGCCCATGTTCTTGAGATGACATCTCAAGGGGCAGTGGCCAGTTAGAGGCCTGTAATTAGCCTTAATTCGAAATTTTCAAGTTCGAGAAGCCTTGTGGCATTCTTTGTCGAATAAGTTATAAACTTTTTCGCTTATCTTTGGCCTCGAGTATTCCTCCAGTAGGACTTTTTCTGGTCCTTTTCCCATTCATGGATCTCCTCCACTATATGTCCCTTAGTTAGACCACAAAACGGTTCGGGTCCAATGAACGGTGCTTCAGCTCCTTTTTTGCAAGGCTACCAGCAATTTCGTTTCCTTGTACTCCCTCATGCCCTGCACCCACATCAAGGTAACCTTGTTGTTATTAGCCAGTTGCTTCAGGAATTGTCTACATTCCGAGGCAATTTTAGACTCAAAGGTATAAGACCTTAGAGCCTTTAGCGCTGCCTGGCTATCTGATAATATATAGATCGTTGTCCTTCGGATGCCTTTATTTAGGCATATCTGGGCACACAGATCTATAGCATAAATTTCTGCCTGAAAGATGGTTGGGGTGTTACCGAGGGCTTTGGATAGCCTACAATTCGGCTGGATCTGAATATTATGTCTAAATAAGCCCCCTGTGTACCTGGAGATCAGGAGACGAGCGACCCGAAAAACCCCCAGGTAAAGAGTTTCGATCGATTTGATAAGTAATTTCAGTAAAACTCCAGGAGATGACGTCATTAGCCAGGTCATGCACACCAGGTCCTCCGGGAGAGGTTGCCGATGTCAGATTCGGGACGAACGACCCGAAAAATCCCCGCGTAACGAGTTTCGATCGATTTTCCATGAGTTTACAGGGAACTCCAGGTGATGACGTTCCTGGTACCGTCCTTACCTCCAGGTGCACAGGAGGCTCATTTGGACATCATATTCAGGTCCAGCAGCTCAAAAAACCCCCGGGTACTGAAATTCGTATGATTCGGGTGTTTTTTGTGGAAGATATGAATTTTTTCTTCATCACTTGAAAAGATGCACTTACTTATAAGAATGCACTTTTCTATCCAGCAATGCAATTTCAAAAAAGTACAAAACCAAAATATGGCCCAAAGATTGACGAGTTAACGAAGCGAATACAAAAAACCCCATCTCAATCCGACTTACTGCAAAAATAATGGAAGGTTGGGGCTATTTTTATGTTATATTTCCTCACCTAATAATTTATAACAAGATTAAGCATAACAACGTGAATTAGCAAATTCAGGGCAAACTAGTGACGTCAAAATGACGTCGAGGCAATATCATAACGTTTTCAGTTCTGTGAGTTTCTTTTACTATATTATCTATCAACTTATATATTACATATTATGAAAAAATAATAAATTTAAGCAACCCCATTAAAAAAATCACCGATTAATCTCTAAGAAATATATGTGTAATCCATATTAATTATTTATTTTTTTTACACTTTTTCGTATTTGAGAATTTGAAAAAATATAGAGTAAATATGGACATGGACTACGGACTGCACTTTATAAGTGGGCTTTTATGAAATATTTGAAGTTTAGGTATATTAAAATATAGGACAATTATTATGAGTGATTTTTTCATTTTTTCCGCTGATAAAGTTGTTTAAGTAAAAACCGCCGCCCAAGGAATCACTACTTCCACATTTTATATCCAAGTCTTATACACACTAAATCCCAATGTAATATTTTGTTCCCTTTAATAATAGAGTGGGGGTGGTAGAGGGGGGTGGCTAATGTAAAAAAAATAGAAGCTCTTGGTTCTCGTATACACACTAAATACACTAAATCCCAATTTAATTTTTTACTCCCTTTAATAATAGGGTGGGGGTGGGAATGGTGGTAATAGAGGGCGGTAAAAAAATTTTTTCGTTCTTGTGCATACACTAAATCACATTTTAATTTTTTTTTCTCCTTGGGAGTGATAGTGGGGGGGGGGCGTGGTATTGGTATGGTATTTGGAGGACTATTCCAAGAGTTAAACCATTACTCCAGTCGAATTGCGGAGGTTGATTGTATTATCAGTTACCGGAACAAAATATATTTTGAACCAAGTCTTTTTGGTCCCTGTTTACGATCCAAAAGTTTCGCTTGGTGGAAATTCCGCAAACACCCCTTTTGGGGCAAAAAACACCCCTTTCATTAGTCATTATATTTCTGTAAATATAGAAGAAGACTAATGACCTTCAGTGTACAAATTATCATAAACTATGAATAAAAAAGTATTATTTTTAACCTCTCCACAATAAAATTGTGAGAGGTTACTAAAATTGGCTCAAAAACGGAAATTGAGATAACATCAAATCTTTACGTTTTGAGGTCCTAGGAACCCAAAAAAGTGTTTTTTGAAAAATGTCTGTGTGTGTGTATGTGTGTATGTATGTGTGTATGTGTGTTAGCACGATAGCGCCGAACCTACTGAACGGATTTGAATGAAACCTCGCATGTGCGTTTCTTTAGTGCACCAGAAGATCTGAAAAGGTTTTGGTTGAGATCGGATTACGTTTAGTGCCATTTTGACGCAACAAGTTGTTTTTTTATAATTACTTTCAATTTGTAATGGAACCATTGAAAAGCAGTTAAAATTCTGATTTCAACGATATATCACACTTCCACCTTTCGATTTGGTTTCCGTGAAAAAAAATTAAAAACAAAGCAAATATGAAGCATAGGTCGCATTTCGCGTGACATGATCGATGCGCGTAACCATTACATCGTGAAGCTCGTCACATCACGTGTCAATTCACGTGTGAGGGTTTCTTCACTGCTCTAGAAGTAGAGCGGATTACGTTTAGTGCCGTTTTTAAATATATATACAGACAAATCGAAGAATTAAACTATAAATATTCCTCTAAAATCTAGTAAAATTACTGAAATGCTAATGTTTCATTCAACAAAGACAGCCGCGAACGATCAGATTGCAATGACCAAATTTTGACGATTGTCATTGTCATCGTTTGTCATCCGATAACGTTGGTGTCATGTCATGTTAATAAGATTTTGGCATAATTGTAACTTTTAGTGGATTGTCACAAACTTTAAAGGTAGATGTAACAATATCAATATCATATGCTTTCTGTAATTTCGTTGGTGAATTTATTATAGACTATCATTTTACCAATTTTCAGTTTGCTGCTTTACAAATCTGTATTATTTGGGATAACTAGACTTTCTTAGTCGTTCAAGTGATGTTGTTAATATCCTAATAGTATATTATTCAACGAGCGATAATGTAGGTAATAACTCGCATAGATGATTGTAAATTCATTAAGTTGAGGGTATTTTTAATGCCCCAGAAGATCTGAAAAAGTTTTGGATGAAATCGGATTACGTTTAGTGGCGTTTTGTCACACAATTTAATGCTCTTTTCGGCTTCAAAGATCCACCGAGTGGGGAGGTTCCAGCCGCTTCCAGTAGCTGCCGATTTTTTTAATATGAAAATTATTTTTTTATATTCAAAAATAAAATAAGCAAGCTTTCATTATAATTCTGAATAAAAATAGTTACCAAAAAATCGTATTCAATTTATCTAATTTATATACATATTTATCCATATATTATTTATTTTACAAGACAATGTTTTAAAAAAGTAAGTTTTGTGCAGACATTTTTTTCTTTAATATAAGGCTCATTTCGAATTCCTTGAGTGAAAATTTAATATAAAAATTTATAATTTATACCGTCTTCTCTATAATCATAATATAATACTATACATAACATTCTAAAATTATTTTCCACTTTATTTTTATTCAAGGGTAGTTTACACCCCTATTCGGGGTTGGAATGGATTTTTTCATTGTAAATATTATGAGTTACAAAGTTGGAAATCAAAATCATAATTAAAATTTTTCTTATCGTATTATCTTTATTTTTTATTTTGGGGTGGTTTCAACCCCCTCTAATTAACCTTAATATAATTTTTTTTTTAATTATAACAACACCTAATAAGTTTTTCAATTACAAGTACAAAAAAAAACATTTTTTAAAAATAATTTCATATTTGTTCTGAGAATTAATACTGCGTAACAACTCCCATTTTAGGATGTTTAGCCCATTTTATGAGTATGGGACCCCGAAATTCGTGATCAGCGACCCAAGAAACATATAAGGTAGCAGAAAAAATGCATTTTATAAGATAATTTAAAAATTACATTCAGAATATTACGAAAAACCGCCAAAGTTTTTCGTAGGGGTGTTTTTTGTCCCAAAAGGGGCGTTTCCGGAATTTCCACCGAGCGAAACTTTTGGACCGTAATCAGGGACCAAAAGATCTTGGTTTAAAATATATTTTATTACGGTAACTTGACAATACAATCAACCCCGCAATTCGACTGGAGTATTTTTTCAAATTAGTTTTCTGTGATTCAAGTAATAAGTCACGTAGTTTTCATAGAAACGAGTAAACAAACTGTCAATTTGAAAAATCAAATCTAATAATAATTATTTGCATTTTCTTTGGCGAATAATAGGGAAATAAATTGTCTTCTGATATGGAAACTAGTCCAAAATGGTTTGATGACAAATCATAATGTGAAATTGATGAATATAATTTTAATTAATTTTTGAGTAAAATACTCACTTCGACCACTAGTGTAATACCCGAATGTATTTCCACGCGTTCAGGTACCCACTGATATGCATCGTTTCTATGGCGACTTAGCATTGTTAATATTGTTATAAATATTATGAATGGAATAGTCAGATAGTTCCACAGTACGGTGCTATCGCAAATGATTACGAACCTCATAGTCGATTGGTTTATTTTAAATATATTAAAACAAAAAACTAACAAAATAAAACGACTTTAGTTAAACTGAATTTGTATAGTTAGGTACAGAATGCGAAAAACTTCCAAAGTCTCAGACAGTATAATTGTCAGGGGCGCCTACACTACGATATTTATCTTGAAGAACAAAAGTGACAAAACCTCGGACAAAAATTAGAGGTTATCGAGCACTAATCATTGCCTGTTGAGCTATCTTTTATGTCCGATCTTTTCGAAGACAATTCACAAAATAGGGAACGTGTCACATGTTTTTGCGGAAAAGATATTTGGCTACAGATTATGTATTATAACACTACCGTTCAACAGACATACTGAATGGCTATTTGTTTTCTTGACATATTTCTTCAAGTCATAAATTTCTTAAAGACAGATCAGGTAATTATTTGACAAGACTAACAAGATTGCCAGGACTTCCTTAGATTTATACAGGATGTAACGCAACTTATCCGAAAAATTTTAACCATACATGCACCTTTAAATAAGAAATCGGTTTCTTGAAAAAAAAGTAATAAAAGTCCAACACAGAAAAAGATACAAATTGTTAAAGTTGCAAATTAATGAGAATTATGTCTTGGCCACTGATGAAGCTATTTTTACGCGTAATGATATAACCAGTCTACATAATATGCACGTTTGGACCATTGAGAATCCTCATCCAGTAGTTCGGAATCACTTTGAACATCGATGAACGCCTAATTGGTCCGTTCATATTGCCAAATCAGATGGATGGTCGGCAATATCTGCAGTTTCTCCGTTTTCCTGGTCTTCTTGAAGATGTGCCCTTGGAGGTCCGAAGTCGGATATGGTTTTTACATGATGGTGCGCCCCCAAATTATCGTTTAGTAGTCCGAGGTTACTTGACCCAATTAAACGGAAAACGTTGGATCGGACGGGGTGAAAACGTAGCTTGGCCTCCGCGGTCCCTGGATCTAAATCCTCTTGACTTACTTTTGTGGGGATATTTAAAAAATGAAGTCTACCAAATCAAAGTTGACAATATACAATCTGCGTCTTCGGGAACGACAGGAAGGGAGAACACTTCAGCTAGTGTGACAAAATTGGATTAGACGGGTTCAAGTGTGCTTGAATGTCAATGGACAGAACTTTCAGTAGTTTTTATAGAAATAATATTTAGGTAATCTCTGAATTATTGAGTTTACAAGACCTTGTGTAATTCATGGCTTTATTTTCCGCATTTTGTTATTTTTATTGTTAGTGTCTTTGTATGCAGTTTTATAAGCCCCTAGCTTCTGGAAATGGGGGTTGTCTAATTTCTGTGGTGTATATTAAAAAATTTGGAACTTTATTAATCTTCGAATATCCATTCTGAGCAAATATAACCCTAACGTTTTAGTTTATGTAAGAAATGTGTAAAATTTCCTGTTGCATTATCAAAATAATCGAAGCTTACAATCATATAAATCTTCATTGTAAATGTGAACGATTCATCTTTTGGAGTCTGATGGACTTTTAATTTATTTCAAAAGTGAATGTTAACGTTCACAAAATTTAGGGTTCAAGATGACTGTTTCAAACGGAGAATAATATAAAAATTTATACTTACTGTTCGTTTATGCTTAACTGCTGCTCTAATGGTATCTATTGGACGTCGTAACACTATAAACCTAACACTGGATGTACCACACTTTCTTAAAATTATACCTGAAAGGGAATTTTGTTAGAAAACACAATTAAAAGGCAATATAAACTTCAAAAATATATATTGATTCTTCAAAATTTTATGGTTTTACAACAACTTTTTAAGAAATATGTTTAACAAACACTAGTCTGGCCCGTGTGCAACACATGGTGAGGAACGGAACGATTCATAATGTACCAACTACCATCCAAAATGCAGTTTTGTGAGCTAACGATTACACAAAAAGATTCAAGAAAAGTTCAATGTTTCTGAAATTTGGTGGGCTTTTGCTTGCCTGTCTTATTCACGTATTTGTATTTCAATATCAATTTTGGTCGCTCCTCAGAACTTAAAAGTGCTTGAAGCGCTACTACTTCGAATTCTATCCTGCAATTACAATTGTACGTTCAGGCAAGGCGGTTCCCATGCACATATGAGTACATGGTAAAGACACTTTTCTGACACCGAATCACTAAGGAACCGGTTTAGGGCAAACCCCATTAAAACTCATCATTTCCCCGTCAAAATCGACTGCTAGGAAACGATGGGGATCCCATGTCGCTAAGGGCTATTTTCGCTAAAACTCACGATATACTTTGGATAGACGCTGGATTAACTTGTCCTCATATTCAAGACCTCGTATGAGTTGCAGTGCTTGACAACGTGGATTCGTAAAAGGGTTTTTAATTTTGAAAATTCCGAAGTTAAAGTCAAATTTTGTTATAGTTTATAAAATTTTGGTGTCGGGGCGACATTACGTCCCTGTGCAGCGACATTTACTGCACTTTCTAAAATGACGCTCCTTGAGGAGTTATGAACATTTTGCATAAAAATCGCTCCGTAGAGCGAAAATATGATTACAAATATTAAAAACCTCTTCCACGATATTTTTACGTGAAGCACGCTTTTCATATGAAATATTTCCTAAGCCGGATTTTGCTACAACGTCGAAAAGTATACCGAGGGTTTTACCGTGTTCTTTAACATAAACACCGTTTCATCTAATGCGAATCGAATATAAGTGGTACAGAAATAATAATTTTATTATTAAATTCAAAGAAGACCGCTCGAGCATCCGACTACTCTTTCAATTTAAATAATAAATCAGATCCTCAAAAGTTTGGTAGTGTGCATTATTTCATGACTCAATCTATTTGGCAATTCAAAACAATAGCTGTATTTATGATTGTTATATACACTGGGGTCCTAATATAATCCTTTCCTCTCATTTATAAGCCTGAACTTTAATTTTAGTTTCATTTTAATGGATATTTGAATTTGGAAATTGTGTAAAAAAGCTAGTATCTGAAATGCATCTTGATAGTACATTCTCATCATCCCATATTCTAAATAATTTTTTAATTTGCTAAACCTTTTTGAAAGAACATAAAGCTAACCTAAATACATGTTTTGTGTCAACGTTTAATCTGACAAGAAATTCGTGTATATATGTGTGTGTTAGCACGATAGCGCGGAAACTACTGAACGGATTTGAATGAAACTTTGCATGGGGATTTCTTTAGTACTCCAGAAGATCTGAAAAGGTTTTGGTTGAAATCGGATTACGATTAGTGCCGTTTTGGCGCTGCAAGTTGTTTATTTGTAATTACTTACAATTTGCAATAGAACCATTGAAAAGCAGTTAAAATTTAGATTTCAACGATATATCACACTTCCACTCTTTTGATTTGATTTCCGTGAAAAAAATTAAAAACAAAGAAAATGTGAAGGATAGATCGCATTTCGCGTGGCATAGTTGATGTGTGAGCTGTTGCGTCACGTCACGTGTCACGTGCATTTCTATTAAGCAACTATACCGTTTTACTGTCGCATTTAATTTCGAATGTTTTGAATTGGAGAACGGATTTGGATAAAAGTTTGCATGAGGGTTTCTTCAGTGTTCAGAAGATCTGACGTTTTGGTTTGGATGGGATTACGTTTAGTGCCGTTTTTTTAACCTCACCACAATAAAATTGTTTTTAAATATATATACAGAAAAATCGAACAATCACACTACAAATATTCCTCTAAGAGCAAATTTTTACGATTTTCGTTTGTTTCCCGCACCATGTTTTAATAGTTTGCCATTCGATAACGTAGGTATCATGTCATAAATAAGACTTCGACATATTTGTAACTTTTAGTGACAATAGTGACTGTGCACAGTGGATTGTTACAAACTTTAAAGGTAGGTGTAACAATAGCAATATCATATGCTTTTATTATGGATTATCATTTTACCAATTTTCAGTTTGTTACTTTACGAATCTGTTGTTTATGGTACCTAACTGGACTTTCTTAGTTGTTCAAGTGATGTTAAACTTGTTAATAGGGTAATAATATATTATTCTTACAATTAATATTAAATTGCAAGTATACAGAAACATTATTTACAAAATAATGTCAACAGTTAAACGTCAAAACTAATCAAACATGTCAAATCACCTTCCTTTCCTTAATAATAACAATGGACCTTTCGATTTCACCGTATCGGAAAGGTGATTGGCTGTATCTAGTGAATTATAATATATAACTCCCGCTTATAATCCATGTTATTTGTTTATGATACTATTACTTGTTCAAAACCTATCGATTAATAAATATATTATAATATTATATGAGTAGATAAAGAGATATAATAGTTTCAAACAGATTACAGCCATATTAGAAACTAAATCAATTATTAGCTTCTGGATGTGTGTTAAAGTTGGAAATTTAATTACATATAACTTAAAATTTCAAATTTTATTATTTTCCATTTTTGATTTTTTCTAAAAAATCAAATACAGAAAATGATACGTTTCAATTGTTTTCTCGAATATTGCAAATAACTTTTTGGGGAATTTACTTACGTTACATTTTAAATAAGATCTGTTCTTATTAGTAGTTTATTTAGTTCATGCACTGAAGAAGTTTAGTGGGAATTTATTTCAGTAATTGGGAAAATTATCTTAACATAATATCTTGATATCTTTTGATCATTCTTGGATCAAAGTAAATGTTTTGGTTACATTCTGCTTGTAATTTTGTTATTTTTTTATTATTTTTTCTCGCAATATTTGCTTTGTTGTTAGCAACACAAAATTTACATATTTTCTCTTTATTTTGTTGTAAAAGATATTTGACATTTATTTTTCTATGCACGAAACCACGAAAATGGTTCAACTTAGGAAGAATTCTTTTATATAAGTTCTGACAGTAATACAATTTCTATCCGCAATAATCACCTTGTCTGGAGGATAGAATATTTGGAGAATATTCCAGGAGAGCCATTAGCTAATGTACCACCATGTTGTTTGGAAAGCCATCACTTTGGAGATTATACCTACCACCTCAACTACCAGCATAGGAAATGTATATGTTCGTCTGCCTGTCTCTAAATTGTCTTCGAACTCAACAGGTCTTAGTACATTTCGTTTGATCTTAATTTTTCAGTAGAGTTAGATTGCATTCACTCATTCAACTAATTAAATTAGTAGTAATTTTGTTTTTTATAAAAAATGTGCTTTTGTCAAACTTTTATTCTTTTATTTAAGGTAGGTACATACTTTAAACTGCTGTGATATTTGTTCCACATTTGATTGTTATAATTTATTGTTTGTTTTGAGACAGTCTAATTTTATTTCTCTGTTTGTGAGTGTGAAATTTCAGAGTTTAAACCAACAATCATATTCAAATTATTTTAATCTTGATTTGTTGAATTTAACAGTTTAAATTCGCAACTAATATTTATATTTGTTCCGTGGCGTCCAACGGTATCATATCTTATAGCGTTATTTTTGTGTTAACTGCTAGAATCAATCAAATTATAAGATTTCAATTTTTTTTGTCAAATTGCTCACTGAAAGTATCCTGTTAGCAAACAGTAAGCCATAAACCAATTTGTTTTAATTTGTTAACTTTTAAAATCTATACTTACTCACACCCACCGTATAAACCTGGGCAGCCGACAGGCAATAGTGTTAGCACAATAGCGCCGAAACTACTGAAAGGATTTGGATAAAAATTTGTACGAGTTTAGTGCTTCAGAAGATCTGAAAAGGTTTTGGTTCAGATCGGATTATGTTTAGTGCCGTTTTGGCACACAATTTGATGCTCTTTTCGGCTTCAAAGATCTACCGGGTGGGGAGGTTCCAGCCGCTTCCAGGTGCTGCCGATTTTTTGTATTCTAAACAAAAACATATTTTTGATGCAATTACTTATGCAATGGATTTTTTTAAACCAAACTATTTTCGATTCAACGAAAAACTATTTTTGAATTCTCCCTTGCACCACACCCAGTACCCTCCAGAAGAACACAGATCGGTCTAAATTATATCGAATAAACGTTAAAAACAAACCAAACAAAACCATCTAAAACTTAAAAAAAAGCAAAAGCAGATGCATTATTTCTTCTATATCTATAAAAGCAACTAAACTAAAAGTTCTATATTTGTAAGTATTTGCTATTACTTTGATTCAGCAGCGTCACTTTAGTTTGATGACAGTTTTGATGGTATGCAATATCACTTATTGTCTTCTTTCTATTGTCCACGACATCTTGGCGGATTTGGAAATTGTATATAGAGGAATAAAGTGAAACTGTTTTGAAAATTTTCACAATAATTATTCGTTAGGATTTCATCTCATCCTATAACAGAGTTTTCGTTTCGATTACGTATTCATTCTTTATTTTATTGAACTGTCTTATGTCTAAGGGCTTACACAATGTTTTGTAAGTATATGCAACGCTGCGGTTTTTGTTGGTGGCAACATCGAAAGGTTTTAATGTTTGTAACTGATTTTGTGAAGCGCTTGTAGTGTAATGAACTTTTGATTGTTCAGTTCTGTCATCTCCCTGCAAAGTGATGAAAAAACGCCCCCTTGCCTCAGCAAATTCAACGGACTGTACTTCAAACAATTCTGTCGTTTCTTTCAACACTCTATGTTTTTGAGTGGCGATGAATTGAATACAGATTTCTTTATTTCATGGTGAGGGCTAACCAGGAACTGCGTTTCAGAATTTTCCTTTTTACGCGTTTGTGGAAATACACGTTTGCCACGAAATTTGCAGATTTTTATGGTCTACAAGTTTAATGACAATTATTTTTATTTCAAGCCTTACCAAAAACAAACATTCAGGAAATACTTACTACATCATTCATTGTTATCTTTCCCACACTGTAGTTAAGAAAATGTTAGTACTATAAAGAAAGTAAAGGGCCAACGCCGTATACAATTTGACGCTTTACGAATATGATAATAAACTGTTTTTATGAAAGTTTTACAGTGGGAGAGATATTTCAAAAAAACGGAATTCGACAATTTTTTTGAAGTTTCCACATACATATGGTAGTAGTCGTAAACTTGAATTTATACTGGCAGCAGACCTCTTACAACCCTCAATTTTGCAAAATTGTACAATTTGCAAGCTGTACATAGATACTGGACTAAAAGGCATTTCCTGAAAAAGTAAAAATGCCGTTGGAAGAGGTTATTATATTTTAAATCATATTTTCGCTCTACGGAGGGAGCGCTTTTTATGCAAAAATTTCAGAAACTCATCAAGGAGTGTAATTTTAGAAAGTATAGTAAATGTCGCTGCACGAATCCACGTTGTGCAGTACTGCAACTCATGCGTTGTGTTGAATATGAGGAAAAGTTAATCCAATCTCTATTCAAAGTATATCGAGAGTTTTAGTGAAAATAGCCTTTAGCGACCAGGGTCCCCTATCATTTTCTAGCAGTCGATTTTGACGGGAAAATAATGGATTTTAACGGGATTTGCCCTAAACTGGTTCCTCAGTGATTCGGTGTCAAAAAAGTATAGTTACCATGTACTCATATGTGCATGGGACCGCCTTGCCTGATCGTATGAATTTGTAATTGCTACAATATAATTCAAAATCGTTACGACTCAAGCATTTTTAAGCTCTGAGGAGCGAACCAAATTACAATTGAAAGGATAATACGTAAATAGATAGGCAAGCAAAAGCCCAACAAAAATTTTGAAACATTGAACTTTTTTTGAATCTTTTTGTGTAGTCGTTAGCTATAAACCGTATATTGGATGGTAGTTGGTACATTATAAGTCGTCCGTTCCTCACCATGTGTTGTACACGGGCCAGACTATAGTTTGTCAATACATTTTTCTTGAAGTCCTTGTAAAACATGATTTTTTAAAGAGATTTAATATACGTTTTTTGAACTTTATATTGTCTTTTTCTTGTGTTTTCAAAATTCCCTTTCAGGTTTAATTTTAAGAAAGTGTTAGTACTTACTGTGTTAAATTTATAGTATTAGGACGTCCAATTGGTACCATCAGTGAAGCAGTTAAGCATAGGCGAACAGTAAGTATAAATTTTGTATTATTCTCCATCTAAAACAGTCGTTTTGAACCCTTTCTGTGAACGTTTAATATTCATTTTTTGGAAAATATAATAGAAGTCCTTCAGACGCGAAAAGATGGATCGTTGACAACACTACAGAAATTAGACAACCTCCAATTCCAGAAGCCTTGCGCGGAAGGGGGATACACATTGAAAAAACGCGAACATACAACCATTTCCTCCGACAGTGACAGTGCCGGAGCCAGGATTCGAACCCGGTGGTGCGATGTTTGTGTGATTAATCGCGATTGTTACATCGCGCCTTAACCCACTCGGCTATCGACCAGACAAGTTGCGCAATTCTTTTTATTTATTCATAATACAATTATGTAGATAAATTTTCCTCCATTTTGAAAATTTTTTAGGTTTTAGTGTTTCTTCTTTGGCAACTAGACTAACTTCAGACGTAAAAAAAAATATGAAAATTGAATAATTCAAAATGCCGTATTTTCAATATTTCAATGTGTCGGTGTAAAGTTGAATCAACCTTTTTTTGCACTTCCGAACTTGAAAAAAATGTATAGTAGGTCATTATTTAAACTTATGAAATACATTTCAAGGAAAGTATTTTATTTTCTCATTTATTACTATCAAATTCGCAAATTTTCAGCAATCAAAGAGAAACTTAAACGCTACTATAATTACTAGTGGCTTTAACGTAGTTCTCAAAACACTTAACGGCAATCATAGTGTTGGTACATTACAGCAAAAGGAAGCGGTCAACTTGTAATACAGTATCTCATCTTGTGCGCAACCTTTTTAATGTGTTTACAACATTGATGTAGGTATTTTTTAAGTTTCTCACGGTAGTTCTCAGTTTGCGTGGATGCTGTATTAAAACCATCACAACTACAGGAGAACAAGTCACGAACTCTTTAAAATAATTATAAATTAACCTAAAAATAAAAATTTTCACCGTACTCACGTGAATTATGTATACGTTATACATTATTATAAGAAGTTTCTATGCCAGGTATCCTATTTTGAATATGTTCAAGACATGCAAAAAACTTATATATAAGGATGATAATGAAAGGGCTCTGTCATGTAACGTGGCATTAGAGAAGAATATAGAGAGGAGAGTAATAAAAATAATAAAATATACCTCCGCATTATATTTTTCAAACAATGCGCCGAGTAAACTGAGCTGGGCTACGCTGGTTATTAGAGGGAGACTAGATGTATTATCTATATGCATACTGAATGTAGTTTGCTTCTTACCTTTTTCTATCCATGCACGGTAGAACACACGTCAACGTTGTCTTGAAGGCAAAGCAAAAAATTGCAATGTTATCTAAAATAAAATATAAGACGATGTTTAACATATCGGCATTTGAGGAATAAACATATACCCCTTGAGCTATAAATCTTATCACACAAACTACTGGTAGCTAATTTTTTTGCAAAATTTAAGCAAATTAGTTTAATAACGGGGTACTTTATAGTTACAACAAATGAGGTAGTGGAGGTAGTATCTCAAAGTTGAAATTTCATCAAGAGGTATGGGCGTATGTGGTTGGAAAAAAATGATCAATATTTTATCACCAGTTTTTACTACAGAGGCGCCTGCTCCAGTTTCTATTTTAAAAGTTATATCGTGCAACTGTAAAAAGAGTTGTGGTAAGTGATGTGGATGTGTTAGAGTTGGATTACGTTGGGGTTGTTAAACTATGTGCTCCAACTGCCATGGACATTCACCACCTGAAGAAAGGCTAAATGAACAGGATCCAATAAACGGATAAATATCGAAATGTCGGTGGACTAGGCCCACTGGGGACATTATTTTTAAAAAAACGCACCAAGTGCTGTACCTCATGGGTGGTGTGGAAACTAGCTCAAATTATAAAATGCTCTGTTATAGTGCTCTATAAATATTTTAGCAAAATTTTAAAATTTGACCTTGATAATACCTATGTAGGTATATTACAACTTGTAATTACTATTAAAACCTAACACATATTTTGACTACCTTACGAACGCTACCCCTAACTTTGAATGCTATCTGCGAGAATTGAGTAAGGAATAGCTAAGATGTTGATATAACAGTTTTTGTGTAATCTATGAACTTGAAGTTACATGCTCTACAACATTCATTATATGGATTTCAAAATTTAGATTAGATGTTTCAGAGCTGAAGACGTTTAAAAAATTACCCAGTGTGAATTTTTTACAAGTTGGTAATACTTTTTGTTATTCGACTGCCAATTACGCCCATACCTCTTGATGAAATTTCAAATTTGAGGTACTTATTCGAAGCGAAATTTAATGTTCTTTAATTTTGATAATCGATAACTATTCGATCGGATGCATTGTTTTTAAGTTGTAGGCCACAAGCTGAAAAAAGGGCCAAACATTCGTGGTTTTTCGGCCACACAAAAATTTGCCAAGGGTTTTGGAGGTCTAAAACTTGGATTCTACATACTCTCTATATTGTAGGGAGTAGAATGATTTTAAAGTAAATTATTAAGTCTGAAACATTTTCTAAGTAAAATTTTACAAAAAAATCTGTCCACAGTTTATCCGACAAAATTCAGAGCTCTCGGGACATAACCTATGAATAAATTTTGCAGTTAAAAATTTTACTTTAAATTATTGTAAATCCTGTTCCCTGCAATCAATCTTTACATTGTCAAATCCCTGTTATCTTAATGAAATTTAAAGCATATCATTTTAAGAGTTTTATTTCAACTTCTATTTTTTATATCCAAATCCAAAATTGTATTCAACAACAACAAAACTAAAATGAATTGGTTCGCAGACAATTTAAGGCAGATGAGAGACTCGCTACACTTTTTACAAGATGCGTATAGAAACACTCCCTAAAATGATTTGAAAATGTTAATAGCAAATAAGAAACGAACTTATAGATCTGAGTTAGATACAGGTCGGGTCCGGAAGCGGAAAATCAGTGCCGTTCTGATACAGTAACGCGATATATATTCTGCGTTTTTTCCAGAAATATTCTGAAAATGATGCATATTAGTCCAGAAACCCGGATGAGAAGCCGCGGAGGGGATGAAACTACCCCTTCCGACAAAAAATTGTATTTTATCGATGCTGTGCGATTCTTTTCTGCGCGATGAAAAAGGTCACAACATTGACGTATTGGCATGGATGGCTTCTGGACTGGTATGCATTATTTTCAGAATATTTCTGGGAAAAAAATGAAAAAAAGCCAGTCCCGTAACGCAAATAGCAAAAAGCGCGTTCCTAGTAATTCAAGGAATGATTTCAATAATTATTTCGGGAGCACTCACCTTAATTTAATAAATAATTTGCCACCTGTTCAATCTGGCAGCAGCATGTATTTAGATAACGCTATTGTATGCAACCTAGACAAGAAATTTGATTTTTTACAAATAACAAACATAAATGTTCTAGATATAATTAATCATTTGAAAAATATACGTTGTAAAGATCCATATGACATAAATACTAGAATATTAAATTTGATTAAATACATCATTCTTGTACCTTTAACAAAATTAATATACCAATGTATCAAATTCAATGTATTTCCAAAGATACTCAAGTTATCAAAAGTGGTACCTATACACAAGAAACGCTGTGTTCATAATCTTGCCAACCACAGACGAATTGTCAGTATTCCTGTGTTTGCTAAAATACTTAAAATAGTATTAAAATTACAAATTACGTTTTATTTTCGCAGACAAAAAATGAATAGACCAAAAAGATGCAGAATTTTATAATCTGTATTTTTTATTTAAACCTATTTTCGATATCACTCCAAATGACGGTGCTATTCCTCAAAAAGTGCGCCGTGTACAGTTATCCACCCCTCGAGTGGCACGCCCCCCCCCCCCCCCGAGGTCGCAAACTCAGGTATACCATTGGGAGACCTATGTCTATCATCCTACCAAATTTCATTTCTGTCTGACCCATTGCAAGTCAAAACCCTCTATTGCCTGGACTAATTATAATATTGCCATATGAATAAACATATCATTTGTTATATTTTTGTGTATATTTTTGAAAAACATAATTTATAATAGCAGCCAGATTGAGCTAAATCAAAGGAAACATGCACTGGGAGAGTTACTTGTACTGTGTGCAACTCATTCTTATTGTGAGACTGTGTTTTTTGGTGTAGGACCCTTTTGCATACGACAGTAGTGCCGTGAAAATTACTGATGTATGTTTTGCAATTAATAAAATTAATGTTTTTTTCCAAACTCGTTTTCATTTTAATTCATTCATTCATTCATTTTGGGGCACCACATATAACATAGCAATATAGATACTCCGTTACCACCACTATTATATATAACATATTTTAGTCGCAAGCTCCTCTATAAAATTCTTATTTTACTCTAAAGAATGTAACCAGACTGCAACCAACAGCTACTCTCCGGGCTGTGTGCCCCGCCGAGCGCCGAATTACAAGTTACAAGCCTGGCGCGTTAAGTGTAATAATCGCTTATTACCAATAAAACGCTAATACTTCGATTGCAACAAACACCAGACGAAAGACTGATCCTACTTAAAGGAGCTCTCCGTGCCAGTCGTCCTATACCACTTGCAGACTGCAGTATCGAACTGTTGGCTCTAGTCAGTGCAAGGTAGGCATGTGACGAATGACACGAGGATCCCTTGACTATTTGTTACATCTCGGTATCTTTATGATAGCGACATGTAAAATAGTAAGCAGGCGCCATCTAGCGGTCCAGTGTCCGTTGCAATCGAAAAATAATAAATATATATATATATATATATATATATATGTTGTCATTTAGATTTTCGCGGGTAATAATTGAAGTTATTGTACTTCAGGGTGCTCTCCCGCGTCGATGGTCGACTCCTCCAGGAGTCACGGTTGTCTAAACGACGTTTCGGCAGAATCGCATCTGCCATCTTCAGGTTTTCACTGAAAGCTGCCTACTGCTGCTCCTCGTTACTGGAAATTAAATTAAAAATTAGTGCCAATCTTCGTAATTTGTAGTTTTAAATGAACTAATTTTGCGAATGACTGAAATTATTGAGTGGAGATTCATATCACTACACCTGTCATAGTTCTCTTAAGTAGGCTTATACTTTCTTTTAACAATATATGTATTAAAAAAAGTTATGGCCAAAAATAATAAATATATCCTTATCGGACATCTCTCTCTTGGATATGCCCACCTTAACTGTAAATAATTTAGGATCCTGTAGCTCCAAGCAAAGCACATTATAATAATGAATGAATATGTAAAGCATGACCTTTAAATCATATTTTTATAGTTTTAAAAATCTGTTGTGCGATGGGAAAGAAATTTAAAATAAACCCTGGAAATTACTATTGAAGAAAAATATTTACTAGTGTATTTATAATTACTTTATTTAGAGAAATCAAAATACGTCAATTCAATAGGTTGAACATCAGTTTCATCACAGCCTAGAGGCGCAATGCGCGTTCATTTTATACAATGTATTTTATGGCAAAGATTATTGGTTATCATTTTAATTTATGAAAACAAGCCACTGGGAAACCAAGACAGCTGAAAATAACCAGGCGTAACAAGGCAACAATGAAATTAAGAGTATTATGTATATCTACATATCAATTAATATTTGAGAGTTGATGAAAACTTACTTGTATATACCCAAAAAAAGTAATGAATTTAATAAAATGCCATCATGCGGAATATCTTGATTGACACATCTGTGATTAATTAAAGGTTAAAAACAAGTGCCTTAATGTAATTTAGTAAACATACTAAAAGGTGCGGAATCATTTGTGATATCAATATATGTAGGTAATCATTAAATTGTCATCAGTAAGAACGATCAGACAAAGTGAAAGTAATTATGTTGTTCTTACTGATTATCTAAATAATAATTTTATCCATTCGTTGCAGTATAAGATAAGTATGTGAGCTCCATAATTAGAACAGGCCAGTTAGCATATCCGTCGGCGACATAATTAATAATGATTTCCTTTTTTTTATGAAATTATTGTATCCACTAAAGATTGAAAGTTACAAACATTTGAAATATTATTTATAATAATAATAATAATATTTATTATGTAAATAAACAAACAAAGAAACGTTGATTACATAAATGATAAGAGTTCGGCTACGCCGTTCTTCCACTCTACCAAAATACAGAAAATAAAAAACAATAATAAGAAAAGAGCATTCCTAATAAATATGCCACTGATACATTATTTTATAACATTTATTGGTTTATAATATAAACAAATAAACACGTTAGCCCCACATAAGATAAACCGTGGTCGTGCTCCACTGTGTAATTTATTCATACTTATTGTTATTTTGCAGTGGCTATGTCTTTCAAATTTCTCACCTTTTTAATATATTTTCTAATAACATTATGTCTTTCTACTCCTAAATATAATAATATGCATAATATGTACACCTAACTATTATCTCTACTTGGTTCCTAAGTCCATTAACACATCTATATTTATTTACGATATAGTGTGTCCAACTAAGTCGCCACCATATGGGAAACTTTTTTATTATTGGTTTTATGAAAAAAGTTATTCTTGATGAAAAGTTTTGCATGGCCTAAAACCCAAAATGAAATAATCAGATATCAATTTTTTGCAGTCGTATACCAGGTTTATCGAAAAATGTAAATTTTACTCAAGAGTAAAGTACCTTTTTCTACTCCCTTATGTAAATTTGCTGTTTTCCGTACAGTCCGTAGAATGGATAAGTGGGCCATTCCAGTTAACTGAACGGATATATTTCATATACGTTCTAGGATGGATATAAAATCGACCAATTACAGTTCGTGTATTAAGTACATAGGCAACTATTCGTTTTAAAAAATTCAAGTTAGTGCGTAAGCTGTCAAAGTAATTGTCAGTGTGTATTCGCACAGTTTGAGCTAGAAAATAATTTAAAATGGGTGATTAGTGAAGAATCGATAAACGGCATACCACCTAAAATTTTATTGAAATTATTATATACAGACAAAATTTTAGAGATATATTATGACAAAAAAAAAGTAGATATATGTGGGATTGAACCAATTCAATTCAATTAAAAAAGTCTTTATTCAACGTAAAAATGGTATAAACACTGCCTCCCCAGTACCCATCCGGGACCGACCCTGCGACCACTGCGGTGGTGCATCGCAAGGCGGGGCCAGGCCGAGACGGGACTGGTTTGGCGAAAGTAAAAATTGAACAATACAAAAAATCAAACAACCTGAACTCCTTTTGCAAAATGGCAAATTAAAACAAGTAATATGATAAAAAGTGCTTAAAAAAGAAAGCTTAACATAAAAACTGGGCACTTAAACATGGTATTACCGCTGGAGCACTGAACTTTTTAAATTTTTGCACTGACGCCGACACCATAACTCGTACGAAGTGCCGTCCGCGAGTTGCTTCAACTACGGGTTGCGCAAGGCAGGCCTAAACTGTGATTCTAAATTTTTATTGTTCTGGTATAATGGGGATTGAACCTATGATCTCTTGCATTTCGAAGCGTGCATATAACCGCTAGGCTACTGAAGCTTTTATAAAATATTTGCACCTAGAGCATAAGATTTAGCAGAAGCTAAGTTTGTATATTAAAATTTGATTAAAACTATTATTTGTAGTTTTTTCTTAATCCGGTCGTAGAAAAAGTATACTGTACAACTCGAGTGGATTATCCATATCGTACTCGAAAGATTGAAGCACTCCGCCTACGGCTCGTGCTCAAACTTCTTTCTCGTGCGATATGGCTATCATATCCACTCTTGTTGCACAAACTACTATTATTTATTACAATATTGACAATCGTTATTAAGAAAAGTTGATCCTAATTGAAAACTACGGTCAGATATTCATTATTATCCATCTACCAAAAGTTTCCTATATGGTGCCGACTTAGTTGGACACACTATATAAAGCAAAAGTTAATGATTCTTTCACTTTTTTGTCTTCTTACTTTTGTTCAATTAACACATGCATTTCTGATCTTTCTTTCTCTAGCATGAAGTGTTTTATTTTCTTTTTAAAAATATTGCATGAATCTGAATTTCTAACGTGTAACGGTGAGTAGTTAAAAAAAAATCTAGGAGCCAAATATGTATAACATCTTTGTCCAATATTTTTTGTCATTGCTCTCGTTTTAACTGCATGTTGCTTATACCTAGTTTCATAGGTATGATCAATAGGGTCTAACACAATGCGATAATTATATTGTCTTGTAGCTACAATTAAAAAGTATAATTGTCTCAGGTTTAAAATTTATGCCTCGCGGAAGAAATCGTAAGGGGGTAAGTGTTTTCCTTACCGAGCATTATTTTAAGAAACTACTTCTGTAATATTAACAGCTGTTTAATGTGGTTGTAAGTAGTACTGCCCCATCCAATGATCCAATATCTTAGTCTGGATTCTATTAATTCGTAGTATTGTTTTTAAAGATTTTATATCGAGAAAAATTTGGTTTTTTAAAAATATATCGTTAAAAGCCTTTTGTCGAAAAAGTCTATTTTTTGCTTTAGATTTTAACTCTGCCCAAGAATTAGCTGTGTAAAATAGAGCCATATCTTCTTCAAAACTAATAAATTTAGACAGAGTAACTCATTTAGATACAGAGTGAATAGGATTGGCCCCAACACGGTATCTTGTGGAACACCGTACTGAATAACTGATTCTTTACTTTGAGCTGTATTTATTTGGATGAATTGTTTCCTATGACTTAAGTAGCTAGCTCTTCATTAGTGTTAATGAGGTACCCCTAAATCCTACATTTTCTAAGCACTCTATGAGGTGAGAATGACAAACAACGTCAAAGGCTTTAGAGTGATCCAAGAAAACAGCAAGTGCAGGCTTGCTTGCTCCGACTGACTGATAAATTTCCTTTCTTAAGCATGCAATCGCATCCTGCATTGACCTGCCCTCTCTAAAACCAAACTGTTTGTCTGATAATATAATTGTGTTTAGTAAAATAGTTGTTAATTCGTTCTTTCAGAATCTTTTCAAAAATTTTACAGATGTTACTCACATGAGATACTGGTCTATAGTTAGATACATCGCTCTTTTCTCTGGTCTTATATAGTGGCTTCACTACCGCTATTTTAAACATATCAGGACATTCTCCTGTAAAAAATATTCTGTTGATTAAGTAACATAAAGGTTGGCTTATAGTTTATGCATTATTTTAAAGTCTCAGATTTGATTTGGACGACGCCAAGGGCTTTATGATCTTTTAAATTTAGAATGGTTTTTCTGATCTCTTCTTCATTAGTTTGCGCTAAAAAATTGAATACGGATTGAAGTTTACATTATTCCTTTTATTTCCTTTTATTTACCAGCTTGATTTTGGTAGCTAAGTCTTTACCGATATTTATAAAGAATTTGTTAAAAACTTCTCATATTTCCTCTTACTTGTGTTCCTTCTGTATCCATATTTTTTTAATTTTCTTTCTTGATTTGCTGCCTTCAATTTCCTTAATTGTTTTCCATAGTACTTTGCAATTATCTTTGCTTCCTTCTATTTTCTTCTTATTGTAACTGGCTTTAGTTATTTCTATTAGATCGTTTAGTTTGTTTCGATATATTCGATATTCTGTTGCTCTCGTATTTATTTTCGTTCTTCGCCTTTAGGTAGAGGTGAGTTTAATTAAATCGTTACATTCTGGCCTCAAAAATATATATTGCCTCTTTGCACAGACATTTTAGTAACACCCTGTATTATATGATGAATCTTAATATGTGTGATTCAAAATAATTGGCTTATAATGTGATTTGTTCTTGAAACAAAACATCCAGTCTGCATATTCTCTTAGAACAGACAAAAATCAAGTTCCCACGACGATAAACAGTGAATTACATGTCACTGTACAGTGTACATGCTTGTCAAATTTCGCATATTTGTCATTCCTAGAATAAATATATGTAAATCTACAAATTTGTTGATAAAAATGTGTAGGCGAAAGAATGTTAGATTACATATGTATTTATATATTTATCTGCGCATACCTCTAAACTAAATAAATAATATAATGAAGATGAAATATTTGCATTATATTGAGTAAGAAAAGTTACAAGCGAGTGTTACCGTCTGGTTTGATACACTTACTATTATTATCTAATTCACTTATGTATCATATACCTCCTTTATTAAATTATACTAGTTACAAATATCAGATCAAGGAGTAGGTACTGCATATGGGATTACAATTAAATTTTTGCTAGAGATGAAACAACTATTGTTATACGATTACGATTTCATTTGCGGTTATTGCGTGATGATTGTACGTTTACGATTAATCTCAGGTACAGATAGAATATACATATTTGTTATTATTTTAATTTGTATTCTGTGTTGATTCATTATATATTTTGTGTATTCTCTTTTTTATTAGCTTCGCAAAGATCCTTAAAGAACTTATTTCTAAAACTCTTTTAATTTTGTTCAAATTATTAGGCTGTATTTCGGATGTGGCAGCTGTATTATTATATGGCTGGATCTGTTATACTATTGACAACATTTTATATATAGCTGCTTGTATGTGAGATTAAATTTAGTCATCTTTGATACTAAACTTCTTAATGTGCTACAGGAGATGTTTCTCCAGCTAGATGGTGCATCAATTCATAATTCTATAATTAGTCGCCAGTGGTTGAACGACCATTTTACAATGCGCTGGGTAGGAAGAAATAGCCCTTTTAAACTCTGGGGGGTCCCCCGATATTACACCAGTACGCCAGTATACCACTAGATTTTTATTTATGGGGAACAGTGAAGAATAAAGTTTACAAGAATGCCCAGAAATCGAGAAGAACTTTGTGCTAAAATAAGACGAGCCTATCGCGAAATCATAGCATTTCAGAGCTAAGAAGAGTAGCCAATCATAATCGTAAAAGAATTGAGAAATGTATTCAAATTGAAGGTGGATTAGTTAAGAGAGGCTTCCGATAGTTTATTAAAATTTTTATTTACGTGTAATGAGAAATTATCTCAAAAACTGATTCCTACTGTAAATTGTTGGTTCTATAATTATTTCAATTACCAAGAGTTGATTGTTTTATTATCACTTAAAATCTAGTTTTTGTCAAATCGGCACTTGTCTTCAGTATTTATTTTTCATTTCAATGGCATACTATTAAACTGAAAAGTAAAATTGTAACCGTATGTATGTTTCACAATTATAGGTATCAACATGGCGAACAAAATAACTAAAATAAACTTATCAGATAACTTCTTTATAAATGATAAAGTTAACTCGAATATATTCCTGAAGCCGATGACAATAAGTCAAGTAACTGTTCTTATATCAAATTTAAAAAATAACTGTTCACCTGGTCCAGATAGATTAACTGCTAAAACAATAGAAAAAACATTCATGAATATATTATCTCCCCTTTAACTCATGTTATTAATATATGCTTCCAATGTGAAAAAATCCAGCAGCAGCGGAAGGAATCAATTGTCCCCCTCCCCATTTTTAAATCCGATGACCCCACTAAACTAAACAATTATAGACCCATATCTGTAATTAATAATTTTGTCAAGATCTTTGAGAATGCCTTGAAAACAAGATTAATAGAATTATTTCATGCTCACAATGTCATCACAAACAGACAATATGGATTTGTAGGAAACTCGAATACCGAAAATGCCGCTGTCGATTTTTTAGAGGAGGCAGTCGGGGCTTTGTACGAATCATAGGCGTATATTGCAGTTTTTCTAGATCTGGCTAAAGCCTTCGACACCGTGTGTCATGAAGTATTACTCAATAAAATAAACAAATTTGGTGTCCGAGGTCTGGCGCTCGAACTTATGTCTGATTACCTAACAAACAGAGCCCAAAGAGTAAAAATTGGTAATGAGGTAAGCTCCGACTCGGTCGTAAAAATGGGAGTACCACAAGGAACAGTATTAGGTCCAATACTGTTCCTTGTGTACACGAACAATATCATAAAAATTAATAACTTCACTGGTCGTCTCATATGTTACGCCGATGATACTGCTATAATATTCACAGGAAAAAAAATGGGAAGATGTTATACTCACTGCTAAATCCGGCTTACAAATGTTAAATTCATGGTTAAATTACAATATGCTTATCTAAAATATGAAAAAAACGAAATTCATCACTTTTAGCCCTACATTGTTAAAAAACCTACTAATTGTTCCATAAAATTGCATTTTTCGAATTGCCAAAAAATCGGTAAATGTCCTGCATTAGAAAAAGTATCTTCAATAAAGTATTTAGGAGCTATTCTAGATCAATATATACGCTGGTCAGAACATATTGTTCATGGTAAGCGGTTGGGAGCCCTGACGCATAAGTTCTACGCGCTAAGAGAAATACAAAAAGCTCAGAGCGAGTACATAGCAAGACAGGCAACTCTGCCTAGGTAAGATGTTCGCTCTGAGGGCTTTACTTTATTTTTACCACTACTTTGTACGCACTTTGTTTCATATACTTTATATCGATATACTGGTCGGATATATTTAGTCTGGTCTGTAGCCGCGTGGGTTAAGCGAGGTGGCAATCGCAATTAATCACACGGGCATCCCACCACCGGGTTCGAATCCTGGCTCCGGCATTGGCACTGTCGGAGGAAATGGTTGTATGTCCGCGTTTTTTCAATGTGTAACCCCCATCCGCACAAGCCCCTGGCTTCTGGAATTGGGGGTTGTCTAATTTCTGTGGTGTTTATTTATTATATATTATTATTTATACAATATAGTGGAGTCGGACAAGCAAACCATAAGGAACTGTTTCCAGAGTCCATTTTTTTTAAACATGTTAGTTACATCGAATACTACACGAAATGGACATTTTCTACCTTCAGCAACCGCAGCTACGCAAGTTACCGGCTATTTTGTGAAAAATCGCCCATTTTGGTCGTTCTTTCTAAATATAAATGAATATATCTCAGTGTGTGTAGGTCCAAAAAAATGAGGCTGTTCGTTATGGTACAGGCTATCAGCGGTTACAAAATGAAATTTTTATCTGCACACATAACCTCAAAAAAAAACTGACAAAACTGCTAAATGTTGGTTTTTTGGTTATAACGTCGGATGTTTCAAGTGAAATTTGATGAAATTTTCAGAAATTATACTTTGTAATATGAACAACAACTGGTTAACATTTCAAGTCAAAATATCCAATACAAGTGTCAAAAATTAACTTCAAATTTTAAAATTGATTGGCTAATTACTTTTGTGCATCGCAACGTATGAGGTTCTTTTTTTTTTTTTAATGTGGCGGTGTTTGTTGCAATCGAAGCATTAGCATTCTGTTGGTAATATGCAATTATTACATTTAACGCGCCAGGCTTGTAACTTGTAATTCAGCGCTCGGCGGTGCACATAACCCGGAGAGTAGCTGAGATTCTGAATAACTTTTTCTAATAATTCTTTTCGCTATCTTCAACGTGAAGCACAATATCGGGAATGCCCCCCATTTGAGAGGCTGCCGTTGTCTCAATTCATTAATTAAATTTAAATTGGTTACCTCGAAACGTTCGTCTTATATAGGGCTACAATTATGCCAAGGTTCAAATCAGGACTTCAAAAAATTACTAAAATATCCGGGTTCTTAATTTTTAAATGAGACACACTATATATTCAATATATGAAAAATACTTTTTACTTTATAAGTAACCAAAAAGTGATTCATTTAAAAGTAAACATAAAGGCGGTGAAACATTTCTGAGAATTTGGCACAGATAAATTGTAGCGTAAGTGTAAGCAATACACGTAATTCTACCTCTTTCTCGTTCACTGAATTTTATTCTTTACTTTTATACCCCAGGTGTTGATTGAAATTTGGTATTACACAATTATTGTGCTTAAAAAATTACAATATACTGTTCTGTGAAGAGTATATATAATAAAATTAGTACCTCATCGTCATCGCACTATTAACCCTCCTTTTTTTAACAAAACTTTCTTGGGCCATCATAACTCACCAAACAATCTGCCCCTGTCCAACAAATAAAAATTCAATATTTGCCTAATATATCTGCTTGTATGAGTGCCAAGACGATTCCTCACCGATTTTCTGTCCTTTTCTTGCCAGGTGCTATGTAAAGGCATCTGTAAAGTGCTCGTGGGAACGTTTTCGTTCTAGAGTCTCACGAGAGGACCCTCCGTCAAGTAAGCTGTGCCTTGTGCGCTCGTGTTTTGTTTTCCTTGCCAAGGCATGACGTCGGCGCGGGCCGGACGCTCGACTGGCGCGTTTCCTATAAGGGTTGTCAAATTACTTCACTGGACAAGACGGGTAGCTCATGGTGCATCTATATTTCTTGGGGGCCTTTGAAGAATCAACGGGTAGTATTCAAAGCGTATTGTTACATCTACATAAATGGATAAGGGTCGGCTAAAGAATATACCGAAGGGGTTTTAGGTATTTTTACGTAAATTGTGCCGATATGAAAGGAAACGAGTTTGTGGATTTCATAAAGTAATCGCAAGGGATGTAGAAAGAACACATTTCGTTAAATGCGTTTGTACACGTTTAATGTATACAGTGTGTTGTTTCGAATAAGATCGCTCTCGTATTGTCATGTTATTAAAGCAAGGAGTAATTTCAAATTTTAGGGACATGTATACTATATAAGGGTGTGAAAGTGATTCCACTGTGATATTGAAAAATAATTTTCTCAGGACAACTGCCTACTATAACCGATAATGATTCTAATTTTTAATTCACCTTATTAGCGACAAAGATTGGGTTCATATGATCCCAAAATCGTATCCTACATCCCAAAACCCAATTGTTTCATAGAAGCATATTAATTTTTAACTAGCTATACTCCAACTAAAAATTATTACAATTTTTTAATTTTATTTATTTACTATTGCAACATTTTTACAAGTTGTACATTTTGTGCAATTATATAGTTAATATAATATTTGTTATAATTTTACAATTCCACTGCTATTATGTTATGAGACCTGCGGGGGCCTCGTGTTGTGTCTAGCAGTATTTAATATTTTATTCATACGTTAATATTCGTTGCATTTTCTAGGAATATTACTATTCATAGGTTTGTAGTTATAACATAATGTAAAGTGATAGTATAATATAATATAAAGTGAAATAATTAGAACAGAGGAAGACAAGGAGAATATATAATTAATTATATTTAAATTTGTTATATTTTATTATCTTTATTTTCGACTTGGTTAGTTACAAGAGTCGGTAGTTACGGGGAAGGATTTACTTTATTGTTAGGCCAATAGTCGGCGGAGTGTTATAATTGTCTGTTATATACCTTTTACACGACCTTTTGAATTTCTTTTTATTATGGACTTTATTGTATTCAAGTAGTTGGTTGTATAATTTAATTCCGTTGAAATTGATTTGTTTCTGATAAATTGTTTTGTTGTATCTTGAAGTATCATACGCGTTTTTAGATCTATTTCTTGTTAGACCGGGGGTTATCGACAGATTTTTGGCCGTGATTTTAGTCAGTATGCCTTTCAGAGGGCATTATGCTACGTAAACTCTCATGATAATAAGTGATATGAATCAAAGCGGCATCCCACCCAGGGTTCCTATGGAAAAATGAGTCTCCAGTTGTTCGTAAACTATACATTTTGGTACGATTTTAGATTTAAACAGGCTGCCAATAATAAGCATACAAGTTCTTATTGTAAACTGCTGGAGAAAAAGATGGCATGCCATTTGCGTATGCCCAAGTACAGTTTACATTGAAACAATTTTGTGAAATTAAGGGATAACTTTTCGTGATTTTAATCAATACAAAATTTATTGTATTATAAAGTATATATCCTAAAATGTTTTTATGTAGAATGGCATACGAGTTGAGCGGGTTTGTCTTATTAAAAAAATTAATTGAAGTAGTAGAATAGAAAATAATATTTTTGTCTATTTAATCAGTATACCATTCCATTGTTGATGTAATCACGATATGCTTAGGAGAAATTAATAATAATAATAATAATAACATTTGTTCCCATAAGATTCCGAAGAACATTGGATGTGTCACAAATAGCCTTACAAAATAACAGAAATAAAATAAACAAAAAGATACAATATAAATAAAAGAAACATTTTAAAACTTGAATTAAAACTTTGTGAGTTCTAAATATCTAAAACATATTAAAGTAGTCACTGTGACTATACAAAACACTTTCTGTCAAAATATTTTTTAATTCTTTTTTGAAACTTTTTGGATTAGAAATATTTTTTGTGTTCAGGCAAATTGTTATACGCCTTTATTCCCATATATTGTGGCTGCGTTCATATATACTTGTTTTGTGTATCGGTATGCTCAATTGGTTACCGTACCTTGTTTATACTTTTATTAACATCAGAATTTCTTTCGAAGTCCAAAATATTTTTCTTTGTGAAAATAAGTAAATTAAAGAAGTAGAGCGCATAAACTGCCATTATTTTATATTTTTAAAAAATAGGCTTACAGTGCTGCCGATATTCAGCGTTGTCGATTAAACGGACGATGCGCAGTTGTTGGCGCGTTACATAACGACTTTTGCTCTGATCTAACTAACAATGATCTTGGGTCTTTCTCTAGTACTCGAGTATTTTTGAATGGCATAAGGACCGGACCGTCTTCTGCGTGTTTAACATAAGAGCATTATTTTTACACCACTCGGTTATTTCATTAGAAATTGTATTAGCTCTTTCCTGCGCATTTTCCAAATTTTTACTACTGATAATGGTCGAGGTGTCATCAGTAAACTGACACATCAGAAAATTAGAGTCACTTGATACACTGTTATTAAGATCGTTTGAGAAAATTAGGAATAAAAGTGGTGATAATATTTCGCCTTGAGGTACGCCGTATTTTATTGGACATATTTTAGAAGAAAATTTGAAATTTGCGATGTTATTTGACTCGGCTGTTATTTGAACGTACTGAGATCTATCGGATACATAAGAAATTAGCCATTTTAGAGGTGGACCTGTGATACCATAACATTTTAATTTAAGTGCTAACACCGATTTATTAATGACATCAAATGCTTTTGGGGGCGAGCGTAGGTGCGTCTTTACTATGTACATACTTCGGTATGCGATGTAAAGCAACGACAGGCGCAGTTAGTACTTGGATGGGTGACCATTCCAACGGAAACCGCGTTCTCGCATCACACATCTTCCAGCGGCTTGTATATCAGTGTATGCGCGGAAGCTATACAACCTTAGGCGAGGGTTGTATAGGAGATATACCATCCTTCGGAGGGCATGTAAAGCCGTCGGTCCCTTGTCTATTAAATGTTAGGCAAGTAAAATATCCCTAATCTTCTTAAGGGAAGAGGTTCGGCAAAATTCCTGGTTGGGGGTAGCTCGTCTACAGGCGTCGGTGTTAGGCCTCAGTAGAGGAAATAGGCCGACGTTAAATAAATGTATAAAAACAAAAAAATCAAATGCTTTCGTGAGATCAAAGAAAATCCGTACGGTG
The DNA here is from genome assembly GCA_963675555.1 of Leptura quadrifasciata. Classification (NCBI taxonomy): domain Eukaryota; kingdom Metazoa; phylum Arthropoda; class Insecta; order Coleoptera; family Cerambycidae; genus Leptura; species Leptura quadrifasciata. The sequence goes on along the minus strand of OY776679.1, from coordinate 29,055,577 downwards.
AACAGTTTTTCATCTGTACATTTGTTTATGAAATTAATGGATTCTACAAGGGCAGTTTCGGTGGATTTTCCTTTAAGAATCCGTGCTGTGTTTTTGAAAACAGCTTGAATTTATTAGAATAACCTACAATACGTTCATACATAAGCTTTTCAAATATCACAGATAAATTTGAAACTGGTCGGTAATTTTTTATGTCTGAATGATCACCTTTCTTAAAAATTGGTACAATTCTGGCTACCTTTAACTTAGAGGGAAATTCACCAACTGTAAAAGATGTATTGATTATGTTTTCTAGAGGTATTGCGATTATATTAGCTACTTTTTTTAATATAAAACAAGGTATTCCATCTGGTCCAGCCGATTTTTTCTTAGTAACTTTTATGATTGCGTTGTATATTTCAGTTACACTTACTGGATGAAGAAAAAAAGATTTATACCCATGATTGTGGTTTATCATTTTAATATTACTTTGTATTTTATCTGCAAGTTCATTAACAGAGTTTAAAAAGTGATTGTTAAAATTTCTGCATTTTCTGGATTTTTTCATGTCGCCCGTTAATAATTAACACAGGGTGCTGATTTTGTTTTGGCTGATTTAAGTTTGAATTTAACAAATTTCATGCACTTTTGCTGAAATTATTTGAATTTGAAATGTACTTATCATTAAATATTGTTTTTGTTTCTTTTATTAATTTTTTATATTTCTTTTTTAGCTCGTCATATTTATACTTTACTTCAGAATTTTCTGTCTCTGTGTAAATCCAGTACATGTTTTTAATGCTTGAGACATTAGCTTTATCTCCTCTGTAACACATGTTTTATTATTTGCCCTACATAAGGTGATTTTTTCAGGGAACGCAGTATTAAAATGATATTGAATGATACTTTCAAAATTAGCAAATTTTTCGTCCACTGAGATGACTGAGTACACCTCACTCCAAGTTTCATTGAGTAAGAGATTATGGAACAAAGATTGATTTTCCTCGCTATAATTCCGTTTTATTACTTTAGAACGGCATATAAGTTATGCGAATTTTACATGTAAAAAATTGTAAAGAAGTTGCAAAATTGTGAAAGGCATACTGCTATAAAACATAAAAAACGTTTCGTTTATTTCACACCGGTTTTTTCTGTTTTCATTTCTTTTAATATGTTTTCAAACCTTACATCTTATCTAACACTATGCCATTTGTTATTCCAGCTAAATACATCCTAGTTGCATTAAAAACAGAGTGGTATTATATTGATTAACCACACGGAAATTGCTGTTTCTATTTTCCAATGTTTTTTGTGTATGCCTGTAGTTTTTACCCTCATAATCGATATGTCAATTTCATGTACATACGTACGTTATCATAAACTGTATGAAAATTATAATGGCATACTGACTAAAATCACCGAAAGTTATCCCATAATTTTACAAAATTGTTTCAATGTAAACTGGTAATTGGGCATACGCAAACGGTATGCCATCTTTTTATCCAGCAGTTTACAATAAGAACTTGTATACTTATCATTGGCAGCCTGTTTAAAAATGCCGAAAAAAAATTTATACAAATACAAGTTCACGTGACCATAACAGCTCTTTGGGCCCACGTTAACGGTATGCCTATGGTTTTCCTTGAAATTTTTTATCTAGAACTTCACTTTAAAAGACATGGCAGCCTAACTAAGTTCGTACCAAAACGGATAGTTTACGAAAACTGGAGACTCATTTTTCCATACGAAGAATCCAGAATGACTCTTTGATTCATATCACTTATTATCATGGAAATTAACGTACCATAATGCCCTATGAAAGGCATACTGACCAAAATCACGGCCAAAAATCTGTCGCTAACCCCTGGTCTATGTTTCATATTGGTGGTTTACTGGCGGTTCAAATGTATATTTCTTGTTGTGAGTGTAAACTATATCGACATCCATATACAACACTTTCACACTCAGTAAATCATCAATAAATATAGCGAAACTAGCGAAAGACATTTTTGCAGCGGTATTATATCACGAGTAATGGCTATTTTACTCAATTCAGTTTTAAAAAAAATTATAGTTTAAAAAACTAAAAAACGCGCTTTAATAGCAAACCGAACTAAAAAGTAAAAAATAATGTTTAAATATTAAGATTCATTTTATTGTAAAAAGCGTGGGGTTTATAACAATTGACATGCACCCCACTCTTTTTACAATAAAATGAATCTTGATATTTAAACATAATTTTTTACGATTTGCTATTAAAGCGTGTTTTATTAGTTTTTTTAAACTATAATTTTTTAAAACTTACTAAAAATAATTTAATTAACACGCTTTTATTATTATTGTATTTTGAGTTAGTTAATATATATAATATTAATAACAGCGGCTCCTCCGAAAAAATCTCGAAAGAGATTGGTCATTTTTTAAATTTTATTTTATCCTGATGATCCTGGTGAGGACATTAGGACAAAGTTGACAAATTATTTTATTGTCATCGGGCCTTGATAAGTGTGCAAAGTTTCAGTTTAATCTGACGTTTTGAAGTGGGTGAAAACCACGTTCAAAGATTCCATCACGAACAAACTAAAAAACAAACTAACAAACGCACAAACAAACTAACAAACAAACTAACAAACAAACTAACAAACAAACTAACAAACTAACAAGCTAACAAACTAACAAACTAACAAACTAACAAACTAACAAACTAACAAACTAACAAACTAACAAACTAACAAACTAACAAACTAACAAACTAACAAACTAACAAACTAACAAACTAACAAACTAACAAACTAACAAACTAACAAACTAACAAACTAACAAACTAACAAACTAACAAACTAACAAACTAACAAACTAACAAACTAACAAACTAACAAACTAACAAACAGGTGGAGCTAATACAAGCGTGTTAATAAAATAGCCTGTAACTATTAAAAAGAGACAGAGCTACCCACATGATTGTCGTATTAGAATTGCGACATTATTTTGTAAAACATATTTAATTAATAACTACTTAATTAAGATTTCCTTAAGCTGCATTTTTTAATAAATTATAAACGCCAATGTTCATAATAGTGCCCGTTTAATGAGAATATTCAAGGCGGAAAACAAATTCTCGTTTCTATATTATGTGCCAGCTGATGCGGATAATTAATACTAATAAATATACTTTCCCACAATCCTCATCTGTTTTAATCTAAAGACATTTTTAATTATTCCGATATAAATAAAATGTTATTTTACCAAATAAGAAACGGAGCGGCTGTTGTTGTTTAAAAAGTGTGCATGAAAGTTCATTATGCACCGAGTATTAATGTATTGTGAACAGGAAGCCTCATGATTCATAAAGATCCCGCGCATTATGCCAGTCCCCCTGCAAAAAAAATTACAGGCATCGAGAAGTCAATATTATTTTTATTTCGAAAAGGTTACCTTTGTTATGAATAAAATTATTTGTAGTCGTAATTCAAATAAATAAACAATTACAAACGTTTTACCACTACACAAAAAAAGGAATGTTAACGTGCTTTCCAATGGGGAACAATCCAAGCCAATATATCCAATAGATGACGTCATGCGTACTCGGTTTATTTTTCTTCTCGATTAGTATCATATAATATATGATACAAATTGAGAATGAAATTATACAACAATTTAAAAGTTATATTATAACTTTTAAATTGTTTAAATTTCCCGATTTCTGAGAGTTTTCCAATCTCTTATTCGTAGAAATGAGTCAAATTGATAAAAAGAATGAGGAAAAATCCAAGCCAGTTCCTAATATATCCAATAGATGACGCCACGCGTACTCGGTTTAATGGGTTTAATGCCATTCTCAACTTGTATCATATGTAACCTTTAAATAGTTAAAATTTCCCGATTTCGGAGAGTTTCCTAACCTCTTAATCGTAGAAATCCAAATTGATAAAAAGGATTACGGCAGTTGGTCATTAAATCATTTAAAAGTGGAGCTGAGAAAAAGAGGTGCTAGGAGTTCATGGAAAAAAAGCCGATTTGGTTGAAAGGTATATAATTACATTTATGAACTTGTTGAATTTTTTGTTTATAAATCCTCTTTTTAATCATAAACACCACAGAAATTAGACAATCCCCAATTCCAGGAGCCAGGCTTGTGCAGAAGGGGGGTACACATTGAAAAAAATGCGGACATACAACCATTTCCTCCGACAGTGCCAGGCCACAGCCAGGATTTGAACCCGGTGGTGCGATGTCTGTGTGATTAATCGCGATTGCCACCTCGCGCCTTAACCCACTATCGACCAGATAGATTTATTCTAGATTAATCAATGATGACAATATTCTAGTTACTAAATTTGAAGATGAAGATATAGATTACAATTTAAAAACACCAGATTTATCATAGTAGTCATGGTCATTTTTAGGAAATAAATGCCCTGCTGTGTTAGAGCACTTTGGTACACAACAACAAATTTTCATTTTACATCCTAATTACTAACTTTGTTTATACAAAGACATATTTTTTCGTGTTGACATTGACGTACAAACAATCGAGTACAGCTGGTGTACCCTGACGGATAAAATAAAAGAGAATGTTCCCCATTACAGAGCAATTATTTTATTGTCGGGCTATTCAAAACTGTTAGTTAAGTATAAATGAGCAATTAATGAATTTACTTGTTAAAAACAACATTTTAATGCCAGCTCAACATGGTCTTATGAAAACTAAAAATGTAGACACTGCCCTTTTTGAATTTAATATACATATTCTTAATGCTATCGACAAAAAAAATATTCCATTTGAACTGCTTGTAGACTATTCTCGTGCTTTAGATTGTGTAGATCATGAACTTCTTTTACTAAAATTAAATCGATATGGTGTTCGTGATCATGCTTTAAATACTATAAAGTTGTTTCTCAACAATCGTTATCAAATAGTTGAGATTAATCATAAAAAAGAAAGTAGTTGCTTAATAAGCACAGGTGTTCCGCAAGGTTCTATTCTGGGGCCTTTGTTGTATTTAATTTTTGTGAACGATCTTTAACTATCCAAACAATTTCTAACACACATTTTATTTGTTATGCTGATGACACAAATATGTTAATAATAGAAAAGGATGCAACGTCAAGTTTAAACACCATGCATATAATAATAATAATAATAATAATAAATCGTCTTTATTTAGAAAGTGGTACAAGAAAAAAATTGTACATACATATATATAAATGATGTTGGGTGGGCATGGCGAAATTTAGCTCAAGGCTACTCTTACACTTAACCATGCAGAGAGTGAGTAACAAATATTAAGCCAAATTTAAGAGAAGTAGAACAATTCCTAAACCTAACAATAAACATTATATCTAACACTAAATTTTACAATAGTTAAAAATGAATCTAAAGTATATAAACAGAAGAAAAAGAAAGCAACAGAAGGCAATATGGCGAAAAAAGTATTAGGGTAGATAGACGAAAGTATATGAACTAGGTTAAATGAAATATCCCGTTACTGTTTGGCAAACAAGTATCTTTTATACTTTTATGAAATTGGTTACAACTTAAAAGCTTATAGCTATTGGGAATACTGTTGTATTGTTTTACTGCATTGAATGTGAACGACCTATTAAACATAGTAGTAGTATGCTGAGGCATAGTAAGCATATTCGTTTGTCTGACGTTGACCGAGTGAACAAACTTTCGGGAAATAAGTTTATCTTTGAGATATCGAGGTGATGATGTGAGAAGTAGTTTATGGAGAAAGACAAGAAAGTTGAACTTTACTAGATCTTCGATTCTTAACCAATGCAAATCATTGAATTTGAGAGACACATGGGCATATTTACGTAGATTGAATATGAAGCGACAGCAGTTGTTTTGTACCTTTTGGATTAGATTTTTCGTAATTTGATCAAGGCAGGGAAAATATACAACATTACAATAGCTAAAGATGGACATAACTAATGACTCACACAGCTTCTTGTATATGAGAAAATAATATTATGGACAGAAAAAAAGAATTGGAATTAAACCAAGACAAAACTGTAAGCGTGATGTTTTTGCATAACTTTAACTTATAAAAACCATATAATAAATAACACCTATTTTATTTCTAGTCAGTCGGCCAAGATACTAGGTGCTACCTTCGACCACAACCTAAAGTTGACTAATCATGTAGACCTAATGTGTGAAAAGCTAAGAAAAAATTGCTATGCTCTTCGTTCAATAGAATGACATTGCAGCTTAAATGTTTTCCATACGTTATATTATGTAAATATCCATTCAATTATTAGATATGGAATTCGTAACTGGGGCACCTTTAGTCAAGTCCAAAATGTATTTATTTTACAAAAATATGCAATTAGAATATTGGAAGGGTTGTCTAGAGAAGAATCTTGCAGATATCACTTTAAGAAATTAAGCATCTTAACTGTTTTCAGTGTTTATAATTATGAAATTTGTTGTTTTAGAAATATCCTGATTTTTTGTTAACATGCCACGGCTTTTTGTCAGAAATGGCCTATGTATAAAAACTGTAAATTTTATAACTTTCTACCTGACTCGATAAAACAATCTAAAAATATTAACAGTTAAGAAAAATATAAGAAAATTTTTAATAGAAAAATATTGTTATTTCTTGGAGGAATATTTTGCGTACATACATATAATAATAAACCCCTTTAAAGGAGTGAGTGTGCCAAAACACGATTTTTAATTTCTATCTTAAAATAACGTAATCGGAAAAAGACTCATCAAAAGGCATCTAACGAAATCAATTCATCCACCTAGCATGTATATAAAGGGGTGGAATTAACTATCCTTCTTGAAATTTTGTGAATATCTTTCTGTCTGCTAATTTTTTTTCAATAAAAAAAATAACTAAACATTATCATTCATTTAGAAACTTTTTTATCTCGTGAAGCCGTTAGATTTTACAATAATAATACTGTTCACAGATCTGCTGCTGCTTTACTCGACATGGAATTTTAAATTTTCGTAACCAGCATTTATGGGGTGACGATAATCCTCTTGCTATTGTAAATGGAAGATATCAATAGAACTGTTCAATAAATATTTGGGCCGGAATTATAGGTAATAAATTAATAGAGCCTTTTGAATTACCAAAGAGATTAAATGGTCCAGCTTATTTTAACTTTTTATAAAATGAACTGTATCAACTTATGGACGATTTACCCCTTGCACTACGCCAAACACTGTGGTTTATGCAGGGTGGTGCGCCACCTCATTATTCTTTAGAGGTTCGAGAATGGCTAGATTCAACATTTAGAAATCGATGTATTGGAAAGGGGCTAGATGCCACAAATAAATGGTCCCCTCGGTCCCCAGATATGAATACACTGGACTTTTACTTTTGGGGCCACTTGAAAAATGTTGTTTACTCGTTACCTGTCCCTAACGTCGAAGTTTTAAGAGAGAGAATTTTAAATGCTGCCAATGAAGTTCGAAACTCTCCACATCTTTTAAATGGATTGTACGACAATTTTAGGAAAATGTTGCAAACGTGTATTCAAGGTGGAGGTCGTCATTTTAAACAAATTTTTTAATATCTAGAAACAACAATTGTTGTCTTCATGTTTAAATTTTTTTACAGTTTAAATTCATCTTTTGTGTATTTTGTTTTATTTTTTAATTTACTAATAAATTTGCTTTTCAATACTTTCGTCTTTACTTTGTAATGTCTCGTACAACTTATAAGAACCAAATAATCATATCAGTACGTAATATTGTCAAATGATAATTTGACACCAGCCTACTTTTAGTATTTTACACTAATATAATTGTGCTCATCGCTTTTGATTGATCACTTAGAGATGTAATTTAATTTTTTTCTCAAAAATTTTACGAAATTTTTAAAGATAAAGAGATAAAAAAGTTTCTAAATGAATCATAATGTTTAGTTATTTGTTTTTAATAAAAAAAAATAGCAAGCAGAAAAATATTTAAAAAATTTCAAGAAGGGTAGTTAATTTCACCCCTTTCTTCAGTTACTTGTGTTGTAAAAAATTCTTTTTGTAACATAATGTGATTGAGAAATAAAGATTATTATTATTATTATAATGTGCTAAAATTTGCATGATTGTTTCTGTAATTGAAAACACATTTTTTGCAAATATCTAATACTCCAGTAAAATAATAAAATAAATTTTTGGTGTTAAAGAAAGATTTTTGGGAATTTGTTTTTCCTTCCATCATAGGATTTGGAGTACTAGTGAATAGTGAAAAAAAACCCAAATATAAATACTCATTATTTGATAAATCTTTTTCTAAACTCATACACTACTTTGTTTTGTTACATGAGATAATATATGTCTGTCATTTAAATATTCCTATATTATATATCTAACTATTTCTGTCATTTAAATATTTACTAGGTGAAATTATACTAGGCTGTATGGGCACTATCGTTTCGAATCAAATTCAGATTCAATTTTTTTGCAGGAATCAGTTCAGGAGCTAGTGCTGATTATGAATCCATATTACCAGACGGTATTTTTTTCGTTATTTTTTAAAACAATTTTATTTATGACAAATAGAAAAAAAATTTCTTTCATCAAACAAATTTTTAAAATACTTTTTTATTGATTTTCAACAAGAAATGTTCAATAACTTGTTTTCGTAAAGTAGATATTTTCTGTAATAAAAAAATGTGTTTTTTACAATACATAATTTTTTACAATATCTTTAGACTTGGTATATTAACTTCCAATAAAAAAATTGTCGATTTTCAATTCGTTATATAGGGTGCGCCAAAGTTCTGAACTTGGTCGATTACGGCTGTATTTGAAATGGTGCAAAGATATCGTCTATAGATTATTGTCTTGGTTTTCAATTCTGAATAACCAGAAAATATATACAATTATACAGGGTATTCCGTTTTGGTTGGCCGGGCATCAACTTCGTTATTTTAAATGGAACACCCTATATTTTTCCTTTATCGAGTTACCCATCTAATTATATTCATAACTCTATTAAGGTGGTAGGTACTTAAAATGAACCGTTTACGAAATAAAAGAGATTTTTTGACAAAAAGTGAGTTTTGTGGATAAGTATTTGAGTACCTCTGATTTCGTAGACATTAGAGTTTTCAAAATTCTGCTTCTACTGTTATGTTGGGCATATCAAGGGCTAGTAGGGTAGAAACGTTATTAACATTAATCTTACAGAGTTCTGAAAAAATTGAGTTTATTTTTTCGCTAATAAAAAAGGCCGTAATTCAATTTCTTCAAATGGGACGTACTATTTTCAGTTCTGTAATCTAATGAAGTGTTCAATTATCTTTCCATTGATATATCATATTAGGTATTTATCTTTAGGGGTTGCATAGATATTAAGGTTAATTGTCTGGATCAGACTAATTGTGTAGTAGTACAAGCAGTTTTCCATAATGAATTATTAGTCTTCTGAAATGTTGAACTGAATTATTATTTTTTAATTAGAATTGTTGGACAGAGAATTGAAATTAATACCAGCACCATTTCAAATACTCGACCAAATTCAGAACTTTGACGCACCCTGTATATGTAAAAATTATTTGTTTTTACCCACGCTCACGTGCCAGCGGTCATAATTCTCTCCAAGTACTGTGTTCTGTTGTTTATGTACCTATCGTGATCATTAATTTATTATTAATTCTATCATTGTTAATTAACTATTATAAAATTATATAATTAATTAAGAATTTAATTTAATATAGGTTTTTCATTAATGTAGTTCTTCATAAAATTTTTAAAAATTATTTATTGATAAATTATATATGCACATATATTTATATATTTTCCAATACATAAATATTCCGTGAATACATACAATAGTAGTTTTTCTTTTTAAATATACATATATAAATAAAATTGTAAACTAGAACAGGGTATTTAAATTATAACTAATTTTAATATAGAAAAGTGGAGGACACAATACATTTTGAAGCCACAAATTTAGTTCTAAAACATATAAAGAATTAAACATGACTACAAACAGAATCATTCTATATTATTTTTCTGTAGTTTAATAATATTATTTCACCTTCATTGACCTTCCAAAATGAGTTTAATATTAATAGAAATAATTTTTGCTTAATTAACATATTGCAGCCTGTATAGAAACATTTCTTATATGTTTTTCTTCATCCATTTCCATTATACCATTGTCCGCAGCCAGACGAATTTGAATATCCAGGTTATGCAAAGCCATACGCCTAAAGATAATAATGTAATCAAATATTATAATAAATTGCCTTTATTTTTTTAAATTATACATTAAAAAAAAACGACGGAGTTCAGACAATTATCGCTACTAGTTACGTAGTTTGATGGTTTGCTACTTGCGTCTGTTGTACCTCCTCGATTTCTTCTTGAACCACATGATTGACAAGAAGTTCGAACTCTATTTGTCAAATAATCGATAATTATAAATTTTCATCGACACTGAAATAGGTGTCGATTATATTGAGTGAATAACCGACTCCGCTGGCCGATAAAATTTCTTATTATATCTACGCGAAAAATTTGTAATACGGTTTCAATAAATATATTAAATTGGGCAAACATCGTCAATAAATTTATCTACTAGGATGGTAATAAGGTTTCTTGAGTTTCAACGTTAAATAAGTTTCAATGACGCCAAAATTATCGATGGCGTTTCACAGCACGGCCGTAATAAAATTTATTCCATTTTACACGCTCTACAGTCAATTATTTAGCACATACGCATTTTCTTATACGTGTCTTCCTTTCCCCGCTTGTGGATTAAAAAGTAATATTTTTGACGCTAATGAAAGCGGAAATATTAACAATTATGACATCTTTCCATTATTTTAAATACTTCGTCTCCTAGATAGTTGCATATTAAGTCGCTCGGAGGATACGAAAGTTGAATGCAAAAACGTCTAGTAGCTATAGAATCGAGAGGAAATACTACATAAACATCTATAACATCAATCAGGATATTATAAGGATGAACTCGTGAGAACAAGGTATACGTTTCGATTTCACGATTTTACAATTATAATCATATGTCTCCGTTTAATTTACAATTTTACGTTTTAAATAAGCATTAATTAACATGCTAATGTTGCTTGTTTCCTCTTCTGATTCGATTCGTTGAAAAATTGTCTAGTGTCGTTGCAAAGAATTATAATTAATTAACAATTTACATTGGAATACAAATAACCAGTTTCACTGAAAATATAAGAAGTAGGTAAGCATGAAAACTATTCTTCGGGCTACTAGTTTATAGCTTTCCGCTATAAAATAAACTTTTTCATCTGAACAAATAGATATAAAACGTGTAGAGTCTTTTTGTAATTTTACATAATGCATGCGCAAAATACTTTTAAATCTTTAGGGTTTCAATCCTGTATAGCATTAGACATGGTGTGTATATATACCATTTGTTTTTACATTTATTTAACGTTGGCCTATTTCCGCTACTGAGGCCTATCGCCGACGCCTGTGGACGAGCTACCCCCAACCAGAAATTTTGCCGAGCTGCTTCTCTTTCGAAGAGTAGGGATCTTTTACTTACCCAACATTTAATGGACAAAGGAATGACGGTTTTACATCCCCTCCGAAGGATAGTGTATCCCCTGTACAAACCTTGCCTAAGATTGCATAGTCTTCGTGCATACACTGATATACAAGCCCTTGGAAGATGTTAGGCGAGAACGCGATCTTCCTTGAAACGGCCACCCATCTAAGCACTAACCGCGCTTAACGGTATATACATTCATGTCTATAATATGTATTACAGTGGTATAGTCCTAAGATATTCATGACAATTATGTTATTTTCTGAATAAGGTATTTTAATACAAATTATTATTTCTCTAATAGGTTGGAAATTAGAAAAATAAAGGTCCTTTATCTCACAAACTCTATATTCAACTACCGATTTCGTGGTATAATGTACATCAAGTACTACCACATTTTCAGGTATCAAGACTAAAGTAAATATGAAAATGTTTTTAAAATAAGATACTTATTATACAAAAGGGTGATTTAATATTTAGAATATAATACCTTATGTTACATGAAAGTAAAGAGACTTGTCCATATTATAAAAATGCAATACAATGCCAATCAAGAAACCCGGTTGGGTTTCGCAGTTAATTTTCGAGCGAAACTGGACCTTATTCATACACAGCAAGATACTTCTTTCTCCGTCATCTAGATATTTCTTTTCTTTTATAAAAAGAACATAATCATTTAACATTGGTAATTACATGTGAAATGAATTGTTTATCGTTTCTTCATCCAAATAAATACCTGTGACAGTGACATTTATAAATAACGTGAATATAGACACAAACAAACTAGTAGTATAAACATAACCTAAAAATTATTGAAGACGTAGTGAAGTTAGGCGCGAGTGGGTTTTCTAACCTAAAAATCGAGTATTTAAGTAGGATTTTTGCAAGCACCCCCAAGATCGATTGGGGTAGCATTTTCCACTATACCGACCACGAGGAATCGATTAAGAGTTATCGAATCGATCCGATCACTGCCGAGGGCGTTATTCACCGTTTTATCAACGACTTGGGGAATTGAAAAACCGAAACAAAGTTCAGGGGGTTCACACGTGTGGAAGCTAGAATTTTCCAGGCTGATGCAAAAAATATAGTGTGTATATTGTGAAAAAGGTAATCACAAAATCAGAGAATGCTAAGAACTTAAAGACGACAGCGTCGACACACGATGGGAGGTAGTAACAAACAAAAAATTATGTTTCTCTTGTCTGAGAAATAACCATCAAACTGCAAAATGTCGAATAAAATATTCTTGTGGTATAAATGGTTGTAAACGTTTTCACAACAAATTTTTACATAAAGACGTTGTTAAGCCTGAATCAATCTTAACAAACGTATCATCAGAAGATACATCGTCAGGAACCAGAGAAAATGTTTTAGCCCTGGGAAATGGAGTTAAAAACATCCTTCTGAGAATGGTGAAAGTAAAAATATATGGTCACAACACATTTTTAGAAACTGTTGCACTTTGCGATGAGGCTTCAACAGTTACTCTAACAGATAAACCGATTGTGGATGAATTAAAATTGCAAGGTGAAAATAAATCACTTTGTCTGCAATGGATCAATAATATGACATCACAGCATGAAGACTCCAAATGTGTGGATATCCAAATAGCTGGTGTTTACGATGGAGCCAAAACTTTTACAATCAGAGGAGCCATACAGTAAAAAATTTATCTTTACCTCTTCAAATTGTTGAGAAAACTGACTGGCAACAATATTCTCATTTGAAAGATGTTCATTTAGATGAAATCAAGCAGCGTCCAATGATTCTGCTAGGGCAAGATAATATTGGATTGACTGTTGCAAGAAAAGTTGTACAGGGTCGGAACGACAGCAAACCCTTTGTTACAAAAACGAAGCTTGGACGGATATTTCATGGACCACTGTGCGTCAACAAATCAGTAAAAATAAAGCAATATTCCTTTCATGTTTGTAGTCAGCATTTGTATGACGAAGAGCTTCATCAACTGGTCAAACAATCATTTTCGTCAGACGCCATTGGTATTACTACTGGAAAAATGAACTTAAATTATTTGGAATCTCGTGCAAATGAAATCATGGAAACCACTGCAAAATACAACGGTGACAGATACGAGATAACGCTGCTTTGGAAGGCTGATAATTTGCAACCACCGGAAAGTAAAACGGTTGCTATTCAAAGGCTAAAATGTGTCGAGAGAAAAATGTTACTAGATGACCAACTAAGGCAAAAGTAATAAAAGAATTGTAAGCTACATAAAAAAAGGATATGCACGCAAATTATAAATAGAAGAATCCAGAGAGGAGCTGGTATTTACCACATTTTCCAGTTTCCCAACAAGCCGACTAAGTTGAGATTGGTATTTGATGCAGCGTCTAAATCACACGGAAAAGGTTTTAATGATTATTTATTAACTGGACCAGATTTACTACAACCTCTTCTGGAAGTATGACTTAAATTTAGACAAAGGAAAGTTGCCTTTTGTGCAGATGTTCGAAAGATGTTTCATCAAGTCTTCATACGCTGTGAAGATCAAAGTTCTCAGAGATTCTTATGGAGAAACTGTGATTGTAGTCGTCCATGGGATACCTACGAAATGAATGTTATGATCTTTGGGGCTACCTGTTCTCCTACTTGCGCTCAGTTTATTAAAAACTTAAATGCGAGAGATCACACAGACAGAAAAGACATTTTGGACGCAATAATTAAAAAGCACTACGTTGACGACTACCTGGATTGTGCAGATTCTGACGAAGAAGCTTTAGAAAGAATAACTGAGGTTAGAAAAATCCAAAAAATGGGTGGGTTTGAATTAGTCAGCTGGTTCTCAAATTCGTTGGAAGTTATGAAAGCCTTATCTGAAACCGAAGAATTTTGCAAAGACCTAAACATGGACAACAGTACTGTTAAGAGAGTCTTGGGTCTTTTCTGGGACTCTAAATTAGATCAATTTTGTTTCAAATTGAAAATTAATGTTGAAGATATGAATAAAGAGTTCAGGCCAACGAAACGGAAAGTTTTAAAAGTTGTGATGTCCGTTTTTCACCCACTAGGACTGGTGGTAAATTTGACGGTTAGAGGAAGGCTTCTAATTCAAGATATATGGAAAAGTGGTATTGGATGGGACGACAACATCGATTCAGAGTTACATAAAATCTGGATTTTATGGTTGGAAAACTTGAAACTTATAACAAAATTAGAGATACCCAGATGCTACTCCCTGGAAATTCCTACGGCAAAAGAAATTGAACTTCATACATTCTGTGATGCGAGCAAAATAGCATTTGCGAGTGCAGTTTATATTAGAGTCATAACTCAAACTGTCATTGACGTAGCACTTGTAATTGCCAAAGCCAGAGTAGCACCTGTGAAGCAAATTTCAATACCGCGGTAGAGTTGCAAGCCGCTCTTATGGGAAGTCGTCTGGTAGAAACCGTTAATAAATCTCTTGAATTTCAAATAAGACGAACTTGCATGTGGACGGATTCAACAACAGTTTTATACTGGAGCCTGTAAGTTGAGACAGTTCGAAGTTCCAAGGGTTGGTGAAATTCAGGAATTGACAAATAGTTCAGACTGGTATTGGATTCCTTCTAAATTAAACATGGCTGATTTGGCAACAAGAACATATGACAAAGAATGTAGTGTAATGAAAGATTTCGAGAAATGGTTCCGAGGACCGGAATTTCTAACGAATTACGACAAAGCTACATGGCCTCAGAAGAAATTGGAATGTGAGGAAAGGGAAGAACAAGTTTTGAATAAAGGAATTCAATGCATGACAATAGTTCCTCAAGAAAGATTGTATCTTCCAAATATAAACAGATTTTCAAGGATTTTGATGGCGAGAAAAAATAAATTTAGTATTTCTAAAGACCTGGAAGTTAAAGATTTGAACGCAGCTGAAGTGCAATGGATCAAGCAAACTCAACAAGACAGTTTTGCAGAAGAGATAGAATTCTTAAGAAAAAAGAAACAGATTAAAAGACAAAGTAAACTTAGAAATTTGATGCCTGTTTTAAATGACAAAGATCTATTGGTATTAGATGGACGAATTGACCTTACTCCTAACATGGTGGAAGTTTCACGAAGACCAATTATTCTACCATCGAAACACCGGTACACCCAGTTACTTCTACAGAAATACCACGAACAGTTTGCACATCAAGGTCTCGAGGCAGTCGTAAATGAAGTCCGTCAAAAGTTTTAGGTAATTAATATGAGAGCGACCATCAAAACTGTATTTGCTAAATGTCAGTGGTGTAAAGTCAAGAAAGC
This sequence comes from Leptura quadrifasciata, assembly GCA_963675555.1. Classification (NCBI taxonomy): domain Eukaryota; kingdom Metazoa; phylum Arthropoda; class Insecta; order Coleoptera; family Cerambycidae; genus Leptura; species Leptura quadrifasciata. The sequence goes on along the minus strand of OY776679.1, from coordinate 29,039,817 downwards.
AAAACCTGAAATTCCAGTTATGGGACAACTTCCAGTATTTCGCTTGACACCAAACATAAGACCATTCACGTTTACTGGCATAGACTATTTTGGGCCCTTTTATGTAACAGTTGAACGACATACAGAGAAAAGATGGGGGGTGATAAAACAGATGACTGTCCATTTAAATTTGAAGGAAGGACAAATGGTCCCAATAATTGATTGCCGATGGTACCACACCAAATGTTAATCTTAAATTATTGCTGAAAATGCCTTTCTTTAACGGCATGAGGATTTTTTACTTCCCAGTAATGGGTATTTCTCCAGTTAAAAACACCTCACCGAGTAAAACTTGCTTCGTCGGTAAATAAAGTGTTCTTAACAAAATTTCGATCCCTGTTGTGTTTATTTAGAACAAATTGACAAAATTGTAGCTTTTATGGAAGATCCCTTCGAAGTACGTTTTATACAGGAGTCAGATGATATGGGTAGAAGCGTTCTTTACGTAAGACTCTTAGGACAGATTGTTTATTTACCCCTGTTGCCGTTGCTAAACGACTTGAGCAGACTTGGGGATCTTCATCCACACGAATTAAAATTTCTAGTTCTTGATCTGGAGTAATTCGTTTCGGTCGTCCTGCATAGTTTTTATGGCGAAATTAATTCGTTTCCCCCAAACGACGAAACAGATCTTTGAAAATCTTATGGTCTGGCTGTATTCTGTTTGGATACTGCAATGAGTATCTCCGCGCTGCAGCACGTCCGCTAAAATTATTTTGTGCGTAAACACATATCATATCGCTCATTTTGCTATTTGAAAAATTATTATGTCTAGGCATTGTAAATAAAGAAGTTAAAGAAATTAGCTCGAGGAACACAAGAACAAAATAAAATGATTAAATGACGTAAATGACAGAACTAAAACGTAACCAAAGCACACTTTTCAATAAATACGCTTTGTTTCATGAAATGTGAATTTGTCTTTCAAAGAATTATTGAAATGTTTAACGGCACTTTCCTCGAAAATGGTTGGAGTTATCAAGTTCTACCAAGTGTACGTGGAAATGACTTCCTCATCAGATTTTCTGGTCAGAAGTACCACAACGTTTTGTCAAAAAAAATATGAAAAAAATTCATCATCAGATACGGGTTCTGCGGCACCCTCTATGGTCTAACGTGATGTAATACATAAATTATTGTTTCTTAGAATAAAAAAAGTTCCTCTAGCAAATTTGCAAAGATCAGTCAAGAGGCTGTTGAGTAATTGCAAAAAAACGAAAAAATTATTTGAACTTTGACACCCTGTATCTTTTGCCACAGCCGCCTGCAATACTTGGAAAATATTGATTATCTCATTTGGTTTCATTAAATCTTCAGGTAAATTGTTAATATAGTCCCTCTTTCCATTAAAAACTCCAAAGTTGTGTAAGGTTTTGCATATTTTTTTGGGTCTTTTTTATGTCTTTCAAGAATAAACTGAATATAAGCCTTTTTTCACGTTTAATAGCATCTTTAACATAGTTTCTTAAGGTAAAATAATATAGTCTGCTAGTCTCTGATTTATTTTTGAGATATTTTAAATGAGCTTTATTTTTTGTTGAATCGTCTTTTTTAAATTGTATGTAATATATGGCTGGTAATTTCGCTTCTTTTGAATTATACATTGTGGGACATGTACATTAAAGAGAGACAATATGGTCTTGTTCAGTTCAATAGCATCAATATAATCCCAGTGTATATCTGATATATCTGAATGTGCATATTATCAAATAATAATTAAAATCTTAAGCTGTCGCTAATGTCGTTACACTAAATACTCTATTATATCTTTATTGAAATTCAACTTTGCTCTAAATGTTGTATTAAATATATGAAACTGCTGTTTAAAGTATTTAAATATTGAGATTATACTTTTCATTAACAATAATTAAAATAATTCTTAAATAATCATTAGAAAGGACGCAAACAATGATTTATACCAAATAGTCACTAAGTATGTACCATAAAAAATCGGTTATCAATAAGGCGTCTAACAAAAAAAAAATAGAATACTTCAGCCGTGCATCGCATTAACAATTTTTTAAAGCGGTCCCTACATCTGTTCACAAAATAACTTTCCCCCTTTGTAAAAAAATCTAACACGCTTCTTCAGTTCTTAAACGCCATTATAATGTCCCTAACCGGTCAAAAAAAGCAAAATTCCCATGGTAAGTCACACGCTCAGCACCCGTATCGTCACGTAATAGTGCACCCCTTACAAAAACATCAATCTTCTGCATTAGAGAGAGATCCGAAGATCCCGCGCTCACCGCGTAGAGCGAGAACGGTTCATTCAATGTAACCTGCCCCACTCTCATAACTCTAACCAGGAAGACCTGTATAAAACTAAAAGGACTTGTGAGGCATATTCATTCTGAAATAAGCTTTTGCTCAGTACAGTGTCGCAATTATAAATAAAGTGTGTATAAATTACGTGATTCGAAAATGGCACCTACACCGTACATGGTTAATAGTGAATACAGTGAAGAACCGATCTCTAGGACGTACCAGTATAGAAAAGTAATGAAGCCTATGCTTGAGAGAAAGAGGCGAGCTAGAATTAATAGATGTCTGGACGAATTAAAAGAACTGATGGTCACGGCTTTGCAGAGTGAGGGTGAGAACGTATCGAAATTGGAGAAAGCTGATATTTTGGAATTGACGGTCCGCCACTTGCACAGCTTAAAGCGCCAGCATCAGTTAGTTCTCCCGCCGGAGCAGAGTTACGCAGATAGGTTTAGAGCGGGATTTACACAGTGCGCTCAAGAAGTGACACATTTTATTACGACCCCTTCCGAGACGATTGATCCTTCGGCTGGTAGGAAGCTGTTACAACACTTGGGGGCCTGCGTCAGGCAGTTGGATTGTGTTTCGCAAAACATCTCGGTGCAGTATCCACAGCAAAGCATGTCGCCGCCAATTTCCCCTGGGTCCGAGGTGAAACATCCCCCGCCGTCTATGTGGCGGCCATGGTGAAAAGGACACTTTTTTGTTAGTGATAACTTTAACTTTTATTCCAATTGAAGCTTTACCTAGTTTTTAGTTTAAGTTTAGGACTCGTGTCTTCCAGATTTATTTAATTTTGAATTTGTTTTCGATATAATACATGATAGGTTTGTTAACGTTCACAGTATAGGATATTATTTTTATTATGAAATGAAAAGGTTGTAAATAAAACGATTAGCTTTAATACTGTGATAATAGTATATAATTTTAAGGATAACAAATATCTAATGTTTGAGTTTAATGATTGTTGTATATTTTGTACCTGACAGATAAGTTTTAGAATGTTTTGTAACAATTTTGAAATAAGATGATAAATAAATTGATTTTTTAAATCTAAGTGTTGTTAATTAGTTTGTTTGTGGTTTTTTATAATTTTTCAGTGTTCTAATCATGACATTTTTTTATTTAAAAATAATCACTAACAATAATAAACAATTTCTTTTTCAACTAACTTCGTTTATGGCTAGTCAAACTTAGAAATATATAAACTTGAGTAAAATTATTAAAAAATATATTTTTGTTTAAAGAATTAATTTAGAATCAAATTATTTAGTATTTTCAACTTTTTATAGGTATATTTTCCGATATCTAAACATACAATGTTGTCACACTATTCTAATTATTTTTTTACTGTAAAATATGGCAACACACAATTTTTTTAACAATTGTTTCAGTGTTATCCTAAAAATAATGAAAATTATTTTAAATTTTTGCCAATATCTCTCAAATAATAGAATTTAGAAAAGATTCTTAGATAAAAACTGGATATTGTTTAGTAGCTTACTTATTCAAAATTCACAAATTTATATTTTTATTATTACGAAATTTGACATATCATTTCTACTAATTCATATCAATATCAATATTTATTTTCAACGGTAAGCTAAAATGTAAGAATATATTTTTGTCTAATGTTTTCATCATATTTTGTATTTTTTATTTAAAAAAGTAACTAAGTCAAATAAAAATTTTAGTTTTCTCATAAAGCAATAGCTGAATAAGTGTCGGCAAAACGTTGTCAAATCAATTTCTTTTAAAAATGGATTGGCTGCTATTAGAAAAATAAAATTTTGGTGTCGCGACACTTAGTGTTGAGATGATAAAAGTGTAAATTTGGGAATATCAAATAGGCAATTCAACACCATTCAATTTTTGCCTTAAGATTTTTTAAAACTCTGTCATTTGCAGGTTACTAACATGAATTAAATATCTGAAACAAGGTTTAATATGTGCAATTAGACATTCTGTTTCTTACGGTAAGTTACTAATAAAATCCCGCTGAAAAGGTGAGTACTCGTTTATTGGAAGATTACGCTATAATTTTATTAAACAAAGATATGGATGTATCTAATTTATTAACTATGTTTTACTGGTTGTCTGTCTTCAGAGTTAAAGTGTAAATTTGGGAATTTCAAATATGCAATCGAATACCATTAAATTTTTACCTAAATATTGTTTTTAAATCCTTCATTTGCAAATTGTTAACAGGAACTAAACACCTAAAGTTATTGAAAATTTGAAAACGACGTCATAGTAAGGTTTAAAATGTACATTTTTTCTCTAATTTCCCAGACCTTTTGTTTCTTACTGTAAGTTATCAATACAATCCCGTTGTAAAAATGAGTACACTGTTATTAGAAGAATGCGCTATAATTTTATTAAACAAAGATATGGATGTATCTAGTCTAATTTATGAACTATGTTTTACTGGTTGTCTATCATCAGAATTAAGATAACCAAGTAAATATACAAAAAAATGTTATTACCATCAAAGCATTTTTATAGTTTGGAAAACTGGAAATAAATCTGAAACGTCAACCTATATTTATCTTTAACCTAAATTATCATATTTCAGAATTTTATTTTGGGTTTTATTAATGTGTGTAATCCTGTGATCTCGGTCATTAAAATTTTTATATTTTCTTACGTTTCAGTTCTATTAACCATTGTCAGATAAAATTTCTAATTTAAATAAATGTTTTGGGCACAGAATGTTATATTTTCTGTATCTTTGTATGTCTGGTGTTTGGATATAAGTTATACATATGCATATCACATCAATTAATTTGATACCTACATAGTCGTGTCAAATTAGCATGATTTAGTGTAGAAATACCTACTTTTTTGAAGTAGAACCAAATGTCCTAATTTTTTTTAGAAAGTTTTCAGAAACACTTATTGAGTATTATATGGTCTGAGGGTGTGCAAATGTTTTAATCCATTTTTTATTTAACAAATGGCTAATGTTAATGAACAATTAATGTACCATTAATTAACAAATTAAAAATCTCGGAAAATATCTCCCGAAATGGTCCCAAAATCTATACTTGGGGGTTTTCGAGATCGTTGAATACGAATCCGAGGTCCAAATTTAAAAATTCAAAATGGCGGATCCAATATGGCCGACTTTAAAGTTAGATTGAAGTTTTTGTTAAAGATAAACCTCAAAATTTGCCAAAATCTATACTCTGAGGTTTTCGAGATCGCTGAACACGAATCCGAGGTCCAGTTTAAAAATTCAAAGTGGCGGATCTAATATGGCCGACTTTTAAGGTTAGATTGACATTTTTGTTAAAGATAAACCTCAAAATTGAACAAAAATCGATACTCAGGGGTTTTCAAGGTCGCTGAACACGATTCCGAGGTCCATATTTAAAAATTCAACATGGCGGATCCAATATGACCCAGTTATAAGGTTAGATTTCCATTTTTGTTACAGACAAATCAATTAGAAGTCGGCCATATTGGATCCGCCATTTTGAATTTTTAAATTTAGACCTCGGATTTGTGTTCAGCGACCCCGAAAACCCCCGAGTATAGGTTTTTGTTCAATTTTGAGGTTTATCTTTAACAAAAATATCAATCTAACATTTGACGTACGTGACGTACACGCCTGGACAGATTCTCCTGTATTCTGGGTTCGATCTTTAACACTGCCATTGGAAATATTAGTGGGTAATGGATGTTGCCTGTGTTTTTCCGAATGTGTGACCCCCTTCTGAGCAACCTTGGCGTTGAATTTGGGTGTTGTCTACTGCATGTATTGTGTTTATGTATGTTTTATGTTTATGTTATAGAAAATAAATGTCCCGAAACCCGAAACTCACTTTTTCAAATCGCACCCTATACATATTTATATACTCCCAGTACTGCTTCAATTTAACTATCCAACGCAATTTTAAAAATTAAAGTCAATCCGCGTCATTTATAAGAATTTAATTTTTATGGTTGTTATTTGTAAAACAGTTATTTAAAAAACAGTCCATTTATCAAAATTAAAAATGTTATTTGGTACACAGGTAAATAAAACAATAATCTACGTATCCACAGTGAGTTTCATTAACATACAATTTTACAAAAAATAATTACCCTAAAAATAACTTTTCAGGGTGGAACCTGAAAGGGAACATCGGCTTTTGAAGATTTTAGTTTGTATACAATTATTTTTTGCAAAATTGTATATTAATGAGACTTAGTAGATCTCTATGTAATTTGATGTTCGATAATATACATAAAAAAATTTTGCTTTGTTATCTTCGAAACAAATAATTTTTCTCAATTTTCACGAAATAGTCGAGTGCGAGCGGATATGGTAGATTTTCACGGCGACGTCCAAACTTTTAAAATTTATTGTTTATCTGTCTGTCTGTCTGAATGTTTTTTCAACATAACTAAAAAAGGCGTAGATTATTATAGATCCAAACAGAATCTTTTGTGTTGGCATCTTATAGACAGACAAACGAATAGGTTTTCTGGTAACTGGTGAGGAATAAATCAGATCTTAATTAGGAAAGTAACCCATTAAATTTATAAATCTAAATAAATTTTGAAAAATATTTTACCAATGTAAAAACAAAACAAATTTTCACAGAACTTCCAAACCCCATTTGTCAAAATTAAGAATTATGTTTTTAACATATAATTAAGAATATATGAAATCATCAGGGCAATATCGTATTACTAAAATTGCATATGAATAGAGTTGCAAAAGGCCAAAGTCCAAAATATATGTATCAAAATAAACAAAGGAAACATACAAAACAATTGGTGCTGTTTTTGACACCCTGTGTAAATCATCTACAATAAAATTACCAAAAATTAATATCAAAATTATTAAAAATTAAAATAACATAATCTTATCCAATTTTGTCTTGGACGATAACTTGCTTTTTGATCCAATATAAAATCTATAATCAATTAATTAACCAAAATATCATTTGAAAGTTATTTTAAACTTGATTCAAAATTCGGTAATCTATACCGAGTAGCCAAAATGTGCCATTTAACCAAGGTGTAGCAAAGTTAATATTTCGAGTTCTTGATTCAGAAATTTGGATATTATTATATGCTTCGGTTTCACAAAAAAATATTCAATAGTGGTGAGTCTGCCTCAAACGTATAGTTTTTTTTTTATACATTTATTTAACGTCGGCCTATTTCCGCTACTGAGGCCTAACACCGACGCCTGTAGACGAGCTACCCCCAACCAGGATTTTTTATCGAATCCCTTCCCTTAAGAAGAGTAGGGATCTTTTACTTGCCTAATATTTAATAGACAAGGGACCGACGGCTTTACATCTCCTCCGAAGGATGGTATATCTCCTATACAACCCTCGCCTAAGGTTGTATAGCTTCCGCGCATGCACTGATATACAAGCCGCTGGAAGATGTGTGAGGCGAGAACGCGATTTCCGTTGGAATGGTCACCCATCCAAATACTAACTGCGCCTGTCGTTACTTTACATCGCATACCGAAGTATGTACATAGTAAAGACGCACCTATGCTCGCCCCAACGTATAGTTTGAGATAGAACAGTATTACAAATTTTTAGTTTTAAAAACAAATTTATATTATAGACTCTCGGTCATCGCAACACTTATTTGACTATTACTTCATAACCAATCTTTATGCATTAATTTCTTAACAATAAAATATACTTATACGCCAGTCGTCAGGGAGTTCGAGATGCGTAAATACTGTTTTAAATCGGACAAAAAGATTTTACTGTTGGAACCAGTTCATTATAAGCCTTTTTTAGACATACTAACTTTTCGCTAAATATCGCTCAAATGTAATTTCTTGCCAATATCTCGGTTCTGAATGGTCCTATGAAAATAAAGATGGTTATCAAAGTTGAAGATAAGTAGATTCTCTATCGAAATGATTCAGACACGTAGCATTAATATTATTGGAGTTATAGGCGGAGGAAGTCAAGTATCGTATCGCATCCGCGCTATATAGTGACATTTTGAAAATTTTAAAATTGACAATAAATGTATTTCCTTAAACTAAAAAGGTGAAAATTAAACGTAATAGCATGGAAATAATGTTTTTCTACTCCCTTATGTAAATTTGCTGTTTTCCGTACAGTCTGTCCAGTTAACTGAACGGATATATTTCATATACGTTCTAGGATGGATATGAAATCGACCAATCACAGTTCGTGTATTAAGTACATAGGCAACTATTCGTTTTAAAAAATTCAAGTTAGTGCGTAAGCTGTCAAAGTAATTGTCAGTGTGTATTCGCGGAGTTTGAGCTAGAAAATAATTTAAAATGAGTGATTCCAGTGAAGAATCGGAATAAACGGTATACCACCTAAAATTTTATTGAAATTATTATATACAGACAAAATTTTAGAGATATATTATGACAAAAAAAGTATCTATATGTAGGGATTGAACCTATGATCTCTTGCATTGAAGCAAGCAAGCAAGCAAACAGACTTTATTAAAATTAATACATAACATTGCCTCCCCATTGCCTAAAATTTGATTAAAACTATTATTTGTAGTTTTTTCTTAATCCGGTCGTAGAAAAAGTATACTGTACAACTCGAGTGGATTATCCATATCCACTCTTGTTGCACAAACTACTATTATCCAACAGAATCGTGTATCTACGATGTTAAATCATTAATAGCTTTGCATGGCCGTACTCTGCCTTACAAGGTTTACTTTCTTAAAAAAGATACAAAAATTTACTCATGCTATGGATTTCATAGCTCAAATTAAAATTAAAGTCAAAAAAATAAAAATTATTATGTCTAAAAAAGCCTATAATAAATTGGTTCCAACAGTAAATCAGTATGACTGATGGTCGAAAGGCGAGCGCACTTGCCTCTCACCCAAAAGTTCCGGGTTCGATCCCCGGTCGTGGCAGAGGAAAATACTGTGAGAGGGATTTTTCCACTATACACGGATATTGGGTGTGTGTCCCTTGTCTCTAAATGTGTAGCCCCCTCCCACACAAGGCTATTCTAGAGCCTTCCGGCATAAAGGGGGTCGTCATTACCTATGGTGTATTTATTATTATTATTTATTGTTTATTATTAAAATCTTTTGTTCGATGTCTAAATTTCTCGAAGCTAGATTATTGCCATCTCTTGGTGGAAAGTTTAACTATGTAGTTTCCTAAAATTGTTTACAATGGGTTTTCAGTCGTGACTATCGATGGATTAGAAATCTTAATTTAGAATGTTACAAAAGGTGATTTTTGAAAAAGTTTTTTCAATCGGGATGATTTGTGAGATTTTGTCAAGAATACAAACTATCACGTTTTGTTATATTTCAGTTCTATTTTTTTTTTGAAAAAAATTGAATCGCTTTCATAACCCGTTAAATATTTTGAAATTGAAATATATTTTCACGCATTGTTCCAATTAACTGGGCCTTGTTAACTAACATTGACATTGAAGTCGGTTAAAAATACGTTTGGTTTCGTTATTTTTTTTTTATTAACTTTTATTGCTGATTTACAATCTACTCTTATTATAATACAGAGTAATAAGTAAATATTTTGTATGCGCTGCGGATCTTGAAATGGGTACCATCCAGTGATGGTTCACCAAGCTTTACCTAACTAGGTCTTCTGGCCATTGTCTTTTTAATCGTCTATTCACTAAAGGCTGGTTGGCTAATTCACTGACTAGTTGGTTGTTGTGGTCGGAAATACGGTCACTATATTTAGTGGCATATATGTTAATCACATCATTTATATAAGGAACTCCAAGGTCTTCGTGGAGGGTTTGGTTAGAGACATACCATGGAGCGTTAGCTATCATGCGAAGCATTTTGGACTGAAAGGTTTGTAGTATTTTGGTATTAGATGGATTGCTGCAACCCCAGAGTTCTATGCCATAAATCCAAATTGGTTTTAATATGATCTTGTATAAAAGTAGTTTGTTTTCTGCAGATAACTGCGACTTTTTACCCATTAGCCAGTACGTGTTCCTTACTTTTAAGTTTATATGTGCTCTTTTAACTTTAATATGAGTTTTCTATGTCAGCTTTTGGTCAAGGTGAAGTCCGAGGTATCTGACTTCAGATCTTACAGGTATCGGTGCATTGTTTATGGAAATTTGAAGGCATGTACTTCGTTTTATCGTGAAGGTTATTTGAGTGGATTTCTCACTATTAACTTTGATTTTCCATTATTTCAGCCAGTCCTGCAGTGAATTAAGGTGGTTTTGTAAATTGTCGGATGCTCTCTCTGGATCTAAATCTGATGATAAGATTGCCGTATCATCTGCAAAGGTAGCTATTGTAGGAGTATCTGATAATGGGATATCAGAAGTAAAAAGCAAATATAGAAATGGCCCAAGAACGCTGCCCTGCGGTACTCCTGCTTTTATGTGGTGGAGCTCCGATAATGTATTCTCAGTTTTAACTTGGAAATGTCGGTCAGTTAGATAAGATTTCAGTACGAGGTATATTTGATTTGGCATATGCATTTTCAACTTGTATAATAGTCCCTGATGCCATACTTTATCAAATGCCTGCTGGACGTCCAGGAAAACGGAGACACACATTTCTTTTCCTTCCAGACTTTTCTTGATTTTGTTGACTATTCGATGGAACTGCTGAACGGTGGAATGATTTTTCCTAAATCCGAATTGATGTTGAGGAATTAGGTCATTCAAGGGTACTATTTTTTTTATTCTGGTAAGGAGAAGTCTTTCAAATATCTTGGACAATAACGGTAGAAGACTAATCGGTCGATATGACGTGGGTTCATTAGGCGGTTTTCCGGACTTAGCAATCATAATGACTTGTGCATATTTCCACTGTATGGGATAGTAACAGAGTCTCAACATACTATTGTATATGGTTGTTAAAAGTACAATTGCTTTACGAGGGAGGTGTTTCAGTACTTCTCCAGCTATTAAATCGTAGCCAGGTGCTTCATGTGGATTCGTTTGATTTATTTGTCTGCGGACTTCTGCTGGCGAAAAAGACTTCACAGGTACTGACAACTGACATGGAACATCCAGGTAGTTCTCGATATTGGCATCGTCGATATTAATATCTTGTTGCGGGGTGAATACTTTTGCAAGATGTTCAGCAAAGGTGTTCACTTTTTCTTTGTCCGTGCGTGCCCAGTTTCCGTCAGGTTTCCTTATGGGTGGGATAGCTATTATTGACCCTTTAAATTTCTTAGTGGCTTTCCATATCGAGTGATCTTCTGGAGATAGATTAGAAATATAATGGTTAAATGTATCATTTCTGTTTTTTTGGATGGCTATGTGAAGTTGATGAGTTAGCCTGTTTAGTCGATTTTTATCTTGTGGATTTCTTGTCCTTTGCCATTTTCCACGTGCTCTCCTTCTTTCCATTAAGATTTCTCTAATATGTAGTGGTATGTTATGACTTTGCGGGATGGTTTTGTTGTTTATAGGCGTAGCTTTCCATGCTGCATCTAGGTTTCGTCATTTAAAACTAGTTTCTATCATCTCCCGATGATACCAACATGGTCAGTGAAACGCGTGTAATGTTGTTGAGTGTAAGTAGTCTTCAAGTCTTTTGGTGCTTTGTGACAGTCTGGCACTAAAAATATTGATTTCTGTAAAATAGTCTTCATATAAAAACACCCGCACAGCTCGAACTCGGATCCAACCCAGTATACACAATAATTGAGATATTGAATTTACTCCATTTGGCTGTTCCACACTATATACTACACAAGATAAATATTGTTGTACAACTTTTGATTATATTATATTTTGTTTTCAATTTAAACGTTACGCCAGAAAGCTTGAATTGCACTTGTTTTTTATTTGCATTACCTTGAAATTATCAAATTAAACGCTAAAAATTATTATATAATTAGGTAATCTCCAAATTTTTATTTATTTTTATTTTGGCTTGAATCTACTAATAAGCATGCCGATGATTTCTAATACTCTTAGTATTTTAACACTCCCCGTAGAATAAAATACCTAAGCATATTTCGCTTCACATAAATAGCTCACTGCACATTTGGTTTTATATATACCACACCTAATAGAATATTTTACTTCTGAAACCACCCAAATTCGAAAATACCTGAAAATTGTTGATGCAACAACAAGTAGGCGGTTTTATATATTGAGCACTGTAAAAATGTTCTTTTTACATAAAACAATGTGAGCCATGGGAAATATTTTATACAGAATTAAATCACTAAATTGTCTTTTCACAGTCCGTATCAGCACATAATCACTAATAATACAATGACCAAATACTAATATTTTGATTATTTTTAATAAAATTAAGCACTATTCGACATAACACACGATGTGATAATGTCAACGTACAGGTAAAATCCTGAAATAGATCAACGCGCAAAGAGTACAGACAATTTACCATTTGTTTTCTCGAAAACTAAGCAAAATTTGAAAAAACTGTTTTAGTAACTGTGTTTCATTGTCTACAACTTTGTAGCTTATTTAGTACCCAGCTATCTTTAAAAATAGAAAAGTTAGCAGGGGACTAAATTTTTTGCTGCAATTTTTTTTATTGTATTGTTTCTGTTTTCTTTTAAAAATCCATTAATTTTCTGATTTTTTAAATTTATTTCAATATGGTTGGATGTATTTGACTATTATTTGTTTAAAATTTAAAATTAATACAATTACCATATGGCATGTTAAACAAATAATATGAAAAATTTGAAAACTCTCCATTTCACTGATGCAATTCCAAATTAATTTGTGACCTAAAAATTCGGATACAGCAAGTTATTTTACATAACTTCCGAAGTTCTGTTTATTTAGGTTATTGGGTAGTATTGGTAATGTGAATTTCAGATATCTCAGTTACCTACTAAATAGAAAACTAAGTTTTATACGGATTCTCACTAGCGCATTCGCCATTTATTCGAGTATGTAAAACCTCAGAAACCTGCTCAGTGGCTAAACGCTTATATGTTAGCCTTCCAACCAAGAAGTCCCGGGTTCGAATCCTAGCTAGAGTATGGATGGTTAGTGGCCGCACACTTCCTTATTGCGTACTTTACTAATAATCTGTTCATAATTCTGCTGTTTTCAAGTTATTACCACTTATCAGAGATTTTTATTACCAGCAACGAATTATACATGCTCCCTGTAAAATTAAAATTATTGCTTCTAGCTTTTCTTATGTGCATAAAGATGTAGAATATTTCAAATAGATGTATTCTGTATTAGAAATAGGTATAGGTACTCATTTTGAGGTATGGGTTTTACCGGCAATTTTCATGTGTTGCTGAGACGAAACCATGATTGACAACACGGTTAGTCGCTCCCGAGTTTCAATTGTCATGTACCTAGTTGTTGCCTGTGTATATACAAAGGTCCATAAATAATGGACAAATTCATGATCTACGTAATTAATAATTTATGAGTAAAATCCTAAAACACGTCAAATTTTAATTCTAATATGGCATTTTTTGAGCATAATTTTATACCTGCTCATTCATCTCTCTTGGAGTAACAACTACCCCTTTAAAAATTTTAAATGGAATAAGGGGGCGTATGATAGCTTATTGAAATAGTTTTTAATTCTCTATCTCTATTTTTGAATTTTTCTAATTTTTTTATTGAAAAATATTACGTTTTTAATGTTACTAAATAAACAAAAGAATATGAAACAGTTTAAATACAATGTTGAAACTGGACGCCCGTACCTCCTTGGCAATAATGGAGGCATTGCTGAAATTCTTCTAAAACATTTTATACTGTTTACGGGGTGATTTGATTAATTTCTTGTCTTATTCTGTCTTCTAACTCATGGACGTTATTTGGTTTGTTGAAGTAGACTTTCAATTTTAGGCAACCCCATAAAAAAATAGTCAAGCGGGGTCAAATCGTGAGAACGGGCAGGTCACTAAATTTCACCGCCTCTATCGATCCACCGATTGGGAGAAACTTGATTGAGATAGGTTCTTACTTCCAATGTAAAATGTGGTGTAGCCCCGTCTTGTTGATACCAAATATTTCTTGCAAGATTTCTTAGTCCTAGAGTTGAGAATATTTTTCCCAAATGATGACAACCCTAATGAAATTGATACACTGTATGCGTATATTGTGTTTAGGAGCGATCGTAATATCCAAGTCATGGGGCATAGCACGGGAGGTGAAGCGCTAATTACAGTTAAAAGTAGTTAATTTATAATATTGTAAAGTTCAATTTGGGTTCAATCTCCTTGGATGTAAGGTAGGTAACGACTAATAATGCTGTTTTATTAATTTTTACAGTCTATATTTTGCAACACTCAAAATATATAGTAATGACTCTACTTCAGAAATTATTGGTGATGATACAATAAAATACCTAGGCATTACAATCGATAAACATCTAAGGTGGGAACAGCACATTAACTTAGTTGCTCAAACAGTCCCATCATTACTATTTAAATTTAAAAATATGAGGGTTATTTTAGATATTAATTACTTAAAAATGATATATTATGCCTTAGTGGAATCCAGGTTATCATACGGAATCATTGCATGGGGTAGTGCCGTCTACTGCAACATAAAAAAATTAGAAATATTACAAAGAAAATTATTAAAAATAATGTTATATAAAAGTAATACTTACCCATCTGATGAACTTTTTAAAAATGCAAGGCTGTTAAATTTGAGACAGTTATTCTTTCTATATTTGAGCATATTCCAATATAAAAATAAACACATGCATGACACGAGATACAGAAGTGAAAAGTATAAAATTCCCATTAGTAAAAAAAATATTGGTCAACACAACCACCACTGTCTAGCTCCAAGGTTATTTAATCATTTGCCATCTGAAGTATCTAATATTAAGTCTCTCAACATATTCAAAACAAAAACTAAGCGATTTCTGTTAAACAGCAATAGATCAATGATAAAAAGACTAATAGAAATGAAATAACTTCATCACCACAAATTTTATTACTTTACATTCGATACAATTAAATGTACTCAATGTGTATATAGGTATATGTATGTAAATATCTGTGTGTGTATATATATAGGTATGCATGTATATATGTCGTTTACTTTGTATTGTAGAGATTCAATTATCGAAAGTGTATGTACATGTACATAAGTTAATTATTTAATTACTAGGTCCTCTAATTTCTATTATACCCATTTTATTATACTAATGGCTAAGAGTGAATGCAAATGAGGCAAATATCTCACGGACAGTCTAAGACTTTGTGGGTTATTCAGTTTATTTGTAAACCCTTATCAATTTAATCATGATGCTAATTGTACGATTATTGTAAGATTTGTAGTATAATTTTAAGGCATTTTAATGTACTGCGAATTTTTAAGTATTGTGTATTTTTTATTATGCAAATAAACTATTATTATTATTATTATATACTACCATCACCAACCGTTTTTAAATATGAAGCATTTCTAGATGCATTTGTAGGTCCTCCAATACTTGAAAAAGACTAGAGGGATTTCTGGTGATTTTATGTAAATAAGTATAATTTTGATCAGAATGATGTTAGCTTCGTTTACACTGCATTTAGTTTTTCACGTTTCTAACTCACAAGTAACAAAGAAAATATATTTTGCGTAGTAAAATAAGAGAAGTACACCATGCATAAACAAGAAATATTTAGACGCACAATATTACAGAGCTCATCATATCTTATTTATAATAGTAAAATGTAAATTTACGGCTTTTTGCCGCAGGCGCGCCCTCTGGAGAGTTAAGGTTAGAGAAATTGATAACTTTATAGGTTCTCTAGATATGAACAACATAACACACAATATTAAACAGTCATGGTAGATTGTTACGCCTGGTCCTAGATAATATATGCTGTAATATTAGTAGAGATTTCGTGCCTTTAATTAAAGACGACGTGCAGCACTTCTCTTTGGGCTATTTTTATTTTTGCATTTAAAATGCAGTGAATGGACTCAAATAAATCAAACGTGAGATTTTTCGAATTGGTTTAATACCAACGATCCAAGGATTATAAACTGAAAAGGATTGCCTACATGGGCAAATCTGTTAGTTACAAGGCCAACCGATGTGACGTCGCCACTGGTGTTCCTGGGATATGGCGTAATTTAAAATGCGTTATAATAAATGACTCTTTTTTTACATTTTTCCTCATCACTCTTTCCATATGCACCGGACGAAGAAAATGCTTAGAAGCTTATTGAAAGTAGACTGAGGAAGAAATGACGCTAAAGCGAACACTGTACAACTAAAGGAACTGGAGGTCAGGAGTTGAAATTGAAGATTACTCTAATTCTTCGAATATATTTTATATATAAAAAAAAATCATTAAAACGTGCATATTTTACTATGGATTTCGGGCGGTTCTTAACACTAATTGGCCAAAATTCGGTCGAAGTAAATCGGCTACAAATGAAGATATTTCACTTGTTGTTCTTCTTAACCTGGAAGAAGAACCAAAAACTTCAGTACCAGAACTATTTAAAATATTTTTTATCAGATAGCCCATCTCTTTATTTTATTATTTTATTTAATATTTAGAAAACCACAAGTCGCACACCCATCAAACCCTACATCATTATAATTGACGAAGAAGTGTCTATCTGAAAATGTAAACATATACAAGGTCATCTATTTAAAAAACTACCGATAATGTCATATCTCAAAAAATAGGGTAGCTGTTGGAAATCAAAGTACGTCACTGAATATAATGAAAATACTACAAAGACTTTTGTTAAGAGTATATTCTATTCGAAATTATAGTTTAGCGAGAAATCAGGTATTTCCACATATTTGCCCAACCCTGCATATTGCTTTGTTTATTGAACATTCCACATTCCATTGTTGGTGAATCTGGACTCGTGAAAAAATAATATGAAAGAAAGGAAATTCGGTTTAGCGGTATCGTTCTGAAGTAACCAGTCACTATAAGCTAATCTTGCCATGATAAAAATAAAAAATTTGGTGATCTTATTAGGTGTAATCTCAACATTTTTCTTACGACTTCATAAATCTGCTTTACCTCCATTTATAACCATTTATTGAATGTACTATATGTATTGTTATACTTGGTTATGTTATAGGTTATTATGACTCATAAATGATTTTAAGTAACTCTTAATTAGTGATATTATATTTTATACTTGTGCTTGCTTATATTTAAAATGTGAGCGTATTTTTTTTAATAAATTTATTTAACTTGGGCCTATTTCCGCTACTGAGGCCTAACACCGACGCCTGTAGACGAGCTACCGCCAACCAGGAATTTTGCCGAATCTCTTCCCTTAAGAAGAGTAGGGATCTTTTACTTGCCTAACATTTAATAGACAAGGGACCGACGGCTATACATCCCCTCCGAAGGATGGTATATCCCCCATACAACCCTCGCCTAAAGTTGTATACCTTCCGCACATACACTGATATACAAACCGCTGGAAGGTGAGCGTATTTATTTATTAATTTGTTTTTCTCGAAACAAGTGTTCTATACACTTATTTATTTATTTATTTGTTTGTTTGTTTGTTTGTTTGTTTGTTTGTTTGTTTGTTTGTTTGTTTATTTATTATAATATGTATAAGCTAAGCACTATATTTTTATTATATAATGCGTGTACATTGTCGCTGTTATTTATTTACATATTTATGTATTTACCTATATGAACTTACCTTGTAAATAAATAAATTATTATTATTATTATAATCTTCGGTTACCATAATCTTCGTACAAATGCTGGCGCAATAAATATTGAAACGAGCGGTAACCATATTGTTTGAGAATCTTTCTTGCTGGCTTATGAATAATTTGCACCTCGTGGTCAGTTTTTGTAGTAGAAACAGTACCCACCCACCCGCCAAGTTGTATGAAAGACATTATGGTTAGTCTCTCCTATCTCTCCTGAGTTCGAGTCTCAGCTGCGGCAGATGGCAATGTTACAATGGTAATTGTGTAGTGTTCACATTTACGTGCCTTTTGGTTAATTAGCGAAATAGCTGTGGCTAACCTCAACTTGAACTTCAGTATAAACAAAACGTTCAAATTCTAAATGAATAAAGATGACATATCACACAATGTGGAAGTTACAGAAACCTTGTACTGGATGAGGTCTTCTACTAGTAGCGGTTTTCCTGTTATATTGTATGTATTTGTTCTTAATAACTTCTTTAAACTGATGCGCTACAGTTAATCCAAAACAGATAAACAGAGTTTTTATCCCTGTCAATAGAAACTGTAATAAATTTATTACTACTCAATGCATATTTAAATGCCGAACATTTAGAGAAAACTATCCAATAGGATATAATATGTTAAATAAAAGCAAAGTAGGTTAAAATTTAGGCCCAAATAAATAATAGTAATAATAAGATCATAAAATTGTACTTATTAGCAAATAGATAAGAAATATAACAAATACTCATTTAATCATTGTAGATCCCCTTTTTTCCTTATTTTTAAGAATATCGGAATGAAACTTGGTAGATGTATTTCATGATCAAGAAGACACTTTATGTCATATTTTCCCACTTCCGGTTTCACAGGAAATGACACTAACTTTTGATTATTAAATAGAACACCCTGTATATTATTATATTTTTGAATCCTTGAAAAGTTCTGAGTACGGTGATGCTCCATAAGTGACATTTCGACTCCATGAAAAAAATTTGACTCGAAATTTGTTGGTACTGTCTTGAGCAGAAAAAAATAGGACAACTTTTATTTTATAATGTAAATCTGCCTCTATTTGAATATGTAATGAGTAGCCGAAATAAAACAAATATCTTTTAATTTATTTTGTATTTTAATGCTGTAGCTATTGCTATCATAAATGACGGACGGTTAATGAAACAAATTGCATAAAAAAATAGGACAAGTCTTATAACGGTATTTTGCTAAAATCTAGTTGTGTACATCTAACATTTTTAATTTTTGTGACATTGTCAATAAGTTGTCATAATTTATTGCAAGTGTGCAAAAAACTATTATGCCTCATATAAGAGATTTAGTTAAATCTGGAGTTATTGCTAAAGCAGGAGATGGATGGTCAATGAGACAAATTGCACTGCGTTATAATATTAACAAAAATTCGGCGTGTAACATTTTAAGAAAACGGAGAATAAACGGTACGATTAGTAGAAATCCTGGATCACAGCGACGAAGAATATCAACTCAACAACAAGATTTGCTATTGGTAAAGCTTTAGTAGAAAATCCATTTTACTCAGTTATTCAGGCTTCCTGGATCGAGTAGTACTGGTCGCCGGCGAGTAAGAGAATCGGAGCTACGCTGTCATGCAGCAGCACAGAAATACTTACTTAAAGCTGAACATAAAGAAGCACGAGTAGGATTTGCGCTTGAATTTTTAGCGCATTATGTAAATTTTTGGAACAATGTAATTTTTACAGACGAAGAAACGTTCCAGTCAACACACAGCGATCGTATTCGTGTTTACCGCCCTCCGAATACTCGATTCGATGAGAAATATATATCTAACAATGATAACAATGGTAGATTTTCCGTCAATATGTGGGCTTGGATATCTTCACGTGGTCCTCGTGTTTTGTGGCACATTGGGGAACGATTTAATAGTGAAACGTATATTAGGATTTTAGATAATAATATGCTCCCTTCTGTGTCACAATTATTTCCTAATAATGAGTTCATATTTCAACAAGACAATTGTTCCGTTCATACTGCTCATACCGTAACTAACTGGTTTCAAGATAACAAACTCAATGTTCTTAACTGGCCCAGTCATAGTCCAGATCTTAACCTTGTTTAAAAAGTATGGGGACTACTCGTAAGAAGTATCCAAAAACGAAATGTGAGACCACGGAATACCGAAGAATTACTGGAAATTTAAAATAATGGTTGGGAAAATATTATTACTAATGATTATTGCATAAGGCTATTTAATTCTACGCCAAACAGACTTATAGAAGTTATAAATAGAAATGGTGCAATAAGGAAATATTAATAGTTAGTTTCTTGTTAAGTAGAATATCATTTGTCCTTTGATCCAGGAGTTTTACTAATCGTACCATTTATTCTCCACTTTCTTAAAATGTTACACACCAAATTTTTGTTAATGTAATAACGCAGTGCAATTTGTCTCATTAACCATCCATCATTTGCTATAGCAATAACTACAGCATTAAAATAAAAAATAAATTAAAAGTGATATCTGTTTTATTTCGGCTACTCATTACGTATTCAAATAGAGACAGATTTACATTAGAATAAAAAGTTGTCCTATTTGTTTCTGCTCACCACAGTACTACCATAAAATAGCAGATGTTCTAAGGAATCGCTGGATGTGCCCAAAAGCAATTTTTTTCTTATTTTAATTTTTTGTATTTTTTAAAATTTTAAGTCCAGTTTTTTTTCATGGAGTCGAAATGTCACTTATGGAGCATGGGAAAAAAATGACAGTTATGCTACAAAGTGTCTTCTTGGTCATATAATACATCTACCAAGTTCCATTCCGATATTCTTAAAAATAAGGAAAGAAAAGGTCTACCATGATCCGTTGACACCCTGTATATTAAACAAATTATAGTTGAAATTTTGTTCCAATCTTATTTCTAGTGTAACTTTTCAGTTTTCGATTCAGTTAATTTTCAAATACTAAATTATTCAGTATTGACGATGATGAAATAATGTTAATTACAGAAATAATTCCCGAGAATTAAAGAAAATGTATTAAATATCTACATCTACATATATATTAAATATCTATATTGTACAATTACAATAATATTCTTAGGTGTAAATTATTCTAACTTTCATGTTGCTTTTATATTATTATCAATTCCCGACGTGATATATTATATGTTTAATGAAATTAGGAAAAATTTTTTTTATTTTTAATGGTGTTAAAAACGACGATATTACTTAAAATATTGGTACTTACCTCTATTATGCAAAATACACTAGGCCTAGAGCGTATTGTTGGTGGTCTGGATCATAAATAGTCAAGAATTATTAGGTTATATAACTAGCATTACTATGCACTGTATTCAGTGTTGCCTGTTGAATCTCTGCAACTAAATATTTATTTTAATTATACAGGACTGCCGTTCAGAAATTAAACATACCTCTACCCAAACCCCAAAGTGTATCGTTTTTAAAATACAGAATGTTGAAAGGTACTGATGAGGCTAATATTTTCTAAATTGTTACATGTTTTATTTTATCCCTATGTAACTGGATGGCTATTTGGGCGTATGTTCTCGGCTTTGTTTACAATAGAAACGGGAGCAGGTTCATATAAGTATCTAATCATAGAAATAAGAATAACAAGAAGGGGGCGCCAAGGTATTCTACTTTAGCCCAAAAAGTTCAGCGTACTAGAGTAATCGAATTGCTAAAACTCATTCTAGTTTATATCTTTAAGAAAACACCAAGATACTTAAAATATCAAAAAATATATTCCAGTATTCAGATAAGTTGACTTTTGCACAGGATGTGATTTTATAATAAAATTTGAAAGAAACAAATTGGCATATCGTCTCGTGAGAATAGAACTCTGAAAGAATTACGAATCTAAAAAATGAACAAATAACGTCCAATGTCTTATCTGATGTATGTAACTTTCACACAATTTTATTACTACCTAAATATGATTCCGAAACTTGATTTTCCTAGATCATGTGCCTATATACATAAACAAATATCTAGCCTAAAATTAAAATATATACATTACGTATGATATGTTATTCTCCATGTACCGGAAAGAAAAACATATATTTACAGCAAAATGAAATAAGAGTAACCTAGGCGGTACTTATCGTTTTCCCTGTTGGTTTTTGTTGGGAGCCTGTGACCATAAAGGCTTCGCTAGTAGGCAGAAAAAATATTTCCAGCTTCACGTGTAAAATTTTTTCACTTCTGGAGTGATTCTGCTTACACAACAAATGTTACTTGGCTGGTATGTACAGAATAATATGCTGCTTCGAGGTTCTTATCTCTGAGGTGCCAATAAACTTAAGGGAGATGTGCAGGACCTTTTTTTACGTAACATATAGAGGGCTACGTCAGAGGTAATACTAACGGTTTGATATTTAAGCTATAACCATAAAGAAAACGTCTAAAAACAAAATATTTCGAGTTATAACAACTCCCTGTCGGTTAAACATTTCAATAGATAGACTCACCTCCAACCATCACGACACCCCAAATGAAATGGAGGCGTTCTTCCAGGCTCGGTGGCAAAACTTATAACCTCCCAACGGAGAAAATTACATGACATAATCCGGCCTATACCAAAACTCCCAATATCATTTACTCAGCAATTCGTGTGGATTTTATCCGCATATTACGCTATTTTATTTCAATACCACACTTCTCGTGTCCACTTGCCACCGAATTCCCCAATTTTTTTTATCTCGTTTTTGTAGATATTAAACCTGTCTAGTTCTATCGGCACTAGAGACCAGCACCATACATAACATATTCAAAATTCATTAGTACTGGTACTTGATTAGAAATATTTACGTAAAACGTAACAAAATATCATTGAAATTGAGATTTTTTCCGATTTTAACATGGGTAATATATAGTCTAATTACTTCTAAAGTACAAAGTAAAGTTTATCATTCAGTTATAATTTAAGCTACCCCAATTATTTATTGCTAGAGTAGATTTTATATTATATTTGTTCACATTTTAAAAATTATTTCTCTTTTTTGTTTCTCTAATAATTTAGAGGCAATTTTGCCTAAAGTTACCTCACCGTATTGCATTAGTTCAATTCAGTACTTTATTGACAATTACAATTAATAATCCAGGTACGACTGACTACGTTTAATTTACTTATACGTATTTGTTGAAACAAAAAATGTTTAAAAAAATAATGTTAAGCTCATTCCTATATCAGCATTTATTTGGGAGTGGTTCCCACCCTCTCTGGAGGCGTATACTAAAGAATTTTAAAAAGTAGCTATGATGAATCTGCGAAAAATTCAAGAAAGTACAATATTTCATAATAATTGACATTTTTACAGATATAACAATTTGAATATTGCGATTTTAGCGTCGAAAAATTGTTACTCCTCGACGAATTTTCGTATACAACTCCAAAATAAATAAACAAAATGGCAAATTTTTCAGTGTTTTTTAAAATTCTGTAAGATGAATGTCTTAAATTTTAAACACGGTATTCGAAAGTTTACAGATCGCAATAATAAGTCTGACATTAACAATAAGATCTTAAAATTTTTTTTACCTGTTTATTCCTCTTGCTTTAAAAGTAACGTTGTTATGACTATTAGCCAGCCATACGGTGAGTGTATTGTAAATTTTTAGAGGAAAGTTTTCTGATGCTTTTGGCCGTGGAATAAAAAATCTATATTGGTTTCTACTAATATACATTATTACTAACAAGCTCAATTCCTTTTAGAATTTTTAAAGTGTATATTTTAGAAAATATTAGATTTTAAAGTGGGCATGTCCAAGAGAGAGAAATCCGATAGGCAAATATTTATTATTTTTGGCCATAACTTATTTTTTATACTTATAGTGTGTCCCATTTTAAACCTTAACACTCTCATAAAAGTTGTATTTATTAATTGATTTTGACCGGTTTTTTTTGAAAAAATATACAACACCAAGAACTGCACCTTTGGGCAAAACGTCATATTTTATTTTTAAAATCATGGTCTACCGCGATTTTTCTAGGGCCTAAAATTTAAGAAATCTAGCGAGTTTTTTACGTAAAATCTAAATATATCCCTGTATTCAGCTCCCTCCTAAATATATGTACGAATTTTCATAAAAAATACAAATTCATACAATTTTTGCAGATAAATTTAAAAATGAAAATAATGACACTAATCACGCCGCAAAATTAACGTGGAACCAATAACAATAACATGAAATAATTGTAACAAGGGAACACTGAAAATTTTTTACAATACATGCAATGTAATAAATGAAGATTGTAAAGAAACAACTAAATTTTTGAAGTTTCCACCAAACCACCGTTCAATGTAATACGTATTTTTTAAATATTATTTGACACTCCTCTTAATTGTGTAGGGGTAATTTCTAGACATGCGTTCCTTTTTCTAGCTCGGAGGTCTTCAATTGTCTGGGGTCTCGATTTATATACCTTTTCCTCAATACTACCCCAAAGAAAAAGCCCATTGGTGTTAGATCCGGTGACCTAGGTGGAAATTCAATTAGAGGGCTGTTCAAACCTATCCACTGATTTCGAAAATGATTATTTAACCACTGCCTCACTATCACTGCATTATGTACAGGACACCTATCTAACTGAAATTTTAAATTAACTCGGTCACAAATGGGTAAACTAGTACTTGTGAAAATTAATTTCTCAAAAAATGAAAAATTGGAATCTATTTAAATTTTCTTCAAAGAAGAACGGACCAATCCGCTGTGCCTGTCACCCCTAAGCAACCCCCGAAATGTGCGAAAACTACTACATAAAGTTATATGGCAAAAACCAGCAACTTATTTGGATACTTTTTCTCAATACTACAACTATATTATGGCCATTGTAGTATTTGATGGATACCAGCAACTAAGTACAAAACAATAGAACAAAATCGTAGATCCATGAGTAAGAAAACGGCACCAACTGTCTTATTAAACAACTTGGAAAGTCGTTGTCAGAAAAGTAAATTAAAATTGTATGTTCAGATGGTGATGCGGATACGCCTATAGCAACAACTGCTACAGCACTTAGTGAGACGTGTGAAGGGGCCGTATTTGTAGTAAGTGAAGATACTGATGTAATGGTTATATTGTCCGCCACGCTAAGCAAAATTTGTATATGCTACGCCCAGGAAGAAGTTCAAAACCAAATAAAATTACAAATATTTGTTGCCGCATAAGTTGTGTAACGAAGTGTTTTTCGTTACCCAAATATGCCCAAGATTTATTTTATTTAATCTAAATATTTTATAGAAATTGCTGTTATATTTAATTTCTATTATTCCATATAAATTGTACCGCTAACAGCGAATTAGTTAGAAAATAATTAATACTTGTGATTGTCAATACCGCGTAAAAATATTTCAGTTGTAACGGTGCAGATGCACTCAGGTTAAGGAAGCAGCGCGCGTTGAATAGAAGGAGTCCAGGCTCGCAAATTACCAGCAGACGCGGCAGTAGTCTGTCGACCCGCACGCAAGACGGTTGAGTGCGCTCCTGAAATAAGATCGCGCCGAGTGCTTCTACAAGCGTAAGTCCACAAATTCTGTATCTCATTATTTTTCTAAGTCCGAAAATATTTTAAAATATTTTACAAGTCCGTCCGACGTCACTTATGTGACGTAGCCCTTCAGTACACGGGAATAATTTAATTATCCCGCATTTATCCTCTGGTTGCCGTCCCACGAGGTATACGTGCCTGCTGTTGGCTCTGGTACTGTACTGAAAATATTACAAGTCCACAAATCAGGTAACATTTATTTTTCGAGGTCCGTAAAATCAATATTTGAATTATTTTTCTAAGTCCACAAATCCATCGTGGAATTATTCTTCTAAGTCCCCAAAGACATTTCAAATATTTCCAGCTGACGTCACAGTGATCCACCGCGCACCTATTTTCCGCTGTTTCTCCCACTCCTTCATCTCTGAAGGCAGTAATTAAATTCAAACCGACCAGTTAGTCTTCCCGATCGACTCAAAGCAACTAGACGTGTTTCCTCCAAGTCTTGAACACCAGGCACAATACTTGTCATAGATTAATTCCCAGCCGCGGAATTTTTCTAAGTCCACAACTTTGTAACCGCGCATCCAATTGGCGCATTTCCCCCGCTGCTCTAATAAACTGTTTAATTATAGAAAAGTTCCTGTAAGCCAAGACAGAGGGTCACTCCGATCTGACCACCTTCCCCAGCAGACGTGCCTGAATCCAGTCCAAGAAGTAAGTACGACCATAGGAGAGAGTTAACGGAATGGAGAAACTTAGCTAGTGAAACTACTGTAAATTAACCATACTTTATCTTTTCAGCCTTCTTCACTGTTACTCGTAGGTGTTCACCATGTATCTTCGGAGCTCTGGGGACACTGAAAAGTAACAGATCTGTTCTCTAATCATACTTTACCTTTCAGCCTTTCTCACTGTTACTCGTAGGTGCTCACCATGTATCTTCGGAGCTCTGGGAGTACTGAAAAGTAACAGATCTGTTCTCTAATCATAGTTTACCTTTCCAGTATTCCGTCTCGAGGGAAGCCGTTCTGCAAATCATCACTGTTACTCGTAGGTGCTCACCATGTATCTTCGGAGCTCTGGGAGTACTGAAAAGTAACAGATCTGTTCTATTAACCATACCTTACCTTTACAGGGAACTAATAATAATATCTTGTATGTTTTAGCTTATACCAAGGAACTGTCACTGCACACACCTGCCAAGTATTCTGTATTTCCTCATATACTGTTATACTGTAGATTTATTTTTATGATTGTGGTCTTGCTTCATTCTGCCTGGTATCCGTATCTAGTCTGCACCCTGTTATCGCTTTATTAAATTGCCCACGTAACGCCGCTTACTTTGTGCTAACACTCTGCCGTTTGTTTGGTGCTAAAGTTTTAAATAGTAGTTTTTATGCTTGCTATCCTTGTCGCCTGAGTCATTTGGTACTAGACTTTTGCTTGCTCCTCCCGGTATCCAGTAACTAGTAAATTTTAATAGTAACTAAGTAGTTAGAGAAAATTTAGAATTGTACATAGTAGGATTATCGTAATATACAGACTTTATTGAAATACTCTGAGTTTTATTGTCTGTGTGTGAACGTCTAATTTCCCATATATTGACCCACTGGAATAAACTTTCTCCACTTGAGCTGCTCAGCCTCGCGTACTCGGCTTGAGGGTAGTGTGTCCTATCACTTAAACTAGGACTGGCGCCCGAGTAATTCGAAAACTTGTTTCCGAAGCTCGTGTGTCAAAGAGTGACCGCGCCTTTTCTCCACGTCAACATGCGAGGTGGAGAAAAACGCGTCACAGTTGGGACCTTTAAAAAATATTCTTCTTGCCATGCACGCCATTTCCGGATGTGATACTACATCTAGCCTATTTAACAGGGGAAAAATTAATTTGGCCAATACTGTGAAAACGAAGAAGTTGTTTGATCTCCTTGAAGAATTTTACAATCCAAATATATCCAAAGACAGATTGAGGACCTTAATTTCTACATTTTTTATTTCCGTATACGTCAAAAATAGAACAAGTACCGATTTGAATAACGTCAGATACATTCTCTACCAGCAGTAGGTATGTAGCAAAGTAAAGTTTAAATAAAGATTTTAATCTGGCTTCACTTCCACCGACCAGAAATGCA
The DNA here is from genome assembly GCA_963675555.1 of Leptura quadrifasciata. Taxonomy (NCBI): domain Eukaryota; kingdom Metazoa; phylum Arthropoda; class Insecta; order Coleoptera; family Cerambycidae; genus Leptura; species Leptura quadrifasciata. Next base: position 29,012,287 of record OY776679.1, on the reverse strand, counting down.
GCTCAATACCATGCATTTAGGACATTTCATCAGGTTAATCCAGCAACCCTACATACATATCTTGTTTACATGTATGATTAATTTTATGGTTCAAACATGGTTGAATAATAGCTTACCACTCCAGGACTGGGGATGGATTTCTAGTCATTCCGGAATATCTCCAGTACAGATGGATCAAGATATAGCCCCCCAATGGACCCTTAAATAAATTTTTGCAACTGTTCATCAAGTAGCTGCAAAAATGCATGCTCATGTCGTAAAATGGGCCTAAAGTGTACTTTGGCATGTGGACAGTGTAATGGTATTACCTGTTTTAATAGGGCAGTTGAGGATTTACAGGCGGATGAAAACATCTAAACATGCAGATAAATTATATAGGATAATAAGTAATTAAAAACATACATTACATTCATTTACTTAAACGTAACCTGTAAGTATTTTAGTTTATTTAAGAAAAAGCAACGTGCTACTTTGGGTGACCATTCCAACGAAGACCGCGTCCTCGCCTCACACATCTTCCAGCGGCTTGTATATCAGTGTATGCGCGGAAGCTATACAACCTTAGGCGAGGGTTGTATAGGGGATATACCATCCTTCGGAGGGGATGTAAAGCCGTCGGTCCCTTGTCTATTAAATGTTAGGCAAGTAAAAGATCCCTACTCTTCTTAAGGGAAGAGGTTCAGTAAAATTCCTGGTTGGGGGTAGCTCATCTACAGGCGTCGGTGATAGGCCTCGGTAGCGTAAATAGGCCGACATTAAATAAATGTATTAAAAAAAACGTGCTACTTACTACATAAAAAACTCATATTTTATGTATTATTATTATACCGTTTTGGTGTAAGAGACGTAAAATGTATTAATGTAATGCAATTATTTTGTACAAAATGTGTATTTTGTTAAAATATACTGGTATTTACAATACGATAACTCCACCACTGGCAAAGAAAAATATATCTACTGAATGTAATTTTATGGGAAATTTTATGCTTTTTAATTTTTCTATCTTCATATTATTTCGTATATAGCTGTGTTTTTAAGATATTGCCAAAGAACTAGAAAAAGTCCGATTTTCACCCCTTTCGGGAGTTGTTTAGCGGTGACAGACACGGCGGATTGCCGGTGGGGTTTGGTGGTATTTTAAGGACCCCAATATAAACTTATATGCCAAATTTCAGCTTGTTTCTAATTTGTTCATAGTTTGACTGGATCGAACCTGGGCTATTTAGTGAATATTGTCTTGTACAATTGATAACCCAGTTTGGATTTTCTACTGACCAGTAGCAAGAATTTTGAGATGAAACCGTACCATTGGTGGGGAAAGTGGCTTCGTCGGTATATAATATTTTCTTTGATGAAATTAGAATTATTGAGGTATTCTCCTTCTAATAGTTTTTTTTATACATTTATTTAACGTCGGCCTATTTCCGCTACTGAGGCCTAACACCGACGCCTGTAGACGAGCTACCCCCAACCAGGCTTTATATCCTCTCCGAAGGATGGTATATCCCCTATACAACCCTCGCCTAAGGTTGTATAGCTTTCGCGCATACACTGATATACAAGCCGCTGGAAGACGTGTGAGGCGAGGACGTGGTCTTCGTTGGAACGGTCACCCATCCAACTACTAACCGCACCTTACGTTGCTTTACATCGCATATCGAATTATGTACATAGTAAAGACGCACCCACGCTCGCCCCCTTCTAATAATTTCTTTTAAAATATTTAAATCTAGACTGGCACTTCTTAAGCTGGAATTAGAAATTTTACGAAAATATTGCAAAATTTGATCATTATGTTAACCTACAAAATATTCGTGATTTCTGCCTCTGATAATATGTTTTGATACGGCACATGTATCATTGAAAACTTTATTTATATTCAATACAGTGGTACTACTGATTTTTGATCCATTGGGATGTCTAACATTAAATTCTTCAGCTGCTTCACTTATCAAACAAGCACTATCACCAACCAGACGATCTATTTCAATTTTGTACCTCAAATTTATTTGTTCCATAACAAATATCACTTATTTTTTCTCACTTACTCACACCTTAAACGACAGTTAACAATATATTTTGATTGTTTCTACAATTGATTTTTCATGGACAACTCAAGACATAAAGAAAAAAACAATAACTTCGCTTGCAAATCTAGAACAACAAATAAGCTGAACTTTCTTTAAAAAAAGGATTATTTGATACTCATTATCTACCGGTTTCATGATAGAGCTCAAAAAAAATATTTTCTGAAATCGCTGAAGTGGTCATAAAGGGTAAAAAGCTGTTCATCATTCACGAAAATTCAACCTCAAATTAAATATAATGGGGGATTACTCTACGTCACTGTTATGAATCTTATTAATTTTTATTAATCAGTAATATTATTAAATTTAACTTTGTTATCTGTTTTTGATGTTTATTCCATGACTTATTATTTCTGCAATAATAAATACGTACTAATATTTTCATTTTTAAACTTATCTGCAAAAATTTTAATTGATTCCAATTTTTTAAAGAAATTTGGTACATACCCATTTAGGAGGGATCTGAATACAGGAATGTATTCAGATTTTACGTAAAAAATCACTAATACGATTTCATAAATTTTAGCCCCTAGAAAAATCGCGGTAGGCCATGGTTTTTAAAAATAAAATATGACGTTTTGTCCAAAAGAGCAGTTTTTGGTATTATATCTTTTAAAGAACACCCGGTCCAAACTGATTAATAAATACAACATCTATAAGGGTGTTAATGTTTCAAATAGATCCCACTGTTGGTAAAGAAAAGTATAAGACTGCCTATGTAGGTGTAGTTATATGAATTTGAATTTAACTCAATAGTTTCTGTTGTTTGCCAAATTAGTTCATTTAAAACTACAAGATACAAGATTGGCATTATTTTTTAATTTGAATTAACTAATTTTGCAAACAATTGAAATTATTGAGTGAACATTCATATCACTACGCCTGTCATAATTCTACTTAGGTAGTCTTATACTCTTTTTACTAATATATGTATTAAAAAAACTTATGGCCAAAAATAATAAATATTTCCTTATCGGATCTCTCTCTCTCTCTCTCTCTCTTGGATATGCCCACCTTAAATTGAATCAAAATACGGTGTAAGTAATATAAATTACTTCTTAAAATATTATATTTGTATTCTAGCATTTCTTCCATTTAGTGCAATATTTTTTGAGATATTTATAAAATCCTAAAATGTTGCTATAGTTTGAAGTATCACATTTTCTAAAATAAGTGTTATGAAAAATTTAAAATTTACCAAATTACTAATACTAACAAAAACCAATGCAGTTTTTTGAAATGTCCATTACACAGGTAATGGCAGCAGGAATATTTTAAACTGTATTTTATAAAATATTCACGAAATACTTATTGCTTCCGTCATAACATTATCATTTTTAAAACCATAGCGACAAACAAAAAGGTTATTTTAAAGAAAATCTTAAGATTGTCAATTTCTATCATACAAATTATTAACGTTATACTTATTGTTTTTGTAATTTAATGATAATTAAAAAACAAGAAAACAAAATAGACGACGAAAAATGATATGTAAATGAATTTTAGAAGACATTTTAAAAAATGATTTAAAAACATAGGTATATTGTTTCTCTATAGTCACCGAAAACAATATTTTTCAGAGTGTAGTTGTCGAAGAGTAAGTAAGATAATGGATCTTCGAAAAGAATAAATTAGTTACGAATTTACTTCACATAAATATCCAACTTTATTGTACAAAATGTGATTGATCATGTCACTAATTATAACAATAACTTTTATCATTAAATATTTTCTAACCTTAACATTGCTTAAATAAGATAATACAAAATCAAATCTAATGTCTTAAAACTACATTTAATCTGTGCATATAAAAACAAACGTAATAATAAATATTTATCTATTAGGAGCCTCTGTCTCGGTGGTTATTATTTGAGATTGCGTAGACTCTGTATTACTATCACTAATAAGAAACTCATTTTCAACACCTGCTTCCCTAATTAAATTAGGTATTTTCCCTAATAATGCTAAAAAGTTATTAAAATAATGATCTGCATCGTCTTGATTACTTGTCATTGCCGTTTCAGGTACTTTCTTTAGCACTCCCAGAAGACTATTAACGAAAATTATTCCAGTTCTATTAGGTAGATTTCCTTCAATATTATTATCGTTGATAGTGGTACTTTCTGCTATAAGTACGTTTTCCGTATTTGCTACCAAGTTAGCAGAAGTTGTTATAGTCCCAGAAAGTATAGAATTGGTATGACTACTTATGTCTTTGTCAGTTGGTGATCCGCTATTGCTAGACGAATCTGTAGATGTAGGTGCTATAGATTCTGGAGTGATGTAATCAACATTCCCAGTTGTAAACTCTGTTGTACTTTGTACTTGCTCTTTTGTGATTATTTCTGACATTATTGTTGACTGATGTTTACCAATTTCATTAAATGAAAAATCCTCATCGTCATTCCCACTTTCTGGTGATGTAAACTCTTGTTTAATACTAGATCCGTGGAATATTTCTGTTGTTAATTTAATTTGATTATCACCACTGCCACTGAATACCAAATCCTCGTCATCGGCGTCAGTGTGTTTTGTATTTGTGTTTCTTTCTGTTATAGTAACAGGTCTTGACGATGGTTTCACTGAGTTATACGTAGTTGTTTCAATTGTAGTTTTTACAGAGGTTGGCTTGTTGGTAGTATCTGTTCTTCTTAAAGTAGAAGCTATTTTATCTTCTGTATTTACGCCCAACCCGCCATTCCCACTAAATGATAAGTCTTCATCATCTGCCTCAGTTTCCCTGTTTATATGTGCACTAGTAGTTGCTTCTGATGGTTCCATTCCCTGTGGTGTTCCTGAACGCATGGAGGTTCCTGTTGGTGATTCTAACTTTGTCATTTGTGTTGATGTGATAATTTTATTTTCATCTCCGCTCTTTTCAGTTGACGTAACTGATTCAGTAGTTATTAAACTCGAAAATACTTCTGTAGATGTAGGTCCTATTGTTGAATCTGATTTCGTCGACTTAATACTCGTATTAGAGTCATATTCATCAGCTATTGAAATTTCCACGGCTTTAACAGTTGATGTAGAGAAGTCACTTGTAAGCCTTGAAATTATTGTCGGTTCTGTTACTGTCGATGATTCTGTCGACTTAATACTAGGATTATGTTCATTCTGATCAACCGTAGAAGTTTCTACTGCCTTAGCAGTTGATATTGTGGAAGATTCAGTTGAAGATCTTGAAAATGTTGTTGTCGATTTTGCTACACTGGAGGATTTATCAGATGATGTACTGATATTATCTATGCTCGCTTCATAATCTCCACTAAACGATAAATCTTCATCATCATCGGTAATATCTATAGGTTGGGTTGTTCTCCTTTGCGATGTAAGTGTAGTTAATATAGATGAGGGTAATTTATTTTCAGTAGTTTCACTAAATTGTTTCGTGGTAAATGAAATAGGTGTTGTTGTAGGTGTCTTTGTAGTTTCTGATGCTGTTGTAATAGGTTTTGTATCTGGTTTCAATGATGTTATAGTTATTGTAGTTTTTAGTGTAATAGTTGAACCAAGTGTTTTTTCATCTGGAGTACTTATGTCTAACTCCTCATCTCCACTAAAATTTAAATCTTCATCATCTGTGGTTATGTCATTTTTATTGGTATTTGTAGTTAAATTTGGTGTAGATGGCATCTGTGATTGTTTCTCTGTAATTTGCGAAGATGTTTCCTGAGATTCTGATGTTGACTTTGTACGTGCTGTTTTAGTAACCGTAGTAGATGGTACCAATGTAGAGGGCGTTTCAAATGATTTCTCTGTGGTAAGTGCAACAGATATTTCAGTTTTCAACGTTGTGGCCTGGGTTGTGAGGGCTTCCGTATGCTCTAAAGTTGTGTATGTTGCAGAAGATGTTTCTGGTGTTTTTTCTGTGATAGGAGTACTGGGCTTTTCGGTTTTCAGGATTGTAGTGTCGGTATTTAATGATGATATGGTAGCTTCTGTTGTTGAACGTAGCTCAGATGATGTTGTAAAGGAGGTAACTGGAATTTTAGTTCCTGAAGTGGTAACATATCTTCTTGTTGTAGTATCTGCAGTTGTATAGATAGTTGTAAAATTTGTTGTTGGCCAAGTTACTGAACTTGTCGATATAGTCGTAGACGGATTAGTGAAAGTTTCTGTTGACTTTTCCACAGTGGGATAAAAGGTTGGTATTTCGTTATCTTCACAATCATCAGTGATAGCTGGTTGACATATTTTGTGTTGGAAACAAGTTACTTGGCAGCATTTAAAATAATTTGGGCATTGGTAATCTAGATCGCATTCAAAGACTTCAGTTTCCTTGACTTGAAATGGCTCTCTACACAAAAAATTTCCTGATGAACAATTTCCAGGTCTATCTGAAAAGAAAATAGTATTATTGTAAAAACGTATTTTTAAAATTTATTTTTAACGGTTATTAAGGAGAACTTAAGGAGGATTTTCAAGACCTCTAGAACTATAAAATCATTATGGAGGTTACCTCTAAGACGGTGATTATTTTCGAATAATTAGGTACTGTCGTGAGCAGAAAAAAATAGGACAAATTTTTTTTCTAATGTAAATCTGTCTCTATTTGAATATGTAATGAGGAGCCGAAATAAAACAGATATTACTTTTAATTTAATTTTTATTTTAATGCTGTAGTTATTACTATAGTAAATGATGGATGGTTAATGAGACAAATTGCACTGCCTTATAACATTAACAAAAATTTGGTGTGTAACATTTTAAGAAAGAGGAGAATAAACGGTACGATTAGTATAAATTCTGGATCAAAGGATATCCTATTTAACAAGAAACTAACTATTAATATTTCGTTATTGGACAATTTCTATTTATAACTTCTATAAGTCTGTCTGGTATAGAATTAAATAATCTTATACAATAATCATTAGTAATAATATTTTTCCATGCATTATTTACTATTTCCAGTAATTCTTCGGCATTCCGTGGTCTCACATTTCATTTTTGGATACCTCTTACGAGTAGTCCCCATACTTCTTCCACAGGGTTAAGATCTGGACTATGACTGGGCCAGTTAAGAACATTGATTTTGTTATCTTGAAACCAATTAGTTACGGTACGAGCAGTATGAACGGAACAATTGTCTTGTTGAAATATGAACTCATTATAAGGAAATAATTGTGACACAGAAGGGAGCATAATATTGTTTAAAATCCTAATCATCAGAACCTCCAAGCCCACATATTGACGGAAAATTTACCACTTTTATCATTGTTAGATATATATTTCTCATCGAGTCGAGTATTCGGAGGGCGGCAAACACGAATACGACCGCTGTGTGTTGACTGGAAAGTTTTTTCGTCTGTAAAGATTACATTGTTCCAAAAATTTACATCAAGCGCAAATCCTACTCGAGCTTCTTTATGTTCAGCTTTGTAAGTATTTCTGTGCTGCTGCATGACAGCGTAGTTCCGATTCTCTTACTCGCCGGCGACCAGTACTACTTGATCCAGGAAAATTCGTTTCTTCAGCAGCCTGAATAACTGAGTAAAATGGATGTTCTACTAAAGTATTTACCAATTGCAAATCTTGGTGTTGAGTTGATATCCTTCGTCGCCCTGATCCAAGATTTCTACTAATCGTACCGTTTATTCTCCACTTTCTTAAAATGTTACACACCGAATTTTTGTCAATATTATAACGCAGTGAAATTTGTTCCATTATCATCCATCTTCTGCTTTAGCAATAACTCCAGATTTAACTAAATCGCTTATATGAGGCATAGTAGTTTTTTGCACACTTGCAATAAATCATGAAAACTAACTGACAATGTCACAAAAATTAAAGTTAGATGTACACAACTAGATTTTAGCAAAATACCGTTATAAGACTTGACCTATTTTTTTGCGCACGACCGTACTACTATTGAAAAGAAAAAGTTACAGATGACACATTAAAAGAACAGAAGAAGTGTCGACAATAGTAGAGGTATGATGGAGAATAGGGAAACGCCAAATATATTAATTCCACATTTATTTGCAAACTACTTACAATATAATTTACGACTATATTCACCCAGTACATATACAGATACACATATGTATTAACTATGTCAGTGCCGCTTTATCCTCCTAACATTTTATCTATTATTATTAATATAAATATTTACCTTTACTGTACATAGCCTTCATGTAATAGAAAAAAATATATATGATACATTTTTAGCAATAGACTCTCATTGATAATGATAGTTATTTATGTTACAAGTGAGTCAAGATTATTTTATCATGCGTGGAATGCACACAAGGCGTTAAGAACTCCAATTTCTGCAACTGGACAATTTACATGTGACTCGATATCTGTCATATTGAAAATTAAAATGTACCTAAACGGTGCGCAGTGATTTGAAAAATGTAAAAGTACCTTTATTCTCGTTTTGTCGTTACACAATATAATATGTCATAGTTAGGTCCTGTTTATCAATACAGGGTTAACTCTTAACTAGTGAATAAATGTCAAATGGAACAATAGGTATCTATTGTTTTGTTTGACATTTATCCTCTAGGTAAGAGTTAACCCTGTATTGATAAACCGAACCTGAATCTCATAATGGTTTCACATCCTCGCATGAGACGCAATGAAATCTAGATATTGTTTAATTAACCTTAGCTTGTAGTTGCCAGAGCTGGAATACTACAATTAAAAGTAACTGAATTTCAAATACTTTCAGCATTTGAAACACTTGCTTCAAATCCTTTAGTACTTGGTATTTGAAGTACTTTATTGCTTCGAGTATTTGGATTTGGTATTTGGTTTTCAGAAATACTGGTATTTGAATTATTTCGCTTAGTATTTCAAGTACTGCCCTGGCATTTGAAGCACTAGACATTATTTTAAATACTATTTAAAGTACTAGAATGCCTATTCAAAATAGGTTCCTAATGTATCGGCCTTAATTCTTGATCGACCTACTTCTTTTTTACATGTTGTTTATTAATAGTGCTATTAGTTCTTAATAAGCAAGTAGATTAGATTAGATTAGATTATCAAAGGAGCCGGTCATTTAGCCTTTAAAACCGCGACCTTTTCAGGTCTATTGTGATGCTCCCAGAATATCTTCCTTATAGTACCTCATCCAGCTTTGTCCTTTGTACTAGACTCCACAGCTTTGATAAAGGCCCTTTTGTATAGCTGTCCGCCTTTGGTTTTTCTTCTCCTAGTACTTGGAATCTCAGCCTCGCCAGGCCTTCACAGTGGCACAATATGTGAAATGAGGTTTCCTCTTCCTCTTGGCAGAATCTGCATGTTGCGTCCTCTGTCAGGCCCATTAGACTCATGTGTCTATTGAGCCGGCAGTGGCCAGTTAGAAGGCCTACTATTACTCTGATGGCCTATTCTGGCTTAGTAGATCTTCCGTAAATTTGGCCGAACGTTCTTTAATGAACTCTTTGGCCTGTCTCTGTCTTGGGAGATTCCTCCACCATTCCAGAGATTTATTTTGCACCCATTCCTTAATGGCTGCTCGTATGCATGGCTTTACCATGCGGGGCTCGGGTCCTATTGGGGCTTCAAGTGCGCCTTCCTTGGCCAGTTGGTCAGTCTTTTCGTTTCCTCTGTGTTCCTCGTGTCCTGGTATCCATACTAGGGTCACTCTGTTCTGACTTTCTGTAAGGGCCTGTTACGGACCTCTAGCGTATGCGACCCACCATACGCTTTAGCGTTTTGTGGGCCGCATTATAACAACTGCTACACGTCCGTAACACATTTCGCTATTCTCCATGGGAGGGCGACACATTTGTGACACGTGATCAACAGGAAAAACGGAAGCAGACATTTTTGGTTGGCTTGGCTTGGCTTGTTGGTTAGTTGTTATTCTGTGAATCTTGATTTTATTCAAGGCATCCGCATGGATTTTAGAATAACCAACTCAAGAAAATTTCCTCAATCCGTTGTTGTTCCGTTTAGCGGAATATTTTGTGTTTGTGAGTAAATTTTATCTGCGGAAGCAGGATATTAAATTACACAAGGTAAGCTAACCTCTTCACGCCATCTTGCCCGTTCTCTACCCACGTGTTTCGCAAATTTTCAGGCTTTCCTGTGGAAATACAGTGTCAACTTTAAAAGGCGACTCAACCCCATTTATCCGACTGTGGCTTCCAGGAGTTTTGGTGGATTGTTCCCTCATCAGTGAGGTAAATTATGTTTCATTTGTAGGTTATGTCAGAATTTCTCACATTAAGCACGCTTCACGTGCATTTCTGACTGTGAATTAAATCGTGATATCTTTAGGGTTCTACGGACGGGGCTTCTACGCACGTCAGTGAAGTTCCACGGACGGGGCATCCACAAACAGTGGAAGGTTCCAGGGCTGGTGAGGCCACGATCAACCCCATCCTTGGGTCCATTTCTTGTGTCCCGAAGGCATCTCTGCAGGGCTTCAGTTCTTCCACCGGACTCGGTATCGTACCACCTTGAATAAGTGTGTTTGTGTTGTGTTTATTTTTACTTACCGGGGACCACCTTCAGTGGTTCCGCTGGACATCAATTTATACTTTTTGGCATTTTAACCTGTACATTTTTAAATATTTTATGCATATATTTACATATATTTAAGGAGGTTCTTTAAATCAAACCTTTGTGGCAGAATTTATGACAATTCATGATAATATTGTAAACCGATGTGTAGCTACACGAGGCATTTTATGAATGTTATAACTTTTTAAGCGTGAAATTTGTCACACCTTGTGAACATCACCAGGTTACATGCTAAAGAACTAATTTTGTAAATTGTTCAATATAGTGCATTTCATTTTTAAAGAAAGTGTCATTATTTCGTCTGCGACCACTACATATGGAAAAACTCAGTGATTTGTTAAGTAAGTAAATTAATAATTTATCATAGTTTTTGTAAGTTTGGGCTTAACGCCCTGAGATAGTCTGAGCTAGAGAAATTTTATCGTAGGCACGTACATCGCTTTCCGGGTCAAGTTTGCCTACGGTATCTGCTACGCTACAGTAGCCCAAGTGATTTCGTTACGTAATATCTGATAATCATTAAGATCCAACGTATCTATTTGTTTATGTACGTTCAACTCGTAGCAGTGGCGCCCAACTTAAATAGTACAGTTATCTCAAGGCGATAGCAGTGGCGCCCAACTTAAATAGTACAGTTATCTCAAGGCGATAGCAGTGGCGCCCAACTTAAATAGTGAAGTTATCTCAAGGGGATAGTAGTATCGCCCCTAATTAAGTTTTTTTTGGTGATAAATTGAGTGTTCCATTTGTTGGTGGTTTGCATATGAAATAATACCCAGACACATAGTAACGTACGTGACACACATCAAAAGGGGGTTACTTTGCCTCAACGTAATCGCTTCGCTTGTTTTTGGTAGGGGGGTGACTTCGTTTTTTTTGTCTTACTATTTCATGAGCAGATTAGTAAACAATAGTTGTTACGTATAAACCATTGGAAAGATTCCTAAGTGTAGCCAACAGTTTTTTTTTGTTGTTGATACGTACCGACGCCCAGCGTCGTTTTGTTAATTTACCTGATTTTGTCATTTTTTTTGTGTGTTTGGTTGAAAATTCAATATGGCTAGTTCACAAATCAAGTTAGATATTAATAGGTTAGTTAGGGATGAGCTTGTTTATGAATTACAAGTACGTGGCTTAGGAGATGGTAGCGATCTTACTGTGGCAGAGTTGCGCACTGTTTTAAGAGAAGCCATGCATTTAGAGAAAACTACTTTGGCTATTAAAAGTCCTCCATACCCGTACCAATTCACTGTCCATTCTGAAGCTCTAACGGTATCCCTAGCTACTATTCAAAAACTTATTGATTAATTTGTAGGTAGTGAGCACGATAGTAAATACAAGGGGATTGTTTCCAAGATAGCTCATGCGTTGGGTCGTGTTAATAGATCCATTCCCACTAATGACGAGCAAAAAGGTGTGAAGTCCAGTACTCGGCTTAAATTATTGTTAGCTTTTGATAAACTTAAGGATAAGGCCCGCGGGGATCGTAAGCTTAAAGAGTCAGCCATCCTCGATATGTCGGTATTGCATAATGCCATGGCTCAGGTTCAGCCTGATGCGCATAGCTCTGCAATAGCTGCTGATTTTAGTTCAGATGAGGAGGAGGCCGCGAAACCTAAACCCGTACCGGTTAGAGACTGGGGCTTAAAATTTACTGGCCGAAAGGGCGACATGTCCTTTGCAACTTTTTTAGAACGTGTTGAGGAGAAACGGAGGTCTCGTGGTATTTCTCGGGCACGATTGTTTAAAGATGCAGTAGATTTATTTGAGGGAGATGCCTATAATTGGTATAATCTGGTGAAAGACTGGGCCACCGATTGGCCATCCTTAGTGGAGGCAATGAGAGAACAGTTTATGCCAGAGTCTTTTGACCGCGACTTGTTTGAGGAGATTAAGCGACGTACTCAAGGTAGTCAGGAAAGTATAGGATTGTACATCGCTAGTATGATTGGGTTGTTCAAGAAGATGCACACTCCAATACCTATGGGAACCCAACTCGAAATCATTTTGGAGCGCATAGATCCATACTATCATCCTTTTCTTGCTTTTGAAAATATAACTTCTGTCACGCAACTCCTGCAATGTTGTCGTATGCTTGACTCCAAACGGCAATTGGCTAAGTCGTATGTTCCTCCTCCACCTAAGAGTAAATCTCTTATACCAGAGTTGGCTTATGCATCCACTAGTTCTACTACTTCTCGTTCAACCTCTCGTTCTAGTCTCGTCTTGGATGAAGTCCAACACTCTAGAATTAAATGTTTTAATTGTGGTCAAGTAGGTCATGGGCATCGGGAGTGTCAGGCTCCTAGGAAGAAATTCTGCTATAAATGTGGTAAAGCAGAGGTTACGATTAGGTCCTGTCCTAAGTGTTCGCGTTCGGAAAACTGTCCAGGGAGACACTAATTGGTCGAACAGTTTCTCCCGGTGTATGTGAGTCGACCAGCAATGTTGTTGACTTAAAGCAACAAATTTTTCTCGATTATGTCATTTCTCATGTGGTTGGGGATCAGCGTCCTTACTTACAACTTTCGGTGTTAGGTTTTCCTATGATGGGTTTGTTGGATTCAGGTGCTACCAGGACAATGGTAGGATCATCCGGTTTTGAGGTCTTCCAGCAGATTGGTTTAAGTTTGAAGCCTTCTGTCAATGAGTGCAGAGTGGCTAACGGGCAAGTCTGTTCCGTTATAGGCTATGTATCTGTTCCTTTCTGCTTGGGTGACAAAGTTCATGTAATAGATGTCCTAGTAGTTCCGGAAATACCGCATAAGTTAATTCTAGGGATAGATTTTTGGGTGACGATGAATATTATACCAGATTTACGACAAGATGTTTGGCATTTTTCTGAGCAGGAACCACTCGTTGAGGTTAACAGTGTCCTTGACGAAACTTCTTTAAGTGTATCACAGAAACTAGCTCTGGATAGTTTGGTGGATGAAAACCGGAAACTGATGGGTACTTCCCTTGGTCGTACACATCTCGTTTCTCATGAGATCGAGTTACTCCCAGATACCAAACCTATCAAACAGAGATACTATCCTGTTTCGCCTGCCAGACAAAAACTGATTGATGATGAAATTAAGAAAATGCTGGAGTTAAATATCATCGAACCATGTAAAAGTCCTTGGTCTTCCCCAATATGTTTAGTGCAGAAAAAGGATCAAACTCTGCGTTTTTGTGTAGATTACCGGCGCCTTAACGCTGTTACTAAAAAGGATGCCTATCCTCTGCCGCTGATTTCCTCCATATTAGATCAGTTGAGGGATGCCAAATATCTAAGTTCATTAGATATTAAGAGTGCATATTGGCAAGTTCCTATTGCTGAATCGTCCAAAGACTATACCGCTTTCACTGTACCTAATGGCTTGTATAGGTTTCGAGTTATGCCTTTTGGTTTGTCAAATGCGCCTGCGACTTGGCAGCGTCTTATTGACACCGTGCTTGGAGCTGATTTGCAGCCTTCGGTTTTGGTTTATTTGGATGACATTGTGGTAGTGTCGAAGGATTTCGAATCTCACCTAGAAACGTTGCAGAAGGTTTTTGATCGCTTGCATTCTGCTGGGCTGATAGTTAGTTTTGACAAGTGTCAATTTTGCCGTCCTGAGCTTAAGTACTTGGGATATGTTGTTGATAAGTATGGTTTACGTCCTGACCCAGCGAAAGTAGAGTCGATTTTGAGTGTACCTTCTCCGAAAAACGTTAGGGAAATTCGTAGATTTATAGGCACAGCATCTTGGTATCGAAGGTTTGTACCGCAGTTTTCTACAATAGTGGCTCCTTTGTCGAACCTCACAAAGAAGAATGTTAGTTGGTGTTGGTCGCCTGAGTGCGAGAAATCTTTTAAACTTCTTAAGGAGTGTTTGGTTACCGCACCTATTTTGACCTGCCCTGATTTTGAGCGTACCTTTTATGTGCAGACAGATTCGTCGGCATTCGGTGTTGGTACCGTGCTCACGCAGCAATTTGATGATGGCGAAAAGGTAATTTGCTATTTGTCCCGTTCTTTGACTAGCCAGGAGCGCAAATATAGCTCGGTCGAAAGAGAATGCATCGGCGTAATTTGGGCAGTGGAGAAGCTACGTCACTATCTGGAAGGTTTCCACTTCAAAGTCATAACGGATTGTCATTCTTTGCTATGGTTGCAGCAGCTGAAAGATCCCCAAGGTCGATTGGCCAGATGGGCACTTCGTCTGCAACCTTATGACTTTGAACTGATTCATCGCAAGGGCTCTGAACATACCGTCCCTGATTTTCTGTCTCGTTCAGTACCAGTAACGGTGGAATCCATCGAAGTATTCTCGGTCACGGACCATGCTGATTCTCCCACCGATAAATGGTATTTGAGAATGTTAGAGCGAGTCGAACGGTCTCCTATGCGTTATCCCTTATGGCGTATACAGAATGGCCAGTTGTACAAGTATGTACGTTTGCGTTATCCCGAGTTAGCAGATCCTGCCGACACTTGGAGACTGGTTTTACCCAAAGAGAAACGCCTAGAAATAATTAGGTCGTTGCATTGTGATGCAAGTTGTGGACACGCAGGGGTCCATAAGACTGTGGCTCGAGTGGGAAATAGGTATTATTGGCCGAAATTAAAGGCCGATGTGGCTAAGTTCGTTAGGCAATGTGAGATTTGCATAAGTACTAAACCCGAACAGAAGTCGCTTATGGGAAATTTGTTGAGTAAGACACCTACCGTTGGAAAACCTTGGCAACTAGTTAGTGCCGATCTGATGGGTCCATTACCCAGGACGGCTAAGGGTTATCAGTTTATTCTTGTTGTGTGTGACAATTTTAGTAAGTTTGCCATGGTGTTTCCGTTGAGGTCAGCTACTGCTAATAGCATATCGCAGGTCATTGAGGATAATGTAATTCTCTTATTTGGCGCTCCGAAGACTATAGTGGTAGACAATGGTCGTCAGTTTCAGAGTAACCGTTTCCAAAATCTTGCGAAAACTTACAACATCGAAATAGCGTACACCGCAAATTATCACCCTCAATGCAACCTGACTGAAAGGGTAAATCGTGTTATTAAGACTATGTTATCTGCGTATGTAAAGGATAATCACAGGGCTTGGGATCAATTTTTGCCGAAAATAGGTTTCGCCATTAGATCGTCCAAACATGAGGTTACAGGCCTAACGCCTAATTTTGTCAATTTTGGTCGTGAAATTTCGTTAGATGGCAACAGTGATAAGTACGTACCTTCTGAGTCTGAGTATCCAGTTGTAAATCCTGAAAACCGTAAACTTGCCTTCGCTAAGATTTATAAGGATGTTCAGAGTAGAATATTAAAGGCCCATAAATCCAGTAAGAAACATTATAACCTAAGACGCCGACCCGATAAGTTTGTTTTGAAGCAAAAGGTCTGGAGACGTTCTCACGCCCAGTCTGATGCTTCTAAATATTTCACGGCAAAGTTAGCACCTAAATTTGTGGGTCCTTTCACGATTAGAAAAATTCTCTCACCATGGACTTATGAGCTCGAAGGTTCTGACGGTAAACGTTCGGTGTGGCACATAAAAGATCTGAAAGCACACCCTCCCGATGACAACTAATTGTGGTCTGTTCTGTTAGTTCCGTTGACGTACTTAGGCATCCGAATAGGCAATGACGAATTCGTTTTTTTTATGTTGGTCTTAGTAACATGGTTTTAGGTCACTTCTGCCGTTAATTTGGTAGTAACATTTCCGTTTCTGGTTCATTGGTCTTGCTCAGGTGGCTGAAACCCACTGAGTAAGTTTTCACCTCTTTCCGCCTCACGGGAGGAAGTGTCTTTGGTTGGATCTCTGTGATGGGGGATGCACGAATACCATCACCGTGGTTATACCTGCGAGGGGTAAGAGCCCCCTAAAATGGTCTTGTGTGGCGCTTGCGTCTTGAGGGACTCCGTCTCGTTGGGGGCGCTCACATTGCTGGCAGCTGCCTTTAAAGGTATCCATCTGGAGGGGCTCGAGCTTGGGAGGTGCTGCTTGGAGGTAGCCTGGTCTAGGCCTGGTTATCATTACCCGGGTAAGCACTACTGGGCTTCAGACTAACCTCGTTGTCTAGCAAGGGTGGTCGTCGTGGTGTGACGGGGAACACTCCCGTACTTCATTGTTTTGCTGGTGGAGTAGCCTTGGGGCGAGCTACTTCCTAGCTGTTAAGTCCTTATGCGTTTTTGTTCTTTTTTTCCCTTCTCTTTTTTTCTCTATGTATTTTTTTTTTATTTGTGTTGTTATGCCTGATGGTAACTTGGGAGACGAGTTAGCCATCCCCGTGCATTTAAGTCTCCTTATTTTGACATTATTTTTGTTGTTATGCCTGATGATAACTTAGGAGACGAGTTAGTCATCCTCGTGCATTTAAGTCTCATTATTTTCATTGTTATGCCTGATGGTAACTTGGGAGGCGGGTTAGCCATCCCCGTGCATATTAAGTCTCCCCACCAATTATCCATCCTCTGGTGAGAAGCTAGTAAGAAAAAAAAAATCTTCGCTTTTTTTTCCTGCGAGTAAAGGGGGAGTTGTTACGGACCTCTAGCGTATGCGACCCACCATACGCTTTAGCGTTTTGTGGGCCGCATTATAACAACTGCTACACGTCCGTAACACATTTCGCTATTCTCCATGGGAGGGCGACACATTTGTGACACGTGATCAACAGGAAAAACGGAAGCAGACATTTTTGGTTGGCTTGGCTTGGCTTGTTGGTTAGTTGTTATTCTGTGAATCTTGATTTTATTCAAGGCATCCGCATGGATTTTAGAATAACCAACTCAAGAAAATTTCCTCAATCCGTTGTTGTTCCGTTTAGCGGAATATTTTGTGTTTGTGAGTAAATTTTATCTGCGGAAGCAGGATATTAAATTACACAAGGTAAGCTAACCTCTTCACGCCATCTTGCCCGTTCTCTACCCACGTGTTTCGCAAATTTGCAGGCTTTCCTGTGGAAATACAGTGTCAACTTTAAAAGGCGACTCAACCCCATTTATCCGACTGTGGCTTCCAGGAGTTTTGGTGGATTGTTCCCTCATCAGTGAGGTAAATTATGTTTCATTTGTAGGTTATGTCAGAATTTCTCACATTAAGCACGCTTCACGTGCATTTCTGACTGTGAATTAAATCGTGATATCTTTAGGGTTCTACGGACGGGGCTTCTACGCACGTCAGTGAAGTTCCACGGACGGGGCATCCACAAACAGTGGAAGGTTCCAGGGCTGGTGAGGCCACGATCAACCCCATCCTTGGGTCCATTTCTTGTGTCCCGAAGGCATCTCTGCAGGGCTTCAGTTCTTCCACCGGACTCGGTATCGTACCACCCTGAATAAGTGTGTTTGTGTTGTGTTTATTTTTACTTACCGGGGACCACCTTCAGTGGTTCCGCTGGACATCAATTTATACTTTTTGGCATTTTAACCTGTACATTTTTAAATATTTTATGCATATATTTACATATATTTAAGGAGGTTCTTTAAATCAAACCTTTGTGGCAGAATTTATGACAATTCATGATAATATTGTAAACCGATGTGTAGCTACACGAGGCATTTTATGAATGTTATAACTTTTTAAGCGTGAAATTTGTCACACCTTGTGAACATCACCAGGTTACATGCTAAAGAACTAATTTTGTAAATTGTTCAATATAGTGCATTTCATTTTTAAAGAAAGTGTCATTATTTCGTCTGCGACCACTACATATGGAAAAACTCAGTGATTTGTTAAGTAAGTAAATTAATAATTTATCATAGTTTTTGTAAGCTTGGGCTTAACGCCCTGAGATAGTCTGAGCTAGAGAAATTTTATCGTAGGCACGTACATCGCTTTCCGGGTCAAGTTTGCCTACGGTATCTGCTACGCTACAGTAGCCCAAGTGATTTCGTTACGTAATATCTGATAATCATTAAGATCCAACGTATCTATTTGTTTATGTACGTTCAACTCGTAGCAGGCCGTCAAGCAGGTTCACACTAATCTTGAGTTGATCTGCATGGAACTGCTTGCATGGAACTGCTTGCTTTTATTGCCGCTTGGCTGTCAGAGAAAATGGCAATCGACTGATTAACAGTGCCTTGTCCTATTATCTCCCCTGCGCAACGGTGTATGACGATCAGTTCAGCCTGAAACACCGTTGCGTATTTCCCTAGACTTATCGAGATACTGGCTTTTGACATTGTCCCATAAATCCCGGCTCCGACTCCTTGTTCTGTCTTGGAGGTGTCAGTGTACCAGACTGTTTGTGCTGTTATGGGAGGACCGTTCTCCCTGTCTGGTAAAACAGTCTGAAAGTATTTGTTGAAGCTATAACTTGGGACCATTACATCCGTGGGCATGCCTAGAATGGGATCTGCCCTCATCTCCGAGTATAACTTCTGGTACTCCGTTGCTGGCTAATTGGCGTTTGGCCTTACATTAACCTGTGCATCACTGACCGAGCTTCGCCTTGTATGAATATGTGTAAGGGTGGCAGGTCCAAGAGGACCTCAAGTGCAGCCGTAGGAGCAGTTCTTATAGCCCCCGTGGCGCACAGGCAAGCAAGCCTTTGTACGCCACTTAACAGCCTTATTGCTCCCGACTGCACCGTCTTAGTCCACCATACCACTGATCCATAGGTTATCATGGGTCTCACTACCCTGGTGTATAACCACAGGTTCATTTTGGGATTTAACCCCCAGTTGTTTCCACACATTTGCCTACACCTTCCCAGGGCGATTGTGGCTTTCTGTGTTTTTTTTTGGATGTGAGATTCCATGTTAATTTTTGGTCAAAAATGACTCCTAAATATTTTGCCTCACAGGCAAATGGAATTTCCACTCCGTTGAGTCTTAGGGGCTTTAGGCCTCGCAGTGCTCTTCTCCGTGTAAAATTAACGACAGTGGTTTTGTGGGGATTTATAGAAAGTCCTTCCTTGCAACACCATTTGTCGACAACATTTAGGGTGCGAACGCTCCGCTATTGTATTCGCGAATCGCCCCTTAACAACTATTGCTAGATCATCAGCATATCCTAAGCAATAGAAACCCTCTGTGGAAAGTTTCCGGAGGAGTTCGTCAACCAGGGTTGCCCATAGTAGTGGAGATAGTACTCCTCCCTGGGGGCAGCCTGTGCTCATTTTCGTCCTAATGGAGATCTCACCTAGATTGGGTATTATAATCCTATTATCTAGGCTGACTTTAATCCACCGGCAGATCGTTGTTGGGACTCCTCTGTTTAATAATGCACTCGTTAGTGAGTGCATTGTCGCGTTATTAAACGCTCCTTCTATGTCTAGGAATGTAACTACTGTCATTTCCTTCTCCTCTAAGGACTTCGCTAGTAGTCTGTTTAATTCATCAAGCGCAAGGTCTGTCGACCTCCCCGGCTGGTATGCATATTGACGTTCACCCAGGGGATATTCGTCTTTAATGTACCTATCTATCAGTCTTTCCATCGTTTTAAGTAGGAAAGAGGATGAACTTGTAGGCCTATATGACTTGGACGTTTGGCCCGATAATCTACCTATTTTTGGTAGGTAGATGACTCTCACCTTCGGCCATATTTTTGGTATTTATTTCCAAGCTCTGAATATTTTACATATGTAAGGTATTAATACCTCTAGCCTCTTTTGGAGCAATATTGGATATATAAGCATATATAATAAGCAGGTAAGAATGGTTAAATTATATAGCTAATCCTAAAATGTGTTCGACTCACTTTTTTAACTTAAAATTAGCAGTGTTGTAGAATTTAAATACATGGAAATGTTTTCATTCGATATTATCCTACTCACATCACATTAAACGTAGGTTCACATATGGCAACTCCTGAACACTGGCAAGTCACTTTTGCATGGCGTACCCGAGTGCACTGTCTCTAGTGTCAGTGTATAGTAAGGTAAAATAAGTAATATTATGTAATATGACAATATTTAACATAAAAGGCGTATTATCCTGAAAAAGGGGTAATGCCTACCTACAAATCCTGCAATAATATAATATTTTTCTTGAATTTGCTGATTTGAATAGTAAATGCATTTTAAATAGGAATAGGTTTATTGTATTGATTATGGAACAAGATAACCTTAATTTTAATTTTCCAAGTAGGGTGACGACGCTGACTCACAGATTTAGGAAATATATGCCTGATCATCTTATAGTTGCGGAGCTAACGACCAAAGTGATATACAGGGTGCGATAAAAAGTCTGGGCCATGTGAGAAATCTGGTTATGTGTCTGAAAAATCTTATTCTTAATAAAAGTCAGAGCGTGTGTCTAACGAAAAAGTGGCTGTCCAAACGTGTGTTAGGGCGGGTGTTTAGTTCCAAAAATTTTATTATTTGATATTGGCTCAAAAGTAGCCGTATTTAAGTTCAGTGGCTTAAAAAAATTGGAAAATTAGAAACAGAAAAATTTAACTACGAGCGTGAAATATTCGATGATTGTAAAAGTGGACGCAAGAGATGCCTAGAAAACTTGTCTTGGTCATTAATTAAGTAAACATCTTGTGTGTGTCCTTTAGTTTGGTGTCCAAATTCGTTTCCTATGATTGGGCTTCTTCCACGGAGACGATTTGTATTATGTGCCCTGAGGAATCCATATAGGCGGCCTCTATCTCAAGTGCATTGATCAATACTTCGCTACTAGTCTTATGCCGAGATAGTTTAAGGACCTACCTTGCCTCCTGGTCCTTTATGCCATCAATAAAGGGCTCAACTGCCAATTGCTCCTGGAACTGCCTTGGTACACCAGTGGCCAGTCTCTTCACTGCAGTCTCAAATTCTTGTACACTTTCCCCAACCTTTTGTGTACGTGACTTGAGCCTGGTCCGGTACACTTGGGCAAGATGTTGGTCGCCATATCTCAGATTTACTACTGCCTCCAAAACTTTAAAATTCTGTTACTGCGCCACATCGTCTGAAGCAATTGTGATCTTAACGCTAGCACTAATGCTATAGCCTTTTCTTCATGATTTCAGTTGTTGGTACACACAGCGGCCTCAAATTGTCTCTTATGTCATCCATGAAGCTTGATCGTCAAAGGAGTGCTACTACTAGCTGACCTCCTCTTTTCCTCAACTGCCGTTTAAGTCACTCTACTTCCTCTTCGACCATATTTACCTTCCTTTCGACATCAATAACTTTTCCCTTAATCTACCTTATCTACTTTTTCTTCAACGTCATTAACTTTAGCATTTACATTCCCTATGACCTCCTTAATTTCATTTTTGATTGCATCAATGGCTGACAGGATAGCGTCTTGTTGCACCAGCATAATTTTTCTCAATCTACTTGGAGTATCCTTTTCTCCTGTTTTTCCTCTTACTTTCAGGTCTTCCATCGCTTTTCTTAGTTTTTTCTGACGTCACTAATCTTGCTGTTATTTTTCTTCTTGGCGCTTTCTTCCTTTTTCTTTTTGACGTCGATTTTGCATTTGTTTTTCAGCAGCCCTGCTTCCTTTTTCCATCCGAAACGATACTAACAAGTCTTATTTAAGGTCTATATTAGGTATAATTCAAATATTTCCACAAATTCCGGCATAGAATGTTCTAGAAATTTTCTGGAAATATCACAAGTAGGTCTTATTTAATATCTATACTACTTTCCAGTTGATATAATTTAAATAACTACCCTAATTTATAAATATAGTGTTCTAGAAATTTTCTCATAATTTCACAAATAGTTCTTATTTAATGTCAATATTACGTCACATATTCACTTAATTAACTGCACTAGTTTATAAATAGAATGTTCTGAGAATCCTGCTGCATCTGACACCAATTGTTACGTATTTACACCATTTAGTAAACACTTTTAAACGTAAGTTCAATGATTTCAACAAAAACTTTCACTACTATAATTCACAACTTTCCCAGTACGTTGGTTCTGCTACTTATATATCCATGGCGCATATTCTCAATTGATTCCATTTCACTCCAGTCTGTTCCAGACTGTCATTCTGGATGATTCTAGCTTATCCGTGATAATGGCGCCATCTCTGGCCAATTGGCGAACTACTGTTTCACTGGTAGTTAATTAGGCAGGCTTCCTTTCACTCTGGGATCTGCTACCAGGAATTAAGCCCCTGTACGTAAGAGGGCGGCACATAACAATATATTTAGTCATTACCATGCGAACATGACAAAGACGTTCAAAAATCTCTTTTCTAATGTAAATCTGTCTCTATTTGAATATATAATGAGTAGCCGAAATAAAACAGATATCACTTTTAATTTATTTTTTATTTTAATACTGTAGTTATTGCTATAGTAAATGATGGATGGTTAATGAGACAAATTGCACTGCGTTATAATATTAACAAGAATGTGGTGTGTAACATTTTAAGAAAGTGGAGAATAAACGGTACGATTAGTAGAAATCCTGGATCAAAGGACAAATGATATCCTATTTAACAAGAAACTAACAATTAATATTTCGTTATTACACCATTTCTATTCATAACTTCTATAAGTCTGTTTGGCATAGAATTAAATAACCTTATACAATAATCATTAGTAATTAATATTTTCCCATGCATTATTTACTATTTCCAGTAATTCTTCGGCATTCCGTGGTCTCACATTTCGTTTTTGGATACTTCTTACGAGTAGTCCCCATACTTATTCCACAAAGTTAAGATTTGGACTATGACTGGGCCAGTTAAGAACATTGATGTTATTATCTTGAAACCAGTTAGTTACTGTATGAGCAGTATGAACGGGACAATTGTCATGTTGAGATATGAACTCATTATTAGGAAATAATTGTGACACAGAAGGGAGCATAATATTGTCTAAAATCCTAATATACGTTTCACTATTAAATCGTTCCTCAATATGCCACAAAACACCAGGACCACGTGCCGATATCCAAGCCCACATATTGACGGAAAATCTACCACTTTTATTATTGTTAGATATATATTTCTCATCGAATCGAGTATTCGGAGGGCAGTAAACACGAATACGACCACTGTGTGTTGACTGAAAAGTTTTTTCGTCTGTAAAGATTACATTACATCATGCGCTAAAAATTCAAGTGCAAATCCTACTCGAGCTTCTTTATGTTCAGCTTTAAGTAAGTATTTCTGTGCTGCTGCATGACAGCGTAACTCCGATTCTCTTACTCGCCGGCGACCAGTACTACTCGATCCAGGAAAATTCATTTCTTCAGCAGCCTGAATAACTGAGTAAAAGAGATTTTCTATTAAAGCAGCATTTACCAATTGCAAATCTTGTTGTTAGTTAATATCCTTCGTCGCCCTGATCCAAGATTTTTACCAATCGTACCGTTTATTCTCCACTTTCTTAAAATGTTACACACCGAATTTTTGTCAATATTATAACGCAGTGCAATTTGTCTTAATGGCCATCCATCTTCTGCTTTAGCAATAACTCCAGATTGAACTAAATCGCTTATATGAGGCATATTAGTTTTTTGCACACTTACAGTAAATTGTGACAACTAACTGACAATGTCACAAAAATTAAAGTTAGATGTACACAACTAGATTTTAGCAAAATACCGTTGTAAGACTTGTTCTATTTTTTTTTGCTCACGACCGTACCATGGAATTCCATTGACATGACCAGATGTTACATGGCCTATGTCCATTTAACAGTTTATTTAAAAACTAGTGTTTTGTGGATAGTTAGCACGACCTGTATATTTTTTGGATTCAGTTTTTGCAGGTGAAACTGTTTTCAACTAACAGAATTTTACATGTATAACTGCTAAACCATGTCACACTGTTTTATGTACTTAATTTTATATCTTAGGAACTTAGTCCTGTTTTTATATTAACACTATTATGTATCTCATATCCGTTGTAATACAGCATTATTATCCCAGGAAACAATTTGTCTACAAAATTTAGTTACATCAGATCTATTTTTCAATTTTTATATTTTTGTTTACTATGGAGTACATATGGTTATTTTCCTTACCTTCTCTCATTCTATATATAGTAAATCCTATAAGATGTAATATATTTACTGATTTATCAATACGTTTTGCTACTTATTTACATCTGTTAATATTTGTGGTTATATATAGAATAGAAATTGCAAAGGCAAATCAGCTGGCATGGAAAATAAAGTACTATTATAGATTCCTTTTATAGATTATATGCCACTACTTTAGTTGAGTATGGGAATCTACAAGGCAAGTTGGTACGCTTAACGCAACCACTGACAGATGGCCATACTGGTACTATTTTTATATTTTATAGCTTTCAATTTCAATAGGGAATTAGATTTCTCACATTTTTTTGGTAGCGTTGTTTTCCAGTAAACAGGACAAAAAGTTTACCTTATCAGTAAAACTCACCAGGAAGTTATTTGCTTGCAGCCTTTGTACTGATTCAAACATTATAATTTTTAACTGTGGACTTCAGTAATTGATATTACAATTTTTATATTATTTATTGTTACAAAGTGTTGAACATACAGGTAATTTCATTTCATTATACTCATTAAAATATTTTAATTAATCTTCAAATTTTGCCTTTGATATAATTTCAATTATTTTTAAAATAAATTTTGAATTCAAAGTCAATTCTTCTTAATTTAATAAGTAGTTAAAATACCATATGTACCACATGGTTGTAAAAATACTTTTCTCTTTCCGTTTCATTTTTTTGGCAATTTATAGTCTAAGAAATCAGCTAACTCGTGCATAGCTAATAATAACTCGTGCATAGCTAATAATAACTCGTGCATAGCTAATAATTACTATTGCATACCTAAAATTACTTTTGTACTGCTAATCAGCTTACTTTTGTATAGCTTAAATTAATTTCTTGCAGCTTTTGTACAGCTAGCTTAATATCTCGTGCAGCTAATTTAATTATATTTTGTACAGCTAACTAGCTTATATTTGCATAGCTAACATTGCTTAAATTTTGCATAACTAACTTGCATAAATTTTGAATGTGCTTATATTTGGTTAAATTTCCTACAATTTTCACCCCATTCATTGAGAGACGTAAATTGCCAAGGAAAATTTAGAATTCTTGCAATAAGAGACAATTGTGGGCCTGGATTGCTGTCCCAGAACCAGCCACCTGAACCATAAACCACCTAGGATACTGGTATCAATTTGTCTTTTATACAGGGTGTTGCATCATGAGAGGGACATAGCTTAATAGGAGGTAGAGAACATCAGTGGTAACCGGAACCTCCCATAGAAATGTCTCATTGGGCCTTCATTACGAAGTTACAGGGTGTTAAATAATTTTTGGCCAAACTTGTTTTTTGTCATAACTTTGACAGGGAATGAAATAACGGATTCATATTTGGTACGGCTAATGTACTAACGAGCCCCAAGAGGTACATGTATAAAAAAAAATATATCCAGGTCCGGACTCACTATAATTTATGTTTCTTCTTTGCATCAATAAAACATCACCCTGTATATATTTTTTTGAAATTTCGATACGATATTAGAAAAGAGCAAGAAAAAACAAACAAAATGGCCTATTTCATTTTTTTGTTACACCTTCGTGGTTATTTAAATACGTTGTTAAATGTGCAAGAAAATGGATTACAGAACCCTATTAAATGAGAGGCACGTGAAATAAATAGTTTTATAACTAAAATTTGCAAAAATTCTATTGAGCCTAGGTGGTCTGGGTGAGTCCTAATTCCGGCACGTTTTAAAGGTCCATTTTGGTAAAAAACTGTGGTCCTAATAAGTAATCGGGTATGAAATAACAAAATTTTTAATCAATCACAGTAGGCTTGTTCAAAGTGACAGATAATAAAAAGAAATCTCCTAAACAGTTGAATAATTGTTTGTTACTAATTTAATGTGTAAATAATCCGCATTTAGTTAGTGAAAACTTGTGAAAATATTTTAACTATACCAGTAAAATTTACAAACGTGGAATATGCTGACATAATATTCATCTATGGTTTCTGTAATGGAAATGGTAAGTCGGCGGAAAGAGAATATCGGCTGCGTTTTCCTGGTCGTCGATGCCCTAATCATAAAACCTTTAGTACGGTGTTCCAGTATGCAAGACAACACGGAAAGTTTCCTACTTCTGCAGTTGTGGAGCGTGTTTTACAACAAGGTGTGCAGGAACAAAACAATATTATAAACATAGTTCAAGAAAACCCAAATATGAGCACTAGACGAATCAGTTTGGCAACTGGTATTCCTCATTGGCGAGTATGGAGAACCCTAAAAAGAGAACGTTACCATCCATATCATATCCAGCAGGTACAGCGTCTTCAACAAGGCGACGATATCCCCCGCCTGGCATTTTGTCATTGGTTGTCTAACCATCGCCCAGTCATTTACAGAACCTTATTTACGGATGAGGCACAATTTACAAGGGATGGAGTAAACAATTCACGAAATAATCATAGATGGGCACAGGAAAACCCACATGCGGTACGCCAACGCCGTTCGCAACACAGGTTTTCTGTAAATGTTTGGGTCGGACTTGTGAATAGACATTTGATAGGGCCACATTTTTTTGAAGAAAGATTGAATGGTGAAATTTACTTTGATTTTCTTCAAAACATTTTACCGAATATGTTAGAAAATATCGGTATAAGAGGCATGTTGTTTCAGCATGATGGGGCCCCACCACATTTTAACCTTCAAGTAAGAGGACACTTAAACAATGTGTATCCTAATAGATGGATTGGACGCGGGGGTCCACATGAATGGCCACCAAGATCTCCTGATTGTAACCCTTGTGATTACTTTTTATGGGGCCACTTAAAAAACGAGGTTTATAGCATTGAAATTGAAAGTAGACAACATTTAATTCAGCGCATCGTTACAACCTGCGACGAAATACGGAATAATCCAGAAATGATACGTCGAGCAATTGGTGACCTTTCTAAACGCGCAAGAAAATGCACAGAATGTGGGGGAGGACATTTTGAAAATTTACTTTAGTGTCAATTACGTTTTATTTTTAAACACATTTAGTTATTGTTTTGTTATTTATTGTTAATTGAATGGAAAATATTTTATTTATTTAGATTTTAGTTTGTTCTCTTTTCCAATTTTTATGAAGTATAAAATGTTGATGATTTTCTTGATCAAAGTAACTGGTTGCTTAGGCCTAAATGGTTTAAATTATCTGTCACTTTTATTCTTTGAACAAGCCTACTGTGATTGATTAAAAATTTTGTTATTTCATACCCGATTACTTATTAGGACCACAGTTTTTTACCAAAATGGACCTTTAAAACGTGCCGGAATTAGGATTCACCCAGACCACCTAGGCTCAATAGAATTTTTGCAAATTTTAGTTATAAAACTATTTATTTCACGTGCCTCTCATTTAATAGGGTTCTGTAATCCATTTTCTTGCACATTTAACAACGTATTTAAATAACCACGAAGGTGTAACAAAAAAATGAAATAGGCCATTTTGTTTTTTTTTTCTTGCTCTTTTCGAATATCGTATCGAAATTTCAAAAAAATATATACAGGGTGATGTTATATTGATGCAAAGAAGAAACATAAATTATAGTGAGTCCGGACCTGGATATATTTTTTTTTATACATGTACCTCTTGGGGCTCGTTAGTACATTAGCCGTACCAAATATGAATCCGTTATTTCATTCCCTGTCAAAGTTATGACAAAAAGCAGGCTTGGCCAAAAATTATTTAACACCCTGTAACTTCGTAATGAAGGCCCAATGAGACATTTCTATGGGAGGTTCCGGTTACCACTGATGTTCTCTACCTCCTATTAAGCTATGTCCCTCTCATGATGCAACACCCTGTATATATATATTTTTTTACATTTCAATTTGTCTCAAAACCGATTTGTCTAATTTTCTTTCATGTAATATATTTTGTCATTCATTTTAAACTATCTTTTTATTTCTCTTACCAATAATTTCAGACTGATCTATAGCAGACTGGTTATTCGAGAAAAAGAGACAATTTTGCTTATTTCACTATAGATGGTGCCCAATTTAACATCAATTTTTCTTTGTCTCCTTTTCTCGAAATAAACAGAAATCTGTCGCTTATGCTGTACATGTCAGAAAGGGTAAGTTTCTCCACTCTTACGAATGCTCTGGACCCACGGCTCTCTGCTCCGGCTTAAACCAGCTAGTCGTCCGCACATGTTGCCTCAATTCTTTCTCAAAAATAAATAATAAGAGAAAGGAGGTAACACAGACTAGATCAGCCGTATACATAAGTAATAGATTGATTCTTGTATTAAAGATTAAATATTGATACTGCATTTTTGAGATTGATAGAGGCTACTCGTAGGAGGATTGGTCATTAAATAATTCTTTTACAGACGATGACATATTGTATTTTTAGAGCATGGTCAAAATTTCGAAAAACAACATAGATAATGAATAAGTACTTTGTCTGTTAGTCTGTTTTCTTCTTTCGCGTGTAAAATAAATTTTAGTACTGAAAATACTTCTGTGCGTGATGTGTATATGAGAGCTGTCTTTAAAAAACGTTGCAAGTATTTCGTGACATGCGACATGCTCGGGATTTGCATATGTTGTAAGGTCCGTGTAGGCCGGTTGGCAAGGTCATGGGATACGAAAGATAAAGATAGGATGACTAGTAAAAACGTTGACTGTGAAATAAAATAGAATTAGGTGCGTATTTAACAATATTCGAATAAACAGTTGCTAAAAAATATAGAGTAATATACTGAGTGATGTTTAAGACATAACTAATTATAATATATAAAATTCTTAACAAAAAAAAAAAAAAAATAAAATAAATATTTTAATCATTTGCAACCAATCAAGCAGTACTACAGTAAACAAAAAGTGTGGTATTTTCAGTACGCCTAAGACACTTGCGTAGGATGCAAGATCTGTGAATTTTTAATGTATGAAAGTTACCGGCTAAATATCAAAATAAGATTTTTCAATAATTCCGGTGTAGTTGCTTGCTGCACGCCGATAAAGTAAACTAGCTTTGCTCGCGATTATAATTTAATACTGCCTTGCTGTTACGACCTTCGGTACTCCCTAATTTTGTTATAAATATTCCAAACATTTTAATGAACCCCTTACTGTTGCATACAGACCCTCTCTTACTTTTATTTAATTTACTGTTGCTGTTTGAGCCTCTAATCTCAGTATTAGAATAAAGAGGTGTAAGAACTGGCGTCGAGGTTAATACCGGCCCTAACCTCGTAGTAAAGACGCAGAGGAGGATCCGTTACGGTTTGGCGCCCGAGCAAGGGCCGTCACAATATTATAAAAATTGTAGACTATTTGAAACTAAATTTTGTTTTATTTTTTCATAACTAATATAGAATGTGGCATAACTTTGAAAAAACGGATATTAACCATCTTTTCAATGTGGCAGCGGGTGCCTAACAAATTATGATTACAATCGCTGATGACTTCCAACAACTCGTCGAAAATTAATGGATCTTGATTCAATTAAAAGCTTTCTTATCTACTGTATTGTTAATGATAATTAAAGCAGGAACCATAAACCATATCGTATTCTTGAAGATGTATTAAGAACACAAATCACTGCATAGAAGATTTCTATTTATCGATATTCCAGGTAAAATTCGCATAATACTATTATACTCATATTTTATTTTCCCTTAATAACCGAATACGTATTGATGTGAATTTCATCTCGAATTTCGTTTGATAATAAAATTCTAGATTCTTACCTCCTCTATCCTTAAATTGGTCTTTATAAGATTTTGGCGACTTAAATTCCTTGTAGCCCCAAATAGCTCTAGGCCCATAATATACGTCGTATGTCCCATCCTTCTTTTTATAGTAATATTTGGATGCTACAATCTCATGAATCAGAATAAAAATGAGAATTTTAAAACCCGCAAAATACATTTTACCTGAAAAAGTATATATTAACATTGAATAATTGTTTTTTACATAGGGTGACTCTAAAATGGTGTTCATAGTAAGGGATTTTTTTAAATTTTGAATTCATTTGTTCGAGGACTTTTCAAATATAACAATGACAAAGAAATTTTCTTTGTATACTTTTAATATTGACAATTCGAATTTCGTAAACTACAAAATAAGTTTGCATATTCGACTTTTAAAAACATGGAGATAGTAATTTGTATAAAAAAACGTTTAGTCCTATATCGTATACAGAATATTTCTTTATATAACAATGTATTCTGCAACTTTGTATCAACTTTACTATCTTCTTAACAAAAATACGCTGAATTACTAATAAAATTAAAGACAAAATGATCTAGATCCGAAGGGGTTCATTTTTAGATATAAGTAAAATGAGCTAAACCAACACATTCAATGCCCGTTAATTTTAACAAACCTTTTAGAAACACCCCGTATACTATACTAATTTAAATATATTTTTTTAAAACTCACCATATTAAAATTAAACTTTCACAGACATCACTAATAAAATTTGCACAAAGTTTAAAGGAATGTAAATAACTAATATATTATTGACGAGATAATTTTTTTCTTATGAATATATGTATTTTATTATGAATATATGTATTATCTTCTTATCACCAGTTTTTTAGAACTTACTACACCTTGAAATCGGAGCGGAACCGATAGGATATTATTTAACATTACAAGGTGTACGTAGCAAAACTGTCTGAATTTATTTATCATAAAATATTCATTATGGCATCACCGTTAAAGAATTGTTGTATACATTTGATTTAAGGGGCAGATATTTAATAATAATAATAATAACAACTTTTATTTGCAGTTCATAACACAATTATTATTTTTTTACAAAGAAAAAAAAATTAACATTTTAATTTAGTTATGTGCTACAAAAGGACTGAAAAACAATAAGAATTGATCTAAATTTCAGCCCCAATCCACTGACATTAATTAAATAATTTAATGTCAGTCCTTCAAATTAATTTACAATACAATACCTAAATATTCAATTACTCTCTGAGTAAGAGTAATAGAGGAGAGAACTACGGAAAATCTTAAACTAAAAATTAAACTTGAAATAAACAGGTAAGGCCATTTTCATCTGAAACAATTTAAAATGTAAGGTATATATGTATGACTTAGTTCATTTAAGGGGTTAAGAGAAATTTTTTGTACCTGATTTTAAACTTAGGAAATTTAAAACTTTTGTTATCAAACGGTACTTTAATAAGAATATGTTATACGATGAAAAGCATCTACGGTAGAAAGTAGTTCCATAATATGGAGGCGATATCAGCCCTCTCTGAATCTCAAGTTCAAGGTATGTACGTCACTGCGGTATTTAATTTTGTTATATAAAAATGGAGGGGGACTTACTTAAAACGATATTATGATATAGTAGAGTACAGTGGAGCTTCCGCCTTGTTTCCATATTTAACCATTTTGTATATTTTAATTTATGTGGAATATGTTCGTATTTCCTAATACTTACATATATCTTAAACAGGCCTTTTGAATTTTCTCAATTTTATTAATGTTTTCTTTATCTAAGCAAGGGCCATATACGGCATCACAATAGTTAAAATGACTCAGCACTAGCAACATTTTAATTTTAAGGGATTGATTAAGAAAATGACGGTGAACGTATAAATATTTTAGATTAGCGTATGCCTTCTGTGTACTTTTGCTTATGTGTTTTTTAAATCATAAACCAGTGTCCAGCTCAACACCAAGATTTGTTGTTGTTTTAGGTCAGTATTAATGATGTCATTAGCCCGATTCAAATCATCATGAAAAAATGAAAAATAAATTTGCGTATCGTCTGCGTATAAGTGAGCTTTACAACTGTTTAAACAATTTGTTATGTCACATGTATAAATACAAAATAACAAGGGGCCAAGGATTGATCCTTGTGATACACCACACATTATCTTTCCCTTATTTGATATACCATTACATGTCTCCACATACTGCATTCTGTTGTCTAAATAACTTCTAAGAAAGTTGATTGCACTGCATGAAAATCCAACATAATGTAGAATAGAGAATAATATCTCATGGTTATTTCATGGATAGTATTAAAGCTGTTGTTTTTCCGGAGTCTATATCCATTACAATATCATCAATAACACCTAGCAAAGCAGTTGTACAGCTATAACCCGCGCGGAACCCGGATTGATGAGGAGGTAGGATATTGTACATATTAATATGATCGCGAATTTGACAATTCATGATTTTTTCTACCACTTTTAGACAATACTGTCAAAATATTAATAGGCCGCGGTTTCTGGTTTAATGTAGGTATTTTACGAACGGATACCTACAGGGATACTTTACCTTGATGAAACTTAGGGAATCCAAATATACAAATTCATTTGTAAAGGTAATTGGAAATAATACAAGGTATCTGGAAATACCGCTCGAAGTTCGATGCAGGCACAAATTTGAAAAAAGTTCATATAAATATTTGACAGTAATGAATCTGCGGTGATTTGAAGTGGATACCCAAAAACTGATTTTTATTTAATATTTCAAAAATACCCCAGTAAGATAAATATTTATTTGGGTTTATAAAAAGATTTCTGAGGTTTTTTTTTACTTGCCATCATAGCATTTGGGGTATTATTGAACAGAAAAACAGTTTGAGTAAATACCTTTGAAGGCTCGCCCTCGAACTCGCCCCCAAAGAAAAACAATACATATTTTTCGTGTTTTTTTTTACTCGTTAATTTTTCTGAAAATTATCAACCTTAACAGTTTGTAGTACTTTTAAAGCCCGATCTTTTCAGACTACAAGCATTAAATTTAGTCTAGAAATAAGCGAGATATGTAACTTCTAAATTCAGCAATTTATTCTACCCCTACTTAATACTAATAATAATAAACGTCTTTATTGAACGTCATACAAAATAAAATAAATACATGCAGCATGTGTGTATTAATGTTAATAATTAGCTAGGCGAAACAAACAGCGAAACTACAAAATTGCAGGTCTGTTCTAACACTTACCTGAACCTGGTGCAGCGCTTAACATTAGAACTCTATAACAAGATTACAAACAATCCATACAGTGTAACCTAAAGAAATGCACAAAATTCATATCTTCGGTGTGTGTCATTTTTCAAAAAAATCCTCGAACAAGTCGATTTTAATTTTGTAAATGCTACATTTTGTGACTATACCAAAATTTATGACGTCACTGGTTTTTGAGTTATGACGTCATCTTAAACAGGCATTTTTGTTTACTGTTTTTGGTGATATATTCTTTTAGCTTTCTGGTGATATAAAAAAAAATGATATTACCTGAGCCATTCTTTTGAAAAAATGACATTTTATGTAAAAATAGCTTACATTTCGCAAATTCACGAGTAATGTTCCACTTCCTTATGGACTGTTAAATCTTGTTATCTACATTTTTGTTTTAACTGGCATTAAAACATTTGGCATAAAAACAAAACAAAGAAAATAATAAAAAAACAATCACCTTAACAACAGAGAGATACAGGCCTTTTTGTGTAAAGTATCGATAACTTCTTTATTCCTGACACGCGTGGAACCTCAGTTTTGTGACACTTCTCAGACAGTGTAAAACTTAAAACTAGTGAATGTAATGGCACGTTTAAGCGAAAAAGAACGCATAGCAGTTTTGATGATGGTTGGATATGGTGATAGGCTGAGAACTCATGAGGAAGCATGTGATGTTTTCAATGCCAAGTATCCCGAAAAGCAAATTTCTATATCCACTGTAAGTAGTAGAAAAATACCATCCATACAAAGTGCAATTAATCCACGAATTGAATGAGGACGATCCAGATCGGCGCTTATAGTTTTGTGAACAGTTGATGGCTTTGTGCCAAATTTTTTAACGAACATTGTTTTTTCTGATGAAGCTACATTTTCTTTAAAGGGGACTGTACATCGGCATATCTGTAGGTATTGGTCACGCACAAATCCTCATTGGACTCAAGAAGCCCATACACAGCGACAAGGCAAAGTAAACGTGTGGGCAGATGGTAATAGTTTATTGAGACCTTTTTTTTGAAGAAAATTTTACGGCCGCAAGATATTTAAAGTTTTTGCGAGTTGAGTTAGTGCCAGCCTTAGCAGTTATGTTTCCGAACAATGAAGATGAAGATATTTCTGCTGAAAACGTCTGGTTTCAGCAAGACGGGGACCCACCTCATTTTCTAGATGACTATATTGGTACAATTAACATTACAGAATCACTAAAATTACTGTAATTGACTAATACATTTTGTTATTTCTTTTTTAAACTTGGATAACTTGAGAGATTTTATTTCAGTCGGGAGGCCGTTATTGAGAAATGCAATGTTGTATCGAAAACTCCGCTCATAAAGGTGAATTCTGTGTACAGGAGGAGTAATTAAACCTTTGAATCTAATATTGACATTATGGACATCGCTTCTGAAAGTGATTTTATTGTATAGATATGGGGGCGACTTAAATACAAGCTAAGCGTGTGCACTTTAAATCTTTCATTCATTTTTAGCCATCCAATCTCCGAGAATATATGTTGAGATTTTCATATACCATAGATAAAACGAATGCAAGAATTTTGCACTTTTTGAATACGATTCGTGAGGTCATGATCCAAGCAAGGTGAATATACGGGCGAGTAATAAGTGAACTGAGAGAGCACAAGAGCATCACAAAGCGATTTTTTGACCTGTCTATGCAGAAAAATCAGTCTAAGGATATTATAAGCATTTTGCACGTTTTTTTGGGTATGTTAGCGGAAATGTAATAAGAGGTCAAGAATAACACCAGATTTTTAGCACTATCCGAAATTTGTAAAGGCGTATTATTAATTGTGATATTAAAACTATTTCTTAATTTCCCGAATAATAGTAGACTAGATTTAGAAGGATTTAGCAACAGTGCATGCTTAGAAGACACTTCAGCTAAGGATTGTAAGTCATTATTAAATCTTTGTTTAGCAATTTGTGCATCTTCGAAAGGAAAAGAATAATAGATTTGCGTATCGTCAGCGTACATATGTATTTTTGAGTATTTTATAAACTCATGAAATTGTGATGTATAGACAGTGAAAAGTAGGGGCCCCAGGATAGATCCGTGCGGCAGGCCTGTCAACGCTGTTCTGCTAGTGGAAATAACTCCCGTTAGCCGTACTTGCTAGCTACGCTGTTCTAAATAAGATGACAATAAACTCGTTGCATCGTTATTTGCACCACTTGCCTTCAGTGTTTCAACAAGTATTTCGCGGTCAATGGTATCAAAAGCTTTACTGAAGTCAAGCAGTGCACATGCTGTTGAGTTGCCCTCGTCAGTTGCCTGAAATATGACACCAGCCGAAAAACTGATTCTACTTAAAGGGGCTCTCGTGACAGTCGTCACACACCACTTGCAGACTGCAGTTTCGAGCTGTTGGCTCTCGTCAGTGCAAGGTAGGCATGTGACGACCGATACGAGGATCACTTGACTATTTAGTACATTTCGGTATCTTTGGGATAGCGACATGTAAAATAATCAGCAGACGCCATCTAGCGGTCCAGTGTCTGTTGCAATCGAAAAATAAATAGCCTGACTGGGCTTAGCATAGTTGTTTGTTGCAATCGAAGCATTAGCGTTTTGATGGTAATATGCAATTATTACACTTAACGCGCCAGGCTTGTAACTTGTAATTCAGCGCTCGGCGGGGCACTTGCAGTCTGGTTACGTTCCTTATAGTAAAATAAGGATTTTATAGAGGAGTTTGTGACTAAAAATATTATGTTTTAATGTTTTATATCATTGGAAAGATAGAAATTAAACGGAATCAATGGTGTCATGGCGTACTTTGAGATTTGTTTTTTTCATTTTTGCACAAGAGCGTATGTCAAAGCCAACTGCGTATTTCGAATTTTTTGATACACATTATTATTTTTATTATCTATTAGCCTTAGCAGTTATGTTTCCGAACAATGAAGATGAAGATATTTCTGCTGAAAACGTCTGGTTTCAGCAAGACGGGGACCCACCTCATTTTGGGATAGCCGTGCGTCAGTTTTTAGATGACACTATTACTGGAAGGTGGATAGGTCGTCGAGGTCCGATAGAGTGGCCCCCGCGTTCACCGCATTTAACCCCCTTAGACCTTTTTCCTTGGGGTTACTTAAAGCCAAGGGTGTATTTTAACAGACTGTATACCATAGAAGAATTGAAAGACAGAATTGGCTTGGAGATGAGACGAATTGCCCATGTGATGATCCAGAACAAGCGTGCAACGTGTCTACGCCTGTATTGGTCAATGCCAAATGGTTGGCGGGTGC
Source organism: Leptura quadrifasciata (assembly GCA_963675555.1). Lineage (NCBI taxonomy): Eukaryota > Metazoa > Arthropoda > Insecta > Coleoptera > Cerambycidae > Leptura > Leptura quadrifasciata. Next base: position 28,975,605 of record OY776679.1, on the reverse strand, counting down.
CAATTTGAGCAATTGAAATGATTTCTTTGTCACAATTACTTATGTAAGGTATCAATCAATAAAAATTTTTTCCAAAAGAATGGCTTAGGTAATATCATTTTTTGTCATATCACCAGAAAGCTAAAGTAATTTACCACCAAAAACAGTAAACGAAAATGTCTGTTTCCATTTAAATAAAATTATTATGACGTCATAACTCGAAAACCAATGACGTCGTAAATTTTGGTACAGTGACAAAATGTAGCATTTACAAAACTAAAATCGACCTGTTCGAGGATTTTTTTTTGACAAATGACACATACCGAAGATATGAATTTTGTGCGTTTCTGTAGGTTCACACTGTATAAGCTAAGAATAAAGAACATACGGTTACAATATATTTTTTGATGTGATTACAGCAAGGGACTAACAGGCAATAGTAATAACAATATGCAGGCTGCTACCATAGATTTATTTAATAGCAGCATCATATCTTTGTATTAATTTATTTGTATATGACTCAAACCCAAGATTCTTGTCTATTATAATACCTAAATTTTTACTTGCTTCACGACTGCTAATTGATTATTATCTATACTAATTTTAGTCGAGTTTACTTTAATGGCTTTTTGGATCAAATACAATTACATTGGCTTGCATTAATAATAAGACAATGACCTTTAGCCGAGTCAATGAAGTTAGATAAATCTTCGTATATTTTCTCACAGGCATCATTTACTTCCCCAACAGAAAAATCTCGGCCTTATATAAGAAGAAGAAGCGTTTCGCTTCGTCGGGGACAGTAGTCTTGCACGATCTTGGATTCCAATTGTTTGCTAGCGATTGCCGTCCGTGCACTGTCCATTCCATTCGGTGAGAGAGCATTTTAACCTCACCACAATAAAATTGTGAGAGGTTACCAAAATTGGTCCAAAAACAAAAATTGAGATAACATCATATCTTTACGTTTTGAGGAACCCAAAAAAGTGGTTTTTGAAAAATGTATGTGTGGGTGTATGTATGTGTGTATGTGAGTTAGCACGATAGCGCCGAAACTACTGAACGGATTTGGATGAAACTTCGAATGGGGGTTTCTTTAGTGCTCCAAGAGATCTGAAAAGGTTTTGGTCGTGATCCGTTTATGTTTAATGCCGTTTTGGCGCAACAAGTTGTTTATTTTATAATTACTTAAAATTTGCAATCTAACCATTGAAAAGCAGTTAAAATTCCGATTTAGACGATATATCACACTTGATAAAGCGAGGGAGATTCGGTAAGAAAATTTTAGACCAAAATTACTTGACAAAAAAAACTTTAAAAATATTTGCAAAACCTTGTAGGCTACTGCCGGTGTTGTATTTGATGCATAAATAAGATGGCATTGACTGGCATTTTGACGTATTTCAATTTCAATTACGAAAAGATCTAAAGCAACTATATGGAAACAATTTTTAGAATCATATATAATTAAAGGAGGAACTTCTGTCATAGTAATCCCTGCAATTTTGGAGGATTGAGGGTTTAATATGAAGAAAACAATCTCCGAAGATTATAAAGAATCTGCCGTGAAGGTGATAAAAATTGTTAATTATTTTAATACTTATATACCATTAAAATATTTTTGTTAGATGGAGAGGGTAGAATTCATAAATGTAATATTATTTCAGGTTATGTGGAATTCATCCGCAAAACAACTTCAAGAAATGTGCTTCATCAAATATCAGCTCAAATTTAATCCTTTCTTAGACGTTGAATTTGCTGCAGCAAGAACTGCGCATGATGCGAAACACCGGCAATTGCAAAGAGATCCCACAAAAAGAAAAACTAGTGCTGCTGCTCTTACTAATGAAGAGTATAATAAAACTTTAAAAGTATGGGATGATAATGAAACATTCGAAGCCTCGGTCAAAGCCAAAGGTAAAACAAATTGACAGAAGTTGAACAACGCCAAGAATCAACAATACATCCTAATAATTTTTATAACAAGGAGTTGAAGTAATATCTACTTATCAAGTAAAATTACGTTTTAAAAATTTAACCTGCTTATTTTTGTTACTTTGTTATGTTATAAAAAACTTTAATTATTAATTTACGTTCATTTACTTTCCCCACGTTCTAGTAAAATACGGTGTAAATAATTGTTTAAAACAAATACATTATACTAAAAACTTTAGTTATTAATTTACGTTTATTATTTAGACTGAAAAGACTGGTATACTGACAGACAAATAAATTAACAGTCACACAACGGTATGTCAGTTCGGATATATTTGTTATTGTCCGACTTCAAGACCTACAATATCAATATAATCCAAATTTGAATTTTTCAAGGCGCTTCCAGTATTCAAATTCAATTTGAAACCAGCAACACATTACAGTCGTCGACTTACGTTATAATAATTTTTTTCTCTGTAATATTTGATGCATATTGAAAACGTTTAAATTATGTATCTGTGCAACAGTGGACTGTCACAAACCTTAACAGTAGGTGTAACAATAGCAATATCAAATGCTTTCTGTACTTACGTTGGTGAATTTATAGATTATCACTTTACTAATTTTTAGTTTGTTACTCTTCGAATCTGTAATGTTTATAGGGTAACTAGAATGTTTTGGAATTGGAACACACAATTTAGTGCATTTTCGGCTTCAAAGATCCACCGAGTGGGGAGGTTCCAGCCGCTCCCAGTAGCTGCCGATGTTTTATATTAAAAACAGAATTTTTTGAAAATGAAAATTATACAGAAAGTTTGGCATTGATAGGGGGCGGGGCATCTTTTGAAGCAAGTCTCGTGAAAGAGCTATTGAGTTATTTCAGATTAACTGCGATACTAAGGCGGACTGACACTCAGTTCGGTAATATTTTATGAAGGCCTCCACTTCGATATGGACTAACGAATGTGTGTATCGTAGCTTTCGGAATTAACGCGCTATCAGAGTTTATGCGAGAGCTTTAGCGTATAGGTATCTTAGCCCAGTGGAATTAGCATATTGTCAGCATCTAAATCTGAGAGGATAATTGTGAAGTGATTCATGAACAGGGAGTATCAAAGGTGATATGTGCATACTTTGTGGATGAAAATTCGGTGGCATTTGTTTATAACAGCACCTTGAATATTGTAATAGAAAGTTTTTTAGCGAGAAAAAGTTTAATATAAATGATGTAGGTATTGACAATGCGAACATTTTAAGCCATAGTTTATCAAAATCGGTTCAATAGTTTATTCGCAAATCATGAAAAACCGTTGAAAATCAATGATTTTTCGACTGTTATTATTTAATAGAAAATCTTCTGCAGAATGCAGAAGGCTATCATCCTCGGTTCATTGTGTCTACTCAGGGCACACGTTTCGCGGATCTGGTAGTCACTCACCTCACGGGAGTGGGGAGTGGTTATTGGTATTTATTACCAGCTCCCCTCTGTGAGAGTCGGAGCTACAGAGTAGGGTGACTGTTCTTTGTTTTCTTCAGCAGTGAAAACATTAACAAAATAAATACATTGAGACAAAAGATTACCGAGAAAAGGCGAAATTTACAATTAAATATGCTCTATCACTTAACCTATTGTATTTAAATTAAGTATAATGCTAACTTAAAGGAAACAATAATAATAGTAACAATAATACAATAATGATAAATCATTTAAAAAAAACACTTAATAAAAAATTTATTTTCCTGGACTAAAACCACCAATCAGAATATGTAATTACGGTTACATCGATATCAAAGAAGGAAGAGAAAAAAATTAACATAGATGACTATATTGGTACAATTAACATTACAAAATCACTAAAATTACTGCAATTAACTAATACATTTTTTTTATTTCTTTTTTAAACTTGGATAACTTGAGAGATTTTATTTCAGTCGGGAGGCCGTTGTAGAAAAACGCAATGTTGTGTCGAAAACTCCGCTCATAAAGGTGGATTCTGTGTACAGGAGGAGTAATTAAACCTTTGAATCTAAAATTGACATTATGGACATCGCTTCTGAAAGTGATTTTATTGTATAGATATGGAGGCGACTTAAATAATAATACCTTGTGATACAAGCTAAGCGTTAAATCTTTCATTCATTTTTAGCCATCCAATCTCCGAGAATTTATGAGAAATGTGTTGAAATTTTCATATACCATAGATAAAACGAATGCAAGAATTTTGCACTTTTTGAATACAATTCATAAGATCATGATCCAAGCAAGGTGAATATACGGACGAGCAATAAGTGAACTGAAAGAGCACAAGAGCATCACAAAGCGATTTTTTGACCTTTGTATGGAGATGACGTCTATGTAGAAAAAACAGTCTAAGGACATTATAAGCATTTTGCACGTCTTTTTGGGTATGTTAGCGGAAATGTAATAAGGGGTCAAGAATAACACCAAGATTTTTAGCACTATCCGAAATTTGTAAAGGCGTATTATTTTAATTGTGATATTAAAACTATTTCTTAATAACAATCTATCATGTCTTTTTCCCGAATAACAGTAGACTAGATTTAGAAGGATTTAGTAACAGTGCATGCTTAGAAGACAGCTCAGCTAAGGATTGTAAGTCATTATTAAATCTTTGTTTAGCAATTTGTGCATCTTCGAAAGGAAAAGAATAATAGATTTGCGTATCGCCAGCGTACATATGTATTTTTGAGTATTTTATGAACTTATGAAATTGTGATGTATAGACAGTGACAAGTAGGGGCCCCAGGATAGATCCCTGCGGCAGGCCTGTCAACGCTGTTGACATAACTCCCGTTAGCCGTACTTGCTGGCTACGCTGTTCTAAATAAGATGACAATAAACTGATTGCATCATTATTTGCACCACTTGCCTTCAGTATTTCAATAAGTATTTCGCGGCCAATGGTATCAAAAGCTTCACCGAAGTCAAGCAGTGCACATGCTGTTGAGTTGCCCTCGTCAGTTGCCTGAAATATGTCATCAGTAATAGTTAGCAGTGCTGTTATGCAGCTATAAACTGACCTGAAGCCTGACTGTGTGGGCGGCAAAATGTCGTAGCTATCAAGATATTCTCTGAGTTGTGCTTTTTTCATAAGTTTAGAGAGAACCCATAAAATACTTATTAGTCTAAGTTCGACAAAAAAAGGTTTGGAGAAGATACTTTAGGAATAGGGATTATAATAGCTTTCTTCCAGGCAGACGGAAAATTTTTCTGTAGGATAACTGAATTAATAATATTAACTAAAAATGGCAACAAATAAGGACAACAATGTTTCAGAAATAATGCCGTTAAACCATCAGGTCCAGCTGAACAAATTTTTAAATTTAAAATAATTTTTAGTAGATCTTCGGTGCTAATAAGTTTAAACGAGAATTTGGATTGGGATGTAGGATTCGTTGAATAATTATTTATTACAATTTAATACAAACAAACAAATATCACATAAATAAAAATACAAGTACAAAATTATCATCCAAAAAAACGAAAAATTATGTATAACAGTACCGAAAATGTGTGTGTGTATTTATTTTTCTAAGTACAAATGCTCAAGTTGTGCACCATGCACTCTAATACATAATCGTGCTCTACGAGACACCTCACGCACAATATTTTGGAGCATTGCCTCACATGCGTTTCTAATTCTGGTTTTGATGTCCTCAATATTTTCAGGGGCAGTTTGAAACACCTTGTCTTTAATGGAACCCCAGACGAAAAAATCCAAGTGAGTAATATCTGGTGATCGAGCTGGCCATAGAATGGGTCCACAGGTGCCTATCTAACTATCTAGCATAACTTGATTTAAATAATTTGTACATATTACAGCAGTATGGATGAGGTGGAGCCCCATCTTGTTGAAAATATGAATAATTTAATCTTTCTACCACTGTTAATTCACAAAGAAATTCTTGAAATTCCTTTTGCAGGAAATTAAGGTATCTACGAGCAGTTAATTTGCCATCATAAAAATAAGGTCCAATTACTTTAGTCCCTAAAACACCCACCCAAACATTCGTAGAAAATTTTTCTTGGAAAGCAGTCTCTCTTCACCAATGAGTATTTTCCCGAGTCCACTTATAATGCATATGTCTATTGAAAAATCCATTATTAGAAAAATTTGATTCGTTCGACCAAATAATTTTTTTGCTACATCTCAGCGGGTCATTCCTTTTTTTATTCAACAACCATCTACAAAATCTTACTATCCTCGGCTTATCTCCCTCATTTAAATGTTGAACTTTCCTCATTTTGTAGCATTAAAATCCGTTTTTTTTTCAATATTTTTCGTGCACTGTCTATTTTATGCGACAGATTCTCTGAATTTGTCTCAAAGAGGTTTCTTCATTTTGGTTAACATAATTCAATACACTTTTCTTACATTATTCGCAACATGCCCTGGCTTTACTACTTTTTTTGAAAATAAACCGTGCGTTTTTAGATTTTGAACTAACATAGTTCGATTTGGCTGCGGAGCATCTGGAAATCTGTCTCCGTAAACCATGACTGCCATCTCGGTGTCAGAATTGCACTAACAATAAATGCTAATTATATCTAATTTGTTATTATTGGTGAACACCATAATTACTGATATAAAACTTGTCTGAGAACTCGACAACGCAACATACAACAGTGACAATCTGTTATTTGTTAACAACTGTATACATTGTTTTTCACTAATCATGGCATGGCTGATCTTTATGATTCAATTATATGATTTGTGGTTTTCGCAAATTATTAAATATTGACACTATCAGTTAAAATTTTATATCGTTGGAAAGAGAAAAAATAAACGGAATTAATGGTGTCATGGCCTACTTTGAGATTTGTTCTTTTCATTTTTGCACAAGAGCGTATGTCAAATATGTATTTCGAATTTTTTGATACATGTCATTGTTCTTATTGTCTTTGCGGTCAACTTTTATCCCTTTAATTTATTTCGAATCTATAATCGTTTGTGGTTTTCCTATTCTTCAGGTTTTTGTAATATATCTTACAAATTAGGCTATGGATGTCAAATTTCTCTTTACTGAAATATAGCCCACAAAAAAGGTATTCTTGGTATGGCCCTCGTAAAATAGACAGGCGATATACTTCGTGTATCTTTTAATCGATAAATATTATTATTATTATTCAATCGCCGGTTAAAATATGACAACGGAAATTGCGGAGACTCTGTAAAATTCGATGTCACTAATCTGAGTGTTATTTTAGACGAAGTGACACACAATTAGTTAATGTTTTATTTCAAAAAGTAAAAAAGGTACCAAGTTAGAAAAAACATATATTAACAATAAATTACCAAATTATTGTTTTCAAATAAAGTACATTTTGACTTTTGTAGACTTAACAGCTTAATAAGTTCAGCATTGATTCCCGTATCTTCGTTCGTTGTTTTACAATAAAGCGTTTTAATTAGATCATATAATAAATCTGGTTTCTTTAAATTAGGCTCGACGGTTGGAAAAAGAATGTTTTTATCTTGTCTATTCGCATTGCCCTTTTTACCTCTACTACCATGTCCATCGCCGCTACCGCGTCCATCTCCACTACCCGATCCATCCAAATGAAATTCTTTATCGTCTAATTTCGTGAAAATTTCGGAGTAAGGATTACCAGGGAATTGATTACTTTTAGGTTTTTCTATATCCTCATTTTTAAGAGCGAATGAAATATCATCTTCATAGGAATATTCGATTTCTGCCTTCCTTTTCTCAGTGTTACACATATAACAATGAATTAAGTAAATGATTAGTATTTGGTACCAAAAGGAATTCATGCTGCCTAAAAATAAAAAAATATATGATGATAGTACTTTTCTAAATCTCCTCTAAAATATAAGCAACTGACATAATTGTCAATATTGGACTAGCTACAGTAGTCGAGTACTAACAAGGAAAAAAACAACTGAACGTGTAACTAATTACCACAAAATGTTTATTAATTTTTTCTGCATTAAGACATACAAAAGAATATAATCTGTAAAATATACATTCATATCTTATTCCAAAAAACCTGAAGGAGATTTATGACAAAAGCACTAATTACCGGTTTTTATTTATAATAATATTAAAAGGTTTATTTTGTTACACCGATACTTGGAAAAATTAGGCAGGAATGTGCCAATCTCTAAGACCAATAGGTCTGATGTCGTTTGTACTAAATACTTTGGAGAAACTGTTGGACAGACATATCAGGGATGATATACTGGCAATCAGGCACCTACACCAAGACCAGTATGCCTATAGGACAGGGATGTTAGCAGAAACAGCATTACATCAGCTTGTTAACAAAGCTGAAGGTAGATACCATATCAATATGTATATAATAATAATAATAATATGACTTTATTTTAATTAATTAAAAATACAACATAATACAGAATTATTTAGAAGGTGGCGAGATCTAGCATAGCTACTCACCTAACCACCCGACAAGAAAATAAGAATTAAGACCGTTTCCAAAGAAAATAGTATAATAGCAGACATTGTGCACATGTGTTATTTTAAACGGGAAAAACACAAAAAATAAACACATTAAATTAAGTATAGAAATTAAATATAGAAACACAATCTATAGAAGCAATAGGAAGTAAGGATATAATGCAAATAATATACAGCTATTAAACAAATAAAATTACGATACATTATAATTACTTACAAAATTCTTTTAAACGTTTTTTAAACAACATAACAGTCGAGCTTGTTTTTGTAACAAGTGGTAAAGAATTAAAAGCCTTTACTGCATTATAACTAAAAGTACGGAAAAATAGGGCAGTGCTGTTCCTGGGAACATTGTATAAATTGCTATGACGAGTACCTCTTAGATATATGTCAGATACTTTAACAAGTTTGCTGTAAAGATATACCGGTTGCTGAAACTTATCAATTTTATATATTAACATACATAAATGCCCAAAAAACCTTTGCTCCAGTTTAAACCATCCAGCTTCCTGATAATACGCAGAAACATGATCAAATATTTTTACTCCATAGCAATATCTAATACAACTATTCTGCAGTTTCTGAAGACTCTGTTTATCCTTATATAGCAAAGCAGGGCCGTAAACAACATCACAGTATACAAGCACAGACAAGATGAGTATGTCACAGAGTTTTAGCTTTATATGCACAGAGAGAAAATCCTTAAATAAGTAGAGGGTACGCAGTTTCGCAAAGCTTTTCTGTATGATCTTAGATACGTGACATTCAAAGCGCAGGTTATTATCAAAAAATACTCCTAAGTTTTTACAAGATTCAGAAAAATTTAAGTTGACATTATTAATATGTATAATAAAACTGTCACTATTCATAATTTCAGATCTATTTTTACAAAAATAAGCATTTGGGTTTTACCCTCATTTAATTCCATTTAGTCCATGAAATTTTGAAATTTTGTCCAAATTTCGATCCAAATCTTCGTTAATAAATTTTTTAATCAGGTCAATATTATCGAACTGAAATGAATGGTAAATCTGCATGTCATCTGCATACTGGTGACTAGAGGAATATTTTAAATGTTTACTAAAGTCTGCAGTGTACACAATAAACAACAAGGGGCCCAATACACTTCCTTCCGGCACACCTTTACTCAAAATTTCAAAATCCGAGGCTTGATTGCCTATTATAACTCTTTGTAGCCGATTAGCCAAGTAATTGCTGATAAAATCTAATGAAAGGGGGCTCAATCCGAAATACTTAAGTTTAGCACATAGAATTCTATGATCAAGGGTATCAAATGCCTTACTATAATCAAGCAAAATAAGGCAAATATTTTTTTCGTCATCACAAGCCCTCATTATGTCATCGCTAACCTGCAGTAATGCTGTGGTGGTGCTATGTTGAGCTGACTGTGTACTTGGTATAACATTATTAATGGTGAAGTGTGAGATTAACTGTTCATACATGATTTTTTCTAAAGCTTTGGACAAAACTGGTAATATGCTTATTGGCCTGAAGTGGGAAAATTCATTTGAATTCTTGATTTTGGCAATAGGAATAACATTAGCTTGCTTCCAGTTTGATGGGAAAGTTTTAGTCAATAAACCTGTATTTATTATAAAAGTAATATGAGCCGTAAGAAAAGGAATGAGAAGAGATATCATTTTCATATCAATACCATCAATCCCTTTAGCATTTGATCTGATCTGTGAGATAATTTTTTCAACTTTCTCTTCATTAACTGCAGAAAAGTCAAACTGACTAGTAATGTTAGGAAGTAAGTTATCATTATAATAATTAAAAAAATTGTATGATGTATAGGGTTTTAAAAATCATATTTCTAAGAAGAAATTTTTTCGCTTACATCAAATTAATTTTTTCTGCGATTTGGAGGGTGTCCTTTTCAACCTTTTTGTCTCAGCAGTGGAGTAAGAAATTAAAAAAATATATGTATTAAAATTTGTACTTTATCGAGATCTACTGCTAATTTTTTTCGTCAGTTTTGAAAAACTCTATTAGGTATAGTCAATTTAACTAGGTCCCAAACATCAAAAGTTTGTAGGATCTTTTGCAATACATTTCCCCCCCTGTTCTCGAGGGTGAAAAAAATGATGGTGATGATTTCGAGTTCTGAAATCCTTGCGTACTGCCCCTATCATGGATCTTGGGCCTACGAGGGATCGTCGGATCGGATTATTTTTGAGGAATAATAATAAATTCAATTAATTTACATTAGAGTACTCTGGACCGACCACCGGGGGTTGAACCCACCCCTGCCCGTAATAGCAATATCCCAAAAAATAACGAAATGCGAACTCTACAAGGTATTTTATAGATTTTCGAGGGCAGAGATCATGATGGGGGTACTATTTTTCACACTACCTTCCCGCAATTACCCCCAACGTATAAAAACCACCTCCTCTTCCATGATGTCGGTCCTAGGCATGCGAGAATTCGTCGGATCGAGGTTTTCATGTAAATATCAGGGAAACTACCCTGCTCGCCACACCGAAATCCATCGAAAAACGGGAAAACGGGCTTCTCATGGGTTTTCGAGGGCGGTAATAACGATGGTGGTATTTTCTTTTCGCTTTACCCCCTCGAGGTTACTCCCTACGTTTAATAACCACCCCCTCTTCCATGCTGTCGGTCGTCGACGACACACAAGGATTCATCGGGTCGGGGTATTTATGAGAATATCAGGGAGCAACACATTTCCCAAAAAATACTCGATCCAATGACCCCTCGCAAGCCCGAGATCGAGAAGGTGGAAATTGGGGTGGTTTTTCCTTGATAGGGGTAGTACGCAAGGGTTTCAGAACTCAAAACCATCACCACTGTTTTTCTCATCCTTGAAAACGGAGGAGGAAATGTATTGCAAAAGATCCTACAAACTATTGATGTTTTGGCCTTTTTTGTACCTCATTAAATGGACTAGTACCTGTTTGAATAGAAGTTAATTTTTCTTAAACATAATATTTTTAGTCGCAAACTCCTCTATAAATCCTTATTTTACTATAAGGAACCTAACCAGACTGCAACCAACAGCTACTCTCCGAGCTATGTGCCCCGCCGAGCGCTGAATTACAAGTTACAAGCCTGGCACGTTAAGTGTAATAATTGCATATTACCATCAAAACGCTAATGCTTCGATTGCAACAAACACCAGCCGAAAGACTGATCCTACTTAAAGGAGCTCCCTTGCCAGTCGTCACACACCACTTGCAGACTGCAGTTTCGAGCTGTTGGCTCTCGTCAGTGCAAGGTAGGTATGCGACGACCGACATGAGAATCCTTTGACTATAGTACATCCCGGTATTTTTACAATAGCGACATGTAAAACAGCCAGCAGGCGCCATCTAGCGGTCCAGTGCATGTTGCAATCGAAAAATAAATAGCCTTACTTGGCTTAGCATAGTTCAAATGTGCTTTTAGAGGGCGGAATATTAAACATAATATTTTTAGTCGCAAACTCCTCTATAAATCCTTATTTTACTATAAGGAACCTAACCAGACTGCAACCAACAGCTACTCTCCGAGCTACGTGCCCCGCCGAGCGCTGAATTACAAGTTACAAGTCTGGCACGTTAAGTGTAATAATTGCATATTACCATCAAAACGCTAATGCTTCGATTGCAACAAACACCAGCCGAAAGACTGATCCTTTTTCTTATTTTTCCTTTCCCGCTCTCTTACAAAATAAACACATTTTGCGTATTCAAAGCAATCAGTACTTCAAGTTCAAAGCGGTTCGTTTAAACTAGTACTCCATAAAGTAGTAGGGTCGGAAGACATTAACTTAATATTTCCTCGGCTAATATAAGAATTTCGACAAGATGTATTAGTGCGGCGCCGCTTGGCATTTGCGTTCAGAAACCCAATATCGAGATATGATTTATTGGGACACTTACCATTCGATTCAGTACGTTTTTTTACATAAGAATCAAAATAGACGACTGTCTCCGTTGGTCGAGACCAATGTCTTAGCCAAAGAACGTAAAAAAATTGGAAAGTTTAATTTTAACATTTAACTTCATATGGCTTCAAAAATATTTGAGGTAGAAACCTGATTTTTTATAGGTTTTTAGAAACAACATTTCTCTTTAATTTTATATATAATTTTTTGCACAAATAAAAAGTTAACCTTAGAAAATTAACGTTATTTTCGGGATTGCATAAATATTTTAATATTATATTATCTTTAACTTACTGTAATTCGCTTATGACAAGAAGTACTTGAATAATTTTTTGTTCAAAAACTGATAAACTTTGTAAAAATAAAGAAGATACGGCCGTTCAAACACAGCGAGGCACGGTACAGCGGTAGAGCTTCCCCCCTCACTAACTCTCTCGTCATCAAACTCGACGCGTTTGCAGTGAGAATGTCGCCCTAATGTCCGTTTGCACCAGTCCCGCTTATAATTTGAGTTTAGCAAAGCCTGCTTTAATTTTAAGCGAGCTTTAATTTAAAGATCTTTGCACCGGCTCTCGTTTAACTAAGCTTGAGAACATACTTCGTTGATTGTACATTAGTCAGCATGTTTAGGGATTATAGCATTGTAAGTTTTTATAATAGGAATTTTAGGAATAGCAGCGTAAAGGGTGGTGAACATGTTTATTTACGGAAATGTCATTGTTTAATTAGTTCATTCATTTTTATTTCACATGGTATTTTGTTACAAATGGTGTGTTTTCGTTGATTATCTTTTCGCAAATTTTAAGTTAGATTTAAACAATGGAGTCAGCAAGCAAACGGTTCAGGAGTGCTAACTTCACCAATGAAGAGAAAATAGTGTGCCTCAATATTATAAAAAAGCATCGAAGTGTTTTAGAATGTAAAAAAACGGACTGCGTCACGTTGAAAGACAAAGAAAATTCGTGGAATAAGGTAGAAGCAGAATTTAACACTTTTGTTCCGGGTGGTACGATGCGAAGCAAAGAAACTTTAAAAAAATTTTACGAGAATAAAAAAAAACAAACACGCAAATTGGCTGCGATGTAACGATTAAACGTGACCCAAACTGGCGGTGGGCCTTCCACCAGTAAAATAGATGACCCCACGTTTGACCTAACTCTGTCAATTCTTAACGAAAAGACAGTTTTTGGATTAGATAACAAATTCGATGGCGATAGTAATAGGGGCCAAGTAGAAGTTGAAACAGGATATTCACAGGCTGAAAAAGAGAGTGAGGAACTTATTTACCTCATAACTGAAAATGAAGTAAGTAGTACTATTGTAGTTATTTTGTATATGGTTGAATGTTTGAGTTATGATGCCTATATAAGTTTTTTTAGGCGTGAAGAAATTATCTCGTAATAAATTCTATTTTTTTTTCTTTATAGGACAATGAACAAGAGATGGAGAACCCAGATTGGGGTAATTTAAAACCATCGTTATTGAAAACTCCGATAGATGCAAAGTTGAAAACGCAAAATAATATTACCCCAAAGAAAAACAGTGAAGCGGCAAAGGGAACTGAGGCAAGTACCTGGACAAGTCGTCGAAGACCAACCCTTTCAGCAACAACAACGCTGGCAAGGATGTATGAAGATTTGGCAAATAAAAAGATAGAAATATCCGATTTGCAATTAAATATAATAAAATTTGATAAAGAAAATATGATTTCTAAAGCCAAAAGGGAGGAAGAAGCTTTCAACAGAAAATGTGAAAGAGAGGAGGAACTCTTCAATTTGCAGAAGGAGTCCATGATGCTCGACATTAAAATTAAGAAGCTCCAGCTGGCAAAATTAAACTCGTTTAATTAGGTTTAGGATTATTATTTAAATTAAATAACTTATGACAAGGTCTGTTTTGTAAATAAAAGAAATAAAAATACTTTTCGTATTTCTATTTTAAGTTTGTTATTTATAAAAAAAAACCAAAGCAATATTAACAATATTTATTTTTTAACTACATAATTCTTCGATTAATTCTTTACAATTGTGAAAAATAATTATTAATAAATTGTCTTCTAAGTAAAGAACCTAAAGCCGCATTGTCATTTGCATAATTATTTACCTCAGGTATTTGCCCATTTTCAATAAATTCATTTAGAATATGCTCATCTAGTTCATCTGGTAAAGGAGGAGGATTATTGTCGCCCTCTGATATTGCAATATTATGTAAAATACATGTTGCTACTATTATTGTCAGCACAGTATTGATTTTTAAACGGCAGCCATATGCCAAAACAGGAAATCTTCTTTTAAGAATTCCGAATAATCTTTCTATAACATTTCTGGTTCTAATATGAGACTGATTGTAAAGCTGTTCTTCAGGTGTTATAGGATTCAATAACGGTGTAAAAAGATACGATTTTATTGGGTAACCGCTATCTCCTAAAATAATATTTATATTAGTTTGTATTTATTTATTTTAATGAATTTTGTACCCAATAATATACAATTTCTATACGTCTGATTCTGGAAATCTCTATGCATGTTACTGTTGTTAAAAATTGTGGAATCATGTGCCGAACCTGGCCATCTAGCAACTAGATTTAAAATTTTTAATTCAGCATTACATACTGCTTGTACGTTTAAAGAAAAGTACGATTTTCTGTTCCTATATACTTCTCCATCTTCTCCACCTAAAATACACATTTCTATAATTAAAGTTCGATAACTAGGAACTGTTTTATTTATCGGTTTTGCAATTAGGTTCTTTTTAGTTAATAAAATAAATATGTAATACTTACCAGGCGATTCAATTTTTACATGTGTACAATCAATTGCACCAGTTACTCTAGGAAATGCAGCTATATTGTAAAATTTTTGCTGAGTATTTCTAATTTCATCTTCTTCAGTGGGAAAACTAATGAACCTGTTATAATGTTCAGCAATAGCTTCCGATACCCGTACTATAATTCTTGAAACTGTTGATAAATGCATGCCAGCGAAGTCTGCTATTGCTTGCAAATGTCCACCAGTGGAATAAAATCTCAAAGCCACCAGCAGCTGGTTCATCGGCGATACACAATTATTACTACAAAATGAACAAAATAATATAAGACACATTTTTAAAGGCTATACTTAATTTTACCTATCGTATGGATACTCTAAACGATGTTCAATTAATGGCAAGACAGTATTTAACACACAAAATCTGGATAGACGAAATCTCTTGTAGAAACTCGACTCGTCTAACGTATCAAAGTAATTATTTCTTTGATATATTTCTCTTGGTATTCCATATTCAATAAAATCCAAGACTTCAATGTCATCGTCTTGTGCAATATCGATATCATATAACATATTTATCTATTTTTGATTATTTATTGACAATATTTATTTCACGAAAAGATATAGGTTACGTCAAGAAAATATGACAAGACGGACTATCGAACAAAGTTGATGCAAGAGCGCATGCGTAGGAGTTAAGCGGCCCTAAAGCCTCGGATGATCCACGGTTTAAATTATTACATTTTAAGGGATAGTAAAACCAGGCTTAAAACGGCGTGCAAAGGGTTTAAGTCTTTAAGCTTGGTTAAAATTTTAAGCGGGACTGGTGCAAACGGACATAAATATAACAGATTTTTAACTTTAGATTAAATATGAATGATAAATAACACAATAAGCTTATTTTAGAAGGCAATCATAAATGTAATTTCAACATAAATTTCAACATACTTTTGTAATTTTCGTTTAATTTTATATATATACCTATTTGTAATAATAAAGACGTGTTTATTGGCATTCTAAAAAAGAGCTTTATGAATGTTTAAAATGTTAGTCATTTATTAAAGCTTATTCTGGTTTATTATCTTCCTCCTGTTCTTCTGAAAAGTTGGTAATATTGTTACAATTAATATTATATTTACATTCGATTGAACAAAGCATTCCTTCATTTTTACAGGTACATTTATTATTATTGCAATTCTTTTCGTTACAAAAAAGGCTTATGATTTTTCTAATTTTCTTGTGGAATTGAGGAATTGATAGCGAATTTGGGGAATTAAATATCATTTTCGCAGACCTAGCCATGGTTCTTGGGATCTAGCTTCTCCACCATGCCAATATGATTCATTGTCCAGAAGCGCACTTGGTAATAACATCTAAAAGGGTAAATAGGAGTATGTACATGATAGAAAAAGGGCACCTAAGCAAAGCAATCGCGTGAAATAATAATAATACCTACCGTTACTGGGAGGAATTTCTTTAGCTGATTTTTTTGTTTCCATTGTCAATTTAAGTCTTACTTCATTTAAATATTTGCATTTTTCGTTTCGATAAAGGTATAAAACTAACTTCCTTGCGGCATTTACACTATCATCTATTGAATTTTTTCCAAAAGACTGCAATTCTATATTATGGTAGATCCGAAAATATATTTGCCAGGTCGATTTTTTCCCAATTTTGAAAAACGAATTTGTCGTATCACAACCGGTTAAAGCGTGAAAAGCTGGTACTCCATCACAAACAGTTTTTTCTAAAATTTGCGCAATTGAGTGGATGGGAATGTACCGCTATTTAGTTCCCGATGTACTGCAGTGACCATTTTCCATAAATATTTGACTTGAATTTAATTCTTCGTCATTCCAATAAAAGTAGATAAATAGCAGTAACACGTCAGTGTCATTTGATTTGATGATAATTTTCTCAATTTTGTGATTTAAGATTGTTTTTCTTAAGATACCTGCAGCTTTATGTAATACTAAATTTTCATTTTCTTCACATAGTTTCATGGCCAATTCTTTATCAGAACTAGAAGCTTCTTTTATTATAGAAAAATATATAATATCATATTCATACTGTTTAGAAAGTACAATAGTCAATTTTCCCTGTCGACACACACACAAGGTTTCCCCAAAATGTCTTTCAATTTTTTTTCGAATGTTACCAGTATTCTGTGAAATTTGGAAGTCTATATTAAAGTTTTCTAGTATTTTCACCAGCTGCTTACAGAGACTAGCCAACGTTACACATTTTTTTGCTCTACGAGATCATCGTGAATTTTTAGGAAAAAAAATATCACAGGCGTTTTCTTCTGCGTCTTGATTTTCTTGGGATAGTTTAATTTTTCGGTTGCTAGCTGATATGTTTCTTTTGCTTATATATTTTGCGAAACATGAACTATGCTATTTTGCATCTGCGGGAAGAGATCAGTATAAAACTGCATTCTACTTTGCAATATGGCAGCATTACGTTCTATAGCTCTTTTTAATATTTTTTCGCGAGTACTACTTGCTGTCCCCGTACTAATAAATACTAAGCCTTTTTTAATAAGTTCCGCTTTTACCACAAATTAAGCAATCAGTTATGTTGAATTTGTCACTGACACGACCACTGTTAGTGTTGCAACACGGATCATTGGTAACGTTTTGTTTGGATACAGTTATTTTATCAATATTGTTTTTACTGCAAAATGATCTTCTGCAACTTGAGTGAAATTTAAAATTTTCAACTTTTTGACTTATTTCATTTTATTGGGATAATATTCGTAAGGAAACATCGTCTTTTCTGATTTCGGCTGCCGAAAAAATCGCAGCGAAGCCCTGAAGTGTTGGTTTCTTAACACCCGTGTATTCGGTTATGGTTTTACGGCAAAAAATGAACGTATCTTTTTTATTCAATTCTGCAAATTTTACAGCACGTAAAATTTGTTAGACTAAAAACTGACAAATAATTACCTACTACCTTTTAAAATTCCCATTAAACATAAGAAAACTTATTTCTCATCACAATCGCATAAAACTCCACACAGCAAATTATACACGAAAATTAAACGGAACTAATCGTAAAAAAATACTGTACTGTGGATCGCCACGGGTTTAGCGGGCCGACCGCCGCCGCCGCACGTTTCGTCGTGAATAGAGGTCTGTACCTCCTTTATGTTTAAATATAGACCCATTATTAATTGAGACAAATTAAAGCTCATAAAATTTGCCAGTTTTTGTACAAAATAATATTCAATTTTCTCTTTTTATAACCGACTTATAGCAAGTTAAATATAACAAAGAAATTAAATATTTGCGCAATTCCTAAAATAACGTTCATTTTTGAAGGTTACTTTTTATATTTTTGCAGCAAATTATACATAAATATAAAGGGCCTTCTAAACTGAAAAAAAAAATTTCTTTATCTTATCAAAGTTATATAGAGTAAAAAACTTTAAAATTAATTTTTAATTTTTTTAAGTTTTCGACCAATAAAATAGGACACGACCACCATACACAGTCGTATAGCCAATTTTGTGTATAAACTGACCTAATAAACAAATCTGTAAAGATCTCATAAAATTATACCTCAATATTGGGTGCGCCCTTAAAACAACGACTTTCGAGGCGTCGGCCGCTACTCTATATGAAATTTAATACTTTTCATACCAGACAATATTGCATTTTTATGAATAAGAATATTCATCTTGTCGAGATTCAACTGCTTTTATTAAGCGTAGTATATTACCTTTTGTTGTTGGTTTGTTGACAAATGTCCTTAGAAGGGTCACAAAAATTGCTACAAGTCATACATAACAAATTTTGTTCCATTTTCAAAACTAACTGCAATTATTTTTAACTAAAACTATTCGTCCTCATCTGGTTTTTATATAACAACTTACGAAACTTTATTTGCCAAATTTCAAAAGATTAACAATAAACAAGAAAGAGATGACTTTTCAAGATCCTATACAGGGTGTCTCACCGGGAACTGAATCGATCGATATAGAGAAAAGTACGCATCAGAAAATTTTAAAAATTTAGATAATCACTAATGTCGGTATGTCCAATCCAACTAAAATAATTACAAGCAGCTGGCACTTCCACTTATACTGGAAGTCGATACCAACTTGCTTATTTCAAATTGAACACCCTATATATTTTAGAGTTTTCGAAAAGAGCATAAAATTCTGAGTCGAAAATATGTAGCATATCCTATACCTAAACCTAGCCGTTTCAGAGATATTTGACATTTTATAGAAAATTTAACAGGTGCAACGGTTTGCAAGAACCGTTATAACTTTCTTCGTGTAAAAGATACAACTGAAATAAATTCAATAATATTATACCAAGTGTTCCGTTTTTCGCGTTACATTTTGTCAACTTCAAACCGCGAAAACTTGTTTAGGTCAAATGGAACACCCTGTATTTTTTTACGTCAAGTTGTGTAAAATTAAATTCCTTTTTTCTGATATTAGCATTGTTGGGGTTAAAGTTACAACTTTTTGAAATATTTGCGATTTTATTAGAAATTCATCAATTGTAATCATTTCATCAAAATAGTCATGATTAGAAACAATCAGTCATTATCTTATGCCAAAAAATGCCAGCACGTTTAAATTATACCAACGAAAACTTTTTAAATTTGTTTATTATTTATGGAGAATGTGATAAAGTAATTTCAAGAACTTGCAGCACATTTGCTACTCGATATCCACAAAAACGCAAAATAACACTAACACTGTAACATGCGTATTAATCGAATTGAAGATATGGCATGAACTAAAATAGCAGAGATAAGATCAATTTAAAATATAATTTCATTTTAATTTAATAATTGCTCAAAATTCCGCCCTCGAACCTCGACACATTTTTTGGACCTTCAGATTAGTTCCTCATGGGTAGCTCTTCTAATTGAATCCTGTGATATATTTTGAAATGCATTTCTTACTCTTTGCATACAATCTTCAATGGTTGTTAATGGGCTCTCATAAAGTTTATTTTTAATAGTTCGCCAAATGAAATAACCCAGAACTGATAAATCGGGCGAGCGAGGAGGCCATAAGAAAGGTCCATTATTGGCAATCCATTGATCATAAAAAGTTTCTTGTAAATAATTATTAATTAAATATGCGTTATGTGGGGGAGCACCGTCGTACTGATAAAAAATGTTTCTATGTTCGGCGATTCGGCGAGAGGTAAATGTTCTAAACAGTTATTATTCAAATTTTGTAAGATATTCAGATATCTTTCACCTAAAAAAAAAACAAAAATTTACCTATACATATTAGCAGAAGAGAAAATTTAATTTAAAGTTTAAATTTTCCTGATAAAATTGTAATGCCACCATTCTATCGTTTCTTATGGCACAGTAAACATTGAACTGCCAACTTTCGTGAAAGTTTCGCTATCTGAACATATGAGGGTTTGAGTCACTCCAATAATGCGAATTGTGTCTATTAAAAAGTCCATTTTTTGTAAATTTTGCTTCATCTGTCCATATAATATTTCCCAAATAAGAATCGTGACCCTCAGACCTTATTAGAATAAACTCACAAAAATTCTGTCTTCTTAGGAATTTTTTTCCTTTTAATCCTTGAACCATATGGAATGAAAACGGGTGAAACTTATGTTTTAATAAGATTCTGTAAATTGAATCCTTGCATAGTCCCGATTCCAGGGTGTTCCATTTGGTATCGACTTCCGGTATAAGCGGAAGTGCCAGCTGCTTGTAATTATTTTAGTTGGATTGGCCACACTGACATTAGTGACTATCTAAATTTTCAAAATTTTCGATCGATTCAGTTCCCGGTGATACACCCTGTATACATAAATTTTGAACAATTAACATACTTGCTCACATGGTGAAATTTTCAATGCACGAATTTACTAGTGGCGATTTTGGGGAGTGCCGTTAGAAGCGCTATAATTTTTTGAGTAAGTTTACAAAAGTTCATAATCGTAGCTCAAATCATTGATTTAATAGCGCGATGTACGTTTTAAAAACACATTTTTCATATTATTTCTAAGATATGAAAAAAAAAAAACGATTTTGTAAAATTCGGCTCAATTAAAAAAAATGTAGACATTCATTTCAGATAGTCAAAAGTGAGCCCTACAAAATGGTGAAGGTATCATTTGGTTATACCTTAAAGGAACTACCAGAAATAAGCGAGATAAAGGAGCGATTTTATTCCACTATTAAGCTCATAGCTTAGGTTAAATATTTTTTGTATCCAATCGGCCGTTAAAAGATTACAACGAAAATTGCGGACACTGCATAATAATGTCACTAATCTGAGTGTGATTTTAGATTAAGTGACACATAATTATTTAAAATTTTATATCAAAAATGAAAAAAGATAGTAAGTTTGAAAAACATATATTAACAATAAATTACGAAATTTGAACTATTATTGTTCTGAAATAAAGTACATTTTGACTTTTGTAGACGTAACATCTTAATGAGTTCAGCATTGATTCCAATATCTTCGTTCGTTGTATTACAATAATGCGTTTTAATTAGATTATATAATAAATCTGGTTTCTCTAAATTAGGTTCGACGGTTGGAAAACGAATATTTTTATCTTGTCTATTCGCATTGCCCTTTTTATCTCTACTACCATATCCATCGCCACTACCGTCTACCTCTCCACTACCATCTAAATCTCCACTACCACCTCCATCTCCACTACCCGATCCATCCAAATGAAACTCTTCATCATCTAATTTCGTGAGAATTTCGGCGTAGGAATTACCAAGAAGTTGATTACTTTCAGGTTTTCTCATATCATCATTTTTAAGAGCGAATATAATATCATCTTCATAGGAATATTCGATTTCTCTGTTCCTTTTCTCAGTGTTACACATTATGTGAATTAAGTACATGATTAGTATTTGGTACAAGATAGAATTCATGCTGCCTAAAAATTAAAAAAATATTACAATATAATAATAATAGTACTTTTCTAAATCTGCGCTAAAATATAAGCAACTGACATAATTGTCAATATCGGACTAGCTACAGTAGTCGAGTAGTAGCAAGGAAAAAACAACTGAACGTGTAAATAGTTTCCACAAAATGTTCATTACTTTTTTCTGTATTAAGACATACAAAAGAATATAATCTGTAAAATATACATTCATATCTTATTGCAAAAAACCTGTAGAAGATTTATGACATAAGCACTAAATAACATTTTATTAACATATCCTTAACTATTTTTATTTATCATAATATTAAACGGTTTATTTTGTTGTACCTATACTTGGAAAACTTGGACAGGAAGGTGCAAAGTCTCTAGACCAGGTCTGATGTCGTTTGTACTAAAGACCTTGGAAAAACTGTTAGACAGCCATATCAGGGATGACATACTGACAATCAGGCATCTACACCAAGACCAATATTCATATAGGGCAGGGATGTCAACAGAAACAGCATTACATCGGCTTGTTAAAGAAGCTGAGTTCGGTCTCGAAAACAAAGAGGTACTATTATGTGCTTTTTTGGACATTGGGGAGCGTTTGACAACACCTCCCTAAGATCTATCACCAAAGCATCGAGGGAGAGGGGAATCGATGAAACCAGCTGGAGACGGATAGATTAGTATATATGTCCGTAATGGGGGAGACACTGTTAGCTCGAGTTGGAGAGGGATGTCCGCATGGAGGTGCTTTATCGATTCTTCTATGGAATCTAGTAATGGACGAGCTACTAAGGTTACTGAACAGAGACGGACACAAAATCTTGGTCTATGCGGATGACCTAGTCATACTATCTCGGGGCAAATTCAACAACACAGTAAAGAAGCTTATGTAGCGAGATTTAAATGTAGTAACATAATTGACAGATGAGGGGGGACTAAATATCAGTCCTTTCCAGTCGACCGTACTAGCATTCACCAGAAGAAAAAAATAGAGGGGCTTGAACCACTCAAAGACGGACAAATACAGTTGTCGGAAGAAGTAAAATATCTGGGAATAATACTAGATTCTAGACTTACCTGGAACCAACAGCTCCAAAGAAGAAGAAGAAGAGAGCAGAAACAACACTTATGTTGGCTAGACGCACTCATGGAAAAACGTGGGGGTTAAAACCAAGCGTGATGTTGGATGTACATTATGGTGGTCAAACCCATGATTACATATGCATCTTTGGTATGGTGGACAAAGATGCTACAGCTGTTGCTGAACTAAGCAAGGACTTGATTGTTTAGAAATAACGGGAGCTACAGAAACAACACCGACAGCAGTAACGGAGGTCCTGCTGGATTTCCCTCCTCTTCAATTTGTGATAATGGGGGAAGATACTTCAGACTGCAAAAACAGTCAAGTAGCATTTATGCAGGATTAGGACATAACTGAATCAGAAACCCAGTGGGGGTTAGCATATCTGATATGAGAGCGGACCGCATGATTCCTAAGCATACTTTCAACAAAAACTTCGAGGCAAAAATCGTGGATCGAAGCGGATGGAAAGAGGACAACTACAGCAAAAGGCCTGGGGAACTTACCTGGTTTACAGACGGGTCAAGGACTAAACGAGGCACTGGAGCTGGTATATATGGTGATATAAGAAACTCACCATTTAGCATATTATACCAAACGTCTTTATTTAAATAAGAAAACACAAGGGCGAAGTTTAGCATAGCTACTTTTACACTAACCCTAAATATTTTTATAATAATAAAACCGTTAAAGATTTAATTATGCCAAACGAAACACAATATACTCTAAAATTAACTTAGTTGAATTAAAGTAAATTTATACCGTATTTAAGTAATTGGGCATATAAGCAATATATACATATTTAAGTATATATATGAAAAATTTCAAAATAAGAAAATTTGCAAAATTGATAATAAATAAAATGAAATTCAGTGCAGTGACGATCCCTCCACCAAATTAGCCGGCCAGCGCCCTCGCACACGGCTTGCAGCAGTGTGCTCCATGCGCGAGAGTACCGGCCAACAGACACAATGGAGTAACCGTCACTGTTAAAACGATTGCCTCCTTCTCACTGAAAAGTAGGAAGATATTTTTTACTTCAAATTTAAAGTTAGGTACCTTAAATATTTAAAATATGATGGTAAACGTTGTATGCGTTAACAGCGTTATAAGTAAAACTTTTACGATATGTGGCAGTCCTGTATTTCGGAATATTTAATAAATCTTTAAATCTTATGTCAATCGAGAGAGAATTTTATTTGTTTTTAAGGTAAATAGGTGTATCTGATTTTAATACAGAATTTGTGAAACAAAATAAATGTAATTTCCTACGGCTCTCCATAGAAAGCCATTTATATTCTTTTATTTTTTGGGAAACATGATCATATTTTCTCAAATTATATAAAAATCTGCAACATGTATTTTGTATTTTTTGGACTCTATAAGCAGAATCCAAGTAGGGACCGTACACAAAATAATAGTAATTTAAAACTGATAAAACAAGCGAATCCACTAATATTTTCTTGAGCTAAAAATTTAAGATTTGTCTATTGCTATATAATAATTTTAATGTGTAATAAGATCTTTGAATGAGCTTGTTTACATGTAATGAGAATTTCAAATGTGAATCGAATAATACACCTAAGTTTTTTGCAGAAGATTGAATCGTCAGCATATGCATGCTTTTTAAAATATCAGCTGTATAGAGGATAAAGAAAAGCGATCCTAAAATATATCCCTGAGGGACTCCCGTATCTAAGTGACAAGGTTCAGAAAATTTGATGTGTATTTTGACACGCTGCGTATGACCAGATCTTAAGATTTTCACCAATTTCATTGAACCTGTAATATTTTAATTTTGCACACAGTAAAAGTTTATTTATTGTGTCGAATGCTTTTGAATAATCGAGTAGTACCATAGCTGTTACCTTTTGATTGTCACATGTAGTTATGATATCATCAATAACATGAGCCAAGGCAGACCCTGTACTATGACCTTGGCTGAACCCAGATTGAAACTTAGATAATATATTATTTTCTATTAAAAATGTGAAAATTTGTTCAAACATAACTTCTAATATTTTAGATATTGAGAGCAAGATACTAACTGGTCTCAAATCAGACATTGTAAGGGGTTATTGATTTTAGGTAAGGGTAAAACTATACCCTCCTTCCATTAATTGGGAAAATAACCGCGTTCGATGCAACAATTAATAATATGTGTTATATATTTATCTAAAAATGGACTACAAGATTTTAGCATCGAGGCACTAATTGCATCATTACCCTGGTCATTTGACTTTAAACTGTGCAATATTGTGTTAATTTGTTGAATACTAGCTAGTTTAAATTCAAAGTTAGCAGTATCATATCTATTGGAGTTATAAAATGCTATTTGTTCTTTGCCGTCATCTTTCAGAACAAAAACCGAAGAAAAGTACTTATTTACTTCGTCAGGATTTGCTAAATTTTCACGAATTTCTCTAAAAGGCTTGTTCTGGATATTCATATTTTTTTTAAGTTTTAAAAATTTCTTTAGCATCATTTTTCATACGAATACGTTAAATTACGTAAAGTTTTATAGTTTCACCAATCCGATCAATTGAACGATATACTTCTGATTTTCAGGCAGAGATATATGCGATATTGCAGTATGCAGGAGAAAATAATCTGAAAGCCTATAGAAAAGGTGGATCAGCATACTAACAGACAGTCAAGCGTCCCTAAGGGCACTACCAAATCCGAAAGAGACATCTAAACTGGTATGGGAATGGCGAGAAGAACTAAGAGCCCTGGCAGACCACAGCAGTGGGTGGGCTACTGTGGGTTTTAAGACACTCTGGTATCGAATGCAACGAAAAACCTGACAAACTAGCAAGGAAAGGATCATCAGCTCCATATATTGGTCAAGAACCAGCCATAGGAATGCCTAAAACCATTATATGAGAGGAGATGGGTCAAAAACCAACAAAAAGATTACTAGAAAAAAATAACCGGGCACCAACAAACTTTATCAAAGAACCATTTCGAAAGAAGGTACTAATCCGGAATTATCTTTCTCTTCACTACAAGTGACCAAGGAGGTAAATTTGGCATGAGCTTGGGGTACCGGTACAGACGCCTTGGGATATCTGTTTACAGTTATGGATTGGTATATCTGTCTACATATGTGGATGGGTGTCACAGGTCGCAACCATCTCAGTCACAGGGCTGCAGTGATGCAGAATAAGAGGTAACGTTACCCAACGTCTTGGAGCTATACTAGGATCAACAGCGTGGAGACGAAAACTCAGTCGCTCGGGTCCGGAATCGTCTGATTAAGGTCGGATGGTTCGGGTGTGAGAGAGGCTGGAGTTCTGTTGTGGAAACTTTCCTGATATACACCGTGTAGCGCAAGTGGGTGGTTGTTGAAGATTGCTTGCTCCATGTCGGGGTCTGCCTTAACCAGCCGACCAAGTGGATGGGAGCCACAATAAAACTATCCCCAAGTCTAAGGTGGAACAGCATACGCCTATGACTGAGTGGCTAGGGGAAGCTTAGTCGCTATTATGCGGACTTCAGGGCACCTGACGCACCCTGGCTTAAATAAATGTCTGCCTGGGGCATGCGGGGCCTCAGGTAACTTGCTTTTCCTCCGCTACTCGTGGGACTGTCATGAAGCCCAATTTAATTACTAACAGCGTGGCCAAAAGACAGCTAAAAGAGGTCACAAAAATGGCCCCATGTCGTAATAATGGCCCTAAATAATCTGAAATGCCCCCAAATAAATCTCCACTATGCAAAGGCAGCCTCGAGTGTACTTAGCCAGGACATTTACTAGGGGTAAATTAAACAGAGGGCTCATCCAAGAGCCCTGGGCACTTAGAGGACATATCAAAAGACTCCCTACACAATTATGTAAGTTAATTTATTCTATCTTGCATGACTATCCTAGAACAGCTCTGCTGTTCGACAAGGATACTAATTTTGTTCTCCTTTCAGAGTTCATAACGAGGGACTTAGTTGCAGCAGCTGTGGCAGTATCTGTGGAAAAAGGCAGGTCATAGTGGCCTCCACCTATTTCCCCGGTGAAGAAGGTAATCCACCTCCAGAGGAAGTTAGAAACCTCATTAGCTGGTGCAAGAGGAGAAATAAACCCTACATAATAGGTGGCGACGTTAATCCTCCCGTCATATATGGGGCAGCACTGACACAAACACGAGAGGTGAGTGCCTGTTTGACTATTTGCTGGCAAATAATATCGACATTATCAATAAAGGGAATGAACCCATCTTTATGAATGTAATTAGAAAAGAGGTTCTAGATGTAACCCTTGCTGATCCACTCATGACTGACTTAATTAAAAACTGGCAAGTTTCAGATGAACCTTCCATGTCGGATCATAGATACATACGATTCGACTTGGAGGCAGCTGTAACAAACCTCGAGGAATGTAGAATACCTTGACTGACGGACTAGAGTGTTCATAAAGAACACTTAAGGACAGAGGTGGAAGGTGTAACACATTCCGTCCACACAATAGAGGAATTAGACATAGCCTCATATCAACTACAAAACATTATGACTTCATGTTATGAAAAAAGCTGTCCCGTTAAACAAAAAGCAGTCCAGAGAGATGTGCCTTGGTGGAATAGGGATCTCCGTTGTCTTAAGGCTGAGACTAGGAAGGCCAAAAATTCAGGAAACTGGGAGGACTACAAAAAAGTCCTTACGGAGTACAATAAAGAATTGAGAAGGTCTAAAAGAAAATCATGGAGACGGTTCTGCGAAGGGATAGATGAACTAGCCCCAGCAGTCCGTCTACAAAAAGTTCTTGCAAAAGAGCACTCAAATGGAATACGGCTACTCAAAAAACCTGATGGCGAATATACAAAGAGTCAGCAGGAAAACATAAGAGTGCTTTTAGGCACTCATTTTCCAGGCTCTCGCATAATTCAGGGTGAATTTCCACAGGACTATCTGGATGAGGTGTACACCGTCCTACCAGAGAAGGAAAATGCCTGGCTGGAAAAATATTCACAAAATGAAATGGGCGGTATCTACTTTTAAACCCTTTAAATCATCGGGCAGAGATGACATTTTCTCTGCCCTACTTCAACATGGAATTGAGAAGCTTATCCCATGCCTGAGAGTAATATTGGCAAGCTAGAAAAACTGAAATTTATTATCCACCTTTTAAGGGGTATCCCTTATTATTCATTATCGGAAATAAGTTTATATAAAAGGCCATTATTTTTGGATGCACTAACAACCGTAGAAATATCGGGAGGAAATTTTGGACCACCCTGTATATAAATAATAATGAAACTTAGTAGATATAATGTAGTTAAATGAATGATTTGAATCTGGTGGGTATAATTTAATAAAATCATATCGATTTAATTTTAGATTCAACCGTTACTACAAAAAGTGCCTTTCAGACTGAAATTACTTCGGTACTTTTAATGGGACAGTCTGTATTGAACCATAACCTTACATTTTACTAACATTTCTCGATATTTTTATTTCTAATGTCTTGTGCCTAAATTTCATTGATTTTGAGATATCGACAACCGAATGATCCCCAACATTGTAAATATCACAAAGGCTAATATCAAATATTTCAAAAACTAAAAACGTTAATCTAGAGTTTGGAATTAATCGAACCTCTTTCGGTATTCAAAATTTTTAACCTTTGAACTCTATTGTGTTATTAACTGGACTGAAAATTCGACTAATCATGTATGGACATAACAAATATAAATTCGCTTACCTTAACTGAATAACCTGATGGCGACCGGGGCTGATTATAGCCGGATTCGACTCCTACTTCAGGCTCGAAGTAATCAAAATAATGAAGTTAACAGAAAGTCTATAGATAATTTGCTACTTTTTAAAGTTTTGCACAACCGTGGAGGATCAATACGCATACGTAATTAATAAGCACTTTTTTTAAATCTGACGTAGATATATTTATAATGAAAATAACACAATTATTGTAAAGGACAATTTACAGTATTACGCCTCTCAAAAGAATGAAATGAAAGTACGTTTACTGACTTAACCAAATGTTCATAACTCAATTTAAATTTGGAAAAACCAAATCTGAAAGGGGCGCAACGGTATACCCTTCATCACAGAGCAGGTACAACTCCTTAACAATAAACTAAATGCAAATTGGAGTAGAAACTATGGATACTATAAAATGTTTAACATTTACAACACAAGGTATGGTTCATCATACTTCTTGTCATCAGAAAACTAATGTTTAAAAACATACTAGCATACAAATGAACTTAATAAAATATAAACTTAAACGTTATTTGTTCTTCAAAGAGAAACATTTTTAGTAACTAGAATTACTTAAAGAGCAAAAATAAAAATACGATAGTTCACTGTCACACTACCAACTACATATTTTGCTTTTTTAAAAATAGAGTTTCAAATACTGAATATTATGCTGATGATACACAATTGTTACAGAATATTAATATCAAAGATATAGTGAGACACGTTGAACAAATTAATGCAGATATTCTCAAATTAACAGAAATTTCACAAAATACGCTCTTAAAATAAATTCAAGTAAATCATCTATAATAGTTTTTCGTACTGATAGGTTTCATGATGATGTCATGAACCATGTTAAAATTTATATTGAAGGACAGCAGATTGAACACAAATATGTTGTCAAAAATCTCGGTTTACATATAGATAATAACTTATGTTTTAAACAAGATATAAATAAAAATATTCAAAAATCCTAAACTTCGGCCGATATCTCTAGTCAGTAGAGCCAGGGGCGAGCGGATTTACGAGTTTTGTAAATTTCCTAATATAATATGTTTACGCAGTTATTTATTTTCCTTAAGTTTGGAGAATTTTGACGAATAACATAAATTTAGAAGGAATGAAAGTCCTCGGATTGAGTTAACTATGCATGAACTACCATGTCTTAATTTTAAAATATTATGCTTAAATCTGGCAACATTCTCCACGTATTTAACGGTGTTTGGTGTGTTAAACCGTTATAACTCAGTTTAAAATCAGTGTACACATAGAGTGCGGTCATTTATCAGTTGGGCGGTATTAATTTTTGTTTATAAATTACGTACTTGTTGTATCACAGTGCCTTAAAGTTTTATTTTGTTAGTGCTTTAGTGAAGATAAGTGTAATTGTAGGATATCGTAATATTTTTAAATGTGCAAAAATGGAAGCGGTTCCCGGTTATTCAAAAGAAGTGGTAAAAGTTCATACTCCTAGAAAACCTCCATTAAACTTCAAGGAGAAGAAAATTATTTTAAATATATATCATGCATTGGAGAAAGATCATCCCATGGTACAGAAATTAGGATTAGCAGGTTTAGTTAACATGACTTTAAGGTATACCGGCGTGAGCGAGGGAACTTATAGAATTGTAAGAGAAGAAAGAAACTAAGGGGATGTTCAGAAACCTAAAGCGAAGGAATTATATTCGGGCAATTAGAGCTGCCCGTGAAAGAGAAAGAAAATGCTATTATTTAGATCAGACGTAGTTAAATGAAGGACATACTGTAACGTAATTTTATCAAGATAGAAATGTAAAAAGTGTTCGTCAATGCCATATGGAAGATTGGTCAATAGGATTAAAAATGCCAACAGGAAAAGGAAAACACTTAATAATAACTCACGTAGGAAGTGATTCAGGATTCGTGGAAGGTGGACTTCTATCGTTCGTGGCGTTCGAAAACAAGTGGCGATTATCATGAAGACATGAATACGGATGGTTTCGAGGAATGGCTTGCAAAAATTTCCGCTAAGATTGAACCCGGATCTGTCATTATTATGGATAACGCCCCATACCACAGTCGATTACTGGAAAAATTACCAAGCAGTGCATGGCGAAAAGCGCAATTTCAAGAATGGTTAGATGGTAAAGGTATCATATTCGATCGCGCTTCGCTGAAAGCCAAACTGCTAACCCTAGCGAAACAGCATTCGCCAATATATAAGAAATATATGAAATAACTAAAGCTAGAGGTATTATGGCTGCCGCCTTACCACTGTGAACATAATCCCATTAAGCTTATTTCGGTTAAAGTAAAGGGGAATGTTGCAAGAGAAAATAGAACTTTAAATTAGAACATGTAAAGGGCCTTCTATATAGTGCATTAAAAAGAGTTACAGCTGATTATTAGTAAAAATGCATAAGGGCACGTTGAAAAAGTTGAAGAAAAAATGTGGAATACGGATATTCGGATTGACGCAGTGATTGAGCCAATAATAATAAATGTAGGAGCCAGCAGTGATAGTGACAGTGGCAGTGGTGAGTGAATGATAATCTGTGATGGCGTTATGAAGAAATTGTGATATTATGAATTACTTATTGTGGAAAATTATTGTTGGTAAGTTTTGTTTCTTATTATATTATTTTAACAAGAAAGTTTATTTATGTTGTTAGAACGGTTATTTATTTT
The DNA here is from genome assembly GCA_963675555.1 of Leptura quadrifasciata. NCBI lineage: Eukaryota > Metazoa > Arthropoda > Insecta > Coleoptera > Cerambycidae > Leptura > Leptura quadrifasciata. Next base: position 28,944,195 of record OY776679.1, on the reverse strand, counting down.
TAACTTTGGTAGGTTTTGTTTTTAATTATTCTATTTTAGCAAGAAAGTTTATTTATCTTGTTAGAACAGTTATTCATTTTTTATTTTCTTTGTTAACCTGTTACTTCCTAATTAACAACCCTATCACCATCCTTTCCCGGCAAAGAATATGCTCACGCCTCCATGTTGGTCCTTGCTAGGTAATAAGAACAACTGGCATGATTATAATTTTTATAAACATCAATTCTACAGTTTTAGTGTCGGATTACGTAAGTATTCCGTTTCTAATAAAATTATGCCTGTCATTAAAAATGTTCTTAAAAGAACTCCAGTTTTTCTTTTTGGCAGAATTGAGCGTGAAAACAAATTTAATTATATTTATTTATTTATTTATTTTATTTTATATATATACCTACATAAATACGTATGTGGCGCCACTGAGTACCCAAGATACACGATTTCTTTCTTTCTTTCCAAGTTTCTTTACGACTGAATAGTTAGTCGAGCAAATTATTAGGTATAAAGGCGGCACGTTCAATCATTTACTCTATGCGGTCGACTAAGTCATTAAAATTGTTTGTGTAGTCGTGGTTTCCATTTCTAGTAGGCGGATAAAACTAAATATATTTCTCTCGATTCAATGGGATTATATGGTAGAACGAGGTGCCGCTTTAGTATCAAATAAGAGCTACTATCCTTTGACGAGAGCACCGCTTATTTTTTGCGTTACTGACTCGAGTTTTCGGTCAAAGATACCTAATATTTAGACACGTGTCACCTAAAATCAACGAAGGAAAATGGCTTAATATAAAAAATAGACGTAAACTACACTTATCCACTCATACCCACAAAATTATTACAACAGTTAAGCAGGTAAACCTACGTGCCTCAAGGCGCATCTTGTTACACGGCAAACGCAAAGTATGCGTGACTTAAGATCGGTACGCATGCTCAATATACCAAGACACTCATCTACTTTATTTAGGAGGCCCTTTTCTTATTTTGCAGCACAAAATTGTAATTCAATACCAAAATTAATAAAATCTAATAGTTTAATTTCTTTTAAAAATATATGGCTCAACTATTATGTGATCAGTTGACTTTGACATAACAACTTATCTTAAAATTTTCCTTTTTTTTTCTTTTATTCTTTTCACTTTTCAGCGCAATGAAGTTCATTTAATCTTACTACTTTCTACTAATTTATTGCACATCTTTAAATTAGTTAAGTATTAGATTAGTCCATTATATTTATTTTCTATTTTTACAAACATTGTATAATTTTGTAATTTGTATTCTTACGTGGTTGGGTGGAAGAGCAGCTTTGTTGAACTCCGCCACAGATAAGAACAATTTATTATTATTATAACGTTTCAGCCGCCCCCAACTTTGAAAACCAACAACTCATTTAGGGTTTCTACGCTACCTTTAGTTTAAAGGGCGCAAGTAAGCGCTAGCTCTCCTCAGCAAAATAGTAAAAAGTATTTTTTTATATGAGAATTTGCCCCCCTCCCCCACCTATCCTCCCTCATTGTACGAGTCTCGAAAGTGCACTAGCTTTTTCATTGGGGTCGCAGAATGGCGCTTGCTGATCTTTACAGTCTGAGACTAATTTTACACCTTTTTAACACAGTGACCAAAATGGCGTTAATGTGCCCCTCCTCCATTTTCTATAGTTAATAACTTCGAGGTGGTTAAAACGCTGGCTAATTACTTTGGGACGGCGCGCATAACGGACGCAGCTCTTTGAATAAAAAAACGGTTAAAAAAATAAGTGGGGTGTGAATTTAACCGACCCCTCCCCGGAGTGAACTGAACTAAAATATTTTAAAAAATCATGCCCTCACCTAAAGAAATTTGGAAACGGGTTTTCCCTATTTGCAAAGATAAATTACGAAATTCTCCTAAATAGTTTTAAATCTAAATACCCGTGAATAATAAATGCGGATGTAAATAACAGGAATAAATACTGTGAAAGGATGGTTACAGACCCTAATAAAAACTTGTTTATACAATATTTAATATTCACAGATATTTGCAGATATTATATTATTTAGTTCTCACGCTAGTACTGACAAAATTACATAAAAATTATACATTTTACATATGCAGCGGAAGCGCATGCGAAACTAGTTTTAAAGTTATAAAATACATGACTTTTAGGCTATGCATGTAACATAATGAATATTAATAACGACAATTATTGACTATAAAAGAAATCCTGGTATGTTAACTAGTTAATAGTGTCACTCTATTTAAGTAATACATATGTAATAACTGTTATTGGTATTCTAAATTTACCTTAAAATAACGCATTTATTATTACGACTATTTAAATTAATAGTTATTTATTAGGCTAGTGAGTTATGTTACATGTAAGTCACGCAAGAAAAGTTTAACCCGCGACCACGAAGGGCGAGTGGGCTAATGTTCTCTAATGCTCTTAAGTGACATATGTAATAACTCACATATACATTTTATCCAACACTTTCATATAATAGCTATTTATGTATCAAGTCCATAATATAAATTCAATGAAGCCTTATTATGTACGGGTTGCATACAAAAGTTTATATCCGACTGCTAAATGCGGCTTATTAACGAAAAAAATTGATTCAATGACAACATTTTTGGCGTTTTTATGACTGTTGTACATATTTATTTGAAAACGTCAAAATCTGACATCGGCTCATTATTGGAAACGTCTAAATCCGAAATAATAAGTTTTTATTACGATTTTTGTATAATTCTTATATCAATCGAAAGCTTAATGTTTGTAGTTTCATACAAGTGTAATAGAGAGACATTATTTTCATTATAAACAACACTATAAATTGTTTAAACAATAAGTGTTCGGAAAGTGTAGTGTAATTTTCGGCATCGAGGTACTTTTGTTATTATTGCAGATAGATGTGTAGTTATTTGAGCCGAAATACGTAGAAGAGACCAACGAACATTTTTCATTAAAACAATTTTTTAATTCGCTGAACAATTTAGGAGATATGATTTTTTTTAAAATGAAACGCATTGTTTTGGTCTACCGCGCGCGCGGCCTTGTCACTGTAGGCTATTTACACATGATTTCGAGGCACTGCTGTTATAATAAAAGTATTTATTATTCAAAATACAGTGCGTCACAATAATTTTGCCACCTATGGCAAGTTTTATTTGATTTATCAGTTATATAAATCCGCCATCCTTTAGCACAACACAATTGACATTTCGTTATATAGCAGAGGACAATTAACAAAATAAACAAAAAAAATCTAATATACACCAGGAGGAAATGTAGAGAATTTGGAAAAATGTAGGTTGGCAAGATTATTGTGACGGACAGTGTACATTATTTTATTAATTTTTTTGTAAGGTATAAGCAACATTTTTGTAACGTCTTTCATATGAAAGTTGGTACAGATCATAAATAATGCTTGCAAACAGAACAAATTATCTCTATTTAATTTAAGAACAACTACAATGAAATTAAAATATTTTTCGTCTGTACAAAATAATGGTTGTATGTATTGTAAATTCTGTGTACATAATACATATGATATAACTAAAATTGGACTATTATAGGTAAGTCATTATACATATGATTGATGTTATAATGCTATAATTAAGTGTATTGATGTAATAATACTATAGTGTAAGTTAAGGTCAAACTAACACCTTTGATATTGGCCTTCACAAAAACAACCTGTTTGCACGCCAAACCGGCCTTAGCACAACTGCAGTTTCCAATGCAATTTTGGAATTGTTTGCATTTACAAAATATGTTTCCACGCGTTACATTCGAACGGACACTTTTTGCCATAAGTCTTGGTACTAATATATTGTCCTTGGAAACCCAACTAAAATCTTTAGGGTAGGGAAGCATTGGATTGACGCAACTTGCTGTCTTCCAAATGATTATTTGGTAGGCAGAACTCTAAGAATGTGCTGGTGAAATGAGTCTTCAGTTGGTGGCAAATTTCGAATATCCGATTTACAAGTGTGAAATAAATGGGCTCGCAAATTGTCCAAATTACTAATGAAAATGGTCTACCATATAAGACTTTAAAAGAAATATCGTGCAGAGTTTTCAAATTCGGCTATATCAAATGAATTGTCGAGTGGGAAATTTAATATTGACTGTAACTAAGGATTATTGGCATATTTGAAGCATGTTTTGAATACGTAAGTTTTTCCCTTTCTAAAAGGAAAACTGACCGTATCGCAACCACTTAAGACGTATGTACATAGAAACAAATTGCCCAAATTAATTTCTGATATATTCTGCGTAGTCGACAGTTTTTGTATTATACAGTGAATAGGTATATACACATCAAATCTATGTATCCACAGCTCATTCATGTTTATTCTAGTAGCATAGTATAGTGCTATCACAAAAATGTCTGTAACAGTAGCTTGTATTATTACCTTTTTGTAATTAAAATTTGATAGGTACTGAACTACTGCAAATATTCTACTATCTGCTTCGCTGTGACTTGAAAAGTGTAAGTCTGTTACAATTTTACTCTGTTTCATGGAGGAAATCGTTGTACTGGCACTATCTTCGGCCATCCCTGTCGTCATAACAGAAACGTTAGTAGGTAGACGACTATGATCTGTGTAGAATTTTTCGGAAATATACTTCAATAAACGAGCTTTGTTGCTATTATTTGCAAGAAAAAGTTTCCAATTCGGAATTTTAATATTATTCTGCACCTCAAATTCATGACTCATCACAGTATATTTGCTGCGTCGCATTCGCTCCATTTCTTTGATGCAATTTACATTAGACTCATATCCATCCCCTACTAAAACGATCAAATCACAGTCAACGGGTTTGCTACCTATAATTACATCTGCATACTTTCCGAATAGCTCCTTAAATGTTGTACAATTTTTGAATTGATGACGCTGGATAAAAGCCATCATATCAATTATATAAGCAGTTTCTTGTTCGGGCTCAGGAAGTAATACCTTCAATTCAGTCCAATTTTGGTAAAGGATGGCGGATTTATATAACTGATAAATCAAATAAAACTTGCCATACGTGGCAAAATTATTATGACGAGCACTGTACGTAATAATTAATACTTTTATTATAACAGCAGTGCCTCTAAATCATGTGTAAATAGCCTACAGAGACAAGACCGCGCGCGCGGTAGACCAAAAGAATGCGCTTCACTTTAAAAAATCATATCTGCGAAATTACTCAGCGAATTAAAAAAAATGTTTTAATAAAAAATGTTCGTTGGTCTATTGTACGTATTTCGTCTCAAATAACTACACATCTATCTACAATAATAACAAAAGTACCTCGATGCCGAAAATTACACTACACTTTCCGAACACTCATTGTTTAAACAATTTATAGTGTTGTATATAATGAAAGTAATGTCTCTCTATTACACTTGTATGAAACTACAACCATTAAGCTTTCGATTGATATAAGAATTATTAAAAATCTTTATAAATAAGCTCGTAAATGCAATGTAAACGAAAGGTAATGCAATATTTAAGTTCCAAATTTTTTTCCAAATTATTATTGTTTTTGCAATTTCGCAATCTTGGCCGACATCGTGCCCTCTGGAATCGGATTCGGCATAAAATTCTGGATAATATCCATATTTTTTTAATTTCATACCTGCGAGTTCATACCCCATGATCGAATTCGGACCTTTAGATTCTCGACTAATAAAAGCACCGTCTACGATAGTTGAATAGGGAATGGCCAGTCTGGCTGGCCCAGGTACTGCGCAAGATGAGAGCTCTCTGGGTGAGAGATGGGTAGAAAATATGAGTTAAAAAATATTATTGATTCATAATAAAATTACAAAAATTATAATTTCAATCAATTATAAACATAATATATTCACCACAGACCATTTGAGAGGGGTGACGTGGAACCAGACTACCTCAATGAGTATTTTCAAAATATGAAAAAAAAAATTTATAGCGTGCTAAGTACATTTTTTAAAAAATAATGCCAAAAAGCCAGACCATTTTGGTGGTGTTAAAAAATTGCCAGACGTGTTAAAAAATATTCCATGAGCTACAGTTACAAGGACTACGGGAAAAAACGAAAGTAAGAGACAGCGTTTATCTGCAGCTTCTTAGGACCCTGATGTGCTGCGTTTTCATTGGCTGTTAGCGTTCACGTAGTGTGAACAAATATACTAACCGTAATGACGCTCATCAGGCCTGAAAGTTTTGGAGTAAAAAATCCCGTTTTAAGTTTTTCCAGGTTATCCAGTTTAATACATCAAAAATAACCGTTTGTGTTAATATTTAATTGATTATACATTATACGTTAATACCAAGTTGTTTAATAAAAAAAAAATGTCTCAATGAGTTAATATTTGTCACTACTTGTTAATGTTAGTTACTTTCATTCTTTTTAATTTTTAAAAAATTTTGTTATGATAAACGTTCAAAATAAATGTAGAGTACTAAGTGAATTATCAAATAATATAGAGGTAGTTATTTAAAATTAAATCAATTATCAACGAAAATTTTCACTGTTGAAAAAAAATTTAACTTAAAAAATATTGAGACTTAACTTTATTCCTTCAATTAAATCAATATTAAATAATATCAGAAGTATAAAAATTGTGATTTTGCATAAGAAATTTCTTATTTTTTTAAATTTAATTACCGTTACTTATATACTCCAGGCGTTTTAGCTGTAAAATTGACCTTTTTGCTAGATTCGTGCCCTACGAATTTTTTTTATTGTATTTATTTGAACGTCTTGAATGACACTTGGTAGCTACGCCATGATACACCTGGAGGATTTCGTGAAAACCGCGTCGGAAAGTCGCGGAAACCGCGGATTCGCGATTAATTCAGTTTTTACGGTCCAAACAGGAACAACACCTATTGGAATTGGAAATTCTCTACCTTAAATGTCCTATACATTTTTTTCGTACGCCTAAACGTTTTGGAGATATGACGCGAACTAAGTGAAAATGCATTTAGTTCCTTTTTTTATATTTTTTAAATATTTTTGTTATATTGGACAGCACAGAATTGTGGAGAGGTTCAAACATGGTTGGGAAAAGATACTGATCCTGAGCAGTGGGGCTGGATTATGAAAAATTATATTTTGCACTCAGTAACAACGCAGTTACCACCAGGACCAGACATATTGGTAAATTCAATTTTTTGCAACTGTACGAAGGGTTGTGTAGGAAAATGTAGCCTTAGGAAAATAGGACTGAATTGTTCAACAGCTTGTGGACATTTTCACGGTCACTCCTGCTTGAATGCCGCCTATAATTGCTATGAATGAGGAAATGGACGACGTAGAATCTTACCAGAATGAAAGTAATGACAACGATTTGTCATTGGACAATAACGTTTCAAATACCGAAGAAGTCGGAAATATTGACTAATTTAAGATCCGGCATGGATTAGGGCTCCTGAGGAAACCTTGTAAAAAAAGCGTGCCGAGCATTCTACATGTAAGGTGGTGCGGAAATGAATGCATTTTTTGACTTATTCACTGTAAATAAATGTATAAGATATTCTAATATTTAATATTCATTCTGAGACATAGAAAGCAAGATAATTGCAAAATATTTGGAGCGAAAGAGGTTTGGCGGAACTAAATGCATTTTTCACTTACTCCGCATCGTATTTCATTTAGGCGTACGAGAAAAATGTATAGAACCTTTAAGGCAGGGAATTTGCAGATGTACAACCTTTATAAGAGGTGTTGTTCCCGTTTGGGTCATAAAAACTTAGTTAATCGCGAATCCGCGATTTCCGCGACCTTCCGACGCGGTTTTCATGAAATCCTCCAGGTGTATCATGGCGTAACTACCAAGTGTTATTCAAGACATCCAAATTAACACAATAAAAAAAATCGTAGGGCACGAATATTGCAGCAAAAGTCTAAAACGCCTGTATTAATGCATACTTTTAAAAGTATTTAATTAAATTTATCTAATATACCGCAATAATTTATAATATTACATATAATTGATGGACAACATGTTAAAGAATTTATGATTTTATCATTTATAAGTTATAAAAAAAATTATTAAGTCAATTTAAAGTAACGAAAACTCCTGTTCACGGTAACGCAGCAAATAATATTGTTCCAAAACTTTGAGGCTTGATGAGCGTCATTAAGGTTAGGACATCTGGTCAAACCACGTGAACGCTCAGAACCAATGAAAACGCAGCACATCAGGGCCCTAAAAGGCTGCAGATAAACGTTCTCTCCTACTTTCGTTCTTCCCCGTAGTCTTTCTCACTGTAGCTCATGGAATCTTTTTTAACGCGTCCGGCAGTTTTTAATACCACTTTTTAGTATTATTATTTAAAAAATGTACTTAACACGCTATAAAAATTTCAGCGTGCATCAAAAATATTTTTTTTCATATTTTGAAAGTGCTCATTATGGTAGTCTGGTTCCACGTCACCCCACTCAAATGGTCTGTGGTGAATATATTACGTTTACAATTGATTATACATTATAATTTTTGTAATTTTATTATGAATCAATAATATTTTTTAACACATATTTTCTACATGCTAAAGCCAGCCAGACTGGCCATTCCCTATACTACTATCGTAGACGATACCTTTATGCATTATGGCTAGTTGTATCAAGTCCGTAGTCAAAATTTCTCACCAGCTCTTCGACTAATAGGTCTAACACATTTGAAATGGCTATCCCTCACACGTGGATCATCCTCCTTACCTTTCGGCTTGGGTGACAAACATCTACTACCCATGCGAAAAGTTTCACATTCCAATGTTTCTGCAGAATAAACTCTTATGAAACAGTTCAGAGAAAAGCATTCTTAAAAGATTCAAAGAAATAGAGAGGCTTGAAAAATGCAGTCGTGTAAAAGGCCAACGAACAGGCCACAGTCCTTTGTGTGTTTCATGATGAGTTACGCATAATATTTTTTTGAGTACTTACATCTTTTTGGAATAGCTTCAAATTTACACAGTTATTAACAAATTACAATAAACAGGTATTTTAAAAAAAATAATATATTACCTGTATCTGCAAAAATTTAGATCCATCTAAAGTTAGTTTTCTTAGAAAGTCATCGGCTACGATTAATTTTGTCACTACGAGTAGTACATGTGTCACTGTCAATAGCAATCAATGATTATCCCGCTGTCATACGCTGGTGTACTCTATGGGCGCGTTGTACTAACAATTTGATCTCTGGATCAACGCTGATTAGAGGATCAGTGGTCCAGATTCGTTGTACTATCGCAAATCGACGTTTTAACGATGGTTGATTCGAAGATCACCTAAATTTACTATGTTGAAGGTTTAAAACCTGGATCAGTTAAATCTAATCTCACATTTTTCAAATTATATTGATTTGTGCTCAACGAACTTCTTTTTGCCGCGGTTTTGTTGTTTTTAAATTTATTTTTTAATGAGTCGATATCACGGAACACTTTCGCCTTTGGATTGAATTTGTTCCATATTTTCACCCAAGCCTGAGCTTTCATCTTATTGTTATCGTGGTCCGTCTTTTTGCATTTAATTTATTGAGCGTAATTTTTCATCAATGAGGTCAACAAAACTTCCTCTTCAGGGATAAAATTGCTTGCTCTTTTTGTTCTGGGGTTGGTGGCTTACATGGTTTTATTGTTCGTAGATTATATTATTTATTAAGTAAAAATAATAATTTTATTGTTAGATTATTTGACATGTAGAAGAAAGGTTATAATCCACAATTTATATCACAGATTGAGATTTATATTAGGCGCTTTTTATTGTGCCCAGAAATATTCTACTCATAGAAGTAGAACCGTTTTTTACCGTTTTATTGACCACCACTTTTTCAACTTTTGCTACTTTCCCTACGACCGAATTTGATCGTAGGAAGAGCAGATTCCTAGTCTCAAAGTAAAAAGTAACTAAATAGTGGTCTTACAACAAGAAACAAGCTTAGAATTGAGGATATAAAAATTAGTCAAGTAAATATTTTACATAAAATCGACAATAAATTTGAAATTCACGAACTATAAGTAAAGCGTACTTATATTATAAAACAGGCGTTTGCGGGTCGATTTCCTACTAAGGGGTAGTGACACCTAATGTTTTTTAGACAAAATCCGAATAGGTAATATGTAATAAATGATGTATTAGGTATATTTACAAATTCAGATTCTATAATGTATATGGCATATTATAACAGATAATAAATCATGAATATAAGGGGTGGGTGTAGGTGGGTGATCAAGTTTACATACTCTTTCGTTTTAGGTAGTCATTATTTATTAAGAGATTACTCAACTCATCACTGAGGTGTAAATCAACCACTTAGCAATAACTTGTCTATGTGATATGGTCATTAGTCTCTGACATGATCTCAAAAACACGTGAAACTTACACATCAGTCAGCCTGTTTCATTCGCTCATTGCTTATTAAAAATCACCGTTGCGTTCAGCCTTCGAAAATTATCAAAATTGATGCAACAGCAGCAGCTACAAGAAGTACCTTATTATTCTGATTCATGTTAGAACTGTTATAGTTCAGTTAAAAGTTTTCGTTTCACGAAAATCAAATTACAAATTCCACAAGCATTAGTAGTACCTTATACATTTTACACTAAATCGCAAAAGTACTTGTGGCAACATTGATGAACCGTTTTTTTGATACACCAAAATTACTACCCGTGAGAGTAGATTCGAACTAGCAATAAAACACGCCTATTGATTTACGTACTTTTGACAGAATCAGTGATGCCAATATACACAGTCATTTACTTACAACCAGATCAGTTGATTGTCCCATAACTTTACTTCGTACGGTCGTGAGCAAAAAAAAGATAGAACAAGTCTTATAACGGTATTTTGCTAAAATCTAGTTGTGTACATCTAACTTTAATTTTTGTGGCATTATCAGTTAGTTGTCATAATTTATTGCAAGTGTGCAAAAAACTAATATGCCTCATATAAGCGATTTAGTTAAATCTGGAGTTATTGTTAAAGCAGAAAATGGATGGTCAATGAGACAAATTGCACTGCGTTATAATATTGACAAAAATTCGGTGTGTAACATTTTAAGAAAGTGGAGAATAAACGGTACGATTAGAAATCCTGGATCAGGGCGACGAAGGAGGTAAACTCAACAACAAGATTTGCAATTGGTAAATGCTTTAATAGAAAATCCATTTTACTCAGTTATTCGGGCTGCTGAAGGAACGAATTTTCCTGAATAAAGTAGTACTGGTCGCCGGCGAGTAAGAGAATCGGAGCTAAGCTGTCATGCAGCAGCACAGAAATACTTACTTAAAGCTGAACATAAAGAAGCTCGAGTAGGATTTGCGCTTGAATTTTTAGCGCATGATGTAAATTTTTGGAACAATGTAATCTTTACAGACGAAATAACTTGTTTGTTCAACTTCAGACATAACACTATTAATTATTAGTTATTGAATAAAACCAGCCACAACTTTTACTTTCAAAATCCCCACAGACTTTAATTTTCGAATGAATTTAAAAATCACTTTTAAATTATTTTTTACTTTAATGCTGTAGCTAGCTATTGCTGTAGTAAATGATGGATGGTTAATGAGACAAATTGCACTGCGTTATAACATTAACAAAAATTTGGTGTGTAACATTTTAAGAAAGTGGAAAATAAACTGTACGATTAGTAGAAATCCTGGATCAAAGAACAGAGGATACCCTACTTAACAAGAAACTAATTATTAATATTTCGTTATTGCACCATTTCTATTTACAACTTCTATAAGTCTGTTTCGCATAGAATTAAATAATCTTATACAATAATCATTAGTAATCATATTTTCCCATGCATTATTTATTATTTCCAGTAATTATTAGGCATTCCGTGGTCTCTCACATTTCGTTTCTGAATATTTCTTACCAGTAGTCCCTATACTTCTTCCACAGGGTTAAGATCTGGACTATGACTGGGCCAGTTAAGAACATTGATGTTGTTATCTTGAAACCAGTTAGTTACGGTATGAGCAGTATGAACGGAACAATTGTCTTGTTCAAATATGTACTCATTATTAGGAAATAATTGTGACACAGAAGGGAGCATAATATTGTCTAAAATCCTAATATACATTTCACTATTAAATCGTTCCTTAATATGCCACAAAACACCAGGACCACGTGCCGATATCCAAACCCACATATTGACAGAAAATCAAGCACTTTTATCATTGTTAGATATATATTTCTCATCGAATCGAGTATTCGGAGGGCGGTAAAAACGAATACGACCGCTGTGTGTTGACTGGAAAGTTTTCTCGTCTGTAAAGATTACATTGTTCCAAAAATTTGCATCATGCGCTAAAATTCAAGCGCAAATACTACTCGAGCTTCTTTATGTTCAGCTTTAAGTAAGTATTTCTGTGCTGCTGCATGACAGCGTAGCTCCGATTCTCTTACTCGCCGGCGACCAGTACTACTCGATCCAGGAAAATTCGTTTCTTCAGCAGCCTGGATAACTGAGTAAAATTGATTTTCTACTAAAGCATTTACCAATTGCATATCTTGTTGTTGAGTTGATATCCTTCGTCGCCCTGATCCAGGATTTCTACTAATCGTACCGTTTATTCTCCACTTTCTTAAAATGTTACACACCGAATTTTTGTCAATATTATAACGCAGTGCAATTTGTCTCATTGACCATCCATCTTCTGCATTAGCAATAACTCCAGATTTAACTAAATCGCTTATATGGGGCATATTAGTTTTTTGCAATAAATTATGACAACTAACTGACAATGTCACAAAAATTAAAGTTGATGTACACAACTAGATTTTAGCAAAATACCATTATAAAACTAGTCCTATTTTTTTTTGCTCACGACCGTACAGTTTGTGCTATAGGAGTGGTTTCCTAAACATTTTTTTAGAGCAAAATGACCTCAATAAAATTTGTAGAGGTTCAAATTCTGAACAACTTTTTTTCATAATTTTCTTTTGTATCTCTAATACTTAACGAGTTACTGCGCATTATGTGACAAAAACTGCGCACGCTGCAGAGGTGGTCTGGTAAACATGTTTTTACGAGTTGTTCAAAATTTGATCTTCTACAACTTTTATTAAGGTCATTTTTTTGTAAAAAAATGTTTACAAGACCACCCCTGCAGTCCTTGAAGGACTATTTCTAGATCACCAGGTATACACACACAAAAATATCCTTATTAAACATTGTTTTCTTGAGGAGAATAACGTATCCAAAAATTTAAAAATATAGTAAGTATATAGTATTCCACGTAATAAATTCCATGTCCTTTATTTATTTAAATTTAGAAATAGAGACCAGTCATAGAAAAATATATTACGAAACTCACACAAGTGTGTTTTTTTCACTTATGGGACTGCCGCGCTTGCGTAAAACTAATGCGGTTAAAATTCCCATTCGTGAAGGCACATGCTACTTTTTTGTGTTGTTGATAAGTAATTATTTATGTTTATATTTGATAGAACAAATATGTTTGTTATTACACTAATATATTGCAACATTAATGCATATTTATTATACATTTTGGGAAAGTTTAATTAGATATTAAAAAAAAATTAAAATGTCTTTTTTCCTGAATAAAGATTTTCTTAATATAAAATAAATTAGCTTACCTTCCTTCTCTTCAATTAAACTGAAAATAGACAATTTTCAAACAACTATCTTGAATCGTTAAATATAAAGAATGAAATATTTATTGTCGGGTTTATAGTAACTAGCGAATTTAATCTGGTGAATATTTGATGATGTAGAATATTAATCTGAATCATATGAATACTATCTTATCAAAATTCAGAATTCGCAGTATATGTAATTTGTTCTGCAAAGTACACAAAATATATAAAAATGCATATAGAATTGAAGTGAATCAGAATTACTTTTGTATGTGGTATTCCCAATGTATTCCCAAGTATTTTATCTATACTGAATGACTTCTTCAGAATAACTTTTATTACCTCTAAAATAATTAGTTCAAGGGCATAGCAGGAGAGGGAGATGACCTATGGGAAAGTGGACTTGACTTTTTTCTTTTATTACAATATAGCAGTATAGTTCAGTTTATTTATTCCTTGCACTCAAAAAACTCAACAAAAACTTTACAACCTCATTAAAATACCGTCACTCTTTGTGCTGTCTCGCCCACAAATTAAGTCGCTTATCTTTATAGGTTTTTAATGTGCGTCGGGTTGTTTGATGAGAGGCTTGCCGCATGGCCCGCCGCGATAATGATTATTTCGTACAGTTTTTTTGCGTTTCTTGAGTGCAGGGAACAAATAAACTGAACTATACCAGTAACTATTCCGCAAGTTAGGCGCACTAATTTCTAGAAATGAACAGCTGTAATAGTATATTACATAACGAGTGTGGTAAGTAGGTTTTTACTATACATGTGTGAAATGCACGAGCAGAAAGCAGAGCTGTTCCTAAGCACTATGCTTAGTGCTCGTCTAAGTATTTTAAGCACTTTTGTGCTCGGGATCACTGTGTTTAGAATCACTTTTTAAAATAGGTGCTTAATATTTCGAGCACTTTATGAAAGGACTTAGTGCTTAGAAATCCCGCGAGCACCCAGAAAGTGCTTTAGTGCTCGCGAGCAGTGGAAAGGACTCGCAAGCACTTTAGAACTCGCGATCGCCCCAAAGACTCCCAAGCACTTTATGGCTCGCGAACATTTTAATAGCTATTTATATATAAGTGCTATATGAGGTCTTTTATAGCCCGCGTCTGCATCGTCTGATCATTTGGATTATGCCGGCGGGGTTCTCGCAAGTGATCCCTCGCAGGGTCAGCAAACCGGAAAGGCCAAAGGAGAGCGGTGAAAACTAAGGACAGCTCAACATCAGGACATACTCCAGACATGGAGTGGCTACGGGAACGGGCGCACCCGGGGGTAATCCGAGCTACGAGTGAGCTGTGCCACTCACCCGCTTAGCACCGTAAACACGGCCCACACTTCAACGACCTCCGTGGAAATGAAAAAAAACGGCACTGCAAGGGGAAAGTCCTGTGGTCACTGTGAACGGGGGACCTGCCTTAACCGGCCGGTCCACGTGGAGACAATCTCTATAAAAGAACCGACAGCAAAGTCGTAAAACCTGTGGGACACGGGACGCACCTCACAGTATTAATGCCTTCCTTCCAGTATGGGCCCACTGCTGGGGGGTGACGGAGATTTGGATCCAGCTCGTGGGATTTAAAATGATGGAAAACAACGAAAGCCAAAATCAAAAGGACGGAAAAATTGAGTCGATGGAAAAGGCAAAGATAACGGACATGGACTATGGAACAAAAATGTTGACAGAACAGGAGATATTTGCAAGAAGTTCCATACTGAGGAGCCCGCCGAGGAGCAGGCGCTCTTCGATGGGAAATATCTGGGGCAAAGACCAAGAGAGGAAGAGGAGACGAGTTGAGTCACCTAAAGTTAAGGGAAAGGAGGAACTGTATGGGATAAGGCTAAGCGGAGATGAGGGGGCTAATTACCAAGCTGGAGGAAAACGCCAAAAACCTGAGGGAGCTGGTGAAAATTAACATCCACACCAAGGTGGAGATCACGGAGGTGAGAGAACTAAGCTGGATACCTGAGTATATCGGCCGGAAGAGCAAAAAGTTGGCAAGATGACGCAAGAGCTAAGACAAGAGATGAGAGTCTTCAAGGAAACGAGAGAATTCCCTACACAGACGGAAGGTTCTTGGCAACATACAGGTAAAGAGAAGGAGTAGGAAGTAAAGATATCGCGGATTAAGGAAAAAATCGATGGGTGCTTGGGGGAGTACAATGGCCTGATCGATACCATTGAAGAGGACTGGCCGGAGAGGGCATCCCGAAAGACGAAATGCGAGGAGCGTAGTCCCAAATGGGGGGAGACGGACGAGGACCTAGCATCGGTAATCGATATCGGAGAACAGCAGGGAGAGAGATGTCTAATAAGACAGGCAAGAATAGCCTACCCAATGACAAAGGCCCTCCTGGAAAAAGGACTAAGAGAAGGCCAAGTGGAATATGGGGCATGTAGTATCCACCTAACCTTAAATCATGAGGAAGAGCACAGGGACACCGCAAGACATACGTTTCTTCTAGCGGGAAAATTGGGAGTAGAAGAAACATGGGAAAACGAGGATATATCTGCAATGCTGAAGAAATGGGCAGCCATATTAAAAGAACTAGGAAAAAGGAAGTGCCCCCTTGCCGTAGAAGATGGGGTGGACAGGGCAACGCTAAGGAAGCTATACGAATACGCGTTTAGAGAAGTGGATGCAGAAATTAAAATACTCATGCCTACGGGATGAAATGCTAAAAGTAAGAGGGAGTCGCCTGTAGATACCATAGAACAGGAAACACGCGACAAAGGATGAGGACAGAAGCCCCCGAACCCCTAATCGTTTTAATAGATGGGGGATGTAAGGAAAAACGGGAAGTTTTACTAACACCAATATACAATGAATAACCCGTGGCCTGATGGAAAGCGAAAGCAGTTCCAGGTTACGTGGAAACACTGATCTAGGAGGAGTCTTAGTCGGTAGGAGTCCAACATTACCCGGTGCGGTAGACCCTAGCGCCGGGTGTCCATGGAGGATTTCCCCTCCACCATAAAAAAAGCACGCGTCTGCAATTTACAGAACGAACCGAAAATGAGTTCTGTAAACAGACGAGTACTATGAAATACCTTATATAGCACGTATAATATACAGGACTTTATCTACTCTCGACTTTTTTATACATAAAAAGGCTACTAATTAATCAATATTATTTATTGTCAACACACAACATCTACAAGTAATAAATAATCAACATTAACTAATTAACACTACTTATTGTAAATACTAATCATACAATTTTGGCAATCTATGAGATTAACTCCAGATTGGGAATACGTTGCCTTTGTATTAACAGTGGTACACGCATCCAATTTGTTTTGTGATGCTGATGAAGTACTCTCACCTAATATTTTAATTGCAATTTTCTTTTTATTTTCTTCTAGGTTTCAATGTGCCTCTCTGCAATTACATTACTTTTCCACCCACCATGCCTTTTTGCCGTTAAAAGGTCGGCTCCAGCATTCGCTAGTATTGACGTTGAGGAACGTTGGAAACGGTGTCCAATATACTGGCTAGGATTGGATAGTTTAAAAAAATTGGCAATTTTATAAGATACTACCCCAATTGTATTTATACCAATCGGTATATTAACACATTTCTTATTTCTATATGTAACGAAAAAACGATTATGTGTACAATTTGGAGGTCTTATTTCAGCATATTTTTTAACAGTATCCATCATATCAACACCTTCTATGTCTCCTGGGGTTATAATAAATTCACTATCAATTTTTTTTGTATCTCTAAGTCGGACTTTGAAGTAACTTTCTTAATTTAACATCTTCTTTTAATAAGTTTATCAATTTTGCTCTCCTACAGACACCCGCTACTTCAAAAATCAGTAAGACCTTAAAAAATAAATATTTTGTTGAAAAACTAAAAGAACATTGAAAAAAATTATCTTTAAATCCAAATATATTTCATTGCCGGCTGTTTGTAGAAATATTATTATATGTTATTTTGTTAAAATTTTAGATTTTTCGGCTTATAGCCATCCGATGTTCTTTTAAGCATAGGCAAATAAATTAGCACATTTTTCTATGTCTACGTTTTCTCTTATTGACAGTTCTGTTTTTAACGTGGAATAATAGCTCCGTAATGAAGTAGGATTATAATCCTTACTTAGTTCGTTGAAATATGCTAGTTGAACTTTTTCACCAGCTATGTCCTTAATTTTCTTTTCATGGCACCATTTCTCATATCTCTCAAATACTAATTAGGCCAGTCATTTAAAACATCGTAGGTCGCAAAAAATTGCACTGATCTGATTTTTTGGGATATTGCTAGGATAGATACCAGTACTGTAAAACCAAATTTGCAGCTTCGAAAGCGTGCTAACTGCGTGGTGCTCGAAAACCTTGAAATTTTCGTATTTTTTTTCAGTTTTTGGCTTAGAACTTCGAAAAGGTGCATCCTACGGAAAAAGTCGCAGTGGACACTTTTAAAGTAGACAAAATTTGATATAATTTGAGTGCAACTGCAGCTCCATACACCGCTTCAAAAAGTTTCCAGTTTCTCCAAAATGTTCGAAATTGTAGTTTTAGCCGTCTTCCAAGCAGAATATCGGTTAAAACACTCGTCTTACGAGAAAAGTCATAGGAAATGAAGTTGTAGAGCAGTTATTTTGCTTTAATTTAAGCACAAGCGGCACTCTGTAGGGCCAATAGTTCCCTTGTTATCTGGAAATCAGATTATTCAAGAAATGGAGCTCCCAGTGTAAATTGTTATTAATATTGCACAGTTACCTATAGAATGTTATAAAAATTACATTATATTTATAAATTTGATTTATTTATTGTATCATACCTACATATTTATATGAGTCGTAGTTGTGAAATAACCTAGGCCTCATCTTTTGGGTAGGTACCTGGCATCTACGGCTGAAAGCTAGTTGAAGAAAAAAATTATAAACGTAAATTGGTATACGGTACTTGTGCATTATACTTTTTTAACATAACGGGTTTATACTCAATACCATTTACGTTAATTTAAAAAATGTCCTGTGTACAAAGTTAGAGTGCCTCAATCTTTCGAGTGCGATATGGATAATCCACTCGAGTTGTACAGTATACTTTTTCTACGACCGGATTAAGAAAAAACTACAAATGATAGTTTTAATCAAATTTTAATATACAAACTTAGCTTCTGCTAAATCTTATGCTCTAGGTGCAAACATTTTATAAAAGCTTCAGTAGCCTAGCGGTTATATGCACGCTTCGAAATGCAAGAAATCGTAGGTTCAATCCCCAAGACAATGATAAAACTAAAAGTGCTAGAACACAAATATATGCGCCTCATATCAAATTCTGGAAGATGCACCTCCCTCAGAGACCTCTACGAACGCTGCAACGACATAACCCTGATAGCCCACTACGTCCAGCATATCTCCCAAAACTTCTATTCCTTCAAGCGATAGTCCGCTAACAAGTCACATTACACAAATTAGACAGCATAATGCCCCATTTCGGATTAAACACCCCTTACCTTACCAGACGTTGCCAATCTTCCGGCAGCCACTCTAACCAAACGTTCACCAACTATACCTTCCCTGATACTATCCACCTTTCACTGATATTTCATACCTTTCATCGACTTTAATTCTTTCCTGTCCCCCTCTTCTTCTGTTTTTGTGTATTTTTGTGTCGCGTTTGTTTGTTCTTCGTCTCTGTTTGTACATTTTTGTCTGTAAATTCATCCTTTCTTCATTAAACTCGTAACAGAATCCAAATTTTATATCAGAACAATCAAATTTTTTTAGAATCACAGTTTAGGCCTGCCTTGTGCAACCCGTAGTTGGAGCAATTCGCGGATGGCACCCCGTGCAAGTTACGGAGTCAGCGTCAGTGCCCAAATTAAATTCAGTGAAGTGCACGAACGGCGAAAGCCAAGTGATCGTTTTAACCAGTTTTAAGTTAAGCTTTTTTTGAGCATTTTTTGTCATAGCACTTAATTTTATTTACTTTTGTAAAAGGAGTTTGAGTTTTATTGTTTTCAATTTTTATCTAGCCAAACCAGTCCCACCTCGGCCCGATTTTGCGATACACCACCGCGTTAACGCGATGGTCGCAGGGTCGGTCCCGGAACGGGCTCTGGGGAGGCACATTTACTGTATATTAATATTAATAAAGTTGTTTTGAATTGAATGGGTTTAATCCCCACATATAGCTACTTTTTTTGCCATAATATATCTCTAAAATTTTGTCTGTATATAATAATTTCAATAAAATTTTAGTTGGTATACCGTTTATCGATTCTTCACTGGAATCACTCATTTTAAATTTTTTTCTAGCTCAAACTGCGCGAATACACACTGACAATTACTTTGACAGCTTACGTACTAACTTCAATTTTTTAAAACGAATAGTTGCCTATGTACTTAATACACGAACTGTGATTGATCGATTTCATATCCATCCTAGAACGTATATGAAATATATCTGTTCAGTTAACTGGAATGGCCCACTTATCCATTCTACAGACTGTACGGAAAACAGCAAATTTACATAAGGGAGTAGAAAAAATATATATCGCATTAGTGCTATAAACAACGTCATTATGACATTGAAATGAGTGTCATATTACTGCCAATATATAAGGAGAGTAGATAAAAATATTTTTATTACTCATGCGAGATAAGTCCTATCTTTTCGCTTGTTTTTTAGGTCGCTAAATAGCTGTTTGTCTACTATACTATTACCACATGACTTATAAGTATTTCAAATATGTATTTGCGTGCTATAACCACACTTATCATCCGCGAATTGATAATAAAACACGCAAAATTTAAATAAACTACGCAAATCTATGCTAGGGTCATCTCTCGATTTTGCATTTAATGAATACTTAAAAAAAAACATTCGAAAATATTATTTTTAAAATGAGACATTTAAATGACAGTTGATAGTTATTTATTTCAATTTAAAGTGAATAAAAATCTGAAACCTCAAAACTTACAAATATATCTAATAATATAATAATAATAATAATATACCTAAAGTTCGGATCCTCTCCTCTGCATTGTCCGAGACCATGAAAATGCAGAGGTAGGAGCTTTTCTCTTTAAGGCAGCACGGAGAGCAGACGATGAACTTGGTCTCATCTTCGACGTCGAGCGGGTAAACACCGACTCTGTCACCGAGTTGGAACCCGTTCGACTAAAAGCCCACATTAGAGCTGCAGAACACAATATCCTTCTGCAGCTCCATAAGGATAAGCCATTGCACGGAGTCTTCTATAAAAATATAGAAGACCTCGGTTTATGCGAAAGGCTGACCTTCGCCTTTTTAAGGTCAGCCGGGCTGAAGTCTGAGACCGAAGGGTTCATGATGGCTTGCCAAGATGGTGTATTTAACACCCTCGTCTATCGACGTCGTGTCATGGGTATGGAGGTCCCTGATGTCAGTTGCAGGGCCTTCCGCAGGGCGCCGGAGACTGTAATGCACCTACTGTATACGCAGGGTCGATCTATATTCACAGACACGGCGCAGCATTACGGGTACTTTATTATCAACTAAGGCACTCGTATGGGATAGACGAAACACCAGTGCTGCCTTACGCTCCGGGGGATATTGAGTCCGTTGTGGGAAATGAGACATAATACAAGCCTGACATAGTACTCCTCGACCACCAACTCAAGACAATGTATGTCGTGGAATTCTCAGCCCCCGCTGAGAGCAATGTTGTCTTGAAAAAGGAGGAAAAACGGACAAAATATCGAGATTTGCTCTTCGAACTCCGCAGGCTTTATCGAGGCCATTGTGTCAAAATAGTGGTACTGATTATAGGAGTCCTCGGTGGAATGAGACAGACGCTGCTTTCGGAACTAAAGATCATACCGGCATGCCGAGATTCGGCAGAGATCTTAGCCGGCAGAATTCAGAAAGCTGTCATCCTTAGTTCATGACGTCTACTCAGAGCACACGATTCGCAGACCCGGTATCACTCACCCCACGGGCGTGGGGAGTGGCTATTGGTATTTATTACCAGCTTCCCTCTGTGAGGGTCGGAGCCACAAAGTAGGGTGACTGGTTTTTTGTAAAATAATAAAAAAACATACATACTTTAAGTATGTCAAAAATTTGACATTTTATCTGCATATTCGTGTTTGGTATCAATTCTAATGTTCTGGTGGTCAAAAAGTTCAGTGGTAATAGTCAAATTTTGTTGAGGTGAATCTGTAAAGAGATAGTTGCTCCCCCTCCTAAGTCTTCCATTCCTTGAGTCAAGAAAAAAAAGTTTGTGTAATCATTTTAACAAAAAATTGTTTTACATATAAAAGAGAACATATTTATTACTAATAATTTTCAGAACAATGTCCTTCACATGTGCACAATTGCGTACGCCGGAGAACGTTTCTAACGCATTTGCATACAGAACACCTTTGTTTGCAGCTACAGGCAATTAGTTCTTCACAACTTTTTGCGAAATTCGGAATAGTAGACCACAATGGCTGAAACCCGTCATTAGTTTTTTCCCATCCCCAGGTATTGGGCGAAGGAGGTTGATGCTCCTTTTCCAGACAGTGGTCCCATATAAGGGCTTGAAGAGTGGCTCGCTTGATTTGCTGAAGTAAAGAATTTTCCGTAGGAGTTGTATTCTCAATTGGTCTACTTTTTTTTAATGAAAAGGAATCGTCTACACTCATTAACTGTTATTGGAGATGTTGCATTATACAATAGAATCACACATTTTTGCACGGTAGGCATGATATCTTCATCTGGGTGGCTCAAAAGCGGAATTAATATTAGGATCTGCCATCCACACCTTCCAAGCTCCTTTCTTGCCTATTCCACAAAATGAAGATACGGTATCGCAACCTGTTGTACAATGAAATATCGGCAAAAAGTTACAGATCTCCTGTAATAAATGATAACATAGGTCATACGATTTCTCGCAGTTCCAAAATCAATCCAAAGTTGTTGAATATTTTCAAAATTTGAAAATGCAGATACTGCAATGACTACAACATCTGAATGTACCTTTCGAATGCTAACTCAGTTGTGGCCATTATCAGCTGCATGCTTATCATGAAGAAGAAGACGTCCGTCAGCTTCTTCATGCCATGAGGATGAAATAGCTGATAGATCTAACTTTGCTGAAGACGATATTGCTCTTTCCTCAAGCGTACAGACTATTGTTTTTCCTTCAAAATGTTCGTATATTAGCTGTTTTTCCCAGAAAGTAAACAACTGTTTTTTGTTTTCATCTACTCGTAAAAATCGTTATATTTTTGTGGAAGGTTTAAATCGTACGTCACTCCTACTCCTCTTAATTGGCGTGTGTCACCTGTGGCAGAAATTTCTGGTGTCTTTTCCAATACTAGTCTCCAAACAATGTAGATTGTCTGACTTGTTAATGGGCTTCCTCAATCTTCCGCTTTCACATATTAGAAAGTGGAAAAGGTTGATTCTCATGAGCAAAAAAGTTTTCAATATATGTTTCTCGATTTTGAGAAGCTACGTATCACTTACACAAAAGATCAGCTATTTTTGTTTTTGATTTGGAAGTAACTTTCAATGGCAAATTAAAAATGTGAATATTATTTTAACCTCACCACAATAAAATTGTGAGAGGTTACTAAAATTGGTTCAAAAACGAAAATTAAGATAATATCAAATCTTTACGTTTTAAGGTCCTAGGACCCAAAAAAGTGGTTTTTGAAAAATGCCTGTGTGGGTGTGTATGTATGTATATGTGTTAGCATGATAGCACCGAAACTACTGAACGGATTTGAATAAAACTTTGCATGTGCGTTTCTTTAGTGCTCCAAAAGATCTGAAAAGGTTTTGGTTAAGATTCGGATCGTTTAGTGCCGTTTTGGCGCAACAAGTTGTTTATTTTGTAATTATTTACAATGTTCAATCGAATCATTGAAAAGAAATTAAAATTCCAATTTCAACGATATATCACACTTCCACCCTTTCGATTTGGTTTCCGTGAAAAAAATTAAAAACAAAGCAAATGTGAAGCATAGATCGCATTTACGTCGTAAAACTGGTTACGTCACGTGTATTCCTATTCAACAACAACTATACACTTTTACTGTCGCATTTAATTTCAAATATTTTGAATTGGAGAACGGATTTGGATAGAAGTTTAATGAGGGTCTCATCAATGTTCTAGAAGATCTGAAAAGGTTTGGGTTGATATCGGATCGTTTAGTGCCATTTTTGTAAATATGTGCAGAGACAAATCGAAGAATTACACTACACATATTCCTCTAAAATCTAGTAAAATTACTGAAATGCAAGCTAACTAATGTTTATTTAACAATGAGTCACGAGCGATCGGTTTGCAATAAGCAAATTTTGTCGATTGTCGTTTGTTCCCCGCGCTATGTTTTAGTAGTTTGTCATCCGATACGTTGATGTCATGTCACATATAAGATTTCGGCATATTTTCAACTTTTAGTGTTATTCAACGAGCGATAATATAGCAAATTGAATACGATTATAACAATTAATATTAAATTGCAAGTATACAGAAACATTATTTACAAAATAATGTCAACAGTTAAACGTCAAAACTAGTCAAATATGTCAATCACCTTCCTTTCCTCAATAATAATAATGGACCTTTCCATTTCACCGTATCGGAAAGGTGATTGGCTGTATCTAGTGAATTATAATCTGTAACTCTCGTTTATAATCCACGCTATTTGTTTATGGATACTATTACTTATTCAAAACCAGTTGATTATTGAATATATTACAATCTTATATGAGTAGATAAAGAGATTTTTCATTAGAGTTAAATTGCATTCACTCATTCAACTAATTAAAATAGTAGTAATTTTGTTTTTTTATAAAAAATGTGCTTTTGTCAAACTTTAATTTTTAATATAGGTACATGCTTTAAACTGCTGTAAGATGTTGTTTGTTTTGAGACAGTCTAGTTTTATTTATCTGCTTGTGAGTCTGATATTTCAGAGTTTAAACCACCAATCATATTCAAATTACTTTAATCTTGATTTGTTGAACTTAATAGCTTAAATTCGCAGCTAATATTTATATTGGTTGCGTGGCGTCCAACGCTATCTTATAGCGTTATTTTTGTGTTAACTGCTAGAACCAATCAAATTAAAAGATTTCAATTTTTTTGTCAAATGAAAGTGTCCTGTTAGCAAATAGTAAGTCATAAACCAATTTGTTTTAGTTTTTTAACTTTCAAAATCTATACTTACTCACATCCACCGTCTAAACCTGAACAGTATGATAGCGCCGAAACTACTGAAAGAATTTGGATAAAAAATTTTAGTGCTCCAGAAGATCTGAAAAGGTTTTGGTTGAGATCGGATTACGTTTAGTGTCTTTTTGGCTTCAAAGATCCACCGGGTGGGGAGATTCCAGCCGCTTTCAGTACCTGCAGATTTTTTTCTAATTACATTATGTATCGACTACTTCGATAATTATATTTAAATATATAAAACATATTTAATATTCAATTTTATTGAAAAAATTGGCCCTTAAGTAAGTTAATCTACGCCTATGCATAGTTTTTGACCCTCAGTTTGATGACGCCATTACTGGTGGTGGGGTGTTCGAAATTTTTGAGGTCTGGGGCGTTTTTTGATCTTTGATATATGTAGAAACTATATCGAAAAGGGGATGTTCGCCGCCAGTACTGGAATATTTTTATGCTATCCGATTCCACTGTTATACGCATTTCTTTTCCTCCAGCTCTTTTCAAGCGTTGAGCACTGGTTCGAAAAAATGCGCAAAAGGCCTTAGTTAAGTTTCGCTCGGAGGTAGTTTTTCGCGAAGAAAGGGTGGTTGCGTCCACGGATAGAGTGGGCACTTTTCGAGTCCTTATTTCTAATCAAAATATAATTTGTACATAATTTTTTTTCTGCTAATTAACATGGATTATACAACAAATTCATAAAAATAAAGTAAGACGAAATTCGGCCAGCAGCTTTTTCTGAAGAACCCCGGTGTTTCATTATCTAAGCATCTACGATTTATAGTTCATGAAGTATTACTAGATTGATAAGTATCTTGATTATTTCATTCTTCTCTGATAAAATATAAACCATTTATACTACTCCTAACTAGAAATATACTAATATATAATTAAATTAATGAATTAGGTATTATATGCTCTACTTCGTTAACAAGTATACATAACATTTATTATCTTAAACATGGATATGTTGACCTATATGTAGATTATAGAACATTACCAGTTATCAATAGGTGTCATTTATATTTAAACAGATCAATAATTTTAGATAACGATAAGGTTATTATTTACTTCCCGTATGTTTTCTATTTTTGCGATTTGTTTATTTATAACATTGAATTTTATTTAAAGAATCGTCTATAAAATTATTTTAAAATATAGTCAATATCCTCCAATAAAAAGTATGCTCAACGATTTTCATTTTATGACCGCATATTGAACATTTGCATACAAAAGAGTTTTTGAATTATTAAATGATGTTTTAGCTTTTTCAGAAAGTAAACTTGTTATACTTCTTTACACTGTTTTAACCAAACATTTGAAATAAAATATGAACTATTTATAGCTTTGTGTTTCTTTTTATTTTGAAGATAAAGTTGTTTTAATCGAACTTATACATTGTTTTTCACTATAAATTTATTTTAACATTAGTAGTTTTTCATTTTTATCTAAACCTCATTTCTGTAAATAGAATCGTTGGCTTTATATCACCAATAAAATTACTCTATAATAAGGTTTCTTATTCATCTGCAGTTGGTGTTAATATTGTAGTTGTGGTCTGAAAGTCAGTATTGTTAGTTAAATTTTCATTACTGTTATCTACTGAACGTGTAAATTCCTCTTCGTGCCCAACTCTAACTTCAGATATAATAGGTTTTGTTGTTTCTGATTTGAGAACAAATGCAGGAGAAGTAGTGTCTATACTGACTATTGCACTTGTTCGTTCAGTTTCATTATGTTGTGCAATTGTGACGTCCTCTCTACTGGATTCTATATAATTTATTGTGGTATCAGTATTACCTGCTGTTTGTTTAGCTTCGCTTATTATTTCTACATTAATTACTGTGGTTTCATTTGAAGCTGATCTAGTGGGGTAAACAACAGTTGTTGCTGTGTCCATGTTGTGAGGAGTTGACTCCGGTGGTACATTTTGTGTTTCAGTTATATTCGTCAAATCTGTCCTGTGGAAATCTGTACGATTTAGTGATTGACTAACCTCATTAGTCTCAAAACCATCTTCGTCATCGCTATCTCCACTAGATACTAAATCGTCGTCAACTTCATTTTTTGATATTATTTTTGTTGTCGCCTCCACCATGTTTTCCTCGTTGTCCCCACTACTCTCAACATTGCCATCTTCATTATCGAAATCACCGCTCTCTATAAAATTATCATCAAAGTCATCGTCATTTTCCGTTGTTATTGTTGATGGTATATATGACTGAGTTACCTCCTGCGTTGTTTGTGTGCCTACGTTTGTTAATATTGTTCCTGTAATATTCATTTCTTCGTCTGCATTTATTGTTGTTGCAGTTGTTTCTGCCTGTGCCGTTTCTTGTGCAGAAGAAACCGTTGATGAAATTCCCATTTCCCTTTGTCTAGTTGTTATTTTATCAGTTGCTTGAGTACTTATGTGTGTTGTTAACGTTGTTTCTATAATATTCATCTCTTCTTCTTGATTTATTCCTGTTGTAGTTGTTTCTGCATCAGTCATTTCTTGTGCATAAGAAACTGTTGACGAAATTTCCATTTCTGTTGGGTAATTTCCACTGCTTTCATCATCGTCGTCGAAATCATCATCTTCATCGACATCATCATCAATATCATTACCAGAATTATCCTCTGCCATGCTTGTGGTCTCCTGAATGATTGATGGTTGCTCTGAGGTAAATATGGTACTCTGTGTGTGTATGAATGGCGAACTAGTATGGACTTGGTTATCAAAATGGAAGATTATATCATATTTTGCAGGTTGGCACACCTTGAGTCCATAACATTCAATATAGCAGCACTTAAAATGATCCGGACAGTTATCATCTTGCAAGCATTCAAATTGCCTGATAAAGCCAGCTGGTAAGTCGATATCACAGCTTAGCAAAATATTGCATACTCCTGGTTTTGCCACTGCACTCTCAACTAGCCGCTGAGGTTCGGGTGTTATCTCTTTATAAGGCTGACAAATATTATGTACAAAACACCTGTGGCTGCAACATTTAAAATTTACTGGACAACTGTCTGAGTTGCACTTAAACATTTCCGTGACTTCTATATCGTAAGGATAGTCACAATCGTATATGTCCCAATCGCAGACATCTACTATTGGCCCAATGTACTGTTGCAAGCAAGTTGGTAGAAAGAGCAGTGGTATGAATTGTAGGTACATGATTTCCTAAAAATAAAATCAAAATTACGAACAAACCGACAAATTCCAAATATGTTAAACTTCTTTTATATAGAATTATTTACCAAAAATGTATAAATGTTTATGATTATTAGTGCATTCTGTCGGACAGGAACATGAATTTTTTTCTAGCCTAACTAGACTATGTCTCCCCCCCGTTTTCGAGGATGCTGAATCGATGGCGGTGGTAAATTTCTCTCCGAGGTCACCCCTCCACTCAAACAGCCAAGAACCACCCCCGAAAGGAGTAAACCGCGTATCCGCCGTCTCCTACCAGCCACACCTGTATTACCCTCCGTTTTCGAGGGTCTCCGCCAACCCTCCAAATGGCCAAAAGCCACCTCCGAAAGGGGTAAATCACGGATAGGCTATCTTCTCTCGGATAAAACCCGTGCTGCCCCCCATTTTCGAGAATGCTGAGCATGAAAAAAATATCGCAACTTCTCCAAGCTCATCAAACGAACAAAAATATCATTACACTCTTACTTCTTACTAAACGAGATCATTATACTCGGACTTTTTTGATTTTTAACGGAAGAATTTAATTCAAAAGTATGCGGGCTCACGGCGGCGAAGAGTACGCACAAGGGCACGTTGAGTAAACGCACCGGACAATTATCAACCAAATTTTACCGGTTCTGAAATATCGCTTGGTAAAAAATCTCACGGTTCAGTAGATTGGTGTGTTTTGTCGGATTTATCCAGGTAAAAATTTGAATAGTTTTTGACTGTCTGGGGGAGAGGTTGGCGGGGGTCGAGGAGGGGTCTCGATATCACCATCGTGCTCAGAATCCTCGAAAACGAGGGGTAACACAAGTTTGGCTGGTAAGAGACGGCGGATACGCGGTTTACCCCTTTCGGGGGTAGTTTTTGGACATCTGGGGGTTGACGGGCGTTGAGGAGGGGTCTCGACATCACCATCGTGCTCGGCATCCTCGAAAACGGTGGGACACGGGTTTAGCCGAGAGAAGACGGTTTATCCGCGGTTTACCCTTTTGGGGGTGGTTTATGCCCGTTTGGAGGGTTGGTGGGGATCGACGAGGAATCTCGACATCACCATCGTGCACAGCATTTTCGAGAACGGGGACAACACAGGCTTGGCTGGTAGGAGACGGCGGATACGCGGTTTGCCACTTTCGGGGGTGGTTGGTTTTTGGCCGTTTGGGGGGTGGGGTGACCTCAGAGATAAATTTTACCACCGCCATTGTGTTCAGCATCCTCGAAAACGGGGGGAGGCATAGTCTCGTTAGCCTATAAAAAATTCATATTTTTCAAGGTTCTAGCCGACTCACAGAATGCACTATATCATGAGATTGGAACTTAAAATAACTGTTTTAAATATTTAAGGATAGAATAATTAAAATGTTACAACATATAAAATTAATTAACAGCCATGTATCAAATATTTGAAACTTAAAATAATCTGGTATTTAGATAGGTGACACCGCATCCTCGCCCCGCATCTTCTATCGGCTTGTATATCAATATATGTGCAGAAGCTATGGAATCTTAGGCGAGGATTGTGTAGTGGATGTACCATGCTTCGGAGGGAATGTAAATCTGTCGGTCCTTTGTCTATTAAATGTTAGGCAAGTAAAAGATCTCTACTCTTCGACAGAGAAGAGGTTCGGAAAAATTCCTGGTTGGGAGTAGCTCGTCTACAGGCATCGGTGTTAAGTCTCAGTAGCGAAAATAGACCGACGTTAATTAAGTGTTAAAGAAAAGAAAAATAAATAATCTGTTAAGATTAATGACTGCATGATTGCAAGATATTTCTAGAATGCATTATTGGATTTTGACCTATTGCTTATATATAGAAGATATATCTTGGAAAGACTAAGTGACGATCGAAAATAACTCCTAAAATTATGAAAAAATACTGTCTATTCAAATTAATATCAAGTATAAAATAATTATATTTCCCAATATTTAGCACCAACTTATTCTTCATATACCAATTACATCATTATGTAAAAAAAGCAGTCGGAGATACCAGTGATTTTATTAAATATCTTTATATCGTCAGCGAGCATACATGGCAATGAAGGTCAAGCACAATGTCATTTATAAAGACGTTGAACAGCATCGGACCAAGAACAAATCCTTGAGGTACATTTGACAGTGAATTGAAGCTTTCCAACTTGTAACCTTGGTATGGAACCTATCGATTTTTATTAGTAAGATATGATTTGAAAGATATGGAACACGGCATCGAAAAGCCAAAGGAGGTAAGTTTTCTAAGTAGAATACTATGGTCAATTTTGCCGAAAGATTTTGTGAAATGTATAAATGACGGTCTGTCTATCCATCTGGCATCTCCACTATCTATTACATGCCGCAAATACCCATTAAGTTGGTAGATGTCGAGCAATCTGGAATGAAACAATGTTGACGAGCGGGGGGTGCGAAGGTTCCATTTTTGGGTTTTTTGATTATATGTTGGAAACGGTTGACTCTAGAAAAAATATGTTCTAGATAAAAATGAAAGCCAATTTAATTTTCGATAAAATTGCTTCCATACATATTTGTGGAATTTCCAATGGTTTTCGAGATATACATGATTGGAAATCGATAATTTTCTTTTTGTCAAACATTTGCTACTTCTAGTGCCTCCCACGATCGTTTCTTAGAAAAATAGTCGTTAAGCATTAAATTTCCTTTACATTGATATACACTTGCTACTTTATCTTCAACCAATCAAAAGTTATAGAATTTTTAACGTGTACCATGATGATTAATAACACTTTAATAATAGAAAAATAAGGTAGTTGCAATTGACATAACACTTTTTTTACAATTATAGCTTTTATTATATTATTACGAATCATATAATGGACTGATAGTAATTAAAAAATGAAAAATAAGCATTCAAGGTGACATCTTGGTTTTCTGAGGCGGAAAGATCGAGGCTCATTCATCTTCATCAGCAGTGGAGATGTTGTCCAAAGAGATTGGTAGTGTATCGGTGTCGTCGTCGTCGCCTTCTTCCTGAATTAATATTCCGATTCCATTGTTGCAACTACCCTTGCAATACGGGCATGAGACAGAGCAGTTTAACTATGCTTTTCTACCACACCCTGCCACTGTCACATCCTTTTGTGTATGGGCAAAAAATCATCTTCAAGACTTCGTCAGGAGCAGCATCTAACTCTGACAGTTTCGGAACTAGTTGGTCATTTCTCCTCTTCCAACGCCAATTCGGCGCCCCACTATTAGGTTCCTCCCCTAACCACAGGTGTACTTGGTGGTACGTCCGGAATGCATGCTGCTTAACAGCCCCTTCAATTGGAGGGAGAGTTGAGAGATCAGGCTTCATGTTTGCAGCTACTTTGACAAATTATTTGTAGCGGAGCTCGTTGAGGGATTTTTCTGTGACTGGTGCGCCATACCATGAGAGAGTACTCATGATCCCAGCTGTCTCTATGCAGTCAGGGAAAGAAGAACCGCTGGCAAATACCTCAGCTACACGTTGTATGATTTTGGACTGGTATATTTTGACCAAGCCCACTTTACTCTTGCGATACGTTGCGGATCTTAAGTCTCAGCCTGTGAATGCATGTAAGAATAATAAATGGGCATTATCCTTCATATTCAACTCCTGCTGCAGCTGTCGTGAGGAATATACAACAGTCTTGACCTTTCTTCTTCCAGGTTTTACCAGCAGAATGTCACGATCCGTTGGGGTTTTGGCTACCAAGAGAACAGCCAAGTCGACGTCCTCTCCTATAACAACGAGGAATTTTGCGATATGCTGATAGCTGTCTTCACAATATCAACGTTAGCATCACCTGAAGCTTGGAGCGTATTTATACCATTTTTCTGCAGTTGCATCATCAGCAGGTTCTCAGCTGGCTCTTATTGTGAAAGTTGGAAAGGTTGAATGAGCGTACATATTAGAAATTCTATAACTTTTGATTGATTGAAGATAAAGTAGCAAAAGCATACAGGGTGTTGCATCATGAGAGGGACATAGCTTAATAGGAGGTAGAGAACATCAGTGGTAACCGGAACCTCCCATAGAAATGTCTCATTGGGCCTTCACTACGAAGTTACAGGGCGTTTTATAATTTTTGGCCAAACCTGTTTTTCGTCATAACTTTGACAGGGAATGAAATAACGGATTCATATTTGGTATGTACTAACAAGCCCCAAGAGGTACATGCATAAAAAGAAATATATCCAGGTCCGGACTCACTATAATTTATGTTTCTTCTTTGCCTCAATAAAACATCACCCTGTATATATATTTTTTAAATTTCGATACGATATTCGAAAGAGCAAGAAAAAACAAACAAAATGGCCTATTTCATTTTTTTGTTACACCTTCGTGGTTATTTAAATACGTTGTTAAATGTGCAAGAAAATGGATTACAGAACCCTATTAAATGAGAGGCACGTGAAATAAATAGTTTTATAACTAAAATTTGCAAAAATTCTATTGAGCCTAGGTGGTCTGGGTGAATCCTAATTCCGGCACGTTTTAAAGGTCCGTTTTGGTAAAAAACTGTGGTCCTAATAAGTAATCGGGTATGAAATAACAAAATTTTTAATCAATCACAGTAGGCTTGTTCAAAGAATAAAAGTGACAGATAACTTAAACCATTTAAGCCTAAGCAACCAGTTACTTTGATCAAGAAAATCATCAACATTTTATACTTAATAAAAATTGGAAAAGAGAACAAACTAAAATCTAAATAAATAAAATATTTTCCATTCAATTAACAATAAATAACAAAACAATAACTAAATGTGTTTAAAAATAAAACGTAATTGACACTAAAGTAAATTTTCAAAATGTCCTCCCCCACATTCTGTGCATTTTCTTGCGCGTTTAGAAAGGTCACCAATTGCTCGACGTATCATTTCTGGATTATTCCGTATTTCGTCGCAGGTTGTAACGATGCGCTGGATTAAATGTTGTCTACTTTCAATTTCAATGCTATAAACCTCGTTTTTTAAGTGGCCCCATAAAAAGTAATCACAAGGGTTACAATCAGGAGATCTCGGTGGCCATTCATGTGGACCCCCGCGTCCAATCCATCTATTAGGATACACATTGTTTAAGTGTTCTCTTACTTGAAGGTTAAAATGTGGTGGGGCCCCATCATGCTGAAACAACATGCCTCTTATACCGATATTTTCTAACATATTCGGTAAAATGTTTTGAAGAAAATCAAAGTAAATTTCACCATTCAGTCTTTCTTCAAAAAAATGTGGCCCTATCAAATGTCTATTCACAAGTCCGACCCAAACATTTACAGAAAACTTGTGTTGCGAACGGCGTTGGCATACCGCATGTGGGTTTTCCTGTGCCCATTTATGATTATTTCGTGAACTGTTTACTCCATCCCTTGTAAATTGTGCCTCATCCGTAAATAAGGTTCTGTAAATGACTGGGCGATGGTTAGACAACCAATGACAAAATGCCAGGCGGGGGATATCGTCGCCTTGTTGAAGACGCTGTACCTGCTGGATATGATATGGATGGTAACGTTCTCTTTTTAGGATTCTCCGTACTCGCCAATGAGGAATACCAGTTGCCAAACTGATTCTTCTAGGGCTCATATTTGGGTTTTCTTGAACTACGTTTATAATATTGTTTTGTTCCTGCACACCTTGTTGTAAAACACGCTCCACAACTGCAGAATTAGGAAACTTTCCGTGTTGTCTTGCATACTGGAACACCGTACTAAAGGTTTTATGATTAGGGCATCGACGACCAGGAAAACGCAGCCGATATTCTCTTTCCGCCGACCTACCATTTCCATTACAGAAACCATAGATGAATATTATGTCAGCATATTCCGCGTTTGTAAATTTTACTGGCATAGTTAAAATATTTTCACAAGTTTTCACTAACTAAATGCGGATTATTGACACATTAAATTACTAACAAACAATTATTCAACTGTTTAGGAGATTTCTTTTTATTATCTGTCACTTTGAACAAGCCTACTGTGATTGATTAAAAATTTTGTTATTTCATACCCGATTACTTATTAGGACCACAGTTTTTTACCAAAATGGACCTTTAAAACGTGCCGGAATTAGGATTCACCCAGACCACCTAGGCTCAATAGAATTTTTGCAAATTTTAGTTATAAAACTATTTATTTCACATGCCTCTCATTTAATAGGGTTCTGTAATCCATTTTCTTGCACATTTAACAACGTATTTAAATAACCACGAAGGTGTAACAAAAAAATGAAATAGGCCATTTTGTTTGTTTTTTCTTGCTCTTTTCGAATATCGTATCGAAATTTCAAAAAAATATATACAGGGTGATGTTTTATTGATGCAAAGAAGAAACATACATTATAGTGAGTCCGGACCTGGATATATTTTTTTTTATACATGTACCTTTTGGGGCTCGTTAGTACATTAGCCGTACCAAATATGAATCCGTTGTTTCATTCCCTGTCAAAGTTATGACGAAAAACAGGTTTGGCCAAAAATTATTTAACACCCTGTAACTTCGTAATGAAGGCCCAATGAGACATTTCTATGGGAGGTTCCGGTTACCACTGATGTTCTCTACCTCCTATTAAGCTATGTCCCTCTCATGATGCAACACCCTGTATATCAAATTAAAGGAAATTTAATGCTCTAAAATTCGACAATTTTTCTGAGAAACGATCGTGGGAGGCACTAGAAGCAAATGTTTGACAAAAAGAGTTAGGTAAAAATGATTTTCTCGAAAATCATCGATTTTCAATAACGTATATCCCGAAAACCGTTGGAAATTCGACAAATATGTATAGAAATAATTTTATCGGAAATTTAATTAGCTTTCATTTTTATTTAGAACATATTTTTTTTAGAGTCCACCGTTTCCGAGTTATAATCGAAAAATCCAAAAATGGGACCTACCCCCCTCCCAACGTAAGCCCACCTCCCAGAGACGGGGACTTTTAGTACGTTTACCTACTAACTACTCCTAACGAAGTCCTGAAGTCAAAAAATCTCGCATATTCCATGTACTCTACACTCCTCTTGTGAGCACTCATTGACTGGAGTATTAATCCACTTATATGCAAGTGGGTCTCAGAAGTTAAAGAGATGTATAAATAAGAGTGATAACGGTTTTGAAAGTACAATCTACAATTTTTCAACAAAAATGCAGGTAGGCTATCAGACCCATTGTGATTTTTTTTTCATTTTTTTAAACACATTTAATACATAATTTTTGCAGTAATTTCGAAAAGCTGATTACAATGAATATAAAATAAAACGATGAATACTTAAGTAAAAACTCACCACTTTATTAATAGTTTTAATAACTGGATAGGAAACAAGCGTAAGTAGTAGATACTTTTTAATAATAATTGCTAAAAGGCAGTTTATCTAATATTATAAAAAGAGCATTATTGACATAGATAAACATTTTTAGTTTCTTTACGTTATCTGATTTTTTTAATTAACAAGGATGTATTTGATAACTGAAGGTATATTCATTAAGAAACAACTTTTAATGGTTTTGGTCTACAGGGTGTAACGGAACTGTTGGTTTGAACTTTCTTTATCCGACCTCAACTTCGTAAGGTATTAGTTGTTTAACAAGATTTCTGGTTAATTAGCCAAAACCATTATAGTGGAGAATGGCAAACGGAAACTAGCGGAGAATAATACGATTTTTCGTAGAGATTCCAAAGTTTAGGTAGTTGTTGGTTATCTTAGGAATAAAATATTCCTAGAATATCTACCCCCTGCAAGTATCGGAACATTGTTTTAAACTCGAAAAAGTGGTAAATTAACCCTCTTGTGGGACAATTTTCGATTTTAATTTTTTTTTTTGACCCCTTAAACTGTAAATTAAGCAACAAAAATTTGATTCTTCTATTGTCAATGTTCAAAGAACCTCCAGTTAAATTTTCGTCATATTACGTCCCCCCCTCTCTCCTGTAATCCATATAAAAGCACGTTTTTTTTTACTAAAAATTGATTTTGGGATAACTTGGGCAAGTCTTGTCCGAATCAGATGAAATTTTGGGTGAAGGTAACTCATAATACCCACAAATAGTCTACCTCATTTCAAGTCAAAATCTCCATTAGTTTGACTACAATGCCATTTTTTCGAAAATTTTACGAATATTTTAAAACGCTGTAACTTTATCGTAGGACAATTTTCTCTCTGTCAAAATGTAGGTTTTTTTATGTACCTTTGGGTGATATGATTCAAAAAATCTTTAAAATAAAAATTCGATCCATTTTCGGTCATTTACGGCACACATGTACTTGCGCGCTGTGATTTTTTCTGTTGCACGAGATACATATAACTATTTGCGTAGGTAGGTAAATATAACTCGTGTGCCCTATAAAACATTAATACATATTTGTCAAGTATCCAGAGCTGATCCAGGACGTCCTTCATGGTTTCTATAATGAGAACGCATATGTCGAGAGTATAAAGTGGGCAGAGAAAAATAGCCGCTCTTTATGGTTGTTCCATCAAAAATAAGAAAACATTAGGTTTACTAAGGTATGAATGTTTCAGAAAACTGAGAAAAAAAATGTAGCAATTGATGTCAAACTGTCCTCTCTATCACCAACCGAGTCTACGGCTGATTATCACAGCTTAAGAAAATTTTATCAAATTCGTCGATGGCATTGCGAAAGAATTAAGGATGCAATTGATTTCTGCTAGTATAAAATGGAAAATGGACTGATGCCAAAAACTACAGACTCGTTCCAGAAGATTTGTTAAAAATCATCGCGAGTGATTGTAAAGCTGGGTGCAAAACGAAATCTTGTACATGCAAGGAACTGAATTTAAAATGTTGCAGTTTATGCCATTTTGACCGGAATACAACCTGCCGAAAGTCTGAAGAGCTCAGTGGGTCACCAGTCGATGAACTTACTGATGATATACCAGATGGGAACACACGATTTATCTATGATGATAATTATAATTCCGACTACGAAAACGAGGACGACGAATTGAACGATATGATGAGTTGTGCTGTGAGCGACTTGTATTACTTTAGCGACAGTGAAACCGACGAAATCAGCTTAAAACATTTTTACATGTAGATAAACAAATCTAATCTAATATTTTCAATGTAAATAAAATGTGATTTTTGTCTTCTACCATTTCCACCATTACTCCGTTAAATGAGATATCCTTTTGTGTACTTTTTCGAACATTCTGTAGAGCACACGAGTTATATTTACATATACAATCATCTATATAGTATATGTACCTTGTGCAACAGAAAATCACTGCGCGCAAGTACATATATGCCGGAAATGGCCCAAAATGGATCGAATTTTTATATTAAAGATTTTTTGAATCATATCACCCAAAAGTAAATAAAAAGATCTACACTCTGACGGGAACAAAATTGTGGTATGATAAACGGCCATACAGATTTTCCCAAATTATCCCAAAATCAATTTTTGGAAAAAAAACGTACATATATTTGGATTGCAGGTGGAGGGGGACGTAATATCACTAAAATTTAAGTGAAAGTTCCTTGAACATTGACAATAAAATGACCACATTTTCGTTGCTTAATTTACAGTTTAAGAGGTCCAAAAACATTTTTAAATCGAAAACTGCCCCAGAAGAGGGTTAATTTACCCCTTTTTCGAGCTTAAAACAACGTTCTGTCACTTGCAGAAGGTAGATATTCTAGGAATATCTTATTTTTAAGACAACTGGCAACTACCCAAAGTTTGGAATTTCTACGAAAAATTGTATAACACTTCGATTACCGTACTCCACTATTAACTTTAGAAAGGGGTACAACAGATATAAATTTGAGAATCCAAAATATGAGAATTTTCCACTATTTGGAAAATCTGTGATAAATATTCTGTCTCTAGCAGTTAAGTTGTATGGAATACGTCATTTTAAATACTTTCTACACTTTTATTCGGAAAAGTGCATGAATAACGAGATATTTCAGTTCTGATGCTAAGAAATGTGTATATATAGTCGGGTGTATATTTACTGAGCAGTCAGAAACGCAACAAAAACTTTACGAGCTAATTATTAACACCAGTGACACATTCGGCATGGTCTTATCAAACAAGCCAAGGCCGACGTACATTAAAAGCTTATAAAGATATTTGCAGGCGACGAGATAGTACAGAGAGTAACGATGTTTTAATGAGGTCGTAGAATTTTTGTTGGTTTTTTGACTGCCCAGTAAATATACATTTGACTATATATATATACTAACGTGATCAGCGAATTTGTTTTACATTTAAGTTCATAATCGTCCCAAAGTGGTAATAAATTTTAAAGTCGACCGCTATTTTTTCTTTCGTTTACTGATGAAGTTATTGCATCACCTAAAATTTACTAAATTAAAACTCTATTTACATTCAATTGTAGCTTCGTCATTTAATAACGTTTACATTTTTGATACATTTTCCTAGCTATGCTATTAAGGGAGATATATCAAGTGGGAAATAAATTATCATTATTATTTTATTGATTGGATGCGTTTTTTTCATTATTTTAGTACCCCGCAAACATAAATACATTCAATAACCATTCAATTATATCTACTTATCCATTTATATCTACTCACTGTGGGTATTCTTTCCTATTATTTGGGTTTTCTACCACATATATTATTATCCTCTTCAAAACAAATCACCGTATCTACAAAATAATAGAATTATTGGAATATGGGCTTACCCTAAAGGCGTCAAAAAAGACATTATTTAATTGGTCATATCTTCATTACCAAATGATTGATTTAGTTCAACCAGTCTAAAAGTAACATATATGTTACTCCATAGGATAAATCATAAATCATAAATCAAAAAAAGAATTATATGGAATAGAAAAATCACAATTTTTAAAGGTGTCCGTCATTTTGGACTATAGGTTTTATAGCTTACTAAATTGCTTAAAATGTTAAGAAAAGATGAGGCTACATGGATTTTAATTTTATTGCTGGTGAGGTGGTGGAATTCGGCAGGGCTCGGATAGTGCCAGGCGTGGCTGGAGGTGTGTAAGGGGAAAGATTACGTTCGCTGACTCAGACTAAGAA
Organism: Leptura quadrifasciata; assembly: GCA_963675555.1. Classification (NCBI taxonomy): domain Eukaryota; kingdom Metazoa; phylum Arthropoda; class Insecta; order Coleoptera; family Cerambycidae; genus Leptura; species Leptura quadrifasciata. Next base: position 28,905,270 of record OY776679.1, on the reverse strand, counting down.
AGAGATAAAGATATATAAACATTCATTGATTGTGTAGCTTGTACATATCTTGCTTATTGTTTTTATTTGAATGTCGATTTCATTGGTCCTCGTAGTTGTAAACAACGTCACATGACCTGCGTACCTTTGTAGTCTGTTTATTTTCTTCCGCCGCTATATTTGTTAGTACTGTGTATTGCTATTTTAAATCTGTTATAAATTATTCTATGTTTGTTGTGCGGTTTAATCATCTGCGAAAATGTCCAAAAGTTGTTTAGCTTGTTTAAGTACCTACAATAAGGAAGAATCTCGCTCATTTCACATGTAAGTTTGTTTACACATAGGCGTAGATTAGGGTTATGATGTTTGTGTTTTGAGAATAGTTTTTCACCGTGCAACGTCCCATTTAGGTTATTTGGGCCCTGGACGGGATACATGTGAATGCTCTATGTATGTTTATTCAGTTACACAATTTTATTATAATTACAAAAAAAAATTTAATATACGGATTATAAAAAATATTAATCATTTTATTTTTAACTTTGTAACTCTTTCGTCTATCTACGACTCTGATTGTGTTAAAGAACACGTCAAAACCCTCGATGAACTTTTCGAAACTGTAACAAAATCCAACATTTCGCATGAAAAGCGCGCTTCATGTAAAAATGCCGTTGGAAGAGCTTTTTATATATAAATTCACATTTTCGCTCTATGGAGCATTTTTTATGCCAAAATCTTGGAAACTTATCAAGGAGTGTAATTTTAGAAAGTGTAGTAAATGTCGCTATTCAGGGACGTAATGTCACGTCGACCACAAAATTGAGAAAGTATAACGAAAACCGACTTTAACTTCGGAAATTTTGAAAATAAAAACCCTTTTACGAATTCACGTTGTGCAGCACTGCAACTCATGCGTTGTGTTAAATATGAGGACAAGTTATCCAGCCTCTAATCAAAGTATTCTGAGAGTTTTAGCTAAAATAGCCCTTAAAGTCGAGGGTGCCCTATCATTTTCTAGCATTCGATTTTGACGGGAAAATGATGGGTTTTAAGCGTATTTGCCCTAAACCGGTTCCTCAGTGATTCGGTGTCAGAAAAGTATAGTTACCGTGTACGCAGATGTGCATGGGACCGTCTTGCCTGAACGTATGAATTTATAACGCAGCATATAATTCAAAGTCGTTGCGATTCAAGCATTTTTAAGCTCCAAGGAGCGATAGACAGGCAAGCAAAAGCCCACCAAAATTATAAACATTGAACTTTTTACTGAATCTTTTTGTGTAATCGTTAGCCATAAACTAAATTAGATGGTAGTTGGTTACATTATGGGTCGTTCCGTTCCTCACTATGTGTTGTACACGGGCCAGACTATAGTTTGTCAATACATTTTTCTTGAACGTCTTTGTAAAACATAATTTTTTTAAAGATTTAATATATATTTTTGTACTTCATATTGTCTTTTTCTTGTGTTTTCAAAATTCCTTTTCAGGTTTAAATTTAAGAAAGTATTAGTATTTACTGTGTTAGATTTATAGCGTTACGACGTCCAATTGGTACTATCAGTGAAGCAGTTAAGTAAAAACGAACAGTAAGTATGGATTTTGTATTATTCTCCGTGTGAAACAGTCGTTTTGAAACCTTCTTTGTGAACGTTTAATATCAATTTTGGAAAGTATAATAAAAGTCCTTCAGACGTGTAAATATGGATCGTTTACAATTGCAGTGGTTATCAAAACTCTTACGCTTATCCATCATCTCAACATGATCAATGAGCCACTTTTTCCAATGTATTTTAAAAGCGGTTACTTATCTGTGTTTCTTTCTTATCAATGTAAGATTAACCCGTAACTAGAGGATAAATGTCAAGCATAACAATAGGTACCTATTGTTTCATTTGACGTTTATCCTCAAGTTAAGAGTTAACCCTGTATTGATAAACCGACCCTTAATCTGAGTTTGCTGACAACAGCATAACCATGGAGATTTAACGGCAGGACGAAGACACTTGACATTTCGAATCTGAATTCCTATGAATACTGTGTTTTTGTGTATTTTTCTATTAGTTTTCTTATAGAATGCTTTAAATTTTTTAGAAAGAAACATGGCTGTATTGTTGCATTTTGTATTTAAAGAAAAAAAAATGACCTAAAATTAGTATGGCTTTACAATCCAGAAGACTTAATCTACAAAACAAAATAGAAATCATTAAAATTTGACAAAAAGGATCAACATCAAAATTATAGTAAATTTTGACTGAAGCGTTGATTGTTCACATGAATCAATATGTATAGTTGTATAAATTGTGTACGTAATTATATCTACAGGTTTAGAATTTTTGTTAAATAAATTATTTTGTCCGATTTAAAATGCTTTTTGGAAATGTGTTTAAATTTTTTAATTCGTTATTTTTATTATTATTACTTAAATAAATCTTCTGTGTACTGGGGTTAGGACGAATAGGGCTTACCTTATAACAAAAAGTAATGAATGATACACCTCCAGTAACTAAGAAAAACTTCGTAATTTTCAGGAAATTTGTCCAATTTATGACGGTGTATTTTAATCTGCTATTTGTAATTTATCATTTTTTCGTACTAAGATTTTTGTAGACCCTTATCTATCACAAGTTACAATTTTATGATTTAGGTCAGTTCAAGGTTCAAAAGACTAGACGGCTTAATTGTTTGTTGTTGATCGCTGCACATTTACACTGTCTTATTCGACGCGACGGCCAACGTTCACAAACTACAGCTGCAGGTGGCGTAAATTGCATATTTAGGAGTTCTTCAGTTTAAATAAATCTTCCACTCTAAATAATCGCATTTTTCGTATATTGTTCCATTTTAAAATAATTTTAATTATTAACCACTACTAAAAACATGAACTAGTTATACTGGAATGAATTTATAGTGAGTTGCTTGAAGTAGTTCTTTATAAGGTGATATTTACATTTATATTTATATTTACATGCTACTAAGGGATTTTGCTTGAAGAGAGAATGTTGTTGTTTTGGCTAATCGAATGGCGCCTGGGTGATTACATCAGCCTTAGCATTTTATTTGTTTTATCAGTATTTTAATAAAAACTGTAATGCGTTGTTTACATTTAAAATATGCTACCTAAGGTATTTTGCTTGAAGAGTGAATGTTGATGTTTTGGCTAGTTGGTGCCTAGGAAATGACACCAGTTTTAGCAAAATCAAAAAACATTTTTATGTACTTGATTATTCTCACAAATTGTTCGTGGTTGCTACTGAATATTAATTATATTTGTTTTATTAGTATTTTAATAAAAACATTTTATAGTTAATTAAGGGTGGCAGCATATTTGAAATAATCAAGTAAGGTATTGTAGATTGTAGATTGTTTTACGGGGTCATTTGGCTTCGAACAGCCTTACTTCACTTCGACCTAAAAGATCTTTTGTAATTAACCCCACATCTAGTGGTTATCCCAGAATTCCCAGATTTTTTACAAAGCTTGTGATTTTCCTGGGTGCTAATTTCCCTATGTCTTCCGGCGTTAATTCCGCCTGTTCTAGGAATTTTAGCCTAGTGCGGACTAACACCTTGCATTCACAAAGTATGTGTTCCGCAGTTTCAATTGCAGTATCGCAATATCTGCATTTATTATCTACCGCCTTGCCCATATTCTTGAGATGGTATCTCAAGGGGCAGTGACCAGTTAGAAGGCCTGTGATTAGCCTTAATTCGGACTTTTCCAGTACGAGAAGCCTTGTAGCATTCTTTGTCGAATAAGTTATAAACTTTTTCGCTTGTCTTTGACCTGGAGTATTCCTTCAGTAGGACTCTTTCTGATCCTTTTCCCATTCTTGGATCTCCTCCACTATATGTACCTTGGCTAGGTCACAAAGCGGTTCGAGTCCAGTGAACGGTGCTTCAGCTCCTTTTTTTGCAAGGCTATCAGCAAGTTTGTTTCCTTGTATTCCCTCATACTCTGGCACCCATATCAAGGTAACTTTGTTGTTATTAGCCAGTTGCTTCAGGGATTGTCTACATTCCCAGGCAATTCTAGATTCAAAGGTATAGGACCTTAGAGCTTTTAGTGCTGCCTGGCTATCTGATAGTATATAGATCCTTGCCCTGCGGATGCCTTTATTTAGGCATACCTGGGCACATAGATCTATGGCATATATTTCTGCCTGAAAGATGGTTGGGGTGTTACCGAGGGCTTTGGATAGCCTACAATTCGGCCCGGCTACTCCCACTCCTACCCTTTCAGCCATCTTGGGTCCATCTGTATACCAGATAAGTGACCTCTGTTCCAATCGCAGTGACTCCATCTTGCTCGTCTGACGACTTTCAATTAGCACGTCAAACGGGCAGTCAAGTCAAAGTCTTGTTTGACTGGCATTGAGTCAGTGGGTTTGGTCATGGGCTTCAGATGGATTTCCTCCAGAATCCTTAAGTGACCAACCAGATCACCTGGTTTGAATGTATGTGCCTGGTGCAGTCGTAAGGCACTTAGTGCCGCCTCCTTCCTTACATGTAAGTGAAAGGGAAGTAGGTCAAGCATAGCTTCCATAGCTGCTGTGGGACACGAGTGAATTGCTCCTGTAGCCCCTAAACAGGCAAGGCGTTGCAGTTTCTGCAACTTTCCCTGTGCTGTTTTTCCTTCTGTTTTTGGCCACCATACGCATGATGCGTAGGTTACCATAGGTCTGACAACCGAAAGATAAGACCAATGTGTCATTTTCGTTCTTAGACTCCAAGTCTTACCAAACAACCTACGGCACGTCCATATTGCCGCCGTTGCTTTAGTAAGAGTCCATTCCAGATGTGAGTTCCAGATAAGTTGCTGATCCAGGATTACTCCTAGATACTTTACTTCACTGGAAAGATTTATTATCGTTCCATTCAGTACAGGAGTTCTAAGATTGAGTCTTTTCCTTTTAGTGAACGGGACAATAGTTATTTTGCTCAGATTGACATTGAGTCCCTTTGACGAGCACCATTTGGATATTATATTTAAGGCAATTTGCATGAGGTTGGAAATCATGATCTCATTTTTGCCTCTCACAGTGACGACCAGGTCATCTGCATATCCCTGGACGTTAAAGCCTGAATTATTCATTTTATGTAGGAGATCATCGACCACCATTGACCACAGCAAGGGTGATAGGACTCCACCTTGTGGACAACCCCTGACTGCAGTCACCGTAGCCGACTCATCCCCCACACTTGTGGTAATAATTCTGCAGTAAGGTATAGTGGGATGTATATTTATTGGGCAGTCAAAAAACGCAACAAAAACTTTACGATCTCATTAAAATACCGTTACTCTCTGTACTATCTACTATCTCTGTACTATCTACTAAGCTTGTTGCTTTAAGTAATTATCCTCCGCCTACGGCGTCGGGTAATTACTAAGCAACAAGCGTTCGGTTCATTATTAGAAAAAATTATCACGTGATTATCAGTGCCCTTGGTAAACAGCTGATAAGTATGAAAATAATTGGTATAGATATTATTTTTATTTCGTGTTGGATATGAATGAATGTCGCTGAAATTTCTGAGGTCACTCTTTTTGTTATGGATGAAAACCATCAGTTTTAAGATATAAATTCTTGTTACAGTAAGTTACTTTTTTGATTTAAAGGTAGATCTGCAAAATTGTATGTAGGTCAGATTGAACAGAAGCCGAATTATCCTTTTTTGAAGGATGAAAACACGAGAAGTTCAGTTGCTTGTCCCCGTGATATAATATTGTAAGAAATTGTCGAGTATAATGTAGCATAGTAGAAATTAAAAACTGACTCTTCGTTAAACGTATTCTTTAGAGCAAAATATGATATGTTCAATCTGGCACACACACCAGCTTGTTCCAGCTCATTGAACTATCTATGTAGATTCCTAGAAACTTTATTGAATTATTTATTTGCATATTTTTATCGTTACTTTAAATTGTCGGTTTATTGGCGCTCTGTGTAACCCTGTAATTTCTATATATGTGGTTTTTTCCAGGTTTATTATAAGATGATTCACACCATTTAGAAAATTTGTTTGATTATACCGTTTCCTTTTGAATCTAGCCCATTCTTAGTCTTTGCACAAATTAAGATAGTTGTATCATCTGCATACATGAAAACACTATTATTTTGTATATAAAGTGGCAAGTCGTTCATATACAGCACGAATAAGAGTGGTCCCAGCACATCTCCCTGAGGAGTGCCTATTTCAGGGTCGAAATCGTCTGAATACAAGTTTTCAATTTTAACTTTAAACATCCTGTCTGTAATGTATGATATCAACCAGTTATTAATAGAGCCTCGTATGCCCATTGCATATAATTTCATTGACAGTACGTTAGAATCCAACGTGTCAAAAGCACGGGACAAGTCAAAGAAGATTCCAACTACAAGATCCCCGTTATCTAATTTGTTGTTTATAAATTGGGTAAGCTCTGAAGTAGCAGAGTCTGTGGAATATTCTTTGCGAAAACCATGTTGGCTATCTGTTAAGATATTACTTTTTGTTAAATAATCTGTTAGCTATAAACTGCCTTTTCTAGAATTTTTGAGAATACACTTAATGTTGTTATCGCTCTATAGTTTTCTATCATTTCTGGATAGCCTTTCTTATACACCGGAGTGATTTTTCACTTTTTTAGGTAGCTGAGAAATATACCTCATGCTACAGATTTATTAATTGTTAAAGTAAGATAGGCACTAAGTTCATCGGCACAATTCAGAATTAAACTGGTGGGAACTTCAACTAGCCCAGTGGAAGTTTTTTTTTTTTAAATTTAGAATTATGTTTTTGGTTTCCAGTTCCTTAAATGGGATAAAAAATATCGAGTTGAAGATAGGTTCTAGTATTGTACAATTATCTTTAGAATTAGAAAAGTGGAAATTCACTTGGTCTTTTACAAAATTTATTTGATATTTGTTTTAGTCATCGGCACAAGCATTGTTTAACTTTAGATTTATTTTTGCACATTGGGTCTTCTTTTTATTTAATTTTAAGTTGATTAATTCCCACAATTCTTTATTTTGAACTAAATTAATTAAATCATTGTAGGGCTTTCTTTTTCAGATTGTATTTTTTTACTGATGTCTTTTTTGAGAATTTTATATTTATTTTGGGTATCCTCGTCTGCTGAGAATTTTCTATACCAGTTTCATTCTTTTAATTTTTTTGTATCGCTGATTAACGCTTGTGATTTTCATCGTATGAATTGCGTTTCGCTTTCATCAGTTTTTTTTTTGGATACGAAACTTCAAAGCACCAAGAGAAATGGGTCCAGAATTGATTAAAAATAAATTCTGGATCAGCGTTGTCATTAGTATAAGCGTTTCCAATCCTAAACAATGTTTTGAAATCATTTAATGACGAGTCATTAAAGATTCGCCGCGCTACTACATTATTGGGTATTCTTTTTTATTGCAATCGGTGCCTTCCATGAGAACAATTGTGCAAGGTGATCGGACATTCCCGGAGTTATAACTGTGCATTCATGATTTTGTAGATTGGTTATTAGATAGTCAAGCGCAGTCGAACTTGTACTTCCTTTAGAATTAGTTGCAATTCTTGTGGGCGCTTTAACTAGTGATAAGATTTGATATGAGTTAATTATATCGTGCAATTTTTATTTTGGATGGACGGCTTCAATTGTTCGATGTTGAGATCACCACACATTATGGCATTTTGAAATTTACTTACTGCATGCTTAAGAAGTTTATCTAATTTTAGAAGAAACATGTCTAAATTTCCTAAGGGGGCTCTGTATATTGAAATGATACATATCTAACCATCAAAGTCCTGGGCCATTGCATCAACTAAATCTAATTTATTAGCCAGGCTCTGTGCGTAATGTGTAGCAGAGTCCACTTTTCCGATTTATTAATCGCTTTCCGGTGTAGCTTATTGCTTCCGGATGTATTGTCTCTTGAAAATGTTTCTAACTTGGAAATTTAAATCGTAAGTTCATTTTTGAAATGCGCCAGTAACACCAATACATCGGTTTATTTGCAGTCTATTATTATCCGAGATAATCCTTCATTTTTAGTAGATAAAAGGTGCAATAATATTCTGGTGTCTGTTTCTTCATGCGATGAACACAAATATTGATCATCACACACATAATTAGTTTCGTATTCACATATATCATTAAATCCATCGTATGTACCAAATGGATAAATAAATGCCACTATTGAGGTAGAAGAGTAGCTGAGTTATCGATATCGATTTTTAACATCTTTTAATAATATGGCGGGGGCAGTAAAGGGGGTGGCTAATGCCAAAGAAATTTTAAAGTCCCTTGGTTCTTGTGTACCACTAAATCCAAATTTAATTTTTCATTCCCTTTAATAATAGGGTGGGAGTGGTAGAGGGGGTAGCTAACGGCAAAAAATTTCGTTTCGTTTCTGTATACACACTATACCACATTTTAATTTTTTTACTCCCTTTCATAATAGTGTGGGGGTGGTATTGGGGTGATAATGGAGGGGTGGCTGATGCCTAAAAAAATGTTGAGACCTTGATTTTTTGTACATGCCCTAAATTGCAAGTTTATGGACTCTTACCTTCTTGCTTTGCCTATTTACCTATATTTATCCCATTTACCCCCGAACTCTTCAACGGTATTAGATCAAAATATAATCTAGTTTCATATCTCGTTATAATACATAAGTGTACCAAATTTCAAGTCAATGTCATAAACGGGTCCAGGGTAAACGTGCGCACAAAAAAAAAGAGTTACGGACAGACATTTTTTTCGACGTTTCATGACATTTTAAGTCTATTTCAACAACAACAACAAAATTTCTTGCGTTACTATACTTCCATTGGGCGAGGAAGTAAAAAATATTATCAATAATGTGAAATATTGAAAAATATGCACTTTTTAAACTTTTATTGCAAGAAATAGCTAAATTCGAATTATTATACATGTAACATGCCAATTCAAATTCCATTTGAAAAAATTAAAAACCGGCAGCATCCTGAAAGAGCGGCCTATAATTTTTATTCCAGAGTATTTTTTGAAAAATTTACTAATTTCGGAGATAATGCGAGTTAAACGAAAATCAGAAATTGCAATATTATAAGTTTTGAGTAACCAGCCTTTTCTCGGCGGCGCCGCGTTCCCATTTGAACACGTGTAAATCTAAATCGGAGAAATATATTACAAGTATCTTAAATTAGTTTTTTTAATGAATAATTTTTTTCTGAGGTTCTGTGAACGATCCATGTTTTCGCGCCTGAAGGACTTCTTTATATTTTACAAAAATGAATATTAAAATTAAACGTTCACAAAGAAGGGTTCAAAACGACTGTTTCAGACGGAGAATAATACAAAATCTATACTTACTTACTGTTCGTTTATGCTTAACTGCTTCACTGATGGTACCAATTGGACGTCGTAACACTATAAATCTAACACAGTAAGTACTAACACATTCTTAAAATTAAACCTGAAAGGGAATTTTGAAAACACAAGAAAAAGACAATATAAAGTTCAAAAAATGTATATTAAATCTCTTTAAAAAATCATGTTTTACAAAAACGTTCAAGAAAATGTATTTACATACTATAGTCTGGCCATTGTACAACACATGGTGGAGAACGGACGACTTATAATGTACCAACTACCATCCAATATGCGGTTTATAGCTAACGATCACACAAAAAGATTCAAGAAAAGTTCAATGTTTAAAAATTTTTGGTGGGGCTTTTGCTTGCCTGTCTATTTACGTATTATCAGTTCAATTATAATTTGGTTAGTTCCTCAGAGCTTAAAAATGATTGAGTCGCAACGACTTTGAATTATATTATTGCAATTATAGATTCATACGTTCAGGCAAGGCGGTCCCATGCACATATGAGTACATGGTAACTATACTTTTCTGACACCGAATCACTGAGGAACCGGTTTAGGGCAAATCCCGTTAAACCCCATCATTTTCCCGTCAAAATCGACTGCTAGGAAATGATAGGGGTCCCTTGTCGCTAAAGGCCATTTTCGTTAAAACTCTCGATATACTTTGACTAGAGACTGGATTAACTTGTCCTCATATTTAACACAACGCATGAGTTGCAGTGCTGTACAAAGTGGATTCGTAAAAGGATTTTTAATTTTGAAATTTCCGACATTAAAGTCGATTTTAGTTACACTTTCTAAATTTTGGTGGTCGGGGCGACATTACGTCCCCGTGCAGCGACATTTACTACACTTTCTAAAATTACACTCCTTGATGAGTTTCTGAAATTTTTGCATAAAAAACGTACAGCGAAAATATGATTTAAAATATAAAAACCTCTTCCACGGCATTTTTACGTGAAGCACGCTTTTCATGCGAAATGTCGGATTTGGTTACAGTTTCGAAAAGTTTATCGAGGGTTTTGGCGTGCTCTTTAACAGTTCCATCGATTTTATCTGATCAAACTGTGAAATAAAAATTTTTGGGGTGTTTTTCATTCATTTCATCCTGTCCACCCCCTGCACAGGATGATTTTTTGACAACCTCAATTTTTGTTATCTATGAGTTATTGGTAATGAGTTCTGATGGTCAATACATTTTCAAATTAATGTGCTAACAGAAATCATTTCTAGAACACTTTTATGCATTTGGGAACTCTACTATTATGACTTCACATATGTGACCTGCTATAAATTCAAACAAAACACCTAGTGAATATATTACATAACGTAGAGGGTATATTCCAGCTAATCGTTCAAAACATCAATCATGATTCCACTGTATACTATAAGCCCTATGATTACATTGTGATTTTGATGCCTGTGTCTCTATATCTTCCGAGTTACAAAACTTTACTAATATTTTCCTACATAAAACCTAATTTTCGCGGATTATTGTTATATGATAAGCATTTTCAAAATTGAAGGTGACGAAATGTTTTCAATAAGCCTAAAAAATAACTAATTAATTAATTAATGAATTTTGTTTTTTTTTTCAATTTTGAGCAAATTACAAGTGAGAAGTATTTGGTGCAGATTTCGCCTACGGGAAGATATAAAAATAATGCCGAGTAAATCTTCATAAACCACTCCCAATAATGTGGGAGGAAGTTAAAACACTTCAGTCTCTTCCAAGAATGAACATTTTTGATAATCTTATAATTTAAAAATAAGACGATCAGAATAACAAACAATATCTTTTATTTGTAAAATAATATAAGAACAATGAAACAATAGCCTTACGAATAATATTTGTTAGTTAACATTTCAAATAGAAAAATATGTATACATCTTCGTTGTTATGGGATAACAAATGAAGGTAATGGTTTTAAGGAAACCATAATTTTCACTTATAATATCACAAGAACTTAAATTATTTCCAGGAATAATTTAAGCTTGCGTGGTATTCGGTAAGAAAATTTCACACCACTTAACACCATAATTTGGAAAAAAATTATTAATCCAACCTGACATTTTAAATTAATTTCACTGCTTGTCAAGTTGGCCAGGGTATTATTGTTTTTGACATATGTTGATTTGTCATTTTTGTTTAACCGGTTCTGTCACAAAGCTTAATAATTACTAGTTTAAAAGGTCTGTACGTTGAGTTTAATAAGTGTATAGCGAAATGTCGCGATTTGGTAAAGAAAATCAACAAGTAATTAGACAAGAAATTCAAAATATAACACCAGATAACACCCGAAAATCAAAATCAAGTGTATGGAAACAGTTTGTTGAATTTTGTGACGAAAAGTTGTATAAAGTTGTATAAAAGTTGTTTTTTGAATTATAAATTGTTAATGCATAATAATTTAACAAATTTGTGTTTTCTGTTTAATGAAACTTTACAGCGAATAATAAATAATGTTAATTCAGAAATTTTGCATTATTCACAGGCACATCTACATTATTTAATGGTTGTAAATTATATGTTTACCTTTTCAGCTGTCGAAAAATTTTCACTTAAATATCGTGGCGCCTCGAAAAAATTTCAGGAAATTTTTTTAATTGCCATGGTAACTAGTCAAAATTAAGGTACCGTAAACTCGGGTGGTTTTGGCCTGCCTAGGTGGCTTTGGCCGATTTTAATATTTTGTTTATTTATTAAATAATCACTATGTAGAAATGCATAATATTAATTTTAATGTGTTCATATGATTCAGCAATGTTTTGTGAATAAGAAATGAGTGCTCTGAGAATTTTTATTCTGTATTTGTATTTGTGGTAGATTTTTAAAGTCAGGTATGAATAATCGTCAAATTTTTTATCCCAAACACTTCAATCACCAAGACAAATCGGCTGCCATCTGATAGTTGATACTTAAAACACTAAACTATGTAACTTGTGAGGATTTCTATTTACTCATATTGACAAAAAAATTTCTTCCCTCCCCGCCAGAGGGCGGCCATAGTCACCCTATGCTTTTAAGTGCTTTACATGGGTTACTTTGGCCACAACGTTTTTGTGTCAAATTTGCTGAAATCCGTTGAAGAGACACTTACTACATACAACTAAGGTATGTTACAAAGTCGTTAGGCACTTAATAAATAATTAGTAAAAATATTGTTCGCTCGACACTACAAAACAAATTATATTTTCCAGGACTAATTGTTGAACAAATAGAAAATCGATTTAAAATAAAATCAATGGTGCTCAGTGGTCTCTACCAGTGAAAATGGCCGCAAGTTGAAGACATTCTTTGGTATGACATCGACAATATTGTGGAAAGAATTGGGCCACCACAGTGTTCAAAGGTTCCCGAACTAGAAAAATTTAGGTAGATAGATAATTAAGTTTATTTAGTTTTATAGTTTTTTAAATTGCTTGTTTTAATAGGTACCTATGAGACTGTAATAGATAATTATTATTTTATTTGGTATTAGAATGTGATATTTTATTATAATATAATATTATAATTTATATTTATTATTATTATTATTATTTATTTTATTTTTATATTTAGAAACTTTCATGTTATGTTTTATGTCATGAATAATAAAGTTTATTTTTATATAATATAATCACTTTTTTCCTTTTTTTTGAGACATAATTATCCTGCCTTTTTTAAAAACATTATAGATGGCCAAAGTTATCATTTGCCAGGGCGTACATTCCGTTTCTGTCGTAAAACGATACCCGGCCAAAGTCACCGGATTTTATCTTGTGACTTTGGCCACACACTTTTTTTTAAAAAAGTGGAGAAAATATTAATTATTTTTCTCCACATTCTCAAATTTAAAAGTATTTATAGAGACAAGAAAAGCAAGACTAAGAAGTTTAATTTACGTTAATCTAGTAATAAGATATATGACTCTGAAGTTTGAAAATGGACCAAAGCCACCCGAGTTTACGGTATCTTATTGGTTAAAAAGTAGAGGTGTGAAATTTTCAAAGTATAATTTTCTTTGTCTTTATCAAAGCACTACTAATAGCGATCATTGGGTATGTTTATCATCATCGTAATAATAATAGTATTCGGCGTATTCTGGAATTATGGCGTTGGGGTCGGGCGACTTTACGGAAGGAGTACTCTTTTTTTCTACATAAACGTCTTTAGTAGTGGTAAGAAACACACCATGTGTACTTTGTTTATCATATAATGATTTCTTATTGCTATTTTTTTCAGTATCCAATCCCCTTGATAATTCGAGCGGAGTGTTATTTACCTTATGAATATGCATACTTTCTTCTTCACTTGTGATTTGGTCTTCGACGGCACTAGATATGGGTGTATCAGTAGTGTTTCTCTTGTCATCATTTTCGTCTTCTGATTCATCGTAATAAGCTTCATCATCATCTTCATCTGCATCTTCATCCTCATCATTATCCCCATAATCATACTCAGGTTTCAAGCTTTGTTCTGTTTTATTTTCCGGTTTACTTTCGTTTTCATATTCAATTTCAGTTGTAAGTTCAGTTGTCAGTGTTTCATTATGTCCATAATCATATTCGCTTACCAAGTCACTTTCTGCGTTTGTTATATATTCTTCTGCTTCTGTTGTTCTTAGATACACATCATCTACTTCAGTTGTAGTTATAGTTATTAAATCTGTAGTAGGCACAAATTTATCAATATTTTCAACGTCTGTAGTTATTCTGGAGCAAATTTTGTGTAAAAAGCAGCTTTGTTGGCAACATTTGAAATTTTTTGGGCATTGTCTATCATAATCACATTTAAACACAGAAGTAACCGAGTAATCATATGGATTTTGGCAATCATAAGGCCATCGTTCACAATTCCCAGGACGCTTAGAGCTGATGACATTATTGTTACCGCCTTTTGAAGGTATTTGCAAAATAGCCTTAGTGCAAATTTTGTGAAGGAAACATTTTTGCACGCAGCACTTGTAGTCTCTTGGGCAATTGCCATCGTTCTCGCATTCATATTGAAATGTTTGTGATTTATCAAATGGAGAGTTGCAAGTAAAGCCAGCGTCAGTACAGCGTCCACTTTTATTTCCTGAAAAAAATTGTTCTATTAATATTCACAAGGATCTCATCAAAATTTTTTAAATATATTATTATGCCATAACCGCATTTGAATTCCAAATGTGATCATTCGGGCATATTTTAATATATAGATGATGAAATTTGAGGCTTTTAAAACTTGGTGGTTTCCTCTGAGTTGAAGGTTTTAGACTTATGAGTATCAGGCTTTGCAGTTTGAGGATTTGGAGTTTTAGGCTTTACAACTCCAGTTTTATTGAGTTTCCCACTGTAGTGTTGTAAATTTAACGGTTACAAAGAATGTGGTTTCAGTCGGTTCCAGAATTTCAAATCTAAGCTTTCTGGATCGGGAATATATAGGTTACGAGTTTGAAAATTCTATGAAACCGTAAAAACTTAAACTAGAGAGTTTATTGTTTTAAGTTTTAGCGCTTAAGGTTCAAAGATTCAAGGTTCGGGATATAAAGCTTCGGACTATTTAGTATTAAATAGCTTATGGTGCAAGGGTTTCGGGTTCAATGTTTCACCTATTAATAACGTCAGAATTAAAATGTTTAAAGGTTTAACAGTTTAAGGACTAATGGGTTTAAGAGTTTAATCAATTAGGGGTTAAGAGTCTGATTTTAAAGTGTATATACTTTATACGGGCAAAATTGAAACTGGTCAGTGTTAAAGCACATAACCGTGCGCGTTGAACTTGATATTTTGTCCTATATATTTAGCAATGGTATCGAGATTCGAACGGTAGTTGAAACTGTGCAGGCGAGTCCGAGACTGGCAATGTAATCAGCCTGAATGAACCATCTACGACTGCACTGGCTTAAAAATAATAAAACGGACAGGCCTACTAGAATAAAAAAAAACTCGTAAATCGTTTCTCAGCAGTCAGCATAAAACTTGTGAGATGTACTGTCAATGTGCCAGTGCAGTGCATAAATACCTATTATAATATCAAGCGTAAGAGTTTAGTTAGTTACTGTTCATATTTATAAATATTTACTACTGTATAAAAGATAAAATATTTTAATTATTTGCTAATTTACCATGGCTTTCTGGAGACCATTTGAAACAGAGTATAAATAACGCCCGAAAATCCTGAAATAGTTGAACCGGTTATTGTCGAAAAAGCCGAAATAAATTTAGAGTTTAAAAACCAAGATTTACACGTACAAGGTCAACGTATTAGTTTAAATATACATGAAGTTTGAAAAGCGAAAATCCTGTACAATGTGAGAAAGCAATAATACGACGTATTAACGAATTAACTAAAATATCAAAATCAACAATTTATCGCGTAATTCAAGAAGGCGATGCTATAGATCACAGTGCAAAGAGGAAGCGGAAAAATACGAAATTAAAAATATTGATGACACTACTAGAGATGTAATACGGCGTATAATTTAAAATATGTATGAAGAAAATATAGTTCCTACGTTAAAAATGATTGAAAGAAAAATTAAGCGATTATCCTGATTATAATTATAGGTCTTTAAATACACTTCGAAATGTCTTATTAGATTGCCCTTTTAAACATAAAAAACTTGACAGTCGTATGTTAATTATGGAATCGCGACGTAAGTTTCACTTCGGGTAGATTATTTGGAAAAAATTAGAGAATATCGTAAACTAAACAGGCATATAGTGTATCTAGACGAGACGTGGTTTGACACGCATGATGTTGTTCAGTATGGTTGGGTAGATAGTTCACACAATTATGTTTTAAATACTCCGCGTTCTAGAGGAAAACGCGTTATCATACTTCATGCGGGAAGTGAAAACGGGTTTGTACCCAATGCGTTGCTCTTGTCGGCCAAAAAAATATCGCAGTCTTGTGCAGACTATCACGAAGACATGACAGCCGATCTATTCGAAAAATGGTTTTCTCAACAGCTTCTACCAAATATTCCGCCTAATTCGGTAATTGTATTAGATAATGCTTCTTATCACTCGCGTATATTAAATAAAATACCAAATAACAGTACAAGAAAGGAAGACATTTTAAAATTCATGAGAAAAAAAAAATGGAAATTCCTGTAAAAGTTCCAACAAAACGCGAATTACTGAAAAGAATAAAAGAACATAATTTCAAAAAGGAATATGTTATTGATAATTTATCCAATATACACGGTCATACACTTGCGGTTACCTCCATACTATTGCATGTTTAATCCTAACGATATGGTTTGGGAACACTAAAAGAACTTTTACGAAAATGTAATAACTCTCCAACGTTAAGCGCGATAGTAGTTGATCATATAAGAGAAGTAATAAATGACATTGACAATAATACTGATTTATTAAATTTAAAAAAATGCGTTAGGCATGTAATTGGAGAAGAAAATCGATATCCAACGCTACCCCCCAGTGCGCCGATTTTAATTCAACTGGATAATGATTCCTCCTCAGAAAATGAAGATTCGGACGCGTCAATTAACATTTAACTTTTTCTTCACATTTTCATTCACTTTTTTATTGTTACATTTCTTGGAATATATTTTATTTAGTTGACAAGAAATTTTAATTTAAGTTACTTTATTCTAGAGAAATATTTTAATTTAGTTTTTATTTATGTTTTATCTATTTATTTTTGTTTTCATATAATAATTCTTTGCGTTGTTCAAGAAACTTACATTTTTATTTTAGAAGAAACTTAAATTTTTATTTTATTTTTGACTAAAATCGTTGCTCCTCGTTAATCTAACCTGTCCCATCCCCTCCTGGCAAGATATGTTCATACCTTCTCGTTGGCCCTTGCTGAGCAATAACATATTTCAGTATAATATGGGTAAACTTTAAAACTAAAGCCAATAAATTTAAATATTTAGACTTTATATCTAAAACTGATATAATACCTTAAAAATATGTTATTGGCGAAATGAACCTAATAAACAAAAAATAATAAAAATGAATACAATTTTAACATTTTATTCTGACAATCATTTCTATTTGCCTCCGCCCATGTCCAATAAAGAGATGCCAACTATTTTTGCCGGCTTTTAGTTTTTATATGGTTTCAAGTCCGGTCGCATATACTTTACGAACTTAATTGAAAGCGTATAAAAACTAAAAGCCGGTAAAAACAGTCGGCATCTCTTTATTGTACATGGGGAGAGAAATGCTTGTCATAAGAAAATGATAAGATTCTGGGACGTTATTATATTATACTCCGTTTCAAATGGTCTCCAGAAAGCCATGGTAAATTAGTAAATAATTAAAATATTTTACCTTTTATATAGTAGGAAATATTAATAAATATGAACAGTAACTAACTAAACTCCCACGCTTGATGTTATAATAGGTATTTATGCACTGCACTGGCACATTGACAACACATCTCACAAGTACACGTTACTTCTGAGAAACGATTTACGAATTTTCTTTATGCTAGTAGGCCTGTTCATTTCATTATCTTTAAACCAGTGCAGTTGTAGATGGTTCATTCAGGCTGATTACATTGCCAGTCTCGGACTCGCCTGCACAGTTTCAACTACCATTCGAATCTAGATACCATTGCTAAATATATAGGACAAAATATCGAGTTCAGTGCGCATGGTCCTGTGCTTTAACACTGACCAGTTTCAATTATGCTCGTATAAAGTATAAGTGTGTGGATTTTAAGGGTTTATGGATTTGGAGTATAAGAGTTTAGATTTAGAATTTAGGTGCTTATGATTTAAAAAGGTATCCGGGTTAAGATAGGAGAAGCTAGAGATTACGAAGATTATTTTGAACCTAAGCTGGTCTGTGTAAGTGAAAATATTACTCGGGCGTCTTGTGGCGCTCTTTTATTTGATTTTTTATATAAAACAAAAATTAAAATACCTGTTTTTTAAGAAGTTTCGAAAAATTGTTCCATGTATAGGGTTCCGTTCATGCTAAATGGCGAAAAACCTCAAAAAATATCATTTCTTGGATTTTTAGAGGTGGCGCAAACAACGAAAAAATCTACAATAATTCATGGAGGTAGTGTTCAATGAACTCTAAAAAATTACCGATTAACATTTTTTATGCCCTCCTAACAAAATTGAACTTTTAAATTTTATAGTTTTTTTAGAGACCTTAATGAGATCAAATTACCTCACATAAAATTTTCGTCAAAAGGCATCATTGTCACCTAGCTTCATAAATATTTTCAGATTTTTAACCTTTACCTATTGTCTTTAGAAAATAAATACTGAAAAGGTCGTTTTTCGCCACCTACAAGAGTTGAGAGGGAGGGGGCTGGATCAGTCTTTCGGCATTAAGTAGGATCAGTCTTTCGGCTGATGTTTGTTGCAATCGAAGCATTAGCGTTTTGATGGTAATATGCAATTATTACACTTAACGCGCTAGGCTTGCAACTTGTAATGCATCGCTCGGCGGGACACATAGCCTGGACAGTAGCTGTTGGTTGCAGTCTGGTTACGTTCCTTAGAATAAAATAAGGATTTTATAGAGGAGTTTTAATATTCCGTCCTCTAAAAGCATATTTGAATTTATTCCTTGTGCAATAATTATATAAATTAGATATATCCTTCTAAATTTATATAATTCAAATAAACTATTTATCATCTTATATAACTTGAGATCATCAGCATATAGACAGTAATTAGAATGAAGAAAACAACCGGGAATATCATATAGAAACAATGATATTAAAAGTGGACCCAAGTGTGATCCTTGGGGAACACCTGACGTTATACTAATATAAGATAATGAACAGTTGTTAATTTTAACACATTGTGATTTATCAAATATGTACGATGTCATCCGTCTTAGAAGATTACCATGTATACCGATATTTTCCAACTTTACTAAGAGTGTACTATGATGAACTTTATCAAACGCTTTGGAAACGTCGGTATACACTGCATCCATCTGTTTTCTATTTCACATACTGTCCGAAACATTTTGTATCAAGGGCATTAAATTGATCGCCATAGAACGGCCACGGAAAAAGCCATGCTGATTCTCACTAATCAAAATTTTGTTGCAAGAAATACTTCATTTGAGACTATGGCTTCAAGTATTTTACCAGGAACTGAGAGTACTGAAATTGCACACCATCTTTCTGTCACCACTTCTAAAAATAGAAATTACTTGAGCTTGTTTCCAAATCCCCCCCCCCCCCGCTCAGATATTGACTTCTTATATATAATAAACAACGGATATAAGACAGAATCTTTGCCAGATTTGAAAAATACACGAGGTATGCCATCCGGAGTCCGGACCAGCCCCCTTATTTATATGCAACTTGTCTATTTGACTTTTAATTTGCTCAGTTATTAACAAAATTTAATAAATAGTTGCCATTATTGTCAAAGAAGAAAACTATAAAAAAATGCATTGGGTGGACGTTCGGAAGAAAAATTAAATTAAAAACAAAAGGTGCCAATCAAGAATGAAGTTTTATGTTTCGGCCAAATAAAGTATCTCAGGCTAACTAACAGGATAGCAATAGCAGATTATGGCAAATCTTCCAGAAGCGGTCGCTGTTTAACCTCTGCTTAGGTATAAGGCTTAACACTAAGGAGTTCCGAGTTCGAATCCTGACTAGATTATATACAGATATTTGATAGCATTTTTATGCGTTATTGATATAATAGCAGTGGGCTAGACCGCGATTGTGTGAGAGATAACGCGGTTAGTCGCTCTTGTCCACGAGTTCGAATCTTAGCTGCGGCAGATAACAATATCACAGGGATTGATTATTGTGTAATTGTCTGTAGGACGTATGTGTGGCCTGATTCAGTAGCGGAATGGCTGTGGTCAAACTCCGCCAGGACGTTAATATAAATAAAGCGATTCAGAAAATAAAAAATAAAAACAAATAATATTCTAGGTGTAATAAAACAAAGTCTTAAATTGATGTTTACCTCTTTGAGACTTGACTCTTCTCCTGCTGGATTTGGGAGGCGGTATCAATTTATACCCACTTGGAATATTATTCAACGAAGATTTTGTAAGTATATCATGCGTAGAAGGGTTGTAGAAATGATAAGATAATACCTCATCTAAAGCCATACACAGCAATATTTTCTGAAACAGCATGACGGTTAATCTAAAAAAGAACATTTATTGGTTGTAAAAATATACACACAATACTTTAGTTGAGTAAATTTACATCAATAGTTGGGATCTAGGACCTAGCCAAAATAAATGAGAGATTTGACAAAGGCATGATTGAACAGTAGATAGTCAATGAGGAAGTTGCACGTTATTTTTTTATATCGCAGATGGATAGACGACAAAAAAATATGCTTCCTCGTATTTTTCCTTTTTTTTTTTGTTAAAATTGAGGGCTAAAAAAATTATTTATTTTGGGTGAATATAAAACTATTGAAACGCTCTTTCCGTGCCAAGTGACGTCGTATGTGCCAGATGACATCACGTTGTTATTATTGAAATGTTGAAACATCTAAAAGGAATACTGTGGCTATAGATTAATACGCTAAGCATGTTATGAAATCATTATCCGTCATATTAACCAATAGTTATTAACAAGATTAAGGATAACAACGTGAATTTGCAAACTCAGAGCAAATCAGTGACGTCAAAATGACGTCAAGGCAATATCATAGCGTTTTCAGTCACGTGGTTTTGTTTACATAAAAGCTCAAATTTTAATGTCGAATATTTACGAAATGAAATTTTTCTATGAGTTTATTTTATTATATTATCAACTTATATAATGTTATTATGGAAAAATAATAAATTCAAGCATTTTTAAAATGTATGCATCTTCCTCATTGAAGGAGTCGGACGAACTACCAAATGTTTGCGTCTCGGAGTAGATATTGTCTACTCCGAGACGCAAACATTTGGTAGTAGACAATATCTCCCCGTTTTCGAGGGTGCTGAAACAATGAAAGCAACTCCCTGGGGTGGTTGCACAATCCTGGTCACCTACCATCTTCTTCAAAGAAACACCTCCTAGAAAATATCATTTTTTTCTCACAGAAACAAATATCAATTTTCCACCTCCTACAAGGGTTGGGCGCATGGCGCAAGGAGGGGTGGCTGAGATCAAATCCCTCGAGGGACCTTCCGTTCTACTCGAGAGAATAACTGGGGCAAATAAACGCGTTCATGGAAAAGGGGACTTTGGGATGATTTTTTGCGAATTTGAGGGGTTTCCGAGATGGAAAATTAGTTTGATCCCGGGAATCGATTCAGCACCCTCGAAAACAGAGGGGGGGGGCGCATTATCTAGTCCGACGAGCAAACATTCGGTAATTTGGTCATAAATCCCGACTCTTTAAATGGACTAAGATCGGCTTATCTATTTATGAATAAATTTCTACTGCTTAAGGTACGGTTTGTTAGGATAGTGCGTCGCGTATAGCCAAGTATTGTAGTTATTATACATATGGGCATGGTTTCGGTTTGTTAGAGTCTTCATAGATAGGCACGTGCGCGACTCACACGAGTTACTATAGATTACAGCTTGTGTGAGCGGCGCTTGGCTGACTGTGCGTGTGCGCTATACGCGGTGCACTGCCCTAATAAACTGTACCTTTAACCTCCTTAATAGGTACCTTACACGATCAATAATATTGTCAATACTGACACTTCAATAATATTGTCAGTATTTCACCAATATTCTGGCCATCCTTTTCTACACACGATCAGTATTATTGTCTCCATCAATACATCATCAGTTGCTATCAGTATTCACCTTACATGTTCAATAGAACTGTCAGTATTTTTAAGTATTGACAATATTATTGATCATGTAAGGTACCTATAAAAGAGTTATTACTGCAGCTTCTTCATTAATTTTTATTAATTAAATTTTTTTTAAATCTACCTGATTTATTTCCCGTACTTTTAAAATAAAGTTTAACGTAGTCCGCGATTACTTTAATAAAATTTATTTGAAAAGCATGACAATGAATCCAGAAGGACTAGTATAATGTTAATAGGAAACAGTTCTTTTATGTAAATATCTTTACATTCTAGGCATACAGGGTGTCTCACCGGGAACTGAAACGATCGATATAGAGAAAAATACGCATCAGAAAAATTTGAAAATTTAGATAATTACTAATTTCGGTATGGCCAATCCAACTAAAATAATTACAAGCAGCTGGCATTTCCGCGTATACCGGAAGTCGATACTAGGTTGCTTATTTCAAATGGAACATCCTATATATTTTAGGGTTTTCGAAGAGAGCATATGTAGTCGAAAATATGTAGCATATCTTATAGCTAAACCTAAGCGTTTCAGAGATATTTGACATTTTATAGAAAATTTGACAGGTGCAACGGTTTACAAGAACCGTTATAACTTTCTTCGTGTAAAAGATCCTCATTTGCTTCTTGTCACATAAAAAGAACACAAGGAGAACTACGTTCTATAACTGAAATAAATTCAATAATATCATACCAAGTGTTCCGTTTTTCGCGTTACATATTGTCAACTTCAAACCGCGAAAACTGTCAAATGGATGGTATTTTTTTACGTCAAGTTGTGTAAAATTGAATTTTGTTTTTTCTGATATTAGCATTGTGGGGGTTAAAGTTACAACTTTTTGAAATATTTGCGATTTTATTAGAAATTCATTTCATCAAAATAGCCATGATTAGAAACAATCAGTCATTATCTTATGTCAAAAATTGCCAGCATGTTTAAATTATATCAACGAAAACTTTTTAAATTTGTTTATTATTTATGGAGAATGTGATAAAGTAATATCAAGAACTTGCAGCACATTTGCTACTCGATATCCACAAAAACGCAAAATAACACTGTAACATGCGTATTAATCGAATTGAAGATATGGCATGAACTAAAATAGCAGAGATAAGATCAATTTAAAATATGATGATGATGATTCATTTTAATTTAATAATTGCTCAAAATTCCGCCCTCGAACCTCGACACATTTTTCGCACCTTCGGATTAGTTCCTCATGGGCAGCTCTTCTAATTGAATCCTATGATATGTTTTGAAATGCATTTCTTACTCTTTGCATACAATCTCCAATGGTTGTTAATGGGCCCTCATAAACTTTATTTTTAATAGTTCCCCAAATGAAATAATCCAGAACTGATAAATCGGGCGGGCGAGGAGGCCATAAGAAAGGTTCGTTATTGGCAATCCATTGATCATAAAAAGTTTCTTGTAAATAATTATTAATTAAATATGCGTTATGTGGGGGAGCATCGTCGTGCTGATAAAAAATGTTTCTACGTTCGGCGAGAGGTAAATTTTCTAAATAGTTATTATTCAAATTTTGTAAGATATTCAGATATCTTTCACCTAAAAAAAAACAATAATTTACCTATACATATTAGCAGAAGTGAAAACTTAATTTACCGTTTAAATTTTCCTGATAAAATTGTAATGCCGCCACTCTATCGTTTCTTAAGGCACAGTAAACATTGAACTGCCAACTTTCCTGAAAGTCTCGCTCTCTAAACATATGAGAATTTGAGTCACTCCAATAATGCGAATTGCGTCTATTAAAATCCATTTTTAGGAAATTTCATCATTTCATCTGTCCACATAATATTTCCCAAATAAGAATCGTGACCCTCAGACCTTATTAGAATAAACTCACAAAAATTCTGTCTTCTTAGGGAATCTGTTTCTTTTAATCCTTGAACCATATGGAATGAAAACAGGTGAAACTTATGTTTTAATAACATTCTGTGAATTAAATCCTTGCATAGTCCCGATTCCAGAGCAGCTTGTCTTAATGACATCCTTGGAAACGCATGAAAATATCCCAGAATGACTATTTCGATGTTTTCGTCATCAACAATAGGCTTTCTTCTTTGCATTTTTGCCTTGACAGAGCCATAATTTTTAAAATTTTCCAGTATGCGTTTTACAGTGTTTGGTGACGGTTTCCGTTTTTCTGGATATCGAATAGCAAATGTGCTGCAAGTTCTTGATATTACTTTATCACATTCTCCAGAAATAATAAACAAATTTAAAAAGTGTTCGCGGGTGTAATTTAAATGTGCTGGCATTTTTTGACATAAGATAATGACTAATTGTTTCTAATCATGGCTATTTTGATGAAATGATTACAACAATTCATGAATTTCTAATAAAATCGCAAATATTTCAAAAAGTTGTAACTTAACTTTAACTCCCACAATGCTAATATCAGAAAAAAGAGAATACAATTTTACACAACTTGACGTAAAAAAATACAGGGTGTTCCGTTTGACCTAAACAAGTTTCCGCGGTTTGAAGTTGACAAAATGTAACGCGAAAAACGGAACAATTGGTATGATATTATTGAATTTATTTCAGTTGTAGAATGTAGTTCTCGTTGTGTTATTTTTATGTGACAAGAAGCAAATGAGGATCTTTTACACGAAGAAAGTTATAACGGTTCTTGCAAACCGTTGCACCTCATATTTTCTATAAAATGTCAAATATCTCTGGAACGGCTAGGTTTAGGTATAGGATATGCTACATATTTTCGACTCGAATTTTATGCTCTTTTCGAAAACCCTAAAATATATAGGGTGTTCCATTTGAAACAAGCAAGTTGGTATCGACTTCTGGTATAAGCGGAAGTGTCAGCTACTTGTAATTATTTTAGTCGGATTGGCCACACCGACATTAGTAATTATCTAAATTTTCAAAATTTTCTGATGCGTACTTTTCTCTATATCGATCGATTCAGTTCCCGGTGAGACACCCTGTATAATTGTATATACCCACATATTAATAATACATTTTTTTCTTTATATTTCAATGTCAAACTTAAATTAAATTTTAGATGCCTATTTTTTAAATGACACCAAATTGTATTCCATGCATAGTTATCTATGCTGCATGTATGAAATCTGTTTTTCACTTTTCAATACTAATTCAGATTCAATATCTAGTTGTATAATGTTCTTTCTTTGAAACTTAACGAGCTAATCTAAGAACCATCAATCGTTCCTATTGGCATCTTAGGATACTGACTTTGCTTTTTCACTATTTTAAAAATTTTATCAAGAATTACATACTAAATTGCTAAAAATTAAACATGATTTCAGATCTGTCAACGAACAGCGTATTACCTTTACTTGGTTTGCTAAATAAATATTGTCATTTGCAGTATAAAAAATTGATACATGAATAGCAGTTTTACCAAATTTTACACAAAGAAAATAAGAAAAATTATGATTTTATCATTTTACCTTATTCGCAATATCGATAAGAAATAAACATGTAACTGGAAGTATTATATTTGCTGTCAGTGGTGTGCAAACAGTGTACTGTACTTAACCAGTATTAAATACAAATTTTATTTGAATTTTTATACACTAAGAATAAATCGACCAGAACTTGGAATATTGATAGGTGGTTCACTGCTCATCCAATAGTTTCTTCTACTCATTTAGAATATTTTTCGATGGGATATAACTTGAGAGAAATGATATTGAAAAGGTGGTCAAGATCAAAGACCAATATCATCACTTTGTTCCCCCTCGACACCAAACAACTTCCATTTGAAACATTTTTTTCTAAAATGCATTTACTTTGATATAAATTACTGTCTCACGTAAAATGCCACACCCGCTTATACTGTTAACATTCTTCGGTATAAAATTTCGTATCGAGAACTTAAATATTTTTAGAACTAAAACGCGCACCATCTGACAACCAAATGAATCACCGCGATAACATTTTTCTTGCATAAGACACGCAAATTGAATAACTACTTCATAACTATATCATCGATTTACAGTAAAATTTGCTACCCAATTATACGAGGTAGATTTCCGAGGCTCATTCGGTTTTCGATATCCTTTACGATTATGAAAAAATTATTTTGATATTCAATATACCGAGAACCGAACGAGCCTCAAAATTTCGTCACATATAGTTTGATAGAAAATTTTTAAATGTACCTAAATTGTCCAATAATTTAAATTCTTTCATTTTATAAATAATAGGGTACTGTTTTATCTGAAATAAAAGTGATATTTTATGGAACGAGGATGTACTTTATGCGTGAGCGAAGCGAGTCCGTCAAGAACAGCGAGACATTTTATTCCGCGTAAAGCATGCCAATTTTTATTTAAACGTTGAATATGAATTAAATATAGTCGAGTTCAATTTTACAGTGCAAATAAAAAAGGCAACAAGAACTTTGCGAGTTCATTTTTAATGCCGTGGAACCAGTCGGTATGGTGTCATCAAACAAGCCGACGTATAGAGATAAATAATTCAATCTGCGGTCGAGATACCACAGAGAGTAATGATATTTTAATGAGGTCGTAAAGTTTTTGTACAATTTTTTATTGCACAGTAAAATTGAACTCTACTATTAATACTGTTATTTTTTCTTCAAATAAATACATTTAGTGCCGCTCGTGCGCGGCAGTAAAAGACCGCTAAGAATGATGATAGAGGAAGGAAAATACTTCTAATTCCGCTCAGATGAAGTGTCCGAGAAATGACATTTTAAGTTATGTTCTCTTGAGGTTTGAAGAAAAAGCATTTTAATAGTAGCATCTATTTTTTATGGTTCAACTACTTACTAACAGCATTCTACTTATTTATAAAATCTTACGATCAAGAAAAATCCATATCCGAATATTTCGAAGGAACCGCGTGCGACACATAATGATGCCTTCAGGATGATATTTTGGAAGTATAAAAAAAGTTTCAGAGACGTGATTACGTCATTTTTGTAACTGCAATGAAATTTCATAAGTTGTGGTGTGATCACCGAGACGTGATGCACTAAACGTCATTTTTGTAACTGTAATAAATTTAACAAGACAGGACATGACCCCCGACAGGGCGTCATGTTTGTAACTGCAATTAAATTTCACACGACGGAGAGTGACGCCACACAGGGCGCAGTTTTTGTAATTGTATCGAAATTCCACAAGATGGGACGTGATTCCCAAGGCGTAATGCACAAGAAACTGTCTCGAGAAAGGACTTGTGGTTCCAAGTGTTAATCTTCTTCTACGATCCGATGTTGTGTGCACTGTTACTTATGCAAGGTATAGTCTATGAGGACGGATTAGTAGTTCCTCAAGAAAGTCTCAGAAGGGAGATTTCCCATGCCACCAAAATATTCCAGGCTCATTTTACAAAACTTAGCAGTCGTCTTTGCCGGTAAACTAACATGTTTTACGTCGTATTTGCCTACATGAGGTTCCTCAGTGATTCGAAACACATGTCGTTCTGTTACCATGTACTGTGTACATAGAACCCGTCTTGCCTGATCGAATGAGTAATATTCTAATCGGTCGCGATTCAAGCATTTAACAGAGTGCCCAAAATTACCTATGAAGAAGCCACAAATTGCTCTAACGTAAGCCACTGGATGGTAGTTGGAAACCGCGATGTCCGAGGTCGTCCTAATGAACCGATATTTTTGTTAATCTTCTACATTTTTCATATACCCATATTGCACAACTAACATTTCCAAAAACCCAATATATAACTTTACCTGAATCCCATCCTCTTTCATCGTGTGTTACTGAGTTCGTAATAACCAAATTCCCTTTCAGGAAATAATATTAAGAAGCGTTAGACAATAATCAGTGTTTGATATGACAGTGCAACAACGTTTCAGTTGATACCATCTTGGAGTACCGTTGAGAAAAATTATAAATTTTGTATTTTACGTGTGAGTTAAGCCGAACCAATCACAGGTGGACGCCCTAACAGTTCAATTAGAACGTATTACGAAACACCTCCAGACCACCTTAGCATGGTCCGTTCATATTCCCTCTGTGCGTTTATCTGTCAGTAGGCCAGTTAGTTAGTCTGTATGTGGGTGATATGTTTGAACATGTCAAAGAACGTACCTAAATACACCAAATATCATCATGCTTGAAGTTCTCCTTCGACATGATTTTGCGTAACTGCCATGAAATCCGAAAATATCTTGTATTAACCGCGTGCAACATCTAGGAATGTTGTCGGGAAGATATTTTGGAAGTACCATACTAAGACTACACTAATATACAGGGTGGGGCAATAGTGCGTCGGACCTCGATATCTCGAGTTCTACGATAACTAGAATTTTTTTTAAAAAATTGCAAGTAAAATAGATAAAAAAGTCTATAACTAGAAGTTATTTTCAAACATACAAGGCGAGACAAGATGAAATTACGGGACCAAGTACCTTTTTTTTAAATGGAATGCTATGTATATCAGTACATTTTTTGAAGCCTATTTCTATTCTCTATTCATTCCTATATTAGCATTGAATATCTCCCAACCACTTGGATGTAATTAATTTTTTTGTTGAAGTAATGCAATCTGCAGATGGATATTTAAAAACTCATCATAGTCACAATTATGGGTTTTAAGGAAAACTTATGTGAATACCAATTACGAGATATCTAATTAATGTTTTTGAATCATTTTAATTTCCTAAAAATGTACAGGGTGGCCAAAAATTATTTTCCAATTAAGAACATTTTAAATTGAATTTTCTCAATTTTTTCAAATGGAATACCCTGTATATTTTTCAACGATGTGATGTAGAAATGAAAAACGAACATTTTTTGTAAGTTCCCTATGGCTAATTGGAAAGTCACAAACATGTGGATACTATATGCCGAAACCCAGCCGTTTCAGAGATATTTTCACATTAAAAACCCCAAGTTTTTCCAAAGGTCCTTCTACATACCCAGAGGGTATTGGTGGCCCTTTGTATTTGTCTCTCTATGTGATCTTTCCAGGACAGCTTGGAGTCCAGGATGCCGTCTAGATACTTCACCCTCCTGGAGACTCTTAGAGTAGTGTCATAAGGAACGGGCTCGACAAAATCGTCAAGCACAACATTTTCTGGTAAAAACTACCAGTTCTACCTTAGAGGGATTTACTCTAAGGCCCTGGTCGTCACACCATTGCTGTACGATTGGCAGCTCGCTGACCGTATTAGGAAATTTTTCCGACATAACAATGGCTATGTCATCGGCGTAGCCTTGCGTGTAAAGACCTTCGTCCTTAAGTGCCTTAAGTAGGCCATTAAGGACGAGGCACCATAACAGAGGGGAAAGAATGCCTCCTTGTGGACAGCTCTTCCTTACTGCTACCTTCACTGCCATGTCTCCACTGGCAGTGGAGCGTGTTGTGATGGATGCAAAGGTTCCAAGGCCAATGCTCCGTCTTTAACGTACCTTTCAACCAGCCTCTCTAACGTTTTGAGTAGGAAGGATGTAAAGCTGATTACTCTGTAGGATTTGGCAGTGTCGTACGAAATTCGTCCTGCTTTTGGGATGAAAACCACTCTGACAGTATTCCAGGGTATGGGAACATACTCTAGGTCCAGATAAGTTCTCAACAGGTGATAAATAGGACGCATGAGTATCTCCAGGCCTGCCTAAAGAAGTACTGGGTAAATACCATTCGTCCCTGGACTTTTATAAGGATCGAACGTGGAGATAGCCCATTTGACTCTCTCCACTATCACTATCCTAGAAGCCATCTTCCAGTCCGCTGCATGACGACCGGGGGCTGGATTTTCCTCTATCTCCACCACAGATTCGGGGAAATGAGTTTTCAACAAGTGTTTAAGGTACTCTGCAGTGGTAACCGTAAGACTATCAGAGGGAAGCCTCAAATATTCTATTCGCATTGGACTGTCTTTTTTGAGAGTTTTTCAAAGCCTTGCGGCTTGCCGGAGGTCTTCTATGCTCTCACAGAAGTCCTTCCAAGCCGTCCTTTTGCTGTCTAGAATGCGTTTATAGAGGCGTTGTGATCTCTTATGATTTTCCCAATCCTTAGGATGCTGAGAGCGCATTGCCCTATTGAAGAGCCTGCGTGTTTCTCTGCGTAAGTTTTGCAGTTCTCTGTTCCACCTGGAACTGTTGCTCTTTTCTTTCCTCCTCCTGAGAGGACAGCTGCTCTCCATTTTGGATGGAACACCCTATATTTTTTTACGTCAAGTTATATAACATTAAATTCCTTTTTTCCTGATGGTGGTTTAAGTTACAACTTTTGAAATTTTGCGATTTTATTAGAAATTTAAGAATTGTTAGTAAATATTGGCAAATTTGATAAATCAAATTTGCGATGATTAGAAACAATCAGTTATATCAAAAAATGCCAGGACGTTTAAATTACACCCACGAAGACTTTTTGAATTTGTTTATTATTTATGGACAATTTGATGGCGCGATTAACGATTCTTTTAGAACAGAAGAAAATGTGCGCAATATAAAGGATAAATTAATAGTGTATGTCAGGTCGTCCGATAATGTCGAATTTTAATGAAAATAGACACTTAATGATGTCTAAATATCTAAACCATATTCACGTATATAAAACTTTACTTCCTTCAAGTTCACGACATTAAATTTCAATGAAATTTGAAATATGAACCTGATGATGCCTGCCGAACAGACAAAGTAACGAAAGCCCTTTGCAAATTCCCCACCAGATTAAGCGTTGCAATTACTTACTTTCAGTATTCTTACTATAATGGTAGGACTGACAAAATATGCATTTTTACTTGCTTTTCTTTAACTCAAAATGTAGTATTCAGAATGTTTGTCTTCAAATCTTGCATTCCTTATTTAACACACTTCCTGACTTAATCAATTGATAAAATTTTGCAGGGTTACTAAGATCGGATGACAATACAGTCTTTCACTGTTATTTTTGCAAATATCCGCACGTAGGGGGCGCGGGAGTGAAAATTATAAATGTGCAAAACGAAGGAGCGAGAAATCAAAACAAATCGTTAAGAGACGAATTTTTATTGAGCGCTCCCTAGGGGGTAAACCCCCCTGCGACCCTCCACGCCCCCACCCTCAATTTAACCCAAATATATATACTGTTATCCTGGAAAACCTAAATTAACCCACTAATTAAACAGGTTGTTCTTAACAGTCGATTATGGAAATAAGTGGTGGCAAGCTGCAATAAATTGTATTATCCAATTCCAATTGTCAAATAAAATATGTTTTCCGATTTCCCAGTCCGACGCGTTGAAATCGTCGACTTTTCACGAGACGGGGTTTACGAAAATGTTCACAGAGGAAACGGTGCTAGACTAGGCGCAATGAAGCCATACAAGAAGTTTTAAAATGATATGTATAAATTGATTTTATGCACGCGGGCATCTAGACTATTATATCCATTTTTTTTAATAATAGCTACATCTCTAATACAACACGTGAATGATGCATGACGCGACGAGTCGGTCCATATAGTAAAGGATAAACGACTTAAAATATAATGCGAAATAAATAATAAAGAAACACGTGATGACTGAAACGGTGTGAGTTCGACTATGTCAATCATATTCTCTGCAGTTTTTAAAAATTTTACGGCCATTTGGCCTATGGGAAATGAGGAGACCGTTAATCACGATGTTTATACCAATTAGAGAAAACATTAATTTCGCTTAAGTCGCTTTACACGTAATAGATGGAGGATTTCTCATTCACAGAGTTGTGTGGCATCAACTCAGCTGTTTGGACAAATTTGCCGATTATGTTAAGAAACATTACCCATTTACACAATGAACGTCATCATTATTAGCCGTTACTCGAGTCCGAGTATAAAAATGTTACAGTCGATAGATTGTGTACAATAAAAAACAAGTAAAAGGTGTAGTCTATGGTAATTCCCATTCATCTACGGTGCACACGACTATGGCTATAGAGGCCAATTCGGGAGAGCACATGTCGACCGCAGTCAGGACAAACATAGACCTGGTTAGGTCTTGGATTCGGCCTTCTTGCAGCAACATTTCCTTGATAGCTGGCCACAACCCCTCGCCATTCGGTTCTGTCCGCTGCAAGTAGTTCCCATTGCTCGTCTGCAATACCGCAGGATTTTAGATTTTCATGGAGAGCGTCTTTGAACCTCTTTCGTTGACCGCCACGCCTTCTTCTACCGCTTAGCAATTCACCATAAAGTGTACATTTAGGAAGGCGGTTATCATGCATACGATGAACGTGACCTGCCCATCTTAGGCGTGCTCTTGAAATAAGCACCTCAATTGGAAGGCTGTTTGCTCTCCTGAGTACTTCCACGTTTGATATGTGATGGAACCAACGGATTTTCATCATACTTCTGAGGTGTCTTTGCTGAAAACGTTCTAATTCTTTCACATGACGACGGTAAGTGACCCAGCTTTCACATCCGTATAGCAGTGTTGGAATAACAACTGCTCTGTAGACAGCCATTTTCGTTGACAAAGCAAGGTCGTGGTTGTCAAATACTCTCTCTCTCTCTAAGTCCCCAGAGTGCTCTAGATGCAGCGTTAATTCTATTGCGAATCTCGCTGTCCATGTTTGCTTTGTCATTAACAACGTTGCCTAAGTAATTGAACTGATCCACCACTTCAAGAGAATTTCCGTTAAGTGCAATGTCTATTTGGTTCACTTGATGAGGAGTTGACATAATCTTAGTCTTTCCAATGTTGATTTTAAGTCCCAAGGAATCATAGCTCTGGGCATACACATCTAAAAGTTCTTGAAGCTCTTCCGGCGTAGAGGCTAAAAGTGCACAGTCATCCGCATACTGGAGATCACAAATGAATCGTGTGCGTGTCTTTGTGAAAGCTCTAAAGCGCCCTATGTTAAAGAGACCGCCATCAAAACGGTATCTGAGACCTATTCCTCTGACTGTCAGTTTGTTGTCAACAATAATTGTTAGAGCAGTGGTAAACAAATTAAAAAGTAGGGGTGCCAGGACACATCCCTGCCTAACTCCAGTGAGGGTTTGGAAAGGTTCGGTTGCCTCATTATTATACATAACCTGGGCGTTGTTGTTTGTATGTAGACTGCGACATACTTCCACAAATTTTCTAGGGATACATAAGCGGAACATAATTTTCCAGAGCACTTCCCTGTCCACCGAGTCAAACGCCTTGGTTAAATCAATGAAGGCCATGTGAATTTCTCCTTGATGTTCGAGTGCTTTTTCTTGAAGCTGTTTAAGTGTGAAGATTAAATCCGATGTGCCTCGGTTTGGTCTAAAGCCACTCTGTGTTTCAGGAAGTAACTTTTCCATAACAGGTGTTAGCCTACTTGCCATCGCTTTAGTGAGTATCTTCCCTCCAACAGCCAGGAGAGCTATACCCCTGTAATTTCCACAGTCCGCAGCGCTCCCTTTGTTTTTGAAGAGGTTGATTAAAAGTGTATCACGAAACTCCTGCGGAGCTTGACCACTTTCCCACACGACATCAAACAGTTTTTTGAGGTAGGGTATGAGCTCTGACGACACAGCTTTAAAGATCTCAGCTGGGAGTGAGTCGGCGCCGGGAGATTTGTTATTTTTTAGCTGCCCAATGGCGGTTAAGATCTCTTCCGTTGTTAGTGGTTTATCTAAGTCTTCGAAGGTGTCATATTGAGCTATAAGATTTATAATATCGTGATCGGCTTGACTTTGCTGGTTAAGAATGTTAGAGTAGTGTTCTTTCCATCGGGCTCTTATTTCCTGGTCTTCTTTGAGGAGATTTCCATTTAAATCTTTAATAGGGCACATATTTTTCCGACTGGGGCCGTACACTGCTTTTACTCCTTGAAAGAAATTCCTGTAGTCGTGTGAATCGGCGTACCTTTGAATTTCTCTGGCCTTGCTTGCCCATCACTCGTTCTTTATTCTTCTGATTTCGCGTTGCGTTTCATACTTAGATTGGGTAAAAGCTTCTGCTTTTGATGAGTCGTTGGGGTGGGTGATAGCGTTTTGGAAGGTAATATGTTTGCGGTCAAGAAGTTCTTGTATAAAAGCTTCATTATCATTGAACCAGTCCTCCTGTTTTTTACTTGCTGCAGTGCCAAGAATTTCCTCACTCGCACTTTTTAAACTGTCCTTAATTTGTGTCCAGGTAGCAGCGACATCTACAGAATTGGTTTCTTCTAGTGCACTGAAATTCTCTTGAACTTTTTGCTTTAGCTGTTCGACGGTTTGTTGGTCACGCAATTTACTAATACAGAGACGGAGTCTACGTTTTACTTGAGTTCTTCGGTGTTTGGGTCTCATAACAATTTTCATTTTAGAGACAACAGGACGATGATCGGTCCAACATTCGCTATCAATGCGCGCCTTTGTAATTTGGACGTCCTTGAGATGCTTCCTACGTACGATAACATAGTCCAGTAGATGCCAGTGACCTGATCTGGGGTGACGCCAGGTGCCTTTAAATTTATCCTTTTGTCGGAAAATGGTGTTTGTTATAACTAGATCATGTTCGGCGCATTTAGTTAGGAGTAGTTGACCGTTAGCGTTCATGTTGCCCAAACCGTTCTTGCCTATGATGCCTGGCCAGGTGTCTGCATCTCTCCCTACTCTAGCGTTAAAATCGCCAAGAATAACGAGTCGTTCCGTTTTAGGTATTCTACAGAGGGTTTCTTCCAGCTGTTGATAGAAGCTTTCCTTGGTTTCGTGACTTGCATCCAGAGTGGGAGCGTAGGCGCTTATTAGATTTACCGCGTTGCCATCTGATAGCTCATAGCGTAGCAGCATTAGACGCTCGGATAGGCCTTGTGGTACTTGTGTTAAGTTGGATACAAGTTGATTCCGAACGGCAAATCCTACCCCATGTTGTCTTCTTGAATTGGTGGGAAGACCTTTCCAATAGATGGTGTAGTACTTTTCTGTGAGAGAGCCTTCCTCCAAAAATCGAGTTTCGCTGATAGTTGCAACGTCAACATTGAGTCGGTGAAGTTCTCTATCTATTAGAGCAGTTCTTCTTTCAGGCCGATCGGTGCGAGTGCTGTCGTTCAAAGTACGAACATTCCAAGCGCCGTAGATGAAAGAATTAGTTTTCTTGGATTTAACTTGTCGGTGTTTTTTCGATATTCGATGAGGTGTCCCTGTGGGCACCCTCCCCCGGAGATCCGATCGGGAGGGTATTTTACCTCCGGATGATTTTGTCCCACTTGAACGCTCCATCATTTTTTTTTAAAGCCTTAATCGACTGAAAACGAAGCTGCATTTGAAGTTTTAGCTGGAGCAGGTATGCAACTGACCAGCTCGGTTGCGGAAGGCGAGTGGTATGGTCCCATGGCACAGAAGGAGACTGCGACGATGGGGTAACCAAACGATTCCAAAAGCAACCTTTGTGTGCGGTGGGTTATTTTTACCGCACTCTTCGTGAGAAGGTGGATGTGCTCACGGCAAAAGGTAAGGGTTATCCCGCCCTTACTCGGTCGTTAGAGCCTCGTTAGTGAAAACAGGGTGCACCAAGTTCAAATTGAACTCATCGCGAAGGTGAGGTTAACAATTGAGTAGGAGAGGCTATAACTTGCGCTTCACTACCCCATTACACCCTAGGAGGGCGTCAACATAGTTTTCGATGGATATCCAGAAAAAGTAAACGAAAAATCGATCAAAAGTGCTGAACGCTTTCGTCGAATGGAAAATTGTCCCACAGCAGAAGTAGTTTTTGATGAAACAATGAGAACAACTACATCACAAGCTAAATTTCTGGCAAATGAAAATAATAAAAGTCGGCTGATTACCATGCTGTACAGCAGGTTTAAAAATGAAGGAATTTTAGTAAGATACGATCCGAAGATACTGACACTTTAATAATTAATACAGCTCTTGAAATGTCAGACACATTTAAATCAGTGGTGATAGTAGGTGAGAACATTGATTTATTGGTTATTCTTACTACCTTATGTCAATCACGAAGTAACATATATTTTCGAAAGCAAGGAAAAAGGAAAACAGGAAACCTCAAACAGCGAACACGACTGTAAAAAAGAACATATTATTTTTACATGCATTTAGTGTGTGCGACACCCCTTCGGCATTATACAGACAAGGCAAAATGAAGTTTATTAAAGTTATAAGTAATCAGTCAAGCTTGCAAACAGTCATTGAATGTTTTAAAGACGCTAATACAACTCCAAAGAGCATAGCTAAAGCTGGAATTCAATTTTTGTTGGCACATTTTGGGGCAAAGAGCAAGGACAAATCACTACACACTTATAGATATCAATCTTGCATCCTTACCTCCAACCAAAGATGCAGCTCGCATGCATTCATTTCGTACCTACCTACAAATTCAACAGTGGTACGGGAATGAAAAGTCACCGACTGATTGGGGGTGGAAACAGTCGTCTAATGCACTGATACTTATTCCTATTCAGGACACCGCTCCTGAAGAATTACCAAAGACGATTTCTTGTAAATGCACAAAAGGTTACGACGCACCATGCAACTGCAGGAAAGCAGGGTTGCAGTACTCAGTAGTGTGTAGTTCATCCTAGGGAAAATCTTATTCAAATTTAGAAACCATTATAGATGAACCAGGCGACGATGAGGAAATTGACTTTCGAATAGAAGATTTAATTTCCGAAGAAAATATCGAAGAAATGGATTTTGAGCCACAACCAGAAGAAAAAGTAGAGGAAGAATTCACTAATGAATTTATTGACCAACCTTCCACGTGAAAAAAAAAAGTAAGAGAAAAAAGTAATTAAATTATTTTTTGTTTACTTGATATTTTGCCCTAAAGTGAACCTGAAGCGAGACATTTACAATGATTCATAAAATTTATTGCAGCTTGCCACCATTTATTTCCACCAAAAACCCCTTGTCGACTGGCAATGTATGATAGTAACTGAATTAAACTATGACTATAAAGTAGAAAAAGAAAAATTAAAAACTTGCTTTTCTGTAAAAGTCGTACTAAAAAGTAAAGAAATAATAATGTATGACTCTAAGGAAAGCAAGGCGTGTGAAATTTGTATGATTGTACGCATGATTGTATGAAAGGGGTGGAATTGTTATACACATATTGCCACATATAAATAAATAAATATAATAAATAAATAACACCACAGGTAATTACGACCCCCTTTATCCCGGAAATCTCTAGAAGAGCCTTGTGTGGGAGGGGGCTGCACATTTAGAGACAAGGGACATACACCCAATATCCGTGTATAGCGGAAAAATCCCTCTCACAGTATTTTCCACTGCCACGACCGGGGATCGAACCCGGAACTTTTGGGTGAGAGGCAATAATTTACAATTTAAAAATCTTTATTTCTTAATAAGTACATGTCATTTTTTATTATTGTATTTATACCATTTATTTCATTCAGTGTACAATCGTTATTAAAAACCCGACGCGTTACATTTTGCTCATGGCAAATACACGGGACGGGGGGCTGATAACATGCCAAAATGGTCTGACAATAACAAATTAAAATTTATCTATTATATTGCTCTCCTAAGTTTTAACAAATTAATCAATTTTCCTACCAACGGTTTTTGGAAAATAAAAATAATATGAAATTCTCTCTACTGTATGTAATTAGATGTATAATTGACAGGAAACTTAGCTAAGGAAAACCTGCTTAAAGAAATTTATTTACAAAAATAAAAATACACCGATTATGTGGGTGCTAAAGGAAAATAAAAATAAATACATTTTCGTTTTATTTACAGTTAGTTAATAATAATTGATAAAAGAACAATTTTTTTAGGGTTTATTTACATATTTACATTCGGATTACATTTCATTAAAATTCTACATAACTTCGCCAAATTATGAGTCTTAAAATTATTGTTATATCTCCGAATAAATCGGAAGATTTTCGTGTATGAACTTATGTGTATGTTCAATGTTTTGATGTTCCCGTATGTCTACCATATGTGTGGTAAGCGGGGATTTATGTATCTTATGTTTAAAGAATTTTTGTGCAGTTTCTATAATATAATCCCTAATTAAAGGGATGTTATACTCTCTATGGAATGTTTCTATAGGAGTATACCTGTTTGTTTGTGTAAGTAATCTAAGGATTTTATTCTGTGTCCTTTGTAATCTATTACATTGCGCATCTGAAATTGTGTTCCAAGACGCGCATGCATAGGTAAGGATCGGTTTAAGCATAACTTTATACAGGGTTAATTTGTTATCCTTAGTTAATTTGATCCTTTTGTTGACTAATGGATATAGTCGACTTAAGGCAGCATGCGTACTGTTTATTACTCTGGTTATATGAGGTCCGAAGCGCAGTCTCGTATCCAGGGTTACCCCTAGGTACTTAACTGCGCTCTTTTGCTCAATAACTTTGTCATTAATTTTAAGTTTATTAAAAATTTTGGTATTTGTAAACTTCCTATGCATGGTGATAATCTCAGTTTTGTCGGCATTTATTTTGATTTTCCATTTTTGGTGAAAAGTTAATAAATTATTTAAGTGGTATCTTACTTTTTGTAAGGCTGTTGCAGCGTAAAATGATCTGGCATAAATTGCCGTATCATCAGCATATAAAATTACGTCAGTAGAATGACTTGTCGGCGTATCCGCGAGGTATATATTATATAATATGGGTGATAATATAGCCCCCTGCGGAACGCCGGCAGACATTCGTTTCATAGCCGAGTAGGTTGAATTGATATTCACAGTAATTGATCTGCCAAAAATGTAGCTTTTGATTAACGCCACCATATACATAGGAAGCTTACAAATGTTTTTAAGTTTATACGTTAAGCCGTTGGGCCAAACTGAATCGTACGCTTTCTCGATATCGATTAGTATCATTACGTTACAATTTTTCTTATTATATGCTAACAGAGTGTCCTGCACTACCTTGGCAATTGCGAGGGTTGTGCTGTGTCCCTCACGAAATCGAAACTGAATGTTTGGAAGAATTTTATATTTATTACAGAATTTATTCAAAATTCTCAATATGATTTTATCTGTGACCTTTGAAAGTGTGTTAAGAAGCGAGATGGGGCGATAGCTGGATGGGAAATGGGGAGGTTTGTGGGGTTTTAGAAGAGGGACGATTATTTTCCAAGCTCCCGGATAATGTTGATGTTTAATAATAGCATTCACTATATAAGTGAGTTGCACTAAGGCTTTGTTTGGAAGATTTTTCAACAGAAGGTTATGAATGCCATCAATTCCGGGAGCTTTGTTATTTGGGAAGGATTTAATGATATTTTTAATCTCAGTTGAAGAGCAAATTAATTTTTTAAGTTTGTCAGGGGGAATATGATACCTGTCCTGTATTGTGTTAGCGTCAGAAGTTATGCGGTCATGTTCAGGCGTTCTGTTAGACGTCGTCGTGTTTGTATTTTGTAAGTATGTTGCGTAAACCTCAGCCTTGTCCTGGTCAGAGTAATAGGGTACTCCGCCCCGGACAAGGGTGGGCATTTGTATGTAGGGTCTTTTTAGTAGTTTGGTCATTCGCCACAGGGAATTGTCCTGGTGAGAGGCAAGTGCGCTCACCTCTCGACCACCAGTCATTATTAAGATTATACATATACTTATATATAAAGTGCACACGCCTTACTTTTCTTGCAGTCAAATGCAGTCGTACATTATTATTTTTTACTTTTTAGTATGGCGACTTTTTACAGAAAAACAAGTATAAAAAAAATAATTTTTTCTCCAATCGTACAGCCGATGCCGTACACGTACTGATGTTTTCCACAGATTAGTCCAAAATATGCTTTCAAATCTGGTAATATTATAATATCTAATATCTGATATTCCAATAATGGCGGAAGCCATCCTTCTTTTCATGGCGCACACTAACCATTATTCATTTAATTTAAGTTTTTATTTTACATTAAATAAATATACACAATGTTTTCAATTGCTTATTAACTAAA
Source organism: Leptura quadrifasciata (assembly GCA_963675555.1). Classification (NCBI taxonomy): domain Eukaryota; kingdom Metazoa; phylum Arthropoda; class Insecta; order Coleoptera; family Cerambycidae; genus Leptura; species Leptura quadrifasciata. Next base: position 28,865,400 of record OY776679.1, on the reverse strand, counting down.
GTAATATTTCTATAAATTTGATTTTAATATCCCAACAAAAGAAACAATTTCGAACTTAATTATCCTCTATAGGTCTCGATCAATTTTGCCCACCACTGTTTACGTTATTCATCATTTACATTTAAAGTTAAAATGTTCATCTTTATCAACTTACCTAATAAAATAAATGTTCCTTCACCAAACACTCACTAGGAAATGTCCAAAGATTGTGAAATCGATAAAATATGGCAATTTGTTAATTGTTAGAGAAGTAAACACTATATGCAAATATTAGATAGAAGATTATATTTGTTACACTGGCAATATTTACATGCGTTAGCATTTTACTATAAATATAGCCATTGTTATATGAAAATGTGTAAAATGTGAATGAATCGTTACTTTCATATCACAATATTTATTTTATCTTCAATGGCAATTAAAAAAATGTCAAACGAGGCAACCAGGAAGTATAATTACAATGTATTAACTCAGCATTTTGTAATCTTAGCTTAAAGGGTGGTTATCTGAATAAATTTTCTAATAACTAATAACACATATTTTTATATAGGGCTAATGAATCAGCATTTATGTGCACTCCGTAGATGAATACATTTCGGTCTTAATCGTTACTACTTCAATGTAAACCTTTTGCATTATGTTAAGTTTCGGCAACATATGAAATGTATACAGCCCTGCTAAGCAAAACCCCCGTAAAATTAATTTTTGTTAAAAAGGAGTTAGATACTATTTCATATAAATCCAAGATGTACCTTCTTACTAAGCAAAAAACCTTGTAAAGTGTTTCTAGATATGTGAAAATGATAAATTTTAAACCCAGTATTTCAAAAACTGTATGATAGTACTAAATAAAGTATCGCGTTTTTGTTTAGTACGACACCAATGAATTAGCTGTGTGTAATATGTTAGTGACCAAGTTGCTACTAGAAGGGATAAATTTAATATTATATATTGATCTTAATATCTTAAAATACCTAACGTTTCTCTATTAAAATATTTTTATAAGCATTTTACTAGGCAAAAAGCACTAAGCACTATAAGTAGCATATACCGTTATTTTATTTAGCAAGGTAATTCTGTATATTGTTTATGGTACTAAGCAAAAACCCAAATTTATATAATTCTATGCATATAATGAAAACATTTTGTATTTCAAATTTATTTATTTAAAATATATAATAAACCTACCGCATGCTTCAAAAATATAATATATAAACTGTTAATAAGCGTGCTGGCAGAATAACACAAAGTTCCCTCCATTTATCTCAGCTTAGCTTTTTGACTAATTATGGAGGTTTTGCTTAGCAGGACAGTATAACTTTGAAAACTAGAATTAGTGGCACTCACTCCGGGGGGTTGCAGTCCCCATCTTACAACTCCAATTCAATAACTCGCAAAGTTTTCAAACGAAATTGTCTTAAATTTATATCGTGGGGTTTTTGGGGTGGCTGATTACTAATCCGAAGTGAAAATTGAAAAATTCAAATTGGCGGACTTAAAATGCCAGAATTTAAAAATTGATTTACTCCGTTTCTGTTGCTTTCACTGAAAATATGTACAGTAAAAAAGTGTTTAGAATGTCACTTTGCATAAGGGTCCACCATTTTGGTAACCACATTATTTAACCCTTTCGCTTCTCTCAACTTCCTACGCCTGACCTTTCTTTTGCAAAAGTTGCTTTTTTAAATTATTTACTATAGTTTGATAATATTGCACTAATAAAGTTGAAATAACAAAAAAAATTAACCCTAATCGTTTCAACCCTTTACTGATAAAGAATGGTATTCTAAATGTTGTGTGTGTATAACTAATTAAATGTTCTTCAGAAAGAGTTATTTATTAAACAAAACTTTAACAAAAAGTGGTTACGAATCTTAAGTATAAATATACAAAGTGAATTGCCAGAGAACAGAAATATGACTGACCTCTTTTTCCTGCATTTCGGCGGTCTCTCGTATACCTCTCGAGGGATGGGTAAATGAGCGTAATTTCCAAATTACGGTTGGCTATTGTAGTTGGCCATTACTGCCTCCACCCTGTCGGCATTCTTGCCTTAAAGGTATAACCTTTGTTAGTTTTATGATTATGGTATTTCCGTGCTTAATTGTAGGAAAGTGCGCTACACTAAACATTTCTATTCGTCTTGTGAATGGGGTAAAAATCAATACTAACGGAAATATTCGCATTTTGAAAATGACCATGATTGCCTACGTTTACAGAACGAAAGGGTTAAGGACTAATATTTTAAAAATTGTCTATTCTTATGCAAAAACGTACTTTAAACATTTTTTAAATCGTCATATTTCTCTTAAAAACCGCTGCCCAAGGAATCACTACTTCCACATTCAGATTTTTCAGTCTTATGCACACTAAATAAATCCCAATGTAATGCAATGTAATTTTTTAGAAGTTTCGTTTCTGTATATACACTAAATCACATTTTATTTATTTTTTTGCTCCCTTTCATAATAGTGTGGGGGTGATAGTGGGGGGGGGGTGCTGATGCCAAAAAAAAATTTTGAGACCTTAACTTTTCGTATATGCCCTAAATTGCAATTTTATGGACTCTTACTTGCTTGATTTGCCTATTTATCCTTATTTACCCCATTTATTCCTAAACCCTTCAACGGAATTAGATCAAAATCTAGTTCCAGATCTCGTTACAATACACAAGTGTACCAAATTTCAAGTCAATATGATAAACGGTTCCAGAGTAAACGTGCGTACAAAAAGTTACAGACAGACAGACAGGAAATTTTTTTCGCTCAAATTTAAAATCTCGACATTTCATGACATTTTAAGCCTATTTCAACAAAAAAAATATATTTTTTTTTGCGTTACTATAATTTCACTGGACGTTGAAGTAAATGTAATATAAACAGCGTAAATAACTTTTGTTCTAATAAAACGTTTATGAGAACACATTTACCCACTTCACCCCTCTTTTGCTTCAGCCGCCATCTTGAAACATTTTTTAATAATTTTATTTCGTGTCCTATTGGTCGCACGGAAAAAGTTATTGAACAAAAAATATTGTAAATAAAATTCTATATATTTTCGATGTGCCGGGATGCCGAGAAGTTAATATTTCGAGCGGTAGAAGGCGCAGAAGTTACCAAAAAAACAGTTTTTTGAAAGCAATGTTGTGAATTTCAACTTACCGGCTGTTTAGGTAAAAATATTAGCCATACACATATATCCACATAAATTCGGTTCCATTGATTTTAGATTTCCAATTAAATTTTGAAAAAAACAGTTTTTTTGATAATAACTTCGGCGCCCTCTACCGCTCGAAATATCAACTTCTTGGCATCGTGGTAATTGTCAAAAATATGTAGAATTTTGTTTACAACATTTTTTGTTCAATAATATTTTCCCTGCGACCAATAGAACACGAGATAAACGATTTAAAAAACTTTGAAGATGGCAGCTGAAGCAAAAGAGGGGGAGGTCACCTTTTTGATTTTAGATCTTCAAAGTGTTCTGATAACGTTAAGCATAACAAATTCGAGGGTACAATCTCTTCCAGGTCAAAGTATTGTCTCGACCCCCCTTTGGGGAAGCCGCGACTGACGGCCACTTGGCTTCATTACGAGAAAATAGAGTTTTTTTGCGGGCACACCTTGTCTAGTATTTTTGCACTTACACTGAGTCATTACTTGTTGAATGGATTGGAGGTGTAGTCGCTGAGTTAGCTGTAGCGGACGCCTGGGTTGCTGACACTTGTAAACCATAAATAGACAAAACATTTGCTCGAAAGAAGTTAGCGCAGCTATGATGGGAGCATGTGTTGCATTTTAGCTAGATAGCTAGCTTCGGGAACCGCAGCCGAAACTTTAGCCCTTGGCTGGCTATAGATGAATGGATTATCCCTACGGCCTTTACTGGGAATCCATTGTAGTGGTTGGAGAAGTTTAGGTCCCATATTGCTTCTCTGAACATTAACAATGACCTATATACTATGGATGGTCCAAGTGTCTATTCCTTGCTCTGCTCAGGATCCAACCCTACTGGTTTCGCAATGCCAACTGCCATCCTCTGGTTTTCAGTGCTAAGTGTGCCTCGCCCTCGTACGTTTCATTACATGGAAAAAAAATACAGAAAACATTACAATACAAATATTTTTACAAAAGCATTACTACTAAGGAAAAAATTTCTTTAAAACATTATTATATAAATATATTTATAAAAGCATTATTACTAAGTAACGAATTTCTTTAAAACTTTATTATATAAATATTTTTATAAAAGCATTATTATTCCGGAGAAACTGTTTATTTCCCAAAGAAGAAATATATGAACATCTAAGTTTTTTTTTGTTTTTATTATATCACTAGAGACAAGTATATAAAAATGAAAAATGGGGGAAGTTCTACTAAATTAATCAAAATATTTCTCTACTTTAGTTTAATTTAACAAATTATGCAAAATGTTTTCCTGCTTTGAGTATATTTAAAGTTAGTTTTATCTTTTGGCATGAGATTTGACTTTTCTAGAACTATTTCCTGTATAAACAACTTCCTACTCAAATTTGTACCCTTCGTGTTAAAATTGAACCTACTGCATATAAAAAAAAAAATAACAGAACCCGTCTCACTTACGTACTTTTGTACAAAAACTATAATTGATGGGGCTGACGTTCAGTTTCACCGTGAAACCATCTTCCACGTCTTCCTCATCTGTCACGTTGCATTCCTTTGTGCAACAAACCTCACAAAATCAATACACCTCATAATATTCACCATAATAAACCTCATATTATTATTCACCATCATAAACTCCATAAAACACTTGCGTTCCTTTACGCAAAAACCTCATAAATATACTTGCATTTCTTCATGCAAAAATCTCATAATACTCAACATTGTACACTTTTATACATTATTCTTGAAACGTTAGTTATTCCCTATGCACATACAAGAAACAAATTCTTTAACACCTATTGTTTGGTACTGTGATTCTTCTCTATGTCCTTTTTTACATACTTAATCCTGCCTTCCTAACTTTTTAATTTACTATTATCTAATGTCCTTTCCATAATATTTTTATTATTTAATATTAATTTATATTATTTAATATTCAACAAACAACGTATGCGACGTTGGCCACTGTCCTACTGTTGGTGTAAATTACTCATAGGCTTAAAAAATTATTTAGTTTTATATTGGAAACTAGGGAATTTTTTCCCCCTGGAAAATTAGTAAGAATAATGAAAATATTGGAAAATAGTGATTTTTCGATTACTTCCCCGCAATATATTTTACGTTAATGCTTTTCTATTATTTAAGAATAAATATTGAAAGAGACTAATCAAATATGGCTTTTAAAATATTTTAAATTTAAATGTGTATATTGAAGTATGAAAAATAATTTATGACGTTACTATTGAAAAAGAAAAAAATGACAAACTAGCACTTATCCCAACATTCCCCGACACCATGTGATATCAGCAAGATCACTCCCATACAAATTCATTGTTTCTACCTGTTGTACATATGACACTCCACAATTACTCTATTTGTTTTTTACCTACCATGATCCAGTATATTGTTACGTTATTATATATTTATTTATATATCCTAGTATATATATTTCAAAACAGTTTAATACATGTATACTTCATGAACCACAATAAAAATATTCAATAATCAATCAACGCATAATATTTATTTTACCCATATAATGTAACACATGTATGCTTGTAAAACAATTACAATATTTAATAAACGACATACCATTCATAATAACTCAATATATTTTATCAAATATAAACATACCCTGGCCATGGTTTAGTTTCATTACAATTATGCAACGTCTGCTAGGTTAATGATGCATCTAATTAGTTTTTTGTTTGTCAGCAATGAAATAAAATAGTATATATTTTAATAAAAAGTAACTAACATACAGTAATGAATGTTTTAAAACAAATTATTCGATTAATTATAATTCGGGAAAGCAAACAACTCGATCTTAGAACCCCAAAAATTATATCCCATACAAACAAAAACTGAAAAATAAGAAAATTAAATTCATTTGCTGACAACAAAACCTCGTACTTTATGCACAATAAAATAAATAAAAACAAAACGCGGTTATTGACTTTAACAAATTTTATGTTGTAAGCTCGGTCCTACCGTGACAGCCAAATCACCCCTTGTACAAAGCCGAAGCCGGCGCTTCCACCAAATGTCACGACCCCCCTTTGGGGAAGCCGCGACTGACGGCCACTTGGCTTGTGAGAGAGGGAGATTGGGTAGTCAAAGTAGAAGACGAGTTTAAAACAAATATATTTTATTAACAAAATAACAACAAACAGTGTCACAGTACAAACAGGCACAACAATAATAGTAACAAATTGGGGGGCTCTTACCAATATCACTGATGTGGGGAAATGCGTCAGGATAAGGAGCGGCACTTCTTAACACTTAAGAATAGGACTGTCTTAAGAATTCGACTGTCGCCCGCGTTAATAAAATTCGTATTCATCATTTTACTAGTTGCTTACTTAGCAGGTTACCTATTGAGTACAAGTTCGTAATTATTGTTTGTTTTTAATAATTCAGTGTCAGGTCTCGTTCTCAATATTTGTTTAATATTATTGCAAAGTATATCAATTTAGAATTTGGAAAAATAATTTGTATCAATATGTAACCTACTAAAGCTGATTTATAGTTTTCTCCTAAAATATGAATACTTCTTACGTAACAGTATTATTTGATTGTACTATGTGCGCTTTTCCGCCCTTTAAACACTATTTAAACTATTTTTTTAATCGTCTATATATAGTAGGGCAAACTGTCGAAAAAAGCCTAAATTTAAAGAACTAAATCTAAGTGATCTCGTCTTTTGAGTTGTTGTTTATAATGTTTATAAACGTTTTTTGTCGAATCACCTGCCAGTGGTGCCTGGGAAAAATAGTTATAAACAAATTTTAAAAAAGTTCAGTTTTTTGCTCACATCTCTCTAATTTTGCCCATAGCCATAATTTTACAAGAATTCAATTTTGAAGCTCAAGAAATTCTACACAAATTTCATTACAAAAACACTTTTGTGCGAGCAAAAACAAGCACGGAAAGTTTATAACGTATAACTCTGGCGTGGTGGGGAACAAGGATAGCTCTTGTTTAAATTGGACTATTTTAATTAAACAAAGTGCCTATCGAAAAATTATAGTTTTTCACATGCGACTATTATGAAATGTGTTTAAGATTTCATTTTGTGTATATTGCACAAGAGATGAAATTACAAAAGGTTGTTTTTTTTAAACAATACACAATTAAATAAACAATTAATTACAGTTATATACAGTTAAATTGGAATAATAATTAGAAATAATTTGTGGAGCCACGCGACTCCAAAACTTGCCAAAAAATTGACGCTTGGAAAAGTTACAAAGAAATATTTTATTTTTGGGCAACTTACAGATGTTGTCGGGAATATTGTAATGTTCATGTAAACAGTACTTTTCGGTGTTTATAATAATTATTTTGATTAATTATTTAATAAAATTTAAAAAAGGCTTGCTTAATCATTAAATTTTATACTATTAAACGAAGTTAGTAATATACAATTGAAAAATTTATTATAATAATAATAATAATATAATAATAAGTTTATTTACGAGAAAAAGAATAATAAAGAACTACGAGGTAGTAAATTAAAAATTACAATCCTGTAAATAAACTAGGTATTTCATAGAAGTGCAGATCATGCACTGTACATGAAGAATACGAGACCTATTTTAAAATAACATAATTCAGTTCACGGTTAAGCTAGCAACAATAAAATTACAGAATAACAAATATAGCATTAACATTGCAAATTAGGTAACAATATGGTCTTAAATATTGGAGAAATATAACATTAAATTCATTAATTTATGCTGTCCTTTTATTTTGAAATATATTTGCCATATTGTAAATTTCTGTTTAATAAATTCGGTTTATCCTATGGTATGGAAAATGGCGCATGTTAGCCCCTCTCCTAAAGTCAATAATCCCAAACATTTTCACGATTTGAGACCGATAAGCATTTTACCTGTTTTATCAAAAATTATTGAATATATAGTTAAGGCTCAAATTACTGATCACTTATGTAATAATAAAATACTTCCAGACGAGCAGTCAGGGTTTAGGGAGGGCCACAGCTGTGCTACTGCTTTATTAAATATTACAGATCATCTCTTTAGTTCAATTGATTCTGGTTTATGTTCTATTTTGGTGTTGCTCGACTACTCAAAAGCTTTCGACACTATTGAACACAACATTTTAGTACAGATTTTGAAATTCATTGGATTTGACACGACTGCAGTAAATTTTATTAATCATTATTTAAGTGGGAGGCAACAAAGGGTGGTTCTTAAAATGAATATTCCAGTCCTATAGACATTTCATGCGGAGTGCCTCAGGGCTCTGTATTAGGGCCAGTTCTGTTTACTATCTACACCTCATCTTTTCCAGCATTTTTAAATGATTGTAAAATACAAATGTATGCAGACGACACCCAACTGTTCTATAGTTTTGACCCAAATGACCTCCAGAATAGTTGTACAATTATTAATAATGATTTAGAAAGACTTTATAAAATATCTCTAGAGCATTCTCTCAGGTTAAATCCTATCAAGTGTGCAGCAATGTTTTTTGGCAGGCAAATTGACAGAGTACGTCACTTACAAAATGTTAATATCAGTATCAACAATGTTAATATACCAGTTAAGATCGAGACGAAACTATTAGGTTTAACTGTAGATTCAGATCTTAGATTTAATAAACATATATCAAACTGCATAAAGAAAGCCATTTCAAGATTAAAAATTTTGTATAATTCCAGACATATTCTCAATACTAGGCTTAAAATAATGTTATGTCAATCTTTGGTGTTGTCTATTTTCAATTATGGTGATACGGTTTATGGTCCATGTTTAACAGCTGCTACAGCTCAACGCATACAAAAAATACAAAATTATTGACTAAGGTTTATATACGGTATCAGAAGACAAAATCCCGTTAGTCATAAACTGAAAGAAACCTTATGGTTAAATATGAAAAATGTGCGTCTCTTACATCGCGGCACCCTTTATATGAAAATTATTTTAAATTGCACTCCCCCATACCTCTACTGTAAAATTCGATTTCGGACTGATATTCATAATTTAAATATTAGGTTTAAGGGCAATTTGACCCCACCTTTTCATAGAACTACATTGTTTCAAAGGACTTATAGTTATAACATCGCTAACTTCTATAACTCTCTTACAGCATCTCTCAAATCCCTATCACTCATTAATTTTAAGAAGAAATTTAAAGATAAACTTTTAACTTCCCAGTAAAGCTCAGAGGTCATGACGGTATATAGGCTTTAATTCTGTGTTTAATTTAAGTTACACATATGTTTTCGTTAAAGATAAAAAGAAAATGATAAATTGTATATACTTTGGTCAATCTGGTAATTTGGTTAGATATTAATGTTTTCACGCTAGCGTATTGTATTATTTTTATAGAAATACTTGTAATCTGCTACTTTTTTCTTCGGGTTAAGTGGAAGAACAGATGTGCAACTTGTGTGCACAGCTGAACTTCGCCTCATATTATATATTATGTTATGTACAATCTCATAGTTGTTGAATAAAGTGTATTATTATTATTATTATTATTATTATTATTAAATTCCAAACTATTAAATTCAGTTAAAACCTCTCAGGTAGACATAGCTAATGAATAATGTTTACAAAATATAAACGAGTAACTACACTAACAGATAACATACAAAGAATTTAAAAAAATAAAAATTATATATACCCATATGTATATATAAACACTTACATACTTATATCTATACATACATACATACATATATACCCATACGTACATATGCATACTCATACAAATATAGTATTTGTCTTCATTTCTAAAAAGTGTCGCAATCTAAAATAATTTATTGAGATGATTAATGATATCGTGGATTTCATTTCTAGGGGTTTCTAGAATGTATTGCTTAATTTTAACCTTTAACTTATTAGAAGAGGATATATATCTAATATCACTTGGGATCGAGTTATAGGCATTTGGACCAAGGTATGTGAAACATCTTTGCCCGCATGTTGAGCTAGTTTTGGGTATTCTTAACTTATTATTAACATTTCCTGTGGTTCTTTGTAAAGATTCTGTTTCTTGTACACTTGATTGGCACTGATATAAAACGCATTGAAAAAAGAATAGCTGCCTAATATCCATTACATTGGCGTCCTTAAACAAACAGTTAGAGGGATAGGTCACTTCTTTATTCAACACAATTTTTAATAACCTTTTTTGCAAAGTATCTAGTTGTTTTAAGCATGTATCGAGAACTCCTCCCCAACCAAGAATTCCATACACTATATGAGATTCTACAAGTGTGATACAAAATTTTAGTTTGGTCATAATCAAGAAATTCTTCTAAACATTTGAACCTATATATTACTTTTCTTATTTTCCCTGATATGTAATTAATATGAAGGTCCCATTTCAATTTTGAATCAATAATAAAATTATACCTAAATATTTAACTTCTCTTCTTACTGACTCTATTCTCATATGGTCATCAATGACAAGTTCATCAAAAGGAGGCGATGACTTTTCATATAGATAAAAAGGCAAATAATTAGTTTTCGATACGTTTAGAGTTAGGACCTTACTGTTAAAATAATTTTTTATATTTTTCAGGACTTTTTCGACTTTTATTTTTAAGCCTGTCCAATTTGAATCTTTGTAGAAAAGAGCAGTGTCGTCGGCGTAGCTTATTATTGACCCACAAGTTTGTAAATCAAACAAAGAGTTCATATACATAATAAAGAGTATGGGCCCCAGCACTGTCCTTTGCGGTACGCCATACTCAACTGCACCAGAGCTGCTTCTTGCTGAATTTACCTCTGTGTATTGTACTCTGTTCGTAAGGTATGATTTTACAAGTCTTAAACTGTTGTTTCTAAAACCCAGATTATTTAACGTCGTGAGAAGTTGAGCATGGCACACCGTATCAAAGGCTTTTTTAAATCGATAAAGACAACTAGGCTTCTATCTCGATTATCCAAGGCACAATATATCTCGCTTACAATTTTTGCAATAGCATTTTGTGTGCTCATACCTTTTCTGAACCCATATTGTGAACTGGACAACAAGTTATATTTTCAACGTAGTTAAGAATTCTTGACTTAATTATCTTTTCAAAATTTTTTGCTAGATTACTAATTAGGGAGATAGGTCTATAATTCGTTATCTCTTCCTTACAACCACCTTTGTAAATGGGTTTTATAATGGCTACTTTGAAGGCCGATGGACATTCACCCTCCTCAATGGCTTTATTTATTATATAAGCTAGCGGTATAACAATATATTCAGCTATTTCTTTCAAAGTGATAGGAGTAATTCCATCTATTCCTGGTGCTTTTTTGTTTTTCAATTCACTAATGGCCTTTGTAATTTCTAAGGGTGTAGTTGGGTATAAAAATATTGAATTTTTTTTGTACTTTTGTCTCATATTGTATATCCGTCTTAACGATATTTTTTGCCAGTGATTTTCCAACACTACTGAAGAAAGAATTAAACATGTTCGCTTTTTCATTATCATTGTTTATCTTTTCACCATTAGAATTTTTTATCGTTAATATACTAGATTTGGTTTTCTATACTCCGCAAAACTCGTTTGTTACTTCCCATAAATTTTTTGAGGAAGATTTATTTTTTTCTACCTTGTTCTTGAAATATTTAGTTTTCTCTTTTTCAATTAAATTATTTAGGTCGTTACTGTATTTTTTATAATCATTTTTTAGTTCTATATTATTTGAGCTTTTCTTTACTGCACTGTACATACGGTCTCTTTCATTTATGTATTTAACAAGTTTTTTTGTGATCCATGGTTTTCTTCTTATATTTTTATGTTTGATTTTAACCGTTTTTGTACACGCCTCTATCTGGTTTTTTATTTTGTTAATAAATATATTAGTTGCATTTTCACATTTTCCTTTTTCAATTCTTTCCACGACATATCTTTTAATGCTCCTTTAAGTTTTTGATAATTAATGTACTTAATGTATTTTTGTGTATTGTTAGGTAAAATAGTACGTTCATTATCTAATATTATTTGTATTGCGATAACATAATGATCGGTTATTTTTGTTTTTATTATACAGGGTAACATATCTTCTGCTGTGTCTTTATAATTAATATTTTTGCATTATTGCATAAGGGTAATTTGCAAAAAATCATCGTTTTTTTCACAAAAAGTGAACAGAAACTTATATATTTTTTATTGTTTTAAAATAAATTTTTAAATAAAATTGGTTGCAAATAAAAATATTTATTTTTGGCAATTTGTTTAAACAATCGTTTTTAAACAATTTTGGCATACCTCTATCAATTCACAATCAACATATTCAAATTCAGGGGGTCAAAATACGTGGGAATAAATAGTTTGCAATTGAACATACTCAAAATATACGGTAATAGTTGGATTATTACATAGTGTAAAAAAAATCTTTATAAATTTTTTTTCAAAGTGCTCTCAATATTACTCCCGCAAAAATGTTTTTGTAATGAAATTTGTGTAGAATTTCTTAAGCTTCAAAATTGAATTCATGTAAAATTATGGGTACGAGCAAAATTAGAGAGATATGAGCAAAAACTGAACTTTTTTAAAATTTGTTAGTAAATATTTTTCCCAGGCACCACTGGTTGGTGATTCGACAAAAAACGTTTATATACTTTTAAACAACAACTCCTCAAAAGACGAAATCACTTAGATTTAGTTCTTTCAATTCAGGCTTCTTTCGACAGTTTTCCTATCCTAATACATTATTACTGATAATTTGATAAAAATAGACACTGTTATAGACCAGTCATTTAAAACATCGTAGATCGCAAAAAATTGAACTGTTCTGATTTTTTGCGATATTGTTAGGATAGAGACCAGTAGTGTAAAACCAAGTTTGCAGCTTCGTGAGATCTGTGCTAACTGCGTGGTGCTCGGAAAAACTTGAAATTTTCGGATTTTTTTCAGTTTTTGGCTTATAACTTCCAAAAAGGTGCACCTTACGGAAAAAGTCATAGTATACAATTGTAAAGTAGACAAAATTTGCTACAATTTGCACTGCTCCAAAAATTGGCCATTTTTCCAAAAAGTTCGAAATTGTAGTTTTAGCCGTTTTCCGCCTTAATTTAAGCACAAGCGGATGTAGGGCTAATAGTTTCCTTGTTATCTGGAAAGAACGAAAAATTAAGAAAATAGGATTATTCAAAAAATGGAGCCTGACGAATTGCAGGACTTTTGAAAAGGATAAGAAAGACATAACTCAGTGAAAAATGGTTTATATCATGAAAAACTAAGTTGAGTACACTTAATAGTAAGGTATAAATTTATCAAAATTATGTGAAAATTACTTTGAGTTTGGGGAAATCTTTGAAGCGGTGTATCTCGGGACCTATTGAACCTACGGAGGTGCGGGTGTGCTCAAATTTTAGCAAATTTTGAATACTTTAAAAGTGTATGATGCACCTTTTCGAAGTTATAAGCGAAAAACTGACAAAAATCCGAAAATTTTAAGGTTTTCCGAGCACCACGCAGGCTGCAAATTTAGTTTTACACTACTGGTATCTATCCTAACAATATCCCAAAAAACCAGAACAGCGAGATTTTTTGGGACCTAACGCGATTTTTGTGTCTACGGTGACTGGCCTATTAGTAATATTTCCATATTTTTCTCCACCAGTTTGTAGCAAAAATTTAGGAAAAATCATTTTTTTTGGGAGGTCACTCTATGTTCATCCCCAATAAAGGGTTGAAACGATTAGGGTTAATTTGCTTCTGTTATTTCAACTTTATTAGTCCACTATGAGCAAATTATAATATAATTTTTTTTTAAGTTTTTATTGCAATTTTTGCAAAAGGAAGGGTCAGGCGTAGGAGGTTTTTCACGGGAGTGAAGCGAAGGGGTTAAATAATGTGGTAACCAAAATGGTGTATTCTTATGCAAAATGGCAATCTAAACACTTTTTACTCTAATTATTTTTGAGTGGAATTAATAGAAACAGCGTAAGGACCGCCTATTTGAATTTTCCAATTTTCACTTCGGATTAATAATCAGCCACCCCAAAAACTCTCATAATAATAATAATAATAATAATAATATTTATTTCATCTGTTTGGTTACAATTTATGTTTTAACATTTTTTTTTTCTTAATAAGAATTCATGATAAATATTTAGACCTAAGTTTTTAGAGAAAGACTTGTCTGTGGGTGTTTATGTAAACATTTAGTTTCTTAGGTGATCTGGCATTAGATTATACAGTCTTGGACCTTTTGTGAATATTGATTTTTTAGCCCTAGGTATGATTACATTAGTTCTTGTTCTTGTATTATATAAGTGATTTTTTTGAGATAATTCTTGTTTTTGATTTCATAATTTAATATTTGTTTGCAATAAATTTGCCTGATATTGAGAATTTTATATTTTTGAAATAGGCATCTACTTGGATATCTGAGATCTTTTTTGAACATAATTTTAATTATTCTTTTCTGTGCTCGTATTAATGGGTCTAGATGTGTTTGGTTCAACCTTCCCCAGGCTGTTATACCATACTGTATGATAGACTTTACTAGACCATAGTACATTATGAGTAGCTGATGTTCCTTGAGGATATTGCTCGCTTGTCTAAACGTGTAAAACAAATGTCTCATTTTTTGCATATATTTTCAATTTGAAGGGCCCATTTCAGGTGTGAGTCAAGAATGATTCCTAGGTATTTTATGTGAACAGCCTGGTCAATTTCTATGTCAGTGTTTTGTAGTTTTATTTTTTTGTAAACAGGTAACAGATTTTTATATGAGCAGAATGGCAGGTATTTAGTGTAAGCGGTGTTCATAGTGAGTAAACGTTGATCAAACCATTTTTTTTATCGTTTCGAGTAATTTTGATAGACTTCCCAAGTTTGTCCTTCTACAAAGATAGCAGTATCATCAGCAAATGAGATGATTCTACCATCGATGGGAGAGGTAAGTAGATCATTTAAGTATATTACAAACAGCAAAGGAGCTAAAACCGTCCCTTGCGGCAATCCAATAGTGACGATTTTAGTCTCAGTTTTAGTGTCGCCCAACCTTATACTTTGTGTTCTATTGATTAGATAGCTTTTTAGAATGTTATATATTTGTCCCGAAAATCCCAGATCCCAAAGTTTTTGCAATATTTGACTGTGGCTTATAGTATCAAAGGCCTTCGCTAGATCTATAAAAATGCCAAGCGAAGGTTTTTTATTGTCTATTGAGCTATAAATTTTCTCGATTAAATAGTTTATTGCGTCCTCAGTAGATGTTTTCTCGCGGAAACCGAACCGTCTTTGGCATAATATATTAAAGTTATTTACCTATTTCAGAATTCTTGATTTCAAGGCTTTTCCAAAAATTTTTGAGAGGTTGGAAATTAAGGAAGTTGGTCGATAGTCTTGTGTTTTAAGTTGTTTACCGCTTTTATATAACGGAATTATTTCTGCTACTTTAAAATGAGCTGGGCAGACACCTGTTTCAAATATTATATTTACAATATGATCAATGTCATTAGTGGTGTGATTAAGTCGCTTACTTCTTTAAGTAGATCTACGGATATTTTGTCATGACCAGGGGCTTTTTTATGCTTTAGTTCTAGTATGTACTTTCGTATTTTTTGTTCAGTGACATTACTAAGGTAAAAACTGTTTTAAATTTTTTTGTTTGGAAAATTTGTATTTGGTTTTAGTATTTTCTTTGCCATATTCTCTCCTACATTTGTGAAGAAGTTACAGAATTCCGTAGATATTAATTTTTTGTCTGTTGTTATATCATTATCTTAAAGTTTTATTTCAGATATTTCATTATGTTGCGTTTTCTTGTTTGTAATTTCATTAATAGATTGCCAAATTTTTTTGGAGTTTTTATCGTCATTTTTTAAATAGTTTTTTTGATATGAATTTAAGCCGACTTCGTTGAAAACTTTGCGAATTACTGAATTGGGGGTGTAAAATGGGGGCTGCAATCCCCCAGGGTGAGTGCACTAATTTTCAAATGTATACATTTCATAATATGTTTCCGAAACTTAACAACTAAATAGTTTTCCTTCGAGTAAATAATGGAGTCAACACTTTAGTAAACCGGTATATATTCTTTTTTTTTCGTACATCTGAAATTTAACTGACTAACTATTTATTATGTTATGTTAAGTAAATTTTAAAGAAAATAAGTGGCGTTTCTTGCTGAAAGTGTGTAAATGTGAATATTAGGGCCCAAATCTGCATTATTAATAATAAATCATAAATAGTAACAACATGTTTGTTTATAAAACACATATTCGTTTCAACATAACCTCAAAGTTAAAATCGGTTAATTAGTAATGAAGTGTATAAACTGTAATAAACCACCTGATAAATGCAAGAACTTGTTTGCATGTGACCTCTGTAAAGACTCGTTGTGTCAAGAATACAATGGATTAACTTCAAGTGAGATTAGAGTCCTGCAGTAAAAAAAAAGGGTACTAAATTTTTTCTGTAAAAATTGCCAATTTCCTTCCACTTCGGTGCATGAATTAGTAGATACGAGGTTCTCTTTTAACGCAGAACGAATCAATTAATCTACAAGAGGACTTAATTAACAAGTTAACTAATCTACTACGAAAACTAACTACTGAGAAAGAAAAGGAAACCTATGCTAGTGTTGTAAACAATAAAAGAGAGACATTGGTTGTACGATCTAAAGAGAAACAACAGAGTACCCTAACAAAAAATGAGCTGTAAGATAGAATTAATCCAATGAAGATGGGCATTGCAGTGGATCAAATTAAAGAAGGAAGAGATGGAGCTGTTATCATCAATTGTAATAATTCTAATTCGAAACAAAAATTAAAAAAACAGTTGAAAAAGAGTTAGGAAGAAAATATAGTGTAGTTGACGGAAAGCAAAAAGATCCTAGAGTTATTGTACATGGAGCTGAAGAAGAATTCATTACAGCAAGTGATATTGGAAGCCTTGAAAGAATAAAATGGACTGGCTTTTAACGAAAATTCGACATTCCTAGTACACTTTATTTAACCAAAAAGGCCAAAGAAATAAGGGTAATATTATTTTGACTGTTGATGTGCATCCAAAGAACAAAATCTGCCAGTTAGGTAAACTAAATATTGGTTGGAGAAGGTGTGTAGCATATGAGCATTATTCGATCGTAAGATGCTACAAGTGTACTACATATGGACACATTGCAGCAAATGTGAAAATAACTCCACCTGTTTCAAATGTGCCGGGTCCCACAATCTCTCAGATTGCAAATCCAACGTTTTGAAATGTATCAATTGTGTTGAAACAAACAAGAAAGTGAAGAAATCATTAAAAACTGACCATTCTGCATCTGACCCAAATTGTCCGTGTTATAGATGATTTGTGAAAATTGAATCCCTGAAAATAAAAAGTACGTAGCAATCCAATTTTCCATGGAAAAATACTTCAAATGAATAAAATGCTGGAGGCGATCTTCGTATTTATTACCAGAACGTTCGCGGATTACGGACTAAACTCTAAGTACTTCGATGCAATACTTCAACTTCCTTCTACGATGTCATTATTCTCACAGAAACTTGGTTAACCACTGACATCTTAGACACGGAATTAAGATTACACAATTATAGGATATACAGAAAAGATCGTCGATAACAACCAGTTTCCACAATAGAGGAGGTGTACTCATTGCCATACACAAATCTAGATGCAGTTCTCAACTTGATTCATCTCAACGCCTTGAAGAGTTATTTGTCTCTCTGGGTAGAAGCTCTAATCACAATCATATTTTCGGAGTTATATACCTACCTCCGAGATCTTCTCCAAATGATTATTTTACTTGCAGTAATGATCTTGATTCTATAACCTATAGATACCCGAATGCTAAATTGCACCTATTTGGTGATTTTAACCTACCCAACTGCACGTGGAGCAACGATAACTTGTCATCCACTGGAAACCCTACACCATTTGCATCATTACAAGAAACTAAAGCTATTGAAATTTTGTCTAATATCTGCTTTTATCACAATTTATATCAAGTCAATGCTGTCCCTAATGAAAGAAGTGTCTTGTTAGATCTGGTTATTTCTCACGATGAGCGATCTGTAAGCTATGCAGACGATCACTTAGTTCGCTCGATTTAAATCACTCTCCCCTGCAAACTACAATGAAGCTCATAAATCAATCCACCAACTCCTCTGCTCAAGAATACTACTATTATGATTTCAAAAATGCAAATTATGCTGCTATTCATGAATGTTTAGGCGCCATCCCATGGGACGAATTGTTAAGTGACAAATAATTAGACTATATGATAAATATCTTCTATGATGCCCTTTATTGTGTTTTTGATTTGTAATTCCCCTTAGAAAATCATCAGCTTGTAAATTTTCTCCTTGGTTTTCTCCGGGGTTAAAATATTTAATTATACTTAAAAAGAGGGCACATAAAATCTACAAGGAGAGTAACAGTCATCAACATTATAATGATTTCAGTATTTTGAGATGCAGATGTAAAGTTCTCTCACGGCAATGTTACACTAACTACATAAACTTTATCGATACCTCCATTCAGAGTAATGGTAAGTCTTTTTGGAAATTTGTCAATTCAAAAAGATCTGACAATCAACTACCTCACGAAATATTTTTGGATAATAATCATACTAACTCAATCCCAGCAGGTTACTCGACGACACCTTGTAATTTACCGAAACGGATTAGTTTATCTAACACTAACATATCAAATTATCATATATCTATTTCTGACATATACACAAAGTTAAGCTCACTAAATGTATATAAGGGGCCAGGGCCTGACTCTGTATCTCCAAGCATACTTAAATATTGTAGCTTTGTTCTGGTAAGACCTCTCTATTTTATATTCAACCAATATCTACTCTCAGGCCAATTTCCCAACTACTGGAAACATAGCTATATCACACCTATATATGTCAGGTAACAAATCGGATATTAAAATTTATCGCCCTATATCCGGCCTCAGCACTATATCTAAACTATTTGAGAGTTTAGTAACTGATTACTTAACCGCGAGGCTCAGTAATGAGATCATTGTTGAGCAGTTCGGATTCCAATCAAGCAAGTCCACTGAACTTAACTTAGTCGCTTATGTAGTATGTAGTCACCTGTCGAATGCATGGGAAAACGGTTATCAAATAAATGGAATCTACACTGACTTTTCCCAAGGCATTTGATAGAGTAAACCATAATGCTTTAATGGTCACGCTTGAATGCTATGGTATTAGCGGCCCACTTCTTGACTGGTTAAATAACTACCTTACCGATAGAAAACAGATTGTTCGTATTAAAAATGGAAATGGAAATAGCACAAATTGTCAAGGACCTACCAAACAATAAAGCTCCGGGAAAAGACTGCGTCGAATACAAGCTGCTCAAATATTTCTCGGGGAAAGGTACTGTGCAATTGACGTACATCGT
This sequence comes from Leptura quadrifasciata, assembly GCA_963675555.1. NCBI lineage: Eukaryota > Metazoa > Arthropoda > Insecta > Coleoptera > Cerambycidae > Leptura > Leptura quadrifasciata. The sequence goes on along the minus strand of OY776679.1, from coordinate 28,845,895 downwards.
TAATACGATCCTGCGACTACAGCACTGGTCCAGCCAGTGGAAAGGCGCCGTGGTCATCCCCATCTTAAAGCCAAACAAGAACGCGAAGTTCGCCGGCAGCTACAGGCCTATCTCGTTACTGTCCCGGGATTACTGTACAAACTTCATATCTATAACTTTCCGACGCACATCACGAAACTCATTCACTCGTTCCTGACGGGTAGATCCCTACAGGTTCGAGTGAATAACAAACTTTCAACTCGGCGGGACATTCGCGCGGGCGTTCCGCAAGGATCGTGCCTGTCAGCGAAGTTGTACAACTTGTACCTCTCCGACTTCCCAGAATTCCCGAATACTGAGCTAGCCAAGTACGCCGATGATACAGCCATGTACACGCATTCGGACAATGCGCAAGCGGCGAACATGCTGCTGAAGGAGCACATGGCTCATGCCACGGCTTATTACGACCAGTGGAAGATTCAGGTAAATGCTGAGAAGTTCGAGGCGAGTGTCTTCACGCGTCGCTTTACAGAGAACAAGATCATCACTCCGATTTCGATCAGGTGTAACAAAATTCAAACAAAAATATGCGTGAAGTACTTGGGGGTCAGAGTAGACCAGCGACTGACGTTCAACACACACATCAATGAGACGATAAGGACGGTCTATTCTCTGTCCAGGAGCCTGTATCCGCTCATGGTCAGGGGTAGCAGACTGAACAGACAAAATAAAAAATTGTTGTACACGATGGTGGTCAGGCCGTCTATCACATACGCGGCGCCGGAGTGGTGCAGCCTACCGACCACGACCATGAAAAAACTCAAAGTGTTGGAACACAAATTTATGCGCCTCATCTCAAATTCAGGAAGGTACACCTCCCTCAGAGACCTCTACGAACTCTGTAACGACATAACCCCGATAGCGAACTACGTCCAGCAAATCTCTCAGAACTTCTACTCGTTCAAACTGGGCAATAGTCCTCTAACAAGACACATAACACAAATTAGACAACATAATGCTCCGTTTCGGATCAAACACCCCCTATCGTACCAGACGTTACCAATTTTCCGGCAGCCACTATAGCCAAGTTTCACCAACTATACCTTTCTCTAATCCTATCCACCTTTCACTAGTTTTTCATACCTTTTAATCACCTTTAATCCTTTCCTGTCCCTCTCTTCTTTCATGTTTGTGTATTTTTGTACCGTTTGTTTTTCCTTCGTTTCTTTTTGTACATTTTTGTCTCTAAATACATTTTTCCTATCATTAATCTCGTAACCGAACGAAAACCATTTTTGTATCAAAATTTTGTAAACCCACTGTACTGCACAGCCCCTCGTTGGAACATTTTCGCGAATGGCACTTTGTTCAAGTTGTGGTGTCAGCGTCCGATGCGAAATTTTAAAAAGTGAAGTGCGCTAGTTACTCTAAAAATTGTGTTCGTTGTTCAGTTGTGTTAAGCTTTTTTATTTGCATACTAAATCGTATTACCTATTTTATTTTTAAGTTTCAAAAAAAGGAGTCTAGGTTTTTATATTGTTTTAATTGTCGTTTTCTCTGAACCGGACCTGTTCCGCCCGATCATGCAATCCGCCACCGCGTCAAAGCGGTGGTTGCACGATCGGTCCCGGTTCAGACTCTGGGGAGGTAACTCTTGTACTTTTTAAAATATTAATAAAGCTCTTTTGAGTTGAATTGGTCTGGTCTCCACATTATAATATTTATGTTCAAAAAATCGAGTCAGTCCAGCATTATTAAACTTAGTTATTGTTATTCTCTATCAATTGGGTTCGCCCGTATGTAAATAAATAAATAAATAAATAAAATGTAATTATATTATAAAGACCAAAACCGTCAAAGTAGGCGTATATTCTTGAAATTTTGCATATGACTATAACTTTTTAATCTGAATAACTTTCCTTAATGATATTTTGCTGTATCTTTTCCAGAAAAGGTACTTTACCTCACAAAAAAATCGTTTTTGCTTAACTGTCATGGCCTACGTGATTTAAAAAACAAAAGTACACCCAGAATTACTTTTTTGAATAAACAGGGTGAACACCAGAATATGGAAAAAAAAATTGGAATTTTATTGTTCGTTTCACCTACAGCGAATTCAACCGGAGGACACACTGTATAGGAGTTGTTTTTTGCAATATCCGCACAAAGAATTTCTCGGTCCTTTTAGTATAACACAGATCCCAGGGAGTACATATTAGTCGAGAAACTTTCTGTATTTAATTTTTCCCCATTTCACTGTTACAATTCTTAGCCAAGGGAAATTTAAAATTAGAATATTTTGGAAATTTTCTAAACCTTTACTCCTAGAATAAGACAGAATAAAAAACAACAAATTTTAATTTATTTTTATTATATAAAGAATATCTTACATGATATATTTTACACAATATTGGTAAATAATGATATAGGCATAATTCTAAAATTTTACTCCCAAACCATCGAAGCAATTTTGATAAATACTGTAACAACAACGAATCATACATATATTATGTAATTTAAATAAGTATCTAATGGCAAGCAAAAATATTTTATTTTGCAAAAGGAAGGAATAATTAAAAGTGCAACGAATATTAATTATAATCTAAACGAAATATGAATCACATACGCTGACTGAAATTATTATACAGGGCGCTTCCCAAAATTCTACCATTTCATAAGTTAACTATGTCGCAAAAGTTTTATGAAAATCAAAACTACTTGAAAAAAAAATCTACTAAACACGATTTTACTTAAAAAAAGGTAAAACATATTCTCGCACCCCGCATGTACATAAAATCTAATTCTAATATTGCATCTTTTACAATATTACACATCAGTTGATATATAAAAAAAATTCTTAACATTTATTTATAATAAACTATGAATATAGATAACAAATACAATACATACATTTATACAATATTAAATAGATACACCAAAACACAACATAGAAAATCCAAATATATTTATTAATTTTAGTTTAAAACAATAAATAAACAATTTACATTATAATATTGAATAAGTGATAATATTCCCAAAAGGTTGTAATTTAGAGGAATTACAAACCATTAAATAAATCGAATATTTCAATCTCACTGATTGTATACTATTAATTAAATACAAACTACATTTCAATAGAATTACTTTTTCCAAAATATTCGAAATTTCTTTGAGAAGAAAGATGTAAGCGACCATGGACCAAAATAAAAAACATTTTCCATAGAATGAAAAAAGTTCTACCAAAGCTGTTTGTAAATTGCTATCAAAACAATCATCTGTTGATTTTCCGCGGAGAGAAGGAAACAATGCTTAAATTTGTCCATATATCAACACTTTTTAACTTTTTTTTTTACAGTTCAGTCGAAATTCATTTGAATCATAAATCATTTTGCACAATCTTGTGGAACAACGGCGTGTCACATTTTCTTTAAATAATTACACAATTACAAGGGACAACGTTATACGGTTTTAGATATTTTAATTGTGCATGATTCTTCAACATTCATTATTCTTCAATATATAAGAAGTAAATTTAAGTTTAATTATAATAAACTAATCATAATCTAGAAGCCGAAATTGTTTCTCTGCCTAGACGACGCAACTACAAACATAGCTATAAAAACTTGAAATATGAAAACGGCAGAAAATAAATCAAAAACCATAATAGAACAACTTTAAGTTGCTATGTCCCTATCGTATAGCAAGAAGTAAAAATAAAAAGAAATTTTGCCGACTTTAAAAACCGTCTCTTGATTTTTTTTTCATTTAGTGAATAAAGACATTGGAAGGATCAAAGGCGGCTGTTAGAGTAGACAGAGAACTATTATCAACTTTTGACATTAATCCAGGAGTATGACAAGTTGATGCACTTTCGAGCATGATATCCAACTTGGTGCTTGAAGCTGTAATGAAAAACACCAATTACAAGATCATATTGACAACAAATCGTCTCAAACATGTGTCTATGCTGACGATGTAACTATTATTAGCAGAAATAAAACCCAGCTAGAGGAAACATTTTCTCAAATTGACTGGGAGTCCCAAAAGAGAGCTTGTATAATTAATGAAAATAAAACAAAACAGATGGAAGTCAAAAGAACACCAACCGACAATACCAACAACATCCAAGTCGAAAACTATAACTTTGAACGCTTGGATGCCATTACATATTTAGGAGTGGAAATTAACTAAACCAATTCTATAGCCACTTAAATCAAATCACGCATAGTCAGCGAAAATCGTTGTTAATACGCCTAAAAAAAATGATGACATGTAAGCTATTAGAAAAAAAAAATCTAAACAAAAATGTACAAAGCCTTAATTAGAACTGTAGTAACATGGATGTGAGACCTGGACCATGACAAAAAAGATATGAAAGTACTTCAAATGTTCGAAAGAAGAATCCTGCGAAATATACATGCACCAGTCCAGGATGCTGATGGAACATGTAGAATACGCGTGAATGCTGAACTGAATCAGATGGACGAAGAGAATGATAATATTAAATATATAATTAACCAAAGATTAACATAGTCAGAACATGTCAACAAAATGGAAAACTCAAGAATAATGGAGAAAATATATGAGCGGAAACCTTCTGGAAGACGAAGACCTAGGATAAAGTGGTTAGATAATGCAGAAGATGAAAGTGTTAGAAACTAGGGAAGAAAAACTCAAGAGAGAACGAAATAGAAGTAAACAGCCAGGCAGGCAAAGACCCAGCCAGGGCTATGATGCCAAACTAAGAAGTGAATATTTTTCAAATAAAAGACGAAAAACCGTAATTTCACACCTGATGAGTTGTTCTTAAGTATGTGTCGCCCAATGCGCAGCTAGACACTGATTGGTTTTTTCAAAGATAATTATCTTTATAGTATAGTAGTTTAAAAAAAAAATTGGACGGCGCTTACTATTCTGTATTAAAATTTAATTTACCTATATCTACAGGATTCTGCAGAACAATAAATGGAGTTCGCTTTTTGTTTGTTTGCCAAATCAGGTTAATTAACAATTCTGGACTCATCAAAATCTCGTAAGCTGCCGCTGCTAAATACGTTTTTTCTTCGGTAGAATCAAAAGTAAAAGTCGAACAATTAGATGTATAAAACTCTCTTCTACCTGGAAAGTTTACAATCAAAATAATATTCTATTTTCTATCAAACCGATAGTACTAAATTAAGTGTACCTCTCTGTGTCTCGCGGCAACTGTAGAAAAAATATTCTAACGTATGTTTCCTTGTAAATGTTAAATGTATTTAAATGTTTTAACTGATTTCCATGTCAACTGAATAACCCTCTTAAGTCTAGTGATCTGGGGCTGTGTGAGTAAAGGAAACGGGTCCTGCGGTTTAGAATGGAATCCTAACAAGTTCTTAGGGATCATTTATAATTGAAACTTATTTCACAGTATGTGGGTCTCAGGCCCATTTTGCTAGGTATGCCCAGACAGCAAGCCGAACATGTTAACCACTGAGGTAGGCATCATCCCCGTATTTGTTTAGAAACATATTACTATTCTCTGTTTACTGAATACAAGCCACTCCCCATTAATTTTGGCCAATGTATGCAATAACTAGTTTTATATGCGACAAATTTCGTGAAAGAATTTCTAACCTCAAAAAGAAAAAGTGGTTCTGACATTTAATCAATATCAATCATTTTCAGTACGTACCTTGATATACACAAATGTACATCAAAGTATTTAAAAATACTGTTTTATTAGATGAATGGGAATAATAGCAAATAAACGAATAACTTAACGGTAATTTTTGACAAACGCCAAAAACTAAATAACATCAAAAACATAAAATGATTGGTTTTATTATGGGGTTTAAAAAGCAACCAATAGAATAATTCTATTTAAATATGGCGCACTTTTTTGGGGAATGGGTTAGTTATTTCTATTCATCAAATAGATACTAGTTTTTTAGACTTTTGACAGCAATTTAAAAAGTCCCTGAAAAAATTATCATTATATATTACAGTAAACAAAGAGATGTTTTTCTTTGAATTTTTTAAAGTAAAATAACTATACATGCACAATCAAATATGCAATGATACAAAAATTTGAACCGGTCCATACCTATCACATTTATAAATAAATTTAAAGAACAATAAAACCACTTTCTCTCAAAACAGTGAGCATTCATTTTCTCCCTTTATAAAGTACACATTAATTAAAGCTAATGCATATAATAACATTAAGGCTAACGTTTCAATATCCCATTAATCTAAAAGGTTTAACTTACTATTAGTTTTTCTAAGCTGTGCTCTCCAAGGGATTATATTGGGTGGTTCTTCGTCAGATTGTTCGTTTTCATTGTAGTTGCTTTCTTGCTCATATTTTTCATTATCGTCGTTGTTATTAATGTCTTCTTTCCTTTTTTCTTCATTTTGTCCATTCTGCCTCAAACATTCATTGGTATCATGCATTTTATTTACTTTAGGTTCATCGATCACCTTCGGTGTATATAGGGTTGATCTAAATAGAGAAACAAAGAAAATTTATCGCTTCATTTAATAATATTAATGACAATAAAATGTCTATATTTGCAAAATGTTGTGCATATAGACAAAATACAAGTAGAAGGACGAAGTGTGGCTTAAAGCCACTGTATATTTTACCCTATAAATTATCTTCACGAAAAGTAAATCAGAAAAAAATATTTTACAGGAAAATTTAAACAAAATATGCGTAACAGAGAACACTGTTCGGTTCTATTTGTCAAAAATTGTAGGAAGCTGTCAGACCTAATTAAAAAATTTAGTAGTTCTGGTCCATTAGGTCTCTTGATTTCTGCGATGTACATATATTGTTGGATCTTTCTAGGTCTACAATGACTTTTTAACACACAGTGTTGGCTGATAAAAATAATGAATCGATCCCCATGTAAGATAGACGAGAATAAAAATGGCTAGATAATATGCTAAAAAGAAACACGCTGTTACCATTTTTCTTTTTAGCGGGCGAAATTTTAACATACTTGATGAACTGCTGGCATCAATGTTAATATATCTCGTTCTCTCATGTACATTATTTTACTATTTATATTTTCTTCCATGGTTGATATAAAAGACTTACCTCATTTTATGTTCCGCTTCCTCTTTTTTCATAATTAATTGCCTTTTCCATTGAGGGATAGATTGTAATCTCTTTTCTTCAGCTTCCCTTTGCAGCTGTTCCTCTAGTTCTTTTCTGGCCTTCTCTGCAGCCTTTTTCGCTAACATTTGTCTCTTCCACGCGGGTATAATATTTCCAGTGTTGTCTTTCTCGGGGACCTGCGTAGGAAAAAAATCATAATAAATATATCCATTAAAGAAAAGAGTCGAAAAGATTAGTTGATTGGGGAAGAAAAATTTCAATTTGAGGATTACGAATGAAAGATCTTTTTTCTGCATGATCCACTCCACTATAATAACTACTTTTTCCATAGGATCAACAGTAAGTGAGTTATTCTGAAAAAACTGAATTTGCTTCCATTTATGATAATAAGGAGATTAAAGGAAATCCCCGAGGTGAAAAAGTTTGATTCTTAATGAAGGCCTCCTTCTACAATACTAAAAGATGTCTCCTATATTCAGGTCCTTAAAATCGACGGATTAATTGGACTATGTAAAATTGATCTCAGATTTGAAAGTTCAATCAGTTTTGCAATTACATCATCTAGCGTTATTGAGGAGGTTAATACTATTTGAATACTATCTAATGCTTCATGGCCTTTCTGAGAGACGATGCATCGATTAAATTTTGTGCCACTTAAGTGTTAAAAAGGACAAATTTAGCAATTTTATCTACCATAACGATACGGATCATAAAGTTTTACAGTTAATAATTTCTACTTTCATTTATTTAGATTAATAAGCACACAGTTTTCTGCTTAAAATTTTCAAACGTTACTCGAACATTCAGTGAAAAGAATGTAGGTAAATGTATTAAATAGTAAATATCGTCTGAAAGTTATTTGTGGCATTCTACGAATATTCCAAATACTACTTTTTCAAGAAAGTATTTGAAAAGTTACTTTTAATTCGTTAATAAATTTACTTTAGCTAATAGTTGCGAAAGAAAATGTTTGTCGAACTGCAACTGTAGCAAAATTATTATTAATACTGGTCAAATATAAACACGACCACGGAGTTCATTGCAAAGAATTGAATTTTATTCATTCTTTTGAAATACCATCTTCCTACAAAATGTTCATCTTTCGAACCTGTTCAATAGTCATCCTTTATTTGTCAACTTTTATATCGTAAACTTTCCTCTTCAACGCCTCTTAGGCAAAATAGCCACCACAAGGATTCTGTGATGAATGAATGGGATGGCATCTTCTCCGTTACTGAGCTTGGACAATGTACTTATAGTTCTTGTCAAATAGACATCACGATAGAAGGGTCTAAGCCAATTAGTCAATTTAGGTAGATTATAAAAAATAATACTTGCTTCCCATTATGGCAATACCAATGTTGCCAATAATTGCCACATATATGTTAAAACTTTAATTCATTCTGCTAATGTCCTAGCATGGGTGGATTTCCATATCAGTTATATCTACTGCCACTGAAGATTTAACGTTATCCCCAGAGAGCGTGGATCGATCCTACCTGTTGCAGGTGGATCGAGAATATGCTCAAAGGCAGGATGATATTCACATCCATATTGATGAAAGAGGGACTAAAAATTAGCCCTCAAAAAATCATCATCATCCCATTCACCAGGAGAAGAAATTTGGAGGAACTAACACTCTTAAGACTCCCAAATGAAGAATTAACAATATCAGGGGAAGTGAAGTAACTGGAATCATAATCGATTCGAAACTTACCTGGAACCAGCACATTGAAAAAATAAAACGGAAATCGGAAATTACCATAACAGTAATTAGACGAATCTGTGGAAAAACTTGGGAACTTAAACCTAACATCAGCAGTGGCCCTATACCATAAGACCCTCGATTACTTATGCAGCCTTGGTGTAGTGGCAAAATGTGCTGCAGACAACAGCCTCGTACAAGCTAAGCCAGATACAAAGGCTGGCATGATTATGCATAGCGGAGGCAATACGGTCGACTCCCACTGCAGCAATAGGAGCTCTGCTTAGCCTTCCCTCGCTTCACAATAGTGATACAGGAGGAGGCTAGGTTGGGATTCCATAGGCTGCAAAACTCTGGAGAGCAGCACTGCTCCCGCTTAAGCCACGAAAAATAGGACAAATCGTGGCGGACCCCATGGTAACAAAATACTCCCTCCATAGACCTTTTGAGCTAGTTCACCCGGATCGAGACCAATGGAAGGGAGAGACCCCAGAATTCCTACGTAAAGGACTGGCCTAGTACACAGACGGGTCCAGGAAGAGGATCTGGAATATATGGAGAAAACTCAAGAACAGGCCCCAGCTTTGTTCTTGGGAAATACAGCACTGTATTCCAGGCAGAAATTCACGTAAAATACTCGAACGTATTCGTGAAATTACAAGGGGAGCTTACGTAAATAAGCAAACCCACATCATCTCAGAGAGTCAGGCAGCACTGAAGGCATTAACGAGCCATAAAGTGACGTTGAAATTGGTCTGCGAATGCCTAGAAGAACTTAAGATACTGACAGAGCAGAATGCAGTAGAACTGATCTGGGTGCCAGGACATAGTGGGGTCCTAGGAAATGAAGCCGACGAACTTGTTAAAGATGGATCGGCTACAGAATTTCTTGGCCCAGAACCGGTCCTCGCAGTGCCAAAGTGCAGTGCAAGGAGGTGCATAACAGACTGGGTCAAGAAAGAGCATATCAGATACTGGCAGAACATGTCAGGACTCAGATACGACAATGCCTTCATGTCCAAACCATGTGCAAAACGAACTCAGCAATTGCTTATGTTGAGCAGAAATAGCTGAGAATAGTAACAAGGTTACTTACAAGCCATGCACCCGTAAAGGAACACCTGCATAAAGTGATACTGTATGAGGGCAACCTAAACTGCAGATTGCGGAGAGGTGCCTGAGACAGTAAACCATATACTCTGTCAATGCGAGGAGCTGAATCGTAAGGGGCAAAATATTTTTGGGGCCACAAAAGTGGACCCGATAATGCTAGGACATCTGTCGGTGATAACACTGTTCCGACTATTCAGAAATACAGGAATCATCTGCAAAATCTAGAATCAGGGAGAGGCACAATAAGCCAATTCTGGCTGCAGTGATAACTGGAACTGACTCGGTATACAGCCCTGAATGCCACGAAAAAAAGAAAAAGATCAGTTAACATTGAAAAGACAGGTACAATCCACACAACATTAGGAAAAACCAAGATTTACTGACTACTGATTCTGACAGAGGGCTGCCCCCAATTTTTCAAATATACCCATTGGACTGATGTGTACAATTTCAATAGAAATGTCATTTTTAATATATATAATTATCACTGTTTGTAGATAACCCGAAATTGATTTGCTGTCTCAGTTTAAAACACCTCTTTAGTATTAATCTAGACAGGGGTCTTGTGTAGACATCTGAAAGGGACATTTGAATTACCAGAAACCTATTTAATTTTTTTCTTAAAAGATATTACTTTGAGAACAAGACCAAAATTTATCCAAAATGATGGAGCTCCATGCTACTACGCAATAGTTCTTAGACAAATGTTTCCCACGCAGGTGATTTAGGCGCTGAGGGCTGATGATAACTTGCTCTCTAAGATCCCCGGATTTAAATCCGATTGACTTTTTTATTTGGGGCCACGGCAAATAATTGGTGTACGTGAACATGTACAAAAACATGATTCTTTACAAGTACAGAGAAAATTGGCTAACGATAATGAACAAAATCGAGAAAATGAGGCCTTCGGAAGACTAAAGAGACATTTTTTGAGAACATGCCTATGTGCATTGCCACTAGAGGTCGCCATCTCGGACAATTAATTTAATGAATGAAATCAATGTTTATTAATTTTATTTCAATTGCTTTATTTTATTTTATGTTTGTCTCTTTTTAACCGATCTTACTATCTATACTATCGAGCTCTAATGACATTCACAACAAGTCATCTCACCCTTCGAATAATATTTTAAATTAAAATTACGAAGACAAATTTTTCGCCTTTTTATATATTGCCCACAAAATTTAAATTTTCGATGTAAAGTCATAGGAAAATTTTATTAATAAATTCTTTTACACGTAAGGAATGCTTTGAAACAATACTTCGACATTTTTGTTATTTATAAGACTTTGATTTTTTTAATAATTCCAGTTTAATTGTTAATATTAGTGATGGGTGATTACAGTTCTTTGAATTAACAGACATAGTTTTGAATGTTATAATGACAAATTCCCGAAAAGAAATATTCCTGATCCCAATTTATTTTTAAACAGCACACAGCATTATACCACAGCATGGTTATGCGACCACTATCCTAATAGGAGGATTGGCCGAAATACAGATGCACCGATCAAGTGGCCTGCTGGGCCTCCTGACCTAACTCCTCTTGATTTCACTATGTGGAGTTATCTAAAGTCATGAGTTTATAATACTCAAATTGACACAATTGAATAGTTGAGATAAAAAATCGATCAAGAGTTTACAATGCTACAGAATGATGAAGGAATTTTACAGGGTATTCAAGGTTCCTTAAAAAAAGATTCAGATTATAGATGAGGGAAAATGGAGGACATTTCGAACAATTAAATTAATTAACCTTTCCTTTATTCAAGGTACTTTTCCTTCCAGTTTAAAAAAAGCCATATTGGTATCTATTCACAAAAAACATGATAAGGAACTCATGTCTAACTACAGAGCGATATCATTACTATCTGTCTTTTCCAAGCTATTCATTTTTTTTTTTATACATTTATTTAACGTCGGCCTATTTCCGCTACTGAGGGCTAACTCCGACGCCTGTAGACGAGCTACATATTATCCTATATTAGCATTTAATATCTCCCAACCACTTGGATGTAATGAATTTTTTTGTTGAAATAATGCAATCTGCAGATGGATATTTAAAAACCACCACAGTCACAATTATGGGTTTTAAGAAAAACTTATTTGGATACCAATTACGAGACATATAGTTAATGCTTCTGAATCATTTTAGTTTCCTAAAAATGTACAGGGTGGCCAAAAATTATTTTTCAATTAAGAACATTTTATATTGAATTTTCTTGACTTCTTCAAATGGAACACCCTGTATATTTTTCGACGATGTGATGTAGAAATGAAAAACGAACATTTTTGTAAGTACTTCCCTATGGCTAATTGCAACCATTTTCGTTTTATAAATAAATGTCAAATTCAAGAATAAACTTTAAAAAAGAGGTTCCCTCAAATAATTCATTAGAAAAATTTATAATAGGTGTTCGACGTGTTGTCCATTTTGATTCACACACGTCTTTATTCAATTTTAAAATGAGGCCATTTAGTGGGACCATTTCTTCCAATCCGTTGAAATGAGTAAATAGTATTTAACCGGTTCTTTACTGTAATGTTTTCTTGTACATTTTTTGCTGCTTCGTTTCTGTGGTGCTGGCAACGGTTAAGAATCCCCATGTTAGTCAAAGAGAAGTGAGCTCTTTAGTAGGAATAAGTAGACGGTCTGTGGGTCGAATCTTAAAAACAAATAGGTTGCATGCATATCATATTCAAATACACCAGGAATTATCTGATGACGATTTTCAAAAGCGCCTACAATTTTGTAATTGGGCCAGAGGTAAAATGCAACATGATGCCAACTTATTCAATACTGTTTTATTCAGTGATGAGGATGGAAATGGATTTGTTAATAGGCACAATTTCCATTATTATGCTTCGGAAAATCCTCACTTTTTTATGCAACTTGATAACCAACACAGATGGTCTATAAACGTTTGGGGAGAAATTATTGGAGAACATGTAATATGGCCACATTTCTTTGATGGTACATTGACTTTGAACTATTTATCTTCATTTTTTGGAAAACTGTCTGCCACAATTATTGGTAAATCTCCCTGAAAGAATTCGAAATAGGATGTGGTTTCAGCAAGATGTTGCTCCACCACATATTTAAATGCAGTTAGAGACCACTTAAACAATACCTACCCTCATGAATGGATTGGAAGAAATGGACCCACTAAATAGCCTGCTAGATCCCCAGATCTCACAAAAATGGATTTCTTTTTATGAGGATACGTGAGGGAAATTATTTATAGAGACACACCAACACAACACAAAATATGAGGGAAAGAACAATAACTGCCTTTACATCTATCACACCGGTAGTTTTAGGAACAGTGGGAACCTCATTTCAAAAACGCATAGAGATGTGTGTCAATCAAAATGGGCAACATGTGGAACATTTATTATAATTTTTTCTACTGAGTTATTTGCAGAAACCTCTTTTTTTAAGTTTATTTTTGAATTTTGTAATTATTGCTCAATAAAACGAAATTGGTTGCAATTTACAAAAAATGTTCGTTTTTCATTTCTAGATCACATCGTCGAAAAATATACAGGGTGTTCCATTTGATAAAGTTGAGAAAATTCAATTTAAAATGTTCTTCATTGAAAAATAATTATTGGCCACCACATTTTTAGGAAATGGAAATGATTCAACAACATTAATTAGGTGTCTCGTAACTGGTATTCATATAAGTTTTTCTTAAAACCCATAATTGTGACTGTAATCACGTCTTGGCTCGCCCTGTATGTTCAAAAATAATTTGCAGTTATAGACCTTTTTATCTAGTTTACTTGCAATTTTTTTAAAAATTTCTAGCTATCGTAGAACTCGAGATCTCGAGGTCCGACGCACTATTGCCCCACCCTGTATATTGATTATGTTGTTCTCAACTTATTATTGTATTTTTTGCATTTTGATGATTTTTATATACATGTAATGCATGTCGACTTAAAAATAAAGAGTATTATTATTATTGTAATTGATAATTAGGTATTTCTACGTTTAATTGTATTTCAAAGCATTCCTTATGTGTAAAAGAATTTATTAATAAAATATTGTAAATGCATGTTGAACACTCATTACTCGAGAATGTCCTGGTTTATCAAAAGGCAATAATAATACCTTTTTTATTTTTAATGATCTGAAAATTAGTTGTTTATAATGATTTTATATGAAATATGAAAAATATTAAAAAATTCTAAAGAAAATACTGACAGTCACCCCATAAACCACCCCTTAAACAGAAGAGAAGGTTTCACTGATACCATACAAACTAGTGTCCGGATGGCCTATGATTAAGTTTAAAATATGAATTTGGTATTTTAAGTGAGTCGGAAAATGTTGCAGAAAAATTTAAATTATCCCCTTTTAAGGAGTATGTATCCCTTATTATTGATCTGGATAAAACCTTTGTTATGCTGTTTGAAAATTTAAAAAACTATGGTAATTTTAAAATATTAAAATACTTTCATTATTATTCGATATAATAGCCCGGGAACTTCTAACTGGAACACCCTGTATATGTATAAATAAGCACTAACCTTTTCTACAAATCTGGTAGTAGTAAACTGTTTTGAAATTTCTGTGTACATCTCTTTCTCCTTACATTCCTCAGTCTTAGCCCTTTCAATCTTCAATTTCTTTATTCCAGTAATATCCCTCGACATCTTCAATTCCGCTATCAAATCTGTTTTCTGTGCTAGATATGGTTCACTTTGCAGACACTGAAGGCTCATGCTTCTCGTCGGGGCAGAGAACGTTTTTGATGCGATCATTTTGTCAGTTCTCCTCAACTGGACCGAATTCAAATCTTGGATACTAATAGCCGATAAAGGCTGGTTTTGTTTCTTCACTGTTTCGTTATTCTGATCCGATCTGGAGTTATTTGTCGCCGGGTCACTATTAACAAACTCTGGTAGAGGCGGTGGGGGTGGTCCCAGAATAACGGTTTCCTTTTTGTCTTCCAGTTTGTCGTTCGTATCTTCACTTTCCGAGAGACTCCTCGTAGAACAAATTGAAGACCTTTTATCACTAATGCTCTTAAGATACTCCGATGGTTTTATCAAGTTGTTAGAGTCCGAACTACCCGGGAATGAAGGTGGTATAAACGGCAGCACCCTCTGCTTGTTGACCAAGTTAGGCCCACCGTGTTTCTCTGCGTCTTCCGCGTCTAAACTGACTATGGTTAAGTCGGAGCAGGACGAGTTGAGACGTCTGGCTGCTGCAAAAAGTGGGAAGTGTTATTTTATTATTCGCCTCTTACTTTGCTATTTGAATTGTTAATACGATAGACAGAAGTAGTAGTGTTTATGTAGCGAATAGTTCATTATTTCTGGTTTGGTTAACAAGTGTTACTAACTAGTGAAACTGTATGGGGTTCTGTTACATTAATAATTAAGCACATGTCTACTTTTGCACTCTCAAAATTAAGAATTTGTTTTCATAACTAGATTTTGACCGTTGTTAATTGGGCGAGAAGTATTAGTAATATATTGGAATTAATGCGCATTTATCCTGTTAATATTTGGAACAGTTTTAATTTTAATTATTAGGTTAATATTACAATTGTATATCGCTTGTGTGTAATTTATTTAGTTATGTGAGTTTAAATCTTTAATTGATTCTTTTATAACAGTTAATTAAAATTTATATAAACACCTTAACAGTCTATTTCAGTAGTTATTATGTTGTCTTGTTTTTCACAGAATTAATTTAGTACACTGTACTTTTATGCAAATGACGATAAGATCCACACATTTATTTATTTGGAACACCTAAGGAAGGTATTACGCAAATAATTACTGCTATTTGTGTATATCCTACACAGAAAGTGCAACTATTTTATTCTATGCACTGTTTTATACAATTTTGTAACGGTACATCTCAGGTTCAATCACATTTAATATTTTTTCTAACCTCTTTATATATTGACAGTAATATGACAATCATTTCAATGTCATAGCGATATTTTTTATAGTACTAATAGGCAATTACGATAATTGTAGCGTGACGTACCGGTAAATATCGATAGCGTTCGAAAATATAATTACATTAACCGAATCGCGTTCGATAAATCAATGTGATATATCGAATACATCTACCAGATACATTTTTTGTGGATCGGTTATTTGAGTCGGTATTCCCGGTAAAAATTCATTCTAACCTATAAAAATAAATTTTACTTTGGTCACAGAAGAGGATATGTGGTATAGCTCTCGTCTTCTGTGCTTTGGTTTTATTTGTTTGTGTGTGTACAGTAAAAGTGAAGTTATTTTGGTGTTCTCGTTATAAAGTGTTAACGTAATTAATCAAAAAATGAATGAACCCGGACAATGCGGCATTTGTGGCATAATTGGGCCGTTGATGGAAATTAAAAACCATTTTTTGGCTCAACATACTGAGGAAAATAACAGTTCCGACACGGAAAATGAAAATCTTGAAAATGACTCCCAAATGTCTACAGAAGAAGCGGATTGTAAGTAGTTTAATAAAGAAAATAAGTGAGGCAGTTTTGTTTTTACACTTGTTTTTAGTTGCTGATGAAAACATGCCCCAAAGATGGACACACGAATCAATATTATTATTATTATCTTTGTATGAAGACAATTTGTCTTCATTTAAATCACCCAAAAAGACAAACAAAACAGTTTGGAACACAATAGCTAAAAGTATGTCTACGCATGGATATTTATTTAATAGCGATCAATGCGACATAAAATTCCGAAACCTAAAAAAAACATACAAGAGAATAAAGGATAACAATAACGGCACAGAAAGAGGAACCATATCGTGGCCCTACTTTGATTTATTTGACAAAATATTTGGAAAGTCTGCTGATGTTATACCGGTGGCTACTGCAAGCAATGATGGATATTTATTAACATGCTCCACTCCTTCTACCTCCTCCAGTACATCTGCTTTAATACATAACGAGGTATGCAATTGATGATTACTATTATTCAGCTGAATTTTACGTAATTTTCCTTTATTATAGGACTCAGAAAGGAATGCTACACCAACTGGACCACCAAAGAGAAAAAGAT
Source organism: Leptura quadrifasciata (assembly GCA_963675555.1). Taxonomy (NCBI): domain Eukaryota; kingdom Metazoa; phylum Arthropoda; class Insecta; order Coleoptera; family Cerambycidae; genus Leptura; species Leptura quadrifasciata. The sequence continues at coordinate 28,828,957 of OY776679.1, read as the reverse complement.
CATCACAAGAAGAAGAACCTTCTTTTATAAAAAAGCTTCGCCAGGAAGCAGCAGAGCGACATAAGGAAAAGATGTCACTGCTAAAAGAATCAATAAATTTAATAAAGAAAGATGAGTAATGTTATATATAATTTATATTGAATAAAGTTTGATTAGAAATAATTTCTTTCAAATCATAACAAATTTAAATAAAATTAACACGTGGAAATAATTCAGTAAACACTTATTTCTATTTGTTGAACGATGGTTTCCATGTATTTTTCCGCATTTAATTTCAAAATTCGGCATTACACACAGCTTGTAGTATAATAGAATGGTAACGATTCCTATTGCAATATGCAGCTTGATCTTTTAAGGGTGGGGTGAGCGGTATGTGGGTTCCATCTATAGCACCCAGGACACCTGGGAAACCTTGTCGTTGTTTAAATTTCTCAATAACTTCCTGGGATTTACGACCAGTAGGCCAACAAATGTAATTCTTAGATAAATTGACTAAAATACCACAAATCTTTTTAACATTCAACCAAGCTGTCGATTTGGATACATCAAATTTCTCGGACACTATTCTGAAAATAGACAAAACTATAATTTCCTGGTAGGTATTTAAAATGTATTGTTGATACCTATAAACTTCCTGATTAACCAACATGCTTAAGGCTACCAAAAGTTGTTTCTCAAGAGGGTAGGTATGTCGTCCAATACCATTTTTGTTTTGTTCTACCAAAGAAGGGCCTAACACTTGTAATAAATATTCGAATGTCTTACGTCGTAATCTAAAGTGGTTCTTAAAATCTAAAGCAAACAAAACGTCAGTGTAAACTTATATAATTTGTCATTAAAAGTTACCATCGCCGTTATACAGATGTGCTACATTTTCCACATAATCCGCTATAGCCACTCGTTTCTTTCTTTTCTTGATATTTTTGTAGTAATAACAAACGGTGCTTATCAAGTCATCATCACTATCACTGTCAAATGATTGTGTTAATACGGATATCAATTTTTGCTTCCGTTTTCTAGCTTCTCAATTTCGTATTTCATCCATTTTCATGTTTTAGGATTTGATTTTCACATAGACATAATAAAGGTATTAATTAATAATTGTCTATGATTTTCAGCATAACATAACCTATAAATACAGCAGAGAAAACAATTATCTGCTGTGCTATAAATTTGACAAACCAGATGCGTTTGATAACTTTATGTATCGGTACATGTATCTACGATTTAGTGGTAGATACCGCTCTGTATCGACATGTATCTGCCGCTTCAATTATCGTAATTGCCTAATGAGATACATATTATTTATCGCACGCATTTTATAAAGAAAAGCACCAATTATTGTATGCTGCAATAAAAATTAATCCACACATTTTTAACTTAGAAATCAGTACTAGTTACACTGCAAGTAATTAAATTAATTAAGCTTTCACTAAATCTCTGTAACGTCTGTAACTTTTTTGTGTGCACGTTTACTCTGGAACCGTTTATGATATTGACTTAAAATTTGGTACACTTATGTACTATAACGAGATCTAGAACTAGATTATATTTTGAACTAATTCCGTTGAAGAGTTCAGGAGTAAATAAGGGTAAATAGACAAAGCAAGCACGTAAGAGTCCATATAATTGCAATTTACTGCAGCATGTATGAAAAGTCAAGGTTTCAAAATATTTTTCTGGCATCAGCCACCTCTCACTATCTATCATCCCCAGAACCACCCCTACACTATTATAAAATTGAGTAAAAATTAAATTGGGATTTAGTGTGTACGAGAACCAAGGGCCTCTAAAATTTATTTTGACATTAGCTACCCCCTCTACCACCACCATTGCCACTCCCACCCTATTGTTTAAGGGAATAAAAAAATTAAATTAGGATTTAGTGTGTATACGAGAATCAAAGGCCTCTAAAGTTATTTTGACACTAGCCACCCCTTCTACCACCACCATTGCCACCCCCACCCTATTATTAAAGGGAGTCAAATATTACATTGGGATTTAGTGTGTATAAGACTTGGATATAAAATCTGCATGTGGACGTAGTGAATCCTTGGGCAGCGGTTTTTTTATTTATTAATAGTTTCTTAAGTTGTAACTTAAAATGGTAAATGATTGTATGCTTTTATGGCCAGCACTTTGACTTTTATTCATATTTTGCTACTCTCTAAGTTGGTATTTCAAGAGTTGTGAAATATGGTGGTGTAATATGAATGATAATTATTTAGAGTGTGCATGCTTAGTTCAGTTTTAGCACTAAGAGATTTACTAACAAAGTGCAAGTTGATGTCAATATTCCCAATTGTTTAACTGTCTCTCTTGTGTGATCCGAAAATAAATCTAACAGCTCCTCCCTGCAATTTGAAAACCCTAATACTATATCTTGTAACTCCCCAGCAATGATGGCATAGGAAATTATAGAGTAAAAATGAGCATGATAGTATATGATTAAGACTGTCTTGTCCGTAATGTTGGGTAACTGATTAATGCAATAGCAAACTGAAGCAACTCGTTTTCAAAAACTGTCAATATGCACAGACCACGAACAGTTGTCTGATATATATATATATATATATATATATATATATATATATATATAACCTAACAATTTAATTTTTTTATTTCTTAATGGTACCATTTTTGTATTTATTAGAAAACTTTCCTCATAATTTTTCTTTAAGCTGTTAAATCTTATTATTTAAAACAAGCTTATTTTTAGTAAACCATTTATGTGCTTGTTAACAGGTTTACGTTAGCTTTGTTTACTATATTTTTTGTATTCGAGTCTGATACTAAAATAGATGAGTCATCATCAAATAATATAGAGTCGTCTGCATAAAATCGTTGAAATAAATAATATACAATAGACCTAAAATCGACCCTTGTGGTACTCCTTTTGATGATTCAAAAGTACATTAGACCTAGATTTATTAATTTCGACGAAATGCACACTACCACACAAGTAGCTTTTAAACCAATTTAATGGTTCACCTCTTATACCATAACTCTCAAGTTTTTGTTATAAGGCTAGCATGTTATATAACATGGAACACCTTATTCAAGTCGAGAAGATACCAGCACTTTTTTACCGGATCAGGTACTAGAGAGATTCTGTATACACAGCTAATGTTAAATAAAGTCGAATTGAATGAAAAGGCATGTTTTGGTAAGTCTTACACCACACAATGGTCTTAAGTATACTTCTTTTAATATATTTTTGCTGTTTTTCTTATACCGCATTTTATAAGAACTCGAAATTTTAACCGTTATTGTATACATTGACTAGAATTTTTTCATATTTTTACTGTGATCATAGTACATTTTATGAAATTCCTGTAAGGCCTATGTGTAAATTTTAAGTACACACTAACCTATCCAAGTCAATTCATCGAATACAAACTGAAGAATTTAGACCATATAAAAGCTTTTGCACTCTGTCAATTTTTAGTCATTTGTCAGTTATATAAATCTTAATTGTTTGGAATTTTTTAAAATCCCAACTTTTTTAAATATACAATAATTTTCTTTTTAGTAACAATCGTAGAATATATACCTCATGCAGCTCATGCTAGAGATGTTTTCCCTCGCAAATTATTTAACTTGTACAAATAACTATATTTAAATCCAATCGGTTAATATCGATCTACATTTCTCCAGGTATATCTAACGAATAGAAAGTTTTATGTTTGGATAATTGTTACTTTGGACGATTACTCGGCAAGTACACAAGGTCAATTATTTATTTATAATACTAGAGTTGATTCACTTTCTTTGTTGCTGAAGATGGCGAGTTTTATTTTTCTCTGCAGAGCAAACAAAAGGCGACATAATTAGCTTAAAAACAAACAAACATTTATACTCGCTAAATGATGGAAAGTCAACAATAACTTTTTTTTGTTGAAAAAACAATATTCAGCGCATGAAAGTATTTTTTGTATGGAAATAAACAATTTAGAAAACGTTTACAATTCAGTGGATAATTATTTTTGTAATAATATAATAAATTAAATAGTCCATTTTGTCTGGTCGATAGCCGAGTAGGTTAAGGCGCAAGGTGGCAATCGCGATTAATCGCACGGACATCGCACCACCGAGTTCGAATCCTTGCTCCGGCACTGGCACTGTCGGAGGAACGCACAAGCCCTGGCTTCTGGAATTGGGGGTTGTCTAATTTCTGTGGTGTTCATTTATTTAAAGAGTCGGGATTTATGACGAAATTACCGAATATTTGCGACTGGGACTAAACAATGTCCCCCACTTTTTCGGAGAGGTGCTGAATCAATTTCCGAGGTCAATCCAAAAACCACCCCCAAAGTGCCCTTTTTCGTAAACCCATTTATTTTCCAAAGTTTTTCGACTAATTGTTCCCCCCTCGAGTAGAACGGAATATTCCTCTAAGGATTTGACCTCAACCACCCCTACCCCAGGTTACCCCCCCCCCCTATGGGGTTAGAAAATTGATATTTCTTTTTTGTGAGAAAACAACTTATATTTTACAGGAGGTGTTTCTTTGAATAATATGCTGGGTGACCTGGGTTGTTTAATCACCCCCCGGGGGTTGTTCTCGCCCTTCAAAGTGATGGACAATTTTTTCCTAGTGAAAAATTAATATTTTGTAGGGGGCGTTTCTTTGAGGAAGGTGGTGGTGACCGGGATTGTGAAGCCAACCTCGGGGGCTGTTTTCACCCTTCAAGGGGGTGGATATTTTTTCCATCTATAATTAAAGTGTTTTTATAAATTTGTACATACAGGCATGGGTGTATGAATACATGTGTAAATACATATGTGTATAGATACTTATATATTTTTTTATTTGAAACAGCGGATCAACAAAATCGTAGGCGCTCACAAGAAGAGTTGTATTCTTCATTTTCTCCCCAATTTTCGTAGCTTTCAGTGCTGCCATCCTCTTGCATATCGCATGCTTCGTCCGTTCTCGGGGAATGAACATTAATACTAATATCGGGAATAATCCGTTAGAAATTTATGCAACTAATATCTAAATCATCCGCTATTTCTGCAGGAGGTACGTCAGGTTCATCCTCTGTCATACAAGTTTGACACTCGGTACCTTTACAGTTTTTACAGAAAACACTACATGCTACACCTAATTTTATGCAAATATATCGCTTGGTACATTCGCTTTTACAAACACAGGTGTAATCCTTGAGAAAAAAGGCCAGTACCAATGTCTTTTTTGAAAATTTCGGTTCCAAACACCCATCTCGTAATATCCATCCCCATTCAGTAGGATTAAGTTCAGGATAATCAAATTATATCAATTGGCAACCCCTGTAATAACGCTCGGAATTATAGATGAAAAATAATTTTCACCTCCTTGATGGGGTGGTTACACAACCCTGATCACCTATCATCTTATTCAACGAAACACCTCCTGTAAAATACCAACTTTTTTCTCACAAAAAAGATAATTTTCCAACCCCCTACGGGTGTGGAAGCCTGGGGTAGGAGTGGCTGAGGTCAAATCCCTCGAGGGGCCTTCCGTTGTACTCAAGAGAACAACAATTAGTTGAAAAACTGGGGAATATAAACGTGTTCACGGAAAGGCGCACTTTGGGGGTAGTTTTTGGGCAATTTGAGGGAGTTGCCAAGGTGGAAAAATTGGTTTGACCCAGAGAACCGATTCGGCACCCTCGAAAATGGGGAGGGTCTAGTCCCAGTTGCAAAAATTCGGTAGTTCGTCCGACTTCTTAAATGAATTCATTACACTTTAATGAATTAAAAAATGGTAACACTACAAATACAAATTTTCATAATAGAAACTAATTTGTTTTACTTAAGTTGGATACAGACTATTGTTTATGGCTTATGTGTTTCAACTGACGCCGCGCTGTCTTAATAACCATCCGTACTTTTGAGGAACGTCGAGAAAGGTAATCAGATATATAGGCCAGTCTGTTAAGGTAAAAAATTAACTATGGTGTGCAAAAGGTGGAGTAATTCCAATTTATTATCTGTTGTATAGGTCTCCGCCCTAATGAAATATCCAAGTTTTAGACCTTTGGAATCATAAAGACGCATACAAAAATTCAGCTGGGCTAGATTTTCCCTAATGTTCACACTTTTTCTCACCTAGTGGTAGGTATAGTGGCTATCGAGTCTAGTTGACAGCGATCATACATACATGTACAGCCTGTTGGAATCATTACTAGCTGCGAAATCTTGTTCAAATTTGTTTCTAGCAAGTGATGTGAGCAGCGACAGATGGTCTGAAAACAGTCGGTGAGCATGGAAGTCCTCATCACTTCTGCTGCACCTAAATCTTTGCCATAGTGCCCTTTTGTTCTTTTATGCCTAATCATTGTAATGATATCCTCATTAATCCAAAGTTTTGATGGAACTGTTGCTACAGTTTTGTAATGAAATTTTTTTATTAGAAAAATCACCAAACTGTAATAATGTTAATAACACATAAATACTCACTTTCAAATTGAACAGGCAAAATAAATGCAATTCGACCTAATAACTAGCGCCGGAACCAGTGGGGAAGACGGAGCCTTACCCCTACTTAGATCTGACGCCGATACGTCCAAAAATTCGGATAAATATATTCAGACATTTACATTATTTTTAATAAATAAATAAACACCACAGAAATTAGACAACCCTCAATTCCAGAAGCCAGAGGCTTGTGTAGAAGAGGGTTATACATTGAAAAAATGTGAACATACAACCATTTCCTCCGAAAGTGCCAGAGCCTGGATTCGAACTCGGTGACGCGATACCGTGTGATTAATCGCGATTGCTACCATTCACTAAGTAGTGAGAGCACCAAAGCAATAAGTAACCCGACCTCGGGTCCATCAACAATTCAATGCCCTGCGCCCGACATTAGGCCGGTAGCCGTCTATGGGCCAATGGTCCAAGGGTGCCATATCGGCCTAGAAGCAAGGGTTTCCACTTTATCAGCATATAGATATATAAATATTGCTTTCTTCCTTCCTACAACGCACCCAGAACGATTTCTGAGATCTACGTAGACAAAATTAATGTTCAAATATGCTGATGAAAATATCTTCAAATAGTAACTAGCTAAAGAGTTGTCCTGCAAATAACAAGAAAATCAACTCGGTTAAGAAAATCGTAACATATATTTCGACAATTATGCAAGTTATCCACTTTACAAATTCTGGATTACACAGATGTAGGTATGTATTTTTTAGTTGTATTAAAATATTAGTGGATTTTTGACAAACTTGTCTATATACCTAATGTGTGCTAGTTTTTGAGATAGCCTTTGAGATTTTACTTTTTATTTATAAAGGATAATGTTTAGTTTTATCTCAGCAAAATGTAAACTTTGTTTCAACTAAAAGATTTTTACTGCAGAAGCGTATTATTTCAATTAAAAATAAAATCATAGATTAGGGCATTGTGGTGCATGTTAAAATTGTCCGATCTTGCGAAGTTTTTTAGAGCTATTATTTGATCAATGGAAGCATGCTAGAGGATGGAAGTTAATAAATTCGAAAGTTGAAATTAAGAATCACTCCAATAAACCGCGATACCGTTTTAAAAATATTTCTCACTAGCTTTTTTGCTGGATTATTGCCAATAGGTGCGGGGTGAGGCGGGAAGTAGAGATTACAGCTGGGGGCGACCGAAGCGGTCATGTTTCTTATTAAATTCGAACTGAAATTTGACATCGGATGTTCAAAAGGACTTTTTTGCTGTCCATGTCATGCTTGTTTTCGGAAACTTAAACTTAATATTTGACAGCAATTTTCCATGTTCTGATTTTATCTCATCAACCACGACGTTCACCGCTATGTTAACTGCGTGATTTAATTTAAAAATTTCAAAATAACTGAATTCATAACCATAATTAACTTTAACTACTTGGAAAATTGTTATCAACATAATTATTTCGTCTCATTCAAAATTTTGTCTAAAATATGCTATATCCTAAAAAGAAATAAAAAAATCAATCCATGAAATAGTTCTAAAAAATACTCACACAAAGCAGACATGCTTCTACACATTCCTTTGACAATATCCGAGGGTTTCAAAGTTGGCTCCTCTACTACTTCAACAATCTCAGCTCCCCTTGGTTCATCATCCATGTTGGAAGCATTATTGGGATTCTTGTTTGGCAGAGGTGGCGGAGGAGGCGGTGGTGATGTATCTATAGGAACTGACGTCACTCTCTTTAATATTCTTGAACTGCTCACTGTCGTGTTCGTCTTAGGTGGAAGGGAATGACGTACACCTAGCTTCGTTTTTTCTGGCTCCTCTTCAGAGCTGAGAGTCGATGGTGACGTTGATAAAGTATTTTCCTAGGTAAATTGAAAATTTTGCGTTTAAAAATGTATTGATAATAGAAAACTATTTATTTATGCAACAAGTGTGTAAAGTGATACTTTTTCACGAATCGAAAGTTTTGAATTCAGGTATGCGACAATCCCATGTGTGAAAAGAGGTTCATTAAACACTTACTCCACACGCAGTACTTTTTCTACCACCGAAATACTTATCGAAATATATGTGTGTATAAATTAAATTACAAACAATATATACGCTGGTTCGTAAAGTTTTTCATTTTATGTAGTAATGAGTAAAGTGAAATAATAAAATAACAAGGTAGTTGTTGGATAATGCCGTATTCCCCCCCAGAGGTACTTGTTGAAAGTTATATAAAAATCGTACTTAATGATAGAATGAAAGCTTACCTTAGCTAAATTCTTAATAACAGTAAACAAACTATACAAAATTCGAAACTTATTACGTCTAAATATAACATTTAAAAATCGCAATATAACTATATCCAACTTAATTTCAAATGAGTAAAGCCAATAAAAATTTTAAAAATATAAAGGAAACTTCAACATGCATTTTTATTATTTTTCACATTACGTACTAGCACGTCAAGTTTAACTTTATGCACTGCACAAGATGTGTGAAAAAAGTAGTTTGGTACCAAAAAGTATTTATTATGCATGTGCGTAAAGTAGTGTTTCTTATCACGAGTGTGAAACGACATGAGGGCCATGAAAAACACTTTATGAATGAGCGCAATAAATTTTTGCTTCTACGACAATCGTGGAATTAAAGAGATAGGTGTACGCAATATGAGAAACAGACTCTGGCGGTAAAGAAATGTCATCTACGAATATCAAGAAAGCAATAAAATTAAACTGTGTTTACGCACAGTTCATTATTTTAAGCACAAGTGTTATAAAGGCTTATTTTATTTATTTATTTACACTGCTCTACAGATTACAACAATCCAATTACAGAGCAGGAAGTAGTCCCGCAAAATTATATATAACATACATAAATACCACATATAACATATATAACAACATACATAATATCAATATAGTAAGTACTTAATATAAATCATAGAGGTAGAGAACGAAAATTTATACATTACTTTAATAGAAGCGATTTTAATGTTTTAGGGCTGGTGTGAAAAATATCAATACTCGAACAAAAATTATCAAAATTGTGACATATTTTAGATAATGGCGAAAAGTTCATAGCATTAGTACGGGCATTTGGTGAATAAAAAGTTGCACGGTTACGTGTCGATACAGATGGAACTCTGAAAATAATTTGGTCGAGAATTTGTGGACAGTCTATTTTGCTATTTACAATGTTAAAGAGAAACATACACATGCAATAAATTCTTCGATGTTCCAAAGATTTAAATTACCATCTTTCTAGTAGTTGGTCCTGCGGTGTTCCGATAGCCGGGTAAAAACCATCAATTTTAAAACTAAGAAATTATATTAATCGTCTTTGAATGTTTTCTAAATTTTTCACATGAGTCTCATATCCTGGACTCCAAATTATACAGGCGTATTCTAATTTAGATCTTACGAACATATTGAGTAGCATTTCTATAGTATCGATATTTGTAAAACTACTACCAGTTCTGCATATGAAGCCTAACGTTTTGAAGGATTGCTGGATTATGTGATTCATGTGAGGAACAAAAGACGATTCACTATCAAAGACAACACCTAGGTCTTTAAACGTATCAGGTCTGTTGAGAGATATATCGTCAATTTTATAATCGAATATAATTTTTTTCGGACTTTTACCGAAAGTAAGAATTTTATCGCATTAAGTAAACCATTGTTTACACACCATGTATTTAATCTGCTGAGGTTACTTTGCAAATTTAGATAGTCATTAGAGTTTCGAATGTTTGTGAATAGTTTTATGTCATCGGCATAGAGTAGGATATTACAATTAAGGTTTTTATTGATGTTATTTACAAATATATTGAAGAACAGGGGTCCCAGGACTGATCCCTGCGGAACTCCAGATTCAACTGTTATTTCATGAGATTTATAACCATTATAGTGTACAAATTGGGTTCTACTGCTTAGATATGACTTAAATAACTACAGTAGTCCATTAGAGAGGCCATTTAGATCAAGTTTGTGCAGTAAGATTTCGTGATACAATCGATCAAATGCTTTAGAAAAGTCTGCATAAATGACGTATGTTTGGATATGATAAAAATTGGGTTATGCAAAGTAGATTTGTTGTGGTAGATCTACCTTTCATAAAGCCATGCTGTAATAAATACTCGAATACCTTTGCAAAGTTGCATATTATTGTAGTGAGCCTGTAGTTGGTAATATCAAATATAAACGGGACATATTTTAGAGTTCTTCCAAACGTTCGGAAAACAACTGGTATTGACAGATAGATTAAATATAATAATAAGTGGGACTACGAAAATATGTGAACAGTCTCTTATAATAAAAGCTGGTATTAAATCTGAACCGGCTGTCTTTGTTGGTTTAAGTATATTGAGCGACTTTAAAACGTCATTTTCATTGAATTCTTTTATTCTGAGAATATTGTTACTGTATGGTGTGTCATTAGTGATATTAAGATTAGTTGGTTTGGTATAAGATTTGCTGCAGATATTGAATTCAACATCATTGATGTATTCTCTATGTGATCTTTTTATATCATTTTTTATGTTTTTCCTAAGTATTTTAAATTCAGTCAAATACTCTGTGTTTTTTGCTGTTTCATACAATTTTAGTAATTTCGAAATTTTGCCATAATTTAAATGCATCACACGCTTCGTTCACATCTTCCAATTCGCCTAAGAAATCCTAATTAATTAATGATAACTGTTCATAAAGAGTTGCAAAATTTGCCTTACGAAAATGATATCTAGGCTCAGTATTTAATTGTTTTTTATAACCAACGTTTTTAATATTTTGTTTAACTATTCTTAACGCAGGGTGATGTACGTCTTACTTAAATAAGATGTCATTTGCCTTTCCTACTTCACAATCATGTTTTGCAATAACCAAGTCCAGAATTCGATTATTTTGATTTTTCACCGAGTTAAATTGTTTCAAGTCAAAGAAGTTTAAGAAATATTGTAGTAAGATGTTATGGTGATCCATGATATTTAAAGAAAAATTTGGAATATTAAAATCACCCAGAATCAAGGTGTCGATGTTATAAATATATTTAAGAGAAAAAGAATTCAAAAAAAATTTTATATAGAGCAATCGCCGTATTGGGTGGAATGTATTTCAGAAATATATATAATATTTTGCCGCAGATATAAAGTTCAACGGTAACTAGATCTATAGAAATTAAGTCGTTTAAGTTAATATGAATCGTTTCTGAGTTAATAGTATTTTCCACAGCAATAAGAACACCCCCATCTCTACTACAATTCAAGTTATTAAAGTCTATATATCAATTCTAAAAACATTATATCTATTTGGAAATAATTCAGCATTAAAAACACTGGAGTTAAGCCAAGTTTCTGTGAATGCTATAATTTCATAATTGCAGGAGGTGACATGTGCTTTTAGGACATCGAGCGGTTTGCTATTTAACCCACGAGTATTTTGATAGTATATGGAAAGTGAATCATTGGGCGCGTGGATTTGAGCAGCAGAAGTAAGTGATGGATGCGGTAGCGGCTATTGCATAGCGAGTATATTATTTTTCAGTTTCTCACGTGCATCCAAAAGAGCAGGACATTTTGCGTCCCACACGGCATGATTAATATTTATATCCGCATTTTGATCGTTCCTTAACTTATACAATTACTACAAACTAAAATTGTTTCTTTACAGTCTGACAATTTATGGTTTTTACTGCATCTGGGACACACAGGGCTATCTTTAATGCATTTGTTTGAAGTGTGATGGAACTCGTTTCAATTGAAACATCTACGAATTTCTATAGCATCATATACTATTGACGTCAATGAGTGAAATAGCACTTTATGCAGTGTAATAGAAAACGGTATGTTATTAAATGTTGAAAATAGTACTTTGCACATGAATGTGATAGTTTGATGATACGAGCCGTAGGCGAGTGTCATAAGTCATACGAGTATAAAAAGTGCTTTTCCTCACTATTACAAAAGTAAATATGAAAGCAGCGTTTTTTACTTTTTTTTTACTTTGAACTGTTATTTAAGTGTGTGTGCTAACTTACATTCTGACCTTCCTTTTTGACTTTTTTCTCAACCTTCTCATACTTTTGAGGCTTTGGCAAGAACTCATTCGATTTGTAAGTGGACGTCTTCTCTTGAGCAGTATTATTATTGGTAGTAGTATTATTGGTGCTGACATTATTGGCGTTGTTATTGTTTGAAGTCAATTTAACCACTACATTGCAACCAGAATTGGAAGAGCTGACTGAACCTGAACGGCTGTGCGAACCTGAATCTCTGGAGTGGGAACGACTATTGTTGTTTCTATCAAAGGTTTTCTTCTTCGTCTCTTCCCGAACTAGGTAAATGTCTTCGTAGTCGTGTTCATGTTCGCCAGATCGTTCGGATAAATCGGAAGAAGACAAATTCTCATCTGACCCTGCTCCACTGCTGCTGGAGTGGACTTCTACTTTTACTGAAACAAAATATGCCATGAGTTTCTATTTTCCTTACTTTGTCGTTCAAGCTTCAGGAATTGGCTGAACGTGAAAATTAAAGTAGTTACATGAATTTATATGATAAACTAAAAATAGTTTCATATTATGATGAAGAAATCATGTTACGGAAATAATCATTCAGTTATGTAAATCTTTACAGAATACTAACTTTCGTATCTTAAAAGCATAATACAATGTAAGCTGCTATAAAGGAAAAGGACGATCGAAAAAGTGAAGTTTTATGGGGGGAATTCAACACGTCTCAAATCTCTGCTTTGAATATTAGTTCGTCTTTGTATTTTATGAAATAAATAACTAGGTTTGCCTATTCTGAAAATAAATATTTTGTTTTAAACAAAACAAATCCTACTACGTGTATGAATCTCCTTTCACGCATATATAATATTTTGAAATCGCGTAAATGTGTAGTAATATGACCATATTGGGACACAGTTGTACAATATGTTACACAGCAGTTTTCAATTTTTGGTAATCGGTATTTGTCTTCTTGAGGAAGACAGGGGCCGTATATAATATATGAGTAATTTAAATGCGATAGACCATAGTTTCCTAAAGCAGTGGTTTAGTATTTGTATCCAGATACTTTTTAAAAGTATATGAATATTTTAAACAATAGAAAGCTTTTTATAAATAATAGTAACATGATCAGGAAATCTTAGTAAAGCATTAAAGTTAATACTAAGATTATTTATGCTATTAGTTGATGTAATGATCTCATTATTGATTTGAACATTTAGCTCTGTAAAATTGTGTAAGTGTTGAAAAATTCCAAAAACAATATCTTGACTTTTGCTAGCATTAAGTAAAAGAGTATTTTGGAATGTTCATTGGTACGGTCGTGAGCAAAAAAAACGGTATTTTGCTAAAATTGAATTGTGTCCATCTAACTTTAATTTTAGTGACATTGTCAGTTAGTTGTCATAATTTATTGCAAGTATGCAAAAAACTAATATGCCTCATATAAGCGATTTAGTTAAATCTGGAGTTATTGTTAAAGCAGTAGATGGATGGCCAATGAGACAAATTGCACTCCGTTATAATATTGACAAAAATTCGGTGTGTAACATTTTAAGAAAGTGGAAGATAAACGGTATGATTAGTAGAAATCCTGGACCAGGGCGACGAAGGATATCAACTCAACAACAAGATTTGCAATTGGTAGATGCTTTAGTAGAAAATCTATTTTACTCAGTTATGCAGGCTGCCGAAGAAACGAAGTTTCCTGGATCGAGTAGTACTGGTCGCGGCGAGTAAGAGAATCGAAGCTACGCTGTCATGCAGCAGCAGGTCTACAGAGATAATCTAGGTGCAAAGAGTAATAGTCCTACTCGGCCCTAGTTATCGAGACCGACATCCAGCCAATGGATATTGGCGCATAGAAATACTTACTTAAAGCTGAACATAAAGAAGCTCGAGTAGGATTTGCGCTTGAATTTTTAGCGCATGATATAAATTTTTGGAACAATGTAATCTGTACAGATGAAAATATTTTCGTGTTTACCGCCCTCCGAATACTCGATTCGATGAGAAATATATATCTAACAATGATAATACATATTCAAATAGAGACAGATTTACATTAGAAAAAAAAAGTTGTCACATTTTTTTTTGCTCACGACAGTACTAACTTTTGGTACGCTTTTCAGGGCGATAAATAGCTATTTGCCTACTCCACTATATTTGCGTGCGGTAATCACACTTGTCGCAAGCGAATTGAAAATACAACACGCAAAACACACTCGAAAGTGTTATTTTAAAAAGTGACATTTAAGCGACAGTTGATCAGTTAGTTATTTATGTCAACTAAAAGCCAATAAAATAGTATGAATAATGGAAAATCACACGAAAAGATAGTACATCTCGCATTCGTAAAAAAAATATATTATGAGCAATTCGTGCGATCGTCTATTGCCCACTTGAGCGGTTGCCACACTGTGCCATGCCATTTTTCGCTGGTGTCCGCAAGTTAATAAGTAGATCAATTCACCAATCTGTAGTAATGAATTGCAACTTTTACCGATAGCTGGCATGCCACTTGAATTACCACCTTATAATCTTTTACCCAACAGATGGCTCCCGCTAGGAAAATATATCAATTTATTAAATAGATGTGTATATCTTAGGAAATCTACAATAGAGACTATTACAATAATTAGCGTATAAACTACTACTTACTGATCTAATATACTATTTCTGCCGCTTAGAGCTCGATGTTTTATTTCCTTTATCTCCTCTCAAGTTACCGAAGTAACCCTCTGGAAGGTCTCAAGGATCTTGTGTTAGGTAAAGAGAGACGAGACCCTACAGTTTATTGTGGACTCCGAACCACTTTTGGGGCAATTTTCTTTTAATGAAAAATTGTTTCGCCTTGCTGACCTCGAACCCACTTGGCATACTCAGTTTGCTAGCCAGACGCTTCAGCACACTGAGCTACCGTCCCCCAATAACGGCAATTATAGAATAAGTAAACCGGAAAGATGAAGCATCAGAGAATTGACGGATTAAATTTAAAAACATGTTATAAAAGTCATGTTTTTTTTTGACGTTTGAAGAAAAACCTTTCGATATACATCTTGAATATTGTACGAATTTCTGCAATTATACTATTAATTTTCTAACAAACTATATATAAATAAATGTCTAATACTTGCACTTGCAGGGATTTAGTTTTATTTATTTGTATATAACGGTACATAAAAGAATGGTTTGTCAAGCATGAATTATTTTAATCAATTTCACTTGTTCACGGAAGAACAATCGTCCTTGCATTATTCTGCTATCGTAAAAAGAATCCCAGTTCGAAGTTACTTTCGGAATATACTAATAAATTCTCTTGCAGTAAATAGTCAGGGTAGTAGTAGTTTTAGACACCAAAAAAGTACATCCAAAATTTGTTTTGCCGTTCTACCAATAGTAAAGAAAAAATTGGTACCTACTTAAATGACTATTCATGTAACAAGTCCATAATGTAAAACTTTATTGAACGAGTCCAGTTTAAAAAAATAAAATAGGCTGTCCATTTTATCAGGGCCCTCGGGAATATCTCACTTAATATCGGTCGTACAAAAAAAAAATATGTTTACGAAAATTGTGCCGATTTATATAACTTACAAAATGGTTTAAAAACATTTGAAATCCATGGCCTACTTTAAGAGTTATGGCGGGAAATATCTAAAATGCGGAAAACGTTTAGGCCAAATATCTCCGTTATTTGAAGAGATACGAGAAAAATTCTAAGGCGAAAATTTCTTTCAAAACATAGTGTTTCAACGAGGTTTTATCTAATTTTTTTCAAAACCGCTGTATTTTGAGATTTACTCTTCAGGCTGTTAAAAAAATTATTTTGAAACGGGCGGGATATGGCGCCATTAAATAGAGTATTTTCCTCCCTTTTCAGCGATGTACCACATGCCATATTTATTCATTGGTACAACGTTAGTAATTATAAAAATAGTTTTTTTAAACCAATAATTTTTTTTCTAACAAGCATTATACTTGCCGTGGAGAAGTATGATTAAATAAAACGATAAAATAATTCAATAAGTTGTTCAAATCTTTGCTATAATAAAACATTAACACAATTAAGAAGAATAAAGTAAATTCAGGTAACAAAAACAAATTAATAATAAAAAGAATATAGCACACAGAACATTAATATTTATCTAATCCTCAAAATAATTGTTAACATATCATCAAGTGTTCAAAGTGTCCACCGCGATATCTTATGCACAATTGAGCGCGGCGAGGCACTGCATTTAAAACATTACTCAGCATTCCGGGGGTAACTGTAATACATGCCTGTTAAATTCGAGCTTTTAGGTCCTCTACATTTTGCGGTGTCGTCGAAAACACCGTATCTTTAATATACCCCCATAGAGAAAAATCCATTCGGGCTATATCTGGAGCACGAGGAGACCATCGTATAAATCCAGTGGTACCTATCCAATGTTGAGGCAAAATTTCGTCTAAATAATCTAGGCAAATCTGGGAATTGTGGGGAGGAGCTACATCTTGTTGAAAATATTGAAAGTTGTGTCGATTCTCTAAAGGTAGGTCATCTAAGAATTCATTAAATTTATTTCTCAAAAAGTTTAGGTACCTTTGACCACTGAGGTGACCATCATAGAAATAAGGACCTATTAAATTGGTGCCTAAAATACCTATCCACACATTTATTGAAAAACGATTTTGAAACCCAGTCGGTCTATGCCAGTGTGTATTTTCAGAAGTCCATTTATAATGAATATTGCGATTAAGAAATCCATTAGGTATTGGAAAAATTTACCCTGTCGGACCAAAGTATTTTACTACATATTAATGAATCGGCGCGCTTCTTTTCCAACAGCTACCTACAAAAAGTCATCCTCCTTGGTTTGTCCCCCGCTTGTAAATCGCGAACTTTTTTAGCTTTATAACACCGGTAACCATTTTTATTTAAATATTTTCTACCACTTGTTTTATTTATATGAAAAGCAATTTGAATTTCTCTTAATGATGTTTCCAAATTTTCTGTATTTTAATTTCTTACATTATTAATAACTCTGTTTACCTTATTTACATTATCAGTAACACTGTTCAACCTTGTCTTGTTCTTTAAAAATGAACCATTATTTTTCAGTTTCGTAGCTAATTTTCTGAACAGAGTTTTATTCGGTTGTAATGCTTGTGAAATCTGTTTTTATATTCTACTTGAGCTAATCCAGAGTTAAAATTGCATTGGCAATTTGTAGCGAACATATAACGATCAATGTAAGTGAAAATCATTTTTGAAAATTCTAAATTCTTAAACGAGTGTGATTAAGTGAGAGTTAAGTATTAACTTAGATGATCTGTCAAAAAATTAAATTGTCAAGTTTGTTCATAGCCAACTATTTTAAAATAATTGAAATAACAGTGAAATCATGAAATACAAACAAATGGATATTATACTTAAATTAATTGGTAAAGACATTTGAACTTTCTGAGCAAGGAGTGACGCTTTTATGGAGGACCTCTATACATTGGCATAACTGCGAATACTCTTTCCATAATTGCTCCATATTGCTTTCTTTCTTGATTATTATTTTGTTTTTGTTACCTGAATTTACTATATTCTTCTTAATTGTGTTAATGTTTTATTATAGCAAAGATTTGAACAACTTATTGAATTATTTTATCGTTTTATTTAATCATACTTCTCTACGGCCAAGTATAATGCTTGTTAAAAAAAAAATTATTGGTTTTAAAAAAATGTTTTTATAATTACTAACGTAGTATCAATGAATAAGGGAGGAAAATACTCTATTTAATGGCGCCATTTCCCGTTCGTTTCAAAACAATTTTTTTAACGCCTGAAGAGTAAATCTCAAAATACAGCGGTTTTGAAAAAAATTAAATAAAACCTCGTTGAAACACTTTGTTTTGCACAAAATTTTCGCTTTAGAATTTTTCTCGTATCTCTTCAAATAACGGAGATATTTGACCTTTCAAATATCTTTAAACCATTTTGTAGATTATATAAATCGGTACAATTTTCATAAAAATAATTTTTTTTGTACGACCGATATTAAGTGAGATATTCTCGAATGCCCTGATAAAATGGCATAGTATAGTACTAGTAAAATAAAATAAATTTATTTTGCTACTAGAGTTGCTATTAGAGTAGCAAAAACACTTCAAATCACGACACAACAGTGGCGGTTCGTGAAATTTTGTTGAGCTATTAGTAAAATGGAACATGGGATACCAAGACCAAACAAAGACATTTTGTGGAAAAAATATTTAGTTAGCGGTTCTTATATTTTCTTCCTTGTTCTGAAAGAAAATACCCTGGAAATATTTTACAAGTACCTTCCTACATCCCAGGGTGACCAATGCATTTTTTGGAAACTCTGGGAACTCTCAAATTTATTGATAATAAAATTGTTGTACAGTCTACAGTTGTTAATAATTTTGTATGGAAAAATTTAACTGTGTAAAATCTACGTTGCGCAAGCTCCTGTGCCTCAAACAGATCTAGCAGCAACCATTTTGGATAAAGTCTTGGTGGATAAATACCATCAAGTATAAACACGACTGGCTTTAAGAACCGAATTTTTGAAAGAGAATTGATTAGCCTTGAAAATTAACCTGATCCGAAGTCCTTAACCCTTTTCCTTGTCCTTCTGCAGGGCAAAAACTCTGCGGGCCCCCCCTCTCCCCTCCTAATCGTCCGATTGCAATCTGGCCGGGCTCAAATCAAAGAGGGAAAAATTCGATGACGAAAAAAAAATCTCCTCCACCCCTTTCCTTCCTGGCAAAAAAATGACTTTTTCTAAAAATAATAACAACAATAAATTGATTTTATCGCAACCATTTGTTTATTTATGGAGAAAATTTAAAATACGTGAGCAAACCTCAAAGTAGGCACATTAGTACACAATCATACGTTTGTTGCGCGATGTGCGGAAAAAATTGCGGAAGTTACAGCAGTTTTAGTTTCATTTACGTTTACCCTTCCCCCAATCAACCTAGCGACTTGAAATTTCGACACAGTACTTAGATCCTGACTGTCTATCAGGGGATAAAAAAATAAAAAGTCGCCAAATCACTTTCTTCCTCGAAAAAAAAAGCGAAAACGGTTCTCGGTACGTTGCGTTCTCGCCGCTGCGAAAAAATCGTATACAAATCCGTACCTTCAAATCGCAATATCTCGGGAACGGTTGGACCGATTTCGACACTTTTTCGATCCGAATCAAACTAAGCGAGTTATGTCCGAAAAATTGATTTTCCCTATCTTTACATGTAAATCCCCCCCCCCCCCCCCTACTCGGGAAAAGTTCGACTGGAAAATTTTTCAGCTGATAGAGGGGGTTCGACTATAACGTCATAAAAAAAATCGATAAAAATGAGTCCGTTTCAAGCCATTTTTAATGCCAGATCGACCCCACTAAATAGTACAAAGATCTAACAAAGCATTTAAAATTTTGTATTCTCAGTATAACCTCCTTCACACAGTATGCATTTTTCATAACGGCGTTTTAAATTTTCATGGATCCTCATTAATGGTTTTGGTGTTGTTTCCATGCATTCTTATTTAATTCTTTCTCTTAATTCGTCAACATTTTGTGGTCTCGTGCGGTAAACTTTTTCTATTAAAATTTCCCACAAACAAATTTAAAGGTATTAGATTTGGCGAATGTGGCATCTGTTTGGAAAATTTTCATTAAGCCATCTACATACATGTGAATCCCGTGTAGCCTGCGTCAAGCTAGTTGTTGGATTTTCTTCGAAACATTGTAGAATAACGCTTGATGAACCATTTTCATTCTTATTTTATCCAATCGATACCCGACCGATATTCTCAATAACCATTCCACGAGAGTTAGATAAAAAACGCTTTTAAATATTATCCGAAATCTACTATAATTGGCAATCGTTCTCAATTTATTGTCAAGTTCATCGAATGGTTCCCTATCTGAGGATTTGTCGATTAAATTATTCAAAATTCTATGTCTCCATACCAATTACCCAAAATTCTGCTGTGTTGTATTGTCAAGTCAAAAGATTGTTGATAGATATCGGTTATTAAACAAGCTGTCTAGAACAGGTACTTAATTAAGAAGTAAAGAATTAGTGGTTCTTAATTATTTTCAAAATGGCGAATTTAGCTGAGAGAGTACAGACTACTCGTATAATCAGTAGTAATGCTCGATCAATGCGGGAAGCTGCTGAAAAATTCAATAGAAAAAAAACCAGGTCGTGAACTAATCCATCATACAACAGTCTTCAGGATAAACGCAATATTCACGGTAAAGTTTCTTTAAAAAAAGAATCACGGCAGAGGAACGTAGAGACAGACAGAGAAATTGTACGGTATTTTCAAGAAAATACAATAACTAGCTTGAGGCAGGCTCCACGGGATTTACATTTAAGTATATCAAAAATACGCACATGTTTTAAAAAAATAAAGTACTTCCCTATAAACAAAAAATTATGCACACATTAGAACAAGGTGATAATGAACGATGATATTCTGTTTATTCTGCCAAGGAGAATATTATAACTAAATGTTTTAAAGAAATATTCTCTTCACAGATGAGGCGACATTTATTATTAATGGTGTGGTTTCTACTCATAACATACTGAGCAACAGAGAACCCACACTGGATGAAAAATTCAAAGAGCCAATATTCTCAAAAAGTTAATGTCTGGATTGAGATCTTCAATAATGTTATAGTGGGTCCAGCGTTTTTCAAAGATACATTAAACAGTCAAAGGTTTTTTAATTTCGTGAACACAGATTTTTGCGGTTTTATGGAAGTACTAAATGAGGAAGAAAACAGACAAGTTATTTTTGAACTAGATGGTGCTTCCATACATTATTAGGTGGTTGTACATAGATGGCTTAATGAAAATTTTCCAAACAGATGGATAGGACGAAGTAGCCCTCTTATCCATTGGCCGCCACGCTCACCAGATCTAACACCGTTAGATTTTTGTAGGGAATTTTAAAAGAAACAGTTTACCGCACGAGACCACAAAATGTTGACGAATTCAGAGAAAGAATTGAACGAGTGTGCAGGGAAATAACGCCACAACAATTAATGAGAACCCGTCAAAATTTGAAACGACGTTATGAAAACTGCATAAAGTGGGAAGGAAGTTATATAGAGAACACAAAAATTTGAAATACTTTGTTAGATTTTTGTGCCTAATAGTGGATCTTGAAATTTAGACCCATTTAGGGGAACTTAGTAAGCCTTGAAAATGTGAAAATGAAATTTTTTAAAAAAAGGTCAAATCGAGTATTATGTCCAAAAAAATTAAATCGGACAGCGCGTTCCAAAATGATAGAATGTTGCGGTATTAAATCGCACACACTGCTTGAGCCATACTTTTTACGAATTATTTTTTTTTAAAATAATAAATAGATACTGGTAAGAGTAACGAAATTAAATTTCACAATTACCAAAGACATTTGCATTGTTAAAGATAATAAATTCAAACAAAGCAAATTATATCAGCTGGACTTTCATTTTCAGTTTTTCTCAATCTTATTGTGGCCGGCAAACCGCAAGAAATTAAAATGGAATATGAGGTCTTAACTCACTGTGCATCCTTAAGATTTTTCCAAATCACTCACAAGATCACAGATGCAATTTGCGGTCACTTTCCACCATTTCAACCACTCACCAAGACCGTAACAATAATCGATATATCTACTTTCAAATGTAAAATAACTATAAACATAAACGTGAAACCGTGTACCTTCCACAGGCCATTCAGTACCGGAACTGACTTATTATTTGTTGTTTGTTTGTTTTCCGTAAATAATATGGAAATCTGTGCATATTGTTGAGCTGTGTATGTCGGTTACGCTTTTTTAGGCGGATTTAATATTAAATTAATCATGCGGAACTAAAATAATTGATTGCGTAATTTGGCGTTCTTCTTCTTCTGGTTGGGTGGTCTTTATTACCAGAGCGATCCGGCCAAGTGGACATAAAAGGAGGTTATTTAATGCAAATTCAGGAAATAACAAGTAGTCGAGTTATCGACTTCCCAGACCCTGTGCTCGCTCCTCATTCTATCATTTCTTGCATAGCATTGAATATACTACAATTTTTGTTTGGGCAAGTGTTTTCTATACCTCATGCTTACTGAAATACAGAGCTTCAAAGATACGGTACATTTTAAAAAATTTCAAAATACTGCGAAAAGCACGGAGTGTTGCTCAATAACTTTTTATTATTCTTTCCTATTATTCGGGTTTTCTGCCACATGTATTATTATCCTCTTCAAAAACAAATCACCGAATCTAGAAAATAACAGAATTATTGGAAAAAACCTCTGCGCCCGTGACGTTTACGTCAAAGGAACAGGTTATGTTTTACAGATAATATAATTCGGAATAAAGACAGAAATAATGTATTTTGCTGACGTTTCGGAAAGTAGTCTCCTTCCGTTTTCAAAGCTTTTTTTAGAAGAACTTTTATTTTGCTGTGTATGTCAAATACACAGCTTTAAGACTCTGTTTATGTTATTTCCATAGATACTTACTACTTACACAGAATATAGAACTGATGATATTTTCTTTTAGATAATGTTGAGTTTGTTAAGTTCTTCTTTTAACACTGGTAGCCACGTTGTACAAATATGTACAGAACAATTCGATACGTACTTATCTTCATTTAATAAGATTATTGCTGATTCTTTGATTTTTCCTTTTTTGCTATCTGCTTCTTTTGTTAAAATTTTTGTCTAGTCCCAGTTTATTCTGTGTCCGTTTTCCCAAGTATGTTCACAAATCTTTGATTTCTGAATTTCATTATTTCTAATGTAATTCATGTGCTCATACAATCTCATACTGAAAGGTCTGAATGACTTACCCACATAACATTTATCACATTCGCACGGGATATTGTAAATACAGTTTTTTGTATTCTGCTCCCTGTTTATCGGTTTTGTTTTTGTTAAGATAGATCTTAAAGTATCCCCCCGTTTGAAATATCGTCCTAATATCAAATTTGTTACCTATACGGCGTAACTTCCATATACATAAGGAGTTATTGCTATATAATGACGTTCAGGTTTTTGTCGTACCTGATTGTCTCTATTTTCAACATTTATGAAGACTCTATCAACAAAGGCTTCAGGCTATTGATTTTGTACTAGAACCTCTTTGATAAATTTTTTCTCGTTATTTAATATTTCATTATTAGATGAAATTATTTTGGCCCTATCGTATAAACATTTTGCAACACCCCTTTTAACATTTATTGACTGATTTGAGTTAAAATTTAGGTATCTATTAGTATGTGTTGGTTTTCTATAAACGCTTGTTTTAATTGTATTATTTACCCTTTTAATTAAAACATCTAAAAACGGTAGTTCATTCCTACTTTCTACTTCTAATGTAAATTTAGTAGACGGTTCCTTACTGTTTATATTTTCTAAAAAAATATCTAGTAAATCGACACCATGAGGCCAAATTGCAAAGATGTCGGCAACATATCTCCACCAGACAACCGGTTTGTTTATACAATTTTGAACATGTGTGTTCTCAAAGTTCTCCATAAATATGTTGCTTAAAATTGATGATAATGGAGACCCCATAGCCATACCAAAATCGTGCTGATAGAACTCATTTTCCAATTGAAAATAGGTTGTTTTTATACACATTGCTAAAAGTTCCATTATGCTATTTACACTTAATTCAGTTCTAGTTTCCAAATTATTATTATTTAACAACCTATCTTTAACTATTTTTAAGGTTTCATCTACCGACATTGCTAGAAACACTAACTACATCAAAACTAACCATCAGGTGTGATTCATGAATATCGTTTTCATAAATTTGTTCTATAAAATGTTTACTATTTTTAATGTATGAATCGGTATTTCCAGATAATGGATCAATAATTTTAAGTAAAAATTTTGCCAAATTATGACATACCCTGCAGCTTTTGTTGATAGAGTTTTCATAAATGTTGAAAATAGGGACAATCAGGTACGACAAAAACCTGAACGTCATTATACAGCAATAATTCCTTATGTATACGGACTATCGGAGAAGCTACGCCGTATAGGTGACAAATTTGATGTTAGGACGATATTTCAAACGGGAACACTTTAAGATATATTTTAACAAAAACAAAACCGATAAACAGGGAGCAGAATTCAAAAAACTGTATTTGCAGTATCCCGTACGAATGTGATAAATGCTATGTGGGTAAGTCATCCAGACCTTTCAGTATGAGATTGGATGAGCAGATGAATTACATTAGAAAGAACGAAATTCAGAAATCAAAGATTTGTGAACATGCTTGGGAAAACGGACATAGAATAAACTGGGACTCGGCAAAAATTTTAACAAAAGAAGCATGTAGCAAAAAATAGAAAAAATAAAGAATCAGAAATAATCTTATTAAATGAAGACAAGTGCGTATCGAATTGTTCTGTAGATATTTGTACAACCTGGCTACCAATGTTAAAAGAAGAACTTAACAAACTCAACATTATCTAAAAGAAAATATCATCAGTTCTGTATTCTGTGTAAGTAGTAAGTATCTATGGAAATAAAAAAACAGAGTCTTAAAGCTGTGTATTTGATATACACATCTTTTGGGCTCTTGTAGAGTATCAACGCCATCGCTTTCTATCCATTCTCTTGAGCGATTATTCGATTTATTATCATCATTGTTCAGGAGAGTCTCTAAAACATTTCCACATGTTTGCCCAGAACATTTACAGATCGTAGGACATGGTTCGCAGAAAAGTTTCTGTAATCGGAGTCAGCCCTTATTTGCTAGTTATCCAGCCCAATCCAAAGGATTCTTCTCTATTCCCGACCAGGTTTGGACTTAATGGTAAGCACGAAAGGGGAGATACCGAGCTGCCTCTTGTGTAGGTGGCAATCTGGCAAGAGGAAACTTAGTTTTCGTCACTGATTTTGTAAATAGTTGGTGGCGGAGATCGTCCAGTGTATACATGTTTATCTTCCCGCCGTGCCGTACAAATAGACAACAAAGAAATGTTCACCATTTTAGATTGCAGTAGCTGCTGGCTCTCTGAATACATCAGCTACGTCAGTTACATCACGGTGGTTCTGATGGGCACTGCAGAATATCGTTTACGTTTGTCCATACGGGGTTGATGAGGTATTACACCCGTTAATAGCATGAAGAAAAAGGATATCTTCAGGGTCATATGTACAAGATGTCGATGAATACCCAACTCTGGGGGCATTATCTCTCCAACAAGCTAGTTCTATCAGCAAAACCAGCAGATCAATATCATCACCTATGATGGTAACACTATTAGCTGTGGTTTTCTGTTTTTAGCGATTTTTCAAAATGTTTGAAAATGTACCGTATCTTTAAAGCTCTATATTTCGGTAAGTACGATGTTTTGGAAAACTTGTGTAAATAAAAATTATAGCATATTCAATGCTGTACAAAAGACGATAGACTGATTTTTTGTGCAGGTAAAGTATTATTGAGCAAAAACTGAAGACGGACAAAAAATTTAGCAGTTTTTTCGACCTCCCGGAGTTGTCACAGGGTCTGGGGAGTCATCAACTTGGATTTTTAATTAGTGCCTAGGTGCATAAAACGTACCAAAAATAAACTTTTTCCGACCTTTTGCAAAGTGAAACATACTGAATGCATATTTGCTTCTCACTTAGATTACATGTTAATATGATTTTTGTTTTTCTAGATTTATTTCAAATATGTAACAATTTAAAGATACTAAGTCGGTGGTCATTCCTAATATTGCACTAGAATTAAGCAATCAAATGTCATCTCCAACCAGATACTTTTAAATTCCCAGGTTATAAAAAAATGTTGTTAGTAACTATTTTTTAATTCAATGAACCCAATGAAATATTTCTTACGTTCAAATAATAATCATTTATAACTTAATCAACACCTCACTATTTCAATAAACACATTGTAACAGAATTGTACATGCTACTTGCCATTCATAATTTAGAAAGTGTTTGACGTACCTGTCAGGGCAGAGAGCGCTTGCCTTTGGCTGGAAGATTCGAACAAGTCTTTAACTCTATTGTAAATGACTTCTTGAGGATTGTGCAGGTAGAAGGATTCTCCGTTGAGACTTCCACCACTGGAACTGCTCTCTGAACTGCTAGAAGCACTGTAAATTTATTATTTGCAAATATAAATACAAGAAAAATTATAACAGATAATTAAATGTTGAAATAGCCATTTAAAACCGGCAGAGAAAAAAAAATTGAAATGAACTAAATGTGTACGCTTATCCACATTCTACTGTACATGTCACGTACCGGGTTGATATTTCCTACAAACGGAAAGTGCAAGAGTTTTGGAATGGCTGATATATTCAACTTGAATTGTGCTTTGGCCATAGAAAGCCACTGCAGAGTCAGCACGTCAGCTACGGGAAGGGAGCACTAGGAAATATTTAAAATTTATTAGTATCCCCAAAATTTTTTGGAAAAGCTCAAAATTCATCTGTAAATAGTTGATGCAATAATAAGCTAAAAATAGTCAGAGACCATAATAATCGAACGCTTGGCATTAGCGTCAGTGTATACGTGTTGCCAAAATAAATTCAATGCAAATGATTTAATAAAGTTGAATATACATTACCACAGAAATTAGACAACCTCCAATTCCAGAAGCCAGAGGCTTGTGCGGATTGAAAAACGCGGACATTTGTTGGTTTATATAATTAAATTCATGAAATCAACAGTCAGATTTATTTTCCATAGAACCCACTCAGTCAGCAATCCATCAAAATTCGATAACAGGTGCGCGCGGCTTATGTTAATTACATGTGAGTGCGATTATTTCATTATTTTCTAATTTATTTTACAGCTGAATGAAATCCATTGGGTTTAAAAGGTCCATATTTCAATGAAAAATAAATAAAAATTCAATTCTTAAAAGTGTAACACGCGAGATTGATAATTGTTATTCATATTTAATATAACACGTAGTTACATTACATTATATATTTAGAATAGGTAGCAAGGTGAATGAATTTTGGGTTCTTGCTATTCTGGCACTTTCTTTGTATTCTATAATAGTATAATAATACAAATACACAGATAGGCGAGCGTAGATGCATCTTTACTATGTACATACTTCGATATGCGATGTAATGCAACGTTAGGCGTGGTTAATATTTGGATGGGCGACCGTGCCCTCGCCTCACATATCTTCCAGCGGCTTGTATATCAGCATATGCGCGGAAGCTATGCAACCTTAGGCGAAGGTTGTGTAGGTAATATACCATCCTTCGGAAGGGATGTAAAGCCGTCAGTCCTTTGTCTATTAAATGTTAGGCAGGTAAAAGATCCCTGCTCTTCATAAGGGAAGAGGTTCGGCAAAATTCCTGGTTGGGGGTAGCTCGTCTACAGGCGTCGGTGATAGGCCTCAGTAACCGAAATAGACCGACGTTAAATAAATGTAAAAAAAAATACACAGGTAGGCCTCCCCTCTGATTATAGTAGGTGGTGCCACACATAATTCAGCGATATAAAATAACTTTCAAAAAACATAAAGAGAACCGATCGCATATCAATTTCGTTACAAAAAGGTTATAAATAAGGTGTTCAGCTTCTATTAAATCATCATAAAAAATGGTGATAAATATTTTCTAACAAATTGAGCGATGTAGGCCAATCCCACTCCTACTTACACTAAAAGTAGTAGAAAATAATGCTTTTACCTAATAATAATAATATTAGAACTGTGGTTCGAAAAAAGTTTGAATTCGCGGCAGTAACAGTAACTTTACTATTTAAAGTCAAATAGAGTTTGCTAATTGTTGTCAAATATCGAGGAGGGTTTCCAGAATGAAGATTCGCATATTTTGCCGAACGTAGACGTGATTATGGTAAAGTCGTGGCAAGAATTCAAGGGATGCACGTCACCAGTGATCTCATTAAAGAAATTTTAATCCTAACATAATTTTTAATCATTAATAGCGTTAAAAAGAGTAATTCTTGACATCCAGTTATTAAGCTTTTTTCAGAAATAGGTACAGTTTAATGGGGCTTCATGATTATTAGCAGTGCTGTCTTATTTATAGAATCGATCTGTGACGTGCATCGCCTGAATTCTTGCCTCGACTATATCCGATTTTCTTTCAAAGCACAGATAAATACGAAAATAATATAGGCAAAAATATCCTGCCCGTGCTAGCTTATGGCAGTCGCAAAATTAACTATATCACTATAGTAATACCTAAAGTATCGCAACGCACATCGCGTAGCAGGCATGTGACGTCACTCGCCTCGACTCGCACCAAGGGAGTGTTTTCTAGCCTCGATGCATTGAGGTAATTTCTATTACAAATAACTCCGAAAGTAAATGACTACTTTTTTAGAACTTTGTAGAGGTTTATAACACCCATAAATCTATCATTTCCAATTGCTGAAACTTGTGCCCTAGTCAACGTGGACTTTCAGGGGTGGACTAACTGTTTCTTTCCATGAAAGTTTAAAACATGTTTTATTTCTAACATTTTAAGAAATGTTTTTATTTTGTTTATTTTACTTTGCGAAAATGTCATTAATTTTCTTATTTTTACTTTTGTTTATTATACTGTGTTTTTGTTGAGTTTATTTATTTTATACAGTTTTTACTTTGAAACTCAAAGTAGTATCTCCGTAAATCTACTTTTCTATGGAATTTCTTCAAACTTCGGGCAGATATAAAGAATAACCTTCAGCCGCGCGCGGTTGTTATCCTATCTTCTATTGGCTGCTGACTGAGTGGGTTCTATGAAAACTAAGTCTCACTCTTGATTTAATGAATCTAATTATATAAACTAACATATGGCTGAATTTCAGCTTTTCCAAATCATTTGCATTGAATTTATTTTTGCAACAAGTTTACACTGATGCTGACGCCACGCGTTCAATTATT
Organism: Leptura quadrifasciata; assembly: GCA_963675555.1. Taxonomy (NCBI): domain Eukaryota; kingdom Metazoa; phylum Arthropoda; class Insecta; order Coleoptera; family Cerambycidae; genus Leptura; species Leptura quadrifasciata. Next base: position 28,799,663 of record OY776679.1, on the reverse strand, counting down.
ATGCTGTCTGTCTGTTTGTTTTGAGTTTATTATTGCTATTTATATCAGCTATTTACAGATGGATCTTGAGCTTTTCCAAAAAATTTTGGGGACACTAATAAACCTTACACCTTTCCTAGAGCCCCAACGCCAGGTGTCCCAGCTGACGTGCTGACTCTACAATAGCTTTCTATGGCCATAGTACAATTCAATCTGAAAATATCAGCCTTTCCAAAACTCTTGCACGTTTTTGACGCGAGCTCTTGGACTAAAAGTTTAGCTTAAAAAATTAGTTTTAAATTTAAGTGTTTTTACCTGTGCCTATGGGCATTCATAGGGTTGATATAAAGTCCATTTTCGGGGGCATGGGCTGCTTCCAACGATCTGTCATTGAGTGGTGGATGCAGATAGAACGGTTCCAAGTTGGTATGGTTACTATTATTGTTATTAATTTGCTTTGGTTTACAGTTGGAACAATCACTTCCTACACTATTACCCTGGAAAGTGAAATAAATATGTGCTACAGCTAATTTGAAAAATTGCGTGCAATCAATGAAAACTATAACAGGGAAATTATACAATATTAATTGTATATTCCTTCAATTATTCTATATATTAAATCAATTTCTGGAATTAATGCAAAAATATATACCTATTAATTTATTTTTATTAATGAAAGTGTTAAGGAGTGTCGATATTTTACACTGTATTAATGTCAAAGACCCAATAACTTGTGCAACTGGATAGTAATAAAATAATTTATCGATGTTAATGTATGTTAATGTCAGGCAGCAAAATCTTTGATGGATTACATTTTTTAAGAGTGGTCGTAATCAGAATAACCTTTGTCAAAAATTATATTTAACATCTTTATTTTTAATCGCTTTGATATATTTACAAACGAATGTTTAACTAAAAATTTCAACAGTAGCAAGTAATAATATTTCTAATTAAACATTATAATTAAAAATTTGTTTAAATATTTATGAATTTCACATATTTTCAAACATATTTTTTTCAATCTTAGTGCCATAATACAAATCGTTTCCAAATTATATAAAATATTACACATAATTAGAATTAGATATGTTTACATTAATTGCAGTTCCCTACATGCGATATTATAACATCTTTCTTTGTAGGGTGGGAATTATTACGAACAATTACAATTACAATTACGAACATATTAATAATCATTCTATGAATTACAAAATATGACGTTTTATTTTAAGAAAACACTTAAAATGTGTTATTTCCAATTAAATAGATATGGCATTACTACGTATAAAATACTTCATATTATTGACTAGCAATAATTATGTGAAAAAATGACATTATATAATGAAATATACATTATGGTTTAAATGCATTCTCCTACGTATGCTATTTTTATATCTTTTGACGCAGGATCGAAAGCAGTTGCAAATTATTAACGTAATAATAACCGCCCTGGAAGTAGCATAACATTACTTAGGTAATTTTGAATAAAATTTCATGACGCATTAATTAACAACGTACATATGTCATGATTACATCTCTTTATGTATGACTGACATGCCTACAGTTCACTGACACAAAATACCGATTACGGAAAGGTTGAATGATAATATAAATACTTTTTTAAAAAAGTTTAACATGTATTTAATACTAGAGAACATTCGTGTGTGTACCATCCAATTCGATTACATTTAGGAACAAAATCTATCCTACTATTTTAAGTGTGTGCCAAATACACGAAACGCCGACAAAATAGTCTTCTTTATTATTGTCCTGTCTCCGACTATTTAAGTGTTAATCATTAAATCCCCTTGCAACTGAAGCTACGTATACAGATCTGTGCTGACCATCTTTGATGCCCCCCCATGTCGAAATTCTTGGACCGACACAGTGAACGGATGTCTCCTAGTTGGCTACCGGTAATACGGCGCCAACTCTGGGCCAACTGGTGAACTACCATTACCATGGATGGATAGAAAAGGTAGAAAGATCTGGAATGATATTAGAAGGATTAGGAAGTTATCCCGAACGATCTGGAGTGAAATAGAACAAGTGCCACGGATATATAAGACGCGGATATAACGCACGAAGTTGAGTACAGTTCAGTAAAGTTATTAGAGAGAAGTGATTAGAAGTGATTGGACATGATAATGGACAGTAATAAGCTATGAATTATATTAATGAGACTATAGTAGATGAAAGTTTTAACTAGTGTGTTATTGTAAGGGCTTATTATTGTAATTTAGTCGTTAATAAATCAGTGGTTAGTGAAAATTCTTGTTGCAATTATTGAACTTGCGTTTGGAAGTGTTTATTACAGGGTATTAACACATAACAATATTATAATGGATTTTATTAGTTGAAACCTACAAACCAGTGTAAGGGAAATTGCGCGGGAACTAAATTTATCAAAAATCAAGATCTGGCAGTCCCTTCGCATGCACAAACTAAAACCCATCAAGCCAAAATTTCTTTGCAAGAAGGGGACTCAGAAGATTAGAGTATTGCTATTGGCTGCAGGGTAATTTGCTAGAGGATCACCATTTTACATTCAAAATAATATTCTTTAAAAAAGTCATATAATAATCTAAATTTGTCAATTCGGTAAGGTGCCGTGACCAAATATAAATAATTCAGATTAATTGAAAAATAGTCATATATAAATCAGTGGAAAGGTCAACTCACCAGAAACCCACTAAAACCATTAGTAAACTTAATGCCAAGAATATGTATAATTTTATCATTCTAATTAATACGTTTGATATAGGTCCGTTTGTTAATGCCAACACAAACGGGAAGTTTTATTTAAAATTTAGATAAACTTTTACAGATTATTTCTTAACGCTAACAGTTCAACTATTACTTGACCCTTATTTCTTATTTAGCATTATTATATAAACTACTTATGTTGCGTTGTCCAGTATCACTAATTAAACTAATAGTCATTCTTAACTCACCATTAAAACAATTAATAACAAAATTTCAGAAGATGAACACAGGTCTCCTTCGAAAATTGCGAAATTTTGTAAACTTATGTAATAGCGTATAGCACAAAACGTGAAAAAAATGATAATATTAGAATTTTACGCACTAATCTCAACCCATTAGTGGAATTAAGTGAACGTTTATTAAACAATGATGTTGAAAACTCTATTAAAAAGAACTTGTTATTGTTCGTCACGAAACTGCTACTAAACTGTTACTAAATAATAAATCGCACTTTTCAGCACAAGTCAATTTTTTTATGAAATGGCAAATGTTTACCGCTTAATCACAGGCAAATTAGTTCTTTCGAATATTAATTATCGTTGACAATTAAACCACTATTTAATTATTTTATTTTCATTGTTTTTTCAAAACAATTTACAATGTATATTGTTATTAGTCACAGTTCTTAGAAATTCAGATCTCTTAACCTTTTAAGTTAATAATATTACCTTAAAATAAGTAATTTACTTCTCCCAAGTAAAGTAGACCTGAATTTTTGGATAAACCTATATTTTGACATAACAATAAAGAAGGTGCAACCACTATCGAGGTCGATCATTACAGAAAAAAAGGAAATAAAAAAGTACGCTGGAAGTATTAAGATATCAATGTCATTTATTTAATAGGATAGCGGAGAACTTAGTATTGTACTAGAAAAAAGTTGTTTCTGCTCTTCTTGCTCTTCTTGCATGGATGACATGGACGGCATGTAATGAATATCAATAAAATGATTGAAAAACGTAAGTAGGTATTTAGTATTCGTCCGACTTGGAGATGATCCACGATAGCGTTCCGTTAAATTTGCGTTCTGTCCTCAAAGATAGCTTTAGTGACACAAGTTGCATAAAAAATAACCACGAGTAGGTCTAATAATTAATTATTTGACAATAATACTGTATCTGTAGTTCGTAAACAAGGAAAATATGTTATTCTAAGAGCTGAAATTAATTTGGTAAAGTAGTGAGCTCTCGTTTTCCGCTTGGTGGCCTGAAAATATAAGCAAAATAAACACTTTTTTATTAGGCCCTTAGCCCTACGGACAGAGGGTCATTGGGTAGAACGGAGGGCTAATTTTTAAGGAACTCCCAATCGAAATGCGCGGTAGCACTTAGATTTAACATAACAAAATGGATAACACCGCAAACGCGCCACGAAGTACAAAAAAGGGCCAAAAAATTAGCGAGCTCCTTGGCCAAACTTTTTGGAATTTTTTATTTGGATATTATTTTCTTCAAACACAACATGCCAGACATAATCACTTTAATGTTATTCGCATGGAACATCCGCCAAAATTTCCGAATTTGAGTGCGCAAATTCAAAATGGCTGAAAATATGTTTCAATCTAAAATTTTTGTTTTCCATCCACTGGATGGAATGGAATATGTCTAATACCAATAGTAACAAAAAATTGTACAAACCTATTCAACACCAACATAGTAAAAGTTAAAGTATTTTTTAATTTTGACATAAATATTTTTTTAAATGATTCGTAACGGATCTGGCTCTACTCAACATTGCACAGTTTTCTTCCGAATTCCAGAAATATTTAAAAAAAATCTTATAATGTACTTACTCGTTTTAATTTATCACCTTTTCTCGTACAAGAACAACCTTTTCCGGTGTTGGGTTTTTCAGAATCTTGATAATCGGGGGTAGTACCATGTTGAACCAACACATTTAGGCACTAAAACAATATAAAATTACTTTTATCTCAAATTTATGGAAATTTTATGCACTTAATAAAGATCAATTGACATTTTCCCTTAAATTACTTATTTTTTGAGATACATGAAAAAAACACATTGCATCCTTCTTTCTTTCATCTATAAAAGAAATTGCCCTTAAATTCGAGGCAGACTACCGATTTATGAAGAAGCAAGCAAAAATTTTCATCTAAGCAAAATTTTATTGACTTTCTTTTCTTATATTGCAAATTTGAGAACTTGATATCTTTCTAACAACGGCGTCGCGACCCTTAATTAAAAAATAATAAATAAATAGAATAAATAAATGTAAATGGTCGTTCAGGCAAGAGTGATCCAACATAATGATGGCTCCACTTACCTCTACTTGTTGATTTTCAGCAGCATCATTAATAGGGCTTTTTCCAAATTTGTCTAGAGATAGGCGAGCTCCATGTTTCAATAACCAACGAACTGTATCGAGATGACCTCTAGATGCTGCGAAATGCAGTGGTGTGGCACCATCACCATCTCTTAGATTCGGATCGACACCTTGGTCTTGAATCTAAATAACAAAATATGTAAAGCGGTAAGGATATCTAATTGCACAATAAAATTAATCTATCGTTTGGATTTTATTCCTTAGGGGATAATTTTATGATCAGTCGATGGGGAAGAATAACATATTATAATGTTTAAGACTTGGGTGTTGTAGCAATTTTGTAAATAAATAAAAACTATCAACAAATTGGCCTCACTCGACTTTAAAATGGTACGACGGCCACAAAATGCTTCTAATAATTAAAAAATATATATCACGTTGTAGAGTAAGAAATTCTCTACAATTTTGACACAGGAAATACCCCTCTACGATGCTTAAATTTTTTTAATCAGTTTTTTAAGATTTTTTTGCCAAGTGCAGCACGCACTGTTCCGCCATGTTGCCGTGGCGAAAATATCAGCTGACCAAACGAAAACAAATTGGCAAAAAAACCTTAAAATTAAAAAAAAAATTAAGCAACATAGAGGGTAATTTCCCGTATCGAAATTGTTCTCTACATCGTGATATTTCTTTTTTATATATTAGAAGTATTTTATGGCCGTCGTATCGCGTTGAAGTCAAGCAAGGCCAACTTGTTGATAGTTTTTATTTATTTACAAAATTGCTATGACACCGAAGTCTTCAACAGTTCAATATGTTGTTCCTGACATTTTTTCTCATAGATTGATCATAAAATTATCCCCTGAGAAATAAAATCCAAAAGATATGAAAAATTGATTTAGATTTATTGTACTATAGAGCAATATCCGCAAGAACATTTTTGTTATAATTTATGCTATTAAACAGACTAGTTGATCACTTAAATCATTATCATTACATTAAGCGCAGACATTTTAAAACAGTTTTAATTTGTGGATTTGGATGCTCTGAATTAAGTGCCAAAAAATTATACAGATCAAAAATGAATTTTACAAAATGACATCATCATTTTATAAACTTTCTATTTCAGGTTTTCCAATATTTACATTGATTTGATAAAATATCGATAGACGCTACATCAATAACCATATAATATTGACCTTAACTCAGATTTCGTTAATTTTTTATGTGGATGTTGCTCTGTATATCAATGCTCTAATACTCAAATATTAGTATCTAGAAGTTGATAAATACATTTAAAAAAACCTTACCTTGGATCAGCTTCAAACTATTATTAGTCCAAGAAATCTGTCGAGAATATCGCGTTTTTTGCAAAAATTATTAACAGCAAACCAAGGTATGTAAAAAATCGGAAATTTTCCATAAAATTCAATATACTATTTTTAAAATAAATGACGAGCATGCGTCCTTTTCAAAATGGCGACCAGAGTTGGCGAAAAACAGTTTTTTACATTAAAAAAAACTTGGCGTTGTACAAAAAAAGTTACATAACAAAGCTGTGTAACTTTTTAATACGGATCGAGCTGGCCTAGTCCGGTCTCAAAAAAATTGCAAAATTAATTAGTCATTGCAAAGAAACCGTTAAAAATCGCAATTTTTTTGAAATACCTGTATCACTGTAAAAAAAGATATTTTTTAACAAAACTCGGTGAAAGCGCAGTCCAATACAAGACGAATAAGAGCGTTTTTATAGAATCGATTTTTTCTAAAAAAAAAAACATTTTTTTTTCAATGTCCAATAGCTCATAGGGGCCATCATATTTTTATACCGGACCAGTCCGAAAAGTTTCTTTAACAGTTGCGCTAACATGTGCAATCGATTTTTTACCCCAAAAAACCTTTAATATCTTTGAGATTTAAATTATATTGAAATGCCATTATTGCCAATCTATCACTGGCATTTTTCTACACATTTATTAAAAAAATGTTTGCTCTCCGACCTTCTGGAGCTGAGATAAAAAAAAATTTAACCGTGTGGCGCCACTTCTTAATATAAAGGACTAAAATTTGCAGGAGTTATTGTTGAGTACTTATATTTTCAATAAAAAACTTCAAAAAGCATCGATCTCCGAGTTTAATTGATTTTGCAATGCTCAGCAACTTTTTAAAATTCTTTATTGAAAATGTAAGTATTCAACAGTAACCCCTGCAAATTTCACTCTTCTTCTACACGATTAAAAAAAATTATCTCGGCTCCAGAAAGTCGAAGAGCAAATATTTGTTTTTGTAAATTTGTAGAAAAATGCCACTGATCGATTGGCAATAATGGTATTCCAATATAATTTAAAATCTCAAAGATATCGAAGGTTTTTTTAAGCTAAAAAAAAATCGATATTTTGACTGATTTTTCGCATATTAGCAATCGTTTCGTTACGAAATAATTGCATGTGTTAGCGCAAATATTAAAGAAACTTTTCGGACTGGTCCGGTATAAAAATATGATGACCTGTATGAGCTATTGAACATTGAAAAAAATGAGTTTTTTTGAAAAAAATGAGTTTTTTTGAAAAAAATCGATTTTTGCAAAAAATTGCGTTATTCCGCAAATCTGTAAAACCGCTTTTATTCGACTTATATTGGACTATGCTTTCACCGAGATTTATTTAAAAAATATCTTTTTTTCACGGAGATACAGGTATTTCAAAAATTGGGATTTTTAGCGGTTTTTTTGCAATAACTAGGTAAGTAATTTTGCAATTTTTTGGGACTAGACCAGGTCAGCTCGATCTGCATTAAAATGTTACACAACTTTGCCATGTAACTTTTTTTTTGTACACCGCCAAGTTTTTTTTTAACGTAAAAAACTGTTTTTCGCCAACTTTGGCCGCCATTTTGAAAAGGACGCATATTCGTCATTTGTTTTAAAAATAGCATATTGAATTCTACGGAAAATTTTCGATTTTTTACATACCTTGGTTTGCTGTTAATAATTTTTGTAGGTAAAAACCCTGAGTTACTGGACTATATATACTGTAGAAGTTGAAGTTGTGCATATCAAATATTATTTTTAAGAGGAAGCATGTACTTTATCACGCAAAGCTAATTTTTTGCCGTTTTTGAAAAATAAAATTGGACTGTAGTTGAGGAACAACTACGGATACTTCATGAAATAATCTTCATATTTTGGTAACATATATTAAGAAGTTTCAAAATTGTCGAAGTGGGTACAGCATACTTTGTATCCGATGTACATTGAGACACGTTTATCTGTCATGGTGATGCTATTGGAGGGAGGCAGATTGACGTACTGCACGGATGCATGCAGGTAGTTCTTATCAGCTATGTGGGGTAGGGTATCCCAAGAACATAAGCGACGATATTGTATTTGCGAAATATAAGACGCATACCCTCTAATTTTTTTTCTACTTGATCTTAATTGCATGGATAAGAAGTATTATTGCAGTAGGATAACGATAACTTGTGCCGACTTGAGGTTAAACTTAAACTTGATAACTTGTACTGGGATTACTACGGAATGATTTTAGAATTATGTTTATGAAATATTTAACAGATATTATTTACATGAAAAGAAAGATTATTATAGATATTTTCTTTTCAATGTTTGCTTTTTATAGTCAGGATAGATCTTCCTGTATTCTTATATGCAACTTTTTTCAGCTGTATCGTTTACCACTCTAAGCAATGAGACAATGTTTTGGCGTCTGGAAACAAAGCATTAAGCATCCATTTGGAAACGAGAGAACAATGATATGCTTTTGATTGATATGAAATCATAGATTTTTTCTTTGAAACAAAGAAACTTTTTAATAATTGCGTAATATAAGCAAACAACTAGACAAACAACGGCAAGATTAATATATCAAACTAACCATATAATGAACCACAAAGTTCTTAATTCCATGGAATGTATCGTTTCCCATGAATTGAAAAATTTTCTTTAGCTAGATTTCTACATTTCTACGTTTTCGTAAGCCTTCAAAAAGTACAAATTTTTGTAAGGTGTTGTAACTGCCAAAATACATTGAAGCCATGGTTTGACGTAAGTTGCCATGATAAAGAAGGAGACATCTAACAGTGCTACCTTGTGCTCGGTGATTGGTTTTAGCTGAGAACTGAGTAACAATACTTTTATGGAGTAAATCGCTCTAGCCGTCCATCGAGCTTGGTGCATGGCACCCGGAGGTCTAATTTTAAATTTCCTTTCTGTATTTCCATCTAAAATGTCTCTAACTCTGTGTAACAGCAATTGTTGATAATTTCCACATACATGAAAGGGTTTAGACAAAAACAAGACAAATATCATCATGGAGGTGAATTTGGAGTGTACCCCAAAAGATACTTGCTCGATTATTTTTTTCTGTTTAAAATAGTACTATTTAATGCAAAAAAATCTAAGTTTTATTTTAAAAAAACGGTTGGCAAATGTGGTGTTTTACTGGAGTAAATGATTATTTTTTCCAGAGGAAATCAAATCCTCGCCTAGGGTAATAAACTTGCTAAGACCCATTCACTACTAATTTGTAAGAAGAAAAACAAATTAAATTTGATTAGCTGTGTTTTTACTAGCCTAGGTCAATAAATATATAATATCGATAATACCATAATATGTAGATGACCTTAGGTTAACTTTATACTTCACGTTTTGGGGAACCCCAATTGGACACCAGATGAAATACCGTTATGATGTTCTAAAGTATAATAATTCGGACAAACATTATTTCGTCCAATATTTTGGACAATTCTTATTTCAAGTAGATATTTAAATGATATATGTTACAATAATTAAATTACTCGCCTAAAGCTAACTAATAATGCCGTGAAATGAATGATAAATACTTTAACCTGTAAAATTATTCATTTCAATAATTTATGGTCAATTAATTTTAATTGTGTAATTGTAAATATTCATAATTTAGAAACACCTGTAAGATATTTATGACATTCTGATATCTCAGTATCATAACCGTTAAAAATCAAAAACACTCCATAAATAAATATCCTGGCGTTAAACTAACATCCCGGAAATTTTAGTCGCTTGACCTAGCGTTGAAGTTTCTTGTAACATATATCATCAAGCATAAGAAACAATTACTAATAACAATGTGTAACGTAGCATCATGATGCAGAATTAATGAAAGCTCACCATCCACTTAACACAGTTTAGACAACCCATTTGACTAGCGGCGTGAATAGGGGCCATGCCATCTTTTGCACGGACGTAGAGGGATCCTCCGGCTTCTAGTACTAAAAATTTCAATACTTCTAAATGACCCTCCTGTGCCGCAAGATACACCGGGGTGACGTCGTTGTCCATTTGAGTGTTGGCACTGCAAAAATGAAAGAAGTTAATACTTGGCGACAAGTACTATAAAAGTTTCAAGTAATTAATTAAAATTCATTATTCTCTCATGTTACTTCCAGGTCTAGTGGAAGTATAGTAACGCAAAAATAAAATATACTTTTTTTGAATTAGGCTTAAAAGTCATAAAAGTCGAGATTTTAAATTTGAGCGAAAAAAATTTCTGTCTGTATGCCGGTCTGTAACTTTTTTGTGCGCACGTTACTCTGGAATCTTTTATGATATTGACTTGAAACTTGGTACATTTATGTACTATAATGCGATCTGGAACTAGATTATATTTTGATCTAATCCCGTTGAAGGGTTCGGCGGTAAATGGGGTAAATAAGGGTAAATAGTTCATAAAATTGCAATTTAGGGCATGTACGAAACGTCGAGGTCTCGAATTTTTTTTTAGTATCAGCCACACTCCGCTATCACCCCAATACCACCCCCCACACTACTATGAAAGGGAGCAAAAAATATTACAATGTAATTTAGTGTGTATACAAGAACGAAACGTCTCAAAAAATATATTTGGCGTTAGCATATCGAAATGAAAGTAAGGGGTATAGAGCCATTCAGAAAACTGCATTTTTTGACATACGAAGTAATTTGATGCCACTTCCGGTTTCGCCGGAAATAATTATAACTACTGATCTTCAAATGGAACGCCCTTATTACATTTTTGAATTCAGGATGAATTTTTGAACATGTGTGGTGATTTTTATAAATTTTTGACCAACTGTTATTTTTTTGTAGCAATTATAAGTTTTAATCTAGACTGCTATGAAATAAAAAAATATGTATTTTGACATTTTAGTTTCTACGGCAAAAAATATTTATACATAGTACATTATCAACCATTTTGTAGGCGTTTTAATGCAAGTAATTATTTAGTTCTTTTGAAATAACTCGATTATTTCAAGTGGGACGGTAGTAATTCCTTGCGCCCATTGAATTGCCCTTTTTTATGAATCCATTGATACCACTTTCCTTGAGTTTTTATGGACATTTATTTAAGAATACTATAAGAACAGCGTGTACTTGTAGTATTTTAAATCTACAGTTATTATTATACGGCTCTCAATTTGGCATTAAGTTACCTTTGGATTTTGAAAAAGAAACAAAATAATCGAAATGACAATCCTCTAATTGTATTGTTACAATGGTGTATACAAATAATGAGAAAGTTGGCGTCCTTCTTATTTACGGGGAATGTCGTAAAAATGGAAAGAGTGCACACGAAATTTATAGTAAAAGATTTCCGGAAAGAATACATCCCGGCATTATCTTAAGAAGCCGGGAAGAAACATGCGGCGAGAACCAAAGGTTGTTATGGTATATTCCATAAACAAGAGAAAAATTGCAAAAGTCTCAAAATTTGTCAAAAAATCAACTCTTTCACCTCGCGTAGTCAAACTATAATAAAAAAGTCCTTGAGACGCTTAAGTTAATGAAAAACTTCAATTCTACACGAAAAAATCTGAAAAAATTCACAAACCAACGATAATTCTCAAACAATCCATATTCATCCATAGAAACACTCAATCTTTCAAACTAATTATTTTACAGCTCAAGCATTACAAATTAATATCCTAAAAAACCCAGCAGCTGGGGCTGGAGCACATTATGCTTTTACATCCTTTGACAGGCTGTTATACCACCACCGGAAAGCAAAGCCAGGTTTGCCGAATTATACAAAAAAAACAAATCGATAAAAGGAGCAGCTGAGGTGTTTACCAGCCCTTCATCGACATAATCTGAGGTCGAAAGAGCAGGACATAATTCCATTTTTAGATGGTATGGTGCTCCATCTAAGGAGATATCCTTAGATGACTAGAAATATCGATCATTTACAAAATCAATCGCATCGATCAAGCCAGACATTTTCCACTCTCCCACCTACTAAGGGGGCCACGAAGTACCATTCCCACAGGGCGTACTGCCAAATCCAGCAGTGGATGGGAATCATACTGCTCTCACATGTGTGGGTTTTAGGAATTCCTGGCTGGGAGGAAAGAAATGGGGAGCTGGTGCCGAAACTAACAGACAAATTTTTCAATTTATATTTTGTCGTCACCAAAAGGATTGTGACCTCGGAAGATGCGGATGCAGAAATCTTTAAATCGAAGCATTAGCGTTTTGATGGTAATATGCAATTATTACACTTAACGCGCCAGGCTTGTAACTTGTAATTCAGCGCTCGGCGGGCACATAGCCCGGAGAGTAGCTGTTGGTTGCAGTCTGGTTACGTTCCTTATATAAGGATTTTATAGAGGAATTTGCGACTAAAAATATTATGTTTTAATAACACTGTGTTGTTTTTTTATAGAGGTACCTACCTACCTTTTCCCACTGTTTGGAGTGTAGCTACTCATTATTATACTAAACGCAACAACTTACAGCAATAAATAGATTCTTTTTGAATGCCAAATGAATGCAATAAAATTCAAGCAATAACCTTATCACATTACAGCAAGAAATCTTGAAATCCATCATTTCGGCCATTAATTATATGTAGAATATATAATTTTTGAGCCAATTTAATTCTCTTCACTTGATTTGTTTTTATTTTATTTTGTAAGGAAGATTTGAGGTATTAAGCCCACATAGCATGTGATATGAAATCAACATTCAAAACTCATTGACCACATTCAAACAATATTCAGAACTTATTTTACATATAGCCATAACGTTTTGCAATGTATTTATATCAATATACAGAAGATATTACCAGTATGTTGTACGATATTCCTATATGAATAAATAAAATATACATACTGACGGAGTTGACGTGTTACATAAACTCCTGTTTCGTTGTGATTGAGATAGTTTCTGTATATTTTTGAAATTGTGTCTATTTTTCATAGTATTTAATAGCATTCTCGACAATTTGAAAAATGAAACCTACAATAATTATACAGTGGGTGAAATTTACCTCATATTTTGAGATTAGATTATTAGATAATTTATATGCAATTATTAATAGTCCCGAATATTTGTGCTTTTAATAACAACTATATTGATCACTGCCATGAAAACTTGGCCCGATGTGAAAAAATACGGTCTATATTGTGTAAAATGTTGTGTTAAATGTTACTTAAAAATTAAGTATTAACTACAATTGGTAATTGTAAAAAAAATCCCGTGTTTATTTTCTCTTCTATTGATAACTATACATGAAAAAACAAATATTCGTTTTATTTTACCAACTGTTTTAATATTTTAGCCAAGCTTAAGAAAAGTAACAAGGAAGCAGAAGATATATCTGAAATAATAAAATGACAATAATATTTCTACTGCGTCTCAATAATCTTATCAACGCTATCCAATGTACCGATATGATTTGTGAATTCCTTTGAAGATGTTTTTGTCATTTTTAGAGTCAGCAGAGACAAGTCTGCATGTAACGTACATAACGTACAGATAATCGGAGGAAACAGCAGTAAAGAAAATGGCTGAAAAGGGCCAAGGAGAGAGCAATGAATAAAAATCCTTAAAGCCACTATCTCCAAGCTTACCTGGGCAGATGTCAAATTTATTGTGTGTATATATTATAAGAATTGTGGATTTTTTTAAAGTTATGACGTCGGTTTAATCCACAAAATTATTTTTCGTTTACATTTTATTGTCGGGTAAATTTTCGTTTTAACTTTTGTTGGATATAAATATATATTTTTGTTAATTGGATTGAATCCGCGGTAGGTTCTTGATGAAACATATTCAATAGAATAATTATAAATATTCAAAAGAATAGTTACAATACGCACTAATGAAACAATAAACCAAGTGCGTATTGTAACTATTCTTTTGAATATTTATAATAATTATTCTATATTTTTGTTATATTCCTTATATATTTTATATATTATTGTTCATAAGTTATTTAGAAAAATATAACTTAAATTATTTTAATTGCAAAACTTTTCTCGTTATTTACGTCCTCCCATAGGATAAAGTAGTTTTATATATTTTTATTTCAGGATACCATAAATTCTCTAATGCAAGAAATAAATAGATTTAGTAGTGTACTATATAGATTATATTATAAATATACAATATACCATGACCCTAGAATGTTATTTAAATTATGTCCATTGTGGTTCATTTTTGATTATTTTCTAGGTGGTAAGGTGAGCATATCCAAGAGAGAGAGAGAGAGGGAGAGAGACAGATTCGATTAGCAAATATTTATTATTTTTGGCCATAACTCTTTTTTTAATACGTATATTTGTAAAAAAAAAAGTATAAAATTATCTAAGTAGAACTATGACAGGGGTAGTGATATGAATTTTCCCTCAATAATTCCAGTTGTTTGCAAAATTATTTAATTTAAATTAACTAATTTTGCACACAACTGAAATTATTGAGTAAAAACTCACATCACTACACCTGTCATAGTTCTACTCGGTAGTCTTATACTTTTGTTACCAATATATAATAATAATAATAAATAATAAATAAACACCACAGAAATTAGACAGCCCCCAATTCCAGAAGCCAGAGACTTGTGCAGAAGGGGGTTAAACATTGAAAAAACGCGGACTTACAACCATTTCCACAGATAGTGCCGAAGCCAGGATTCGAACCCGGTGGCGCGACACCCGTGTGATTAATCGCGATTGCCACCTCGCGCCTTAACCCACGCGGCTATCGACCAAACAATATGTATTTTAAAAAAAGTTATGGCCAAAAATAATAAATATTTCCTTATCGGATCTCTCTCCCTTGGATATGCCCACCTTAGCTGAAAGAAATATGTATTTCAGAATATCTTTACAATATGTCGCCAACATTTATGCGGATATTGCAGGAATATGTATGGGATGTGAAATCCTGTGACAAAACAACCAGTATGTAACTTATTTTGAATCAGTATTAAATATTTATTCAATATACCTACCATAGTTATTTTGCAATATGCATTGTATATTGAAAGAATACACAGGTAATGTAGCATGTATGTATAGAAAATATGTGTGTATATTATAACTATATTGTAGAACGAATGTACGTTTCAGAATATGTTTATAATGTGTCAACAACATACATATGGGTATTGCAGGATTATGCATACAATACGAATACCTGTGACAAAACAATCAGTATTCAATTATTTTGAATTAGCTTCAAATATGTATGCAATATACTAATTTTATTTTGGAATATGTATAGTATATCGTAGGAATATGAAAATGCTGACTGGGGAGTACAGTATGACAAAAGATGTGAGCCGAAACAGCGTTTTCCGGATAACTCGAACGGTTGAAGATAGAAACTTTTTGTTCATGTAAAAAATATAGGAAATTTTCAGCTTTCAAAAAGATAAGAATAATTTTTTCTCTAGGACCAATACTTTTTGAGCTATAAGCAAAAAAACAAAAGGAGTCAAAATTTAGGGCCTTCCGGAAACCCCCCCGCAGGATGTTTACCTCCTACCCAACTAACAAAGTTGTTCTATACGTTTAAAATAATAGGATAATGTTACTTTATTACTATTACATTACTGTTCTACAAAAGCTATTTTCTTTTATTAAAACCGCCAAAGTGATTATTTAGTCTTCGCAACTATCACAAATTATCATATAAATAAATGCTAAGAACCGCGTTCTCGCCTCACACATCTTCCAGCGGCTTGTATATCAGTGTATGCGCGGAAGCTATACAACCTTAGGCGAGGGTTGTATAAGAGATATACCATCCTTCGGAGGGGATGTAAAGCCGTCGGTCTCTTGTCTATTAAATGTTAGGCAAGTGAAAGATCTCTACTCTTCTTAAGGGAAGAGGTTCGGCAAAATTCCTGGTTGGGGGTAGCTCGTCTACAGGCGTCGGTGTTAGGCCTCAGTAGCGGAAATAGGCCGACGTTAAATAAATGTATAAAAAAAAAAAAAATGCTAAGAATGTTCTTACAGCTAAATTATAAAACATTTTGTAGAATTCGTTTTTCACTGTTTTTTAAACGTTTATACAACAATTATTATAAAATGTTTTAGCTCACGTAACAAAATTGATTTATAATAATGACCCCTAGCACTCTTTGGCCAATTGACGAACGCCTATAAAACTATTCTGTAAAAGTTTAGCTAAGCAATAATAAAAAAAATTTATTAGGATTCTTCATAACGCATATTATTTCAGGGAACATTTTGTATTCTGCTGTAACTGCTAAACAATTGTTATATAAAGGAGGCACGCATTGCTGTCATAAAACACTTGTAAAATAATTGGTAAACTAAAATTGTCTTTAAAGACTATAATATGTTCGTTACCATTTTCATAAAACATCGGTAGGTGCTTATGCGCCCATCATCGGATGTCTCACATCTAAAGTTAAAACTATATATGTAGGTACACAATATTACATACTAACCTGGATTAAAGACAAACAAAAAATTATTATATTTATTTCCACTGTGAAGTGAATAAAAGATCCCTGAGATACAAATTTTCCCTTTATTTAGCTCGGCTAAGAAGCGCTTTAGAATGTATTGCTCTATAAGTATTGCAAATAGAGTTTTTGTAAAACATTAAAATATGTTGCTGTATATATGTTTCATAAGATGCTCTTTCGGAGCAAATATATTTCTTTAAACTTATATAAGCACTGCGTCGGAGACTGTCAGTTTATTGATATATAACAGTTCTTTGGAAAATCTCTTTGTTCTATAAGTGCTCTCATAATTATAAATATGCATTATAAGATGGACGCCATAAAGTTATTGTGTTTGAACTATTTGTACCAAAGCCAGAAGACGAAAAAAAAAAAAAAAAACTATTTGTATAGCGGCCATTTTGGACTTTAAAATAAAAATAGTTCAAAAATAAAATAATAGCAATAATCTATTATTGTGAAATATGTTATCTGCGAAACACAATTGGTGAAACACCATAAAAAGATAAAATACAAAAAAAAAATTCACTTTATTTTTTTAAATTTTGATAAATATTCGTTATTTTTAGGGCGCTCAAAAATTTCATTTTATATATACCACACATTTCACAGAAAAATTTCCTTCGCAGTCCAAAATCGCTTTGCTATTGGCGAAACGAAGTCTTAATCAGTTAACTTTTATCTCATGCTCCACTAAATATGTTGTTAGTTACGCCGCCATATATAGTTACATAGAATCTAGCTACCCTTATAATATTTTAAAACTATTTTGAGAATTATTATTGTCTGCAAAAACATTTAAAAAATAAATAACCTCCGTTGTTGTTGCTGCACATAACAAAAAAGTAGCAATGAAGATAACAACACAATGCTTATAAAATTTTATAATTGATATATTACAAAAACAGGTTTAAGTTTTATAACTGTTTGCTATAAAACTATTTTATAATTATCGTCTACCAATTTTTTAAAATTCTATGTAAACGTTTATACAATTATTTTATAACACCTGTGAGAGCCATAATAAAATAAATTAAAGAACTACATTGTTTTATAAACTGTGTCCAATTCGTGCCTATAAGCGTTGTATAAACGTTTTAGAAATGTTTATATCAACAATCTCGTTTTATAAAAAATGTTCCATAAATATTCTTTCAGCTTCTACAAAACATCAAATGGCTAGTTGGGTAACTATCCCAAACCCATCTGCCTCCCTCCATGTAGCATACAATAATTCGTTGACAGGACTAATATATTTCAAAATTAATAAAGACTCATTACCCTTTAAATTACGACTGTAGACTTAGAAATAGGGGTAAAAAAATATTTTCTTCACAGGCAAAAAAAATAATAAAAAACAGAAACATAAGTAGTTTTAAAAGTTTTGGATTGTTCCATTTATATTAAAAGCACTGTCTATATTTGCCACAAGTCTGAAGTATTTTGCCCTTCTTATAATATAGATAACGCTTTTCTGTGAATGCACAAACTCCGGTTATTCATATTACCGAATATACTACGTAAAATTTATGTACGATTTCGCAATTACTTGGAACAACAATCTAGTAAACTGAGTGAAAAATTAATTACCGTTTACTTCATTAAAATTAGAAAAGCTATAAATTATTCGCGAATTACAAACTTAACAAAAACTTGCCACTCAATAATTCAGCTTATTTCGTCACATTAGCATTACTTTAATACCAACGTTTCCTACCGTGGGCGTTACTAATTCTTAACAACCTAAAGAAATGTTTAACATTATAACTTGCAATTATAATCATTAATACTATACATTGCGATAAAAATGAAGAACAGAATTGTTGTATTAGAATATTAGCACACTTTCCGGTTGAAAGTAATATCATAATTTATTTAAAGGAGTTGTTTACTAATAAGACTAAGACGGCCTTGCGTAATAAACAATCAATATGTATATTCCTGTAGCCTTATTGCAAAACGGCAACGATATGGTTTTTTAATAATCGACTTGACATTTGCAGTTATAGCCTGTTAATATGCAGCCTATGTAATTTATTCTCGCTATATATGAGTGTAAGCGATTGTCATCTTTAGAATATAATTAAATAAGATGAATTATCTGTGCGCAATGACAAGTGCAAACTGTTGAAAAGATTAATAATAGAACTCAAGGGAATTGCCAATTTAAATTGACTACAAAAATGTATGGAGGATATAATTATAGGGTATATTTTAACTTTCAATAAAACGATCTACGTACGGTATTGCAAAAAGATGTACAAATTTATAGCTAAGGGGAATGAAAGTCGAAATGACATTAGCAGACATGAAAATTATAGATAAGATGCTATATAAATGGAACGAAGCTTGATTCCTTCACAATTACCCCAGTCTGCCGGATAATTCAGTTTTCGGACGGTAGAATTTTCCAATTTCGTTTTAGAGAAAAGATGTATTAACAAAAGTTATTGATATTAAGAAGATCTTTAATTTCATTTTTTATTCGTTAAAATCGATAAATACGTTATCGAGATAATGGCGAAAAACCCTCTTTTTGCACTGTTTTATAAATATTAATAACTTTTGCAATAATGGCAGTAAGTGACATATAACATCTTGGTGATGAGGCCATTATGGGTCTTTATAAGTGTGCTAAATTTCAGCCAGATCGGTCTGATAATTTATGAATAATTGCATGTGTTTATCCCAGGGAACGCCTGTATAAGCAATCGTCATAAGCAAGATAATGGATCTACATATGTTTAACAAAGTGGAATGGATTCTTGAAAGGTTGAACTACAAAGTAAGTTGAAAAAATAAACTATTTGTTCAAAAAATTGTTGTTAAAAAGTTCGTTTAAAAGGTGGGTATTTTTTTGCTTATAAATAAATAGAATAATAATAAGAATAACTTTCAGACAATATTTAGATAACAGGTATGAGCCTAATATAAAGCAATGTTTCAGATTTTTTGAAAAATGTTATAAGAAATTAGCCAAATCAGAAAATAGCATAACCTTCTTGTGTAAATGTCGAGAACATGACGTAATTCCTAAATTTTTACGGCTAAATGTACCTTTCTAAAACGCGAAAACCAGAAAAATTTTGGACAAGGCAAGCAAGTCCAAAGAATTCAATATCATAGATATCAAAAAGAACAAACTATTGGTGACATTACTTACACAGAAAATGAATTAAACAGGAATGTTATAGAACAGGATTATCAGTTTATAATCCGGAATGTCAGGTCTGCAAAAAGGTACGCATTTACATACATTTAGAAACTTAATAAGGGAAAAACAGATTAGGTAATTACAAAATATAAATAATAATCCTTTAATTGACAGGGCTGTCATTAATATGTCAAAAATACTTTTGTCCATTTAAGACAGGTTTGTCTTATCAAAAGGTTCAAAAGCTCAACGGCTCAAAATTTACCAACAGATAATGGTAATGAAACTCGCATACGGGCAAAAATTGCTTTAGAGAAGCAATACAAAATTAAAAATAATTTAACTCCAGAAGAAAAGTTATCGATAAATTCTTTAAAACGCGATGAAAGTATAAAAATATTGCCAGCAGGCAAAGGTAATGCCACAGCCATTATAGATAAAGCTATATATAACACAAAAATCATTACTCTTGTAAATGAGGGACCCTACTCAAAACTAAACAAAGATCCAACAAAATCAATAGAGAGCAAAATTTACAGAACTTTGTTTAAATACAAACATGAATTTAATGATTTTGAACGAAGGAAACTTACACCACATCATAGTAAGCCTCCTCATTTTTATGGCTTATCAGAGACACATAAACAAAATATTCCTTTAAGACCAATTATTGTTAGTTCTATTAATTCACCATAATTTGGCAAAATTTTTACTTAAAATTATTGATCCATTATCTGGAAATACCGATTCATATATTAAAAATAGTAAACATTTTATAGAAAAAATTTATGAAAACGATATTCATGAATCACACCTGATGGTTAGTTTTGATGTAGTTAATCTTTTTACCAATGTTCCGGTAGATGAAACATTAAAAATAGTTAAAGACAGGTTGCTAAATGATAATAATTTGGAAACTAGAACTAAATTAAGTGTAAATAGCATAATGGAACTCTTAAGAATGTGTATAAAAACAACCTTTTTTCAACTGTACAATGAATTCTATCAGCAGGATTTTGGTATGGCTATGGGTCTGCATTATCACCAATTTTAAGCAACATATTTATGGAGAACTTTGAGAATACAAATGTTCAAAATTGTATAAACAAACCGGTTGTCTGGTGGGGATATGTTGACGACATCTTTGCAATTTGGCCTCATGGTGTCGATTTACTAGAAAGTTTTTTGGAAAATATAAATAGTAAGGAACCGTCTATTAAATTCACATTAGAAGTAGAAAGTAGGAATGAACTACCGTTTTTAGATGTTTTAATTAGAAGTGTAAATAATACAATTGAAACAAGCGTTTATAGAAAACCAACACGTACTAATAGATATCTAAATTTTAACTCAAATCAGTCAATAAATGTTAAAAGGGGTGTTGTAAAATGTTTATACGATAGGGCCAAAATAATTTCATCTAATAATGAAATATTAAATAACGAGAAAAAATTCATCAAAGAGGTTCTAGTACAAAATCAATACCCTGAAGCCTTTGTTGATAGAGTTTTCATAAATGCTGAAAATAGGGGCAATCAGGTACGACAAAAACCTGAACGTCATTATACAGCAATAATTCCGTATGTATACGGATTATCGGAAAAGCTACGTCGTATAGGTGACAAGTTTGATGTTAGGACGATATGTCAAACGGGGAACACTTTAAGATCTATTTTAACAAAAACAAAACCGATAAACAGGGAGCAGAATTCAAAAAACTGTATTTACAATATCCCGTGCGAATGTGATAAATGTTATGTGGGTGAGTCATCCAGACTTTTCAGTGTGAGGTTGGATAAGCACAAGAATTACATTTGAAAGAATGAAATCCAGAAATCAAAGATTTGTGAGCATGCTTGGGAAAACGGACATAGAATAAACTGGGGCTCGGCAAAAATGTTAACAAAAGAAGCAGATACCAAAACATCGATTTTATCGCATAAAAAATGAAATTAAATGTCTTTTTAATACCTACGACTTTTATTAATAAAACTTTCTTTTAAAACGTAATTGGAAAATTCTACGGCCCGAAAACTGAATTTTCCGACTTTGGTCATTGTTTATAAAAATATTGGGCAAATCTGGCTGTACGTCTATACGTATTTACCATTTACTAACCCCTTCCTATGAGCTACAACCTTCAAATACCTGTATTATTTTTTTATGTGAAATCGATCAATTTTCTATACACAGACTGGATTTGATAGCATAATGAAGTTTTAAAGACGTTTACTATATAAATATTCCATACCTTAAAATTTGTTGTGGCATCATTTATTTTTGCGATTTGCGGAGGATATAATTAATATGACACTAATGTCAGGCTGAACTTGACCTTCCCATTTGTCAGATTTGACAAATAAATGGTGTTTATCTATACCACAGAGCATAGTCTATACGTTTTTCAAGACCGTTGCATGGAGGAACACAAATAACACATAACCTTACTTTAGATAGTTTCCCAAATAGCATTTGGACGTTACGTTGGGCTAATGTTGTTGTAATCGACCCGACGTCGACAACAAACGTCCATGCGACCACTTTTCGACCCGCTTTTACACTAAAATGGGGTATAAAAATTCGAGTTGTTCAGACGCTGGTGACCGACTTCCTAGTATTTATAAATATTTGTGCACGGTTATAGTATACAGTGTGACCCATTTCAAACCTTAACATCCTCATAAAAGTTGTATTTATTAAACGATTTTGACCGGTTCTTTTTTTAAAGATACAACACCAAAACTGTACTTTTGAACAAAACGTCATAATTTATTTTTTTAAATCATGGCCTACCGCGATTTTTCTATGAGCTGAAAAGAAATCGTATTATCGATTCTTTTACGTAAAATTTGAATACAACCCTGTATTCAGCTCCCTCCTAAATGGGTATATTCCAAATTTCATAACAAAATACGAATTAATAAAATGCTTGCAAATAAATTTAAGAATGAAAATATTAGTACGCATTCATTATTGCTAACATAGTAAGTCAGGCAATAAACGTCAAAAACAGACAACAAAGTTAAATCTAATCATATTACTGATTAATTAAAATTAATAAGATTGATAACAGTGACGGTAGTCCCCCGTTATATTTAATTTGAGGTTCAATTTTCGTGAAAGATGAACAGTCTTTTACCCTTTATTAACCACTTCAAATATTTCAGAAAATATTCTTTTGAGCTTTACCATGAAACCGGTAGATAATGAATATCAAATAATCTTTTTTTGTCGATTTGTTGTTCTAAACTTGCAAGCAGATTTATTATTTTCTTTATTAAGCCTTAAGTTGGCCATGAAAAGGCAATTGTAGAAATATTCAAAAAAATATTGTTAACTGTCATTTAAGGTGTGAATAAGTCTTGTATGCTAAATATTTGTAAAAATAAGTGACATTTGTTATGGAATAAATACATTTGAGGCACAAAATTGTAATAATGTCTGGTTGGTGATAATACTCGTTCGATAAGAGAAGCATCTGATGAATTTAATGTTAGATACCCCAATGGACCAAACGTCAGTAGTACCACTGTATACAATATAAATAAAGTTTTCAATGACACAGGTGTCGTAACAAAATATTAGCAGAGGCAGAAATCACGAACGTTTTGTAAGGTAGACATAATGATCAAATTACTTCCACGTCCAGTAACGCAATTTTTTTTAAATAGGCGAGATTTTAAATTTGAGCAAAAAAAATTTCCTGTCTATAGGTCTGTCTGTAATTTTTTTTTGTGCGCACGTTTACTCTGGAAGCGTTTATAATATTGACTTGAAATTTGGTACAGTTAACGGTAACGATATCTGGAACTAGATTATATTTTGATCTAATTCCGTTGAAGGGTTCGGGGTAAATGGGGTAAATAAGGGTAAATAGGCAAAGCAAGCAGGTAAGAGTCCATAAAATTTCAATTTAAAGCATGTATGAAAAGTCAAGGTCTCGAAATTTTTTTGGCATCAGCCGCTACCCCCCCACTCCCCATCACCATAATGCCACCCCCACACTATTATGAAATGGAGTAAAAAAAATTAAAATGTGATTTAGTGTGTATACGAGAACAAAGGGACCTCCTCTACCTCCCCCATTGCCACCCCCATCCTATTATTAAAGAGAATAAAAAAATTAAATTGCGATTTAGTGTGTATACGAGAACCAAGGGCCAGTCTAGATTTAAATATTCCAAGAGAAACTATTAAAAGATGTCTTGTAAAAAACCATTTGAAGCCTTACAAACGGAAGTTTTTGAATACTTTAGAGCCCGGAGATGAAGATAGAAGACTGGAATTTTGTTTATGAGCTCAAGGAGAATACCTCAATAATTCTAATTTCATTAAAGAAATATTATATATCGACGAAGCCACTTTCAGGAATGAATTTTCGGAAGCACTAGACAATTTACCTATTCGTGACCGAGTTAATTTAAAATTTCAGTTAAATGGGTGTCCTGTACATAATCCAGTGATAGTGAGACAGTGGTTAAATAATAATTTTCTAAATCAATGGATAGGTCCCAGCAGCCCCCTAATTAAATTTCCGCTTAGGTCACCGGATCTAACACCAATGGACTTTTCTCTTTGGGGTACTATTAAGGAAAAGGTATATAAATCGAGACCCCAGACAATTGAAGACCTCCGAGCTAGAATAAGGAACGCATGTCTAGAAATTACCCCTACACAATTAAGAAATGTCAAATAATATTAAAAAAAGATATTAAAAATGCAGTATATTGAATGGAGGAGCTTTGGTGGAACAGAAAAAAGTGGTGTCTCAGTAGACCTTCAAAAACACAATTTTGTTTTGCACTCGCAGTTATAAATAAATTATTAGCGATTATGTGTATATGTTGTGTATGGTTTTAAAAATCACACTTGTGTGAAGAAAGTTTTTTGCTCACATTAAATTTTTTTTGCGATTTGGTATTTTCAGCCTTTTTATCCCAGAAATGGAGCAAGAAATTAGGAAAAAACATATGTTGTACTTATCAAGATCTACTGCAAATTTTTTTCATCAGCTCTGAAATACTCTCTATAATCAGTAGATACCGGTTTGTATGGAAGTTAATTTTTTCGTTTCTGCTTTCCCGCTATTTTACAAAATAAGCACATATGCGTATTTCAAAGCAATCAGTACTTCGAATAGTAGTACTCGGTAAAGTAGGAGGGTTGCGAAACATTAACTTGGTATAATATTTCCTCGACTAATATGCGAACTTCAACAAGATTTAGTTATGAAATTTTATGAACTTATCATACCAGGCAATATAGCATTTTTATAAATAATATTTTTGGCAAATTCATCTTGTAGAGACTCAGCTGCTTCTATTAAGCCTAGTAATCCTTTTTTTGTTGGTTTGTTGGTCATATCCTTAGAAGAGTCACAAAGATTCCCACAAATTAACATAGCAAATTTTGCTCTATTTTGAAAAGAAACTGCAATTATATTTAACTAAAACTATCCGTCCTCGCCTAGTTTTCACATAAGAACTTACTTACAAAACTTTATTTGTAAAATTTCAATAGATTACAAATAAACACGAAAGAGACTGCTCTACAAGATCTTATATACCTGTGCAATAAATACTGTACGACAGTCCACTAATCATCGAACGTTATTACAAAATACGCATAACGCATTAAAAATTTAATTTCTCGAAAGCTATGATACCTGCTGAGTTAAATCTTTTTTTTAAAACTTTTCTATAGCTTTGTCTACATTTGACTTCTTATAGACATACATCTATAGACTTTTGAATAATTAACATACTTGCTTATATGATGGAGTTTTCAATGCACGGATTTGGTAGAAGCGACTTTGGGGCTTATTTTCTCGAAAAGGCCTTACATTTTGAAAATTTGGAGAGTGCCGTTAGAAGCGCTATAGTTTTTTGAATAAGTTTGCAGAAGTTCATAATCGTAGCTCAAACCATTTGATTTAATAGCGCGATGAATATTTTGAAAAAACATTTTTCAAATTACTCCTCAGATATGGAAAAAACGATTTTGCAAAATTGGGAGCTACTAAAAAAATTTGTAGAAATCCATTTCGGATAGTTAAAATTAAGCCATGCAAAATGGTGAAGCCCATTTGGTTATACATTAAAAAAAATACCAGAAATAAGCAAGATAGACGAACGTTTTACTCCACTATACGAGTGATACTATTTACCGTTTTACAAAAATACCTAATATATGCGATTGAGTATAATAACACTGGGGAAAAAAATGATACAAAAACAACACAAATGTAACCACTTCATTATATTTAGCTATATATTTGCGAAATATTGTTTTGGTTTCATAATTGTAGCAACATCCATAATGGCATCATTAATAATTGTATCAATAGTTCACGTTTGAAGCCATGCAATATTCATATATCTTTATTTACATGTTGCTCTTATAATTTAAAAGTGGAATGTGCTGTTCTGAATTTTAACGAGGCATATTATGTCAGTACCGGAATTAATTCAAATAAATGTCAGGTTGATATATTTATATTAGAATTCGTTTTTATTATCAGTGTTAAATGGTACTTAATTGGTCTAATATGTTGCGAAAATCAGATTTTTTAAATGTATTTTGGCCGTAGTAATTAGCAAAAAATGTTCGAGAATACATAAACACTTAGTACAGAGTAGTACTTCCGTGAGCTTTGACATATTTCATCATGTATTGGCGCCAGAGTACTTTTATATTAGTGAGGTACATTTTCCCACTAGTCGTAGAATAATTGAACTAGTTTCTAGTGTTGCATCAAACAGCTCAATTGCTATTTTAGTAGTGAGTTGGCCAGATATGGTTTATCACTTTTATGATTTGAGGTTTTCTTCCCCCAAAAGAAAATGTAAGTTATGGCCATACAAAAAAATGAAAAAGTGGAATGTTCTAAGAATAATACCCGGTGGCAGATTACTGCTGTAGAGATCGGCAAATTCTATAAATGTGAAAGAAAACATGGTGTTTCACGAACCTGTTGTATGTGGACAGAGGTGAATACATTGGAAAAATGCTTGGTTTATTAAATTTCATTATATATAAAGGGCGACCGACGAGAGTCAGATGGTTTTCAAAAGGAGAGTACTCTGTAGATTTTCAACTTATAATGCATTTATTTAAGGACACGACATGTCATTTGATTCTTCGCAGTTCTGGTCGTAAGAAATCGTTCAGCATGCGAATGTAACATTCTGAGTTAACAATCACTGTTACATCATACTCTTCGAAAAAACACGGCCTGACAATGCCAAAAGGAGCACCGGTACACCACACTGTGACACCTGTAGAATGGGGAGGCTGTTCGCGAATTTTACGTGGATTATCAAGAGCCCAATAACGAAGGTTTTGTTTATTTACTGTGCCATTCAGAAAAAAACGGGTTTCGTCGCTCACTATGATTACAACATTGTTTCGCGAGATAACTTGCATTTGCACAGGAAAGTCCTCTCGTTTTGCATAATCTCTCAACTTGAGCTGCTGAACAACTAGCATTTTGTGTGGATAGAATCTTAAACCTTGGAATTCCATTAGAAACGGAAAGACTCATAACTCGTCTCCTTCTCTTAAGCACTTCGCGTGTACAGTCGACA
Organism: Leptura quadrifasciata; assembly: GCA_963675555.1. Lineage (NCBI taxonomy): Eukaryota > Metazoa > Arthropoda > Insecta > Coleoptera > Cerambycidae > Leptura > Leptura quadrifasciata. The sequence goes on along the minus strand of OY776679.1, from coordinate 28,772,142 downwards.
CCCTGTACTACTAATGGATAGTCAACAGTTAATTTTATAAAATAATTATGTCCAATATAGACAGCATATCATTTCAAAAAATGGTATTTCATTTATATTCTGAGCAACCTCGCGTAAATACTCATGAAAATTCTATTCTATAGAAAAATCGAATTTCATACCTAATATTTAACACAAAATATGTATCTTCAGTAATAATGGAGCTAAGGCAAAACTTAAAAAACCATTTCGGCAAATATATTAATCAATAGCTCCAACACAGAATAGGAACCATAAGACTTCCGGAGAAGAATATTCCGGAGTTGGTAGCTCCAAGTAAAAAACAAATCTAGTCTGCCCTCGCGCATCTAATTTAAGTGATCAATCTATTATAATCGGCACCTTCGCCAAAAAGTGAATTTTTAGACTCAAAATATGAGTTAATTTTTTATTTTTCTAAGACGAAACTTTCAACTTTCTTTGTTGAAAAGTTAACTTTCTACAATCTACTTTTAAGTAAATTTTAACTGTATTGAACTGTGAAGTGTTTAAAAATAAGTATTTTAATTCCGTTCTAAACTAATGTGTTCTTTCAAGGCGTAATATACAGGATGGTGCAAAAATACCCTGCCACAAACAATAAAAAGTATTTTTTCGAACTCTTAACTGAATCCAAGTGCTCCAACTGTATAGCCAATGTGACCGCCTTTGGACCCTGATGCCAAAAACTAAAAAATATTTTCAAGAATTAAACTGATACTCTCCAACCTAAAATAAGTGCATGAACCACCTCAATGGTCTTTACCAAAGCTCTCCGACGCAAATTTTTTTAATTTTACAAACACGAGGAATTCGTTCATGGTCAGGAGTCGTAGTGAGAAATCTGAGAGAACTTTCTGAGGCCGTGAAAATATCATTCCTGTAAATATTATGTAATTTCAACTCTTTTGCATAATCCATTCCGGGCTTTCTACAAAACACGTAGACTCATTTCTAGATCCCAGTTAAGCACATTTATGAGATTTGTTGACGATTTCGTGTATTGTATTGTTTTTTTTTATTAAATTAAAATGTCTACATCAAAAAGTTGATATATACCTGGTACAGAAAGTGCAACATTTTGTAATCGTCGTAAACATATATTGGATATGCCAAGTACATACCGGATATCCAAAAAGTCTGGAAACAGTTAAATTTTCCGAGAAATGTACATTGGATTCAAAAAGGAAAAACCTAATAATTTTAAAAGTGCTATCCAATGATACTAAACGCGACCCGCTACCCCCACCCCTTGGGGTGGGACGGAGGGCGACTTTAAAATTTTAAATGGGTACCCCTATTTTTTATTTTATAATCGGATTCTACGGCAAAAATTACGTCAAGTTTGTCTAAAATGTTTTTCCGATTCGTGACAGATGGCGCTGTAATCGCAAAAATATTTCTTTTCCATAATTCCTAAATTCTGCAGAAGAATGAAAAATAACAAATTACGAGTTTATTTTCTTGAAAAAGGCATACAATGATGTTAAATTTAATACCCCCTCACTACCATGATGGAAGAAGTGAGGGGCAATCTTAAAATATTAAACTGAACCCCATATTTTTCATTGCGGATGTGGAGTCTGATGCACAAACAATTCAATTTCATTCAAAACATTTTTTTCGATTCTTAACAGATGGCGTTGTAACCGTAAAAATAAATTCGTTAATAATTATCGTTAATTACCAAGGACATAAAAGTGTATGGAACCTGGAAATTCAAGAGAAGAATTAATAAAGCATTATACTAAACAAATTAGTTGTTCTAAGTAGGTAATATTAAATTTGGCAATCATCTATTCCAGATTGCGACGACGATACAAGAAGGAGGGGTTGCATTCCAGCATAAAAGTTTTTTATCGTTTTGGCGAAAAAAATATTTCTTAAACATTGTTCACGAATAATGAAAAATTAGGGTTTCTATTTAGCATTTGAAAACTGCCCTCCACTTTCCCTCCCCCAAGGTGGTGGTGGGGGATGTTAAATTTAACACCACTGAATGGCTTTTTTTAAGTAAATGAACTCCTATTTTATTATTTTCCATTCTTTCCAGAAGTTCTTAGATTACAAAAAAGAATATTTTTGCGATTATCTGTTTTGCTATGTACTCGTTCTGAGCATTTTGTAAAGTACATAAGGAATGCAGTTTTGACAAGTTGACAGATTATAATATTGTAATTAAGAAAGAACAGACAGAGGATGTATAAAAGATGTATGATGCGAACTATGCATACAGGAGACGACAAACAAGGGATATACTGATTGTTTTTTTTTACGATGGCAGTGATAGTAGTTAGGTCATTACATCGTAAAATTTCAAATGTGCTTTTAGAGGGCGGAATATTAAACATAATATTTTTAGTCGCAAACTCCTCTACACTTAACACGCCAGATTTGTAACTTTGGTTGCAGTCTGGTTACTTTCCTTATAGTAAAATAAGGATTTATAGAGGAGTTTGCGACTAAAAATATTATGTTTAATCGTAAAATTTGTTTTAAAGGTCTATTATACAGGGTTACTGGTAATTCGATACATTCTTTTGGAGATGTGATGGGGCATGATCTAAGAAGTAAATTTAGCCCTAACATATATTATGCAAAACTCAATAGTTTTTGAGATATTTAATTTTTTTTGTTTTTCTCAAAAAGTAGATCTTAATGTCCTAAAAGTTAATTTTCGAAAAATCTATATGACATTTTTTATTTTTTTTTTTAACTGGATTACTTGTCCAATATTATAGATATCCGTTTGGAATGAAAAATATCTGGAAACATTTCGATCATGTGAACATCTGAAATAAAAACTTAAAAATTTTTTTTTTAATCAGCTATGAAATTTACCTATTCGGTTTTTTCAAAAAAATATTAACGTAACACGCGTATAAATTATTATAAAAACTGCCTTATTTCAATAGCTATCTAACAAGGTACAAATGTTCAATGTACCCTTAATAGTTCTAAGAAAATACTAGTAAAAATAACACAAGTAGTACGAATTTTATTTTTAGATAAACAGTAAAAACATTTTAAAAGTATAGTTTAATTCTTCATTAATTTCAAAGTTGTACTTTATTTTTTATATGTCTTGCTCAAAATGGGAGCCCCTATTCCGTATACAGACACGGCAGCGTCTTCTTATTTCCGTCCTTGTTACTCTGGTTGTCAGATTATGCCTTATGTGTTGGGCAGCATCGACTATCCTTTGTCTAAGGTTTTCTATAGTATTGACTAGTGTGGCATAGACCATCTCCTTCATATGACCCCATACGTAATAATCAAGGGGTGTTAAGTCAGGGCTTCGCGCTGGCCAAGGTATTGGGCCCGCTCTTCCAATCCAACGGTTAGGGAAACGTTGATCAAGTAACTGTCGTACTGTCAGCCGATAATGTGTGTCTGTCTGACGGCGAGAGGAACATCTTCTAAAATCACCGCCAGATCATTTCTTAAAAAATTTTCATAGATTTCCCCTTTTAAATTTTGAGGAGGAATGTGTGGCCCTATTAAATAGTGGCCAATGACTCCCATCCACACATTAATAGAAAACTTCATTTGGAAACTAATTTCACATGTTAACTTGGGATTTTCCTCTGCCCAATAATGTAGGTTGTGGAAATTTGTTATACCCTCGCGATTAAATTTCGACCCGTCCGTCCATAAAATACTTGTTAAAAATTTGCACTTTCTGCATCTGAATTTAACATAAAGCAGCAGAATTCCACTCTCCTTCCAGGATCACCTTCCTCCAAGCCTTGGACAGGGGTATAGTGGTAAGGATGACATCCAACTCTACGTATCGTAGACCAAACTTTCCATTGTGACGCTCCGGTTAGTCTTGCGACTTTATTAGTTGAAATAGTTGGGTCTTCCTCAAAATACCTCAATATTTCTTCCTCATCATCTGGTTCATAAACGGGAGGAGCACCAGCGTCACTTCTTCTACATTTCACGGAGCCAGTTTCAGCGATATTTCGATATGCCGTACTGAATACACGTGCATTTGGTATGCGGCGGTTAGGGTACCAAAGACTATATTCTCGGCGAGCTTCAGCAGCGTTGCCGCCACAGTATCCATAGACAAACAAAATATCAGCGTATTCTGCGTTGGCATACACGGCCATGGCACAGAAAATACAATAACAACAACTAATAACAACAACTACGAGCAAAATCAAAATCTTCGATAACTAATTTAACAAGACCAACAAACTTAAGGGACACGGAGATAAGAATGTCAGTTAATGACATATATGCACAAACGTCAAAGTCAAGGACTGACTGACTTAAATGAAAATGAACGATTAGTCGTTTAATAAATTCCGCCACTAGCATTATCTTTACTAATTTTTTATTAGAACTATCAAGGGTACATTAAACATTTCTACCTAGTTAGATAGCTATTGAAATAAGGAAGTTTTTATAATAATTTGTACGCGTGTTACATTAATATTTTTTTGAAAAAACCTAATAGGTAAATTTCATCTGATTTAAAAAAAAAAAATTTTACAAGTTTTTATTTTAAATGTTCACATGATCGAAAATTTTCCGGATATTTTTCATTCCAAACGGATATCTATAATATTGGACAAGTAATCCAGTATAGTTCAATAGTATAGTAATCCAGTATAGTGCAATCGAAGCATTAGCGTTTTGATGGTAATATGCAATTATTACACTTAACGCGCCAGGCTTGTAACTTGTAATTCAGCGCTCGGCGGGGCACATAGCCCGGAGAGTAGCTGTTGGTTGCAGTCTCGTTAGGTTCCTTTTAGTAAAATAAATTAAAAAATGTCATGTAGATTTTTCGGAAATTAACTTTTAAGACATTAAGATCTACTTTTTTGAGAAAAACAAAAAAAAATGAAATATCTCAAAAACTATTGAGTTTTGCATAATGTATGTTAGGGCTAGATTTACTCCTTAGCTCATGCCCCATCACATCTCCAAAGGAATGTATCGAATTACCAGTAACCCTGTATAACCTCTCTTTCCTGAAAATAATTTTCAGAATAGCATTTTGGAATGTTCGTAAGATGTTAATTGTTGTGTTGAAAGTACCACCCCGTGCTACAATACAGTGCCTTATAATTGATTCCACTAATGAGTTGTAAAGTATAATTAAACGTTTCTAGAGACAATTTCTCTTAGCACATAGAACTTCATGCATTAGGGCTCTCAACCGCTTACTCATGTGAGCAGTATGTTCTGACTACCGTATCTATTGATCCAGAATAGCTCCTAAATACTTTATTGAAGGCAATTTTTCTATTTTAGGACATTTACGGATATTTTCTTGACAATTCGAAACATGCAATAAGTTTATTTTAACAATTTGTGCCGTGAAAATGATATAATAATACATTTTATTAATTTACAACAATTTACTTTTCTAATAAGAATTATTTCTAAGAAAATATCGTTAAAACAACTTGCTGGTAATTTCACTGCTTTTTAAAACGGGCATTTTTACGCGCCAGAATTACGTATCTACCTGGAAAACCAATGAGATTATGGATATAATTAGTTTGTAATAGATTCTAACTGTGTGTTAAAGAAAGCTTTCCTCTAAAACTTCTCAGAATTTCAATTTGTAATGTTTGTACTGTGATTGGTCTAAAACAGTGGACGTGTAAATATTGGCCAATCAGAATCCAGCGCACAAGTTATTCGTGAAAGCATCGGACGTTAATATTTTGTACTGTAGTTTAGGTTTAACCTTCACCGACATTACACATCAGATGACTAACCTAAAACGTTAAATTTATATTTTTGTTTGTATTGTTTGGAGTGAAAATATTATTTTATCAGTTTCTGGTTTATGCTTTATTAATTCTACAATCAAAATGGAATCAAGTGGAAGAGGGAGAGAGTAGAAAAGTGCTGAGTGCTGTCAATAAATAGAGGTTATGTTATGTTAACAGAGACCAAGATTAATAAACAATATTGAATAGAGACAACCTCTGTGATGTTAATTCTGTGATTGGATTTCAGGGTGTTGACGCCACAACGCGCCAATTTATAGATGTTTAAAATAAACCCAATATTTTTCAAACTTCAAAACCCTATTGTATGGAAAAATCAGTAGGTTGGCTAACAAGCTAAAAGTAATGAATTTCGTTTTTTTAACATTTAAGGTAAGCATATTATAACTTAATCATGGATTTATCATTTGTAAGCAGGATTCAGTAGTTAGTATAACATCTTCCCATTTTTTCTGTGAAAATTTCAGCAGTATCATCGGCATAACATATAAGATGATCAGTGAAGTTATTAATTTTTGTGATATTGTTCATGTACACAAGGAACAGTATTGGACCTAATACTGTTCCTTGTGGTGCTCCCATTTTCACGACCAAAAGTTGCTTAGGTTATTGAGTAATAATTCGTTACACACGGTGTCGAAGATTCGTTCAAAGCCCAGGCCGCCGTCTCAAAAAATCGACAACGGCATTTTCGGTGTTAGAGTTTTGTAGAAAACCATATTGCCTGTTTGGTTTGTGATGATATTGTGGCCGTGAAAGAATTCAATTAGTTTGTGATGAATGAAAAATAATTTTCATCACTTTACTTTAGCGGCCCGTAAGTCAGTAACGAAGGTCTTCAGAAAAAAAATACTGATATTATTCTGACCTCATCAACCCTCCTCTGAATCCTAATTCTGTTGTTCTGTGGTAATCTTTGTTTCAATTTTATCATTTCAAATATAAACTCCGGAATTTTATACCTATTATGTTTACTACCGAGACTTCTAAAATTATTGGTAATTGATGTAAGTAACAAAAATAGATCAAGTAACGATAGTAATTGAGTTATTAATAATGAAAATATTTGCCTAACTTTAATATATTTATCAGACAACCCTCAATAATTATAATAACAGGCTCACTATTTAGATTGTTCATTTTCCTTGAGCAATACTAGTATATTAATTATAAATAGTTAATATTCCATAGCAGTATTAAAAATGCTTCTTATTAATTTTCCTAATACATGATATAAATATATAATAATCTTGCATGAAACTTGAAAGTACACTTATGACAACCGGCTAAATTAAAATTTAATTTATATCTCAACTTGTTCTTGCAACTTATTTTCTTGTTTACTAATTGTTGAACTTTCGCTTTAGACCTGTTTAACTTTTGCGACAAAGATTAATTTATGTAATTCTGTAAAATTAAACTAATATAAATGAATCAGGTTAAAAACTAGAAGCGACTGATATATTAACACATAAACATAATTTCTTTTTTATTTTCACATGGTAGGTACTAATGCAGGAAAGTAATTCCAGCTACAAACTTAACTGCTACATGTTCTTGTAATATAAGGCTAAGGCTAGCTGTTTTCATAGCAGATGAAGCGCCTATTACGAAGCAATGCTATTGCCTTATTAACTTGTAGTTTTACAGTAACACGAATATACTACGTATTTTTCTATTGGTTTACATGCAAGCATTTAGAATATTTAAGTGCCACAATTTGTTGGATATTACGTTACATATAGTACGGGAGCCAACGTCACTCTTTTTTGAAAAATATGCTTAAAGTTAATTTCCTATTTCTTGTATCAAATTAAGCTGTGCTTTCATAAAAGCGATTCCTGCAGGCGCACTGGTAGAAAAACATTATGCTAAAAAATGTGTCAATACTATATGTGTTTAAAAGTTGAGGTTTTATTTGTTGATATCATAGTATGAAAATAATATCCTACCATGTTCATTACACACTGGCTTCTTTCATTAGTATAAACATAATTAAAAAGTCAATTGACAGAAATCTTTAAGGCTAAATTGTTTTTGCTAGTTTATTACTTGAAATTGTTAAAAAATCTATGCTGACGATCATTCGACAAAACATAGCTTTGACAGGGGCAAGTAAAGTTGTGGCTGAGCGAATATATATTTTATTTTTCAGGTACTTATTGTTGAAGGTTGAAGTAGATATAACATTCATAGAATATATTATTGATTCATTGTTTTTTCTGTCGCAATATCAATTTATATTTGATTTCCTATTTTTTTTAAACTCTCAAAATCTCAATCTCAAAACATGTATCTCTATTTCGATTGAGAACCCATTTTTAGATATAACTACCTACTTTTGGGGAGTACACTATTAGTTCTCTCCTTCTCTTTATATATATGTGTCCATGTTCCTTTTGTATTTTTCATTTGTTTACACATTCTATACCATGGAAGAAGAGTTACTGGTCTGTTACTGATATGCCAGTCAATTAATATCAAAAATGACGAATTTCAAGTTGCACCAATTTGTAACTTTCCTGGTTAAAAACTTATAAGCGAAAAACCATAAAGAAATCGGGTGCCAGAGCGACTCATCGGCATCAGACGTGTCCACTCCGAGAACCGAATCCAGGTACCATTAGTGTTATATATCATTCCGAGCAGCAGAATTTTGGCAAAGTCCATACTACGTCATCGATCAGCGGCGCATTCGTCTGTTTACTTCCGCTCCTTTAACATGTCGTTTCGTTTCAGAAGGAGGCCTGAGAAGCCAGTGAGTGTATCATTCCCTCCCGGTCGTTCAACGACAGCAGACGTGCCCGAAGCTAACATCGAGAAATAAGACCATAGAGGAGTAAGGTAAACTAAGAAGTAAAACTTCGCTAATTGTCTCAAGTTCAATCCAATCACGAGAGTCCAGGCCACTTCCGTTCCAGCCGACATTATAAACATTTGTATTAAACATTTCTTGATTTTCAGCTTTCGTTCCAACCGACGGAATAGCTCGAATAACACGGGACACTGAAAAGTTATAAATATAGCCACAGATACTAGCACTACACACACTAGCCAGGTACATATTTTTTTATGTAATTTTGCACTGTAATTTGTTATATATTTGGTCTTGCTTCTCCCATCTGGTATCCGTATTTAGTTTGCGCTCGCTTCACCACTTTATTGGTTGCCCTGGGCCATCGCTTACTTTGTGCTAATACTTCATCGCTTATTTTATGCCAATGCTTTCCCGTTTATTTTGTGCTACCATTTAGTGTTTGTTACCTCGTCACTTGAGTCATGTATGAGAGAAGTAAGTGCACTTGCCTCTCACGGGTTCAATTCTCGGTCGTGGCAGCGGAAAACGCTGTGAGAGAGGTTTTTTTACTATACACGGATATTGGGTATGTGTCCCTTGTCTCCAAATGTATAGCCCCCTCCCACACAAGGCTCTCTAGAGCTTTCGGGGATATAGTGGGTCGTAATTACCTGTGGTGTTATTTATTTTATCTGGTACTAGTATTTTCGATATAACGGTTGCTCTCCTCCAAGTAGATAGTAACCTGTAGGCTTTGTAAATAGTTTAACTGAATAAACTAACATTTCTTTAGGAAATTCGGACTGGCATGGCACCCGAGCTTACACCGAAAACTCGTTTCCGGGGCTCTACAGCCAATGCACTGATCGTCTCAAGACTCAACTGATAATGCGACACACTATTTATGAAATGATTATTTATAAGATTAGCATCAGAAAAATCACTAGGAATTTTTATTTAACTTTTATTGCTTATTTTTACTTGATTTATTTTATTCCCCAAAGTTTTAGAATCTTTGTTGGTATTATTAAACATATATGAGTAGTAGGCTGATTTTTCATGCTTAATAGTTGCCGAAACTGTATTCTTTAGATCACAGTAGTATTGTTTGTTTACCACTTAACTTCTGATTCGCCCTGTGTATATATATTTTTAAAAGTATCACAAATTCTAATTAATTTCCGAAAAAACTTGTGATAAACTTTGATTTTAAACAGTTGATACCATTGCAATTGTTTACCTTATCTTATCCACTTGATTTATATACCACTTCCCAGAAGAAACGGATGAAAAAGGCTAATAATTAGTGCGTTTACCTTATGTGACGTGCACGATTTAATTGTCTGTCTTGCACTCATGTTATTTACAGTTAACCAGGATAAATCACCACGATAAAATAATCGCACTCATCATATCACATATATGTACTATATAACATCATGTACTAACATTTTCTAACACGCTATTAAGTCATTAATTCTTATTATTGCGAGGAATGCAGTGATTATAAAATATTTATTTATGAGGCCGGTTATGGCAAACTACAGCAAATAAATGCATCGGTTATTGTGTCTGCTGCTAGAAAACTAGGTGGGTGTAACATAAATCAACTGTGATGCGTTGAAAATTATTGATGCACCAGATGGGATTTTGCATATACCACCTTCGGAGGAGAGTGAGATATAGTTAACACGTTTTTGCATTTTTTTTTTGTAACTATAGGAATCTCTGAACTTTCTTAGTGCAAACTTAAAGTGCCGTATATTTATATAAATGTCTTATAGTACTACTTTATATCATCACACACTTTACACATGATATTACATATTTTGTTTCAGAAACAATCGCTCATAAACCTTAACCACAGTGTTTGTCTCCGACTGGGTGCGGGATTGTGTAAGAGGATATATGCGTTACCTATAAACACGTATTTTACCGATGTGTAACTCAATACAAAACTTCGAATACATACTGACAATTAAACTACATTTAAATTTAATGTGATGGTGTGTGTGTGTTGTATCAAATATGGATTAATGATAAGCAAGATATTGGAAAATTCTGCATGTAAGTAAAAACAATTTTTTAAGTTACAAACGTAATAAACTGGCGGCGGGGACGTGAATTTGTGTAACCTATGTACGCCAGTGAAACACCGATATTCTAAGTAAAATACTATAAACCTGCCTTGTTTCCATATTTCATCAAAATCAGTCCACTACAACCCAATTCAATTCAACTCAAAAAGTATTTATTGAAGGTAAATGGTACAGATAGTTGCCTCACCAGAGCCTACTCCAGAACCAATCGTTCAACCACCGCGTTAACGCGGTGACGGATTGCAGGATCGGGTGGGGCAGGTCAGGCTCGGCGAAAACAACAATGCAAATAAACTAAACCTAAACTCCTTTTACAAAAACAAATAAAAATAGGTAATAAGATTTAACAGGATGCTTGAAAAACAAGCTCAACAAAACTTACAAATTACATAAATTTTAAAACACTGTCGCACAAAACATTATTAACTTTGGTATCTGACACGGGCACCACAACTCGAACAAGGTGCCTTCCGCTAGTACGTAGGGCTGCGCACTTGCGCAGGGCTGGCCTAAACTTTGATTTTTTAAAATTTTGATTTCGAAAATGTTTCAATGTTGGCGAGCGTCTTTACTATGTACATACTTTGATATGCGATGTAAAGCAACGTTAGTAGCGGTTAGTATTTGGATGGGCGACCATTTCAAGTGTTATAGTACTTCTCTTCTATCAGCAATATAAAAAATCCCAAAATTTCGAAAATAAATCAAACTTAACGTGCACTATGTCAAAAGTATTAAAAAAAGTCATTACATTACCGAAATTAACCAAACAGTTTTTCAAAAATAATTCTGGAAAAATTCACGTACAACCGATAATTCTCAAATAACATGCATTCACCATCAAATACCACCAACACTCAAATTCACCATTTCAGGACTCGAACCCATTCAAAAATCCATCTTAAAAATATCAGGCCCCAATAATATTAAAATTCATCAAAACCACTATTCGTACCTATAGTCACAACATTCTATCTCAATTCATTACTCTTCCATAAACAGATTTTGCATTTTAAATTTCACTACTTTTCAACCGCCTCTCGTGTACATCAAACCACTCTCCTTACTTCTAACTACAACGTTCCGACTCGATTCATCAAATCCTACCACCCGCATCTCATTTAAATTTTTACTACTTTTCGATCGCCCCTCGTATAACACACACCATATCGGCATTCTGTTTGCAACCAATATCTTATCTTATTCTCGTTCCACATTTATCAGGAACATTTTCATATATCTTATTATTCACCACGCACCTATCGGGACCATTCTCATATCTTACTCATGTCTTGCAACCGTGAAACGTCGGATCTTCGTTTCAACTTTACGGGTTCATTCCGAAAGCATTTAGTTTCCAGACAATAAAACCTAAATAACTTCTAAACCCGAATAGATCCAAATTTCAATTTTATATAAAAAAATTCTCCTTTCCAATGCCGATTTTTCCATATAATTTTTATTTCGAAATTTCAAACTTTTGCAAAAGTGTTCTGCAATGTTGTGCAATATTACGCAATCGTGTCGATCTAGGCTACATGGTTCCAAATCCAGCTGTAAATAGGGGGTAAAAACGTTTGTGCCTGACTCACGGAGCACGAAAAACGCAACGGTGGTATAGTATAAATAACCGAGGTCCACGAGCCCAAATCAAGTTAGTTCCTTCGGTGTTACTCGTGATCTAATACAGTGCCCGCGCTACTTCCAAGGCCGAAGCCTTGTAAATAAGAGTGTTAATTTTTTAAATAATAATAATCTGGCTTCGCGCTTAAATAAATGAAAAGTGAATTTTTCTAGAAATAAAAAACTCTTAAATAAATTAAAAAATAATTAAACCAACTTCGAAAAGCTACTTAAATTTAATCTATTGAAAAAAATAAATCAAATACGTTCTAAACTCTGTCAAAGTGATTAAATAAATTTTGTAAATTCGTTTTAAACAAAGTATATTTATTTTGATATACAGGGTGTTACTCTCGGCCCTGGCAGTAACTTTTGAAATTGCTAAAAACTTGAATTAAATAAATTCTTTAAACAAAAAGTTAACCAACCATTCTGGTTATGCACAGGGTGTAGCTTTTGCCCTGTCCGACAATTCAGATGTGCGGAAGCTATGCAACCGTAGGCGACGGTTGTGTGGGTGGTATACCATCCTTCGGAGGAGATGTAAAGCCGTCGGTCCCTTGTTAGGCAAGTAAAAGATCTCTACTCTTTCCTAAAGGAAGAGGTTCGGCAAAATTTCTGGTTGAGGGTAGCTCGTCTACAGGCGTCGGTATAGGACTCAGTAGCGGAAATAGACCGACGTTAAATAAATGTTTTTAAAAAAATTTCAATTTTTTTTTAATGTTGATGGTGTGAAGCAAATTTAGAGACACAAATGTACAAAAAGAAACGAAGAAAAACATATGCGACTAAAATACACAAACAGAAAGGAAGAGGGCTACAGGAAAGATTTAAAGATGATCAAAAGGTATGAAATATTAGCGAAAAGTGGATACGGTTAGAGATAGGTATAGTTGTTGAAATTTGGCTATAGTGATTGTCGGAAAATCGGTAACGTCTGGTACAGTAGGTGGTGTTTAATCCGAAATGGATCATTTTGCTGTCTAATTTGCGTTATGGTCCACTAGAACCCGAGAACCCGAAAATGACTCGTTAACACGTTTGTTGATTTTTGAGGTTATATTAATTTTTTTTATGTTTCTCGCTCCTCTAGTTTTATTGCGGGCTAGGGTACATATGTAGATAACCACACAAAGTTAATTTTGTTTTGGACGCTTTTAGACTGATTCTTCACTATAGAAAAGAAAATTACTTAATGTAGAAATCCGAATATTGCGCAAACGTGTATTTAAAATAGTTTGATAATTAGTTTCTTTATTGTTCTGTATTAATTTAGGATGATTATTGATAATTGAAAAGCTCGAAAAATAATTTAATTTTGATAATAATTGGACATAATTTGAAAAACGAATGGCCCGTCCATCAGTCAAACTTGCATTCGTTCAGAAATCTATACACATATCCACACATGCACGGACTCTTATATTTTTTAAGCTGAAGAAAAATAATTCTTCATCGATATCTAATGTTAAACAACATTTAATGAACATAGAAATTTCGTTAACTTTTTAACTATCATCTACGCATTTGATCCACAAAAATACTAGGTTACTACACAAATATTGATTTAAATTTCCATGCAAAAAATAAGGTCCAATTATCCCATCGTATGTAGTGGCACACCAAACGTTAATTTTTTTTAATACTGCCTTCTGCAATTTATTCTAAAATATAGATGCAGGTAAGAGAAATTATTGTACTTTATTTTTATTATTCTGTCATTTTCCGTCTAACCGAAAATGACGTCAACTTTCGATTTTCAAATGAGACTCCATAGTTTTTCTTTTGGATTTTAAAACTAGATTTTTCTGAGTTAGAATGTGTAAAAAAAATATTAGGTTAGAGATGAAAGTTTTTGAGATAATGCGAGTAATAAAGAAATGACAGACCAAAGAGAGGAGCAGTGATCAGATTAAGGGTGGGGGTAATGACGTGCGCAAGACAGGATGTAACTCGTCTAGACCATATCCGGTGGAAAGGTCACTGACCGGATGAATGACATGCGTGAGACAGGATGTACATCCGGTGTAAAAAATTTGTGACCAATATAAACATATGGTGCTTTGTAATCTCTCATAGCAAAAGTATTTGTTTATACCACCATATGTTTATATGAATCACAAATTTTTTACACCGGATGTACATCCTGTCTCACGCATGTCATTCACCCGGTCAGTGACCTTTCCACCGGATATGGTCTAGATGAGTTACATCCTGTCTCGCGCACGACATTACCCCCACCCCTAATCTGATCACTGATCATGATCACTGCTCCTCTCTTTGGTCTGTCATTTCTTTACTACTAATGCGATTTTAAAGTTTCAAGTGTTGGGGTGAGATATACGAAGCAGTAAAAATCGAGTTACACATGGAATGATTTTTTGGCACATTAAAAATGCGGTCAAGACGCGTAGTAGGTGCATGTCAAGTCAATACAAATTTGCGTAATCGTGTTTGAATTTAGTACTTCAAAGTTTTCTGGCGTCAGTTCACAAAAAAAAATAGGAAAAAAAACAATAAACATCTTTATTTCCAGTGACAAAAATTTAAACATGAAGCTGCAATAACAACGAAATTATCACAACTAATTTTCTAATAAGCCACCATTTTGCTCTAAACACTTTTCAGCTCTTCTTTTGACACTTTCTGTTGTGTTTTCAATAAACTGGGGTTCATGTCTTGGCAGATTTCACGAACACGTGCTTCCAAGGCCGCTCTTGTTTCGCATTCGAATTCATAAACGTTATCTTTAATGTAACCCCATAAAAAAAATCCAACGGATTGAAATCCGGGGACCTCGCTGGCCATCTAATCTGCCCCGAGGTTCCGATCCACCTGTCTTCAAAAATAACTGTTCCACCACCCTTACATTGTGAGGTGGGTCACTGTCTTGCATAAAATAAATTTTTCTAAGTGTTGCCAAAGGTAAATTATCTAAATAGTTTTAAATCAACGGGTCCAATCGGTTGGTTATTAATAAGCCCAACCCAAATATTGTACTTCCAAACTATCTGAAAGTTTAGTTAAGTGTAAGTTAACCGTGGATCAGTAGTGTACGTTATGTCAATTGGAAATGCCGTTATTGGAAGAACTGGCCTCGTCACTCCAAATTAATTTGCACCAAAACTTCGGATCGTCTTGATTTTTTACCATGAACCTTTTCAATGTTTTCTGGATGGACGAATATGATATGTCAAATTGTACTTTTGCTTGACGAATTGAAATACCTGGATTTTCCGTAACGGTCAATAGAATATTTGATTCAATATCCTCTTGCCTCGCCACATAGCAAGTTCTGTCTCGTATCACTTTTTTTATACATTTATTTAATGTCGGCCTATTTCCGCTACTGAGGCCTAACACCGATGCCTGTAGACGAGCTACCCCCAACCAGGAATTTTGCCGAACCTCTTCCCTTAAGAAGAGTAGGGATCTTTTACTTGCCTAACATTTAATAGACAATGGACCGACGGCTTTACATCCCCTCCGAAGGATGGTATATCTCCTATATAACCCTCGCCTAAGGTTGTATAGCTTTCGCGCATACACTGATATACAAGCCGCTGGAAGATGTGTGAAGCGAGAACGCGGTTTCCGTTGGAATGGTCACCCATCCAAGTACTAACTGCGCCTGTCGTTGGTTTACATCGCATACCGAAGTATGTACATAGTAAAGACGCACCTGCGCTCGCCCACTCGTATCACTTTAAATTATCCTTAAGTTCTTAAATTTGTTTTTTTAAATCGACGATCAAGACTTTTCTTGGTATATTCTGCATTGAAACTGCGACAAGTTGGTAAATATCTCATTTTTTTTAATCATATAGTTAAAGAAATCTTCCTTTGAATAATCATTTTCCATTTTCTTCATTATTTCTTTGTGAACTGACGCCAGAAAACGTTGAAATGCTAATTTCAAACACGGCAACGCAAACTTCTATTGACTTGACATGCGCCTACTACGCGTTTTGACGGCAATTTTAATCTATCAAAAATCATTAACTGGGTAACTCGAATTTTAGTGCCTCGTATATCTCACCTCAACACCTGAAACCTTAAAATCGCATTATCTCAAAACTTTTCCTCCCTAACCTAACATTTTTTTTACACATTATAACTCAGAAAAAATCCTGTTTTGAAAGCCAAAAGAAAAACTATAGTGTTTCATTTGAAAATCGAAAGTTGACATCACTTCCGATTAGACGGGAAGCCGCAGAAATTTTTTTTAAAAATGCATTAGATGTAAAAAATGTCTCTAAGTATGCCTATAAAATCTCAAAACTTTTATCTTTAATAATAAGCGTGGAACAAGTGCTGTACCAACTAAAGAAATTACCCGGTATATTAAGCGGGCATCAAACACATTCATATGCTACCATGAAGCATATTTGATCACCAGCCGTTCAGTTGTCAAGTAAGTACATTTTTTTGTAGCATGCTTGCTATAATTTCAATAATATAAGGACAACAATGTGCGGCCATGTAAAAACTAATTGCGAAAGTCTTGCAAACAAGCGCGTATTTCAGTATAATACGATGGACGCTTACGCCTACCAGTGCATATAAGCAGCAATTCCTAAACGTAATTAACTTTTATTTTAATTAACTATCACTGATATCATTAAATTACACTTGTTTCATTCTACTTTCTGATTTTTTAAGCACCATTTTCAAATTTCACCTTTTATTGTTATATATACAGGTTTAATTATTTATGAATTCTGAAATTCGGAAACACTTTCTTCCCACGTCGGTAATTAAGGGAATTGTTGATAGGCGATAAATAACGTATTAAATTTCTTTTTGTGGATCAATCAATATTAATAAATTTGTTTACGCATTACACTCAAATTAGCTCACCACATTATGACATTTTAATAATTGAACCGATTTACGCTTATAATAATATTTAATTTTTACTTGGGAAAACTGATCATTATAAATAATCTAAGGTGTTTCGTATCCACAAATTTTGTTAATCTCGTGTGCAGTAGTCGGTTTGGATAATTTCTTAGAAAAAGAAAACCTCACATTCTCATTAAGTCGACGTTTCGACAAACTTTATTGTCTTCCTCAGGACTAATGAAGTATTTGGCTCTCTGTCAACACAATCATCATCGTCAAATCAATAAATAAAAATAAAAATAACGTCACTTATATCAATAGGGTTCCTGTCTTCAATATTTATTCATAGGTGACACAACAATATTTTATTTTGAAAATTAGTTAATATGCGAATGCAGTGTCCAATGTAAACATACAAACAGAAAAGACGTATAAACTATATCGGTACCGTGGTACCATTTATTAGTACTATTAATAAGGAATTTAGTCATATGTCGTATTAAAATGTGCTATAAATACAAACAAAATTACAGCTAAAAGAAAATAAGAAAATACAATTGTTCTAATTAAATGTTAAGAAGTAACTAAGGTGGCTTTGAAAACAATGAAATATTTAGCTTGTCAAACCTTTGTTGGTTTAACGGTGTTTTTATTGTGTCTTTAAAAAGAGATGAAAAAGTGGACATATTAATTATTTATGGGGAATGTAAATGAAATGCAGTTGCGGCTACCGATCTTTATACCTCGATATCCTGATAGACAATGTCCAGCGAAAAATTATTTTAAACGTGTTGAAAATCAATTCCGAAGAAAGCCCAATAATGATCCCGAAGGAAACTTCATTATTGACGAAGGAACTAAAATTAATGTTTTGGTTCGAATAGAAGTTGATAAGACTGTTTCTTTAAGGCAAGTTGGGTTTGAATTGGACATCAGTCACCAAACAATAAGCCAAATTTTGCACAAATAGCATTATAAATCTTTTAAATACCAATTGCACCAGCATTACAAATGCTGGTGCAATTGGTATTTTCATTGATGGAAATAATTTCAATAATTGTAAGTTTAGAAGAAATGTTTGAATGAACATGATTTGTTGAAATTTATACTCAGATGGTACAGATGGAAAATTAGTGTACCTGGCGAAGAAACAAATACAAGTGGTCAGAACGTGAGATGAAAAAAGTCTTGAAGAAGGAAGACAAAAGTGTAAGTCAATGATTGTGCAACGCATAGCAGGTAGCTATTTAGAGTGAATATAAAGAAATCGTCTATGATTTTTGGGAAGTGCTGAAAAGTACATTCGAAAGAATATGAATAGCAAGTTCACTATTAATTCTAAACACGCTATTAACAATGAAATGCAACAGTTAGGAGAAAAAATAGAAACATTGGAAACTTATTTCTTTAATTTAGTCAAATTCATGTTAGATTTAAGCTCGATAAGCGCAGTATTGGAAGAAACGAACGTAGTATATCATTTATTATTAACGATGCTATCTGAACTTCAGAAGTCTTGAGACAACTTGAGATGCAATTTGAAATTACGAAGTATAAAAAGGAAACACAGTAGTCTCTAGCATTTGTGCCCTTGGGGACTTGGCTCGTTGAACTGGGGCAAATTTCTTGAGTGCATGGGCATATCAACAGGACTGGCGTTGGGTTGATGTAGATTTAGCTCTTATGGCTTACGTCATCAGTAGCTCGGTACGAATTTTTTTGAGAGGTATGTGGGCGCCAGTAGCGACTCCTTTGGTTTGTAGGAACACTAGTATTGAACTAGGTTGTATTTCAGGGCGTTTTGCCTTTGGATCGGGTTCGAGTGAGAGACCAGGGATTTGTTTTGTGTAGAAATAGTTTGTACCCGTCTTCGGCGTAGTCACTTAGATTTTAGATATTGTTTTTAGATTTTGAATAGGGAAGGAGTCCCTGATGATGCCTACATTATATTCAGGGAAGTTAGTTCTGCTAGGGAAGGTGTCCCTAGATATAGGCGAGTGCAAATGGAATGAAAGTCACTTTTTTCAAAAGTTAGTCTATTATCACTCTATTTAAAATGCACAAAACGGAAAAACAATTTATTTTGTTTATTTAGTCTACAACTGGATTTTAGCAAGCATTTTGTTGTAGCTAAGACGCGTTAATAATAGGTTAAGTCGCTAGGGACAGAAGTTGATACGTTGAACCAGCGCTGTAGACTGTTCCTCACCTTTTGTTAAATGACCGATGGCAAAATGGTTTAGAGTTTTTTTACTTGGTGCAGCCAAGGAAGCAGCTGCAGTGGCACGGTTATTGAAATAACGTTCGCGATGCACGTAACGAACTGGACTTAACTTGAGAATATTAAGATTTGAATGAAAAATTTGTTTATTTAACACATCTAACAGATGCGCGAAGGCAGAATAGAATTGATTTAAAACTCTTTTTTACATGGATTCGGCCACGGAAGCAACTGTAGTGGTTTAGGTAATGTTGAGTTTGTATTAAATGAAGATAAGTGCGTATCGAATAGGGTTGCCCCACTAATTTTATTTTAACAATTTGTTTCGTGAAAATGATATAATAAAACATTTTATTAATATACAACACTTTACTTTTCTAATAAGAATTATATCTAAGAAAATATCGTTAAAACAACTTGCTGATAATTTCACTGCTTTTTAAAACGGGCATTTTTACGCGCCAGAATTACGTATCTACCCGAAAAATCAATGAGATTATGGATATAATTAGTTTGTAATAGATTCTAACTGCGTGTTAAAGAAAGCTTTCCTCTAAAACTTCTCAGAATTTCAATTTGTAATGCTTGTACTGTGATTGGTCTAAAGCAGTGGACATGTAAATATTGGCCAATCAGAATCCAGATAAATGCCGCACAAGTTATTCGTGAAAGCGTCGGACGTTAATATTTTGTACTGTAGTTTAGGTTTATCATTCACCGACATTACACATCAGATGACTAACTTAAAACGTTAAATTTATATTTTTATGTTTGTATTGTTTGGAGTGAAAATATTATTTTATCAGTTTCTGGTTTATGTTTTATTAATTCTACAATCAAAATGGAATCAAGTGGAAGAGGGATATGTTAAAGGTGCCGCTGATAATTTACCTAAAGTAGAAAAGTGCTGAGTGCTGTCAATAAATAGAGCTTATGTTATGTTAACAGAGCCCAAGATTAATAAACAATCTTGAACAGAGACAACCTCTGTGATTGGATTTCAGGGTGTTGACGTCACAACGCGCCAATTTATGGCTGTTTAAAATGAACCCAATATTTTTCAAACTTCAAGTTTTTTTTTGTTACTATTAGTAAAATTAATAAGATAATAAATATGCCATAAATAATTTTTTTTACGTGAGTTAAGTATTTCAGCAATAATTTTTTTTTCTGGGAAAACCCTATTGTTCTGTAGGTATTTGTACAACCTGGCTACCAATGTCAAAAGAAGAACTTAACAAACTCAAATTATCTAAAACAAAATATCATCAGCTCTGTGTTCTGTGTAAGTACTAAGTATCTATGGAAGTAACATAAACAGAATCTGTGTGTTTGACATACACAGCAAAATAAGAGTTCTTCCAAAAACAGCTTTGAACACGGAAAGAGACTACTTTGCGAAACGTCAGCAAAATACATTATTTCTGTGTTTATTCGGATTTATATTATTTGTAAAACATAACCTCTGACTGTTCCTTTGATGTAAACGTCACGGGTGCAGAGGCTTTTTTTCCAATAATTCTATTATTTTGTAGATTTGGTGATTTGTTTTTGAAGAGGATAATAATACATGTGGTAGAAAACCCAAATAATAGGAAAGAATATTCGTAGAATGCCACAAATAACTTTCAGACAATATTTATTTTTACACATTTAACACTATTTGTTTGTTACTTGATTTTTTTCAGTTAAATCATCTGTATATAAAAATAGAGTATCATTAATATTTATACACTTTTTGAATTAAATATAAAAAATATAAATTATTGATAGCAAAACGTAAAAATATTGATTATATTTCGGTTTGTTATAGATCAATGTTGGGTTAGCAATATGCGTCTGTCGAAAAACAGTTTAAGTAAACTGAATAATTTTTTAACAATAAGTAATTTTGCAATCAATAAGTAGTTTTGTTTTATGCTTCATTTCATGGTTTAATTGCGTTCTGTTCGATAGAAAATAAACAAATTAGGTACTTAAGAACATACATATTATTTTCAAGATATTGAAGTAGAGTGCTGCTTAATTCACATTTTGATCAACAATAACCAATAATCCCATACAAGAACAATAAGTAATTAGTACTTTTCTATAGTTATAATAAAAATTTGTTTACAAAGTTCTTTTAATAAATTGGAGGATAAAAATATAGAATACAAAATAGTGAATTAGACTGATAAATGTATTCCTTAAACCTTGAAACAAAACAATTTATCATACTGGCATCTTTTTTACGAGAACCCCCATGGCCTCCCAACCTGAGCTGGATCAGTGTCAGACTCTTATTGATCAAATCTCTCCTCACAGGGTCGTCTGTAAACACTCCGAGGGCACTGTAGCCTCTTGGGTTTATTGTGCACTCCCTGTTCTGATCTATACTGCCATATTAATAATCCTGTGCCACTGATGAGGTGATACAGGTCTAAGAATGGGCAAATTTTAATACTTTCCGGGTCTGTTTGTGTTTGCCCGTAAATAATATCTTCTGCGGGCTAGTGCCTCACATTCGTATATAATATGATCCACCGACTACAGTCAAGGTCGCCATCGAATTTGCGAGTTCTGTGCAGGTGCTTCTTAACAGGAAAGTGTTCCATCAAGAGATCTGTCACAATTCTCTTCTCTTTTGGGCATAGTCTTTAATGAATGTTTTCCCTTGTCGATTACCTGGTGTGTTCCTCCAATAATGATTGTGTTTATTCCTGACCCAGTCTTTAATTACTCTCCCCCCCTCCTTGTTAATCCTTTGGTAATGTCCAGCACAAGCTCTAGGTTATTGAAAGTATTAGCTGCTCCGTGTCAACTTTTTCATTGCCGTCTATTCTGATGTGACCCGGCACCCAAAGTAGTTTAACTCTGTGCCATTCGTCCAGAACTTCGAACTCTTTATAGCAGTCCTACACCAGTTCGGAAGACACTTTGTTACAGGCTAATGCCTTTAGTGCCGCCTAACTGTCCGATGCGATGGAAATCTACTGGTATCATACTAGCATACATTAACTTTAATCTATCATTAGAAAAAATATCTCTATACCATCTTTGTTTAGATAGCATATCCATTTGAAAAGATTTAAGTTCTGTAGTATATATAAGTTACAGAAATCGAGAAGTTCTTCACTTTATGTGTGGCTAATTCATATTTAGGGAGGAACTTATACTTAGCTAGATTTAATTTTTATACTTGTTAAGAGAACGTGAATGAACGTGGGGTCTTTAAATATTTACCCACCACATCTCTGTATGGTAATCTCAGTCCAATTGACTGCTAGGGACATCCGCCAAAGAAACATCAATGACCAGCGTCGGACTGGCCATAGAGTCAGGGTGGCGTTTGCCACCCGGTTCCTCGGCTGTGCGGGCCCCCCCAATTCCTACACACAAGAAAGTTCATACACGGAGAGAAATGAAATATAATAGTTATAAAGTCGGTCTATGGAAAATTACTGTCCTACATGTTAATCTCGTCGCATGATGACAGTATATGAAAAATTCATATCTGCCCCACAACAATTTTAATGCTAGAACAGTAAAATTGACTATCCTGTACCATTAGTTTTCCCTTGAGTCATTTCACGAGTATGACAAAAAAACTTGACAATTGGAACCTATGTTATGTCCTTCGTGTATGTGATTAAATCTTATATTAATGTTACAAAAATTTGTTTTTAATTAATGTTTTTATTCAATAAAACGTCATACGAGAAGAGGTCTCAAAATTAATTTTTCCGCATTGTTACGCGCATGTTTTGAATTCAGTGCTGGGAGGCGCCACGTCAAGCTATACTGAAGCAAGGAATTTATTCGGCCTTTTGGAGTCTACAAGTGTATTTATTCACGAATCACTAAAGCGCATCTCTGTGTGGGTGGACAGAATCGTGGAAATCACAACTGTTGGAGATAAGTTAAGAGGACATCGGAATAACGAGATGGTGGGCCAAAGACAAAGCCTTGACCACCATCATGGAGAAAACTCGATACATTGCGTTGATAAAGACTCTAAGTGCCATATCTTGGGGTTAAGTTCGAGCCAATGATTTCATTTCAAGCAAAGGAATTGATGGATTCCTTTTGGAAGTTTGAAACTGTTGTGACAACCTTCGCGTTCAAAAAAATGTTCGATTTATCAACTCCAATAAGCCATTACCTCTAAACTTCTACACTAGACTGTCTTAAATCTTGGGGATTTATCAAAACTTTGGAGAAGAGTTTGCGGAAACTACTTGATCATTTTGATGACGTTTTCAGTGCTGCGAGTTTGTTTGCGTCCCAAATTCAAGAATTAATTCAAGCAGAAAACATCGATGTTGAAATACAGGCCACACTGCCGTTACGAAGAATATCTAGGAAACCGAAAAGACACGACGAATGATGCCAAGACGAAGTGGGACTACTGTCTACTGACCCAAAGAGATTCTGCTATATTCTATTACCTCGTACAAAGTCATCACCAACACGGCTCTAGTTAAAATATATGAAAAATTCAACTGCAACGAGCATTTAATGAAAGATACCGCTTATTTGGATCCGAAAAACTTTCACGAAATTGACAAAAACGGAATTTCTAATGATACATTAAAGTCAATCGCATCAATTGCCAATGTTGACTGAGAATTACTTCCAAAAGGACTCGAATCTTTTTCGAAAAGTTTTAATGAACCTTCCAAAACTATTTTGGATAAACACCGACCTAAGTAGCAACACACAAATGATTCGGATTCTCAGAGTGAGAAAGAAGACGAAGAACAGGAAGAGATCGGCGAAGATGGTTTAGATCAAACAGCAAGGAACGCTATTTGTTTGTCTCGAAGAGGTATTGTTCTTTCCAATCGTATAAAATATATTCTACTGCAGTTTCACAACTATGCCCTTTTCTAAATCCGGATTGATTTAAGAATATAGTAGTTTGTGCAACAAGAGTGGATATGAAGCCATATCACACGAGAAAGAAGATTGAGCAAAACGCTGTAGGCGGAGAATGGTTAATGGTGGCCTCAATCTTTCGGGCGTGATATGGATAATCCACTCGAGTTGTACAGTATAGTTTTTCTACAACCGGATTAAGAAGAAACTACAAATAAGTAGTTCTAATCAAGTTTTAATATGCAAACTTAGCGTCTGCTTAATCTTATGATCTAGGTGAAAATATTTTATAAAGGTGACAGTAGTCTAGAGGTTGCATTTACGCTTCGAATGCAAGAGATCGTAGGTTCTATCCCCCCATATATCTTTAAAATTTTGTCTGTATATAATAATTTCAGTAAAATTTTAGGTGGTATACCGTTTATCGATTCTTCACTGGAATCACTCATTTTTAATTATTTTTTAGCTCAAACTGTACAAATACACCCTAACAATTATTTTAACAGCTTACGCGCCAACTTGAATTTTTTAAAAGGAATAGTTGCCTATAACTTAATACATGAACGTGATTGGTCGATTTCATATCCATCCTATAATGTATATGAAATATATCCATTCAGTTAACTGGCATGAGCCACTTATACATTCTACAGACTACGAAAAGCGGCAAATTTACAGAAGGGAGTACAAAAAAATATTATTTTCTATTATGTATGTAATTTGAAACTTTTTCGTAAAGTATCGTTTCAATCAGTTTTTCTAATGACTAACATATTGGATTGATATATAGGTCTTAAATCATTTGCTTCTGTTATATCATTAACATTAGGTGCTGGCATAATTGTAGATATTTTAAGATTTGATGGAAGTTTGTCTTTAGCGAAATATTGAGTTTTAGGAGTTTTTCAAGACTATAATATATATTTTTAAGAAACTCTGCTGTGGTTTCGTCCGGGCTACGCTTATTTGGCAAAGAAAATACGGCCTTTTGTAGACTATTGTAGCCAATCAGTTTAAATGTACTCAATATTTGGTGTTCTAATTTCACTAATTAAATCAATTTTGTTTCTTATATTTATGTCTGAAATAATATTATTTGTGCTATTAATGTAAAAATAATTTAATTTATTGCTCATTTCCTTTGGATCTGACACTTCTTTGTTGTCAATTTTGATTTTTAAAATCATAACCTTTTCTCCCCGTTATTAAAGATGGGTTTTAATGCATCCCACACTTTTGGCTCATTTTTACAATGGTCAATTTTATTTTCATAACATATTTTCTTCTCTTCATGTATTGCTTTTTGTGCAATATTCCTCTTACGTTTGTATATTTCGTTATTTAATTGCTTTTTGTTTCGTTTGTAAACTTTATAACTGAGGTCTCTTTTTTAGATCAATAATGTCGATTATGCTACCATCGCACCTCCGTCATTTGGACGTGTACCACCCTCCACCCACGTTGAAATCGTATATCACACATTAGATTTTTAATGTATAGTAGTATACAGGGTGTCTCACCGGGAACTGAATGTATCGATATAGACAAAAGTACGCATCAGGAAATTTTGAAAATTTAGATAATTACTAATGTCGGTGTGGCCAATCCAACTAAAATAATTACAAGCAGCTGGCACTTCCGCTTATACCGGAAGTCGATACCAACTTGTTTATTTCAAATGGAACACCCTACATATTTTAGGGTTTTCGAAAATAGCATAAAATTCTGAGTCGAAAATATGTAGCCTATCCTATACCTAAACCTAGTTGTTTCAGAAATATTTGACATTTCATAAAAAATTTGACAGGTGCAATGGTTTGCAAGAACCGTTATAACTTTCTTCGTGTAGAAGATCCTCATTTGCTTCTTGCCACATAAAAATAACACAAGGAAAACTACGTTCTGATTCCAGAGCAGCTTGTCTTAATGAAATGCATGAAAATATCCCAGAATGACTATTTCAATGTTTTCGTCATCAACAATAGGCTTTCTTCTTTGCATTTTTGCCTTGACAGAGCCATAATTTTTAAAATTTTCCAGTATGCGTTTTACAGTGTTTGGTGACGGTTTCCGTTTTTCTGGATATCGAGTAGCAAATGTGCTGCAAGTTCTTGATATTACTTTATCACATTCTCCATAAATTAATAATAAACAAATTTAATCGTTGGTATAATTTAAACGTACTGGTATTTTTTGACATAAGATAATGACTGATTGTTTCTAATCATGGCTATTTTGATGAAATGATTACAACAATTCATGAATTTCTAATAAAATCGCAAATATTTCAAAAAGTTGAAACTTTAACCCCCACAATGCTAATATATCAGAAAAAAGGGAATTCAATTTTACACAACTTGACGTAAAAAAATACAGGGTGTTCTATTTGAGCTAAAAAAGTTTTCGCGGTTTGAAGTTGGCAAAATGTAACGCAAAAAACAGAACACTTGGTATGATAATATTGAATTTATTTCAGTTATAGAACGTAGTTCTCCTTGTGTTATTTTTACGTGACAAGAAGCAAATGAGGATCTTTTACACGAAGAAAGTTATAACGGTTCTTGCAAACCGTTGCACCTGTCATATTTTCTATAAAATGTCAAATATCTCTGAAACGGCTAGGTTTGGGTTAGGATATGCCACATATTTTCGACTCAGAATTTTATGCTCTTTTTGAAAACCCTAAAATATATAGGGTATTCTATTTGAAATAAGCAAGTTGGTATCGACTTCCGGTATAAGCGGAAGTGCCAGCTACTTGTAATTATTTTAGTTGGATTGGCCACACCGACATTAGTAATTATCTAAATGTTCAAAATTTTCTGATGCGTACTTTTCTCTATATCGATCGATTCAGTTCCCGGTGAGACACCTTGTATAGCATTGCTATATTGCTACTGTTGCTATTGTATTGTATGGCATGGCTTTTCATAAAAGATTATTATAATGCCATTTATTTCACTATGGTTTTTACTGTATGTATGTTACTATATGCACATTGCACACACTGTTTCTATATGGTAAGTTATCCTGTTATTGTTATAGGTATTTAGTGCCTAAATTTTCCATCGTACATTTATATTTTATTTAGTTTATTCTTGTAATCCTATTCTGTAACAGGATATTAATAAAATAAAAATATAATGACTTAATTACGATTTTTTTTGCCTCTAATGGGTATGCTTACATACTGTTACAATATATCTTTGGGCAATATTTTTTACATGTAAAATGCAAATACATGAGCTGTTTCAACCTGACAACGGTTGGCATTATAATTTTTTTTACTGTACACAATGCGCGTCTTCCATAGATTAAGATGCCTATTATTCTGTTTGTACAAGACACAATAGAGATTCCGACCTCAAAAACTGAGAGGTCAATTGTATCGAGAAGCGATTATTATTGGAATTATTTTCTACTAATAATTTTAGTTTCACACAAAAATGTATCACAAATTATTATGCAATACACATTAATGAATAGTATATTTCAGAACTTGAAGGACTAACAACATTCTACCTATAAATATGTATATATTTATAGGTTTATGTATATAAACCTACATGTATCTTCACTTATCAACTGTTACCGACAGTTATTGCATACTTATTAGATCTTCTGCATAAGATAGCATGATTCGAGACATGATTTGTTCATTATAATCTTAACTTAATTACTATATGAGTTATTTGTAACCTAAATACAACCTCATCCTTATATTTATTTATCAGGTATTACACAAGGAACAGTTTCTTGAATTATTCGAGCAGAAATTTTAAATTGAAATGTTACCTCTTATTTTTAATTTAATTACAAGGAAATTCTACGTGGTGTTTTTGTAATAATATAATAATATCTTGAGTAAAGTTCCGCATCCCAACTTACCTTTATGTTTATATAGTTTTTAATTGAATTGTAATAAAGCAAACACAGGAAACAAAACATCACAAAAATATATATGGATTATGTAGCTTGATTGGATGCATTTCGGGCCAAATTTCTGTTAAAAATACAAAAGTATTAATTTTCTATGTGTGCCATCAATTATTGTTACACCGTTTTTGCGGTTCGTCTAAAAGTTTTAAGGGCGAAACAGAACAGTATTACTAGCTAATTTATTTATGAAAGTTTATGATAGGCATGGACTTAAATTAATAATCTGGGATTTAAACATACTATACCGCATTTGTCATAGAATAAGCAATGATCAGACATGACACTTTCCGTACCACCTTTGATGTGTCTGTGTGACCTTCCGTACCTTTTTTTAAGTAATTTTGGAGGTAAATTTAAACAATATGTTTAGATGCAAAATGTTTTAAAATGGTATTAAGACAGTCAATACATCAGATACACAGTTAAATTTAGAAACGGCTAAAGAACTAACCCTACTTCTAACGTGAATAATAATTAGATGAACATGATAAGAAATAACAAGGGGCCTCGCCTAGGGGCCTGTCAAGACATTTTAAAAAAACATCACAGGAAAGGCCACGGATCGATTACATGAAGTTAAACAAAGGATTAACAATTCTAAACCTAATTTTTTTATACCACTTTTGTATAGGCATGAATAGGCATGAATATCATGCAATATAGAATCTCAGTTTTATTTAGGCAGAACAAAGATAAATATATTAAAAGGTGCATCTTTATCTAACTTTAACAGACTGTTATACAATTCATTTGTGGCATCTGAATGTTCGTTACAGTTAAAGAAAATATGATCTAAATCACTCTCAACGTTGAAATTCCAATTCTATATATATATATATATATGTACGGGATAACAACCATGTCCAACTTGCATCGTATTAATGAAGGTTATATATATTCTAGGTAGGTTGAAGTCATCATGTCACAATTTGAATGGTATTTCAGAATTTATTTTAGTATATCTTATGGGATTGGTGAAGACAAATTCATGCCACATGTTTGACCACGATCTTTTCAGTAGATGTTTAGAGATATTTACAGTCATCGTAACTTAATTGTCTTGTGATTTCTAAACCTGATGAGACGCCTTGCCTAGCGATTGTGTCAACTTTTTTATTAAAACGAATACCAATGTGCGCTTTAACCCACATGAATATAATATGGCCCCCATTTAAATGTAATATTTGTAATAAAAGGATTCGCTGATTTACGAACGGACAATGAATCTGATATTATAATATAATAACCTCTTAAATTTCAGTGAACTACATGCTCAATTGCTTTGTAAATAGCACTTTCTTCTGCTGAAAATATAGAATTTTCATGGCCTAATTTAAATTTGGAGGAGATATTATATTGGGGTATTACATAAGCACAACCTGTTCCTTGGGTGGATTTAAAAACATCCGTGTATATTCATGTATAGTGTGGCCATTGATTTATATTTTGAAGGAAAATGTAATGGCTTTCCAGTTGATTCTCGTTGTTTGTAACTTGGAATAATAATTGATAAATTAATATTAAGATCAAAGAACTAATATTCAGGTGTAGATGGACATTGAGGTTCAATAAATTTAAATTAGTCGTATGTTTCTAGGTAGAGGTGGGGAATTTTTCTTTTGCCAATATATTTCTGATAAGACTGAGATGCTTGTTTCATGTATTTAATCCAAAAGGTTGGAGTTCTTAGCTTTGGATTTTAAGATGAATTTCTTAGAAAAATAGTCTCTTCTTAACTGTACAGGGGGTTCCAATGCTTCCGCGTGCAGTAGTTCAATGGGGGTCGATGACAAAGCACTCAGACAAATGCGAGGGACTTTGTTTTGTATGATATCAACTCGTTTGAGATTGGTATTTGAGGTCGCTCCATAGAATATTGAGTCATAATCTATAATTGAGCGAATATAGGATTTATAAAATAACAGAGCAGTTTTTTAGTCAGAGCCCCATCATGGTTTGGTAGTGGTTTTAAGGAAATTCAATCCTTTTTCGCATCTGGATGCAATGTTATCAATAAAAGGCTTCAAAGTTAATTTTCTATCCAAAATAATACCCAAATATTTTATTTCGTTTATTTAAATTTACCTAATTTTAGGTTATTAGCGTATTCAATATTATGCCTAACAAAAATTGTAGCAACCGATTTTTCTCCTGATATTTCAAATCACTTATTCAACATCCAAGAATCGCATTTTGTAATTTCATTGTTCGTTGTAATTTTACAAAGATCAAATTTTTTATGTTCATATGATAAAACAAAATCAGCTGCATAGTGAGTGATGTGTAATTTAAGGTTAAGATAATGGAAATCGGCAGAATATACGTTAAATAGAATGTAGTTCAGAACAGAACCCTGAGGGAGGCCCGACGATGTGTAGTGCGGTCATAGTTTTACTTCCACGTCCAATGGAAGTATAGTAAGGCAACAAATTTTTAATTTTTCTTTTTGTTGAAGTAGGCTTAAAATGTCATGAAACGTCAAAAATTTTAATTTGAGCGAAAAAAATATTTCCTGTCTGTCTGTCTGTAACTTTTTTGTGCGCACGTTTACTCTGGAACCGTTTATGATATTGACTTGAAATTTTGTACACTTATGTATTGTAACGAGACCTGGAACTAGATTATATTTTGATCTAATTCCGTTGAAGGGTTCGGGGTAAATGGGGTAAATGGGGTAAATAAGGGTAACTAGGCAAAACAAGCAAGAGTCCATAAAATAGTAATTTAGAGCATGTACGAAAAGTTAAAGTCTCAACTTTTTTTCCCATCAAAAACCCTCCCCCCACTATTACCCCCAATACCACCCCCACTCTATTATGAAAGAGAGCAATAAAAATTAAAATGTTATTTAGTGTATATACAAAAACGAAACATCTAAAAAAAGTTTTTCAGCTTTAGCTAACCCCCCCTTCCACACCCATTGTCATCCCCCACCCTTTTAGTAAAGGAGGTAAAAAAAATTAAATGTGATTTAGTGTGTATACAAGAACGAAACTTTTGGCGTTAGCTACCCCCTCTACCACCCCCACCCTATTATTAAAGGGGGGGGGGGGAATTAAAATGTGATTTAGTGTGTAAACAAGAACGAAAGTCTAAAAAAAATTGACATTTTATTAGTCGATGTTATATCCATTGGCTGGTTGTGTTTCATTTTGTAGCTAAAGATGTGATGTGATATGCTCTGGTGATTAATACTAAGGCTTGTACCTTTCCTTTAAACTTTCCACTCCATCTGTCGCTTTTTTTCCACACTGAAGGTGCAGATTTTGTCTAACTTTAGCTACTACTTCTAGCAGATCCTTTGATGACAGTTTATCCAAGAGCCAGTGGTCTGTTTCTTATACTAATTCCATTCATTTTATTTGCGTTCCTTTGTTCTACCAATTTTTTGGTAAATCTTGCAGTGGTATGTATGTATTTTGTTTATTTCTAATGTTTTGGTTTAGTGGGTATTTGCTACCAGCGTTTCTATGTTTTCAAAAAATGTCCACCATATATTTTTGCTCCATATGGGCAATATTATAGATAATAAGAGTAAAATATACAAGAAATATTAAAGTTCCAACTGAATAAGCTTAGTTTTAGGTCAAATTTGAAAGAATGTGGTTTTCAAATTTTTAAAATATCTAAAAACAAACCCAGGAAATCATAATGCCTCCTCGGTAGTCTCCTTTATTTATTCACTTACCTATGTACCAACACAGCACAGCTTAGCATTTCTTACTAGGAACGAGATAATAAATACTTGCAAATATGCGTACAACAAAGAAATGTATAATACAAGCACGTTAAACAAGTAGTTAAAATTAAAGAAACATAACATTAGAGATGATAATATATAAACTACAAAAATTTATATATTGGTCGTGCTCTCTTCTTCTCCTCTGATTTACTGCCGAAATATATTATTATTATTATTATTAGAAAACCTTTCACGCACACAGCACTAATTGCGCTAAGTGCTGTAATTAATTTCATTGACTGTAGAACTAATTTCGATTTGTAAACACAACAATACAAAATCATTCTTCCACCTTCATCATCATTACTTCCCAAGGATTCTATAGGTGCATTATATTATCAACTCCAATGAAAGTGTTTAAAGCAAAGGAACGAATTTGAATTAAATGGAAATTTGACTGAAAATTTGCACTCAGTTTACTTTCTCATATAATAAATAAAACGTTACCGTTTAATCTGCATCACTATCTTTACTCTGATGACACTTTCACTTCTTAACATTAGTTTTATAATTCTTTTTTGT
Source organism: Leptura quadrifasciata (assembly GCA_963675555.1). Taxonomy (NCBI): domain Eukaryota; kingdom Metazoa; phylum Arthropoda; class Insecta; order Coleoptera; family Cerambycidae; genus Leptura; species Leptura quadrifasciata. The sequence goes on along the minus strand of OY776679.1, from coordinate 28,739,717 downwards.
TATAAAATTTGTCTCGACCTATAAAATTTTCACGCTTCGTTAATCTACAAGTATATCTCCGATTGACATTATTGCTTATTGCATATCTTTTGCTTTTCAACATATGATTTTAACATGATGGATAAATCACGATGTAGACTTTCTTACGGTGGCGATCCCATTTTCGTTTAATAACGCATAAGACTATTTTGTCGACTATATACATTATAGCATCCTAAAATTAACAATTGTCTTAATTTGTACTTTTGTTCCTAGAATAATTTAGTCATTTACAAAATACGAAAAATATGTATTTTTTAAATATTTCAAATCGTTCGTTGTACTTATAAAATCAGAAGATAATTTTCCACAAAAAGAATCTATGCAACTGTTGTCAGAATCCACTTATACGCAATAATAACAGTGTATTATTGAATACAAAATTTTGATTAGAAAATCATGTACACCCTTGAACGGTCCACAGACAATATATTTGTCATACGACAAGCTGAACAAACCTGATAGTTTCAACCATTTGAACGAAAGGTACAACCTGTTTAATACTGTTGGTACAATCTGTAGTTAGATAATTGTTGCACAGATAACCGGGCTCTTTTAATGAATTGTATTAAACGGTTATCATGTGGCCAAAGTATTACTTAAAAAACCGCTGCTCAAGGAATCACTACTTCCACATCAAGATTTTGTATCCAAGTCTTATATACACTAAATCCCAATGTAATATTTTACTTTCTTTAATAATAGTGTGGGGGTGGCTATCGGGGTAGTAGAGGGGGTGGCAAAGGCCAAGATAACTCTTAAAGGCCCTTGGTTCTCGTACACACACTAATCCCCAATTTAATTTTTTACTCTCTTTAATATTAGGATGGGGGTTGCAATGGGGGTGGTACAGGGGGTGGCTAATGCCAAAAAAATTTTAGTCTCTTACTAAATCACATTTTAATTTTTTTACACCCTTTCATAATAGTGTGGGGGTGGTATTGTGGGTGATTGTGGGGGGTGGCTGATACCAAAAAAAATTTTGAAACCTTGACTTGCCCTAAATTGTAATTTTATGAACTCCTACCTGCTTGCTTTGTCTACTTACCTTTATTTACCCCCTTTACCCCCTTTACCCCCGAACCCTTCAACGGAATCAGATCAAAATATAATCTAATTCCAGATCTCCTTATAATACATAAGTGTACCAAATTTCAAGTCAATATCATAAACGGTTCCAGAGTACACGTGCGCACGAAAAAAGTTACAGACAGACCTACAGACAGAAAGACTTTTTTCGCTCAAATTTAAAATCTCGACTTTTAAGCCTATTTCAACAAAAAATATATATATTTTTTTAAACTTGCAATTATGGATAATAGTCTAACATAAAAAGATTTTGATAAAAATATTGTATTTACAGATTTTGATTGACTCTAGCTGACTGAACTACCGCTATTTTGTTATTACCATTTACATTATTTGTGTAAGTCCTAGTTCAATTAATTTTCTTATGGACAAACGTATTGGAAGATCTATAAACATATTCTTATCTTTCCTTTCCATTTTGGATGACGCTGGCGTTTGAGGTTTTGAAAATGTTTGCATATCCTTCGGAAATATTTAGGGACAAAATTTTAAATATACATGACTTTTTGTAAGTTCAAACCTTGAAATCAATTGGGACGAAGCATTTATTATTTTAAATAACAACAACAAAACTAAAATAAATTAGTTCGCAGACAATTTATGGCAGTTCCTCACTCAAATGATTTGAAAATGTGAATGGCAAATAAAAACGAACTTATGGACCTGAGTTAGATAAGGCTAGGAAAGCTATTAATGACAATTATATCTCCAGAAACAATAATGCTCCAAAGATATTGTGGAACCTAACATAAAAACAAATCTGCTCCACCGCAATCTGAGCTTATATCCCCGATGATTTCAATATGGTGTGCAATCTAGACAAGGAATCTAATTTTTCACAAGAAACATACATAAGTGTTCTAGATATAATTAATAATTTCAAAAACATACATTATAAAGATCCATATGACATAAATAATAGAATCTTAAATTCCATTAAATACTTTATTCTCATACCTTTATCAAAATTAATAAACCAATGTATCAAATGCAATGTATTTCCAAAGATACTAAAGTTATCAAAAGTGGTACCTATACCCAAGAAAGGCTCTATTGATGATTCTGCCAACCACAGACCAAATGCCATTATTGCTGTACTTGCTAAAATACTTGAAATAATATTAAAATTACAAGATCTAATCTTTTTAATAACTGCCAGTTTGGCTTTAGAGCAAAGAAAAGCACAACATTAGCAATAAACACTTTAATAAATTTAATCTGGTAAAATCATAACTTGAAGATAGGTTCCAATATGTACAGTATCTAAACAAGAAATCAAATATAATCTAGATAAATATTGACGTGCCCCAAGGGTCAGTTTTGGGTCCGATACTGTTCCTTATTTACGTTAATGACTCATTCAGCTGTACATCTGAACCTAATTTCACTTTGATACTAGTATGATTTAGAAACACCATGACATCTAATTCATAATTGGTTTCTAAGTGATCAGTTAGTCTTAAATAGGGAAAAGACACAATCTATGGTTTTAGGCTTACTGTCGGTATGAATATGCCTGACAATGTAAAGTTGTTAGAAGTCTACTTAAACCACAATTTGTCTTTTGAAGGTCATATAGTGTATGTTTGCAAAAAACGTCCAGAAACATCTTTTTACTACGCTGTCTGATAAATATTGTATCACAGTCGATTTTGTTAACAGCCTATTACGATCTTATTCATTCAGCTCTTTCATATGCAATTTTGCTTTGGGGGCATTCCCCTCAAGTTATGCATATTTTTTCTATGCAGAGAAATGCGACAAGAGTTATGGCAGGCAGCGCAGGCTTATTCTTTACAGAGGAATGTAAGGATGCTTTTAAGAAACTTTCAATATTAACATTACCTAGCACCTACATTTTACATTGCCTCCTAAACATTAAAGAAAATCAGAATATGTAGTAATATATATGTAAGACGTGACCTGTTACATTCCTGTTCAATGAGGAATAATAAGAAAATCAACCATAATTTTCTGCGCGCCAATATCCATTGGCTGGATGTCGGTCTCGATAACTAGGGCCGAGTAGGACTATTACTCTTTGCACCTAGATTATCTCTGTAGACCTGGACCGGCCTTCGTGATAGGTGGGCCCGCGTACTTCTACCAGACCCAGCTCACAAATGTGAGATGTGTCGTGGTATTTTCTGCGGACCTCCCCTGGTTCTGGCTGTTGAACCTCGCTGGCTGAGGTCTCTTCTGGCGCTCTTCTTGTCTTGATGTTTTCTTTCTTCGCCAGCTTGTCACCCCCGGGGGTAGTCATCGGTCGAGTTGGATTTAGGAAGTTTTGGCTGGGACTGACTGCCGGTACGTAGGACATCAATTGATATCCTACCCCGGATCGTCGGAAAGGTAAGGATGAGCTGTGTAGCTCGGGAGTGTAGAGACCTAAGTGCTTCTTTTAGCACTTTCGGTCTCCACGGAGCAGGTAGGACAACGGGCGTCGGACGGTATGTTGTCCGACGCCCGCAAGGAGGTTGGGTTAGGGTTGAAACCGTCATGTCTCTGGTAGTGGTGGTCCGTCCTGGCGTATCTGAAACAGATCTGTTAGCGGGAAATAAAGGTTATACTTACCCGTTGTCCAGTAGCTGAACCCTCGGTCGCTTGTGCCTCGGGGCGTCGGCGGGGTCGTAATCAGTGGCCTGTCTGATCAGCGGGTTCCCATGCTCCTCGGCTTGGGCGTACAGCTTCTTCGCTCGTTCCCGGATGACTTCAGTGACCGTGGTGTACTCCAGGTCTCTGACGATGTCTGCGGTTCTCACGTACCATGGGGCGTCAACTACCGTCCTGAGGGCGATGTTCTCCACTGCCTGGATTCTCTTCATGTAGGACTTCGCCTGGTAGCGCCACGCTACCGAGGCGTACGTCAGCTGCGGCCTGATGAGGGTCTTGATAAGCGTGAGCTTGTTCCTCAAGTTAAGTCGGCTCCCATTTCCCGTGATTGGGTAGATGAGGGCTCTCATACGTCGGGCCTTTGCTGTGATGGCGTCCGTGTTTTGTCTCCATGTTAGGCTCCTGTCCATGACCACGCCAAGGTATTTGACGGTGTCGTGCCATTGGATGTCCTCGCCGTTCATGGAGACGTGTCCTGTGAGAATTTCTTTCCGCACTCATCTGAAGAGGATGGCTTGGCTCTTGTCAGCGTTGACTGCGACTTTCCACTTCGTGCACCATTCTTCCAGGAGTGTGGCCGCTTCCTGGAGTTTTCTGGATTCGTCTCTGGCCTTCCAGGATCTGGCAATCAGGGCGGTGTCGTCTGCATACAGGGCTAGGGCTGTATCATCGGTCCGGGGGAGGTCCGAGGTATAGATGGCGAACAGGTGCGGTGACAGCACCGATCCCTGTGGAACTCTCGCCTCCACGGTCCTGTAGGTGGAGAGTTGGTCCGAGATTTTCACCCTTAGCTGTCTGCAGTGTAGGTAGGATCTCACTAGTTTGACGAGTTCGATGGGGTAACCCATACTCATCATTTTAGCTAAGAGACCGTCGTGCCAGACCGTGTCGAATGCTTTGGCGACGTCTAGGAACAGCGCCGCAGTGACTTGACGCTGGTTGAACCCCTTGGTGATCTCCTCGGTGAGGCGAAGCACTTGGAGTTCCGTGGAGTGTCCTGTTCGGTATGCGAACTGTTCATCCGGGATGATGTTCAGCTCTTCTGTCTTCTCTGTTAGCCTCTTCAAGATGACCCGTTCTGCAACCTTGCTCATGGCTGGGAGGAGGCTGATGGGCCTGTAAGAAGACGGGAAAATTAGTTCTTTCCCTGGTTTAGGGATCATAATGACGTCGGCCTTTTTCCACCTGGCTGGAAAGTGCCGTAACCTTAACATCGCGTTTACGATGTTGACTAGCGCTGCTACTCCTTTCCTGGGCAGCTTTTTGAGAGCGATGTTTCCTATCTTGTCACATCCTGGAGCTTTTCTCGGCTTTAGGCTCCTCATGATTTCCTTGACTTCCTCGGGGGTAGTCGGACGGATGTGGTCGTCATCTGGCAGGCGGCGGATCCTTCGTACTCTGCGTTCGACGTCGTCCACCCAGTCCTCGTCCTCGTCATCGAGCTCGTTCTCTCTGCACTGCAGTTCTAAGCTGTCGGCGAACGCCTCGGCTTTTTCCTGGTTAGTGTAGACGATCCCTCGCTCTCCGTGAATCGGGCGCATAGGCTTCCTTCGGTTTCGCAGGGCACGTTGTGTGTTCCACATGCTTCTGTCCTGTGGATCCAGTGACTCAAGGTGGCGTTGCCACCCCTCCTGACGGTGTTCCTGGAGGGCGGCTTTCACTCTTCGGCTGAGGACATTGTACTCCCTTCTGTCGGCGGGGAGCCTGGTCCTCTGAGCCCGTCACTTGGCGCTCCTTCTGTCCCTTATCAGCTGCCTGGTGACCTCTGGGAGGTTTGCCATCGCTGCTGGGTCCCTTTTTATTTCTATTTCCGTCGTGCTGGCCCTTATCGCTTCCAGGATCTGCTCCTCTAGGGTAATGATGGCCCTCTCAACGTCCTCCACGGTTTCTAGCCTGGGAATTTGTGCGATGTACTGCTGCAGGTGCTGCCGGTACGATTCCCAGTCCGTTCGTCTCTTCGTGAAGGTGGCGTTGTCCTCACTCGCCTGTCCTCCTAGGGTTAGGAAGATCGGGTTGTGCTCGGTAGATCCCTCCGTTCTGGTGGTGATCTCTGCCTCGAAGGTCATCTCCTTTAGGATCGCGATGTCCAGTACGTCTGGCCTGTGTCTGCCGTTGTCGAAGGTGGGCTGGTCCGGTCCTACCACCATCAGTTCGCCGGCGTGCTGTCCCAGGAACCTCAGCAGCTCTCGTCCTCGAGTGTTGTTTATGCCGCTGTTCCATTCCTGGGATTTGGCGTTGAAATCGCCAATTGCGACGACCTGTGTCCTGGCGGGCAAGATTGCGTCCAGATCCCCCTCGGTAAGCGTGCTGCGGGGTGGCTGGCAGCATGAGACCACTTGTATGTCGCCATTTCGCGCTGTGGACACTATTACGGCGGTGGCGTTCATGTTTTCTAGCTCAGGCAGTACTGTCGGATGGTGGGCTATGGTTTTCTTCACCAATAGGGCCACTCCTCTCGCGGGTCTCTGAGGGTTATTTACCCAGTCCATCCTGTAGGTGTGGTATCCTGGGAAGTTGATCTCCTTGGCCGGGGTCATCTTGGTTTCCTGCAGTGCCATAACGTCTATGTCGTACCTGGTCAGGAGCTCTTCGACTTCAAGTCTCCTTTCTCGCAGGCCGTTGACATTCCAGGCCGCCATCTGCAGGACTTCCGGTTTAACCTGTAAAGGCATTACAGATTAGTTAAATTTGGCATTTGTGCAAAAAATGCGCTCATCGCTGAGCTGGCCGGGTGGGCCCCCTGGCAGTTCGCGCACTTGGCCGGTTCGTCTGCCTTCTTTTTGCACTCCGTCGTCCGGTGTGCCTCGCCGCACTTCACGCATTTCGGCTGCGCGGTGCACCTGGATTGGCCGTGGCCGAAACGCTGGCAGCGGTGGCATTGGGATGCCGCTATCTTGGCTCGCTGTCTCTCAGTCCTTACAACTAGAGAACAGCACCTCGTTACTTGGAGTATCTTGTCCTGGTCCTGTGGGACTAGGACAAGCATGAGGGGCACCTCCTGTTTTGTCCGTCTTGACATCATTCGCTGGACCGCGGTAGGTGCGAATCCTTGATCCTGGAGGTCTTCTGCCACCTCTTTGCAGGTAACGCCGCTCGGGATCCCTCGAATGACCACACGTAGCTGCCGTTCCTCTGGCAGGGCATACGTGTGGTACTCCCTCTTTTCATTTGCGAACATCCTTGTCATCCTCCGATAGTCCTCGGACGTCGCGGCTCGATGGAGATTCCCTCCCCGGTAACTTTGGCCTTGTTGAAGTTTATACCGGTTTCGGTTAAACGACGGCTCACCGTTGTCCACGTCTCTTTGTTTCGCAGCACTACCGGGGGTAGTTTCCGCGTTTCTTGTTGGGGGACGCTAGCCTCCTGCTGGGGGGCTCTGGATCCCGATCTGCTCTGTCTAGGTGACTCGGACTAGGGGGGGCACTTGAGGGGCGCTTCAGCCACCTTCTTTGCCGCCTTAGGGGCCTCTTCGTCCGAGTCTGTGTTGGCAGCGGGCGGATTTTTTCTTTTCCGTGTTTGCGATTCTCCCCGAATCGCACGCAGAAGCTCTTCATGCTGGGACTTCTGTTCCCTCTGCATCTGCTACAACCTTTCGGTGAGCTCGTCTATTTTCTTCTTGAGAGCATTGTTCTCCTCTGTGAGACGTTTTATCGTCTCCTTGTCGTCCCTTGGGGTTGGGGGGCCCCCTCGGGAGCTACCGCTCTGGGACGTTTCGTCTTCACTGTACTCCATGTTACCGTCCTCCACGGTAACGTCGTTGTCGGTTTCCTGTAAGGGAATACCTATATTATTAAGGGAAAAAGTTATGATTAATAACAGAAAATGGTGTCTTGAAAAAGACGTGTGAACTTCCTCTTCAACACTATCAACGTCACTGTCTGTGGGGCTTCCACTTCACTGTGCACTCTGATGGCTCGGTGTACGTCCGTACGCTTTCACTTCTCGATGCACACATAATTTTCTGCGTTTGTCGAAGACAAGAAATGCCTCAAGCATGCTATAATATTTTTTAACATACTGCCAATGCCGGAGAGTATTAAAAAATTACAATATAATCATTTTAAAAACAAAAGTGTATTAAAAAAATATCTACTTGAAAACGATTTTTTCTGATATTAATGAATATTTACTATCTGACCTGTCTTGTATAACTATTTGACAGCGTTCTTTACATTTATCTGTTATTCTTATTTAATGGCTTTTACATATTTGTCATTGTTTTTTTAAATATTTTATCTTCTTACGGACTTGTGTAAATGCCAATGTATAAGGCATCAATAAATATTTATCTATCGATTTATTAACAAGGAGATGAAAAATGGGGTTGAATACCGGACATTTATATATTATGACATAACACTTTTTTTATTTGGGTATGTTTTTTTTTTATTAAAACATCGATAATGGCGAAGTTGAATATCCTAGAACCTAGACTTCTTAGAATTGAAATAATTTTTCTAGCTAAAAACCTTTCTGTACAGTATGTATTCGTAATTAAACTAAAATTCTACAAGAATCTCCATGAATTCCTCTTTTTTATAAATTTTATTACATTAACGGAGCAATTTATTAAATATTTACCTAATTCCCGAAGGTGCCCCTAAAATAACGTTATAAGCATAAGTATGCATCTCCAAAGAACATCTTTCGCCGTATACCATATTTAGATTTACATTGTCAGGAAATTAAAAGCAAATTTAAATTTTATTTCCCTTTTTTTCAAGCTAAAGCTCTAATCCCCTCATTTATCATTTAGGTAATTTAGTTTTTTGTCTGAATTGTAAAATATCGGATTTGAGCCCTGTGCAGTCGAGTATTAAAATACCTAAGTTGATTTTGCCTCAAAATGATCCGCTTAATAAAAAACTTAATTTATTCCTGAATTTAAAGAGAAATATATATAAGGAATATTTAATTCCCTGTATTTTTTGTTGTATTAAATATTAGACACAATGTAGGAAAGTTATCTGTTAAATACTCAAACAACATTTTTCAATAGTCATAAAATGTTCGACTTACAACTACTTGAATATAAATTTATGCATTAATAATTAATTAGCATATCTTTACTAGATATCATGTTGTAAATTGCTAATAAAAAATATATTTAATTTGCAAATACTAAATGTTTTCAAATATAGTTTATTTTGTAACGGTTCACTTGTATGTATGCATTAAATTATTTACGGATTATGAACACTAATATTTTTCACAAAATATACAGGGTATCTCACCGGGAACTGAATCGATCCATATAGAGGTACGCATCAGAAAATTTTGAAAATTTATATAATTACTAATGTCGGTGTGGCCAATCCAACTAAAATAATTAAGTACAAGCAGCTGGCACTTCCGCTTATATGATACCAACTTGCTTATTTCAAATGGAACACCTTATATATTTTAGGGTTTTCGAAAAGAGCATAAAATTCTGAGTCGAAGATATGTAGCATATCTTATACCTACCTAGCCGTTTCAGAGATATTTGACATTTTATAGCAACGTTTGTAAGAACCGTTATAACTCTCTTCGTGTAAAAGATCCTCATTTGCTTCTTGTCATCACGTAAAAAGAACACAAGGAGAACTACGTTCTACAACTCAAATAAATTCAATAATATCATACCAAGTGTTCCGTTTTTCGCGTTGCATTTTGTCAACTTCAAACCGCGAAAACTTGTTTAGGTCAAATGGAACACCCTATATTTTTTTACGTGTGTAAAATTGAATTCCCTTTTTTCTGATATTAGCATTGTGGGGGTTAAAGTTACAACTTTTTGAAATATTTGCGATTTTATTAGAAATTCATCAATTGTTGTAATCATTTCATCAAAATAGCCATGATTAGAAACATCAGTCATTATCTTATATCAAAACATGCCAGCACGTTTAAATTATACTAACGAAAACTTTTTAAATTTGTTTATTATTTATGGAGAATGTGATAAAGTAATATCAAGAGCTTGCAGCACATTTGCTACTCGATATCCACAAAAGCGCAAAATAACATTAACACTATAACATGCGTATTAATCGAATTGAAGATATGGCATGAACTAAAATAGCAGAAATAAGATCAATTTAAAATATGTTTTCATTTTAATTTAACAATTGCTCAAAATTCCGCCCTCGAACCTCGACACATTTTTCGCACCTTCGGATTAGTTCCTCATGCGTAGCTCTTCTAATTGAATCCTGTGATATGTTTTGAAATGCATTTCTTACTCTTTGCATACAATTTTCAATGGTTGTTAATGGGCTCTCATGAACTTTATTTTTAATAGTTCCCCAAATGAAATAATCCAGAACTGATAAATAGGGCAAGCGAGGAGGCCATAGGAAGGGTCCATTTTGGCAATCCATTGATCATAAAAAGTTTCTTGTAAATAACTATTAATTAAATATGCGTTATGTGGAGGAGCACCATCGTGCTGATAAAAAATGTTTCTATGTTCGGCGAGAGGTAAATTTTCTAAATAGTTATTATTCAAATTTTTTTAAGATATTCAGATATCTTTCACCTAAAAAAAAACAAAAATTTACCTATACATATTAGCAGAAGAGAAAATTTAATTTACCATTTAAATTTTCCTGATAAAATTGTAATGCCACCACTCTATCGTTTCTTATGGCACAGTAAACATTGAACTGCCAACTTTCCTGAAAGTTTCGCTCTTTGAACATATGAGGATTTGAGTCACTCCAATAATGCGAATTATGTCTATTAAAAAGTCCATTTTTAGTAAATTTTGCTTCATCTGTACATATAATATTTCCCAAATAAGAATCGTCACCCTCAGACCTCATTAGAATAAACTCACAAAAATTTTGTCTTCTTAGGAAATTTGTTTCTTTTAATCCTTGAACCATATGGAATGAAAACGGGTGAAACTTATGTTTTAATAAGATTCTGTGAATTGAATCCTTGCATAGTCCCGATTCCAGAGCAGCTTGTTTTAATGACATCCTTGGAAATGCATGAAAATATCCCAGAATGACAACAATTCATTAATTTCTAATAAAATCGCAAATATTTCAAGAAGCTGTAACTTTAACCCCCACAATGCTAATATCAGAGAAAAGGGAATTCAATTTTACACACGCAAAAAAAATATAGGGTGTTCCATTTGACCAAACCAAGTTTTCGCGGTTTGAAGTTGACAAAATGTAACGCGAAAAACGGAACACTTGGCATGATATTATTGAATTTATTTCAGTTGTAGAATGTAGTTCTCCTTGTGTTCTTTTTATGTGACAAGAAGCAAACGAGGATCTTTTACATGAAAGAAAGTTATAACGGTTCTTGCAAACCGTTGCACCTGTCAAATATTCTATAAAATGTCAAATATCTCTGAAACGGCTAGATTTACCTCAATGAAATGCAAAAAAAATGTAAAATCCGATCTGTACCACAAGCACCGTCATAACTATTTTTACGTCCTACGGAAAAATAAAATTGAGAGAACAATAAATTTATTGCAATTTATGTTCTATTAGTTTAGGCGTATGTGACCTGGATCATATTTTCTTCCAGTGCTGTAAATACAAAGCGCCTTGTGGCAGATTCTATACCAACCTTATTAATAACAAAAATCAATCACCTTTTAATATACTTTCCCTCCTCAGTCAATAAACCACTTGTTGATTACATCATCTGCTTTTTGGAAGAAACGAATTGTAAAGTTTGTGTGAATGTGTGAATAGGTTAGCTTCGTATCCGCTGTTCTTTTTCCTTTGTAGCATCTATGGATTCAATCGCAATAAAAGAATTATTCATATGGATATTTGGTACAATTTATTGTATTATAATTAGTACCATATTATATAATTATGTATGTAGGTATATCAATCTTGAAATTTTATTCTTCTTGTATAGTTGATTTTTTTATTCATGTTTCTAGTTCTACAACTCCAAGTTTTTCATCGCTCAGCGATTTTAAATTAAAACCTGGAGTATTTACTGTAGATATATGATCTACTAGTGCGTGAGTTTGCGTATTGTTAGTAGTCCAATAAAATGTGAAAATTTGGATGAAATGATTCAGAGCCGGCTGAAATTTTGGGAGAGGGCTTATTTTGTGGTACTTTTTAACATATTAAAAGTCCCCATCCGTAGACACCGGCGGGGGTAGAGAAAATAGGTTAAAAAAAAATCGATTTTGCGCAAAGAACTCTAAAAGTATCAATTTTACTGTAAAACATGATGTACACATGAAAATAATCCGCACAATTTCATTTTTTTGTTAACTTCGTACGACCTATTAGAACCGAAATAGATTTTTTTTAATTTTGACAGTTTTGCGATACAACGGAAATGAGCGCGTTCTTCGCTAAAATCTCCAAAATGGTCGTTTGGTTCGTAAAATGTTTCAAATGAAAGTCGTACAGAATTCGATTACGAACAATTTCCTTTTATTTTTCATTTCCATTCGATCAATATTGGCAGAGATATGAAAAAGAATAATAATGTGTTTTTAGAATTTGTTGATACACATTATTATTCTTAATGTCTTTGCCGTCAACTTTCACCTCTTTAGCTTTTTTCGTATCTCCTCAAATAAGGAAGCTATAACCGTTTGTGGCTTTCCTATTTTTCAGGTTTTTGTAATGTATCTCAGAAAGTAGGCTATGGATTTCAAATTTCTTTTTACTGAAATATAGCTCACAAAAATGGGGTAACGGTTTCTAAAACTTTATTCTTCTACAATATTAAACGAGATATTTTGTGTTTCCCTCGTAAAATAGACAGACAGTATAGCCAAAACAAATCATATGATATTTAATCAGTTAATTAACTTCGTTCTTATATTTTCTATATTTTCAATATCTCTTACCACATTTACAAGGGCTGCATCGACCGGTACATTGATATATGAAGTATAAGGCGATTGGGAGACACAGTCAAATTTCCTAGATGGCAAAATTCAGTTGGATTCCACAGAACCCCCACTTTTAGGACCGAATAACATTAGCAAACTTTTATATCGGAAAGTTAAATTAAATTTTTCGGTATAGAGATTTGCCGTGGCTTGCCAGATGCCCCGACATAACGCTTGCGATTCCTCTTTGTGGAGTTATCTAAAGTCTTAAGTTTAGGCTGTTGTTCACATACCACCCAACCCATCAAAGATGAGAAGGAACCGAGGATGATCAGGACTGTAATAGGAAACGTCAATTCAAAGACATTTCTATAAAAAGGGGCAGATATTATCTTTAAAAATTAAAATGTTTCTTACGATCCACAATAACGTCGAATTAATTAGTAATTATTACCTAATTTAACAACACTTATAATTTAATTCATTATATAAGTCATAATTTTTACCATTAAATCTGGTGGAGCAGACGAAAAGTAAAAAAGTTTATTAACGTATCACCTTACAATTGTACATGATTAGTAATGGAACATTGAGCACATGAAAGAAATAGCATAAAACAAGAATTAAAGAAAGTGTATCTTATTAAACGATGATCATGATGACTGTGACTAAGTAACTCTATTAAACTGTATAAGATTGCGTAAGTAATTATTTATTGGTTTGAAATTTCTTAAGGATCAGTAATTTTGGAAATCTATTGATTTATTATTGATATGAAGATGTAACATCTATCCAATTATGTTACATTAGTGATAACTGTCCTTAGCACTAACACATTGACACCATTTACAATATTTCTTTCAGACTGCAAAACGCAACACCTATATTAAAAGCATTTTATCGAAATTTAGGTCATGCAAAGTGTATGTCGGTTAAAGACATCATTCACTAAACATAAATATCTAACTAGCTAACGAAGATCTTCAATATCATATCTTCTATAGACAAATAAGTAATAATATAGTTAACACTGTATTTTCCAAATTTCTAGTAAGGTAAGATATGCCCATAGATCCCAAATGACCCAAAGAAGAAACAGCTAGTTAATATAAGGGCTGGAAAATATGTCTACAGGGTTACTGGTAATTTGATACATTCCTTTGGAGATGTGATGGGGCATGATCTAAGAAGTAAATTTAGCTCTAACATATATTATGCAAAACTCAATAGTTTTTGAGATATTTAAATTTTTTTGTTTTTCTCAAAAAGTAGATCTTAATGTCCTAAAAGTTAATTTTCGAAAAATCTATTTGACATTTTTAAAATTTTTTTTTACTGGATTACTTGTCCAATATTATAGATATCCGTTTGGAATGAAAAATATCTGGAAACATTTCGATCATGTGAACATCTGAAATAAAAACTTTAAAAATTTTTTTTTTAAATCAGCTATGAAATTTACCTATTAGGTTTTTTCAAAAAAATATTAACGTAACACGCGTATAAATTATTATAAAAACTGCCTTATTTCAATAGCTATCTAACAAGGTAAAATGTTCAATGTACCCTTAATAGTTCTAAGAAAATACTAGTAAAAATAACACAAGTAGTACGAATTTTATTTTTAGATAAACAGTAAAAAACATTTTAAAAGTAGAGTTTAATTCTTCATTAATTTCAAAGTTGTACTTTATTTTTTATATGTCTTGCTCAAAATGGGACCCCCTATCCCGTATACAGACACGGCAGCGTCTTCTTATTTCCGTCCTTGTTACTCTGGTTGTCAGATTATGTGTTGGGCAGGATCGACTATCCTTTGTCTAAGGTTTTCTATAGTATTGACTGGTGTGGCATAGACCATCTCCTTCATATGACCCCATACGTAATAATCAAGGGGTGTTAAGTCAGGGTTTCGCGCTGGCCAAGGTATTGGGCCAGCTCTTCCAATCCAACGGTTAGGGAAACGTTGATCAAGTAACTGTCGTACTGTCAGCCGATAATGTGCTGGACAACCGTCGTTCTGAAACATCATTCGCTGTCTGACGGCGAGAGGAACATCTTCTAAAATCACCGCCAGATCATTTCTTAAAAAATTTTCATAGATTTCCCCGTTTAAATTTTGAGGAAGAAAGTGTGGCCCTATTAAATAGTGGCCAATGACTCCCATCCACACATTAATACAAAACTTCATTTGGAAACTAGTTTCACGTGTTAACTTGGGATTTTTCTCTGCCCAATAATGTAGGTTGTGGAAATTTGCTATACTCTCGCGATTAAATTTCGACTCGTCCGTCCATAAAATACTTGTTAAAAAATTTGCACTTTCTGCATCTGAATTTAACATAAAGCGGCAGAATTCCATCCACTCTCCTTCCAGGATCACCTTCCTCCAAGCCTTGGACAGGGGTATAGTGGTAAGGATGACATCCAACTCTACGTATCGTAGACCAAACTTTCCATTGTGACGCTCCAGTTAGTCTTGCGACTTTTTTAGTTGAAATAGTTGGGTCTTCCTCAAAATACCTCAATATTTCTTCCTCATCATCTGGTTCATAAACGGGAGGAGCACCAGTGTCACTTCTTCTACATTTCACGGAGCCAGTTTCAGCGATATTTCGATATGCCTTACTGAATACACGTGCATTTGGTAAGCGGCGATTAGGGTACCAAAGACCATATTCTCGGCGAGCTTCAGCAGCGTTGCCGCCACAGTATCCATAGACAAACAAGATATCAGCGTATTCTGCGTTGGCATACGCGGCCATGGCACAGAAAATACAATAACAACAACTAATAACAACAACTACGAGCAAAATCAAAATCTTCGATAACTAATTTAACAAGACCAACAAACTTAAGGGACACGGAGATAAGAATGTCAGTTAATGACCTATATGCACAAACGTCAAAGTCAAGGACTGACTGACTTAAATGAAAATGAACGATTAGTCGTTTAATAAATTCCACCACCAGCATTATCTTTACTAATTTTTTATTAGAACTATCAAGGGTACATTAAACATTTCTACCTAGTTAGATAGCTATTGAAATAAGAAAGTTTTTATAATAATTTGTACGCGTGCTACATTAATATTTTTTTGAAAAAACTTAATAGATAAATTTCATAACTGATTTTTTTTTTTAAATGTTTACAAATTTTTATTTTAAATGTTCACATGATCGAAATGTTTCCGGATGTTTTTCATTCCAAACGGATATCTATAATATTGGACAAGTAATCCAGTAAAAAAAAAATTTAAAATGTCAAGTAGATTTTTCGGAAATTAGCTTTTAAGACATTAAGATCTACTTTTTTGAGAAAAACAAAAAAATTTAAATATCTCAAAACTATTGAGTTTTGCATAATGTATGTTAGGGCTAGATTTACTCCTTAGCTCATGCCCCATCACATCTCCAAAGGAATGTATCGAATTACCAGTAACCCTGTATAATGGACAACGATAATAATAATCTTTATCGAACATTAAACTAAACTATTTTAGTCGAACGAAAAGAAATAGATAGGTACGTTAAAGAGAAGCTAAAGCATCGGTTAATTCATACACAGTTGCGAAAAACATCTGAATTATTAAGCATTTTAACCAGTTTTCAAATCTTCATAATGGACATCAATTTCTAACTTCTTCAGACAACATGCTGAAATATTTGGATTCTTAATGATCAGAAAATTTCCTATGCAATATGTGTTTAAACTTTTTGATATGTAGGTTGTTCTTTTTACAAGTTGGACAGAAATAGGAGCCATGTTAAAAGTTAAAGGCTTGTAATATATCTAAGGTTTGAACGAATATATAATATCATAATAGGAATAGAAGACAAAGCAAAATAAACGATAGTCATTCTAAACGAAATTTATTTAACTGTTCCACCTTAAGGAACTATCTAATCG
Organism: Leptura quadrifasciata; assembly: GCA_963675555.1. Taxonomy (NCBI): domain Eukaryota; kingdom Metazoa; phylum Arthropoda; class Insecta; order Coleoptera; family Cerambycidae; genus Leptura; species Leptura quadrifasciata. The sequence goes on along the minus strand of OY776679.1, from coordinate 28,723,248 downwards.
GGTGCAAAAATTTTGTAAATAATAAATTATTAACAAAATATAAAGCCAACGCAAAGTGGATTAATTAGTATGATAATAAATATATAATATATTACTATATAATCCTATTGGATTATATAGTGTGACAAGTTGATTAATTATAAGAGAAACAACAACGGCCCTAATACGCTCCCTGGGGCACACCAAGCTCAACATTAACCGAGTAAGTATTTTCTATTTTCCACTAATTTTATATAATCATCCTTTATCGTGGACACCTAATTTCAATGGAGAATAATCTACCATATCATTTTTCATACATATATTAAATTTGATATGAAAATTTTAGGTCTTACAGAAGTTTATTTACAAGAAATAGTCTATATACATAAATAAACACAAATTTTTTTAAATTAATATTTGAGACAGATTTCTGTATAGATACCCGCATCATAAAAACGTTCAATATTATAAATAAAAACTCAAAACAAGATTCACCACTTCTAACAATCAGTACCTATATAGTTTCAAATATTTTTACAAAATTTTCGTGAGCCCTGCCACACAAAATCAGTAGTAAGCATTTTTTAAATGCTCTGTATTAATATCATTTGTCTTTGTCCTTGATGTTGCTGACTCGAAGATCTGATATGTTACAGGATATCAATGAGGACAATGGCAGTAACAACCATATAAAATTATAAAAACCGTGTCAATCAACTGATCAAGTGTAAAAAGGTAATCAAGCTCTCATTGATTAATTAATTAAGTTAATTCTTATGAAGACGCTGCATTCTTTGTTTCGCATGATACTTATCGGTAAATTTTTTACTATATTCCGCGAAATTGCAAATGTAGTTATTTTTTGTAAGACTTAAGTTTTAGTTATTTCAAATATTATTTGATGTCTAATGTAGGAATATGCAATATGTAGGTGTCATAATATTGCCCCATAGAACAAGATGATGAGTCGGTTACATTTAGTTGCGGGAAATGGCATTCAAACAGTGTATATACATTAGTTGGTGTATTGCTCTACTGCTACAAGTATTTGCTAACATATATCTTACATTATAATCTCTATAATATGGAAAGACATGATCGCGACATACTGCAGTAAAATTAGATATCGTAGAAATTCCAACAGGGCAAAATTTTTCTAGACACGTTTATTTTAATATAATTAAAACCTAAAAAGTATCTTTAATTTGACTCGTGGGTTTCTTTTAGGGGGTGAAACGGGAAACGGGGGTAAATTCATCTCTGCCAAACAAGTCAAGATGGCGTTAATGTTCTCGATATAAAAACTGCATAGCACTATTATACTAATATTACATACAATAGTCGTTGGAGAGGATGTTGATTTATTGACTCTGTTAATTGCAAGAACTTCACCCGATCAAGAAATTTCTTTTCAAAATTTGAGAGAGGGAAAACTCTTTTTGAGGAGAGATTGTGACAATGTTTTTGCCTATTCACTTAAAATATTATTTATGCTATGCCTTCCCTGATATTTGTAAATACTCTAAAGCATGTCCAGTGTTCGAGAACGGCAACAAAAATGAAATAGCGAATTTTCGACCAATCGTTTTCAACCACCCCAACGACTCATCAAAAGCAGAAGCTTTTACCCAATCTAAGTATGAAACGCAACGCGAAATCAGAAGAATAAAGAACGAGTGGTGGGCAAGCAAGGCCAGAGAAATTCAAAGGTACGCCGATTCACACGACTACAGGAATTTCTTTCAAGGAGTAAAAGCAGTGTATGGCCCCAGTCGGAAAAATATGTGCCCTATTAAAGATTTAAATGGAAATCTCCTCAAAGAAGACCAGCAAATAAGAGCTCGATGGAAAGAACACTACTCTAACATTCTTAACCAGCAGAGTCACGCCGATCACGATATTATAAATCTTATCCCTCAATATGACACCTTCGAAGACTTAGATAAACCACTAACAACGGAAGAGATCTTAACCGTCATTGGGCAGTTAAAAAATAACAAATCTCCCGGCGCCGACTCACTCCCAGCTGAGATCTTTAAAGCTGTGTCGTCAGAGCTCATACCCTACCTCAAAAAACTGTTTGATGTTGTGTGGGAAAGTGGTCAAGCTCCGCAGGAGTTTCGTGATACACTTTTAATCAACCTCTTCAAAAACAAAGGGAGCGCTGCGGACTGTGGAAATTACAGGGGTATAGCTCTCCTGGCTGTTGGAGGGAAGATACTCACTAAAGCGATGGCAAATAGGATAACACCTGTTATAGAAAAGTTACTTCCTGAAACACAGAGTGGCTTTAGACCAAACCGAGGCACATCGGATTTAATCTTCACACTTAAACAGCTTCAAGAAAAAGCACTCGAACATCAAGGAGAAATTCACATGGCCTTCATTGATTTAACCAAGGCGTTTGACTCGGTGGACAGGGAAGTGCTCTGGAAAATTATGTTCCGCTTAGGTATCCCTAGAAAATTTGTGGAAGTATGTCGCAGTCTACATACAAACAACAACGCCCAGGTTATGTATAATAATGAGGCAACCGAACCTTTCCAAACCCTCACTGAAGTTAGGCAGGGATGTGTCCTGGCACCCCTACTATTTAATTTGTTTACCCCTGCTCTAACAATTATTGTTGACAACAAACTGACAGTCAGAGGAATAGGTCTCAGATACCGTTTTGATGGAGGTCTCTTTAACATAGGGCGCTTTAGAGCTTTCACGAAGACACGCACACGATTCATTTGTGATCTCTAGTATGCGGATGACTGTGCACTTTTAGCCTCTACGCCGGAAGAGCTTCAAGAAGTTTTAGATGTGTATGCCCAGAGCTATGATTCCTTGGGACTTAAAATCAACATTGGAAAGATTATGTCAACTCCTCACCAAGTGAACCAAATAGACATTACACTTAACGGAAGTTCTCTTGAAGTGGTGGATCAGTTCAATTACTTAGGCAACGTTGTTAATGACAAAGCAAACATGGACAGCGAGATTCGCAATAGAATTAACGCTGCATCTAGAGCACTCTGGGGACTTAGAGAGAGAGTATTTGACAACCACGACCTTGCTGTGTCAACGAAAATGGCTGTCTACAGAGCAGTTGTCATTCCAACACTGCTATATGGATGTGAAAGCTGGGTCACTTACCGTCGTCATGTGAAAGAATTAGAACGTTTTCAGCAAAGACACCTCAGAAGTATGATGAAAATCCGTTGGTTCCATCACATATCAAACGTGGAAGTACTCAGGAGAGCAAACAGCCTTCCAATTGAGGTGCTTATTTCAAGAGCACGCCTAAGATGGGCAGGTCACGTTCATCGTATGCATGATAACCGCCTTCCTTATGGTGAATTGCTAAGCGGTAGAAGAAGGCGTGGCGGTCAACGAAAGAGGTTCAAAGAGGCTCTCCATGAAAATCTAAAATCCTGCGGTATTGCAGACGAGCAATGGGAACAACTTGCAGCGGACAGAACCGAATGGCGAGGGGTTGTGGCCAGCTATCAAGGAAATGTTGCTGCAAGAAGGCCGAATCCAAGACCTAACCAGGTCTATGTTTGTCCTGACTGCGGTCGACATGTGCTCTCCCGAATTGGCCTCTATAGCCATAGTCGTGTGCACCGTAGATGAATGGGAATTACAATAGACTACACCTTTTACTTGTTTTTTATTGTACACAATTTATCGACTGTAACATTTTTATACTCGGACTCGAGTAGCGGCTAATAATAATAATAACATTTATTTTGATATGTCAGAAACGTATAAAGTAAACAACAGCGGCTCCAAAATTGAACCATGAGGCACACCTGTACTTAAATTTTGAAAAGGAGATATAATTTGAGAGCCATCGTCCACTATAACCACAGTTTGTTTTCTACCATTTAAAAATAACCTCCCATTAGATCTATTACTATTTTAGAAGAACCAAGATAATGTAGTTGTGCTAATAACGTCGGATAATCTAAGGTATCAAAAGCTTTAGAGAAATCTATAATACCAAGCATATATATTTTCCACTATCAATGATCTAAGAAAATTGTCTACTAAATACGTCAGTGCTGTTGAAGTTGAATGAATCTTTCTGAATCCCGATTGCATGTTTGAAACTAGATGTTTTTGTTTAAAAATTCAATGTTTTGGATATAAATATGCCTCTCGAGTATTTTAGATAAAACAGATAGCAAGCTAATTGGCCTGAAATCAAGACAACCAGTAGGATAATTGTTTATTGAAACAGCCCCTTAGGGTAACCTGATTTTACTTCCCTAGATTTTTTTTATTTTGGGGTCATTTAAAAAATATTGTCTACGCAAAAGAAATGGTTATACGTTGTATATACAGCGCATCGCAGGTTTCATGAAGCCACTCTGATATCTCAGCGATTACTAGTGTAATTTTTTAAAATTTAGGTAGCTGACCATTGCTGCCAATTAAGGCTTAATGACGTAGTAAAATTTGAGAATTATCATGTATGTATGTTAGATAGTGGATTGTTTGAATAACTTTTTAAAAAGAAACTTTATTTGTTACACTGGAGTCAACGTTGACTCGTTAAGAAAATACAATAATAATTTAGAAGTAGTTTAATCGAAAGTGAGTATAAGACTGATTACAAAAAGGTTGTTGGTAATATTTATAATGTTTTGAGAACAAAGGAAACAGTGTTGCTAATTCAGCACAAGGATTACTTAGAATTGAAATACAATGCTCATGCAGCGTGAGCGGTTATTGAGAAGAGCTGTTACGCAGTATGTAATACGATATGTTTGAGAAGGTTAAGCCTGTCTCGATAATATTATATATCATAGTATATTTCTAATATAACAGCTTCCCCCTTATAAAAAAAGTTGGTGTTTTATGCAGCAACTTTTGAAATGAATATAAAATGTATATAAAAGGTAATGGTACAATTTGGAAAAATATAAAAGATACAAAAATGTTAAATCGTAAGGTTTAAAACACAGAATATAACCTTAGCGTCTAGAATATGAGATGCAAGCACAATAAGCTTGATTCATAAAATAAAATAACATAAAAATGTTAGAGTTAAAATATAGCTTTGGCAAGAAAGCGTAAAATACAAACATACTAGGTTTGAATTGTAAAATAGGATAAAATATTCCTAAGGTTAAAATATAGCTTTACTGTGAAAGCATAAAATATAAGCATGATGGGTTTGAATGAAAATGACGTAAAAATGTTAATAAAATTGAAATTAACAAATGATAGAAAAATAATGAAATATAATGATTAAACAAATGAAATAAAATTCACTGAAGAGTCCAGCACTGAAAGTCAGTAAAAAGGCACAAAACAGTTTGTCTTTATGTAAGTTCTATGTCTTCGGCTTCGTTGTCTTCTCTTCTTAAGGTAGGTCGTCTTCGTGAAGGAAATAGGTTAGCAAATGTCCTGTAGGGTTTGCTAGGCCTCGGTGGAGATGGGGGTGATGCAGAAACTTCGATGGCTAGTCTTCGTCTTTTTGTTCTGCACTTACAAAATAGGTACAGAAATAACAGTCCAATTATTAGCACAATGATAAAATAGGTGAACCAGGATATGTGTTTTGTTATAAAGGGTTCGTTGATCAAATCATCTAAATCTCTGGAGTATTGGTCCAACTTGTGTTTGGCAACTTCGAGGTCTTCCGTATTGAGATTGTTTAATTTTAGTGGTTTAAGATTTGGAGCTCGGATTTTGTCTGGAATGTGTTTACAACATTCAAATGGAATTTGGATTGGATGAGTGTCGTCTTTTACATCGGTTACTTCATTGGTACTAGCTTGAATTTTTGTGATGCCTATGAAGGCGTAACAATTTGGTTGTAATTTTACTATTGAATTTTTGTAGATGACTTCAGTTTTTGAATTTCTTTCTGGACAGTTGATGGTTGTTTGTATAGGTTCTGCGTTAATAACTAACCATGTGTTTTCGTCTATTTTTTGGACGTTGTAGCCTTGGCTGATGATAAATGACGTCTGGCAGTTTTCTGGCAGAGTTTTGAGGTTCTTGAAGAGACGGGCTTCGCATATGGCATTGTTGTCAATAGGATATGCAAATAAATTTGGACATAATTTGGTGTTGAAATAAAGTGGTTTGCATTCTTCAAGGTTCGAGATAGGTATGTACATTAATGAATCATCATCTCTCGCGATATATTTTTGAGAAGTTGATAATACATGATATAAACCAGTTCTATTATCCAAAATAGGAATAGGGTATAATTGAAATACTGAATATGTTTGAGGGTCTATTAAAGGTATGTCTAACACAAATATTAGATCCGAATTTGTTTGAAAAGCTTTTAGTTCTATAATGTCTAAGTACTGTGCAACCTTTGATAGTTTGATTGGAAGCGGTAAATTGTTCCTTTGTAGGTTTTGCGAAATTTCCTGTAGAGAATTTACTAAGTCTTTTGGATTTATAATTGACGTGTGAATTATTTTAAGCCTCGCGAAAGTGATGGAATTTAGGATGTCATTTAGGTTATCCTCGATAAATAAATAACTTGCCATAAGTTGTTCGCAGATTTCGATAAATTTCAGTTTTGCATGGACGTTTTCTATGTCTTTAGTCATGTCTAAAATTGAGGTTTCGATTTCTTTAATATCCTTATTGAAAGTTTCTTCGTCAACTTGCAATTTTTGAATAGTTGCGTTGAAATTTTTGATTACTGAAGTTGTAACGGATATTTGGTTTTTAATTAGGTTTTCGAGTTGGTGTTCGTCATTATTCAATTTGTTGATACAATCAGAATAATACTGACCGTCTTCTGCGTCTAAATTTCCGGTTATTGATTTGAAAATCGTTCCGATGCCATTTAGTATTCCTCGTTTGTATCGTTTCGTGTCAAGGTAAATTTCGTCAAATTTTGATTGTATTGATTGGGAAATTTGCGTCAATAAGCTAAGGTGAGTTTTTACATCTCCTGAAAAGACGTTCATGTAATGATATGCTGGGTCGAGTGTGTTGTATAGTGTCTGTAAGATCTTGTCGTTTTTGTCGAAAGCTGTCTTAAAGGTAGATATGTTTTTGTGTACCAGTAAAGTCCATTTCTTGTGAGAAATCACAATATCCGTGTCTTGGTGATAATATACTCCGATCGTATTGTTAATAGGTGTTATTTTAAATTGAGCAAGTGCTGATCCGATCAGCAGGAGAAACCTGAAAATAAATTTAATCTTCAGTATATGGTTTCATTCGATCAAAATTTACTTTGGTTGTTTGGTTTGTTTCGAGATTTAGTAATGTAGCGGAATTTTGAAAGATTTCTGTAATTTCAAAGGGACCGTTGAATTTATTTTGCAGTTTATTTTTTATTTGTGATTCTTTGACGTATACTTTGTCGCCAATATTATATGTGTGTCTATTTTCGGGAATGTTTTTGTCGAATCGAACTTTGGCTTTTTGTTTTTGTGCTTCTGTTCGACTTCGCGCAATTTTGTAATAATGGGATATTCGATTATTTAGGTCTCTAACGTATTTGGTGATCAGGTCTTTTTGGTTGTAAAGAGTTTCAGGTGGTCGGTTAGCTGTATGTCCGAAAATAAGCTCGTATGGCGTAAAGCCATGAGTTTTGTTTACCGAGTTATTGTAACATATCACCGCATAGGGTAATATAGTAAAGGGATGTTCGTTGGGATTTTCGGTTTTGTGTATTCTTATCATTTCTGCTAGGGTGGCATGGAATCGTTCGATAGATCCGTTGGATTGAGGATGTCCTACGCTTGAGTATGTTAGTTTTATGTCGTAAAGGGTGCAAAGGTCTTTTAATAAATTATTATCAAATTCACCGCCATAATCGCAATGAATTCTTAGTGGGGTACCATAATGCTGAAAATAAAGCAACAGGGTATTTACGACTGATTTTGCGCTCTTGTCTGGGACTGCGTAAGCTTGAGTAAATTTGGTTAACTCGTCGCGGATAGTTAATGCATAGTTTCGCGTGGGAAATTCGAATAGATCAATATTAACTCTCTCAAATGGAGTTTTAGGGGTTTCGGTAATCACTAAGGGATTGTTGAGGTTCTTGCGACAGACTTTTGTTCTTTGACATGTTTCACAATTTTTTATAAAATTTTCGACGTCTTTTGTTAAGCCTTGCCAATTATATTTATTTTTGATTCTACGTATCGTTTCATTTATTCCACGATGTAAATTATTTTTTCCGGTGTGATGCTGGTCGAGAATGATCGGACGTTGGTCTTCATCGGGAGTTCGTACTAAATTTTGACAAATAATTAGTTTTAAGTCTTTTTCTGCAAAAATAAATGATAGGATTTCGAGAATTGGAAAGTCTAAGTTATTTTCAACATGATAAGTTTTGGAAAGGTCTAATTTGTTTCGATGTTTGTACAGTGTTAGAAATAGGTGTTCTACCACAGACTCTGGGTCGAAGGGTAGAGCGATAATGTAATAGTTTCTTTGTCGGGTTGATTTACTGGAAACGATATTAATTGTGTTGTTATAAAACTCTGGGTTTTCCTCGAAAATATCTTCGATAATTTGATGGTGAAGATCTGTCAAGTTGTTTTGTTGGAAGAACGTTATGATATTTTTATTTTCTCGATCTAATAGTTGTTTATTTGTAATTTGAATTTTGGAATAATCTATTAGAGATTTGGTTTTGTAAAGTCGGGAAAATGTGTCAAATTCTCGAGCGATTTGTTCGTCGGTAATTTCGTCGTCATTGTCTGAAATTTCGTCTTCATCTGAGTCTTCGTTTGCGGCTAGAATTTTTGAATAAAATTTGGAACATTCTGAAAAGTGATTAATTTTTATTCTGGACAACGCGTCCGCGTTTTTATTGATCTTTCCGGGTTTGTATATTATTTCGTAATCGTATTCTTCGAGTTTTAAGCGCCAACGCGCTAGTCTACTACCTGGGTCTTTTATGGAAAATAACCAAGTGAGTGGTCGGTGGTCGGTGACGAGTTTGAACTTCCTTCCGAATAGATATGGCCTAAAATGCTTTACACTCCAGACCAAAGATAAAAGTTCACGCTCAATGGTTGAATACTTAGTTTCCGCGCCGCATAAAGTTCGAGATGCGTATGCGATTGGCAAATCTTTTCCTATACTTCCTTGTGAAAGTACAGAACCTATTGCAAATGCACTAGCGTCTGTAGTTAGGACAAAAGGTTCATCAAAGTTGGGGTAGATCAATATCGGAGTAGTTGTCAAAGTTTGTTTTAGGGTTTCGAATGAATTTGTACAGTCATTGTCGAAATTGAAAGGTATATCTTTTTGTAGCAACTTAGTTAAGGGTTTTGAAATTTTGGAGAAATTAGGAATGAAGCGTCTATAGTAGCCTGCTAGACCTAGAAAAGATTTAATTTCTTTCTGATTTTTGGGTTGAGGAAAGTTTAGAATTGCTTCGACTTTGGCAGGGTTTGGTTTTACACCATCCTTTGTAATAAGATGCCCTAAATAGGCGACTTCCTTGCGAAGGAATTCGCATTTGTCTGGCTGAATTTTGAGGTTGGCTTTTTGTAGACGTTTGAAGACTTCTGTTAGTCGAGAAATATGTTCATGGATAGTAGGGGAATAAATAATAATATCGTCCATGTAGACGAGACAGCGTTCATTTTGGATGCCTAATAGAATATTGTCCATGACCCTCTGGAAAGTGGATGGAGCATTTTTTAGACCGAATGGCATACGTACAAATTCGTAGTGGCCATTCTCTACCGTGAAAGCTGTTTTTTGGATGTCCTTAGGATCGATTTCAATTTGGTGGAAGCCAGAGGCCAAGTCTAACGTTGTGAAATATTGGCATTTGCCTAATTGATCTAAAAGGTCGGAAATGTTAGGTAGAGGATATTTATCACCTATTGTTACTTCGTTTAATTTTCGATAGTCAACTACGACGCGCCATTTCTGTTTACCAGAAGCGTCTAGTTTTTTGGGGACTACCCAAACTGGGGAGGACCAGGGAGAAATTGAAGGCTGGATAATGCCTTGGTCGAGCATTTTTGAGACTTGTGATTTTACCTCTTGTTTATGAATTTGGGGGTAACGATAAGATTTAGTGAAAATTGGTTTAGAATCGTTAGTGTCTATTGAATGTTTGATTTCATTGGTAAATGTCAAGTTGTCACCTTCTAAATAGAATATGTCTGAAAAGTCTAAACAGAGTTGAGTAATTAATTCACTCTCCTCATCGTTCAAGTGGTCTAAGCGTAATTGGTTTCTTATTTCGTAATTTCGGTCTATATATTGGGAATCCGGATTTTGAAGATTTACATTAAATATTGACCTAAATTTTTGGACGGGTTCAAGTTTAAGATTTGAAAATTTTATTGTTTTTGGAATCGCGTTAGCGTTTATTATCGTTGTCAAAAATTCACCATTGTTGTCTATTTTGACAATGGCGTTCGGTAAACGTACCTTTTCGTTTTCCTGGGCTATTAGTATAGCTTCGGTATTTTGTAAATCGCATTTAAGTTTAAAAATCTTTTCTGTGCGTGGTTCGATAGAAATTACATTTTGGTTTTTAACATTTAAATTTGGGTTTGAAATTCTAATACCTGGATTATTGTTTTCGTTACAATTATTGTGGTTCCTGATTGATGTTACTTCAGTCACCTCAAATAGTGGTACGGTTTTAAAATTGGTAATAAGTTGATTATTTTCAAAGTCCACATGACACTTATAATATTTTAAAAAGTCTGCACCTAATAGTCCATCGAATTCTATATCTAGGTCGTGAACATAAACCTTGTATGGGTCATTTATATTGAATGGTATTAGTACAGATTCGGTGATATTAATTTTTTCATCTGTTATACCCTGTATAATTACGTTTTCAGGATATCTTTGTTTGTACCTTTCCGCTGTTTTGGTTTTAAATACAGAAATGCCTGCACCTGAGTCGACAAGAATTTTGAAACGATTTGTGAAGTCTTTTATGTAAAATAGATTTTTAGAATTTACGACATTTAGTTTGTAGCGGGGTGTTTTTACATGAATTGGTTTTCCGGGAAGTTCAGGTTTGGGTCGAAACTGTCTTGGAGGTTTATCGCTTGGACTTGGCGAGAAATTTGGTCTAGTTCGTCCGTTTGCTGTGTTGGAGTACTCGTGGAATACTCCGGGCCTATGCAAAAATCCGGAGGATTAGCAGTATAATCCTCGTGCTGTTGAGATTGAGAATTAGCAGTATAATTCTCGTACTGTTGGAGTTGAGAATTAGCAGTATAATTCTCACATTGTTGGGTTCCAAAATCGTAATCATAATTGTTTTCATTAATTTCGAAATTATTTTGGTATTGGTAATTGGGAGAATAACTTGCGGAATAGTCTTCATATTGATTTGAGCTATCGTAAAATTCTTGGTTCAAATGATGCGTTTTTTGTTGATTGAACCTGTTGAAATTTGGGTTTGGCTGAATGGCAGAAGGTCTCTGCTGGTTGAAGTTTGGATTTGGCCTGATAGCTGAGGGCCTGTTCTGTTGAGAATAATTTTGTTGCTGGTTAGAGAAGTTTTGTGGTCTATGATTATATGTACTTTGGAAATGTGGCCTTGGAGGCTGTGCTTGATTAGAATAAGCATTTGTGAAATTGGGAGATGGGGACTGATAATTTTGCCTTGTGCGGCATTCGTTAACATGGTGCCCATTTCTTCTGCAGAATGTGCAGAATTGATGAGAATTTGGGCGTCTTTGAACATTTTGGACAGGGTTTTTGATTGGGGCCTTAATGGAAAATTTTTGTGATTCGAAATATGACAACTGTAGTTCTCGTTTGATCCTGTTTATGGCATCTAGCATGTTGCTAGGATTACCAGCCCTAATGATTTGGCCTAATTTGGGTTCTAACCCGGTCAATAGAGTGGTCAATGTCATGTTTTCAATCAAATTTGATTGAGCCGTTTTTTCTTCAAGGGTTAGAGTTTGTTTTTGTATAGCGGCGTGCATTTTCGCGTTGTGTGTCTGCAACCTAGATACAAATACCAATGCAGTTTCGTTAGATGATTGGCGAATCCTCTGTAGATCCTGAATTAGTGCTGTCAGGTCACGAGAATCACCAAAATGAGCTTCAAGTAAGCTTTTGATTTCTGCCCATGTAGTAGGGTTTCGGGAATTTATTAATTCTGCGGCTTTTCCGCGTAATTTATTTTTTATGTGAAGCGTTAATAAGACGCGCTGATCATCAACAGCGATACCCTGAGCGGTTATGCAAGCTGAAATAAATGTTTGCAAGAATATGGGGTTGCCGTCAAATTCGGGCACTATGGAAAATATTTCGCTTAACCTATAAGGTTCAATATTTATTGTTTCGTTCGCCGTGATTGAATTGTTTGCATTGGAATTGCTTACGTTTGTAGCCATTTTATTTATATTATTTAGATAATCGAATAACTTAAAACACCTTTTCAATTTGAGCTAGTACGCTACTGATAATTGGCAATTTTTTATTATATGTAAAACAATGTGCTGTTTATTTTATAATATTTCAAAATTTAATTACAAGGATAATTGGATTAATTTAAAAAGTGTTTTTAGTTGGGAATAATGTCACTAAAATGTTATATACTAATGTGCATTTAAACAGTATAGAACATGTGGGTTTTATTTTATTTCACAGTCAAGTAAGGCGTAAACTTAACCTTTATATGATATATGATATTATGATAAAAATAATGTTAAGATAAAAATGGTATGTGATTGTAGTTAATTAGATAAATTCGCACTTGAGGAGTATATGATATTACCATAAAAATAATGTTACGATAGGACCAGTGTATGATTACGGTTATTTATATAGGTCACACAAATTATAATCAAGATATTTTGTTTCAAGTTTAAATAAAATTACTATTTTAGATATTAGAACTGTATGTAGCAATGCAATGTATTTTAATAAAATATAATGTAAAATTATGTCGTTGAAAATCAATAATTGCGAGACGATTCAAAAATGACTTACCCTAAATTTTTCATTCCTCGTGGTCCAGTTGAATGCGACTTCGTGAGCTTAGCTTCACCAAAGGTCTCTCTCTGCCAGGGGTGTCACTGGGTGTTCCTTCCACAGGGTTGCCTTTGATGCCGAAGACACCAACGATGGGACGGGATGAAATTCTTACTTGCTAATTGTTGAATCGTGTTGATTTGAAATGTTGCTTTGCTTGTATTTCTTGATAATTATTATTGTTTCGCTTCTGTGCGTTTGAGAATAATGTAGGTTCTTCTGAACAAAGGATTGGGATCCACCACTACAGCTAAGAAGTTCTCCTTGTTCCAGAAGCTCTTTTCGTCCGGTTAGGCACCTTTTTCAGATGGACTCCTTGTTCCCTCGGATATGTTTGCTACTGGTTAGGCTCCCGAACTGTGTGTTTTTCAGATCCGCCACGACTGCGCCAATGTTAGATAGTGGATTGTTTGAATAACTTTTTAAAAAGAAACTTTATTTGTTACACTGGAGTCAACGTTGACTCGTTAAGAAAATACAATAATAATTTAGAAGTAGTTTAATCGAAAGTGAGTATAAGACTGATTACAAAAAGGTTGTTGGTAATATTTATAATGTTTTGAGAACAAAGGAAACAGTGTTGCTAATTCAGCACAATCAGGATTACTTAGAATTGAAATACAATGCTCATGCAGCGTGAGCGGTTATTGAGAAGAGCTGTTACGCAGTATGTAATACGATATGTTTGAGAAGGTTAAGCCTGTCTCGATAATATTATATATCATAGTATATTTCTAATATAACATGTATACATGGGTTAACATATAGGTGGATCTTTCGAAAATTTATGTTGGTTGGCCCTAGGAATCAGATGCTGAAATCGTACGGTGGCTTCACTTAAGTTTTATATCAACTGATCCGTAAGTTATTATTGCGTTTAAATGCACTGTTTTCAAGCTCTCCACTTCCGTTATAAAAAATGTGCAAACCTATTATGAAAATCAGTTTGACCTTAAAATCTTTGAAGGTCACTTTTGGACACCTCCTTTGGAGGTCCTTTAGAAAATTTCGAAGTAGACTTTGAATTTGAATAAAGGGCTATTTCTCAACAAATTAATTGTAAAATTGGTCTATTTTATTCATTTGCTTGAGTTTATAAATGTTTTTCCTATTCAATTTGTCATAACTCCAATGTTTCAAATAGTGCCCTGTATGTTTTATTTTGTTATCAAATAGAGAGGTAAATTTGCTTTAGGCTGGTTTTTCCCGATTAAAAATTGAATATAAATATTAAGCTTTTTGTAGAAGCGTTTCGAATTGTGTCCATATCTTTCAGTAAGCCATGAAAAACAAATGAAAAATTGCACACAACATCTGTCAAAACGTTATTGTTGAGTGAAATAGAGGCGAATTAATTATTTGTAAATTTATAATTAGGTGCTTTATTCAAAATGAGATAAGATTTTTAATGCAATATACAACAAAATGAAAAGGTAGATTTACTTTTAATTTACGGCGAATGTCAGAAAAATATATCCCGATCGTCGTCAGTCATACTGGCAGTATTTTAAAATTCTATAAGAGTACGCACATGTGTACCCAAATGTTTCTACAAGAGAGCTGGCAAAATAGACGGATATTGGCCGTGAAACAGTAAGACGTATATTAAAAAAACATGGTTTTAAATGCTACACAAATACCAATTGCATAAAGAATTATATGAACACGACGGAAACAGAAGATTGATTTTTTTAAATTGGTTTACTCAACACGTATACTTAAACAATAGAATTTTATTTAGTGATGAATCTCGATTTACGAATAATGGCATATACAATAGACATAATCTACATTATTGGTCTAAAGAAAATTTACGCGAATATTTGAAGGTAACATCAAGATAGATTTGGAGTGAATGTATGAGCTAGAATATTCGGTACAAAAATTATTGCTCCCATACTATTTCAAGGACGCGCGTTACTTAAGGTTTTTGCAAAATGAAATATAAAACGAACTGGATGAAATTTTCTTGAAAGATTTCAGAAATATGTACTTCCAATAAGATGGAGTGCCGCCGCATAATGCTGGTTTTGTGAGAAATTACCTTAGTGCAAAGTTTGACAAACGGGTAATATCTACTAATGGAGCTATTTGGTAGCCTGCTAGGTCGGCAGACCTAACTCTACTCGATTTTTTCTTTGAGGTTATCTGAAGAGCAAAGTATACTCAACGCGGCGCCGTCTGCGACATTAGAAGAACTCCAAAATAAAATTGTAAATGCCTTTGAACGTCAGTTATGTTACAAAGTGCTATGAGAGAAATTATTCGAAGAGTGAGTTCTGAAATGGGTGGGCGTTATTTTGAACACCTGTTATAGGTTTGGTATTTTTGTTCTAATTATAATATTTATAAATTTAGTAAGTTGCTGTCCAGATATGTATCATAACTTATAAATTGGTTTTGATTGTGTGAATTCTTGTTTTTTTGCTAATGATTCATCAAACTATTTGTTATATTTATCAAAATAAATTTTCTCTAATTACAAATAACTCATCTGTTTTCATAGCTTACTGCAAGATATGGACATACAATTCGAAACGCTTCTACAAAAAGCTTGATATTTATTCTAATTTATATTCAATTTTTAATTCGGAAAAAACAGTTTAAAGCAAGTTTACTACTCTATCTGATAAAAAAATAAAACATACAGGTACTATTTGAAAAATTGGAGTTAAATCATTTATTTACATTTAATTTGTTGAGGAATACCCTTTTATTCAAATTCCAAGTCTATTTGTTCCTGAATTCCAGAGCCAACTAGAAATAGCAAATAAATGCCATTTACAAGGTTACTTTTCATCCGATTTTAAATATGAGAAAAGCGTTGGAGAGAGCAATTACAGCTTTATGAGAAAAGTGACTTAAATATACAGGATGCTATTTAAAATAAGAAATTACTGGCAATTTCCGGCCATACCGGAAGCGATTTTTTTACCACCGAATGGTCAAAATGTGGCTATTGATACCTATATTAGATTTCCCAAATTTCAGAGCTTATATTTTAAAACTGTACAAAAATGTGGGGGGATAGGTACTTTCTGGGTCACCCGGTATACATTTTTTCAATGAAAATGGAGACATTTTGTTAGTGCACAAGCTGGTTAAAATATTCTGTGTAAATATAGTTTGTGTTTACCTTATTCTGGACGCACAAGTACTCTTGTGCCTTCTTTTACTGCTATTAACCCTTCCTACCACATTAGCCATTGTTTATAAAAAATCACAGCTGCAATCCAAAAAAACCACACTAAGTAAAAATCACATTATATAAACCGAATGCACTTATAAGAGATAATAGTCCATGTAACTTTATTCTAGATTTGAACACAATTAGGTGATTTCTAAACGCAACAATTAAAATAAAT
This sequence comes from Leptura quadrifasciata, assembly GCA_963675555.1. Classification (NCBI taxonomy): domain Eukaryota; kingdom Metazoa; phylum Arthropoda; class Insecta; order Coleoptera; family Cerambycidae; genus Leptura; species Leptura quadrifasciata. Next base: position 28,706,941 of record OY776679.1, on the reverse strand, counting down.
CGACTTAAAGCACGCGCACATGTTGCTCAGCCGTCATTACCGGTCAATAAGAGCATGCTAGGCCGAGGCAGTACGGTTACTGTACGGTACCATCATGGTATTATGTCTTCCACTAGTACTCGAATACGCTACCGGTACGAAAGTACCTGATCTTCTTTCGGTCTGGAGGGGGTCTGAATTGGTCATTTTTATGTTCTATATCGTTTATTACAATAATACATTTGCTTGTTTCTAAGAGAGTTCCCAAATTATCATACGATAAAGATCAATTACTTAATGCCTTAATAAATGTCTTAATAATACATTTCTATGATGTGTCTGCTCGTTGTTCTAGAGAATATAGCTATAAATACCTGATTATTAATAGAGTTTTAAGTAATAAAAATATTGTATAACTCAGTTGAATATTTTAATTATTGTTTTAATTTAGTAAATTAAGCGGTCACATGATAACATTTGAAGTTGCTATATTTTTTATATTATTTTATGACTACAGATGTGACAGATATGCAGATAATAATAATAATAATACACTTTATTCATTTCTTTGGGCATAATAACAAAATAATAACAAAACAATAAAAGAAGAGACGAAGTTCAGATAGAGGTTTCCCTAGAGTTGTTTTTACACTTAACCTCATACTATTATTATATATATATATATATATATATATATATATATATATATATATATATACAGGGTGGACCATTAATAATAGGCCATATTTTAGGGGAAATTGGGCCAAAACATGAGAATATAACCAAATATGATTTAGTAAAATGTTGCTGTGGAAAAAGATACAGGATGTCAAAGTTCAAATTATTTTTTCCTTTTTTTGCAATAACCCAACAGGCTCTTAACTGATCTTCACCAAATTTGCTAGAGAAACTTTTTTTATTTTAAGAAACAATAATTTATGTTACCTGTATCTGATGATGAATTTTTTCATATTTTTTTTTGGCGAAACGTTGTAGTACTTCTGACCAGAAAATTTTATCAGGGCGTCATTTCCACGTATAAAAGGTACACTTGGTAGAATTTGATAACTCCAAACGTTTTAGAGGAAAATGCCGTTAAACATTTCAATAATTTTTTGAAAGACAAATTCAAATTTAATGAAACAAAGTGTATTTACTGAAAAGTATGCTTAGGTTACATTTTAGTTTTATCATTTACGGCATTTAAGCATTTTACTTTGTTCTTGTGTTTCTCGAGCTAATTTTTTTAACTTCTTTATTTACAATGCCTAGACATAATAATTTTTCAAATAGGGAAATGAGGGATATGATACGTGTTTACGCACAAAATAATTTTAGCGGACGTGCTGCAGCGAGGAAGATACTCATTGCGAGTGAGTAAACAATCTGTCCTAAGAGTCTTACCTAAAGAACGCTTCTACCCATATCATCTCCCTCCTGTACAAAACTTACTTCGAAAGGATCTTCCACAAAGGCTACAATTGTTTCAATTTGTTTTAAATAAACACAACAGGGATCGAAATTTTGTTAAGAACACTTTATTTACTGACGAAGCAACTTTTTTCTCGTCGAGGCGTTTTTAACTGGAGAAATATCCATTACTGGAAGTAGAAAATCCTCATGCCGTTAAAGTTTAAGATTAACGTTTGGTATGGTATCATCGGCGATTAATTATTGGGACCATTTGTCCTTCCTCCATATTTAAATGGACAGCCTTATCAGTTTTTTCTTCAAAATACTCTTGCTGATATATTGCATGCTTTCATGCTAGAGATACGGAACAAAATGTGGTTCATGCAAGATGGAGCTCCTCCTCATTTCTCCATTGAAGTCAGGAATTATCTTGATGAGACTTTCCCACGTAGATGGATCGGTCGAGGAAGTGAGTTTACTTGGCCACCAAGAAGTGCTGATTATAATCCTTTGGATTATTATGTGTGGGGACATATGAAGTCCTTAGTCTATGCAAATACTATCAACTCAAGAGAAGAACTGTGGGACAAAACGCAAAACGCAGCGAATTTTATTAGCGGACAGGAAAATGTATTTTTCAATATAAGAAATTTTTTTATGAATAGAATTTGAAATAAAATTAAAAAAAAGAAAAAAATTAAAATAAGAAAAAATTGCTTTTGTGCACATCCACCGATTCCTTAGAACATCCAGTATTTTATGGTAGTACTTTACCATTATGGTTCCATTTGAAAAAAATTAAGTTTTGCTAAAAAAACTGTTCAGGCCAAATTTGATGGCCCACAAAATACACATTCTCAAATCTTTATGCTCGATTCGATTTTTCTGACATTACACCGATCCATTACAAGCATTTTTTTCTGGTCACGGCACTCTAGATGTACCAACAAATTTCGAGTCATATTATTGTCATGGAGTTGAAATCTCACTTATGGGACATCACCGTACGCAGAATTTTTCAAGGATTTCAAAAATATAATAATATACAGGGTGTTCCATTTAATATCAAAAGTTGGGGCCATTTTCGGTGAAACCGGAAGTGGGAAAAAAATGATAGTTATGCCACAAAGTGTCTTCTTGGTCATATAATACATCTACCAAGTTTTTTAAAGTTCTTTCTATTCTTCTAGAAAGTTTTTTTCTATTCTTAAAAATAAGAAAGAAAATGAGGGTCTACCATGATCCGTTGATTGTGAAGATCATCATATAATTTATTAAAGCCCGCTTTTTAAAAATTAAAAGATGCCGATCTACAGTACTTGCTCAACATCTGACTACTTTCTTGGATACGAACTCTGATCAACTTCTCTATCTTTCACTACTTTCGACTTGCGCTTGAAAACTTATTTTTGCTTTGATTTTCGGAATCTTCAAATATTGTCTTACACTTATGCCTTTATCTAGAGAACTTCTTGTTCTCCTTTTGTGTTGTAAGATACGTTGTAGTATAAAGACAAAATTTGAAATTTATTAAGAGAAGGCAGAACGTATCAAATTTGGATCCAAACCGTTGCACACCACCTTTACATACAGCATGTGTAGATATGAAGAAGCGTTGAATGACGGATAAAACGAAAATTACGTTGCAACCAATCAGTAATTAAGGAATGTATAAAATGTGCTACTAACATTTATATTTTTTATTTCAAAGTAAAATAACTTGAAGCTTCACTAAATATTGCTGCATGCATATGTTGCAATTTGTTTTCAACTGAATGGCGAGCAGTACTTGCACGTTTTTTATTTTTTTATATCATAAACTTCATAGTAATAGACCTATAGCCTTGTTATGATATTGCTTTTAGCAATTTGCTAAAAAAATATATTTAATATCATCAACCAATTATGAAATACTTAAACAGTTTTGTGTCAAGTTTGAGTATTTGTAACGAAATGTACTTGCATTTATAAGTAAAACATAAAATGCTTGCAAAATATACGTATTCTAACTAACCTTTGGATTTGTTTGGAAAATGAGGCGTTATCCTAAGCATCCTTTCACTTTTAGCAAGTGAATATTAAATTTAATCAAATGATTTCTACGAATTATAAATGTCAAAATTGTTTTACATATGTCGTCTCATATTTAATCTTTTTAAAATTTCTCTCGCTAGACAGTCAGACTCTTACTCTATTTATACGTTAAATTTCGATAATAGTACAGTAAAAATATTTATATATATATATAGTTCTTTATAAAGAGGATAATTATAATTCTGCTGTATTACTTTGGGCCTATTCTCAAAAGTCTTCAACTTTAAAAAGCAAACTTAGTGGTAATTTATAGAAAGTAGGGACTCACAGATTGGTCTGTTATTGAACATATTTGAAAGTGGTGGTGGATGTGCTATATATATATATATATATATATATATATATATATATATATATATATATTTTAATACATTTATTTAACATTGGCCTATTTCCGCTACTGAGGCCTATCGCCGACGCCTGTAGACGAGCTACCCCCAACCAGGAATTTTGCCGAACCTCTTCCCTTAAGAAGAGTAGGGATCTTTTACTTGCCTAACATTTAATAGACAAGGGACCGACGGCTTTACATCCCCTCCGAAGGATGGTATATCCCCTATACAACCCTCGCCTAAGGTTGTATAGCGTCCGCGTATACACTGTATACAAGCCGCTGGAATATGTGTGAGGCGAGGACGCGGTCTTCGTTGGAACGGTCACCCATCCAACTACTAACTGCGCCTGACGTTGCTTTACATCGCATATCAAAATATGTACATAGTAAAGACGCACCTACGCTCACCCCCTTTGTACTATATATCAAATTATATATTTGTCTAATACAGGGAAGAAGAAAGTTCCAGATTCTTACTCTGCCTGGTCAAATAATTCACGATTTTAAGCAAATAGAAATGAAATAGAATAGAAAATACAAAGTATATTGTACTCCCGACGATATAAACATATTTAAAATGATAAGTCCCAATCGATAATGCATGTGTTATATTTAGCCAATGTTGATAATAAAATATACAACAATCCAAACAACTTCTGGAAATTTGTTAATCCAAAAAATAATTCAACAGCCACCTTCTAATTTTAATATACCAGAATCAAATTATTTAAAATCCACAATAAATCGTTGATTGATTCACCGACTTCTCGAAATTTTTTGCACTCCCCAATTTTTTCGCCAATAATGATCTCAACAACAGACCTAAGATTAACTCCAATGTCTAAAGTTTATCTGTAATCACTGAGGAAGTGATAATGTATGCCTTTAAAAAATCTAAAGCGACTACTATGACTATGGCTCTCGATCTAATTCCAACATTCCTCATTAAAGATTGCGCAAATGTATTTTCTAAAGTCCTAAATTATTTTTAATTTAATGTTAAGAAGTGCAAATTTGCCGCAGCAGTGGAAATCTTTGCATCATGTATTAAAAAAAGATTACTTCAGAAATATTATAACTCTCAAGTAAAAAAAAATTCTTTCCCTGACCCTGAGCCAGTTTTTGGTCCGCCAATATGACTGATTCAATAGGAGTTACGAGAGTAAGCTATGACAGAGTTCAACAACTATTGGTCTCAAGCTCCCGGAATAAGGGAGTCAAGACACCCTCTACTGACTCTACGGTAAAGTGGCTACTTGGGCTCGATAGAGAACGAATGAGACGCATAGTAAGCCTGTTAACAGGACACTCTCCCTTAAACAAGCGTCTACATACATATAATGAAGGCGAAGAAAGATTCAATTTGTCGAATCTGTTGGGTGGAGGACAAAATCTTCACTTATATCCTATGCGACTGCGCACCAGTAAAGAGGCGTCAAGGTACAAGTATCCCGAAAAGCAGCTTCTAAAGCCAGATGAGCTACGAGATCGACCCTGGAATAGACTGCTATCCTTTATGGAAAGCCCAGGTATTTTCTAAGGGATCTCGTATCTCGCGAAAGCACAATGGGCCTACAGGCCTGAGTACTGCGGATCTTCGGTTCTGCTCGCGTACCTATTTAACAACAGTTTGTTTTCTCGAAAACATTATTTTCTGTTCGCAAATACGACTCCATCATCATATAATGTCTGAATTCTTATTATAATCAATATATAAGTAAAAGACCTTTTTTAACATTTAACGTTGCAGAGCTCCGATAGACGGCTTGCTGGGAAACCAACTGACCCAAATTAAATGGGCCCATATTTCCGTATGCTTTGAGTTCTGATTTAATAAATATAAAAATAATCTATTTATAATGAGTTATATCCATATCAATGCTTTTAATATAGCGGATGTTGATACATTATGCATAAGTTCTGAAAGCAATCAATTAATGCCCATATAAAAGCTTTAATAATATGTTTACTCTTTTTTATAAAATAATAAATGCAAGTTTGACCAATTAGTATTCTATACCGCATAAAAATGTTTACTATTCAAAGAAAATAAAATAAATTGGTATTATTGAACTGGAATGCTGAAAAAAACATGTCTTTTGTACGTCTCGATGTGTCTTATAAATAACTTTGGTAGATGTAAATATGTAAAATTATGCAGTAGAAAAATAATAATCATTTATTTGATAGGGCTTTAACGAAACTAATAATAATTCAATTTTCCCCTCTTCCACAGCCTCCTCCTTCAATATCTAGGACCAACTAGTTAAGCCATCTCACCATGATGCCAAGACAGTGTAGAAGTGTTAAACCAAAATATCCTACAGTAAGCATCATTTTTAATGCATTTCAATAAAAGCTTGTTTTTCAATAATTCCTTTTATTGAGGGTTAAGTGGAAGAATGTCGTATAGACAAACTTCGTCCTCAAAACAAAGACGTTTGTTATTATTATATATATTATTATTATAGTTTAATCGTTGAAGTCGACCTAACTTCGACTACTATCATTTCTTGTTTAAAAATAAAATTAAATAAATAATTTTTCTTGAGAAATATGATGTTCAAACATTACACGCAGTCGGCGATTGCCATTGTATTTTCATGTTTTAAAATAATCGTCTCAAGAAATAGGCGACAGCTAGCAGCTATTGTTGTTTTTTTTTTAGTTTTTTTAAAACACTATTGGGTTAATTTACACCTAACACGTCCACAATAATTGTCAAATACTAACGTAATTTCTATTAATCTTACTTTCACACCATTTACTCATGTAAATATATGCGTAACCTATAATGCGTATTATAAGAATAAATATATAAAACATAGTATTATATATCCAATGTATTTAATAATAAAACAGACATCAAGGACGAAAACTTATTAGTTACATAAGTTACTAGAAAAAAGATTATAAAAGAAATGTAAAATCAGTTGCTTGTGATTACAGTATTCTCCTTTGGTAGGCGGAGGAAAAGAAAACATGGTTATTCTTTTAAATTGTGATATTCATATTTAAAATGTTACTAAAAAAAACATAGAACAGGACTCTCTGGTCAGCATTATAGTTTGAGTTAATTTTACTAAGTTTTGGAAAAACCGCGTTTATCATTTTCAAAAATCATTATTTTAAATAGGTTGAGTTAGGAAAAATGATCGGTTGTTTCCTTATTTATTGTAAGTATAAGTGCTCTTGCTGCATAGAATTCTTCATCGGGCTATGAATGCGTTTTCATCCCATATCACCCTTTTGATTACTCTAGAGGAAAGATATCTATATGTGTAGTATTTTCAACATTAATTACGTGCCCTATACTCTCTACATACAGAACTGGCATCGATATTTCTTCCCGTTATTTATATGTCTGTGAATTTTACACAAAGTTCTACATAGAATATAAAATTAATTCTTGGTTTTGTGATACAATGCTATGTCTTGTATTACTGAAAATGATTAGTTCTAAATACAATCAACTGATTGTTGACAATAATTTTTTAATTTTTTGCTAATCATCTCTGTTATCGCGCTGACAACGGATGCATATCTGTGGTATCGTTTTCTCACTATTTCGTTGAATTTATGCTCTAGGATCGTTCTTTTAAAACATAATTTTTCAGTCGCAAATTCCTCTATAAAATCCTTATTTTACTATAAGGAACGCAACCAGACTGCAACCAACAGCTACTCTCCGGGCTATGTGCCCCGCCGAGCGCTGAATTACAAGTTAGGAGCCTGGCGCGTTAAGTGTAATAATTGCATATTACCAACAGAACGCTAATGCTTCGATTGCAACAAACACCAGCCGAAAGACTGATCCTACTTAAAGGAGCTCTCATGCCAGTCGTCGCAAACCACTTGCAGACTGCAGTTTCTAGCTGTTGGCTCTCGTCAGTGCAAGGTAGGCATGTGACGACCGACACGAGGATCCTTTGACTATTTGGCACATCCCGGTATCTTTAGGATAGCGACGTGCAAAATAGTTAGTAGGCGCCATCTAGCGGTCCAGTGTCAATCGAAAAATAAATGACTGACTGGGCTTAGCATAGTTCAAGTGTGCTTCTAGAGGGCAGAATATTAAAACATAATTTATCAGTCGCAAAATGTCATACGATTACATGTTTTTATGTGCCCTTAAGTCGAAACCTGTGTGAGTACATGCCGATTGTGTTTATTTTTTACAATTTTTTATATTAGTGTTGAGACGTTACATGGCCAATAACAGCAGCAAAATATGACTTATTATTTCCTATTATTTGGGTTTTCTACCACATGTATTATTATCCTCTTCAAAACAAATCACCGAATCTACAAAATAATAGAATTATTGGAAAAAAGCCTCTTCGCCCGTGACGTTTACGCCAAAGGAAAAGTCAGAGGTTATGTTTTGCAAATAATATAAATCGGAATAAACACAGAAATAATGTATTTTGCTGACGTTTCGGAAAGTAATCTCTTTCCGTTTTCAAAGCTATTTTTTGGAAGAACTTTTATTTTGCTGTGTATGTCAAATACACAGCTTTAAGATTCTGTTTATCTTATTTCCATAGATACTTACTACTTACACAGAACATAGAACTGATGATATTTTCTTTTAGATAATGTTGAGTTTGTTAAGTTCTTCTTTTAACATTAGTAGCCAGGTTGTACAAATATCTACAGAATAATTTGATACGCACTTATCTTCATTTAATAAGATTATTGCTGATTCTTTAATTTTTCTTTTTTTGGTATCTGTTTCTTTTGTTAAAATTTTTGCCGAGTCCCAGTTTATTCTATGTCCGTTTTCCCAAGCATGTTCACAAATCTTTGATTTCTGAATTTCATCCTTTCTAATGTAATTCTTGTGCTCATCCAACCTCACACTGAAAGGTCTGGATGACTCACCCACATAACATTTATCACATTCGCACGGGATATTGTAAATACAGTTTTTTGAATTCTGCTCCCTGTTTATCGCAAAACATAACCTCTGAATTTTCCTTTGGCGTAAACGTCACGGGCGCAGAGGCTTTTTTCCAATAATTCTATTATTTCGTAGATTCGGTGATTTGTTTTGAAGAGGATAATAATACATGTGGTAGAAAACCCAAATAATAGGAAAGAGTATTCGTAGAATGCCACAAATAACTTTCAGACAATAAAATATGACTTTTTAGTAAACAAATTAAAAATATTATTAACCTACTAAAAACTAAACTATAAGTATGGAAGAGGGTTTGTGATTTCACTTTGATAAAATGTTTAAATATTGGGATGCATTTTCAGTTATGTATTTTATGATTTTTTTGGAAAAGAGTTCTATGTTATTTATTTAGTTAAAACCTATTGGTAAGAGGTTATACAATTTCGGGCCAAAATAAGCAACAAATCTTTGTGCTTGAATGTGTATATTGAGGAATATTAATATTTATATTGATTGTGTGCCTTGTAATGTGGTCGTGTACAATAATTGTGTTTAGTAGAGGTTTATGTTTAAAAACAAATATAAGTACAGATTTTGCATAAAGCAGATCAACATTCAGAATATTTAAATCTTGAAAAAATAACTCGGTTGAGTATCGACGTCTTTTATGCAATATAACTTCAATAAGATATTTTCGTGATTTTTGTTCTTTCAAGTTTGTAGGATATGCATCACTCCATATCGAGATGCCATATTTTAATATAGATTCCGTCAGGGCATGATAGAATATCTTGAGAATAGTATAAGGAATAATAGTTCGAATGGGGCGAGCGTGGGTGCGTCCTTACTATGTACATACTTCGAAATGCGATGTAAAACAACGTAAGGCGCGGTTAGTAGTTGGATGGGTGACCGTTCCAACGAAGACCGCGTCCTCGCCTCACACATCTTCTAGCGGCTTGCATATCAGTGTATGCGCGGAAGCTATACAACCTTAGACGAGGGTTGTATAGGGGATATACCATCCTTTGGAGGGGATGTAAAGCCGTCGGTCCCTTGTCTATTAAATGTTAGGCAAGTAAAAGATCCCTACTCTTCTTAAGGGAAGAGGTTCGGCAAAATTCCTGGTTGAGGGTAGCTCGTCTATAGGCGTCGGTGTTAGGCCTCAGTAGCGGAAATAGACCGACGTTAAATAAATGTATAAAAAAAAATAGTTCGAAGATAATAGAATTTCCACACAAGTTTCTTTATTTTATTGTTAAGAGATTCAATATGCTCAGACCATTTTAAATTTTGATCAAAAATTATTTTCAAATATTTAATTTTTTTATATAATGGAGTACTTCTGTACATTTACACTCGTTATTGCGATAATAGTTTAAGTGTTTGCGTACTCTCATTAAAGATCTTACCAAGACTGTATAAACTGTGGTTATTTTGGACATATAGATAGTTGTTAATACTGGAACAATTATACGTTAAATTTTATGATAATCTTAACTTTTAATGACAAATTAACTTTAGTAATAAATTACACACATAGTAATAATTCTCCCGTAAACTGTACCTTATAAAATACAACTAAATGGCAAATATACAGTTACCTTAAGTAGCTAATTACACTTGTTTAAAATTTGACGAGTTTGAGGTGAAACTGAAAGTTAAGCAGTGCCTCAGGCATATAATAACATTTTATAAGCAAACTAAAAAAGTAAAAATAAAGCTGAAATGTGGTAACGAAATTAGTTTACCTTTAAGCATTGTTAGTGTGACATGCAATGATCTTTAAGCTGTCCTCAGCGGAGCGTGCCACTGAAAACACTATTATTAACCTAAATATTTTATATATGGTGTTATAGATTATGGAAGTGTTTTAAATAGATCAGCATCATATACAAATATTTTAATTCTGTCGCATCCAGTATAAATCAATTCGAATATCTATCGGTGCAATAGACTGATGATCGAGAGGTGAGTGCACTTGCCTCTCACCCAAAAGTTCCGGGTTCGATCCCCGGTCGTGGCAGTTGAAAATACTGTGAGAGGGACTTTTTCACTATACACGGATATTGGGTGTGTCCCTTGTCTTTAATGTGTAGCCCCCTTCCATACAAGGCTCTTCTAGAGACTTCCGGGATAAAGGGGGTCATCATTACCTGTCGTGTATTTATTTATTTATTTTTATTAATGAAGTCATCACCATGTAACACCATTCTAGCCGAGGCACAAGAACCTCCTTTAGCCTTACGCAGACAATTTTTAGCCAGTAAAATGATAGTTAAAATTGGATCTCCTAATAGACCCACAGCTGTATTTCCTTTCTATTCTAATATTCCAGCAATTAATAAGTATCTTATGGAATCTATCTTAACCAAATATAAATTTCTTTTTAATGATTCCTACTCAATATACAAGAAGGAAGCCTTTGCTATAGAACGTGACTTAATTTGGATAGCAGAAATGAATATGGGAGATATAGTTCTTATTTCCGACTCAAGATCTGTTTTATAAGTTATCAACCAATTTAGTTTAAAAAATTACAAAAATGCTCTAATACGTAATATTAAAAAGCTACTTACCAACTTAAGTAAAAGACACGTATCCGTAACATTTATTTGGATAAAGGGCTATAAAGAGGCCACTAGACTTTCCGAAATTTGCATGAGATCAACAAATAATGATGTCATCCAAAATCAGATAGAAAATATCTGGAAAAATTGGGAAAAGTTATGGCTTTAATATGTTAAGTCTGCTAACAACCCCTACGTTTTAATTCACCCTACACTTCCTAAATCTATTCCTAATATATCGAAATTTTCAGCCACCAAACAATATTCTTCAACAATTACTCGACTAAAATTGAATCACAGATGCTTTCAAACGCATCTTTTTAAAAGAGCACCCCATATTGCCCATGTGACAATTACTCTTTGAGAGATTTAAACTTTATGTTCTTTTCTTGTACCTCCCATTCGCAAATCATAAGAGAATTTAAAAATAGCTACAAACCTTAGGCGTTCAATTTCCTACCAATATCGTTTCTCTTTTAAGCACTCAAAAGAAAGAAATCTATGATGCTATAATAGCCCTTTTGCGGAAACTTCAATTTCAATATAGATTTGTTTAAATTTTCTTGCATATGGATCTTCTGTGGCTAATGAAAATCTTCAAAACCAGCCTCACCATCACATACACACACACAACGTACATATCTATTTACAAATATTAGTAGCCAAAGATGTCATCTCGTATGGTTTATCGTTGGAAAATTATCATAAACCAAAGTAATTGTAGAATAAGTTTATTGAACAGCCTAACTTGCATTATCATGAATTAGAAAACCCAAATATTTATGTACATAAACTAAGGGAAATTTAGTCCTGTTTCAAGCAACAATTTTTATCTCTATAAAACTTCTGTGAATATATTCATAACATTATAGATCAGTTAAATCCGGTGTTCCACAGGGATCTATCCTTGGATCACTTCTTTTTAACATTTTTATTGCAGATGTAGCAAGGCTCCCACTTATTTCAAAATTATGCATGTACGCTGACGATATTCAGCTAATGCTACAGAAGCTCAAATGGCTGAATTTTACATAAATAATGATTTACGTCTTATATACGAATGGACAATCCAAAATACTCTTATGCTAAATGCTAACAAAAGTCAAAATATTGTTTTTGGAACATCTCAGCAGCTATTAAAATCTTAGAGAACTGAATATGATGAATGAGATCATTGCATCAACCAACAACGTTAAAAATCTGGGTGTTAATTTTGATCCTTTATTAAATTTCTCTAATTACGTAAATATTATTTGTAAAAAAGCTTTTTATTGTTTAAAACAGTTATACTCTTTCAAAAAATATCTAGACACAAATACTAAAATATTGCTTTCTGCAACCATGGTTCTATCGCACTTAAATTACGCAGATACTGTGTACGGTCCCTGTCCCTCACAGGAAGATAAATTCCGTTTGCAAAAAGTTCAAAATTGCTGTGCACGATATTTTACAACTGTGCCTCAATTTGGTCATATAACTCCACATTTACGTGCTTTCAACTTATTAAATGTGCGAAAGGAGATTTATACACATTGTAGAATTCGTATTAAACATTTTCAAAACAGAAAAACCAAATTATCTATTTAATAAAATACATAGGCGTTCTGAAATCCACCATAGGGATCTAAGACATGTTGATAATAAAGTTTGTATTCCTGCTCACAAAAATGCGTCTTTTCGATCTTCCTTTTCATTCATAGTAGCATATATTATTAATAACCTGCCAGCTCAATATCACAACATATCAGTGGCAACTGTAAAATGTAAGTTAAAGGAAGACATTATCCTATCAAGATTAGAAAACTTTAATGTACAATTGTTCTAAATTAAATATTTTTTTTACATATATAAACATTTCTGTACTCAGGAAGTGTTGTAAAGCAACATTGTTGATACACTTCCTTTTGGAAAAATGTATGTACCTGTACTGCTTTTTTTCAATAAACGTATATTGTATTGTATTGTATTGTATTGTATTGTATTGTATTGTATTGTATTGTATTGTATTGTATTGTATTGTATTGTATTGCATTGCATTGCATTGCATTGTATTGCATTGCATTGCATTGTATTGTTTTGTATAAAATATCCAAGTACGACGCTTTTGGAAAACATTCTGAATGCGGCTAATAGACCACACCAACATAATCTTGTTTCAGGCATGTTATTATTCAATTCAGAGCTGGGACGAGTACAACTAAAATGTACTTGAGTACAGAGTACTGAGTACTGAGTACATTTGATTCTTAGCTTCCGAGTACAAGTACTAAAGTAATTGAGAAAGTACTCGAGTACAGTTTTTCGGGTACCAAGTACTGAGTGCAATAACACGATTGAGCAGTGAAAAGTATTAACTTTAAACCCCCTATAGAAAAAAATGCAAGCGTTAATATTTAAATATTTACATGAGCTTTTGTATATTCATATTGTATAGTATTTAGTACTAGTATAACTATAATTGTTTATATATTAGGATTAACGATGACAGAAATTACAAGAGTGTACTGCTCATTTAGTCATTTATTAATATTATTTGTATTTGTAATAATAATAATAAAACACGAACATTAACATTTCTGATTAAAACATATCTATTTTATTATCACTAACTTTTCAAAGTTTTCGTTTGTAACGCGCATACGCTAAAAATACTTTTCAGTGTACTCGAGCACTTTGCGAAGTACTCTGGTACGCAATTTTCGCTTCAGAAGTACAAGTAAATAACTTTAAATAGTTCGAATACGAGTGACGAGAACCTTCATGCGGTATGTACTCGGGTACAGAGTACAGAGTACCAATAATAGTACTTAAGTACAGATATCGAGTACTTTTACTCGAGTACGTCCCAGCTTTGTTATTCATGTATCTATTTTGTGTTGAATCGAGATAATTCCTCATTTTTGTGTCAATTTTTTAATTTTAAGTCTTAGATATGCTTATGATCTATCATTATCATTAAATACTGTTATTTAGTCTGGAAATAACGAGATTGTATACTACTTTTTCCAAAATTAATTTTACTATTGTTAATTAGGGGAGACCAACTGCGAATGGTAGACGAGCAGCTACGCATTTAACGAACAATACACTATTTATTTCTAGAGTCAAACCTTTGGTATCTTATCACGCGGTTTTTTTCACGCGAGCTCTTAGTCTATATTACAAAAATTTGGTTCTCTTGATACTCTGAACCTATGCATGCACGTTTCACATTATCCCATTAAAACTGACTTGAAAACTGTAAATTTTTCGATGTTGGGGCTAAGAAAACTTTTGATGAATTAGTCGATTACTACATAATGCTAAAATTTCAGAAAAACTCACTGAGAGTCATTTTTATCCAAGGTGAACCAAAATTTATCTCAATATTTTTGCGGCTGATATTACATTCAAAAATAATAGTATTTATGTAAACATATTACCCAAAATAAATAATAAGGGAGATGCACTTAAGTTTTTATGCAATATCTTCCAATTATCTTAAAATATTAAATTCATATTTTAAGTCATAGGCAATCCGGATACTAGTTTACATGACATCAGTCCAACCCTCTCATTTGCTTAAGGGGTAGTTTTAGGTGGTAACTGTCAGTATTTTCCTCATAACTTAATTTTTTTCATGTTTTTAAAAATTATTATATAAAATTAATTTTCAGATCATTAGAAATGAAAAAGGTATTCCTATTGTATTTCGATAAACCAAACCGATCTGGAGTAATTTATGTTTAAAAAACAACGTGAATTTACAACATTTTATTAACAAATTCTTTTACACATAACATTAAATTGAAATGTTATTTAAATCGTATCCTAAATGATATTCAATCAAATTTCTCCTCGTCGGTATAGGATAAAATAAGAGAAGAAAACTAAACAATTTTTACATAATCATCCGGACATCTTTGTTACTAGATCTGACAAAAGCAATATAACGGTAATCATGAATAAGATAGAGTATAAATCAAAAATGGATATTTTACTAGATGACCCTTCAATATACCAAAAAATAAATTACGATCCTACAAACAGATATCAAACAAAATGCAACAACTTAATAAATAAACTTAGAGACCAAAATTATATTGATGGACAACAGTGTAAAAATTTGAAAACTTTCAATTCAAAGCCTCCAAGAATTTATGGTCTAGTTAAGGTACAAAAAAAATAACAATTTAAGACCTGTAGTATCATGCATACAGTCGCCATCATATAAAATATCTAAAGTTATTACCGAAATACTATCTAATTTAACTTTTCAGTATAGTATAAAAAAACTCGTATGAACTATTAGAAATAATTACTAATTTTACCCTACCAACAGGGTATATACTTGTTAACTTAAACGTTGTGAGCCTTTTCACTAATATTCCAAAATGTTTAGTTATTGAATGTGTCACTGATAAATGGAGTATTTTACAAAACCATACAAATCTCTCATTAGAGGTTTTTACTGAGATGATTAGCATTTGTTTCGACACTAGCTATTTTTGTTTCGAAAACGTTTTTTTCAAACAAATTGAAGGCACCGCCATGGGCAATCCAGCTAGTCCCATAATGGCCAACTTAGTAATGGAACATCTTATTAAAAATGTCATAAATGTCATATCGTTTGATATACCTGTGTTAAAAACGTACGTTGACGACACCATCTTAGGCATACCTGAAAATGAATCGGAACATATTGTTTCTTATTTTAACAATTTTCATGATAATATTCGATTTACCATGGAAAAAGGAAACAATAATAGAATTTCGTTTCTAGATATGAAGCTAATTAGAACTGATGAACAAACTATCATTACCAATTATTATGAAAAAGATATAAATTCAGGTAGGCTATTGAATTATTTTTCAATTCGCCCTTTAAAACAAAAATTAGCAATTATGAAGTCTCTAAAAAACAAAATTGTAAAATTAAGGCATCCTAGTTTTATTAACATTAATTTAATTAATTTTAAAAATAAATTATTAAACAATGACTATCCACCAGAATTGCGTAATATAATTATCAACAGTCATAACAATAAAATGAATACTGTTATCAATGTTAGGAACTCTAACAATGATAATAATAAGTACTACAAAATTCCTTATGTTACAGGATTACCGGAAAAAATAAAATCGAAATTATCTAATGACACAACACAGATTGTTTTCTACCATCTAAAAACTGTTGGTAACTTATATAACTCAATGAAAGATACTTTACCCTTAGATTATCATTCTGAAGTAGTGTACAGAATTCCGTGTAATGATTGTAACAAAACATATATAGGACAAGCTAAACAAAATTTAAAAGTAAGACTAAATGAATATAAATATTCATGTAATGAAAAACACAAAAATAAAAAAGAACAAACAGCCCTTGCTGCGCATTACTTTACTGAAAATCTTAAGTTTAATTTTGAAGAAGTAAGCATATTGGACAGGGAGACAAATTATAATAAGAAACTAATCAGCGAAATGGTGTGTATACAGGCACATAACCCTCTAACAATAAATAAAAGGACCGACACTGAAAATTTAAGTATTATTTATAATTATTTGATCAAAAAATATATAACAATAAAAAACCTTGATAACGCATTTCTTATTGAATTCTATTATCGCGTTGCTCCTAAACAGTAAGGAGTTTTACATTTATGGCACAGTTTTGTTCGTTGTCTGAAGATCACGGTTAAAATAATTTATTTATCGTTGTATTTTAAATGTATTGTTACACTTCATATTATTATTTTATATTGACAATAAGTAATAGGTTGCTTACAAAGGGAATGTCATACTAGGCGAGTAGTGCGAGGTTGTTTGGTGTTTATAATAATAGGCTTTAATTAAAAAGACGTGTTTGCATAATCAACTCATATTTTGAATATTTTATTTTCTATATTTCGCAATTTTTAATAGATAAATTGTTATATAGGGGGGCGAGCGTAGGTGCGTCTTTACTATGTACATACTTCGGTATGCGATGTAAAGCAACGACAGGCGCGGTTAGTACTTGGATTGGTGACCATTCCAACGGAAACCGCGTTCTCGCCTCACACATCTTCCAGCGGCATGTATATCAGTGTATGCGCGGAAGCTATACAACCTTAGGCGAGAGTGTATAGGAGATATACCATCCTTCGGAGGGGATGTAAAGCCGTCGGTCCCTTGTCTATTAAATGTTAGGCAAGTAAAAGATCCCTACTCTTCTTAAGGGAAGAGGTTCGGCAAAATTCCTGGTTGGGGGTAGCTCGTCTACAGGCGTCGGTGTTAGGCCTCAGTAGCGGAAATAGGCCGACGTTAAATAAATGTATAAAAAAAAAAAAAAAGTTGTTATATATTATATTTATTCATTGTAGTCCTGAAGAAGCTTTAAAATAAAGCGAAACGTCGACATAGTTTGAAACCCAATTCTCTTATTTTATCCTATACCGACGAGGAGAAATTTGATTAATTTGAAATATTACTTTGACATTTCTGTTATTTATTAGACTTTGATTTTTTTTTTATAATTCCAGTTTATATACCTACCTCCCTTACTATTCGTTTTAGGAAATAAGTTTACATAAAAGATTACCATTAATTTTGGATATACTATCAGCCGTAGAAATATCGTGAGACAATTTTGGACCACCTTGAATAATCTGTGCGGGGTCCTTTCTAAATTATTTAAATATCAGTTAGGTTGGCGTGTTTAACTTTTATTTTGTTTATAAATTCCTGCACCGATTCCTGTCTTCAGCTACAATTTAAAGTAATATATTCAGTGTCACCCTTATCTCTATATTTCTACCATTCAAAGCAAATAAATTAAGAGAAAATTGAGTGTTATAATTCTGCACGTCAAATATTTTGTTTCACATTTTTTAAGCAATTGAAAATACAATTATGTCAGTTTTATTTGACAAGGCAGAAGAAGAATGGAAAAGAAAACAATACGGGCAATTTTAAAATCACGGATGGTTACTTAAGCTCCCCTCGTAATTATTAAATAATTGCTGAAAATTTGTTATAAACATAGTTTTTATCGAAGCATATCCTAATTGCGTGAGATCATTAAAACTAAGTTGTAATAAAATAAAAAAACGTCAACCTTTCCTACATACTCTGATTATTTTGTATTATATACGTATATCCGTTAAAGAATTGATATAAACAAAACTTCACATAAATAATTACTAATTATCGGATTTGGAAGCTCAGCAGGAAGATGAATATCCGTAATTAATTGGGAGAAATTTTAAATTTCAACAAAAAGAAAGGAATTTTAACAATTATATTTTTAAATATTTCATTACCCAATGCATGTTCAATTATTTATATTTTAAAACATAAAAAGCACATATATACGTACACAAGAGTAAAATAGTAATTTCATTGGCATAGTTTCACAAGAGATATAGTGCAATAGTGTCTGCAAAATTCGAGTATATTGTATATCGTTATTTTTTCAATATACTGGATTGTGTTATTTCTGTAGATTCTGGGATATTTTTCAGAAGAAGATACATGGGGAAGAAGAACTCAAGAACAGAAGAAAAGAGTATGAACAGAATGACACAATTAACGACTGGACAATATTCTTATCTTCTTAATTTTAATAATAATATTTGTTTAATAAAACAAATTAAATTACCAAACAATCTTGTAGTAAATGACAAAAAACAAATTTTAAATGAATTTAACAAGCACTACGCAGAGGTAGGAAATAAATTAGCAAATAAAATTCATTCTCCAAACAAAACTTTTCCGATTGTAACAACCAATAATTATTTTTTCCTTACCCCGGTAGATGATAAGGAAATAGTAGAACTCATAAAAGAATTAAAAAATAATAAAGCCACCGGAATTGACGGTATTACGTCAGAAATGTTAAAAGAAACAATAAATATAATTACACCACTACTAGTCAGCCTTATAAATAAAATTTTTCAATACGGAGTATGTCCATCCAACTTCAAAATTGCTATAATCAAACCTCTATATAAAAAGGGTGAAAAAAATCTAATGGAAAACTACCGACTTATATCTTTGACATCTAATATTTCAAAAATATTTTAAAAATCCTTAAGAAAAAGGTTAGTGCAATACCTCAATAAATTTAAGTTACTCTCAAAAAACCAATACGGATTTAGAGAAAAAACTTCAACAAGTGATGCTATAACTTACCTGACTAAAAAAAATTTATGAAGGTTTAGATAATAATACACCATCACTTTGTGTATTTATAGATCTGGAAAAGGCCTTTAATACAATTAGTCATAAACTAGAAAATTTTGGTATTAGACGTCTTTGTCACAATTTATTGAAAAGTTATTTAGATAAAAGAACACAAGTTGTAAAAATAGGTAATCACATAAGCGAGACAAGAAACGTGCTCTATGGTCTCCCACAAGGCACGGTTCTAGCACCAATTTTATTTATTATGTACCTAAATGACATATTCTGTTTAAATATAAAGGGAGATGTAGTATCATTTGCAGATGACACAGCCATTTTCTTCAAAGGAAAATCATGGGAGGATATGAAAAGAATATCTGAAATGGAATTAAAAGCGATTAAAGACTGGTTTGGTGAAAATACTTTGACTCTAAATATCACAAAAACAAAATATTTGCCATTCTGTTCCTATAAAAATAATTTACCATTATTCACTGAAATAAATATTGTAAACACGAATCTGGTCATAAACACATGTGAAAAAATTAATTACCTTGGAAAAACATTAGACTCTCACTTAAAGTGGAATCACCATATCACCAACACTGTTAAAAAACTAAGATCTTTACTATACAGATTTAAAAAATCTAAAAGAAACACTGAACGAAAAACATATTAAAATCATATACTATGGAATGATAGAATCGATTCTGAAATATGGTATAATAGCCTGGGGAGGATCAAATAAAACTGATATTAAGCCAATAATAATAATCCAAAAAATGTATCAACAAATTTTATACGGAAAACCCAACCTTTATCCTTCGGAACTACTTTACAAAGAGTCGGAAATGCTAAATATACGCGAGTTATATTCGCATTGTATATTAATCCAACAATACAAAGCTCACTCGGAGTCAACACTCGTGGATCATATTTACAACACAAGAGGGACAGATAGTAAACAAGTAAAGGTTACAGTTGCACAAAAAACTATAGGAACTAAATGTTTTACCTACTTAGGCCCCAGACTTTACAACAAGCTCCCGGAAAGTATTACGCAAATCAAATCAATAATAAAATATAAGAGAGAAGTGAAAAAATGGCTGATGAACTTAAAATACACTCTAATAGATATATTTATAGATACTGGAAATTTTCTAAACTTTTAGGTTATAAATAATTTTATATATCCCATAAGACTTTATTTTTTATCAATTTAGCATATAATTTAAATATTCAAGATTCACCCTGTAACAGTACAATTCTGAAATAAATGTAATACGTGCTCCCTAAACTACTTAAACAAATAAAAATTATATAACACGGGTCTATTATCCATTGCATTCAGGTACCTAGGAACCTTCGCAAAGGAAAATGGATCTCCTTAGCTACCTACAGTAGCAAGTACACATTTATTTACATATTAGTGAAACTACCCATTGCTCACAGACTCGACTGAGTCTATGCAATTACCCATTTATTTATTTATATGATTACACTTATTAAAATTAAAACTAATTATTGCAGTTCTCTGTTAAACCTTATAAATAAATAAATATTCTATTCTATTCTGATCATCTCCTGATGATGCTAACTTATTTGGCGAAATATTGCAACTTTTTCATTTATATTTTTCTAATAAAATATTTTGATAATTTTATATTTGCTGACATCTCTCTGTCTTTAGCCAACGTTAACTTTCTATCAACATTTGGAAAAAAAAATGAGTTTAATTAGTGACAGATGGACAGACAGACCGTCCAATAGATGAAAAGAGGGATATTTTGAAGATTGTTCAGAAGTCGACAACTAACATGTAATGTGTATTATGTAAAATGTTTCATCCAAACTATTTCCGCAGTGATTCAAGCCTGAAATAACTCGTGATATCTCGAGATCTAAGTTGAGTATTTTTTCATTTCTTTATGCTCTTTGAAATGTATCTACCGATATTTTGAACAGTCTAAATGCTACAAGAATCAAATTTTGGGTGGATATTAAGTACAGTATGACAATTACGATGGTAATATTAAAAAATAATTTTAAGTAGTTATTTTACGAAAAGAAAAGAATTAACAAAGAGATGCTGGAACAATGTACAGAAAAATAATGTAGTATCTATATTAATCTCGGGTCCGAAGTCTCTTTTTTAAAGTGATTACTAACAGGTTAAATTTTCGCAGCCGCTAAACAAGTTGATCGTGGAACTGAAGCTTTCATGGCGTAGGACTGGAAAACCTGCCAGAAAATTTATAGAACAATTTGACCATTCAGTTTCAAAAATATTAATTAAACAATAGTGCAAAAATCAGCCCGTTACGGTAAAACAACATGGAACTGTGCTTGGATTACAAGAGCGATGTAAATATGTAAGAAATATGTAAATATGTGAAAATAATGAGATCTGAAATTTCATTAGTAAATGTTGTTGTAAAAGTCAGGAGTCGAATGCATATTAAGTTGAGCTTGGATGGCAAATTGTAAAAATAAATATATTTTTGAATGAAATACTTTCTAAATCCATCTTTGCTTTCTTAACGAAAGCTCATAAATTTGTATCCTTCCTCGTTGACTGCAAATGCAATTATAATGTCCGATTGTTAAAATGCTTTTATTAACATTACATTTGAAAGCGAATACATCTATCTACATCTATCCATATTACGTGTACTATTCGAATATTTTTCGACATCGAACGATACAAAAGTCCATCCTGTGCGTGTTTTGCAATGATTTTTATACTTATAATTTTGCACTATTTTGTAATCCAGCGCCTTATGGATTTCAGATATAAAATAATTGATATATTTTACAAGAATAATCGGATAATAATAATCCCTGTTACTTCTTCTTTCTCTCTATCGTCAATATCTTCTGTATACAATATACAAAGGAGGGTGCCCACAAGGTGGGGTTCTGTCCCCCCTTCTGTGGTCACTACTTATGGATGACCAGCTGACCACTTTATCTATGTGGGAAGCCGAGATTCAAACACATGCAGACGACCTAGTCATTATGGTTAGAGGAAACTCTGAAGAGGTACTCTCTCATACTCTTCAAAAGGTACTAGATACAGTGCACATCTGGTGGGAGAGGAAACAGATATCTGTCAACCCCCACAAAACTGCAATCTGAAATCAACCCACCTCTGCCAATGATAAGGCAGACTATGAAGAATTAACCCAGGAGATAACGAAGAGAAATCTGAGAAAGCGCAACTTAGTAATATTTGGTGTTAACGAAACTGTCAGTAAATCTAAGGATGATAGAGCACGCCACGATGAACAAGAGGCAACCAAAATTGTTCAATATCTATCTCCAGATGCTACATTCGATAATATAAAACCGACTAGGCTAGGCAAATATGATCCTACAAAAAATAATTCAGGTCCAATTAAAATAACTCTATGCGATGAGGCAGCAGTTCACAACTTGATCCATAAGGCAAAAACTCTGCGAGATAGTGATTCTTTTAAGGGAATCAATATATCATTAGACCGCACTCCTCGCCAATTGGAATACTACAGGTCGTTAAAAAGTGAGCTCAACCAACGTTTATCCGATGGCGAAACTAACTTGCAAATTAAACATGTACGAGGTATTCCAAAGATAGTCTCGGTAAATTAGAGAAGCCCAGCAGATCCACCGACATTCAATGTTATTTCCAAAACGTAAGGGGTCCCAATTCTAAAATAATAGACTTTTATCCATCCACTAGTATTGTAGAGTATGATTTTATTGCATTAGTGGAAACCTGGCTATCAAATGATGTTCAAAACTCTGAATTATTTTTTGGGAAGTATCTTGTCATACGTAGTGACAGGCGCTCTCATGAAACACACACTACTCGTGGGGGTGGTGTATTATTAGCGTATAAAAATGAATATATTATAGACTCCTTAAATTTAGATCACATTGTCAATTTAGTACCTTTTATCGATATTTTAGGATGTAAGTGTACATTAAGAAACATATCTGTGTACATCTTTGTAATATACGTAGCACCCAGAGTAACAAGTGCGGAATTGGAGATATTTTTCGAATACTTTGAACAAGCTATTATTCACAAAGAAAATGTGATTATTATGGGTGATTTTAATGTCACGAACTTTGTAAATAGAGATCTCACCAATCCAAAATATAGAACTTTGGATAGTTTCATTAACTTTTCCAGCTTAAATCAACAAAATACAATACGTAACATATATGGGAGAATATTAGATCTGGTTATTACTGATGTTAACTGTACAATTAGTCGTGATTATGTACCTTTAATTAAAGAGGATGACCACCATCCATCTTTAATAATTAATTTTAAGTTAGATTCTGATGAACTAGTCAACTTTCCAGCTAACCGAGAAAACAAAAGCTATAATTTCAGGAAAGCTAATTGCTTAGGTCTTTATAACGATATACTAAACACTGACTGGTCATTTTTAGACAGTTATAATGACGTAAATATTGCATGCGAGGAATTTTATGGAAAGCTATATTCTCTCTTAGACGTACACGTCCCTCTGTATAGAAATAATAGACCCAACAAGTACCCCAAATGGTTCACTCCCGTAATAAAAAACAATATTAAATTAAAAGATCACTACCGTAAAAAATACAAAAGTCTGGCAATATCCTATATTCTCAGGAATTCTCAAGGCTTCGTATACTTATTAAGAATCAAACATCCGTAGCCTACAACAATTATCTCGGTTTGGTTGAGAGCAATATTTCCACCGACCCAAAGAACTTTTGGTCTTACATACAAGACAAAAAAGCTAGTACTAGAATTCCAGGGAAAATGTACAACGGTACATCAAGTTACGATGATCCTAGGGGCATAGTAAATGGTTTTGCTGATTATTTTAGCAGTGTGTATACACCCGTGGATGCATCTAATATTACTTCGAATGCTGAAGATTTCGGAAATTTTCCATGCATAAATGTCACGAGCTTTAATGAAACTGACATATTAGCGGCTATAAAGAAACTAGCAAACAAAATGACGTCTGGCCACGATCGATTTCCAAGCTTTTTAGTCAAAGACTGCGCGCGTGCCTTAGCCCCACCGTTGTTAGCTATATTTAATTTAATTCTAAAATCTTATACATTTCCAGATGTCTGGAAATTATCAAGAGTATGCCCGATACTAAAGTGTGACAAAGCCGACAACATACAGAACTATCGACCAATTGTAATACTATGTAATTTTACAAAAGTCTTTGAAATATGTCTGTATACACACATATTTCCACAAGTAAAACCCCTAATCTCACCACAACGGCATGGTTTTATTGAAAAACGATCAACGGTTTCAAATTTAGTAGAAATTACTCAAGTCATATCGAATACGCTAGATAACCGGGGCCAAGCAGATGTAATATATACAGACTTTTCAAAGGCTTTTGATAAAATAGTACACTCTATATTACTGAATAAATTAGACTATTACGGTTTTAGCAATCCCCTAGTTTCCCTAATGACATCTTACCTTGATGACAGAAAACTTTACGTTAGCTACAATGGCCACAATTCTAATCTATATATAGCAACATCTGGTGTCCCGCAAGGGTCCAATCTGGGTCCTCTGCTATTCATATTATTTATTAACGACTTAACAACACAGATTAAATGTGGAAGCCTCCTTTTCGCGGATGATTTAAAATTGTATGCCGCTGTAAGTAGCGTAAATGACTGCCTTGAATTACAGCTAAATATCGATCTCGTAGAAATCTGGTGCAACCAAAATAAACTATTTATGAACGTATCAAAATGTAAGGTTTGTTCTTATACTAGGAAAAGTAATCCTATTTATTACCACTATTCTTTTAACGTTTCTCAACTCACACGTTGTAGTTCGACGCGTGATTTAGGTATTTATTTTGATTGTAAGCTCTCCTTCGATGAACATATTATTTTAACTTCCACATCTGCGCTTAAGACTCTAGGATTTATTATACGTAACTGTCGAACTTTTACAGATATAAAGGCTCTCAAGACGTTATTTGTTTCTCTTGTACGTTCTAAGCTGGAATATGGTAACTTGATATGGTATCCTCACTACAATAATCACATAAATTTGTTAGAACGTGTGCAAAGGCGCTTCTTGAAATTTTTAGCTTTTAAAGTCGATGGCATATATCCAACGCGTGGTATTGCATATGGTGTATTGACTTCCAGATTTGACATTCAAACTCTGGGCCACAGAAGATTATTATCCAGTCTCACGTTCCTGTACAAACTATTACACAATACTGTGGATGCACCAATCTTACTATCCATGATCAATTTCCACATTCCTAGGCAGAACTTAAGAATTAATCAAACATTCTATTGCAATAATGCCAGAACTAACACGCTAGTCAAATCTCCTATATATGTTATGAGTGATAATTTTAACAAAATAGCACACTTATGTGATATTAATTATTGTTCACACTGAACGGTGTGTACGGAGGCTGGAAATAATGCAACCTAGACACAGATCGATAAAGATTTTGTCAGACAGCCAAGCATCCCTTAAAGTTCTTGGATTCAACAGCTGTAATTCTAAAATAGTGTGGAATTGCCAAAAGGCTCTAATCCAATTGGGTAAGAACAACAAATTGACTCTGGACTGGGTGCCTGGCCACTCTGGTCTGGAGGGCAATGAAATTGCCGATTGCCTAGCCAAAGAAGGCGCGGCATCTAAATTTATAGGACCAGAACCAGTTCTTGGCATATCTTCAAGATCTGCCAAAACAAATATCTTCGACTGCGCCGAGAGCAAGACTCTCCACCACTGGCAGTAATTACCAAGATTAGCTTATTCAAGGGAATTCATCAGCAGTCAAGAGCTAAAAAACTGCTAGAGTTGAATAGGTTACACTTAAGGACTCTAATCGGCCCACACAGTATATTGGATACTGCAGATTGAACCGTCACTTGCACACACTTGGGCTAGAGGAAGATGAAACGGTTAGGGATATTCTGTGCATTTATCCCCCTGCAGAAAGAACCCGGTCCTCATTATTTGACAAGGGACAGCTTTTGCCTGAAGGCGTGGACAATCTCTCACCCAACGAGGTTTCCAGCGTTATCAAAAAGCCGTACCTATTATATTTTATATAAATTAGGAGAGAGCCACAATAGACAGAATGGTCGCAGTTGAGGGTCTGGCATAGACCCACTCCATTTCAACCTAACCTCACAATATACAAAAATGCTAAAGTTTATTGTTAAGAAGCACGGAGAGCAACTTGTGGTCAACCTTGAATATTTCAAGGGTGAAGAAGAAAATAATGTATTACCGCTAGCATTATTAGCAAAGATATACATCAGGAAATTGAAATTTAGGCTACTATAGATGTTACGTTCAGAGTAAAGGGAAAAATACAAAATCACACAAATTTTGATCCGGAGTAAGAAATTAAAAAAACCAATAGAACCTAGAGCTAGAAATATGATATACTATTGCATCAAGAAAAAATTGAAATAGAAATCATAATAATAATAATAATCGTACCGGTGTAGTTACACACCACTGCTTCTTTTGGAGTGGTTATTTTTGCATTTAATATGCTGCAGGTAATAAATATAAGAAATACCGTTTCAATAATATAAACAATTAAGCTTAATTAAATATATTTAGAACGTAACAAAATTTTTAGCAGTAATAATTTGAATATTAATTAAATAAAATTAAATCACTAATAATTATTGAAGTTATTTGTACAAACCTATATGGAAATTAATTTATCGAGTTATTGTAAAAAGTTTTGAAAAAACTAACAACCATTAAGAAAAGAGCAACAGAATATTACAATTACAATACGAACGTAATCGACTGCTGAGATTAAGAAAAAGTTGTGTTTATCGATGTCGACATCAATAAAATTAATCTACATTAAGTATGAGTATACAGTTAACGACAGTCGAGTACGTGCAACGACGAATTTATGGATATCTAGTCAGATTGAATGTACAACGATACAAAGGAATGTAAATGATGGGGGCTCGATCCAGACGGCTGCGGCTTATCGCATGCTATATGAAGGTATTCACATTTATTCCACTTTGAGCAGAATATTTTACATTTTTAATTTAATAAAATGGGTGATTATCAGGTTACTGAAGAAATCCAGATAATTAAATGGTATTATGGTGACCATTCAATGCGTGTAGTTAAAGAAACATTTCAAACTACATATCCAAATAGAAGGCCTATTGCACTAGACACAATCAATTTAATCATAAAAAACTTCGAAAAATATTGGTGCGTTTCTCCTGGAAGACATGAAAGACAATCAGTCCAACACAATAATGATAATTAATTGAGAGATATAATGGTGTTGGCCTTCATTAATGAAAATACCACAGTTTCTGCTAAAGCAATAGGGTACACGCGAATATCAGTTTTACGGCCAAAAGTGTTTTTATCAGATAGTTTATGTTTGAACATATCTAAGTATATCATAATATAAATTGTTTAGACATCCCATAATTAATAAATAATAATTCAAATTCAAATTATTTGAATCCTTACGAGCAACCTCCGAGTTTTGACGAGTTCGCCCGACCCGTGCGTGACGTATGATCCCTTGTTTATTTCATTTTGGTTGTCCATATTTACTAGTTGTTTTAAGCAAATATGACCTTTTGTGATTATTATGAGGTGTTTCAACGAATATATACATGAAATAAAACAATAATTATTAGTTTAAAAGTATTTTTTAAACATTACAATGGCAGAAAATGACTTTGTGAAAACACAAAGTGATAATTTATCCAATGTTGATTCGTTCATGCTGATGGAGTTCATTGGCTCAAATGATTGTTTTAATGTCGAAGAAATTCGAGGAATTAAGGCTCCATCGTAAGTAATATTATTTATAATCTACCTAATCTAATAATGTTACTACTTTCCATCTGCCTCTATAGTTCTCGTAAATTTTATTGTGTATGTTAGGTTATGTTAAAATTTTGTTTGAAAAGCTAAACAAAAATAGAGTTATTTAGTGTAGGTATATCATATTATATTTCGTTTTAGTCTTTTCCGAATAGAACACATATTATCAAGTAGTTGTCATTATGTTGAATATTTTGTATACATCTTAATATTTAAGTAAAGATTTAATGAAAATAAATGTCTCCAAATTGAGTTAACACGCAGCCTAAATTTGAGATTAAGTCATTATGATAAAACTAATTAATCCAACAGGAAATATGAGGACAATTGTAACTAATTAATTTTTTTATTTACAGGTCCATGAGAAGCAAAACTATGTTGACAATGCCCATAATTTTCTAATTTTTTGAAGTTTAGTACTGGGTCCTGTTGGCAATGAAATAAATATTTCTTTGGTGTTCGAATAGATGTTGATCCGCATTTTGGTACTAAACAGTATTTCGAGTGTTTCATCACAGATTTATCCATCTTAAAAATCAAAAGTTACACAAATTTACGAGCGAATAAACACTGAGAACGCTTTACTTTATCACGAAATTCACAGCTCCGTCAAAAGCAAACAAATGATATGACGTCACTGCGGTATATGTCAACCGTCAAAATTCATTAACGACGTCAAACCTGTTTTACCAGCCATATCTCGCGTTGTAATGCACGCATTTCTGAATCACTTCTGGTATTTGGGTTTCGAAGCTTTCATATTTGTATTTTTTTATCCGAAATTGTCACTTGACATAAAGAAAAAATGCTGCAAGCTCTAAATCAAGGAGAAAGACCCACGGATGCAATCGTAAAGTATGTAAAGCGAGCAATTATTAATTCAGAATCTATCACAGAAAGATTGCTGGTAAAGAATCTCAAGAATTTTGAAACACCCGAAACGTCTGCTTTTTTTGAAAGATTTAATTGTTCAGAAATTCTGCAACAAAATTTGTCATCCTGGTCGGAGAATGATACTTTCAAAAACGCTTCAGAAGTTGTAAGAAATCTTAAATTCGTAAATGACACAGCTGAGCGAGATGTTAGATTAATGGAAGAATACAGTCAACTAATTACTAAGAATGAGGATCAGAAACAATATTTATTACAAGTAGTAAAAAATTTTCAAAACGTTTTCCTGATTCTAAAAAAGAAACTTTTGTACAATAATCACAATTAGTGTTTTACTATAGTAGTATTAATAATAAAAAAATTGTAAATTTAAAAAATTAATCTGCTTAAATAAAAGTGGAACGTTTTTTAAATTTCATCTGATGAATTTCAGGCATTCATAATAATGTACTTACAGTTGGTACCGAAAAGGCCCGGGGGAACGTTTTGGCGTTATTTGAGTCAACTCTCCTTTTCGTTTAATAAATTTTCAAAGTCTAAAATAAGGACCACCCTAGAGGGCATATTGTGTGACCTCACTTTTTGCTAAATGCTCAGCTGAAGAAAAATAACAAGATAACCTCACTCTTTAGTGGTGGGCTGCATTTATGTAACCGAGAAAGGTGGTTTTACCCATTGCATCATTTGATATATGTTCAATTTCCCTGTTAGCTGTTAACAGTTGGCTCACCATCGCGATGTTTTCTAATGTTTTCTACTAATGTTAGTGGAGTTAAACTCACTGTAAGAAGACCATATAGCCCCAGAATCCGCTCCCAACTATGGCTTAAATAAATTGGTTGTAGTGTTCATCTACGAGGTTAAAACTAATTTTAATCATTATTTATGTGGTGTAAATTGATTGCATTATAGAAAAAAACATCGAATAGCATGCTCTACTAATGCATTTCTTATTTTATTTTTTTCCTTTCAATAAAAGTACACCTGAGATATAATATTCTATATAATTGAATGTTATCGCCATAGTGCTACAAAATATCAGACATATTTAAGGAAATGATGATTTTCAATATTTTTTTTATAACAAAAATTTATTTTTACGGTTACATAAAGTAATTGAGTTATTTTATTCTTTTATATACAATTTGTTACTACAACTTTTTAAATCTAATTATGTTAAATATATTGTTTACAAGTTGAAATCTAAATTGGATGTCGACTGGTAAAAGCCAATTATGCCTACGGGCAAAAATAAGAAATTACATCAGTAGATGTGATATAATGAAACATTACTTATGCATACATTTCTTTCTTAAACACAAAGTGGTATAAGCTAAAATGACAAGTTCTTATTATATTTAATAATTATTTTAATAGAAGTAAGAAATGAAACTACCTTGGTAATTAAATATGCGAATGTATTTCGGAAAACAAAAAAATGTGTATTTCATTTCTTTATGGTGACAAATTTTTATAATTATGTAACGTTTCTAGTTCATACATTTTTCGCGATTCCATAGGAACACAAATAAGGAGATGTAGTCAAACTATACTGAGAATGTAAATAAAAGCAAGAAAGGAAAAATTAAAATTGACAAGTAATATAAACCTTCAATATAATGAACAAAAGTAGAGGCGATCATATGAAAATTAAATATGGTCAAAGTAACAGAGGCCAACAGTGATAAAGCACAATGTGTTTAGAATTAGGAAAAACTACCAGAGGAACATATTCCCTAATTTGGTTGTATGCCTTAATTCGCTGAAAGAGTAAATCGACAGAGAAATAAAACTTCTTGTAGACAGGTCACTAGATGAACTAGTTCTCTTTCACTTTGAGCATTCCTATTTTATTCTCCGAATTTCACAATAAATCGAGAAAAACATTGTAAATTTTTTTCCATCTTCCCATTATCAATTATCTTGCTTAATTTTTTAACGACTCTGCCTCTACTGTGTCTACAACATATATTTCTTTACATTAAATTGACTAAGCGGTTGAAAAAATATAAATTATTTTTGATATTTCTAATATTATTATTACGCCTAAATGGTTGCATTAAGGGCTAATTTTTTATACACTTATTTAACGGCGGCCTATTTCCGCTACTGAGGCCTAACACCGACACGTGTAAACGAGCCCCAACCAGGAATTTTGCCGAATAGGGATCTCTTGCTTGCCTAACATTTAATAGACAAGGGACCGACGGCTTTTCATCCCCTCCGAAGGATGGTATATCCCTTATACAACCCTCGCCTAAGGTTGTATAGCTTCCGCGTATACGCTGATATACAAGCCGCTGGAATATGTGTGAGGCGAGGACGCGGTCTTCGTTGTGAACACGAAATAACTCCCTGTTTTTGAACAATAAAAAATTGTCGGCAGAGCTTAGAGCCTTAGAGCTTAGAGCTTTTCGTGTACTTATTTTTGGTTTGGTAGAGTCTCAGAGTTAATTTCTGATAGTGGTGGTTAGAGTCAATTGCTACACCCTGTATAATATGGTCTGGAGCTGTTGTAGCATTTTGTTTTAAAATTCTATTTTTATTTAGTACTGTACAGTCTTTTAAGTCTAACTAAATTAAATTTAACTGAACAGAGTTTAAAATGTATGGTAATTTATTTGACAAATTTTTATTGGTTAACTATTCGACGGCATAAATTCAGTCTGTGGAGTTCTTTGAAAATTATTTATTGCACTGGCTGTCTTTATTTTCTTCTGAAAAAATTCACTTTAATATTTAAAATTGTTTGGCCGCGAAGGCGAAAAGATTTTCTTAAAATTAATAGGGGCCACTTAAGGCGAGGACTTAAAACTAACTCTTTTTAAAGAGGCTTTGGCCTGAGAAGCTAAATTCGAACAGCTAGTCACGAAAAGTATGCAGGGTTAAAAATTAGGAAAGCCTAACTAGACGGTGGGTAACTACAACTTTAGTTAAATAGAACCGGACCGGGAGTACTAGCAAATCAGCTTATTACACTTAAAATCATTTTTAAATAACTAACTTTCAAAACCACTTCCTCGATTACTTAACACAGGAGTCACTGTGAAAACTGAACTTGCCTTGGGCTTGCTATGCTCGGGTATTTATACGTTTAGACAGGTTGCGTTTTTCATATCCCAGTGAGTCTCGCGTCCCGTATTAAAATTTCTGGAAAAGTTGGATATCGTTCCGTGCGGGCGAGGATGAGTCATCGATTGCGAAATACTGCGCAATACTTGAAAAATGGCAATTTCGAAAGTGAAAGTTATATGGAAAAATCGGCAATGAAAAGTGGAATTTTTTTATATGAAAACGAGGTTGATATCTAATCGGGTTTGGGAGTTATTGAAGTTTGATTGAAATAATCTGAAACGACCCCGTAGAGAATCACGGAGGTCCGATGTTTACTTACTTGAAACGATATGAGAATGTTCCCGATAGAGGCGAGGTGACTGAAAATAAGATATAGAATGTTCCTAATAGTCACGGGTCGAGTTTGAACGGAGATATCGGTTGCAAGGTGAATCGAGATATTGTATGCGATACGAGGGGTGATCAAAAAGTGGTGAAATTTAAAATAGCAATCGGGTTGCAAGAAATTGATGAGACTAAGTAGAACGTTAAGACTCGACGTACGGAATGTGGTACATTACACGGGTGTTATCAAAAAGTAATCAAATTTGAAATGCGAACTAGTTGCAAGATTTTTATGAAATGAATTAGAATGTTAAGTTTTAAGGTACGGAACGTAGTTTGAAGTATACGAGGGGTTGTCAAAAAGTAATAATTTTTTTTAATGTGAAATGGTTTATAGAAAGTTAACGAAATGACGTAAAACGTTGAAATATTATGTACGGATAGTAATTTTGGTCTTGTCGATGAATATATGGGGCTGTATTTTTTAAGGGATGTTTTTTGCAATAAATTTTTTGTAAAATGACTAGTATGAATGTTTAAAGTTAGATATCGGTAAGTTTACGTTACTTTAGAATTATCGAGTGTTTGTGAATTTTTTCAGATTTTTGTGACCTTGAATATAGTTTTTTGGTGTAAACTGTGTCTGGTTAACTTTTTTATGTGGTTTGCCATTGTGCATAAATCGATATGATTTTTTGATTATTTCCAAATCCAATTAGTACCCGCGCCTGACGTTGCTTTACGTCGCATATCGAAGTATGTATATAGTAAAGACGCACCCGTGGTCGCTCCATTAAGGGCTAATATTTAGCAAAATTATTAGTACGCCTAAGAGCAGACAGTAACAAAAAAAATCTGCGGGGGGCCGATTTGCCATTCTTGTCCTGCTTCACTCTTTAGACAATGTTGATAACCTTGATATCCGACATTAAAATTAAATGTACTAAAATCAATAGATTTATCCCTTACTTAATAACAAGGTAAACTGATGTCAAATTACGCTATTATACAGGGTCGACCATTAATAATAGGCCCTAGTTCAAGGGTATATTCTTTGAACCAAACTATGAGGATATAAACAGATATGCTTCAGTAAATTGTTGCTGTGCTGGAGGCTCATGAGCTACACCTGACGATGCATATTTTTCTCTCTTTTTTTAAGAAACATTGTGACACTTTTGACTAGAAAACATCATGCAGGAGTCATTTCTACATAAAAAAGTACACTTGATAGAACTTGATGATTCCAACCGTTTGCGAGTAAATTGCCGCAAAAGATTTCAATAATTCTTTGAAAACCAACTCAATTTGAAAAGAACAAAACATTTACATACAATTTCATTAGTTTGACATTTTGTTTTTCTCTTGTGTTCGTTAAATTTAGAAGTTTCTTTTTCTTCTTTATTTTAAACGTCTCGACATAATAATGTTTCCGAAAGAGAAATGAGGGATATGATTTGTGTTTACGCACAAGAAAATTTCTCCGGACGTGCTGCAACTAAGAGATATAATTAAATGTATCGAAGTAGAATGCTGCCACAGATAATAATATTTTCGTTGTTTGGGAGAAAGTGGTTCATTTCGCCATAAAAATTATGTAGGATGATCGAAGCGAATTACTTTAGACCTAGAAGAAATTTTAGTGCGTGTGGATGAAAATCCAATAGTCAGCTCAAGTCAGCGGCAACAGGAGTGAGTGAACAATCTGTTCTAAGAATATTACGCCAGGAGGACTTACATGCATATCACTTCACTCCTGTATAAACTAAGGGTTGATTTTTGCCAACTTGTTATCAATAAACACAACAAAGATCGGCATTTTATTAATAACATTTTATTTACCGATGAAGCATCTTTCATTCGTCGAGGCGTTTTTAATTGGAGAAACAGCCATTACTGGGAAATTAATAATCCTCTTGATTTAAAGGAAAGGCATTTTCAGCACGAATATAAAATTAACGTTTGGTGTGGTATTATCGGCGATCAATTATTGGGACCATTTGTTCTCTCTCCAAATTTAAATGAGTCTTATCTGTTCCTTGTACAAAATACTCTCATTGATATATTAGGTGATTCATTAGACATGGGAGGCAGAATGTGGTTTATGCAAGACGGAGCCCCACCTCATTTCTCCATTTCAGTCAGAAATCATCTTGATGACACATTCCCTCACAGATGGATCGGTGAATGAGAAGTTAATTTAATTGTAAATGTAAATCCTCTGGATTTTTATGTGTGGGGGTATATGAAGTCATCAATGTATGCAAATTCCATCAAGTCAAGACAAGAAGTGTGAGAACAAATACAAAACTCATCCGATTTTATTAGAGGATAGCAAAATTTAGTAGATGGAGAGCACATGTAAAATTACTCACAATAAATTAGTTCATAAGAGAGTGAGTGAGTTTACGTAGTTGTCACTGTTTAGTTTTTATTTAGGTTCTGTAATTTTTTCAATAAATACAATTTGTCCTCTTCAAATTGACTGTGTTTTCAAAGAATTATTCACATCTTTTGCGGCAGTTTTCTCGAAAATGGTTAGAATTATCATGTTCTATCAAGTGTACCTTTATTATGTCGAAATGACTCCTGCATAAGATTTTCTAGCCAATAGTGCCACAACGTTTAGAGAAAAAATATTCATCATCAGGTATAGCTCATGTGGCGCACACCGCTGGTTAAAAGGATGCGATACAGAAGTTATTGTTTTTTAGATTAAAAAATGTTCTCATACCAATGTTGGAGAAGATAGGCCCAGAGGTAATTGAGATATTGCAAAAAAAAAGAAAAAAATACACATTTGACATCCTGTGTGTGAGGTTTTTGAGCAAAAATAGTTATATACTAGCACTATTATACACTTTTCTGAACGTAATACCATTTAACTTATTACTTTCACTGGAACCTTGAAATATAATAAACCTCAAGGTTTCTATGCTAATAATAAGTCTCTTCTTTCCTGATTCCTACAATTTTCAATAATCTATTCCACATAAATATCAAATCAATGAAAGAACCACATAATAACAATTTTCTCCAAGTAACTTTCATTTCTTTGTCATGGATGAATATCAAGCATTATTGGCATATACTACAGCTGGTTAATTATAAAAGAATAATATTTCGTATTTTAAACAGCTCCGTTTCTTGTTACAAAAAGTGTACGAAATTATATGCAACTAAGGAGTACAATAAACCAACTTTCGATCATTGAACAATTGAAAATAAAACAAGTTAAAGCAATGATTCGGGTAGGGATTGAAGGTGGATAAAACTTCTAATTTTGCACCAAAATTGCGTGTTTCTAATGCAACTACTGTAATAATAACATTAACTGATAATGGACAATTTAACAGTTTACTGTGAAAACATTTATACTAAATCCACACATTAAATGGGTAGACTGGTTAGTAAACACATAAAACACCTGTACTTCTATTTATAAAATGTGGGCTAGAATTCAGTAGAATTAGTTCCTGTTCTATTTGACACGAATTTGATAACTTTCATTAACACGGTGTTACTTAAGGTAACAATATTTTTAACATATTCTATATTAAAAATACGGAAATGTGCAGTACGTCTCACTTGTTTTAGATATTAGTTTTAATTAAGTTAATTTCATTTCGGGTGAGGTTAAGAACATTTAAACAAATGAATTTAATAAATATTGTTTTCATCCATTTATTGCAACTATCTACTATCAAAGAAATAAATTTGTAAATATTTTATCACACTACATAAATTACTATATTATTATAGGCTGGTGCCAAAGCGGATTTTGAAGGCTAAAAAAAATATTAATAGGCAAAACCAGCCGAAAAATGTAGTTGAGGTTATAATTAATAGAAAAAGATAAAAATTAAATATGAGATAAAGTGAAATTGTAAAATTGGGGTGCTGTTTAGGGCTCGAAAGTGGTTCTTTGCGATTTTCACAAAAGTTATAGGTAATAAAAAATCTAAAACTTTCATATTTTTCAATATAGCCTCACATTTTCCGAGAAAATAGTAGAAAATCGATTTTTCTATTTTTTTTTTCTCTCTTTTACATGAAATTATGTGGAAGAATACCCTTTTTTTCATTGAATAAGCATGATTTTTTTTTGATTCTGGGAAACAAGTAGTTTCAGAGATATTTATATTTTTCAAAAGAAAACCCAAAATCTTCCACGGAAAACTTTGTTGGCGTTTTTCTTAAATAAAGAGTTTATATATATTGATGATTTATTTTTCATGAAATCGCTTAAGATTGCGAAAAAACAAAAAAATTATTTCAAATCACGAATTTTTCATTATTATTATTTTCATTTTTCTTTGTTATTTATGTAAATAATGGATTAAATTTCAATGACAGAATTTACTACAATGTAAAATTACTAAAGTTGAATGAATTTAATTGAAGAAAGTGGCGGAAACCATTTTTATTATCTACAACTTTTCTAAAAGCAATTTTCCACTATGAGGTCACGTTCCACCGAAAATCGCAAAGAACCACTTTCAACCCCTATACAGCATCCCCCATTTCACAATTTCACTTTATCTCGTGTTTAATTTTTGTTTTATCTCTTAGTCATAATCTTAACTAAATTTTTCGGCCGGTCCTTGCCTGTTAATATGTTTTTTTTCAAAAAGATATAGGCACCAGCCCATTATAATATGAAATGCATTTACTCTATAAATAATGTACTTATTTATTTTATTTAATCCTCTTATTTAGATTAACGTCCTGGCATTTAAAAGTTCAAAGTCAATATCATTTTCAAAGTCAAATCATGTTAAATTTTATTGAAAGTTCAAGCAAAATTATACCTATTTACACAATTTTAATTTATTTTACTAAATAGTGACGGATACTTTGTGAAAACGGAGCTGTTTTTATACTAAATACCACGCTTAGATTTTAGTTTTATTATATTTTATCGTAGTTTTAAATATTTTAGCACCTACTATTCGATTGTATGCAAGTTTGTTCTACTATGTCAGATGTAGTTTGTAGTTATTAGTATGTAAACATATTTTTTTCGACACATGCAATGTCTTACACAAGGTCTAAGTGGGAAAATAAAGTTCTTATTACGTCCACGTCCAGTGGAAGTATAGTAACGCAAGAATAATTTTTTTTGTTTTGTTGGAATGGGCTTAAAATGTCATGAAACGTAGAGATTTTAAATTTCAGCGAAAAAAAATTTCTGTCTGTCAATATGTCTATAACTTTTTTTGTGCGCACGTTTACTCTGGAACCGTTTATGATATTGACTTGAAAAGTACGAGATCTGGAACTAGATTATATTTTGATCTTATTCCGTTGAAGGGTTCGGGGGTAAATGGGGTAAATAAAACTAAATAGGTAAAGCAAGCAGGTAAGAGTCCATAAAATTGTAATTTAGGACATGTACGAAAAGTCAAGGTCACAAACTTTTTTTTGGCATCGGCCACCATCCCACTATCATCCCCAATACTATCCCCACCCTATTATGAAAGGGAGTAAAAAAAAATAAAATGTGATTACATATGTGTATACAAGAACGAAACGTCTCAAATAATTTTTTTTGCGTTAGTCACCCCCTCTACCACTACCATTGCCACCCCCACCTTATTATTAAAGAGAGTAAAACATTGCATTGGGATTTAATGTGTATAAGAGTTGGATACAAAATCTGGATGTGGAAGTAGCGATTCCTTGGGCAGCGGGGTTTTATCTTCTTTTATCTTAACTTAAATATTTATATTATTTTCGGAAATATCACGCCTGGTAGTTTTTATTGGTGTCCCTTGTATAGCTTTTTAAAAGTACTTTTGATTGTTAGTAACAACTATTAATAGAGTAAATATAGACATAGAAAAATAAGTTTGTTTTGGTGAAACTAAGAATACCCTGAGTTTTCTACTGCGAGTGGGTGGGGGAATCCTTTTTTATTAGCGGAAAAGGGGTAATTGGTCATTTTAAGAGTGGCTTTTCATTTTTAATTTATTTTGGACCCTTTAAAATGGTAGATAAGAAACGAGAATAGTACACTTTTATCGTAGATATTCAAGGAACCTTCAGTGAAAATTTCGTGAAAATCGGTTCACTGCCTCCCACGATATGTATATAAATATACTGAAAAAACGTAAAAAAATTAATTATAGCTAATTTTGCCAAAATTAAACCGCATTTGACGAAATTTTAGACAAAAGTAACTTATATAACCAAGAAATAGCCTGCTAAATTTTAGCAAAATATATCCAACAATTTGGTCGCAATTCTATTTTAACCTCACCACAATAAAATTGTGAGAGGTTACTAAAATTGGTTCAAAAACGAAAATTGAGATAACGTCAAATCTTTACGTTTTAGGTCCTAGGAACCCAAAAAAGTGGTTTTTGAAACATGTATGTGTGTGTGTATGTGTCTTAGCACGATAGCGCCGAAACTACTAAACGGATTTGAATGAAACTTTGCATGTGCGTTTCTTTAGTGCCCCAGAAGATCTGAAAAGGTTTTGGTTGAGATAGGATTACGTTTAATGCCGTTTTGACGCAACAAGTTGTTTATTTTATAATTACTCTCAATTTGCAATGGAACCATTGAAAAGCAGTTAAAATTCTGATTTCAACAATATATCTCACTTCCACCCTTTCGATTTGGTTTCCGTGAAAAAAATTAAAAACAAAGCAAATATGAAGCATAGATCGCATTTCGCGTGACATGATCGATGCGCGTAGCCGTTACGTCGTGATACTCATCACATCTCCTGTTAATTCACGTGTGGGGCTTTCTTCACTGCTTTAGAAGTAGAGCGGATTACGTTTAGTACCGTTTTTAAATATATATACAGACAAATCGAAGAATTAAACTACAAATATTCCTCTAAAATCTAGTAAAATTACTGAAATGCTAATGTTTCATTTAACAAAGACAGCCGCGAGCGATCGGATTGCAATGAGCAAATTTTGACGATTGTCATTATCATCGTTTGTCATCCGATAACGTTAGTGTCATGTCATGTTAATAAGATTTCGGCATATTTGTAACTTTTAGTGGATTGTCATAAACTTTAAAGGTAGATGTAACAATATCAATATCATATGCTTTCTGTACCTTCGTTGGTGAATTTATTATAGATTATCACTTTACCAATTTTCAGTTTGTTGCTTTACAAATCTGTACTATTTAGGATAACTAAATTTTCTTAGTCGTTCAAGTGATGTTAAAGTTGTTAATATCCTAATAGTATATTATTCAACGAGCGATAATGTAGGTAATGACTCGCATAGATGAAATTTGCAGCACGAGCCGCAGGCGAATTTTGTAAATTCATTAAGTTGAGGGTTTTTTTAGTGCCCCCGAAGATCTGAAAAGGTTTTGGATGAGATCGGATTACGTTTAGTGCCATTTTGTCACACAATCTAATGATCTTTTTGGCTTCAAATGTCCACCGGGTGGGGAGGTTCCAGCCGCTTCCAGTAGCTGCCGATTTTAGTCCAAATTCCACAAAATTTTCAAAACCTTCCCCAATTTGTAATAATGGTCGATCGAAAATTATTGGTACCAAAATGAAGGTATTATTATGTACTTTCACGTGATGTAACTAAAAAATAACTTTTTTTTAATTCATCCGATTTTTGTGGTATATACGGTCGTGAGCAAAAAAAATAGGACAGGTCTTATAACGGTATTTTGCTAAAATCTATTTGTGTAAATCTAACTTTAATTTTTGTGACATTGTCAGTTAGTTGACATAATTTATTGCAAGTGTGCAAAAAACTAATATGCCTCATATAAGCGATTTAGTTAAATCTGGAGTTACTGCTAAAGCAGAAGACGGATGGTCAATGAGGCAAATTGCACTGCGTTATAATATTGACAAAAATTCGGTGTGTAACATTTTAAAAAAGTGGAGTAAACGGTACGATTAGTAGAAATCCTGGATCAGGGCGACGAAGGATATCAACTTGACAACAATATTTGCAATTGGTAAATGCTTTAGTAGAAAATCCATTTTACTCAGTTATTCAGGCTGCTGAAGAAACGAATTTTCCTGGATCGAGTAGTACTGGTCCCCGGCGAGTAAGAGAATCGGAGCTACGCTGTCATGCAGCAGCACAGAAATACTTAACGCTGAACATAAAGAAGCTCGAGTAGGATTTGCGCTTGAATTTTTAGCGCATGATGTAAATTTTTGGAACAATGTAATATTTACAGACGAAAGAACTTTCCAATCAACACACAACGGTCGTATTCGTGTTTACCGCCCTCGAAATATTCGATTCGATGAGAAATATATATCTAACAATGATAAAAGTGGTAGATTTTCCACCAATATGTGGGCTTGGATATCGGCACGTGGTTCTGGTGTTTTGTGGCATATTGAGGAAAGATTTAATAGTGAAACATATATTAGGATTTTAGACAATATTATGCTCCCTTCTGTGTCACAATTATTTCCTAATAATGAGTTCATATTTCAATAAGACAATTGTTCCGTTCATACTGCTCATACCGTAACTAACTGGTTTCAAGATAACAACATCAATGTTCTATTATCCTCTTCAAAACAAATCACCGAATCTACAAAATAATAGAATTATTGGAAAAAAGGCCTCTGCGCCCGTGACGTTTACGCCAAAGGAAAAGTCAGAGGTTATGTTTTGCAAATAATTCTTAACTGGCCCAGCCATAGTCCAGATCTTAACCCTGTGGAAGAAGTATGGGGACTACCCGTAAGAAGTATCCAAAAATGAAATGCGAGACCACGGAATTACTGGAAATAGTGAATAATGCATGGGAAAATATTATTACTAATGATTACTGTATAAGGTTATTTAATTCTATGCCAAACAGATTTATAGAAGTTATAAATATAAATGATGCAATAACCAAATATTAAATAGTTAGTTTCTTGTTAAGTAGGATATCCTTTTGCCTTTGATCCAAGATTTCTACTAATCGTAGCGTTTATTCTCCACTTTCTTAAAATGTT
Organism: Leptura quadrifasciata; assembly: GCA_963675555.1. Taxonomy (NCBI): domain Eukaryota; kingdom Metazoa; phylum Arthropoda; class Insecta; order Coleoptera; family Cerambycidae; genus Leptura; species Leptura quadrifasciata. The sequence continues at coordinate 28,665,364 of OY776679.1, read as the reverse complement.
ACACACCAAATTTTTGCTAATGTTATAACGCAGTGCAATTTGTCTCATTAACCATCCATCATTTACTATAGCAATTACTACAGCATTAAAATAAAAAATAAATTAAAAGTGATATCTGTTTTATTTCGGCTACCCATTACATATTCAAATAGAGACAGATTTGCATTAGAAAAAAAAGTTGTCCTATTTTTTTCTGCTCACGACAGTACATGCGCGCGGCGATTTCCCGTCATTTTCGGTTTATACGTATACGCGCACAAGTATACGTGTAATTACTCATTATAAAAATTACAATATTAATTAAAAAAAGTGATTGTTTTTGTTACTGTTGAAAGGTGGAGGGCTGTGAAAGTCCATCAAGCAACATACAATAAGTAACCCATTTTTACAATTATTTTGGTACCATTTCACTTGCTGTTTTATCAGGCTTCACTGCATTTTATAATAGTATCTGATTTGGCTTGATTTTATATTATAAGTAAACGTACTTTCGTTTCAATTGCTTGCATCAAGCAATAATTCATAATTTATTTTTAAATACTAATAGACATTAATTTGTAAAACACATGTTAATTGCATAAATTATTATTGTTTGAACTAGATACGTATAGAAAACAATTTAACTGTTCTCGAAAACCTTAATTAAACGTCTATATTTTTTTAGTATTAAGTATTTCGATTTATTAATGTTTATTTTTAGGTTATATGGATAGCCACAGGCTAAAAAGCGGAATATTTATGAGCTACTTCATTGCGGTGAATGCGCCAAACCAAAATATTTACATATAGTAAATATTTACATATAGTAAATATTTAATTTGAAATACCTCTGTAAATCACGATTTATTCAATTAGTAGCCTGACTATTTTATATGACAGAACGAACGCAAAGGTTTATTCAACGACGCTGCTACCGCAGAGTATAAGATAGGACGTATCGTTTCAGTCAATTTATATTCATTAGTATTTATTTAGCCCAATAAAATGGGAAAATTTAGATGAAATAATTCAGAGTGGACTGAGATTTTGCGAGCAGGCTTATTTTGTGGTATTTTTTAACTTATCAAAAATCCTTACCCGTAGACGCCGGCGGAGGGGAGGGGGGAAGTAAAAAAAAACGATTTTTCGCGAAAAACTCGCAAAGTATCAATTTTATGTAAAATATGCACGCATGAAAATTATAGGTAATAACAATCCGCACAATTTCGTTTTCTTTTTAACTTTGTACGACCTATTGGAGCCGAGAAAGATTTTTTTGAAATTTTGACAGTTTTGCGACGTAACGGAAACGCGTGAGTTTTTTCGCTCAAATCTCGAAAATGGTCATTCGAATCGCAACATGTTTCAAATGAAAATTGTTGAGAATTCGATTACGAACAATATCCTTTTATTTTTTGCTTCCATTCGATCAATATTGGCAGAGATATTAATTTTTAAACATCTTTATAGCGCGCTATCAGAACACTTATTCAATGATAAAATCGATAAAAACTCGAAAACGATAAATCGTACGCATATAGTGTATCTAATGAAAGTTAAATAGAATCAAATTTTGAATATGTTGGTGTATGTACAAAATCGCTTTTCAAGTGCATTTCGACAAATAGCTATTTTTTCGATGGCTTTAGGCAACAATGACACTAAAGGTTTTTTGAAGAGAATTAAATTATCTGTAAAATGTGCTCCAAGTGACCTTCATACGATGAATGGTTCACGAGTTACCGCTGTTTAAAACTATGAGCAAAATTTCTCTTTTTTTTTATTATAAATTAAAATTTTCCTTCAAGAACTGTGCGTATTTTTTTTTAAATTGGTTTTGAACTATTTTTATTAGTTTAAATACATATGAAAGTAATGCAATAGGATAACTCGTTCGCAAGGGGCGAGCGTAGGTGCGTCTTTACTATGTACATATTTCGATATGCGATGTAAAGCAATGTTAGGCGCAGTTAGTAGTTAGATGGGTAACCGTCCCAACGAAGACCGCGTCCTCGCCTCACACATCTTCCAGCGGCTTGTATATCAGTGTATGCGCGGAAGTTATACAACTTTAGGCGAGGGTTGTATAGGGGATATACCATCCTTCGGAGAGGATATAATGCCGTCGGTCCCTTGTCTATTAAATGTTAGGCAAGTAAAAGATCCCTACTCTTCTTAAGGGAAGAGGTTCGGCAAAATTCCTGGTTGGGGGTAGCTCGTCTGCAGGCGTCGGTGTTAGGCCTCAGTAGCGGAACTAGGCCGACGTTAAATAAATGTATAAAAAAAAAAACTCGTTCGCAAGGTATATATTGTCTTAAAAAAAGGTTTTTGAAAACTGTTTTTGTTCAGAAAAATTGAATAAATATTATCTTTTAAATTCCTTTCAGATAGATTTCTCAACGACTTCGGGAAATTTTCACTATAGTTTCTTCGATTATGGTCCCCAGACCCCAAAATACCCACAGTTCAAAAGTTTATATACAGGGTGATTTATGTAAACGTGCGGAAAATAAAATGGTATACAAATTTTTTATGTGGGAAAGCCTCTGTAAAATTTTAAAGCGATCCGAGGTAATTTATTATATTTTTTTGCATTAAAACCCGCAAAGATACGCTTCTGAAAGGGTGAGTTATGCTATCTCGACGCGTTCACATACGTGTCGCTAGTTTGTTTAGCAGGTAATATCAGCTGTCTTAGCTGTCAAGGTCAGTGCGCCACGCGTTCACTGTTCAGTTCAGTGACTCTTCGACTTCCGGTTAGAGCATTTCCCATTTTTCTTAAATTTTAAACTATTCGCAAATATCGATTATGCCAGAGTTCACGTCGCAGAGTACTGCGACATGATATTAACCTATGGTGCAATAAATGAAAGTCTTGCAGGGGCTGTACGAAAATATGAGAAAAAATTTCCCCATAGGCGCAAACCTAATGAGAGAAAAAATTTAAGTGCAGTGCAACGAGTTCGTGACACCGGATTTTGTTTACCAGGCGACAGAGAACGTATAGTAAATCGTCTTGTTGAAGTAGACGAAGAAGTACCCTATACGCGAGAGTCGTTTTTACCCATACCACATACGAAAGGAAGTGATTTCGTTGCACCGTATTACGTCAGATTGGTTAGTCATAGGCGGCGCACTTTTACAAAAACCAATTTTTTTTTATTTCTTAATTTTTTTAACTCCTTTTGGTAGGGACAACCCACTGAACAATTTTCCGCATGTTTAGGTAAATCACCCTGTATATATATGCTATATACCGAAATTTGTAAACATTTTAGAGAGGGCGCATTTCTCAACGGATCGAAAAAAAATTTGGCAAACATATACTTTCTAAATCTCAGTTAAGTTCGAAAATGGGCTAAATCGCCTCCTTTGTTTTAAAATGACGGCTGTTCAAAGTTTTAAAAAAATTCTTAAAATTTTATTTCGAATCAAATATGTACATGCGATACATCGTTGGTAGTGCTCATCATACAACTTTTGTAAAACATTTGTTGCTAAAATTTTTAAAATGACGGCGATTCAAAGTCTTCAAAATATCCTCAAAATATAGGACGAAATCTGCCTTTCCGACTGGCTCCTGCCATCGTGCTCTTTTTGTATATCATCGATTCTTTTGACTTTACGACAAAATTTATTTCATATAACCTAAATGAAAGCTTACAAGATTTCCTACAAAAAACACTTTTTCGTGTATGGTTTTCAATAAGTAGCGACAAGGAACTGACGATTTAAAATACAGTAAAGATCTAGAATCTTGGGGATGGGCAGAAAGTTCAAGGCCATCTTCAGCCCATTCCGATTACTGACCCTCATGCACCAAATGAGCTGTTGAAATTGGTAGCATGTAATTGTCGAACCAATTGCGGAGCACCGTGTAGATACAAAAAAAGCCGGTTTGAAATGCTCAGACCCTTGCGGTAATTGGCATCGAGAGCAGTTGCCTCAACATGGGGATGCAGGATACGGACGGACAGTGAGGATAATGACGACATTGAAGAAAATGAACGTGAAGAAGAAGAAGATGGCAAATTGTAATACTTCATATGTGTACTTTCAATGTCACTAAATGAATTTAATTTTTAATAACGATTTACGAAGTTTAATATAATTTCATCCATGCATTTAAATTTGATTCGTCATATGTATCCGCCATTTTTAATTTCAAAATTATGCGTTCACATTCGGATTCAGTGACCTCGAAAACGTCAGAGTTACAATTGTCAAATGAACGGGAAGTTCTAAACATATTAAAAGAATATTAATTAAACATATATTGTTGGAGAAAGGATTAAATTAATAACATTTTAACAATTTGTTAATGCCTTTTCTTTTGAACTATACTTTATTCTGTATCTGTTGCATACTATCCATTTTCCGTTATTATTAATTTTCACCGCTAGCTAAGTACCACTGATTGCACGTTCAAAAAAATTCATAGCTCTGCCAATATTGATTGAATGAAAATGAAAAATAAAGGGAAATTGTTGGTAATCGAATTCTGTACAACTTTAAAACTGACAAAATTTCAAAAAAATCTATCTCGGCTCCAATAGGTCGTATGAAGTTAAAAAAAGACGAAATTATGCGGATTTGAATTACCTATAATTTTTATGTGTACATATTTTAGAGTAAAATTGATACTTTCCGCGTTTTTGCGAAAAACTGATTTTTTTATCTATTCCCCCCCCCCTCCGCCCGCGTCTACGGGTGAGGACTTTTGATATGTAAAAAAGTACCACAATATAAGCCTGTTCCCAAAATTTCAGCCCGCTCTGAATTATTTCATCCAAATCGACAAATTCCGTACCATTTCGTTTTAAACTTTATTGTCTGCGAGATGTAATTATTAAATGCAGAGATCGCGGTAGGTTTAAACATGTTCAATATTCATTCTAAATGATTCTCCATTGCTTCTTTATTTAGCATTGTGTATTATTATGTCCAAATTTATTAAGCATAACGACTGTAAATTAGTTATTTAGCTCTACTTTTATTAGCAAATTTTTTAAAGGATTTTATAATACTGGTTTAAATAGCAAAATAAACGTGTTATTTCACACATAAACCTATATTTTATATTTCATATCACATCGAGTGTGCAAACACTAGGACATGTGCAAATTGTCAGTCAATTTTATTGGAGATGCGAAAACTGTTCTCTATTTTACTTAGTCGTGAATTTTGGTAAACGTAAATCTGAATCACTCTAGATAATGTAATCTGATTTTGAAATAGAATCATTTGTAGCTTTATTTCGTCTCCGCATTTATTTCAAAAATCATAACCATGCTTATAATGATTGCTATTTAAAATTAGACATATTTTTAATTATCATGTATTTATTAAACTAGTAAAAACAATAATTTTATCACGTATTGACATCGAAATATAAATTTCATGAGGTGAAACAGTTGATATTTAAAAGTATCTCATGGAGACTTCAATGAAGCATAAGACGACGAACCGCTATCATTCAACACGAAAAATTAATTATTTAGCTGCTGTGCCTCCTTTTTTAAAGAAAAATGTAATGAAATATTTTTTATTTTATTTAAACTTTTAATTAATTAACAAAATGATTTAATTTATTTCAAGTATTTGAAAAACGTAAAGCTAAGTTAAGTGTATTCCTAAGTTAAATATATTAAAACGTTTAACAGTGTATCCAAAAGAATCACTATTTGATGGAATTTTCCTACAGAATACGTACCGAATGTTTCATTGGCAATAAATTTTGAAAGTGCAATATCCATTTCAGAGGAACTTATTTACCACATCAACAGCTTATTGAAATTTCAAAATTACTACAAAAATCATTTTTAAAATAATATTTTACGTTGTTTAAAATTTGTAGCTTTGATGATGGTGCTTTTTGCATCTGGCTCTTTTTCTATATTTTTGAGAATATATGTCATATTTCTTTTAGTACGTAAAGTTACATTTACATAAAAAATGCAAAACAAACTTACTATTCCTATAAATAACAGACATTACCTAAACTTTTTTAGAGTCGCATTGACTTCATAATTTAAAAACCTCGGTACGTCGAAACCCATAAATTTCAATATATTTGTTTTAAATGTGTCTAATCATCCAATAAGAAATATGTTTCTTGGTACTTAGACTATTGAACGTTTTCATGGTGCAGGCGCAAAGCCTTTTTCGCTTGTTGCATAAACAGCAAGGCTTGCCATAGTTCAATAGAAAGTGTAACAAGTATTGCATTTAAAGCTTCTTAATTTTCATGGCACTTAATGACCGATACAATTGCCAATATTCGAAATAAATAACTTATCCTATCCTAGTTTAATGAAAATTAGTTGATGCACCCAAAATTAATAATTTAAAAAATTTAAATCGCGATAATGGAAACTTAACCTCAATTTCACCACGCCTTATTAAGCATCTCATTAGAGACTTCAATGAAGCATCAGACGACGAACCTCTATTACGAAAGTAGTGGACTCGGTCTGAAATGTTCCTATTTTCTATTGGCGTAGAACCAGGTTAAACCGATATATTCTTAGTTCAAATGTGCTTTTACACGGTGGAATATTAAAACATAATATTTTAGTCGCAAACTCCTCTATAAAATCCTTATTTTACTATAAGGAACGCAACCAGATTGCAACCAACAGCTACTCTCCGGGCTATGTGCCCCGCCGAGCGCTGAATTACAAGTTACACGTCTGGCGCATTAAGTGTAATAATTGCATATTACCATCAAAACGCTAATGCTTCGATTGCAACAAACACCAGCCGAAATACTGATCCTACTTAAAGGAGCTCTCGTGCCAGTCGTCACAAACCACTTGCAGACTGCAGTTTCCAGCTGTCGGCTGCAAGGTAGGCATGTAACGACCGACACGAGGATCACTTGACTATTTAGTACATTTCGGTATCTTTGGGATAGCGACATGTAGAACAGTCAGCAGGCGCCATCTAGCGGTTCAGTGTCTGTTGCAATCGAGAAATAAATAGCCTGACTGGGCTTAGCATAGATATATTCTTGTTAAATATGTCATTTGCTATGCAAATTGGATATTTAGACATTGGCTATATAGTAGTATGGAAATAAGAGAATCTCGGTTCGGAAGCAAAAGGAGCAGTGATCAGTGATGAGATTAGGGTTGGGGGTTTAGAGTGGTGAGGTATTCCTTCAAGGTGCACAGCGGGCGGTCAAATCAGTGGGGAGTGACGTAAGTAGAAGTCATGGGCTCAAGGTCATGTGGTGGAGGTAAATTTAAGGTCGGTTCGCCCGTTCGTCTGCCATCAGTCTGTCCATCCAAATAAATATGTGGTAAATAAAATTGGGGTATATTTAATTTACTATACAAGGCGATGTTTTATTATAATTTCAACGTAAAATATTGGTTAGTGTCTGTTGTAATGTTATTAAAAGCTGATTTTATATTGTTTCCTTGGACCGGAAATCTTTATTGAGGCATGGCATCTAAATCACAATATACTGTATGTTTCCCAAGTCATGTTCCAAGTTACAAATCAATCATTTTAACGAATTATATTACTGTTGGCAACTCTCAGCTCGAGAAAAAATTTATATATAAAATTTAAAAGCACGAATGGTATTTGGGAAGAAAATTCCACGGATAAATGAATGAAGTACATAAAATGAATCTCTAATATGAAATTGTTTTATAATAGTAAACAAAAATAAGATCATTTAATTATGTTAACGAATATTTGGGCATGGCGCTTGCTATAACAACGAAGAAACAAACTAGCATCTTTGGATACATAGCAATTATAATATTATACATTGGCTTAAATCCATTGGGAAGTCTTTACTGCAAGACATTCTTGTGCATGCTTCGAACAATCACATAACGAGTAACGAAAGAAGAAAAGCTCTACTGCATTAATCAATATCCCGCCTATTATGTACCCATGGTCCCATTATCAGAAATTAAAGTGGAATATCTAGCGCAATCTAACGCTGCTCGAACCATATTCCAAACATTACGCTCGCCGGTAGATGATACATGAATTACTAACATATTGACATATATTTAACTGTCTTATCCTTCTCTTTAGTTTATGAAGTTTAAAATTTTTTGTTTGGTTAAGCAAGGGGAACTATCTGGAAGGTTAAATAACTTCTACTATATGTTGTGTATAGTTCTGATTTCCAGAATTATTAACGTTTTGTTATTTTGTAATAGATTACCTTATATAAGTACATTTTACCTTATATCTTACCTCTCCACCTATATGAGGTTTTAAGTCCTTTCTGCCTATACATATAAAATAATAAATAATAATAAGTAAACACCACATAAATTAGACAACCCCCAATTCCAGAAGCCAGGGACTTGTGCGGAAGGGGGTTACACATTGAAAAAGCGCGGACATACAACCATTTCCTCAGTAGAGGAAGTTAGCCGTAGGTCGGTCTCCCCCCACCACTGACCTTGACCTTGACCGTGCACCTGTGGTCCGTTCCTTCAAGGCCACGGTGGCACCGTAGGTTCGCATAGCATATACCGTGACCTTGACCTTGGACGGCCGCAGTGCGTTTCGACTTCAAGGGCGCAGTGTTGCTGTTACCCAGAACGATCACTTGCGGTGACCTTGGCCTTGGCTAACACTATTAGAGAATGCAAGGACGGAGCTTCCTCCTTGCCACGCAACTTGACCTCTAAAATTACATTAGTTCAATACGTACACAGTAAAATGTGGTGGGGTTCTATATTTTGTGACGTAGTATACTTTTTCTATAAAAAAAGCACGGACTATTAGAACAAAATCATATTTAGTCTGGTTCACCTACAGTTAATAAGTGAGCATAGTGTTGTGATCTGAAATATTTTAAGTAAGCAAAGTTCTGTAATATTTCTTGGTTAGTAATTCTTTCACTGTACTCAACTACTTAAATATGACTACCAATATCGATTTATTAGCCCTTAATGAACTTATTATTAAAGATACTGAAGTTTTAGACCAAAAACCTATTTCATCGTTAATTTTAAATAAGGTTTACGCCATTAAAAAAATGTTAATGCTTAATACACGTTTTGGAAAATCGATATTAGTACATTTATTTGATGAAAGTACAAGTACTACCTTTAAATCATTTTTGCCTAAACGTATTGCTGAACTATTAAATATAACTTTTATAGAAGAAATAAATTCGTCTAGTGGTAAATATGCGTTGATTTATTTAGGAGAGAATTCACCCATTTATACCGGTGCTAAATCAAGGTCACTAATAAAATTCGAAATTATTGCGTGATTTAAACTATTTAAAATATTTGTATACTTTAAATTATCAGACCAATAAATAAGGTATAGTGAAAGTATAACTTAGACTGAAATATTATAAATACACTACAATAGTAGTAGAGATGTAAGTAGTTTTATCATATATTTGATAACTTGTTTTAATTTTATTTATGTAATTTCTAGCCTCACTATAACTGGCAAGAATGTGGATGCAATATTCAGCAGAACGTTGGGTAAGGGCAGAAGACATTAATTCGGCAATTGAAAGACTATCTTCTGTACTAGGCGACTTAAGTATGGATAGACTCCATGCAATAAATTATGATCTGAATTACTGCTTCGATGCTGAAAAAGTTAAACAGCTTAATGAGGATTCTGAGAGGTATTACAGAGGTGCACAACTATGTGGTAAATTCTCTCGTGGTATTGTGAATTTAGAAGAATTCTGTGAGCAACTAGTGGAAATAAATTTAAAACATTTCCTATGTGACATAGAAAAATACTTACCTAAGAAAATTATTGAAAAGTATCAACTCGACCAATCTGATGAAGAACAGGATGAAGACAACTCAATTAGTAGTTAATCACTTATTGTAATTCTTCTGTTAATAATATTAATATGTAAATGGTGTAATAAAATTATTATTATGGAAATATAGTTGTTTTTATTTTTAAAATTAAAATTGAAATAAATGAAACACATTATTAGATTATACATTAATTTATTTATAATTATTTTTGGTGACATACATTAAAAAATATTAATTATTAATCCTAAATATAAACATATTTAAAGATATTTATTTTAACTCTATATTTAAATCTATAATACATTTGTTAAGAAAGTGAACGTTTGCAAGAGAGCAGTGACTATATTTTGGTTGGGTGTGTTCCATACATCTTGGTACCTTTAACGATTTTAGATTGGGTATGCAGGGTGAGAAGTCATCTAGATCTATAACTCTATTCCATTTTAGATGATGCTGTATAACATTTTTCTTTAATTTGCCTTTGCATACAATTATAACATCCTCTGACAATACGTTGCGTCGAAAATTATTAACAGCGTTTTGACAAAGTCGATGAAGTATTAGTGGGAATTCTGACAGTTGAATATATCCATCACTCCATTTTATGCCCCCATGGTAGTTGTTTTCTAACCATCGGTAGTGAGTCTGTTCGCCTTGGGTTAGTGATGAGAAAGGATTTGGTGGTTTGAAGAAATAGTGTGCTTGCTGATTAGTGTTACAACATAGAACAGCTAATTCTTTAACGGTAAAATCATTTGTTTTATATTGAAACCCCTGCAAGTCAACTATCAAAGTAGGAAATTGGCTACCTAATGACGTCATGGTAATAGGTATTCGTTACTTAGCACCAGCAATGCCACACTGAACTGAACCATCTAATGCGCTATAACTTAAATACGCATCGTGAAGTATAAGTGCATATACTCGAGTTTGTTCGGGAAACTTCGTCTTCCGTGTCTCAAATTCAATTTTTATATCGACGGTGGATGATTTCATTGCATCTGGTTGGTGTGAGCAATCAATAACAAACAATGGATTTTTTCTGAATTCGCCAAGGTCCATCATAGGTTCACTCATATCTTTATCGTAATAACTACGTTGGAAATTTTCATAGGCGTAGTAGGCTGCAGAGTCGAGTTTCTTATCGAAATTTAAATTCCAACGTTCATATGGAAATACTTCGGCATTTAAATATAGCCGTATATTATTTATATCTGCATGTATAAAACTTGCGGCGTCCTTGGTTCTGTCACTAGAGTTGCCATTGTTTTGAAATCCGATAATGATGTATCGAGGTCTCTCAAGACTGTTAGTGGTTTTAACAGCCCATATATCAGAAGCAGTATCACGTAGAGTGGGTAGCTCATAGAGATCCCACATACGGTAAGCCATTTTAACTTTAGCATTATTACTGCTCGTATCAATTTTCTTTAATAGTTTAACCTTTTGTCTAACTTCAGGCACAATATGTCTTATCTTCCATTCGATTTTGTTAATTTCTAACTGTGCATCAACTTCTCCAATGTAAGAGTCTTTAAAGGAACGTGCTATAATTAAAATTAATTCCTGTTTTGTATTTAAAATACCTTTGGTATAATCTTCTGCAAAACCCATGAGGTACTTAAGAGGGAGTTTACCGCTGAAAACGTGGCTGGTAGTATCTAAAATATCCTGTTTTTTCTCGGTGAGACCCCAACCTATAGTTAGTAGCGATGGGAGGGATGTTTGTCCATATGACACCCTAGTTTTCATTGTAGTAGTGATGCCAGGCTTCCTAACGACAGCGACCTGTTCACCACCCATTTCATATCTTATTTCTTCGAAGAGAAAAGCTAGCGCATTGTTAGATAGATAACACTTCTTGGTAACATCACTAGGGGTAAATTTTCCTTCTATATAAATGTAACTCTCTGTAATGTCAAGTATTAAGTCCTGAAAATTGACAGGAATGCGTACTTCATCAGAGTTTCTATAATATGGTGAACCGTGTGGTTTATATGTATGCTCATGTAAGCTAACGAGTGACTGATCGAATACAGGTTCCTCGAACACCTCAAGTTTTTCACTAGATGTAAAAGTCACCATTATTAACTATTTTTCTCTCAGTTTCAATCCGATGGATCGAAGAAATGCACGGTCTTTAGCTGGCAGGTTATGTCTTAACCGTTTAAGCTCTACACGTTGAATGAGCCGATTTCCGCAGTCATTAGTCTTTTTATCGTCAATCACATTGAAACGATTGTGTGCTAATCGTTGTTGATTATATCGGAAACCCATTGTGTTTGCGATTTTAAAACTGTTTCAATTCTAGCTTTACGATAATCTTCTCACCACGAAAATTGATTAAATCTCCATTATCATCCAATATGCGTAGTGTAATGTTGTCGATAAACTGACGTCCTTCAGGTCTAACAGGCAAATATATGATGTTCGCTGGCTCTCTGGTAAGTTTGTAACCTGGTTCAACGTCTATGTCGAACTCGAAAAGGGTATGGGATTTAAGGGTATTCAGATATGCTCCAGAGATAATGTTGCAATCTACACGTATCATCCTTACTTTCATAATATCAACAGGTAATGTTGATTCATGATTAGTGTTTGGATGCAAATAAGTCGATTCAAATCCCAATAAATTACCAATAGAGTTTGCTTGTGTAAAGTCAATTCCATATTTTGACCAAATCTCACACTTTAGCGTATTGTTGTTCGCTCGCAGTCGAAATAGTTTTTCTTTTTCCTCTTTCTTATCACCGGGCATAGCTTTCAGTATTGCACGATATATCTCTTCAATTTCATAGGCTCCGCAAGGTATGTGGATAAGTGTGGGGGCTACTTTTGGTCCAATTCGATAACAAAAACGATTGTTGGTTTCGTCCACATTGAATATAGAATTGTAAGAATAGAATCCTGTTAATCCTAACCCATATCGACTATTAGTATCTAATTCAATGGGAGGATAAAACTCAGCACTGAGCACACTAGATCGGTTTGATAGAGTGAACGTATACGACATGACTGATGATATTTAGTGTTCTCTCATGAATTTATTGTGAACTACAGCAATAATCGTGGTGTAATCTTCGTTTTTTGCTGGATGACGGAGACGTTTGTATCTCATTATTTGATGCAACATTGACATCGCGCACTTTACAGTAGCAGCAAAATATTCTTCGAGGCGGCGGCCCATCATTAACATCAACACTGCTACCACCGCCATCATCATCATCATCATGATAATGTTCCTGACAGTATTGATATTTTAAAATATCAATATCATTCTGGAGATGCTGGGGTAGTTTGTCCCATACTAATGCAATTTCATGTGCAGCACATCCAATCATTACTTCTTTAGGCATATTTGCCAGTTGTTGTTTGCTCATCTTCAATAGACTGCGTAAACGGGAGAATGCGATTAGTGATTGACCCATCTGCTTGATGCTTTCCCGATCCATTTCAAGGTCTGCAGATGTTATTTCACAAGCGTTTGTAGTTATTTTGTAGTGAGAAACTTCAAACACAAATGACCACACCACACTGTGTTAAAATTTTGTTGGCGTTCATAGTTATAGTAAATTTTGTCGGTCGACTTTGAACCTCTGCGCAGATATAAAACTAATTCTGTCGGTGGGGGTAAATCACCAAAACTATCGAAATATGTGACTAAACTACCACGTTTTTTAAATGCAACCCAGTGTGTTCCAGGGCCATTTATACTGTCTAGATTTATGATGGCCGACTCATTATGACGTGGTCCAGAATATGGTAGAGTGTCCCGCATAAATATCCCCCGAAAATAGGGCACTTTCATCTTCTCTGCATAATATTTAAGATCGATATTAGTGAGAGGTTTTCGGGGTAGAGCATCTAGAAGTTTTTTGAACTTTGTGGTTTTAGATAAAGTCCTAGTCCTTTGCGATATGGTTTTAAATATAGCCCTTTACCACTTTTTCCTATAGAAATCGCCTCCATCTGCCTATTATGGCGATTTTTTTCAGCTAATTCCTCTCTACTCGTTTTAACATCATTTACAGCTTTAGCTATACCAGCAGCAGTGCCAGCTAAACTACCCAAAGCTGATAATCCAGCAAAAATGGGTATTAATGGTAGAATTCCACCCACTTTCGGTATTGGTATTATCCTAGGTGTACGAATATTACGTTTTCCACCAGCTGCTCTCATGTGTCGTCGTGCTGCTTGAAGCGCAATTTGCGTAACTTTTTTTGTGTCCTTAGCGATTTTTCGTTTACCACCGGCTTTACGTATGTCATCACGTACTTTACGTACTATTCCAGCACCAAAAGCTATATTTCTAGTTTTTTTCTTGTTTTTCTTTTTAATTATACGTTTCTTTGTAGTACGGGGTGTTGTTGACGTACAACCCATACCAAGACGTTGCTTTCCCTTCATTATAGTTGTAACTAACCACGCGGCGGCCTTTTCTTTGAAACTTACGTCTTTTGATTTAACTCGTTTCCAGGCAGCTTGTTCAAGTTGATAGTCTGCTTTGTGTCGGGCTGCTAAATTACTGGTGTTTTGATCGTATGCAATATCGTGCTGCTTGCATGCAGCATCGAGTTTGTTTATGCCTGGATCACCTCGGGCTAATCTTTTTTGTAATTTGGTGCCTGGACCACAATACTGGTAACCTCCCGGTAAGTGTAGTTCAAATGGGAGCTTATTTATTAGAGAATTGACTACCCCCTTACCAATCTTTAAACCACGACGATTTTCACGTGTGTGCTTCTCGGTTGACACCATTTAAATAACAATCACAATACGTACATCTATTTATATAGTATCCATCCGTGCTACGATGCGCATTGTGAAGCAGAAACAGAAACTTGCTGTAGATAATTTAGATGAAAAAGTAGGGTGTGGACTACAAGTCGAATCACGCCATGGCCCGCTACTTCCCTCAACTATTCGCGGACTCTTAATAGGTCCAAGTGGTTGTGGCAAAACAAATTTACTAATAACTTTGCTTACTCATCCACTTGGGCTACGTTTTTCAAACATTTACTTATATTCAAAGTCCTTACATCAACCCAAGTATGAATATTTACGCGATATATTAGCACCGATTACGGGGCTAGGATATTACACCTTCAGTAACAACGCGGAAATAGTGCAACCATCCGACGCTGAGCCTGAGTCTATATTTATATTTGATGATGTTATATGTGAAAAGCAAGATGTTATTCGAGCATACTTCTCAATGGGGCGTCATAAACATGTAGATTGTTTCTATTTGGCACAAACGTATTCCCGCGTCCCTAAACAGTTGGTAAGGGATAATAGTAATTTCATAGCAATTTTTAAGCAGGATGATATGAATTTACACCACATTTTCTCAGACCATGTCTCACCGGATGTGACTTATAAAGAATTTCAAGAAATGTGTGCAGAGTGCTGGAAAGACAAATATGGGTTTCTTGTAATTGACAAGGATAGAGAAGTAAATGAAGGGAGATATCGCAAAGAACTTGATAGTTTCATATATCCATGAAGTATTGTAATTAAAATTTTAATTGGTCTACAGATAGCATCGGGATAACTTCAGCAGTGAGGCTGCATTTGTTAGACATGAATGACAATGGTGAGAATAAACTCAGTAGTGCTATAGGTAGAAACATGAGAGAAGAAATAAGACTGAAACGTGAATTGATTGAGGCCACCGATTCAGTGCGCAAAAAATTCAACTCTGTGAAGAGAAGAAACGTTGAGAATCAGTTAACACTCGAAAAAATTTATGAACCCATAACAAAACCATTAAAGGTTATATCATCTGCTTCACATAACCAATCGCTAACACAACCTCAGAAACCAACACAACCGATAGAAAGTGCAAGAGCTAGTACTAGTACATTTAAAGCAACACCTGAAACTAGTGATGAAGATGGTGACAAAAATGCAAGTCAACAATATTTTTTGGAAACACCACCGGGATCGTCGTTAATGAGCACTCCATGTTCAGAAAGTTCTATTAGTGGCGCAGAAGGAAAATGTGATATAGTGCAAACACATTTAGAAAATCTGAAATTCGACAATGCTAGGTATGATACTATATACGGTGTACGTTTAGACCCCCATACAGAAAAACTACAAATGGGTAATGCTGAAATACGCTTTTCTAATGGAAATATCACATTGTGGCGTGGAACTAAGAAGGTGGGGACGTATTCTGGCAGTCCTAAGTTATATGATATGATATTTATGAAACAACCACAAATTTCGCGTAGTAATGAGGCTATTATTGGCGACAAAGAGTGTCAATTATATGGGGGGATTTTAAAACAGACAAAAGCACCATATAAAAATTATGATATGAAACAGGGTTTGAATAAAGCTAAATGGAAGAAATTCACTAATATTATAGAACCATTGGTATCTTCTACAGTTGTGACGAGATCTAAAACTGGCTTAGGTGTTCCTATTAATAAATTATACAATAATAGAGGTGTTAACTATGTATATTGGAATAAACCGAAAGAACTGGTGGACCGCCTACGCCTGCTCTATAGCTCAAAAATGGTTGGTAACAATGGTGTCAATAACGAAATAGTCAGTTTATTGGAAGAAATGAGGGAAGAAAGGATAATCTATTAGTGAAGTTAAAATTCATTTCACACTTATTTAATTAGTATAAAATATTGTGAAATGCTTAAACGGGGTCAGACGTAAACAGAAATGGCTGTTGTAAACAACACAATTGACAAGTTCGGTAGACGAAGAAGTAATAATAATAAATCGATTATCGTACATGGACCTCCAGGTATTGGTTTTAAACTTACCGCAGATAATCAATTTGATATGCAAAATAAGCGTTTACTGAACATTGGTGAACCAATAAATCAAAAAGATGGTGTAACTCGTAACTATGTAGACGAAAATATCGATAAATGTATGAAAGACATTAAAAAGTCACACATTGCTTTTATGGAGAATCAGTGGACTGAATATAGTAAGTTTGTACACAGCAAAATTACCGAGATGATTAATGACGCTCTGCAACACATTAATAAAGAAATTTCTGGAGTTAAGAAATTAACCGAGGACAATTATACTATTTTATATGATGCAATAAGCAAAGTGCACCACATTCTCGATGAATCCCGTCTGAAAGGTATGACAGTGCGACAGAAATCACTTGGAAATATTGTGGCACAAGCTGGGAGGAACGATCGTAATCAACAAGTGATAGATGAAATAGTGGCTGAAGTCACGGACAACGCTGCTACATTAGGAAAAAAGTGAAAAAACAGACCTAAATTATCTATATAAACGCCTGACTTAAACTTCAATTATGGTGATTAGTAATGAGAAATTACAAGTTGTTAACGAATTGCATAAAGCTTGTAGGAGAAATTTCCGTAGAAGAAGAACAATAATCAAAGGTTATGGTGATTTATGGCAAATGGATTTAGCTGAAATGCAACCATACGCTGATGAAAACAATGGTTATCGATACATTCTCGTAGTGATCGACTGTTACTCAAAATATTTGTGGACTAAACCTCTAAAAAATAAAACTGGTGTTGAAATTACTAAGGCTATGAGAAGTATTTTACAAGAATCAAATTATTCTCCTAAAAATCTACAAAGCGATCAGGGTACGGAATTTTACAACAAAAACTTTTCTGCTTTAATGAAACAGTACATCATTAATCATTACTCCACGTATAGTACGAAAAAAGCAGCAATTGCAGAAAGAGTAATACGAACATTAAAAACCTGGTTATATAAAGAATTCTCAGCTAGAGGTAAATACAAATGGGTTGACATTCTATCCGACATTACAAAATTGTACAATAATAAAATACATCGTACGACTGGTATGAAACCTGCTGATGTTAAACCAACTACACGTTTAAATGCTTATAATCACATTAAAATTGCTTTGAAACCTAAATTTCGTATTGGCGATATAGTTCGAATCAGTAAATATAAAGGTATATTTGAAAAGGGGTTCACACCAAATTTTTCAACTGAACTTTTCAAGATCGTTAAAATAAATGTAACAAATCCCACAACATATACACTCCAGGACATTCATGGCCAACCAATAAAGGGGTGCTTTTATGAAATGGAGCTACAAAAAGCTAAATACCCTGATGTCTACTTGGTGGAAAAGGTTTTAAGAAGGAGAGGGAACAAGGTTTTTGTGAAGTGGCTCGGATTCTCTAATGACCACAACTCTTGGATTAACGAAGCAGCTCTTATTTAATATTGTCACATTCTTTATATAAAATGTGTATATTTATAACAACTAATATTTTACTTATGTTTAGAAATTTCATAATAAAATGTGTGTATTCCATTAATATTTGTTTTATTTATTTTCCCCATATAAGACTCCAAAGCCTTAGTAATTATATACACATTAACGAAAAAATATATACAAATGCAAATTTGTTAAAATTTTTGAATTAATTTTTACTCCTAAAAATTATTAGATGAAATCAAGAAAATCATTTTAATAAATTTTATTGAGAAGAAAATATTTACAACGAATTATAGATTAAATATATTTATTTAAAACGTATATAATACAGAAAAAATACAAATACATATTTATGGAATTAATCAGATGAAATCCCCCCGTCTCGACAGTAACGCTTCCTGACAGAAACATTCTCTGTTGTGTTTCATCACACCTCCATAAATATGTCCAACATATTCACAAAGTAAAACACTGTATGTCTTCTCGTCTCTGCATTTGCTGCAAATATTGTTCCAACAATCACCAGTGTACTTGTTGCAAACCAGACACCGCTGCCTCAATGGGTGCTCCACCTTGCATGTCTCACAAACATCTCGGATAATTCCAAAATTTGTACGAGTCGTGGGTTGTAGACACTTGTAGCACTCTTGCTCCAGACGCTCACGTGATGCTGCTTTTCGGACGGTATTCACTGGCACTGGATTTTCTTTTATACAATTTGAACATAGTCCAGTACATGGATTAATTTGCTGCTTTGCCCAGAATTGGGAACAATTATAGCACAGAATTGCACCATCCATACTATATGGATATACGGCGATTGTTGGTTTCGATTGCCACTCTCTTGGACAAGACATTGCTGTTTTAAAAACAAGTGTACGGTATGACAGCTGAATAATAACTGAGTTCCTCCTCATGGCCTTGTTTGTTTAAGTAGTCGCTGGAATTGCCGATATTAGAGCCATGGTATGTCGTTAGAGATGATGTGACGTCACCAGCAACATGTTTAAAAGAGGAGGTGTAACTCCACGTTAGATCAGTTGCTTTGCAAACTTCAACGTTGATCATTCCGTATACTGTCTTATATATTCGTTTCCAAGTATTAATATGGCTGCTGTACCTGCTGGTTGGGCTAACCTCAGATTCCTGGACTGGTTAGCATCCCTAGATGTCCTCAACAATATATGGTACCTTGAAGAGGTAGAGGACGACTTGGCTGCTCCCGAAGACGACGAGGTAGAAGTTGAAGACGATGAGGAAGGCGATGAGGAAAGCGACGAGGAAGACGATGAGGAATTTTTTGACGCTGAAGAGGGTGCAGACGATTCAAGTGATGATGAGGGTATCGTCGTAGATGTTCCCCACCAAAGAGGGCAGCGGTGGATAACATCAGAATATTTAGCAAGGGTGAACCCGATGGATGGCATCTTCTGCACCACCATGACCTTTGTTGCGGTCCAAGTAGTGGGTGGTATGGAATACAATCTTTGCCACGGATGTTTTCTGGGATACCAGTCTAGGGTGGATCCTGGGAGACATCGTCATGTGGACTACCATGCCACTACAAGGATAATGAGAGGCAGGCGGGGATATTGCAAATCTTGCAGAGATCCACTCTATCAGATTAGGCGAGTGGAAATCTGCAATATTTGCAATATGGACAGATAATTTGTAGTTTTTTTTTGTAAATATGTATATATCTCTTAGTTTATTGTAAATAATTATGTAATTAGTTTTAGTGATAAATAAATGTATATATTTAATTTTTAGTTTATTGTAAATATTATATAACTAGTTTAAGTGTTAAATAAACGTTAAATTGAATCTTATTTTTTGTTTTATTTACTAAATATTTAAATGTAAGTAACACAATGTTACTAGAGAAATCTGTGTTTCACTTCGATTATTGCTTATGTTGACAGTGCTATTGATATTGATGGTGTTAAAAATATGAGTATTAGGACACTTTCTACTCTTATTTGTGTGAGTAGTGAGGTGGGGAGTGATGAGGTGGGGGTGGTGGTAGGGGCTATATATACATAAGAAAGCCCTCACCATCCTCAGTTTACTTTCTACGCTCCAACATGTCTGAAGTACAAGACAATACTGTATCTTCCACTTCAACCATGTTCGTTTTGTGCGAAAGGTATCGTGCCTACCTGCAGCGCGTTAGAGAGGCGACAAGGGGTGGTGTAGCAGATAGCACCACCTCACCAGAAGAATACCAACCATTGGAGAGGTCTCCGTCCACATGGTCGATGGACACTGTGCCCAATGATGATTCCGAAGACGAGATGGATGGAGTAATTCTGGAGGAATCATCGACGGACACAGCGGAATCGTCTGACTCGGAAGATGATGCAGCCATTCTGGTGGAGGAATCTACCGATGAAGATGAGGATGCAGCCATTCTGGTGGAGGAATCTGCCGATGAAGATGAGGATGCAGTCATTCTGGTGGAGCATGATTCGGACGGATAATTCTGTTTTATTTTATGTATATATATTTTTGTTATTTATAAATAAATGTATTAAGAGTTATTCTTTTTTTATTTCATTTCATATACAATAAATAACAGTAGTAAAGTAAAGAATAAAAAATTGCTTTAATATAAGAAATAACGGGGTACTTATTTAAGTAAATTGGTTATTCGTATTTGGACTGTCGGTCAAAAGTGTTGCAAAAGGTGTATCGAGGTCACAGTTGTCCTCCAGTACCGTTTCTACTCACTTCCGACCTTTAGTTTTGCCGCAGCAGACTTTTTCCCGGAACGGCTAGTCGTATCGCTCCGAAAGTGGTTGCAATCGCTTCCCAGTGATCGATTTAGTCGAAAACGATACCTCGCGTGTCCTCGGGCGTCTTCGGGTGGCTTCGGGAAACTTCGGGAGTGTTCGGCATGAGTTCGGCTTTTCGCTTAAAATTGCAGCCTTTGCATGTGTGAACTCCCCTGAAACGTGTTTTGATTTTTTTATTCCCCCAATCCTTGACAAAACAGTGAATAACGCGTTCGGTAGTGTTCGGATCGATTCGGAAATTATCGGAATCGATTCCCAGTGGTCAGTTTAGTCGAAAATGACCCCTTACGCGTGTCTGAGTGTACTTTGGAAGTTTTTCAGTTGTTTATATATATATATATATATATATATATATATTTTTTTTTGTCCAATATTTGTGTATAAATAAATGTATTAAAATTTATTTTTTATTTCATCTACGATGAATACAACAGTTCTAATCTAATTATATACTTAAATACACAATTTACCAAAAATTCCATGAAATATATATATAAACTCGCGTTATAGGTAAGTATAAGAGTAAAGTATAAGAGTTTCCTAGGACCAAGGTAGCCCAGTGGTAACGTGGCTTGCTTTGTAAACTTTGTGAACGAAGGTTTGGTAGTTCAATCCCTAGCACTTGCAGGGATTTTTTTCAACACGTAAATTATAAAATTATAAAATTATAGAATTATAAAATTATAGAATTATAAAATTATAGAATTATAAAATTATAGAATTATAAAATTATAATTATAAAATTATAGAGTTATAAAATTATAATTATAAAATTAAATAACAATTTTCCGCTATACCACTGCGCTACCTTGGTCCCCCCCCCGGGTGGGTGGGTGGGCGCGGGGGGTTTTGGCAGAGGCGGGGGCGACGCTTGCAGCCTTCGGTCGCTTCGCCCGCATAAACCTTTTTTTAATTTTTTGACCCGCTTTTTTTTTTTTTTTTTTTTTTTTTTTTTTTAATATATAAACCTGAACTAACCATAACCCAGCGCGTGACGCGGGGGGGGGGGTTGGGGGGGGGGTGTTATTACTTTCTACATTTACATTTTTTCTAACCTAACCTAACCTAACCTAATTTTTTTTTCACATTTTTGCATTTAAATTTTTTTTTACATTTTTTCTAACCTAACCTATTTTTTTACATTTAAATTTTTTACATTTTTCTAACCTAATCTAACCTCATTTTTTTTCAGTTTTACATTTTTACTTTTATATTTTTTTACATTTTTTCTCTTAACCCTAACCTAATACTAAATTTATGTACAAACATTTTTAATGCAACATTCTGTAGTGTGTTTACGCACTACCTTATTCCCAGTTTCTTTTTTATAGCATTTAGCTTCCTTGTACATCTCTCAGAGGCTTTGCGACGCTTCGCAATGCCTCTGAGCATTTCATCGGCCCGAGAATTCAACATCTCCGCCTTCCTTTTGAGGGACTGCGCGTGATCCTTTAATTTGCTGTCATCATCAGTTGCACTTTTAAGTTCCCTATCCTCCCGCTGCAACTGTTCATACATGTTCAAAAAATTTTTGAAAGTTTCATTTTGCTCTTCTTGGGAGAATAACTCCGATTGTGAATCAGAATCACTTTCATTCACAACCAGAGCACGGTTACGGGGTTCCTGCGTTGGCAACACCGCATGAGAGCATCCTGGCAATGGCGCGCTCGAACATACCGGTTGCACTTTCGTCGGCTTTTTTGCAGCATCTTTTTTCGGTTTCTTAGCTACCGACTTTTTTGCAGCAGCTTTTTTAACCACCGGTTTCCTTCCCGATAACGGCTTTTTATTTTTAGCTGCTGCTTTCTTAGGCTTTTCAGGTATCTCTACCTGCCCCTCGTCTGAGCCAACATCGGGAATAGGGCTCAGGCGAGCAGGTACAGATGCTTGCGCCGATAAAATTCTTCTAAGAATCGACACGTCATCATCTTTCTCGGTATTCTCTACCTGCGTCTGCTTTGTAGATGTTGAAGGATGCGTCGTCATCTTCTTTTGGCCTTTCTGCGAATAAATCTTTGGTTGCGCAGGTTGAAATTCGTCCTCAGAATTTGTCTCCGTAACCGTAGGGAACCTAGACCACGCGGCGTTCGGGTAGGCCTCTCCATTAGATGTACTAGCTCTGGCTTCATCTGAAGCCAAAGCCTGCGCGTCCAATTCGGAGAAATCGAAATCACCCAGCAAATCATCGTTCAAATCGGTCAAATCCGTCGGGATTTCAATATCCGGTAGTAAACCCACGCCAGGACTCGTCTGGTTGTTCGCCACACCATTACCCGGACAAGCGTCGCCATTGTCACCCACGCCAGGGCTCGTCTGGTTGTTCGCCACACCATTACCCGGACAAGCGTCGCCATTGTTCGCCACACCATTACCCGGACAAGCGTCGCCATTGTCGTCTTGCCCTGGCATATAATTAATTAAGTATGCAGCCACAGCACTCAACAAAGCGCCTCCCTTACCGCTACCACCAGAAACACCAATCTTTTTTTGTCCTACCATTGTCACAACAAACACAAAACGGACACGAGAAACGGGCACGAAACACAAAACACAGAACACAAAGAACGCTAGGAATAGAGCAGACAGCACTATTTTGCACACTTCTTTACAACTCGAGAGCTGGAGACGGAAAGAATCTTTGTAGCATCTCTGAAGCCCATAACGCTGAACTAACCCCTCCACTCCCTACCACTCTTGTTCCTATTGGTTCAAATTATTTCCCTACACACTCTAACTAACCCCCTACTTCCCACCCCACTCTTCCTATCGTCTCTCTCTATCTTATTGCCTACGGTACTCATACAATAAAAATACCATTTAGTAATTTAAATCTTTATTTATAAATTAACATTTTATTTCATACAAATATCTCTTACTTCGACTTACACATAACATGAAATATCACAATGAATTTTTCAATTGAATATTATAATTGTCGACCTTTGCGTTAACAAGTAGAAACATTATTAACAATTAATCACTCAACTCATTCATTGCTTTGAGTAACACATCTAGTTTATCATCATCCTTTAAAACATTTCGTTCAACGACACTATTTAAGGCTGATATTAACCACTTTAAATTCTGCTCTGGTTCACTCTGAAAAAATGTTATGTCTGAGTGACCCCAGGGTAGAGTTTTAGTGGTATTGGGAATCACAAAACGTTTATCGTCATAATAAGAAAGAGCAACTTTATTCCGCATCTCTGTATAGATATCATGCAAGTGACTTCTGAAAGTATTCATTTTACGAAATATTAACCCGCCCTGCTCAACAATTTTTCTGTAGTCATCTATTGTAAGTTGTTTTTCAATCACAGATTTCTTTACTCCCTTGGCTTTTTTCAACTCATTACCGACCGATTGCACGTAGTACGCTTTCGCTCCAGTACCATAAAAGCTGATAATAGGATCTTCGGGGAATTCGTCTTTCATATTCCCAAGCACAGACGAGCCTTTTGGAATATTAAATTTATTTCCCTCCCTGTAATTAGAAGTATCAAATTTTTCTGGATTTTGTACAATAAAGTCATAGAAGTTATCTGTATAAACTTTCATAATTAAGGAATCGGTGTCGGTGTACAACAAAGAAGCATTAGCACCGAATTGACGTTTAATAACACCATAAAAAAAATTATACAGTACCGTCTTCGATAATTCAAGAATACAAAATCCTACGTAAATTGGTTTGTTATAGACTACTTGCAATTTGCTCATTTCAATCGCTACAAAATCCTCAGAAAAAATTGTGCAAGATTTGAAATTTGGACGAGCGATTAATGCGTTTGCACCTATAGTTCTTCTAACATTTTCCCAATGAGTAATCAACTTTATATCTCTTCTATTATCAACATTTTCCATAGTTTTACCAAATACTGCATTATTCATTAATTTATATTGGTCTTTTTCAAATTTATTGGTCGCTGAATTTCTCATTTGCGTATTTAAATCGATGTATTTTTTTAACCAGGGCGACTGCTTGAACTTAAGTACTCTATGGGTTTTTAACACCATTAAACCATTTTCAATGGCTTGTTTCAAGTTTCTATAATGCACAACATATCGTCTCTTATCATTCAAATTTGGGATTAATTTTGGTGATTTTGATTTTGATTGGAGGGGTATAATATTTTCTACTAAGAAAGGGAGATCTGAATGTAAATCGTGTAACTCTTGCGGATAATGTATGTCTACTTCAAAAACATACCCGTGTGGACTCTCGTCTGAAATATTAGTAACATCTAAGTCGATAATTTTTCTTTCGGACAGCCACTCAAATCCCCCTGTTGGTAATGCTTGGGACATACTATGACCGTATAAGTTCGTAGCATCAAGATATGTGATAAATGACGACGGTTCTGAGGGATCATAATTGGGTACAAACTTATTATTTGCGATATGCTTCCTTTCTGTACACTGGCTGACACCACCGCGTATAGCTTTTTTAAAAAAATGTATCATATCGATATCTGTTAACAATTCAAGTTCTACCGCTGTTAGTTTCAACATAGCGTCCCAAGATAAACCTGGAGCTGTGTAATATTGAGCTGGATCCAATTTATATTTATTCACGCAAATTTTACGAAAATTTTCAAATACGTCACACAAAAGAAGGACATCTGATTTTAAATACAGGTCTGAATAGTCACCCAAACTCTGGCACTCAAACAATTCCCACACATTTTTAGCCCTTTCATAATCGTCATCTGATATATGTGTTTCATTTAGGCTGTCATAGAATTCCTGCTTGGTGGGTAGAACACGATTATTTAATTTCTCTAAGTTATCTACGAAACTATATGGAAATACACCCTTCCGTCGCATTAAAATAAATTTTGCATTATCGTTAAAAAAGTTCTTCATTGTAACCATTTGACCTTCATTTAAATTTTCCCCTAAATTTTGTAGTGATGCTGACATAAATTTAAAACTATCGATGAAACGTAACCGCAAATATTTATTTTTTGTTTCCCCCTTGTCAGTAACGTAATCATGCATGTAAAGATGTTTTGTAAAAGATATATATTTTTCTTTGTTTTGTGGTATTACGTCAACTTTATCTTTATGAGCGCATAACTCTTTTACAAATAAGTGAATATCGTATCCACTCATGTTGTGAAATATGATAGGTACAAAATTTGGTAGTTTATAATTTAAATTACAGATCGAGTGCGCGGCACCGAATCGTATCTTACCAGTTAAGTGGCAATGATCTTTCACCTTTATATCACCTTCTGCAAAAGGCTTCTCACATATACCACAGATGGTTGCATTGTCAAAATTTTCTCTTTCTATCGCTGTAAGCGGGGACATGGGGATTACATCTTTCATATATCTATTATAAATTTCCCTTAAATCAGCCTCTATACATGATACAAATACTTTTGCTGCATCAGATCCGCGATATAGTTCAAATTTAGAAATGCTATTATCAAAGGAACATTTTATGTAATACGCGAAAGAGTAAGGTTCATGAATAAACGTTTTGTTGGTATAAGAGCGTTCAGGATTTGGCTCGCAAGTATTTATCGGTTTCAAAATGGATTCAAAGTCTGCATATACTACAAATGGTACTTGCATTTGTCTGTCAAAATTCTCAAATTTTAATATATTTTCCGGTACACGTTTCCCATATTTATCAACCCGAAATTGTGTCGATGGTGTTGTAGTGTAAATATGATTACAATCATTTGTTTGGTGAGACATTAGCTGACGTTCGTTACAGAAATACAGCAAACACCCATCACAAAAATATTTTCTATGTCCGTGAGCGGATATTTGATTTGATACTAATCCAGATAAATTTTTTATCCAACAATAGTGAGTTTTAGCACAATCCGATTTACAATGATGATTCTGATCACATTCCGCGGAAATTAATAATAAGTTAACATGAATACGTAGTTTCTTCTGAGAATAACGCAAAGGTCCGACAACATCATATTTTACTTTATTATTCTCGAATTTCTTTTCTAACCCATACACATTAATAGATATATTATTCAATTCCTCAAATTTTGAAATGTCTCTCAATTTCATTGGAAAATTCATACCTGTCAAATTTAGAACTCTTGAATAATGTGGATAAGATGACATTTGAGATGTACCACCATTTGCAGGATACAATGCTGAAGTGACTGCCCAAGCAAAACAGTATTGGTCCTGGTTTTCTATATTCACTACGGCCTTCTTATTTGCGATGAACTTTGGTAACTTGATATATGATGAACCACCCATTGGACTGTACTTGTTTATATTAATTTCAACAAATTTTATTTGTTCGAGGGCCCACCCTAAAAATAAAAAAAAAAGTCAATTGTTATTCCACATACCAGAAGATATTTACATACCAGAATCACGCTCTTGGAACTCAGTAGTTTGCGCAACCATCATGTCTATAAAAGTGTCGAGTGCAATGTTTAAATCCACACCTTGATCCAATATTTTATTACACGTATTAAACGATTTAATTTCAGCTATTTCTTGTGCTTGTAATATATAGCTGGCAAATGTCTCCATGTTTACTTTCACAGTTTTATGAAGTAATAAGATTTCTTCTAGTAAATTCAATATTTTATGTCGAATTTCGTTGAAAAATATTATATAGTCCAGTTTCTCATTATCACTATGCACTCGGTATGTTATGATTCTATATTTGAAAGCACTGCGAACAATTTCTGTACCATCCATCAAACGTACACATGAATTTGTTCTGTGTTGTAGTGTTCTTTTATGAGACTTCATTTGGTTAGTTGTTAAAGTCACATTACAGCTATAACACGTCTGCATAATTACCGATGTTGATGGATTCGAATCCAATTTCACTTTCTTTGCTGGCGGTCCATTACCATTTAAACTGTTACACGCCTCCCTCTGATGACGTCGCATATTGTCACTGCGAGTGAAGCTTGCACCACAAAAACTGCACGAATACATATTTGCTTCTTTACTCTAGGAAATTGACGTTAAGAATGATCCCATATTAACTCCTTTCACTCTTTTATAGAAAAGATATACTACGTCACAAAATATCAAACCACGGCACATTACGAGTTGCGTGGCAAGGAGGAAGCTCCGTCCTTGCATTCTCTAATAGTGTTAGCCAAGGCCAAGGTCACCGCAAGTGATCGTTCTGGGTAACAGCAACACTGCGCCCTTGAAGTCGAAACGCACTGCGGCCGTCCAAGGTCAAGGTCACGGTATATGCTATGCGAACCTACGATGTCACCGTGGCCTTGAAGGAACGGACCACAGGTGCATGGTCAAGGTCAAGGTCAGTGGTGGGGGGAGACCGACCTACGGCTAACTTCCTCTACTTTCCTCCGACAGTGCCGGGGCCAGGATTCGAACCCGGTGGTGCGATGTCCGTGTGATTAATCGCAATTGTCACCTCGCGCCTTAACCCACTCGGCTATCGACCAGATCATGTATCTAATAATTGATTTGCATGCTTTCGTAGAATAAAATATAATATATGGCGTTGTTCAGCGATAAAAATGCATGTTAGGTACTGCCAAAAGCTAATCTAATCATTTTACTACTGGTAATGACATAAGATTGGCGCAAGGATTTGAAAAAATGAATTTTCATTAGCTACCAGGTTGATGAATGAAATAATGAACAAAAATATACCAGTTTAGTCTGGGTCTACAACGGAATTTTTTTTATTTACTTAAAATTTACTCCACTAAATAGTAAAAATCAATTATTCAACCGCTTTGCCCCTTAAGAACAAATAAGGACATACGTGAATAATTGCTCATATTGAAAATGTAAAAGGTAATTTGGAAAAGAGTTTAGTATTCAAAGCTTTGAATTCATTCACAAAATTTTATTTAGTTTCAAGTATATTTTAAAATCTTGATGATGTAATCTGTTATTGATGATAAGTACCTTTAAATAATGGCCTATATGCCTTTCCCAATGTTTTAATTTACGCGTTTTGTAGTTAAAATGTCTCAACTTCATAGACTCATGAAGGAATATAAAAAATATACCAATAATGTGCTATTTACGTTTTACCATTGGCGGCATACCTACTGCTTATTCCAAAATAGACAAAATAAAATATTTTACGGAGGGAATAATAAACTGTCATTATAATTACTATAATTCCCATACTAAATCTTAAACATTTATGTTTATGTTTAATTGCTATTTTATATAACGTATCCATGTTAAATATCATGTACATATCTGCAAGGCAAGAAAATATTCTAGTTTACTGGTTTTTAAACAGTATAAAAATAAATGTAACTTAATATAGACGCGTCCTAAATATAAAAATTAATTCGAATTAATACAATAATGTTTACATTTGGAGAAAGCGTTGTCGGTGGAAAACTTGTCTTTGACAATGGTGAAATTAATTTTGGTAAATTTATGATGACTACGATTTGTTAAAAGAGAAATTCAGTCCGTAATTATTAACTGCTTCATTTCCACGTTTTCAATGGTTTTTAAGTAAATAATATCTCAATTAATTAGAAAGAGGATGTGACATCAATAGCCCTCAAATAATTCATTTCACAATTTTTACAAAATTAATGGCTTTCCAAAGCAAAAATTTTTTGTGCAGAAATCCTTTTGAAAGCATCCCAAACTCAAATATCGAGAAGAAGTCTGTGCACCTGTATGTTTGCATGTGGTTGAGTGTAAGATTAGTCATTTAACTGAACTCCGCCAAATAAAAACACTATTATTGCCATTTTTTCATATTTTGCCAAATCTTTAGTTTATTTCTTCGTTTTTACATTGATTAGGAATTAGCCATTCGCTGTTTACAATACAACATATCTACCTACGGAAAAATCATTACTGCTTCCCTTTAAAACCCCAATCTGCAATGCCATTACTTAGATAGAGGCTGAGCACTGCAAAGTATTTATACATTTTCCTGGAGATTCATCAAATTGTTACTAAAATCTATTTGGTAAATAACTTGTGTCCTTTTTTCATACAAATAATAACTGCAGTGTGTATAGAGATATCTTATTTTACTGGAAATAATTTGCATATTGAATACCATTGATATTAAAATTTATGTATTTACGTCCTATCAGTCACTTTTAATACTTTTTTCACTATGTAAAATTACAATTTTTAGAGAAATGCTGTGTTTCGTTATATACTTGAGGCTTTTATTAGCAAGCACATGCTATTTTTCTGTTTTATTTTTGGAGAAGAGTTATTTACCAAGTAGGAAGCCCTCCCTTATTTATATTATTTTTTGAGGATTACTTGACAACTAGATATACTCCGTTCCTGGCCTTATTAGAATTTCATGCTTGCAGCAACATTACTAAGATAGACAGGCGGAAAGGCAGAAAAATGTGCATAATTCGATAGTTCTTCATATCTGCGAGAAAAATAAACAATAAAATAAATAGGAATCTGGTTTTTGGCTACGCTATGGGAAATACTATTGTCTATGATCCACTACTCAATAATTTACTGTCAGTAAATAATTCAAAGTTTTTAGCAACTTTAAAACTCTACCAAATACAGTTTGAAAATTGTGACTGTGAAAGAAAGTGTTTTCAAGCTGGATAAGCGGGCGGGTTAGCCATAAAATTTACGCATTTGCTGATGTGAAATACTTCCAAATACGCGCGACTTTATCAATTTATGCCTGCTGCGTTATCAGTCGCGGAGAGGATTGACTACTCAACCAACACATGGCGCACACATTAAAAATAATTCTTCAGCGGATGAATTATGTCTGCGGTTAGCAGTGACTAACAGCAAACATTGACCAGGCGCTGAACCGTGAAACCATATCACGGATATTCTATAGTGCCAGTGTGCTGTTGTTTTTTATCAAACCATGAGGAATGGGTGCCATTTAAATCAAATTGTTACACATTTTTTTATTTTCTTCTTTGTTTATATCACTATTTACTTACCTTATATAAGACTTCTTTAACATTTCTCTACTTTCAAAAATCTGAAATTATAAAAATTGTGCAACTTAAGGTGTCTACATAGGTTATTATAACAATTATTACCTAACACAATTCCTTTATGTTAATAAAATGTGAATAATTAACAAGAAATTAAATGCAATTAAATGATAGACGCTATGTAGTAAACAGAATTATTATTAAAATAATTGAGGATGGTTGTGGCTTTCTCTTTACTGCGTTCTGCTGGCTCATATTCACTGATGTCATGGAAGGCGATGGAAGCCTTAAAGTAGCATTCGGTAACATGGAATTTCTATGGCATTTCAATATACTGCAATACCAGCACCTGCCTATAAAAATTGTTACTGAATCTAGTCTCACCTTATTCGGAGGATTAGAGATAATAACATTAAGAATAATAATAATAAACAACATGTTCTCTTCCGTAGTATCTTTAAAACAAAGTTTTGTTGTTGTTTGTGGCGTAAAGGGGCAATAAAAGTGGTGAACGTTCTGTACAAAAACAATTTAATATAGAACAGTAAGTAACATCAGGCCTAAAATCATAAATAGTCTTATTGAAAGAGTTTTTAAAGGAAAAAAATATATTTTAATATTTTGAACGACCTTTATTTCAATTATATAAAAAACAACTCAGTTAAAGCTCTTAAGTAAAAATCATAGATTGGTGTGTAACAAAATTGATAACCCATTTAACTTGAAGCACAAATACCACAATGTGATACATAAACGTACCTTCTATTTCTGGTTCAACTTTGGTCTTTCTTCAGCATGACACTTTGTATCGTTTATTATTGAACATTTTATTCGTTAAACTCAAAAAGTTGTAACTCTTGTATATGAAAATCTAATAATTCGGAATAAATTTTGCAATTATACCGGTTATCCAGACATTCTACCGAATCAAGAACAGACAGGCCTGCTTCAGAACAAACTTATCATGGACACTGGAGAGACGTCGCTGCAGTTTCATAGGTTTTCAAATCTTGAGGGCATCCCCAGAATTGTTTGCGCGAATGCTACCAATAAAGACTGGTACAAAATGGTGCCAGAAGTGGAAGCTGTCAAATGGGTAGCGACCAAGGACCGGCCAAAGCCGCCGGCGCCGTCTGGATTCCCACGTCAGTAGATGAGTCAATACTCAGAGATTGACTTGACAAGCAAAACTCAGTCTTGAGAACTAAGGGGTGGCTATTAATGAGTAGCAGAGTCGCGTAGAAAGGACCAACGCTTCTTCAAAGCGTCTGATGAAAGATACTTGAAGCCATATATAGTAAGGTAAGGATGAAGATAGTGACAAACCTACATCATAGGAAGGCGGCAACAACAGACCTTGTTAATGTCATGCGAGGATGTGACGTGATGTTGATCTAAGAACTTACTCTAGGCAATGGAGGCTAAATAAAGAGCTCACCTGAAAAAAATATGAGTAT
This sequence comes from Leptura quadrifasciata, assembly GCA_963675555.1. Classification (NCBI taxonomy): domain Eukaryota; kingdom Metazoa; phylum Arthropoda; class Insecta; order Coleoptera; family Cerambycidae; genus Leptura; species Leptura quadrifasciata. The sequence continues at coordinate 28,633,234 of OY776679.1, read as the reverse complement.
TTAGTTTTATACGTTAACTTTATGTTTTTTGGATCACTGATTCCGATTTTTTCATTTTCCACCAAAAAATCTCACCGGAAATACCTATTTTTGAAAAAATGGCACCAAAAACAAGTTTTTTGAAAATAACTCAATTTTTGTTCATTCCTTTTTGAAAAATGGCTTGAAAATCTGAAAATATACAAAAAAAAATAAACATAACAGGTTCTATGTAAATGCTTTTCTGAAAGAACAAACGCAAAGACCCTAGTGCGTCGTTAAAATTGTACACTGAGACGTACCGCGGCAGACGCGCAACGAACATCGGCAACTCCGTAGATTCTCGTGTTATCTTTCGGCGGTCGTTTTTCCCCTCTTGCGTGCCTTTTGTTGTCCATTCCCACTCTCCTCGTGTGTAACCGTTGGAGCGCATCAATGCAAAATACGTTGTGGAATTGAACGCACGTTGTTTCGTCTCAACTCGTACGGATTTACTCCTGATTTACTGCCACCTGTCAAGCTTTTCCTCACACTAGACGCAGATCCGCAAGCCATTGAAAACACGGGCAATCAATTCCTACTTCGCTTGTATGGCTGCAGTGCTGTAAATTCAACTTTAATTGCGTTCAGGCACAAAATCTTTATTAGAACGGCATACATACAACAGCAAGCATAACATAGCAAATTTGCCAGCTACTGCAAAGCAAGTCGCAGCTGAACAGCAATCATACTGCAAAACCATCAACAGATTAAAAGTTGAAGAATGGGACTGGAAACGAACACACGCAGGCTTATCTCCAGTCACTACTTCTATGCCTACCGCTCCACCTGTTTTTAAAGCTCATATCTTGCAAATGCAAGAAAAGTTGCCGAGCAGCATGCGGCTGCAGGAAAAGCGGGCTGCGATGTTAGGTGATGTGCCTTAAATGCAACAACACCTGTGAAAACGCTCCAGACGAAGACATCGGGGACCTGATGGAGAATGATGAAGACGACCCTGATGAAATAAATGTAGAATTACTAGGTCAAGAGATGGACAGAGGAGAAGACTCGTTGGAGCAATCTGACGATGAGCCAGGAGAAATATCAGACACAGAAAACACCGAAAATTTGAAAGGTGAATTAATTTTCTTCCATTCTCCTCCCTTTTCCTCTCTATGCCTCTCACCCTATTTCTGCCCTTCCCCCTCTCAATCCATTTATCTCTCTCCTTACGTGTTACATGTCTTAGACGTAGAAATGCATTAAAAGTAATAAGTGTGCAACACGTAGTCAGTAGTCCAGGCTAACTTTATTGTCTCTTTAAAAGAGAAAAAATTAGGTAGATTGGAAATTTTTTCATTATCGTGTTGTTTTTCTTCGTGTTTCAGAAACTGATAAAAGTGATTATAACTCAGAAACTGAGGCCTTTGATGGCCCTGGTCCTTCAACAGCTGTAAAACGGCGCCGGAAGAAATTAACTTAATAGTGAAAAATTACGGTAAGTGGAAAGACTTGAAATAAACTTTGCAACATTCAATTTTAAATATTTTCATTATTTCCCGATGTTCAAGCGGTTTCAAACTTTATCCTAAAATTTTTGTAAATTGTTAAATGTTTTTAGCTTTTCTGGCTTCCTCTAGTCAATTTATATCGATAAATAAATAAACACCACAGAAATTAGACAACCCCCAATTCCAGACGCCAAGGCTTGTGCGGAAGGGGATTACACATTGAAGAAACGCAGACATACAACATTTTCCTCTAGCAGTGCCAGTGCCAGAGCCAGGATTCGAACCCGGTGGTGCAATGTCAGTGTGATTAATCGCGATTGCCACGTCGCGCCTTAACCCACTCGGCTATCGAACAGACGATTATAAGTAACAAAAATAAAATAGTTTTGAAAATACTCGTTTTTGGCGCCATTTTTTCAAAATTTACGGTATTTCCGGTAGGAATTTTGGTGGGAAGTGAAAAATTCGGAATCAGCGACCCAAGAAACATTAGGTAAACTTATAAAACTAAATCCTTCCATTTTTCCAGGTAATATCCTCTATTGCCTGGACTAACTATGAATTTATGAAGAGAGATCAGATGCTTGAAAAAGATCTATGTAAAACCAATCTACAGTTAAACTAGTGAGAATCCTAAAACATGTATTTTTGTTAACAGAAATCAAATAATAGCAATTTCACTAGCGAATTTCTGTTATACATATATATACACATTCGGCAATAGTGGTTCTGTATATCCTGAACTAAGCGAGTGCGAGAAAGAAAACAACAAAAATTAGGAACAGAAAGTCAGGTATACTACTCCCAGCATGCTGCACACTTCGTGAACTACATTGTTGTGTATCAACGCAGAGTATTTGCATTGTCGAGGCAAACGGTATAGGAGAATGCCGTTGCGGGGAGACGAGACGCGCCCCATTAATATAACAATCATCTGTCTCACTTTCACGTAAGCGATTTTTGTTTTCTTTCTCGCACTCGTTTACTTCAGGATATATAAAACTACTTTCGCCGAATTTGTGTGTATGTACATCGAGGAAGTTAATACTGGACTTTGCGTGCCTTCCATTTAACGACCCTTAGTAGGAATTGGTGAGGAGCTTCAGAGGAAGTGGACAGCACTTCACCATCGGGTGTGATGCAGAGTGAGTATTTTTTTTTTTTGTAAGTGTGAGAGCAACAAATACAGATACAAGAAGTCAACAGATTAGCTATCAAAATATATATCTTCATAAAAAAATCGATTTTACCAGTCAACCTTATCATTTCTCAAGTAAAAGCCATGCAGTAACTATAATGATTTTGTTAACAAACTTAACTCAATACCCTTCTCCCTCAACTAAGTTACGTTTATGACCAGGAGATTAAACAAGTTTCATATATTGTGGTTACCAACAATGTGCATTTATTAACAATAAATCTCTGACAAACACTAATGAAATTCAATTGATTTAGAGCGTAACATATAAAGTGTAAAAATAGGACATTTTAAATGTTATTTAGGTTTTTGTAGTTTACTGTCAAATTTGTTTCTATTTGGTTTTAGGATATAAGAAAAAATGGTGGCGGTATATTCTCTTTCATTTTTATTCATGAACATTAAATAACTATTTTTAATTTTGAATATTTTTTTATTTTAGTTTACTGGGCGACGGTTACCCCGAATATCATTTATTAAAAAACTATATTTGGGATATCTGCGCATGTGAGCCTTCTTTGGAAAGTCTGGCACCCCTCTCTTTGCATTTGAAAGTTGTGAACATTCAAATGGTTAATGGTTCGATTTCTCGCGATTATTTCTTTTTCTATTAATTGCACCACCAAAACAACTATACTTATAGAAAAATAAAGATAAAAAATTCTAGCTAAACAAGGTGTCTTATAATTAGTATTGAAAATATTTTGGGCTAATATAGGCACCTGTAGAAAACGAAGGAACGCCAGATAGTCTTTGTTCGATGGGAGCCGCAATCAGCGCCAATGTCGCGGTTGGTTGCGTTCATATAATTTATTGTTAGTTATGGATTGTATGTTGCTCTTTCTATTGAAGAGATTTAGATTCCGCCCTCCCAAAGTGGACCCCTAGTCTTCCGCCTCGATGTAGTATACCAAATGAATCACCTCAACACCTTGAATGATAACACAACCAGTTTGTGACAATCCACTAAAAGTTACAAATATTCCGAAATCTTATTAACATGACATGACACCAACGTTATCGGAAGACAAACGATGACAATGACAATCGTCAAAATTTGCTCATTGCAATCCGATCGCTCGCGGTCTTTGTTAAATGAAACATTAGCATTTGAGTAATTTTACTAGATTTTAGAGGAATATTTGTAGTTTAATTCTTCGATTTGTCTGTACATATATTTAAAAACGGCACTAAACGTAATCCGCTCTATTTTTAGAGCAGTGAAGAAACCTTCACATGTGAATTGACACGTGATGTGACGAGTTTCACGACGTAACGGCTACGCGCATCGATCATGTCATGCGAAATGCGATCTATGCTTCATATTTGCTTTGTTTTTAATTTTTTTCACGGAAACCAAATCGAAAGGGCGGAAGTGTGATATATCGTTGAAATCAGAATTTTAACTGCTTTTCAATGGTTCCATTGCAAATTGGAAGTAATTATAAAATAAACAACTTGTTACGTCAAAATGGCACTAAACGTAATCCGATCTCAACCTTTTCAGATCTTCTGGGGCACTAAAGAAACGCACATGCAAAGTTTCATTCAAATCCGTTCAGTAGTTTCGGCGCTATCGTGCTAACACACACACATAGACATTTTTCAAAAACCCTTTTTTGGGTTCCTAGGAACTCAAAACGTAAAGATTTGATGTTATCTCAATTTTCGTTTTTGAACCAATTTTAGTAACCTCTCACAATTTTATTGTGGAGAGGTTAAAAAGGTAAGTAGTTTGCTTAAAGTCGATTTCATATTTTGTAATTTTCTAGAATACGGCGTATAATTATTAATCTTACAACTATTTATGGCTTTCTAAGACGTGCAAAACTTTTTATAAAAACTGTCATTTCCTCGGCAAATCCAAATAAGAAAGTTTACAAACGTGCGCTACCTCATGTACTCCATGAAAAAGTTGTAAAAAATAGGTTAAAACACAAATGTTTTATGAGAGGGATGTAGCATGGGTACCCCCGTTTTCGGGGTATTGAACACGGTGGTGATATTTCTCACCCCTCTGCAACTACCCCTAAACTCAAAAAACCACCCCTATTTCGAGTTTCTCCATCGTAAACATGCGGATCGGTTTTTTGGGCAGGATTCAGGTAGGCCGTATGAAATTTAACCATCTTATCCACTCCTGGGGTTGAAACTACCCCCTTCCTAATACGAAAATATCCAAAAATATCAAAATGCATGAAAACTTGTTTATCTCCATTTTCGAGGGTGCTCAACACGATGGTAATATTCATTTCTCCCCCACCCTCCGCCAACCACCCCTAAAACCATCCCCTTTCATATTTATTGATACTGGGCATGTGGGGACTCATTTTTAAAGGGATTTCGAGATTGTAAAGGGGGTTGAGTGACGAAACATGCTATCAACCCTGAAGTTGAAACTACCACCATCCCTAATATTCACATTCACCAAAAAAATACGAAATAGTGCATAATGTTTTCTCCTCGTTTTCGAGGGCGTTAAACATGATGTCAATATTATTTAATCCCCCACTCTCCATCAACCACTACAAATTAGGAGTGTTTGGTGCAGGGTTGAAGCACCCCCAAAAACTGGATGGACAAATTTTCATGCATTTTGATTTTCTATTTTCTGGATAAGATATTGTTAAATTTTATACGGCCCACCCGAACCCTGCCCAAAAAACCGATCCTCGTGTCTAAGATGGAAAAAAAATGCGAAATAGGGGTGTTTTTTGAGTATAGGGGTAGTTTGTGAGGAGTGGAAACCTTAAAAATATCCCCTCGTGTTGTTCAGCGGCCTCGAAAACGGGGGGTACCCATGTTTCATTCCTCTCACAGACTTTTGGAATTTTATGAAATTTTTCATGGACTAATGCATTTCAATATCTTTTTAGACACATTTTTTTGTATTGCATTTCTTACTCAAACCAGTACGTATGTATATAGTCAACAAATTTAATAGTTTATATGTTAAAGTTACTGTTTTGGTATTGTTTTCCGCATTATATGACAATTAAGAATGCAGGTCTAAAAATAAAAGAAGGCCAGCAACACTAATATTTAAGACAATTTACATGCATAAACTTATATTTTACTACAACTATATATAGTCGGAAGCTATTCAAAATACTTTTTTGCTTCTTATAAATTGTTCAGATAGCGATACGGTTATACAAATAATTTATTTTATTGCCAAATACCTATAATCAATAAAAGTTTCATAATATTAATTCTATAATTTATCATTACACGGTCCTGAAGGTCGAGAAATAACGTTAGTCGATCTTTCTAGAAGGGCACAAAAAATGCGACAACTAGGACGGATTGGAAGTTATTTAATATTTGTTAATATAGGAAGGCGTTTAAGAGAAACAGAAGCTTTGAAATAAAATAGCAACCACCAAGGACGTGCCAATTTAATTACTCCACAGGGAAAAGATAATATTTTGAATATAATTGAAGAACATTCAGAAATAAGTATCAGATATTTCTCTTGCTGAAAGGAGCATATCTAACATACAGGCAATTACCACGCAATTATAGAATATGAACGTATTTTCGAAATTGAATAAGAGCTTAGAATCGTATAGCTTGTCGTTGCGTATCTAGTTTTAGACATTCTTCGACATATTAAAGATTCTGCTAGCCTATTCTCCATCAGGAACCACATATGCATTACAACAGTTATCAAATAGACTATCTACGAATATCTTAAGAACTGCTTATTATGCACTATTTCATTCCAAACTCTCATATGGTATTCTTGTGTGGAACCATTCGGCTATCAGGCAGACTTCTTAGCTTACAATGGAGAGCAGTCAGAGTTGGGAGAAGAATAGCTTATATAATGGATGCCAAACTAATGTCTATTGCTCCAGACATTAGATTCATAAGTGCGTGAAAAAACTTTTCGAATATCGAAACAGATATACAAAATTTTGTCATACAGGGTGTTGATTTTGACATGCGATATATTGTCAGTTTTTATTAAGCCGGACCTGGATTTCTATTTTGGTTTATTATGAAGTTCTATCAAGTAAATTAATATTCTATTCTATTCTATTCTAGTTTATATTCTAAGTATGAACCGATTATACAGGGTGGTTCAATAGTTATAACCAAAGAAAAATTGGCCAACATCAATAAAACATCCTCTATCTCAGTATGGAATGACGAAGGACCCTGTTACATCTGTTTTAAAAACCTAACAAAGTTGCATACAGGCATCGCCTATCATGGGCCTAAATTATATAATAAATTAGAAAACAATACAAAACAACCAGTATACACCACTTATTCTATTGGTAGTCTCCCAGATATCTCCCGAGGAAAGGTATTGTGCAATTGACTTATATGATTAATACGATCCTGCGACTCTAATACTGGCCTAGCCAGTGGAAGTGCGCCGTGGTGGTGCCCATCCTGAAACCGAATAAAAACGCGAAGTTCGCCGGCAGTTACCGACCCATTTCGCTACTATCGGCGATCTCCAAGTTGGTGGAGAAGGTCGTCCTTGTCAGATTGGACGCTGTCCAGAATGAACTTCACATCGACGATGAGTGCCAGTTCGGTTTCAGGAAGGGCAGGAGCACGGTGCAGCAAGTCGTCAGGATCCTTAATGACGTCAAAGTGCAGTACAACCTCGAGACGAGCACCACCATGGTGCTCCTCGATATCGAGAAAGCCTTCGATACCGTGTGGATCCCGGGCCTACTCTACAAGTTACATTCATTGGACTTTCCGACTTACATAGTAAAACTTGTTCACTCGTTCTTAACAGACAAGTCGCTACAAGTCCGGGTGAACAACAAACTGTCAACACGGCGGAATAGCCGCGCGGGCGTCCCGCAAGGGCCGTGCCTATCGCCAAAGTTGTACAACTTACACATCTCCGATTTTCCAGAGTTCCCGAATACCAAACTTGCCAAGTTCACCGACGACATAGCCATGTATGCGCATTCGCACAATGCGCAAGCGGCCAACATGCTGCTGAAGGCACAAATGGCCCGTGCCACGACTAGTGGAAGATTCGGGTGAACGCCGAAAAGTCGGAGGCGATAGTCTTCACGCGCCGGTTCATTGAGAACTGCATCCGTTAGACTCGAACAAAGACTGACTTTCAACACTCACATCAACGAGATCGTACGGAGTCTAGTCCATGTCCAGGAGTCTGTATCCGCTCTTGGTCAGGGGTAGCAGACTGAACAAAAATAACAAAAAGCTGTTGTACACGATGGTGATCAGGCCACCATCACATACCGGCGCCGGTGTGGTGCAGCATACCACACACGACAAGGAGAAAACTTCAAGTGCTTGACCACAAATTTATGCGCCTCGTGTCGATCTCTGGCAGGTACACCTCCCTCAGAGATCTCTACGCACGCTGTAACGACATAATCCCCCTAGCGGACTACGTCAAACAGATTTCGCAAAAATTCTACGAATTTAAGCTGGGCGATAGTCCGCTAACAAGAGACATAACATGAATTAGACAGCATTATGCCCCATTTCGAATCAAACACAAATTACCATACCAGGCGTTGCCTATTTTCCAGCAACCTTTTTAGCCAAACTTCTTCTCTATCATACTCTCTCCATTTTTCCCTAAATTCTTTTACTTGATGCGTGGAAGTCATTCTTGTCCTCTCCTTCTTTTTGTCTCTCTCTTTGCTTGTTCTGTTTTGTTTTTGTCTCATTGTTTCTGTTTGTTTTTTGAAAATTATTCCTCGAAATCTCTATTAAAAACCACAATATTTTAAATGCCACTTTTGCTCTGCTCTATTTTCCGACGGCCGGGAGACTGCCTGAGCTGGTGGTTGCCTCGAACGGGTTTGTTCGCTGAACTCCGTTTGATTGTTGTCTTTACAATTTAACATTTTTTTAATGGTTACGTGTGATAAGAGGAGGATAAAATAAGAAATAGCAACAATCCTAAATTATTATTCAGAATTTTCAAAAATATCTGACTATATAAGACAATGGAACGGTTCTAAACAGATCATAATAAAAAACAACTAAAAAGTCTGTACATAAGAGCCACGATTAAAAATTTCCACAGCTTTTATTCCTTAATTTTAATTAATAATTAATAATTAAATCTAATTCCAAGTTTTCGTATATAAGAAAAATGAGCTCTGAACAGGCCATGTTAAGAAAATAAGTAAGACATTATATACATAAAATCGATGATATAGGATTTCCCCAATATTTCTTCAACGGTACAAGTAAATTCCAAAAAAAACATACCACTGTTTAGAGAATTCAAGGGGCTTTTAAATGATGTACCACTCATCCCTCCTTCCCTATTCAAATTTTAGGGGTTGTTTACCCCACTGCTCGAGGGTTGAGTGGTGATGTTAAAACTCGAAAACCCAGTTTTCCCCCTCCAAAATAAAATTGGCATGTCTAATAATATCTTTATATATACGCTACTGCGCTATTTTTATATTAATAGCATGTATTGTTGCTAAATGTTATGTGTACAATAGTTTTTATATACTTACCTATTCGTATTTATATTTTGACGTGTGTAAACTTTTTTTTGTCTTTTAACACTACCAAGTCTACTCAACTCTACTCCACTCCATCCTAACTAGATATTTATTCTTAACGTAATTCCAAAAACTCAACTAAGAACCTTACCTGTTCTAGTACTATGACTATCAGTATGAATAATAATATGGGCAAATCGTATATTCTATTACAATTATCAAACCGATAATACTGACATTTGAAACTTTAAATTAATAACAACGAAGGAGGCGTATAAAATTCAAGACAAAAGGTTGTATATGTATATAATACAAAATCAATATCCTGAAGCTTTTGTTGATAGAGTTTTCATAAATGTTGAAAATAGGGACAATCAGGTACGACAAAAACCTTAACGTCATTATACAGCAATAATTCCTTATGTATACGGACTATCGGAAAAGCTACGCCGTATAGGTCACAAATTTGATGTTAGGACGATATTTCAAACGGAGAACACTTTAAGATCTATTTTAACAAAAACAAAGCCGATAAACAGAGAGCAGTATTCAAAAAACTGTATTTACAATATCCCGTGCGAATGTGATAAATGTTATGTGGGTAAATCATCCAGACCTTTCAGTGTGAGGTTGGATGAGCACAAGAATTACATTAGAAAGAACTAAATTCAGAAATCAAAGATTTGTGAACATGCTTGGGAAAACGGACATAGAATAAACTGAGACTCGGCAAAAATTTTAACAAAAGAAGCAGATACCAAAAAAAGAAAAGTTAAAAAATCAGCAATAATCTTATTAAATGAAGATAAGTGCGTATCGAATTGTTCTGTAGATATTTGTACAACCTAGCTACCAATGTTAAAAGAAGAACTTAACAAACTCAACATTATCTAAAAGAAAATATCCTCAGTTCTATGTTCTGTGTAAGTAGTAAGTATCTATGGAAATAGCATAAACAGAATCTTAAAGCTGTGTATTTGACATACACAGCAAAATAAGAGTTCTTCCAAAAAAAGCTTTAAAAACGGAAAGAGATTACTTTCCGAAATGTCAGCAAAATATATTATTTCTGTGTTTATTCCGATTTATATTATTTGCAAAACATAACCTCTGACTATTCCTTTAGCGTAAACGTCACGGGCGCAGAGGCTTTTTTCCAATAATTCTATTATTTTGTAGATTCGGTGATTTGTTTTTGAAGAGGATAATAATACATGTGGTAGAAAACCCAAATAATAGGAAACAATATTCGTAGAATGCCACAAATAGCTTTCAGACAATATGGCCATGATGGTATGTGGAGCTTTTTTGTCAAAAATGGAGATATCGCTTAAACGCGGATTTTATGAAGCTAAGATGTTATGACAGCAATTTTTTGTGCCGCCGAAAAGGTTCATATGCAAAGATGTGTTTTACAAGGTCATCAAAAGCAAGCTGCTTTTATTTGCAGAAGGTGTAATATCAGAACTAATGGTCTAAATAGAATTTTTTTACTCTAAAATGATTGTATGTCCCTTAACTAAAACAATTTACCATGTAACTAAAGCTAATTACGGTTGTGAACTTGGTTAGCTTGAAATTTCTTAATTGAAACGCAGGGTTAATATAGAGATAAATGTAGTGGTTACTGGGGTAAAATCACAACATGAAAGATTGCTGTCAAGTATGCCAAGTTTTAGTTAAGAGCCATACAAACATTTTTAGAGTAAGAAAATCTTATTTTGGCCATATTTCACCCTCTGAAAAAGATATCTTGCTTTTAACGATCCCGCAAATCACATTTTTGTTTATTAACCAATTCGACAACACAAGAAATTGCTGTCATAGCATCTTAGCTTCACATAATCCATCATTCAGCAATACCGCCCGTACCATCATGGTACCGGGACTCATTATTTCAGATTTTCAGGAAATTGGACCTGGGATCCAGACCTGACCACCAAAATTGCTATCAAGGGTATTGTTGAATTTTTCAGTGCATATTCTTTCCTATTATTTGGGTTTTCTACCACATGTACTATTATCCTCTTCAAAACAAATCACCGAATCTACAAAATAATAGAATTATTGGAAAAAAAGCCTCTGCGCCCGTGACGTTTACGCCAAAGGAAAAGTCAGAGGTTATGTTTTGCAAATAATATAAATCGGAATAAACACAGAAATAATGTATTTTGCTGACGTTTCGGAAAGTAATCCCTTTCCGTTTTCAAAGCTATTATTTGGAAGAACTCTTATTTAGCTGTGTATTCAAATACACAGCTTTAAGATTCTGTTTATGTTATTTCCATATATACTTACTACTTACACAGAACATAGAACTGATGATATTTTCTTTTAGATAATGTTGAGTTTGTTAAGTTCTTCTTTTAACATTGGTAGCCAGGTTGTACAAATATCTACAGAACAAAATTCGATACGCACTTATCTTCATTTAATAAGATTATTACTGATTCTTTAATTTTTCTTTTGTTAAAATTTTTGCCGAGTCCCAGTTTATTCTATGTCCGTTTTCCCAAGCATGTTCACAAATCTTTGATTTCTGAATTTCATTCTTTCTAATGTAATTCTTGTGCTCATCCAACCTCACACTGAAAGGTCTGGATGACTCACCCACATAACATTTATCACATTCGCACGGGATATTGTAAATACAGTTTTTTTAATTCTGCTCCCTGTTTATCGGTTTTGTCTTTGTTAAAATAGATCTTAAAGTGTTCCCCGCTTGAAATATCGTCCTAACATCAAATTTGTCACCTATACGGCGTAGCTTTTCCGATAGTCCGTATACATAAGGAATTATTACTGTATAATGACGTTCAGGTTTTTGTCGTACCTGATTGTCCCTTGTTTCAACATGTATGAAAACTCTATCAACAAAGGCTTCAGGATATTTATTTTGTACCAGAACCTCTTTGATAAATTTTTTCTCGTTATTTAATATTTCATTATTAGATGAAATTATTTTGGCCCTATCGTATAAACATTTTACAACACCCCTTTTAACATTTATTGACTGATTTGAGTTAAAATTTAGATATCTATTAGTATGTGTTGGTTTTCTATAAACGCTTGTTTCAATTGAATTATTTACCCTTCTAATTAAAACATCTAAAAACGGTAGTTCATTCCTACTTTCTAATTCTAATGTGAATTTAATAGACGGTTCCTTACTATTTATATTTTCTAAAAAACTATCTAGTAAATCGACACCATGACGCCAAATTGCAAAGATGACGTCAACATATCTCCACCAGACAACCGGTTTGTTTATACAATTTTGAACATGTGTGTTCTCAAAGTTCTCCATAAATATGTTGCTTAAAATTGGTGATAATGCAGACCTCATAGCCATACCAAAATCCTGCTGATAGAACTCATTGTCCAATTGAAAATAGGTTGTTTTTATACGCAGTGTTAAGAGTTCCATTATGCTATTTACACTTAATTTAATTCTAGTTTCCAAATTATTATCATTTAGCAACCTGTCTTTAACTATTTTTAAGGTTTCATCTACCGGAACATTGGTAAAAAGACTAACTACATCAAAACTAACCATTAGGTGTGATTCATGAATATCGTTTTCATAAATTTTTTCTATGAAATGTTTAATATTTTTAATATATGAATCGGTATTTCCAGATAATGAATCAATAATTTTAAGTAAAAATTTTGCCAAATTATGACATGGTGAATTAATAGAACTAACAATTGGTCTTAAAGGAATATTTTGTTTATGTGTCTTTGGTAAGCCATAAAAATGAGGAGGCTTACTATGATGTGGTGTAAGTTTCCTTCTTTCAAAATCATTAAATTCATGTTTGTATTTAAACAAAGTTCTGTAAATTTTGCTCTCTATTGATTTTGTTGGATCTTTGTTTAGTTTTGAGTAGGGTCCCTCATTTACAAGAGTCATGATTTTTGTGTTATATATATCTTTATCTATAATGACTGTGGCATTACCTTTGTCTACTGGCAATATTTTTATACTTTCATCGCGTTTTAAAGAATTTATCGATAATTTTTCTTCTGGAGTTAAATTATCTTTAATTTTGTATTGCTTCTCTAAAACAATTTTTGCCCGTATGCGATATTCATTACCACTATCTGTTGATAAATTTTGAGCCGTTTTTTCTATTGCCGCTACTATGTCAGATTTTGGAACAGTTTTCGGGTTTGTAGGTGCTATTATAGTCTAGTATACTTTAACTTGGCGTGTGTATGTATGAGTTAATATTTCCGTACGATTTCATTTTCTCCCATATTGTACACAAAGTTAAAGCAATAGTCCAGAAACATTGTCTACGTGGACAATATTTCTGGATCTTTGTGTACAAGAGAAAATGAAATCGTACTGAAATATTAACTCATACATACACACGCCAAGTTAAAGTATACTAGACTATAACTGGAATTCGGTACAATTGCAGATAACGCCCATAGGTATTAACAAGACAGCTACACGTATAATAAAGCACAATAAGTATCTTAGTAGTTTACTTCTTCACAATGAAATGATTCGATTAATTTTTCTTTACGATATTATAATTTAGTTTCATCTCTGTTAACTAGCATACAAAATGAATAAATAAATATACCAATTTTAAGAAAAGCAAGATCAAAGAATTGTGAGTGTAACAGACCTTTCCTTCTTGATTTTAATGTCAATCTGATCTAGATCAATGATCACTCGACAGAAAAAATTTGGTAAAAATACCTAATTATACTAACGACAATTTTAATTTGTTACAGTGTTGGCGTGAGATTATTATTGGATAATTACTATTAATTTGACAAATATATTTTAAAACATAAAAAGTTACCTTAAATCTGGTGTGGAATCAACTAAAAGTCTCACGCAGTCCAAACACCCCCTAGCTGCAGCATAATGAAGAGCTAGGGTGGTGTTATTGGCGACCTTCTCCAAGGCCGGCATTTCTTCACGGGACTCTGCTTCCCACAGCAGCCAGCGTAGAACGTTCAGCCGGCCGTATCTGCAACAAACGATATTGAAAGCTGCGAAGTTGGTTGCCTACATTTGGTACATACAATATCTACAACGGCGCCATTCGCCAGTCAACTTGAACTAGCCAGTTTTAAAAGTACAATACATATACTCTGTAAGGAGTGTTGCTTAGGAGCAGTTCTCTTTCTACTTGCGATAAAAGTGAAAATACACTGCTCCAAGAAATTGAGGTACCTACTATCACTTTTATTGAGAAAGAAGTTAATAATATTGTTTTATGTGTTCTAAAAAGTAGAAAACGTATTGTATCGTTAAACACTATGTTTTATTAATGAGAAAATTATTTAGTCTGGTGACATGACACAAGAATAACGAATAAAATATTTATTAGTAACTAGAGAATTTGAATGGATATGTCTTATACATTGTAAACTTAATGGAAAATCCAAGTTTTCGACTTTTTTGCACTTTCGCTCGCTCCACAGTCTTAAAAAATAGCTAAAACTTTTTGTTTCGAAATATCTCATTACCGGTGACAAAAAATTCAATTATGTAAAGGATTTGAGATCCTATAACTTTTGTTTCAAACGTTTTCAGGTGTGTCTAATAAATGGCGAGCTACAGCCCTGTAGAATAGGCAAATTATGAAAAAATCACGAAGTGGCTCGTTTGGAATATATTTTTTTATAAGTTATTAATTATTATTAATATTAATGAATTAATCAATCATTTATTAATTAAAGTACGTGTTACTCGGTTATTAATTCACTTTTAGTACCTACCATTAGATTAGATTAGATTAGATTAGCAAAGGAGCTGGTTGTTTAGCCTTTACCACCGCGACCTTTTCAGGTCTATTGTGATGCTCCCAGAATATCTTCCTTATAGTACCTCATCCAGCTTTGTCCTTTGTACTAGACTCCATAGCTTTGATAAAGGCCCTTTTATATAGCTGTCCGCCCTTGGTTTTTCTTCTCCGAGTAATTGGAATCTCAGCCTCACCAGGCCTTCACAGTGGCACAGTACGTGAACTGAGGTTTCCTCTTCCTCTTGGCAGAATCTGCATGTCGCGTTCTCTGCCAGGCCCATTAGACTGATGTGTCTACTGAGCCGGCAGTGGCCAGTTAGAAGGCCTACTATTACTCTGATGGCCTTCCTATTCTGGCTTAGTAGGTCTTCCGTAAATTTGGCCGAACGTTCTTTAATGAACTCCTTGGCCTGTCTCTGTCTTGGGAGATTCCTCCACCATTCCAGAGATTTATTTTGCACCCATTCCTTAATGGCTGCTCATATGCATGGCTTTGCCACGCCACAAAAGGGCTCGGGTCCTATTGGGGCTTCAAGTGCGCCTTCTTTGGCCAGTTGGTCAGCCTTTTCGTTTCCTCTGTGTCCCTCGTGTCCTGGTACCCATGCTAGGGTCACTCTGTTCTGACTTCCCAGCTCTGTAAGGGCCGTCAAGCAGTCCCACACCAATCTTGAGTTGATTTGCATGGAACTGATTGCTTTTATTGCCGCTTGGCTATCAGAGAAAATGGCAATCGACTGGTTAACAGTACCCTGTCCTATTATCTCCCTTGCGCAACAGTGTATGGCGATCACTTCAGCCTGAAACACCGTTGCGTATTTCCTTAGACTTATCGGGATATTGGCTTTTGACCTTGACCCGTAAATCCCGGCTCCGGCTCCTTGTTCTGTCTTGGAGCCGTCAGTGTACCAGACTGTTTGTGCTGTTATGGGAGGACCGTTTTTCCAATCCTCCCTGTCTGGTATAACAGTCTGAAAGTTCTTTTTGAAGTTATACTTGGGGACCATCTGCCCTCATCTCCGAGTATAACTTCTGGTACTCCGTCCCGTGTTGCTGGCTAATTGGCGTTTGGCCTTGCATTAACCTGTGCACCACTGACCGAGCTTCACCTTGTATGAATACATGTAAGGGTGGCAGGTCCAAGAGGACCTCAAGTGCAGCCGTAGGAGCAGTTTATATAGCCCCCGTGGCGCACAGGCAAGCAAGCCTTTGTACTCCACTTAACAGCCTTATTGCTCCCGACTGCACCGTCTTAGTTCACCATACCACTGATCCATAGGTTATCATGGGTCTCACTACCCTGGTGTATAACCATAGGTTCATCTTGGGATTTAACTCCCAGTTTTTCCCACACATTTGCCCACACCTTCCCAGGGCGATTGTGGCTTTCTGTGTGATTTTTTGGATGTGAGAATTCTATGTTAATTTTTGGTCAAAAATGACTCCTAAATAATTTGCCTCACAGGCAAATGGAATTTCCACTCCGTTGAGCCTTAGGGCCTTTAGACCTTGCAGTGCTCTTCTCCTTGTAAAATTGACGACTGCGGTTTTGTGGGAATTTATAGAAAGTCCTTCCTTGCAACGCCATTTGTCGACAACATTTAGGGCTCTTTGGCGAACGCTCCGTTATTGTATTCGCGAATCGCCCCTTAACGACTATTGCTAGATCATCAGCATATCCTAAGCAATAGAAGCCCTCTGTAGAAAGTTTCCGGAGGAGTTCATCAACCAGGGTTGCCCATAGTAGTGCAGATAGTACCCCTCCCTGGGGACAGCCCGTGCTCACTTTTGCCTCGATGGAGATCTCCTATTATAATCCTATTATCTAGGCTGACTTTTATCCACCGGCAGATCGTTGTTGGGACTCCTCTCTTTGATAATGCACTCGTTAGTAAGTGCGTTGTTGCGTTATTAAACGCTCCTTCTATGTCTAGGAATGTAACTACTGCCATTTCCTTGTCCTCGAGGGACTTTGCTAGTAATCTGGTTAATTCATCCAGCGCAAGGTCTGTCGACCTCCCTGGCTGGTATGCATATTGACGTTCACTCAGGGGATTTTCCCTTAGTAGTTCGTCTCTAATGTACCTATCTATCAGTCTTTCCATCGTTTTAAGTAGGAAAGAGGCTAGACTTATATGCCTATATGACTTGGGTGTTTGGTCCGATAATCTACCTATTTTTGGTAGGTAGATGACTCTCACCTTCCGCCATATTTTTGGTATGTATTTCAGCCAAGCAAGCTCTGAATATTTTACATAAGTAAGGTATCAATACCTCCAGCCCCTTTTGGAGCAAAATTGGATATATTCCGTCCACCCCAGGAGATTTGAGTGGTTGGAACTTACTGATTGCCCATCTGATTTTATCAGGTTTTATAACCTCGGTGGCCAACCTCCAGTCCGGAAGTTTGGACCTACCAGACTAACAAATTCTTTAAAAAAGAAATATAGAGGGACATATTATGTGAATGCAGGAAAGCTGAATTATAGGGATCCATTATCTGTGAATTTTGCAACGGACAAGCGTGCTATAATATACCAGGACTCCAGATCGGCTGTAAAAATAAAGAAGAACAATCAGTTATTGTGATGACTAACCAGAGACCTGAAAATTCTGAAAATCGACAATTGAGAGGCTCATATATGTGTACGGCCGGATACAAAATGGAGGAACAGGAGACTCATAAAAACAACTTTGAAAGCAAAAACATAAAAAGCGGGGCGTAGGCAGTGTAGACGCAGCCGACTCAGCGCTGTTTTTTCTGTGAGTAATTAATTGTCTGGAAGAAACGTAGAGAACCTTGAAGTGGCAGTGGAACAGGTAAGCGAAGCGATAGTAGCTGCCTACCAGGAAGACTGTCCGGAGAAAACAAGGAAAACTAGAGGTAAAGCAGTCTGGTGGAATAAACATCTAGAAGGCCTTAGATCTGATTTTAGAAACCTATTTAATAGAGACAAATTCAACCAAGAGTGAGATAGCTACAAAGCAAAACTCGCACAGTACAATAAAGAGGTACGCAAGGCAAAGAGAGACTCGTGGAAGAGATTCTGCGAAAATGTCAGTGATGGTCCTAGCCAAGGACGATCGTACTTCAAATAATGTACGTTTTAATAAAAAATAAGATGAAACCTATACGGAAACAATGACGGATGAAAGTATCAAATTAATTATGGAGGCACACTTTCCAGGCTGACTGATAATTGCAGATCTTGAGGATACGCATCATCCAGACAAAAGGCCATGGCCCAAGCTCTCGGACTGGAGGTTAGCAACCGAGGTTATAAAACCCGACAAAATCAGGTGGGCAAATAGCAAGCTTCAACCACTCAAATCTCCTGGGATTGACGAAATGTACCTAATCTTGATCCAAAAGGGGCTAGAGGTATTAGTATCTTATATGAAATATTCTGAGTTTGCTTGATCTGGAGATACATACCATACATATGGCGGACGGTGAGAGTCATGTACCTACCAAAAGTAGGTAGATTATTGGACCAAATGCCCAAATCATATAGGCCTATAAGCCTGTCTTCTTTCCCACTTAAAACGATGGATGGACTGTTGGATAGTACAATAGAGACGAATTACTAAGGGAAAATCCCCTGAGTGAAAGTCAATATGCATACCAGCCGGGGAGATCGACAAACTTTGCGCTGGATGAGTTAAACAAACTACTAGCAAAGTCCTTAGATGACAAGGAAATGGCTGTAGTAACATTTCTAGGCATAGAAGGAGCATTTAGTAACACGACAACACACTCACTATTGAAGGCACTATCAAACACAGGAGTCCTAACGGTAATCTGCTGGTGGATTAAAGCCAGCCTATATAATATGTTTATAATATCCATTCCTCCATTGAGGCGAAGGTGCGCTGGCTTCCCTCAAGGAGGAGTACTATCTCCACTACTATGGGCAACCGTGGTGGACGGACTCCTCCGGAAACTGTCTACAGAAGGCTTCTATTGCCTAGGATATGCTGATGATCTAGCATCAGTAGTCAAGGGGCGTTTATGCGATCACTATAACGGAGCGTTCTCAAAGAGCACTAAATGTTGTCGACAAATGGTGTTGCAAGAAATGACTCTCTATAAATCCCCTCAAAACCACAGTCGTCACTTTTACATAGAGAAGAGCACTGGAAAGCTTAAAGCCCCTAAAACTCAACGGAGTGGAAATTCCATTTGCCTGTGAGGTAAAATATTTAAGAGTCGTCTTTGACCAAAAATTAACATGGATTCCCATATCCAAAAAGTCACATAGAAAGCAACAATTGCCCTGGGAAGGTGTAGGCAAACGTGTAAGAAAAACTAGGAGCCAAACTCCAAAATGAACCATGTTATACACCAGGGTAGTGAGACCCATGATAACCTATAGATAAGTGGCATGGTGAACTAAGATGGTGCAGTCGGGAGCAATAAGGCTGTTAAGTGGTGTGCATAAAACCCACGGCGGTACTTGGAGTTGTCTTGGACTTGACACCATTACACATATTTATACAAAACGAAGCCCGGCCAGTGGTGCACAAGTTAATGCAAGGCCAAAGGCAAATTAGTCAGCAACACGCGACGGAGGACCAGAAGTTATACTCAGAGAAGAAGGCATATCACAATCTTGGTTGCCCACAGATGTAATGGTCCCAAGGAATAACGTCAATAAGATCTTTCAGACTGCTATACCTGACGGAGGACTGGAAAAACGGTCCGCCCATAACAACACAAACAGTCTGATACACTGACGGCTCCAAGACAGAGCTGGGTGTCGGAGCCAGGATATACGGAAGGTGAAAAACCAGTATCCTGATAAGTCTAGGGAAATACGCAACGGTATTTCAGACTGAAGTGATCGCCAAACACTGTTACGTAAGGGAGATAATAGGACAAGGTACTGTGAACCAACCGATTGCCATTTTCTCTGACAACCAAGCGACAATAAAAGCAATCAGTTTCGTGCAAATCAATTCAAGGTTGGTGTGGGACTGTTTGACGGCCCTTATAGAGCTGGGAAGTCAGATTAGAGTGACCCTAGCATAGGTACCAGGATATGAGGAACCCAGAGGAAACGAAAAGGCAGATGAATTGGCTAAAGAAGGCGCACTAAAGAAACCCCAATAGGATCGGAGCCCTTCTGTGGCATGGCAAAGCAATGCATACGAGCAGCCACTAAAGAATGGGTACCTACAAAATAAATCTTTGAAACGGTGGAGGAACCTCCCAAGACAGACAGGCCAAAGAGTTCATTAAAGAATGATCGGCCAAATTCACAGAAGGTCTATTAAGCCAGAATAGGATAAACACCAGGTTAACAGTGGGCCTTCTAACTGGGCATTGCCGGCTCAATGGACATATGAGTCTAATGGGCCTGACAGAGGACGCAACATGTAGGTTATGTCATGAGGAAGATGAAATCCCAGTTCACGTATTGTGCCACTATCAAGGCCTGGCGAGACTGAGATTTCAAGTACTCGGAGAAGAAGAACCAAAGGCGGACGGGTATACAAAAGGGTCCTTACTAAAGCTGTGGATCTGGTACAAAGGACAAAGCTGGAACAGGTACTATAAGGAATATGTCCTAGGAGCACCACAGGAGACCTGAAAAGGTCGCGGTGTTCAAACAACGAGCTTCTCTATTAATCTATCTATCTATCAAATTAATTCACATACAAAGTGACAACTATGATATTTCTAACACGTTCAGTAGATAATATATAAAGGGGCCAGCCTAGGTGCGTCTTTAAGTTTAATCACAGGCAATACTAGGCACGCAAATTATTCATAAATATCAATTTAAGATTCAATACGGGGTATTTCATTAAGTATACAAGTAATTTGAGTCACTGAAAGTCACGTTTCGAAATACTTTTGGTTCAACCTGAGATATTGTGATTTTATCAAATTTTGTTAAACCAGGAATAAAGACTAAAATGCTCATCTTATTCATTCGTACAACTTTGAAATCTGTCTTTCATTTGCAAGAAAGTTATAAGCTGGCTAGTAATATTGTAAGGGACCCGATATACTCGGGTATACATGTCTAAATTTTCACGATTTTCTAGAATTCTGGAAAAACCAGTGGATAATATGATTTTACAATAATTGTGTATTATAACATAAACATTGTGGCACTTCTTATTATAATCTAACACTTCAAAATAATAATTAATAATTCAAGAGAAAGTAATTATTACTAAAAATGGTCAAGAAATAGCAAGAAATGCAATTATTTATGTATTCCCACAGAGGACCTTTATTTTTTCCTTATTTTAAAAGACACATCATCTTTTCACGCAGAAAAATGGCACTCAGAAAAAATGTTTTCTCTGACGATTTCTATACTGGACATCGAACAATTAGATATAACAATAATTAATGATATAATATTTTAACTAAATAAAATTCGCACATTCAAATGCCATTTATATTTTCTGTGCATAAATAAACTGTCGGTATCTTCCAGCTGAAACTATTAATTAAATGTATTGTATGTATTAATTTGCAATATACAATATATAATGAAAAAGCAAAATTATAAAGTAATTCATTAATTTTCTTGCGTGAAGACAAAAAAAATATTCATTATCATTAATCACGCTCGAGTACTGTAGATAAATTATTATAATAGATACGTTAGATAGACTTGTATAAGATTAATACAAAACAGTAAAAAATAAACACGCACCTTTTCGTTTCATAGCATAACATATTTTGTAATTAGTAGTGGCAGATAGCATCAATAACAGATACGTTTTTTGAAGAAAATCGTCACTATTATAGTAACCAATATGATGAGGCCAGGAAGTTTTAATTGAGTTATTTATTCAATTTGGTGAACTGTTGTCTGCCTGATTAGCTTGTCGATTACTACCCCTTTATGAAGAATTGCTTATATATGATGGCTTCTTAGAACACAGGAATAAAAAAATTACAAAATATTGTTCTTAATTTAAAATATTTTTGAGACAGTTCTATGTTCAGTTAAGAGCCCAGAAATCATTAATATTTAGCATATCTGCTCTCACCTCGATGCTTATGACAATTAAGAAAAGTGATCTAGTACGAAGATACACAAAGCAATAACCTAGGCATCTATGAATTTTTCCCTTTTTTTATAAATTTAATATGTACGTTTTGAACATTTTATTTCAAAAAGTAAAACGAAGTAGGCTATTAACTTCGGTGTTTGTAATATATTTATTTATTTTTTCGTTCGTTTGTTCGTTCGTTCGTTCTTTCATGCATTCGAACCATTCATTCATACACTGTTCAACAGGTAAACACCCAATTAGAGAACAGGAAAGTACAGAAAAAATAATACACACAGGGTGTCTCACAAATAGCTGGTACTTCCGCTTATACCGGAAGTCGATACCAACTTTCTTATTTCAAATGGAACATCCTATATATTTTAGGGTTTTCGAAAAGAGCATAAAATTCTGAGTCGAAAATATGTAGCATATCCTATACCTAAACCTAGCCGTTTCAGAGATATTTGACATTTTATATAAAATTTGACAGATGCAACTGTTTGCAAGAATCGTTACAACTTTCTTCGTGTAAAAGATTCTCATTTGCTTCCTGTTACATAAAAAGAACACTAAATAAAATCAATAATATCATACCAAGTGTTCCGTTTTCGCGTTATATTTTGTCAACTTCAAACCGCGAAAACTTGTTTAGGTCAAATGGAACACCCTGTATTTTTTTATGCCAAGTTGTGTAAAATTGAATTCCCTTTTCTATGACATTAGAATTGTGGGGGTTAAAGTTACAACTTTTTGAAATATTTGCGATTTTATTAGAAATTCATGAATTGTTGTAATCATTTCATCAAAATAGCCACGATCAGTCATTATCTTATGTCAAAAAATGCCAGCACGTTTAAATTACACCCACGAAGACTTCTTAAATTTGTTTATTATTTATGGAGAATGTGATAAAGTAATATCAAGAACTTGCACATTTGCTACTCGATATCCAGAAAAACGGAAACCGACACCAAAACACTGTAAAACGCATACTGAAAAATTTTAAAAATTATGGCTCTGTCAAGGCAAAAATGCAAAGAAGGAAGCCTGTTGTTGATGATGAAAACATTGAAATAGTCATTTTGGGACATTTTCATGCATTTCCAAGGATGTCATTAAGACAAGCTGCTCTGGAATCGGGACTATGCAAGGATTCAAATTAACAGAATCTTATTAAAACAAAAGTTTCACCCGTTTTCATCCCATATGGTTCAAGGATTAAAAGAAACAGACTTCCTAAGAAGATAGAATTTTTGTGAGTTTATTCTAATAAGGTCTGAGGGCCACGATTCTGATTTGGGAAATATTATATGGACAGATGAAGCAAAATTTACTAAAAATGGACTTTTTAATAGACACAATTGGCATTATTGGAGTGACTCAAATCCTCATATGTTCAGAGAGCGAAACTTTCAGGAAAGTTGGCAGTTCAATGTTTACTGTGCCATGAGAAACGAATGGTGGCATTACAATTTTATCAGGAAAATTTAAACGGTAAATTAAATTTTCTCTTCTGCTAATATGTATAGGTAAATTTTTGTTTTTTTTTTAGGTGAAAGATATCTGAATATCTTACAAAATTTGAATAATAACTATTTGGAAAATTTACCTCCCGCCGAACATAGAAATATTTTTATCAGCACGACGGTGCCCCCCACATAACGCATATTTAATTAATAATTATTTACAAGAAACTTTTTATGATCAATGGATTGCCAATAATGGACCTTTCTTATGGCCCCCTCGCTCGCCCGATTTATCAGTTCTAGATTATTTCATTTGGGGAACTATTAAAAATAAAGTTTATAAGAGCCCATTAACAACCATTGAAGATTGTATGCAAAAAGTAAGAAATGCATTTGCAATTCAATTAGAAAAGCTACCCATGAGTAACTAATCCGAAGGTGCGAGAAATGTGACGAGGCTCGAGGGCGGAATTTTGAGCAATTATTAAATTAAAATGAAATAATTTTTTTTTCTGCTGAGTTGGCTTTGGAATCTGGTCCTTTAGCCACGTATACAAGTTTACTCCTTACGGGTGTTCGTGTGAACTCCCCATTAAAGAGAAGCCCTGTGTAATCTTACTGCTATTTCATATATACATTTTGACCTGTTCTCACATGTATGCCATTTCAACAACCTAAAAACCTATCCGACCCTAGAAGATAATTTTTTAATAGTAACGGAATGCAAACAGGGGCACACGCTTCTCAAAATGAAATCATATTTTAAATTAATCTTATCTCTGCTATTTTAGTTCATGCCATATCTTCAATTCGATTAATACGCATGTTACAGTGTTAGTGTTATTTTGCGTTTTTGTGGATGTCGAGCAGCAAATGTGCTGCAAGTTCTTGACATTACTTTATCACATTCTCCATAAATAATAAACAAATTTAAAAAGTTTTCGTTGGTATAATTTAAACATGCTGGCATTTATTGACATAAGATATTGACTGATTGTTTCTAATCATGGCTATTTTGATGAAATGATAACAACAATTCATGAATTTCTAATAAAATCGCAAATATTTCAAAAAGTTGTAACTTTAACCCACACAATACTAATATCAGAAGAAAGAGAATTCAATTTTACACAACCTGACGTAAAAAATACAGGGTGTTCCATTTGATCTAATACACGTTTTCGCGGTTTGAAGTTGACAAAATGTAACGTGAAAGACGGAACACTTGGTATGATGTTATTGAATTTATTTCAGTTGTAGAACGTAGTTCTCCTTATGTTCTTTTCATGTGACAAGAAGCAAATGCGGATCTTTTACACGAAGAAAGTTATAACGGTTCTTGCAAACCGTTGCACCTGCCAAATTTTCTATAAAATGTCAAATATCTCTGAAACGGTTAGGTTTAGGTACAGGATATGCTACATATCTTCAATTCAGAATTTTATTCTCTTTTCTAGAACCCTAAAACATATAGGGTGTTTCATTTGAAATAAGCAAGTTGGAATCGACTTCCGGTATAAGCGGAAGTGCAAGCTGCTTGTAATTATTTTAGTTGGATTGGCCATACCGACATTAGTAATTATCTAAATTTTCAAAATTTTCTGATGCGTGCTTTTCTTTATATCGATCGATTCAGTTCCCGGTGAGACATCCTGTATAACTAAAATATCTATACAAAACCATGAAAACCATACACAATATCTTTGACACAGTAATATTTAAAACATGAATTGATGTCATTAAGGCTGCCACAAAATATATCTATGGTTTACAATGTTTGTTGTAGTTATTACAAATTAAATAAAAAGGAGACTTTTTTAAGGTGCTAGTCCACGCTGTTGGTATATAAAACAGTTAGTTCCTGTCTGGAAGCTAGCCTAGGGACAAGAAAGTTTAACTTTCCTACTATTTCCTGGAAGTCTAAAATATTATGAATGACCTTGTATATGAAAACTTGCGAAAGGTATTGCCTCCTATGCTAGGACACAGAACATGAAAATATCAAATGTATTGACTGGGTGATTTAAATTAGTCAATCATAAGTCGTGGTATCTTAAACAATGTATAAAAAACAAATATGAGGTTTGAGCTTCACACATTATTTGTTGTTTTCTGTATCTAGGTCTTTTATTTATCTAATTTACTGAACTTTGTCTTAAAGCATTTCCTCTAGAAAATTGTAGAGTAATAACAAAGAGTACCACTACTATTAGTCATAAGCCATGGATAGATGCCACTATAATTAATCAAGGAAAGTTTCTGAGAGACTTATTTAAAATTTACAAAAGAAATAACGACGAGGCAGTATTTGAAAGGTGCAAAATAATTAAAGCCAACCATAAAAAACAGATTGAGGTAGCAAGGAAAAACTACCACGATAGTCTACTTTTTCGTTCAGAAAATAAATCAAAAACCGCCTGGTCCTTTATAAAAAATGAATCTAAAATCAAAAGTAAAAAAAGGCTTCCTGACCACTTTTCCGATGTAGATGGTATTCATATAGAAAATTTTAGTATGTCAGCTGATTACTTTAATAAATACTTTGTATCGTCTATTCAAATGTTAACAAATAACTTGCCTCTTGCCTATAATACTAGGTCTAAGATCAATAATAAATCGTTATTTTTATCTCCAGTAACAACTCATGAAGTATATGATATAATCAAGTCCATCTCGGCCAAGGACTCCTCTGGCTTTGATGAGATACCATGTTCTCTGCTGAGCAAAGTTGTTGATTATATTGTAGAATCTCTAACACTATTGATAAATATCTCTTTTCAGGAAGCAATTTTTCCATCAATGTTAAAAAAAGCTATTATTATCCATATTCATAAAAAGGGCAATAATATTAATGATATTTCTAATTATAGAGGACTTGTACTACTATCCGCCTTTTCAAAGGTTCTTGAAAAGCTTACTTCATAAGAACTTCTGCATTTCTAGAGAAAGAAAATATTATTACTAATCATCAATTTGGTTTTAGAAAGGGTCTTTCCACTCAACATGCAGTACTATCCTTGTACAATTTCATTTTGTCAAATTTAAATAACAGCAAAACTACTGCCTGTATATTTTTCGATCTAAAACGTGCGTTTGATACCATAGATCATGCGCATTATGGTATACGCGGAACAGCATTTAGTTGGTTAAAATCTTATCTCTGTAATAGGACACAAGAGGTTAGGTTATCAGATGACGGTTCAACATATAGATCAAATGAACTCGCTTCTACTACTACTGGCGTGCCTCAGGGAAGTATCCTGGGGCCGTTACTTTCTATTGTTTTCATCAATGATATTGCTGAGCCATTAACAAATTGTTACATCTCATTATTTGCAGATGATACTGCTGCTGCTGTCACTGGTGATGATTTTAGCGAAATTAGTAAAAATGCAAATGATACTGTTACCTCTATGCAGAAATATTGCTTGGACAATGGTTTAGTTTTAAACAACTTAAAAACAAAGAAATAATTGTATCATGGATATGAAATATGAACCATTAGTTTGTTAAATTTCTTTTTTGCAACACGCGTCCTCGTTATACGCTAGGTACAAGTGGTACTAATGCACGAATACGAAACCATATGGGTTACAAAGATTCGTATCATATGATTCATCGAAAAGAGTCGTATTATTATACGATTCATACGAATACGACCCATCGCTAAGACTAACAGTACCAAAAGTATCGAATAAGTGCTGTTGAGGGTAACCAATAGGAGGATATATATCATTGGTTTAAAAAAACAATAAATTTAGAAATCTTCGTTGCAAATTTTCTAAATTGTTAATATGTATATCATAACAGGGATACCAAACGAGCTACGCGTATTCTAGCTTAGATCCCTCACAAAACAACAGTATGATGTAGAGCGCTTATGTTAATAAATTCACGATTACTGCGTACTATCAAATCAAGTGCTTTAAATGCATTACCAATTTGGATGGGCGACCGTTTCAAGGAAGACCGTGACCTCGCCTCACATATCTTCCAACGGCTTGTATATCAGTGGACGCGCGGAAGCTATATATGCAACCTTAGGCGTTAGGCGAGGCTTGTGTAGGTGATATATCACCCTTCGGAGTGGATGTAAAGCCGTTGGTCCCTTGTCTATTAAATGTTAGGCAAGTAAAAGATCCCTACTCTTCTTAAGAGAAGCGGTTCGGCAAAAATTCCTGGTTGGGGGTAGCTCGTCTACAGGCATCGGCGATAGGCCTCAGTAGCGGAAATAGGTCGACGCTAAATAAATGTTAGAAAAAATGCATTACCAACCGTTTTCAATATGGGCATCGAATGTTAACTTCGGATGAAAAATTACACCTAGGTCACGGAAAGTATCAGGTCTTTATATGACGCTGTTGTGAAGGTAGTAGTTAAACACAAGGGTTGATTTACGCGTAAAAGGCATAACATTACATTTACCAGAATTTAATGGGAGTTTGTTGCCTACATACCACTTTCATAGTCTATAAAGTTAATGCTGTAGGCGGTAACAGTCTTCAGTACTCGTTATCACTATAAAGATCTTTAAACTATCCGCATATAGCAGACAACAAACGTCTAGAATATCCACTATATCATTAATGATAATATTGAATAGTAAGGGACCTAGCACCGAGTCCTGAGGGACACCTGATGACGCCAAGAATTCTACAAACTTAACTCCATCATACGCGACATATTGTATTCGATTTGACAGATAAGATCTAAATAACTGTAACAGTGAATAAGACAAACCTATTTCATGTAACGAAGTAGAATATTATGGTTAAGCCTGTCGAAGGAATTATAGAAATCAGTAAATATAACATCAATTTGCGCCTGTACATCCAAAATTTCAACTATGTGTTGTAATGGAAAATAAATTAGTATTTAAACGTCCTTTTATGAAACCATGCTGGTACGGCGAGATCTAATTACTGACACTTGGATAAATTGTATCATGTAGCAGTATTTCCAGGATTTTACAGAAATTAAAAATTATTAAAATAGGTCTAAAATTAGTTATACATAGATTTGTCTCCTTATTTATAAATCGGACATAATTTAGATCGCTCCCAGATGACCGCAAATGAACAGGTGTTAAGGCATAAGCTAAATAACACAATTAACGGACAAGAGAATATCTGAGCCCAGTCCCTAATAAGAAATACCAGAATACCATCTGGCTCCGTCGTCATTTTAGGTTTAATTTTTTGATAGCTTTAAATACATCAGATTCATCAAAGGCTCGTATGCGGATATTAACATTATTCAATGCATCACTATGGTTTAAAGCTGAGTCGCCACCATCAGGTATATATGATTCACCAAAAAATTAGCAAAAGTATTTCATATCATTTATGGTAGTTAAAGTTTGGCCGTTAAAATGTATGAGGTTGGAAATATTAGTTACGCCTTTTTTACTGTTAATAAAAGCCCGAAGTTTAAAAGGATCAGTTTTGATATTACTTTCTGATCTTCGAATAAAGATTTTATACGAGACACTAATATCAAATTTAATTTTCGATCTTAAACGCTTAAATTCATTTAGAGCAGCAGTGTCACTTGAAGTTTTGTATTTATGCCACATTTTAGCTTTTAGTCTGGTAGTTTTTATAGTATTGAAGTTAAACCAGGGAGGATACTTATATTTCTGCGACGGGCGATTCTTTGGAACACATACATCAAAGATCGAATACAGTTTCTAGTAAAACATATCACATGTGTCGTTAATATCATTATATAAGGTAATAAATGAGCACTTATTAATGTTACATAGAAGTTATATAGAAAATAAACAAAATGAATAAAGAAAAAACAACAAAAATAATTCCATAGTAGCCTAGATTATCATTTTGAATACCATGGTACTAAGTAACTTTTCTAAATTTTTAGTAACAGTTGAATGGAAGCTGTCATAGAATTTTCCGAGTTCAGAGACTACCTTTCGGGAGTTTAATTCTTCAGAACTATATGTTAATAAAACTCATTAATATAGGCCCCCACTTCGTTTTACTTTTTGAATTCCAGTGTTCATAGATACATAGTTAATTGTTTTGTTTATGAGAGCCAAATAACGTCCTTAATTTTCATGACCAGCCGAGTGACAACGGATATACTAATATTTCGATGACGTCTGAGCTTTTAAACCCGATATTGTTGTAGGACATTGTTCACTGTAAAATCAGATATGCCAATTCTTCTAAATGGCGGAATTGAATAATTTTGTTCCATAATTTAGAAAACTAATAGACATAAATGAAGAAATTTACTTAATATATTATACTTATTATAAAATGCTATAAGCAACCCATAATAATATTGGATCACACAAAATGAACATCACATATCATGTGACCGGCAGGAGCTCTTATGCGAGGATTGCATAGCGGATATACCATCCTTCCGTACCGTAAGTACGCTGCATTACGCCCGTCGTCTGTTGTTAGCCATCGCCATTTCTTCTTATAATACTTGAATAGGAAATGCACCGTCGTTCAATGGGTATAAACATGTTTGGAAAAGTGCCCGCTATTATGGCTGAATTTCTTGGACTACATAATCCAAAACAATGTATAATGCTAGACAAAACCAAATATGACGGATTAAGTTACAACTATGGTATGCCACAAGGCAGTGTCTTGGGACCACTCCAGTTCATAGTATTTCTCAACGACATGGTAAATTGCGTAAATGATAGTGGCAAAATAAATATTATAAATTATGCTGATGTTACCAATCTAATAATAAAAGGTAGAACTATTGTGGAAATTCAACAATATGCCAATCAAACATAGAGATATCTAAATGATTGCTTTTATACCAACCAGCTTATTTTAAACGAAGCCAATTGCATATTTTTTAAAACTCATAATTCCGCGTTTCATACACCTAATCATCTCACTAAAAAAATACCTAGTTTCCATCTCTAATACGAAACTATTAGGCGTGATAGTAGATAGTAAATCAAAGGGATGGAGCACATTGATGATGTCATAACAAAGTTAAACAGAAGCTGTTTTCCTCTAAGAATTTTATCACGCACTTTTATTCTAAATACTCTCAAAACAGTTTACTGTGCTAACTTTTATTCCAATATTAAATATGCCATTGCAATTTGGGGTGGAAGCACTGACCTGTTCAGGGTCTTTAAACTGCAAAAAAAGAACTCTTCGAATAATTCTCAAGAAAACATTTAATGAATTATGCAGGGCTTGTTTTAAAAAAATAATTTACTCACAATTCCAGGGTTGTATATTTATTGTTGCTTAATATATTTAAAAGCAAATGAGTTTTTTTTAAATGTCTACCTTTAAACACTTTTATGACACACGGAATAAAGATAATTTTCAATTTCCACAGCATCATCTGACAATCACTGCTTTTTAATGACCTCTATTACACATATCTGATGTAATATGTCTAATAATATGGAATAAACTAACTTACTTACAGGCTAATGTTCCCCTAAATCTCCGCTACTTTGCTAGCAAAATCAGGAGTAAATCTTACGAAAATGAAAAACCACGGCGCGGCGCTTGGAAGTCGATGACAGTTGTTGATGGTTGCATCAAGAAGTCCATTGATTATAAAAAAGCTATTTCTCAAAGAATTCTCTCAATTACAAGCTATAACACATATTAAACATAATATTTTTAGTCGCAAACTCCTCTATCCTTATTTTACTATAAGGAACGTAACCAGACTGCAGCCAACAGCTACTCTCCGGGCTATGTGCCCCGCCGAGCGCTGAATTACAAGTTACAAGTCTGGCGCGTTAAGTGTAATAATTGCATATTACCATCAAAACGCTAATGCTTCGATTGCAACAAACACCAGCCGAAAGACTGATCCTACTTAAAGGAGCTCTCTTGCCAGCCGTCACACACCACCTGCAGACTGCAGTTTCGAGCTGTTGGCTCTCGTCTGTGCAAGGTAGGCATGCGACGACCGGCACGAGGATCCTTTGACTATTTGGTACATCCCGGTATTTTTACAATAGCAACATGTAAAATAGTCAGCAGGCGCCATCTAGCGGTCCAGTGTCTGTTGCAATCGAAAAATAAATAGCCTGACTGGTCTTAGCATAGTTCAAATGTACTTTTAGAGGACGAAATATTAAAACAATATTTTTAGTCGCAAACTCCTCTATAAAATCCTTATTTTACTATAAGGAACGTAACCAGACTGCAACCAACAGCTACTCTCCGGGTTATGTGCCCCGCCGAGCTCTGAATTACAAGTTACAAGTCTGGCTACCTTGCACTTACGAGGGCCAACAGCTCGAAACTGTAGTCTGCAAGTGGTGTGTGACGGCTGGCAAGGGAGCTCCTTTAAGTAGAATCAGTCTTTCGGCTGGTGTTTGTTGCAATCGAAGCATTAGCGTTTTGTTGGTAATATGCAATTATTACACTTAACGCGCCAGACTTGTAACTTGTAATTCAGCGCTCGGCGGGGCACATAGCCCGGAGAGTAGCTGTTGGTTGCAGTCTGGTTACGTTCCTTATAGTAAAATAAGGATTTTATAGAGGAGTTTGCGACTAAAAATATTATGTTTAATATTCCGCCCTCTAAAAGCACATTTGAACTAAGCTATAACACTGTACTAAATTCCGAAACATCATCAACTTAACTACAAGAATTAACTAGCAATAATGCAATTAGCAATGCAAGTAGCGCAAATGCGTTACGAAGCTCTTTAAACTTCACAAGGCATTAATATTAGAAATTTTTCTAGATGTAATTTCATGTTCATAGATAATTGTTCATTATTGACAATTAAGGTTTGCACTTCTAAAAATGTATTACTATTATTTTTACTGTTTTTTTAACATTCGTGTTAAAAATTCCTTTAATGTGCTTCATTATAAAAGTCAATTTTTATTATCGACAGCTTGCACTAAAAACGTAATTTTTAATGATAGTTTCACGAATTTTTTTTATTATTTCCGCCATACTTAGAGACCTTAAAAAGTAAAAGTGTTAGGAAATATGTTGTGACAGATTTACATCACATTCTATAAGGGAATGAATCTAAGAACATGTGCTATATATTTCCCGTAAATGCTTATTTATATATTGCCGGAAGTCTAAAAATATTAACATTTAAACAATTTATATGAAAAATCTATGTTCACAATTGCACTTTGTTTTCTTACCTCTATACATAATATGTTAGCTAAACTAAACGTAGGTAATAATAAAATCGTTAAACGTAGACGCTCGTTGACGCTTAGCAAATAGTTAGAATAATAATATGTGTGTTGGTTCCTCAACTAGTCAACAGATAAATAAACAAGACAGAAATATTAAACAGCTTATCAAAAAGAAATATCTATAAAAAACATCAACGTGCACTTTTTGTAAACTCGCTAAGCTAGGTGTCACTCCTTTTGTTCATAGACGTTATTGTCCTTTTTGAACTCACTGTCACATTAATTCATTCTGTCAACGTATATTTTCTTTGTAGTATAATAATTATAAAAAACGGTGAAAGGACAAATAGGTCTTGAAAAGGTTATATTTTCGGTTTTCAACTATCTTGGTGGAGAATTGTTTGGATCGCGCGTCAAATAAATGGAAATAGTAAAAATGTTGATTATACAGGTGTTTCCAATAGGCCTGTAGAAAAAGCTACCACATGTTCCTGAGACCAAATTAAGGTGATTATTTACGAATATTTAATTGTGCTTCATTTCTCTATCTATTTTATCTATCTGTTTTTTTATTTTTTTCTATTTTTATTCCTATTTTATTTTTATCAATTATGCTTATCATTACGCTTAATTTAGGTTATCTAGATATACAGGGTGTAGGGGCGAGCGTGGGTGCGTCTTTACTATGTACATACTTCGATATGCGATGTAAAGCAACGTAAGGCGCGGTTAGTAGTTGGATGGGTGACCGTTCCAGCTGTTATAGGGTATTCCCCCTATAAATCATAAGCAAAAAACAAAGAAATGTAAAATCAGCAAAAAAATCAGATCAGTGCAAGCATCATGGCAAACCATGATAAAAAATTCAACCAGACCTACTTTACACCAAAATCAGAAAAAATTCACGAACATTCTATAATTCTCAGTAATGTAAAATCACCGAAAATACACTTCCAACATTAAATCTGGCAATTTTATAAAAGAATTTTCACGAAAAACATCCCTTAAAAATACAACCCCCTCACAGTCATCAAATCAGTCAAAACCACCGTCCGTACCCAAAACAGCAATAGTCCATTTCGTTTCATTCACTTTTTAAACCACTTTTACATTACAAATCTCATTACTTCTTGACGACCCCTTGTATACTTCAACTTACCTTAAAACTCCCCATTCAACTTCAATTCATTTAATTCTCGCGTCTGTTTCAATTTTTTAATCTTATTACTTTTTGACAACTCCCTGCATATACTAAATCACCTTCCCCACCTCGAGTCATCATATCAAATTTAGTTTCATCAAATTCCAGCGTCTCAATTAATTATTCAATTTCCATTACTTTTCAATCGTCCCTCGTAAAATGCATACATTATCTCAATTCCCCCTTCAACTGATATCTCTGCCACAACTCGATTCGTAACCGGTAGGAGCATTATCATATCTTCTTTCCAGCCGCCTCGCATCTATCGGGAGCATTATCATGTCATTTCAACTGTTAAACGTCTGACCTTCGAGACACGTTTACGGGACCCTTTCGTATCGTTAAAATTAACCGTCCATCAAACTCAAATATCTCCAAAACCCGAATCAATTCAAATTTTCTTTTTATATCAAAAAATTCGCATTTTCGTCGCCGATTTTTCTATCTAAGTTTCATTTCAAAATTTCAACTTTTAGTAAACTATTGCGCAATATTGCGTAATATGTTGCAATCGTTTTGTTTGCAAAAGCAACGTTTAATAAAAATGGACATATTAATCTTCATAATTTTCATTATTACGACACGACACAACCGATCCTTACATCTCAAGAACAAATAGCCAAACAAGATGATCGTTGAATGTTTGGGGAGGAATTGTTGGGGATTATGTGATAGGACCACATTTTTTTGATGAACGTGTGAATGGTCAAATTTAATTGAAATTTTTGCAAGACAGCTTGGACGAATTACTGGAAGATGTCCCCAGGGACATTAGGGAGAGAATATGGTACCTCAATGATGGAGCACATGTGCATCACACTGCAGCTATTTACGAACATTTAAACGACGCTGTTCCAAATGGTTGGATAGGAAGAGGAGGACCCCATAGTTGACCCGTCAGAAGCCCTGATTTGATCAAAATAGACTTCACCTTGTGGGGCTATGTTAAGGATCAAGTGTACAAAGCTCCTATAACTGCAAACGAAAATCTGAAAGAAAGCATAAGGGAAGTTTTTGAGGAATTGCTGTATGTATTTTAAGAAATGTCGGTAGATCATTCGAAAATTGTCTACAGAAATGCATAGGCGTACTAGGAGGCTACTTTGAACAGTTCCTATAAACACTAGGTATTATTTATTTCATTAAATTAGGTTCAAAATAACGTTGGATTTTTAAAACAGTGCCAATTTTTGTATTACCTAATACCGTATTATCTGTTCCTATTAAATTTATGTCAATTTTTTTGTCATATTGAACGATTATTTATAAATTTTGATGATAGACTCAAATATGATTTAATTAAACTGTGAAGAAATACTACTGAGGCAACTAAGACGCACTCAGAAAAAAAATTAATACTACTTTTAATTATTCTCACTTTATGTCAAAATCATGGTTACTAGATCAGTTCGAAATGGAAAATACTATAATTTAACGGTTTTTAATAAAAAAGTACAAATATCCCTGGAAATGTTAATTTTAGATGTAGAATATTATTCTCAAAAATCATAGAGAATTAATATACTACATACTACGCCTTCAATCGGAAAAACGCAAAATAAAATCTGATTGCGAAGTCCCTAGAAGACAGATTTCCAGAGCAGCGCTGTTGTGCATCGCCAGCCGCAGACTAGTTTCGAGCTCATCAGTGCGACATAGGCAAGTGCACAACATCACTTCACTGGCCTTCTATAGTCATCAAATTACAGACACGAGGTGTCCGCAACTTGCGAATAGCTCCATCTGGTGACGACTTATTGCAATCAAGTTGGCAACAAACTCGGACTAAGTATATATTTAAAAAAGTATTCCGATTGAAAACGTAGTATGTCGCAAGTTATAGTACCTACATTATTTTCAATTGATTTGGAAACATACATTGTGCACCTCGATTGGTGGCAATGAATCGATTTCCTTTCATAGGAAATAGTGGAATACTGAAGAGTCGTAGTATGTATATTTTTACTTTACTACAGCTTTATTATTTTTGTAATAATTTATCCACTTTGTGTTGGCTTATATATTTTGTTAAATTATGAATTTGTTATATGTAATCAATTTATTTCATTCATTTTTTATTTTCATGTATAATGACAATATTTATATGGATTGTATTATTTAATTATTTATTTTAGTCGAGTTGTTTTGTGTGTTGGATACGATACAAGCTGGTTGCAGCTTAGCTTGTCCGATACAAATAATTATAGTAAGTACGATTATTATAAACTTATATAGATAATAAAGGAATTATTTATTACAATCAAAAATTTGAGGAA
The DNA here is from genome assembly GCA_963675555.1 of Leptura quadrifasciata. Lineage (NCBI taxonomy): Eukaryota > Metazoa > Arthropoda > Insecta > Coleoptera > Cerambycidae > Leptura > Leptura quadrifasciata. The sequence continues at coordinate 28,597,217 of OY776679.1, read as the reverse complement.
GGCAAATGGGAAACACTGTATAGGTACGCATCTTAAGCTCTTTTTGTAGTAGCGCTAATAACATAAAATCTAGGTTTTTTATAAACGGCAATACTAAACTGGAGTGGTTAGGTTATTTCTGTAAATATTCATCTCGGACTCGACTGCCACATGGTACGGTTGAACTATTGAAGTACCGTATTTGGTACTAAGTCTCTACTTACTCTCTCAACCATTCAGATAAATTAGATCATTTAATCACATCACGTTAAACACTAATTGTTAGTAATCACTGCAATAATAATTGTGGGTTGCGCGTTTTCCGTAAAGAGATAAATCGTTTCATTTCTTACCTAAACTAGTCAATGTTCACTTCCATAATTGTAAATAAAAAAAAATATTTCCGAATATCCAACATAAAATGGCTTTTATGTATACAGGGTGTCTCAAATATAACAACACTTTAAAAATACTTTCCAATTGTGAACTAAACATTTAGTTAGAAATGATTGTGTACCTCAATTTTGTTATACAGTCTAAGATGATTGTCAGATTGGGCCTGTATGGTTGAGTAAAAGGACCTTAGTTATCTACGTTTTAGTCAACTCATTATTTTGATCTTTTTTAGGGTTTTTACAATAAAAATTATCAGAGATCATCCAAACCAGGTGAAAGGCGGTAAAGGCCTTTTACTGCCACTCATCAGCGACACCAAATGAGTCGTTTATTTAGGAAAGGTACGGTCGTGAGCAAAAGAAATAGGACAAGTCTTGTCTTATAACGGTATTTTGCTAAAATCTAGTTGTGTACATCTAACTTTAATTTTTGTAACATTGTCAGTTACTTGTCATAATTTATTGCAAGTGTGCAAAAAACTAATATGCCTCATATAAGCGATTTAGTTAAATCTGGAGTTATTGCTAAAGTCGAAGATGGATGGTCAATGAGACAAATTGCACTGCGTTATAATATTGATAAAAATTCGGTGTGTAACATTTTAGGAAAGTGTAGAATAAACGGTACGATTAGTAGAAATCCTGTACCAGGGCGACGAAGGATATCAACTCAACAACAAGATTCGCAATTGGTAAATGCTTTAGTAGAAAATTCATTTTACTCAGTTATTCAGGCTGCTGAAGAAACGAATTTTCCTGGATCGGGTAGTACTGGTCGCCGATGAGTAAGTGAATCAGAGCTACGCTGTCATGCAGCACCACAGAAATACTTACTTAAAGCTGAACATAAAGAAGCTCGAGTAGGATTTGCACTTGAATTTTTAGCGCATGATGTAATTTTTTGGAACAGTGTAATCTTTACAGACGAAAAAAATTTCCAGTCAACACACAGCGGTCGTATTCGTGTTTACCGCCCCCCGAATATTCGATTCGATGAGAAATATATATCTAACAATTATAAAAATGGTAGATTTTCCGTCAATATGTGGGCTTGGATATCGGCCCGTGGTCCTGGTGTTTTGTGGCATATTGAGGAACGATTTAATAGTGAAAGGTATATCAGGATTTTAGACAATATTATGCTCCCTTCTGTGTCACAATTATTTCCTAATAATGAGTTCATATTTCAACAAGACAATTGTTCCATTTATACTGCTCATACCGTAACTAACCGGTTTCAAGATAACAACATCAATGTCTTAACTGGCCCAGTCATAGTCCAGATCTTAACCCTGTGGAAGAAGTATGGGGACTACTCGTAAGAAGTATCCAAAAACGAAATGTGAGACCACGGAATGCCGAAGAATTACTGGAAGTAGTAAATAATTCATTGGAAAATATTATTACTAATGATTATTGTATAAGGTTATTTAATTCTATGCCAAACAGACTTATAGAAGTTATAAATAGAAATGGTGCAATAACGAAATATTAATAATTAGTTTCTTGTTAAGTAGGATATCCTTTGTCCTTTGATCCAGGATTTCTACTAATCGTACCGTTTATTCTCCAATTTCTTAAACTGTTACACACCAAATTTTTGTTAATATTATAATGCAGTACAATTTGTCTCATTAACCATCCATCATTTACTACAGCAATAACTACAGCATTAAATTAAAAGTGATATCTGTTGTATTTCGGCTACTCATTACATTTCAAATGGAGACAGATTTACATTAGAAAAAAAAGTTGTCCTATTTTTTTCTGCTCACGACAGTACCTTTCTCAAATAAACAGAAAATAATAAATAAAAAATCAGTTATGACTGAAACATTATACAGGATGATTCATAACAGTTAATTGTAGATCTAACACATCTAACACCTATTGTTAGATATAGTCAAAATATAGGGATCTTAGTCTTTATAATGTTTAACAGTTGGCAGTAGTCTAGGGACATTTTAGTTTTCTTTATTGGTATCCCGTGTTAGGAGCCTCACTTGGACGCGGGCTTTCTTTGTGTAAGTACTTGTTTTTTTGCTGTTGTTATATTTGAATTTTATTGGTGGGCATTACCGTTTTGTATAATAAACCTGTTTTCTTAAGTTTGCCGTTAACTATTCTCAATAGTAGGAGTCAAAATATTAGGGTTTAGCCGATAATGCCTTAATGAAATGTTTATAGGAAAAAGATACAGGGTATTGGATTTAAATTAATTTTTTTATTTTCCTTTGTAATTTAAAGACTTTTTGACATTTTATCATGAAAATTCGTGGATTGAGGTTATTTGTTGTGTGAAATCATAACACACCTTCAACTTTCGCCTAGCTCCTAGAGGGCGCTACGTACGCTATGTTTAATATGCCGTAACTGTTTCGCCCACACCTTCATCGCAGATTTCGCATAAAGTTTGTATTCCTCTATCGTTTTCTAGTAAGAAAGATACTCGGAAAGATATACTTGTTTCAAGTCTCTAAGTATAACAGGTTTTGAGAAAAGTGAAAATGATAAGTTGCATGCAAATTCATTATACAGTTTGAAAAATTAATTTGGCGGCAAAGTTCGACACTCTTTAGTTGTAAATATTTTTTTCTGTGCAGCTAACTAATACCGCTCATGTGGTAATTATTTCCATGATGTTTAACAACTTCAAAATTTCAGACATTAAAACAAAACAAATAATTATACACTTTTAACTACTATGCATAAATAATTTAATTCAAAATGGTAAACAATGTATCACAAATAATAAGAACTAGAACAACAATAAGAACAACTTTAAGATGTATAATACCTACTACATGACCACCATTAACCTTAATACATTTTTTAAACGTATACTTAGAGACTGCCTAACTTTAAATAACGATTCTCTGTTATCCGTAATTGTTTCCACATATTCACAATTTCTTTTTTATAATTCTTCCCGGGTATTTATGTTATCATTGTATACTAAATACTTACAGTAGCCGCAAAATTACAAAGGATTGAGGTCAGGACTACGAGGTGACCAAGGAAATTCACTACCTCGACCGATCCAGTGATGTGAATAGTGGATATTTAAATGATTATGTACTTCTACTTAATGTACTGGGGCCCCATCCTGCATGTACCACATATTGTTTCTTAAATTTATCGGAACATCATATAAGATTTCAGGAAGAATGTTTTCCAAAAAGTTCAGATAGGACGTACAATTTAAATTTGGTGATAACCCAATAGGCTCTAGTATCCAATGATAGCACACCACACATTTATTTTAAATTCGTGCTGGAAATGTTTTTCCTTAGATAAATAGAAATTCTCAAGTTCGCACGAATGACTATTTCACCAATTAAATACCCCACGCCTGGTAAAAGTGGCCTCATCCGTAAACAACATTCGTTTCGTAAACATAAAGTCGTTATGTTGTTTGTTACGCAAAAGTAATGAAAACTGCAAGATTTGTGGAAGATCATGAGGTAACAAATTTTGCACTGGATTAAAGTGATATGGTTTAAGTTTTTCTTTCTTAATAATATATGAATTGATGACTGACTTAAACCAGTTGCTGCCGATAATCGCCGCGTACTTACTTGCGGATTTTCTGCCACATGAGCTAAAACGTCTTCTTCTTGATCCACAGATATTCTTTTTGGAGGACCAACAATATCACGTTTTGGGCGGAATGCACCTGTTTCTCCCAAACGATCAGAACGGTTTCTAAATAACCTATGATCAGGCTCCCTTCTGTTTCGATACTGTTCTAAGTACCTTCGATCTGCACCACGACCACAAAAATTTACTTGGTAGTATACACAAACCATGTCTTTCATTTCAGAAGTCGAAAAAAATATATGGCGAGGCATATTTTACAAAAAAAATATTAGAAATAAAGAAAAAACATAACACTTAATTAAATAAAACTCTCCGCAACAACTAATTGCTTGAAATATTAATTGTTTGACAGGTACTTTTTGTCTTTATGCTTACCTGATAAATATGCTTCTTTATTTACTGTGATAATGCTGTGTCACAACGCCTACTTTTAAAAATTATTATTTGAAATAGCTTTTAAAAAATTTACATGCAACTCTTGATTTACACTTTTCTCAAAAGTTATTGTACTTAGAGACTTGAAATAAGTAAACTTTTTTTTATTAAGAAATGATAGAGGAATACAAACTTTATGCGACATCTGTGATAAAGGTGCGGGTGAAAAAGTTACGGTCCTTTCAACACATTAAACATGCGTACGTAACGCCCTCTAGAAGCAAGACCAAAGTTGAAGGTGCATTATGATTTCCCACCACAAATAACCCCCACTCAGCAATTTTCATGATGAAATGTTAAAAAAATCATTAAGTTAGAAATGAAAATACATTTTTTTTATTTTAACTACAACATCTTACCTATAAACATTTCATTGGGGCATTCTTAATATTTTAACTTCTACTATCTACAGTCAAGTGTTGTACCATTACTTATGATTTTCTAAAGAAAGAAATACAACAGTAATTATTTTTAGACAGTAAGGATTTATTAAAAAATTAGTAAATACAAAATAATCATGTTTTTGAAACATTAGATTTATTTTTTATTTCATTTTTGTTGGCCATGCTAAGATTTCTTCATAAAATGTGTGATACGCCTCTGGAATGTGGGACACCACTTTTTTTATATCATTTATTTTTGTTACCAAAATTGGCACTTTTCGTGATTAATGTTTTTCTCGGACATTTTAAGAACGTTTTTAGAATGCCTAGGCATACGTAGCTGAGAACTATGACGTGTCAAACCTTCAACGTATTCTGAGCACACGACATACCCAGGACTGTGTGTATAAAATTGTGAAGCCGAGATACAGAGAAGTCTGGCTTTTGTGCTCTAGGAGGACTTTTTTGAAGTCACCACAGATATGACCCTTTTGTTGTAATATTTTGGCCACTAACTTTTAAATCCAAGATTTCTTTTTCTGACAGCTCCATGACTGTCTTTGTCTGGACACTTGAAGCTATTACTAAATGGGTGCGTTCATCCACAGAAGATGAACGATCGTGTTCTTTTTCACACCTTTTAATAACACATCAGCTATGACTCACAACACGCCGGTACTGATTGTTTATATGAGAAAAGGACTAACTGATGCCACTTAGTACCTTACTGCACTAAATACTGAGAGCGAGTTAGATTTTTTGGACGTTATACATTTGGAAGGTGGTCCCTTTCTTAGTAAATGATAGGTTTACACATACAGAATACGAAAAGTTGTAAAAATCAAAATGGCCGAAAATGTTATTTAGTCCCTTTCTCAAACAAGCGATTCAAATGTATATGAAGAAAAAATAACAGTATACAATATAATAACAAATATATCTTCGATGTAAATGAACCCAATTTTACTCCAGATAAAACAACTTACTATTAATATTAAAACTGTAGTTTGGGCAGTTATAGTAAACTCTTGCTCACAAGGCGTTATTCAAATTCAAGAGTTCTTAAACCTGCTTCATACATTCTTGTAATTATAAAATGCATTTTCCCTAATAAGAATAATATGCAAAACATCCTATCACATATATAACAAGTTAGCATCGATTCATTTGGCCTTTACATACGGAAAACAAGAAACCACATTATGGATTAATAGCCTCGTACCTGAACCTGTCAAAATAAATTGGCAGTACCGCAATAATGACTATCCTGAAAGCTATGCATATGCCATTTTGTTAAGACCCCGATACCATCCATGAAGAATAATACAATGAAATTGATAACCAAGGAAATACCGAGGTGAAGATAATTTAAAAGCTATCTGCATAGTAAGACGAATCCTAATTGCAAAGTCAGTGTCATTTATATCCATTGAGGAATATCGATTTAAAATTAAAATAGATAATAAAACGTGTTAATTTATTAGTACCGTAGATTCGAATCATATGTTGCGAGTCTTATTGCATATGTTTATTAGTCAAGGAGCAGACAGTTTTTGAGGTATTTTGTCAACAAAATGTTACTTCTTTGCCGTTTTAGGCAGGTGCCTTTCGGAAATAGCATTCTGTCTGCCTTACCGGTCGCTAGGGGTAGTAAGGGTAGTGAAATAATCCATTTCAACAAGTCCAGTCTGAAACGTTTTTTGATGAATCTCAACAATTCATGATATATTATGACCTACGGTCGAAAGTATTTAACAAACAATTGAAAAATCCTTTAAGAAAGTAAAAATGTACTAGGTATACAATTAAAAGAAAAGGGTGGATAAATACCTTAATTAATTTCATAAAAGTGCGGGATGAATTTCATCAACTTTTACTAAGAAATCCAAATGATAATCAAATAAGAGTAAGACATATGGTATACCGAGATAAAATTAACAATCTTATTAATGATTGACATGAAGTTTGACCAGTCTGTGATAAAGTACCTTGTTATTGAATAGCTCTAAATATATAGTTGAATATAAACTTGTTATTTTGCAAATATAAATCTCCCTAGTAAAATATTCAGCATGTGAACTTTACCTAACTCCTGATGGAAAATAGCAACTGGGTAAAATGCAATATAATTGTATCAAAGCTAATATTTCATAAAAAATCTAATGATCTTTTACCACAAATGCGCCAATTTCCCCTATTCCCCAATAACCAGCATGTAAAGTCAATTTTAAACAATAACGCAAATAAATAAATAGGTTATGATACTTAGATATTTATGTCGGAAATATTGTCCTCGTGTAAATCTACTTCAGAAATGACGGCCCCCAACTGAAGAAAAAGGTGACTAGAGCGCGCTAACGCAGATACTCTGGTGATTCCAGACGTTGCAATCGTTGTAGAATGGTTATGTGCAATATCCACCGTTTGGCTAGACACTCCGTTGATTCCAGACGTTCCCGGCTACAAGAGCTTAACTGGAATAGCTTACTACGTATAAGATGAGGTAATAATCGTTTTAGTATGCCTCCGGTGATTCCAGACGTCTCCGGCTACAACGCCAATTTTAATGTGCAGTAATAATTATTGTCAAAAAAAAAATTATAATAACAAGGCACCAGGAATAGACGAAATACCTTCCGAAATCTATAAATTAGGTGGCAAGCACCTAACAAAAGGTATACATGCCCTGATAACGAAAATATGGGAGGAAGAGACAATACCTAGTGACTGGAAAAAAGTATTATATGCCCTATTCACAAAAAGGGAGACAAGCTAAAATGCGACCACTACCGCGGAATCTCTCTGCTATGTACGGCGTATAAAATACTAACCTATATTATCTACCAAAGTCTGCAACCATTAGCGGAGAATACGATTGGCGAATACCAAGCAGGATTCAGGCGTGGCAGATCCATGATGAATCAACTCTTCACAGTAAAGCAAATCTTACGAAAATCCTGGGGACATGACATAGACGTACATAACATCTTTGTAGACTTTAAACAAGCGTATGACTCGATCGACAGAAACAAACTGTACCAGATATTACTAGATCTAGAGATACCGCACAAACTAATTAGATGGATTAAAACAACAATGGATGACACGGTAGTCACGATACGTATTCAAAATCAACTAAGTGACACGTTTGACATCTCAAAAGGTCTGAAACAAGGAGACGGGCTGGCCCCCATCCTTTTTAACCTAGCCCTGGAATATGTAATAAGACAGACGGATATTGGATGAGAAAATCTACTGACTAACAAGACTATATAGATGGCTGCATACGCGGACGACATCAATATCATGGGTCGAAGAGCAGAATAAGCAAGTCAAGCCTACTCGGAATTAAAAATTCATGCCAGAAATATGGGCCTTGACATCAACACAACAAAGACACTAATACAAAAAAGAGAAAACAGACTAGCATAAATGATCGTAGAAGATAATATCGAGTCAGTGGACCAATTTGTGTATCTGGGAGTGAAACTGAACACAACCGGTACTGCAGATGGAGAAATCCGCAGAAGAATAAGTATAGCCAATAAAGCCTACTTCGCAAAGCCCCACATACTCAAATCAAAAAATGTCCACCATAACAATGAATTGAGAGTGTACAAGACAATAATAAGACCTATCGCAAGTTATGGTAGCGAAGCATGGACCATGATGGAAAAAATAAAAAGCAAGCTCAATATCTTCGAAAGGAAGGTACTGAGAAAGATACTGGAACCAGTTAAGGAAGATAATATCTGGAGATCCAGACATAACTACGAAGTATCTAATCTCTTTAAGGAACCCCCACTCTCAGAATTCATCAGACTACAACGGTTACAGTGGGCAGGGCATGTGGTCAGAATGGAGGGTAGGAGGTTGCCAAAAAGAACTTTAAATAGCCGAATGCACGGAAAGAGGCCAGTGGGGAGACCCCGGAAACGATGGTAATACGAAGTCCAAGAGGATGCATACGATCTTCTAGAGATTCGAGTCTGGAAGAGAGCAGCAGGAGACAGACAGGCATGGAGGCAGAAGTTAGAGGAGGCCAGGGCCCGATTTGGGCTGTAGCGCCATAAGGAGGAGAATAATTATTGTCGCAACACTCCAGTGATTCCAGACGTACTCGGCTACAGAGCTGAGCTGGAATAGCTTACTACTTCTATGTATATATAATCCTCCCTTGATTCCAGACGTGCCTGGCTACAAGAGCGGAGCTGGAATCACTGCCAATTATAATGTTGAAAGAAACCAGAGGCTTCAAGCTAGACTTCAAGCGAACGCGCATTGTTCCGCTTTTCTCATGAAAGGGAAATATGCGTTTTAGCTCCCTTTCGCGCATTGGTTATATGTAAATTCCATAGTAATACAGACGCTGTGTTGTCCCCAGTCCTAGAGTGCACTTGCATTCTCCTAGGTACATGCGGGTGAGTCTCTTTCTCTTTTCCACGCGTGTTCGCCAACTGCGTCTTGCTTGCTCGTCCTGACTTTAAACTGCGTTTTTTAAATGCGTACGGTTGGACCTGGTTTTGCTAATGCGTTATTTGTGTTTTTAAAATTGTCAAGTGTCCCAAGGAATTCCCAAATTGCCACGTGAAATTTATAAGTGCGTCATATCTAAATGCATTTGACAATAATAATTAATTAATTAGTGAAATGAGTGAAAAGTGTGCAAAGTGCAATGGTGGGATCACGACGAAGAAGCCAGCCGTTACTTGCAATGGTTTCTGTAAAACGTGTTACCATATCCAATGTGTCGATATACCAAACGAAATATTAGCAGCAGTGACCAAATATTCTTCGCTATCCTGGAGATGTGAGGACTGTTTAAAAAAATTGCCGACTTGTGATCTCGAACACCTGGAAACTTTGCTGGAAGAAAAATTCAAAATACTTGTGCAAGAAATGACAGATAAATTTAACTGCATTAAAAATGACATAACTCACTCTACTGCCAAAGTTATATGTGATATAAATGCCGAAAAAAAAGTCGAAATTAAAAAAAGCTATTCCTCTGCTGTAAAGACTGAAGCGGCTATCATAATAAAACCTAAAAACCAGACGCAAAAAAACTCAGAAACCAAGACGGATATTCTCAGCAATGTAAACCCTGTGAAAAATAACATTAATATCTCAAGCGTAAAAAATATCAAAGATGGTGGTATCCTAGTAGGATGTTCTAGTGCAGAAGAAGTTACGAAACTTAGGAAAATCGCTGTGAACAAACTGAATCAAAATTATGACATCAAGGACGTTAAAACCTTAAATCCACGTGTGAGAATAGTAGGAATGTCAGAGAAGCTGGAAGAAAGTGACTTAATTGAATATATCAAGTTTCAGAACAAACATCTAATAGGTGAAAAGTTTGAATGTAAAATCTTGAAATTGTGGTCAACGAAAAAAAATGATAAAATATATCAAGCCATTATGCAAGTCGACGTAAATTTCTATAACAAAATCTTGTCTGAGGGAGAAGGTAAGTTATTTATTGGATTCGATCTATGTAATGTTTACGATTCTATTGATATACGAAGGTGCTTCAAATGTAGCGGTTTTAATCATATATCAGAGCAATGTAAATCTAAAATACGGTGCCCAATATGTGCTGGTGAGCACAATGTAAAAGATTGTAATAATAAATCATTAAAGTGCCCCAACTGTTTAGATTACTCTATTACTAATAAACTTGAGCTTAATGTCGAACATGCTGCATGGGACAACAACTGTTTCGTATATAAACAAAAAATTAATGAGTTTAAGGCAAAAATGTCATTTTCTGCATAACTAGGCGTGAAAACAAACAAGAATATTTCAAATAACAATGATCCGAGTATAACAATAACCCCAATCGAAACCACTGCCTCTTCACCAACTCATATCATAAACATATATTATCAAAATGTACGCGGGTTGAACACAAAATTAAAAGACTTATTTCTTGCCTCTATGGCATGCCATTATGATATATATGCTTTCACAGAGACTTGGCTAAACTCGCAAGTACTGAATACAGAAATATTGTCCTCTAATTATAATATCATACGGTGTGACCGGAACTTTACGGAAACTAATAAAAATAAAGGCGGCGGTGTACTAATTGCGCTAAATATTAAGTATATTTATGAGGAACTTAATGTCAGTCTTATACGTGAGATATTTCCTCAAATAGATATCGTTGGTGTTAAAGTGACCTTTCATTTTCAAAATATTTTCATTTTCATCCTTTATATCCCCCCAAATTTACCGTATGCATCCTACCAAGGTCTTTTTGAATGTATTGAGTCTCTAGACTATTTAAACGATGAAAATATTTATTTTATAGGAGATTTTAATGTCCCAGAGTATAACAATCAAAATATTGCACCAAGCAGTCGTGTAGCTGCTGTACAACACTTTTCTGAGTACCTTGACCTCAAACAATTTAATAATGTACTAAATACTAATGAGACTACTCTTGATTTGGTACTGTCAAATGCAAATTGTGACGTAAACAGATCATTAGAGTGTCTATTAATAGAGGATTTACATCATCCCCCCTTAGAAATATCACTAAAAATTACTAATTCTCATCCTGAAAAGTTCCCATGTAATTTAATCGAAATATATAACTTTAAAAAAGCCAATTACCCTCTATTATATGAAAATCTATTTCAGATAAACTGGTCATTTCTAACTGAACTAAATGACGTTAACATGGCTTGCACTGCTTTTTACTCTAAACTAACTGAAATTTTTGATCAATTTGTGCCTAAATCTATTCCCAAACAACCCAAATATCCAACTTGGTACACAAATGATATTGTAAGAGATATAAAGCAAAAAAATATTCAGAGGAGAAAGTATAAACAAACAAAAAGTGAAGATGATTATAATAAATTCAGGAACATGAGAGAGAAAATAAAGCAGGACGTAAAACAATCATATGAAAATTATTTATTGAATATTCAAAATAATATAAAAAATGATCCAAAAAAATTTTGGTCATATGTAAACAGTAAAAGGAATAGTAGCGCCATTCCTGATAATATTACATATAATAACATTCGACACACAAATCCTCAAAATATTGTTGATGCTTTTGGAACCGTTTTTCAATCGGCTTATCTTAATCCTAATAATAACAGCAATAAATATCCCCCCTGTGGTGATGTAAACAGTAATAATTTATGCATAACGACGTTTTCGGAATCGGACGTGCTAAAATCGCTTAAGAAGATAAAACCCAAATTTACTAAAGGTCCAGACAATATACCTGCATTTATAGTTAAGGACTGTGCACATGTCTTCGCCCTGCCCCTTAAAATAATTTTTAATCTGTCCCTGAAGTTACAGGTATTCCCTGATGTATGGAAATACTCTCGTTTATGTCCTGTTTATAAGAAAGATAACAAATATAATGCTGAGAATTATAGGCCAATAACAATAATTTGCAATTTTGCAAAAGCCTTTGAGTTTACCTTGAATGCGTCATTATCCAGGCACGTACAAAATCAGATCGTAACAAATCAACATGGATTTGTACCAGGTAGATCCACTGAAACTAATCTAACCTGTGTTACACAATATCTTTCCGAAAAACTGGATGACAACAAACAGGTTGACATTATCTATACTGATTTTTCCAAAGCTTTTGATCGCTTAGACCACGGTATTCTGATACAGAAACTAAATAATTTCGGATTATCGTTAGCATTATTAGATTTAATCACTTCATATTTAACAAACAGGCGACAGTATGTAGAATACCGTGGTTTCAGGTCTTTTGATATTATAGCTAGCTCAGGTGTTCCTCAGGGATCGGTACTGGGACCACTACTGTTTAATATTTTTATTAACGATATTGTTATAGACCTGGATGTTTCAAGTCTATTATACGCAGATGACTTGAAAATCTATCATGTAATTGAAACTGAGGCAGATTGTGATAAGCTGCAGAATAACTTGGATAAGATAAATCATTGGTGTATATTAAATCAATTGCCTCTTAATGTATCTAAATGCAACGCGTTTACATTTTGTAGAGCCCGAACTCATGTCACCTACAATTACCATTTAAATAACCAAGAGTTACAAAGACCTGATATCATTAAAGATCTTGGTGTTACTTTTGACAGAAATCTAAGTTTCAATGAGCATATGAACTTAACTGTATCGTCAGCGTTAAAAAACTTAGGGTTCATAATTAGGAATTGTAAGGGTTTTAATAATACGGACATTACGAAACTGTTATATTTTTCCTTTGTGCGGTCGAAACTGGAATATTGTTCACTGGTATGGTCTCCGGGATATGCTACATACATAAACAATATAGAGAACATCCAGCGTCGTCTGGTTAAGTATTTATGTTTTGTTGAAGATGGCAACTATCCTACAATCGGTTACCCACAAAGCATTATGTTAGAAAGGTTTCACATATCGAGTCTACAAAACAGAAGAATGGCACACTCCGTGGTATTCTTATATAAAATTATTCATAATATCTTTGATTGCTCATCTATTTTGGAACAACTATGTTTTCGGGTACCTCGTATAGAAAGTAGAAATCGTGAAACTTTTTATCTCGTTACCCCTCGGACTAATCTATTAAAAACTTCACCCATATATTTTATGTGTAAAAATTATAATTCGCTGCAAAATGAGCTTGATATATTTAATTGTAGCCTTGCCTCGATAAAAAATCTATTATCTGTGTAACATGAATATTAGTGTATAAAAAGCTTAATACTATTTGTATGATAATTGTATCTTTTCTCTATCTTTTTCACCTATTCTGTTTTCTATAACTCTACATTCTGTTTATTGTATTTATTATATTCTACTGATCTGTAATATTTGTACCTTATATACATTATTATTGTAATTGTTCCCACCCTGTAACTGGTTACCTGTTGGGTGGTTGTATCTAATAAATAAAATAAATAAATAAATAAAATAAATAAATAAGAAATAACAACCTATGTTAAAAGCATTTTTAAACTTGACATTTGTACAACTTCCTACCCCAATAATTTAAAACATATCGGCGCCCTGAAGTCGCCTTACTTATGTGTGCATGGAATTTTACATACTTGTGAAATAATTTCTGTACACTTTATATTTGCCTAAATTTGGAAATGAAATTAAAAATGTAATGCTTAAATAATTTCTGATTAATGGTTAGTTGTAACAGCAATGTTTCCCTGAATTTAAAACAAACATAAGAACTATTTTAAAAACAGAATGGCCCTAGATGTGAAATTCTTCACCTTTGATACTGTAAGTCACAGTTAAATATTGCAAAACCTTTTGATCTGAGGTTTAGAGAACAGGTATATAGAACCCTAAAAAGTTATCTAACAAACAGAATACAAAATGTGAGACTGGGCGGCCCTAAATGTGAGACAAAAATTGTCACATGGATTGTTTCAAGGGGCTGTCTTATCTCCCCTGCTATTTGTAATATACTTAAGTGATCTACTCACATTACCTACCGATACTGTTTTGCCGCGTGTCTGAACTACTGAAAGTGTAAGCTAATTAATATTTATGTACAAATAATAATGTTTTACATGTATACAAGAAGGACACTGTTAAAATGTTTATAAGTAGCCTGGTAAAATGCGACTTACAGGAATCACGGCGACTTTTCAATTTAAAAATAAGTTTAATGTCTTATTCGTGTATTAAATAAACTGTTCTTCGGGAGCTAAAAAGACCATATACTCATACAGACACAGACGATCGCTTAAATATATTCTTTTATATTTCCTAAAATAGTAATTTAAAACCCAAAAAAGCAAGAAAAGTAATTTTTTAAAATTCGGTTTTCTATGTCCCACCCAGTATGAAATGTGGTCAGTTAAATCATAACTATTCTAAATTTTCCATTGTTCACGCATATAACCGTAAACTGCGTATAGCAGTGAATTTAATGTATTAAACATCTGTACCAAAATCATTTTACTAATAAAATTCATCTAACAGTTAATTTATAATAGGAATTTAAAATGTTTATAAGTTTTGTGAATATTATACTCGTAAATTATCGATTGCTTCATTTAGATACGTGTACTATAGTCATTATTTATTACTTTAATGCATCATAAAATTAATTTTTTTTTAATAAAACGGACCTACAAGTACTTAGCTTCTGTTATAAAGATTATTTATTTCGTATGTATTATATTGCTCAATATTTTTGCAGTTCATATATCACCTCTAATGTCTCAGTTGTGGACAATGTAGAAGATACAAATACTGATGTTTTAACAATTGAACAATTTACTGAACATGAAGTCTTGAATTCTTTAAGAAAAATCAAGCCTAAATATACGATGGGCCCTGATAAAATTCCTGCTTTTATACTACATGATTGTGCTAGTGTTTTTACAACTCCTCTTATAGTTCTATTTAATTTGGCCATTAAATCAAATACTTTTCCCGATGCTTTAAAATGTTTTAAAATAATCCCTATATATAAAAAAGGAGAAAAAAATAATATTGAGAATTACAGACCTGTAACGATTATCAACAATTTCTCTAAAGCCTTCGAAATATTATTATATGATTATTACTAAATATCAGCACGGTTTCTTCAAGGGAAGGGCTGCTTCAACCAATCTTTTTTGTATCACCCAATATATAGCTGAGGCTATAGACGGTAACTCACAAGTTGATGTAATTTACACAGACTTCACTAAAGCATTTGACAGACTTGATTATGGCATTCTATGTTCAAAATTTCAGAAGTTTAGTTTCTCAATAAATATATTGTTTTTTTTTCAAATCATATCTGGAGAATAGACACCACCATATCGAATACTATGGTCAACGGTCTGCTGAATTTGTATCTACTTCAGGTGTACCTCAAGGATCTGTGTTAGGCCCATTATTCTTTAACATCTTCATTAATGACATTGAAGTTGAATTGGGTGTTGAGTGTCTTTTATATGCTGACGATATGAAATTGTATAATAAAATAAATGATGAAAGTAACTGTGTGGCTTTACAAAATGATCTAGATAAAATCAGTGAATGGTGTAACTTAAACAAATTGCAGTTAAATATATGAAAATGTAATACTCTTAAATTTACATCAATATCAATATATCGAATATAATTATAGCTTAGAAAATTTAGTGGTCACACGTCCATCAACATTTCGTGACCTCGGTGTAACATTTGACAGTAAACTATCATTTAATTGTCATATAAATACAATCACAAATGAAAGCTTTAGAACACTCGGATTTATAATAAGGTGTTCCCACGACTTTAATGACATTAACACACCATTGGTTTTCCTCATACTACACTTTTAAATATATTTTCATTTTCAAGCCTAGCGACACGCAGAACTATAGCACAACAGATATTTTTTTTTAAAGTATTACATAATATAAGAGATTGCGGCGCTATATTGAACTCATTAAATTTTCAAATACTTAGACCCGGTTCTAGGCAAAACTCACTATTCTATCTGCCGAATTCCAGAACTAACGTTCTGAAATTCTCGCCACTATATAAAATGTGTGAAAATTGTAATAATCTTCAAGACCGGTTTAATATTTTCCACTGCAATGTAGCTGAGATAAAAAGATCAATTGCATAAATTTAAACTTAGCTTTGTTTTTATTTCTGTTTTTAATTATTAATTAATTTATAATTATTTAATATTCCTACATTTCTTTTTCTTATATTTTGTAAACATTTACTTGTAGTTTATGTAAACATTCGTAATTATTTACTTGTAATTTTCTGCCCAGTAATTGGAATCTTCTGTTAGGCAGTGTATTGTTAAATAAATAAATAAATAAATATTTGAGAATCAATTAATATCATACAAACAAACATATCACACAATTTGTATTTATATTAATAAAATACTTAGAAAATAGGTCACAATTACATTATCCAAGAATTTCTTAATAAACAAAAACATTTCTTGGCATTTTCTTAGTGAATTGAAAATAACACATATACAGGGTGTGCCAATAAAACCTCACAGATGCAGTTCTGGATTAATGGGGGGGCTGGAGGGGCTATAGTCCCAGGCCCATTATGATTAGGGTCCCCGGCAACTTTACATACTTTAAAACCCCGAATGCAATGCGAATCAGGAATAAAGCAAGAATTAATATGTGAAAGAAAATGAAAACGCCAGTAGTTGTAAAACAGTGTAATAAAACAATTCGGAGTATTAAAAGTCGACGTTTGGCATACCTACCCTGTACCGAAAGACCATACAGAGAAATAAATATTGAATTCTCGGAACATGGACATAATATTACTTTTCTGAGATGTTTTAAATATATGGAATGAATAAAATTGAAACTCTACACGTGCTTCGATTCTTTAAACCTTTATTGTCAATAGTAGGTAAACAGAGGATACTAAATTGTAAGATGTTGGGTTCGTCTATCGTTATTTTGAATATTATTATTTTGAATTTTGAAAATCTTGAAAACTCATCAAGGAGTGTAATGTTAAAAAGTGTAGTAAATGTCGCTGCACAGGGACGTAATGTCACCCCGACCACCAAAATTTAGAAAGTAACAAAAATTGACTTTAATTTCGGAAATTTCAAAATTAAAAACCCTTTTACGAATCCACGTTGTGCAGCACTGCAACTCATGCGTTGTGTTAAATATGAAGACAAGTTATCCAGTCTCTAGTCAAAGTATTTCGAGAGTTTTGGCGAAAATAGCCTTTAGCGACAAGGGTGACCATTCATTTTCTAGCAGTCGATTTTGACGGGGAAATGATGGATTTTAACGGTACTTCCCCTAAACCGGTTCCTCAGTGATTCGGTTTCAAAAAAGTATAGTTACCATGTACTCAGACGTGCATGGGATCACCTTGCCTGAACGTATGAATATATAATTGCCACAATATAATTCAAAATCATTGCGATTCAAGCATTTTTAAGCTCCGAGGAACGAACCAAATTACTATTGAACTGATAATACGTAAACAGACAGGCAAGCAAAAGCCCACCAAAAATTTATAAATATTGAACTTTTTTTGAATCTTTTTCTATAATCGTTAGCTATAAACCGCACATTGGATGGTAGTTGGTACATTATGAGTCGTTCCGTTCCTCACTATGTGTTGTACACGGGCCAGAATATAGTTTGTCAACACATTTTTCTTGAACGTTTTTTTTTAAAACGAACATTTTTTGATCATTATATTGTCTTTTTCTTGTGTTTTCAAAATTCATTTTTCAGGTTTAAATTTAAGAAAGTGTTAGTATTTACTATGTTAGATTTATAGTGTTACGACGTCCAACTGGTACCATCAGTGAAGCAGTTAAGCATAAACGAACAGTAAGTATAGATTTTGTATTATTCTCCATCTGAAACAGTCGTTTTGAATCCTTCTTTGTGAACGTTTAATATTCATTTCTGGAAAATATAGTAAGTCCTTCAGACGCGAAAAGATGGATCGTTCAAATGAACACAATTGTAGGGGCGAGCGTAGGTGCGTCTTTACTATGTAAAGCAACGACAGGCGCAGTTAGTACTTGGATGGTGACCATTCCAACGGAAACCGCGTTCTCGCCTCACACATCTTCCAGCGGCTTGTATATCAGTGTATGCACGGAAGCTATACAACTTTAGGCGAGGGTTGTATAGGGGATATACCATCCTTCGGAGGGGATGTAAAGCCGTCGGTCCCTTGTCTATTAAATGCTAGGCAAGTAAAAGATCCCTACTCTTCTTAAGGGAAGAGGTTCGGCAAAATTCCTGGTTGGGGGTAGCTCGTCTACAGGCGTCGGTGTTAGGCCTCAGTAGCGGAAATAGGCCGACGTTAAATAAATGTATAAAAAAACACACAATTGTAGTTTGCAGTTCAGTTAATAATAACAGTAAATGAGTTAAAATTGTTGGATAGTTACTCGGTCCTTATAGCCTAAAATAATCGAAGATAAAATTTATTATTATTGCTGTATTGTTTATGTAAAACAACTATAAATCTAGGAAATGTCAAATCACAGCAGAAAAGATTTTAGTGATTCGACTAAACGCAATAGGTTTTTGTTTTATAAATTTTATTAAATTATGTTTGCTGTAGTTATAGTTTACTGTAAAAAATAATACAAATAACGTTATCGATGATAATAAAAATAAATAATAATCATTTTTATTATAACTAAACAATAACTACAATATTTATACAGGGTGTTTGGAGGATGGATTGCCAAAGAGAAGGGATGGATAGATGGGGCCATTTGAAACATATTTAGCTCCAGAGTCTTTTTTTGTTATATTTGAAAATTTTCCAAAATTAAACCTTTCAGCTGTTATAACTCATGTTTTTATGGCTGTAACAACTAAAAATATTTTTTATCTGTATTTTTAATGTATCTCTATTCCAATGAAATCGATACTTAAAGCCGATAAAGAAGAAAAAAATTGTGAGCTAACAAAGTTCCGACAATGGGTGGAGATTGTTTTAAAGTTCAACTTTCCATTATATAAAAAAAAATAAAAATAAAAGCGATCAAGATGTTCAAATGTTTTTAAAATGTTCTCTAGTTGATGCCCTTTCTAATGGTATATCACATTCCATACAAACTTTCAAATAACTTGAAGAAATCGGTGATAGTTATTTATAAGTAATTCTGAGCTACATTGGGGAAAATTTAATTGGACTTTATTTTTCTTATCTATCAGCGTTAATTATCGATTTTATTGGAACAGATATACGTTAAAAATACAGATAGAAATTAGTTTTAGTTGTTAGAACCATAAAAAATGAGTTATAAAAGCTGGAAGATTGAATTTTGGGAAATTTTCGAAAATAACAAAGAAAGATGATATCTTGATAATCGTGCGACTTTGTATAAAGGTCATTGAGGTCAAATATGTTCCAAATTGCCCTACCTATCCATCCTTTCCGTTTGGCAAATCATCTGCCAGACACCCTGTATAATATAATTTGTATTTAAAAGCAGAATTATTTATAAGGGACAGGTTCAGTGAGTTCTAAGAAAAAAACACTGCTTTTCCACCCAACCCAATTCATTAATCATTCTTTTAATTTTTTTCATAAAAAATCAGATACCTTTCTAAAGTAAGGTAAAAATAGGTAAAAAAATCGGTTTTTCGCAAAAAAATCAGAAAGTATCAATTTTACTGTAAAATATGTACACATGAAAATTTTAAATAATAAAAATCCGCACAATTTCGTTTTTTTTAACTTCGTACGACCTATTGGAGCTGAAAGTCAATATTGTCAGTATTGTTTATAAACAATTCCAAAGGCACCTATGATAAGTAAGTAAATCAGGCGAACCTAATCAATATAAATGTTCTTAAAATGTTTCTTAAAATGTTTTCTTAACCGCCTCTCAAGTTACCGAAGTAACTTCCTGGAAGATCTCAAGGATCTTGTGCTAGGTAAAGAGAGACGAGGCCTTACAGTGGACTCCAAACCACTCTTGGAGCAATTATTGTTTCGCCTTGCGTTAATCGAACCCACTTCGCTAGGCAACTCAGTTTGCTAGCCAGACGCTTTAACACACTGAGCTATCGTCCCCTCAATAAAATGTATTTTTTTCGACCACGTTAATAACACGTTTATTGCTATATGGTTGTACTGTAAAAAATGCATGGAACATAACTTTATTCAATATTGTTTAATAAAATATAGGGGCGGGCGCTTAAAAATAACATTTTCGCGACCGTTTATTAACAAATTTGATTAATGTATGCAAAATTGTTTATTAATGACCCCTGTTAATGCATGATTTTACTATTAATAAACGATTTTAGTATAAACTTACATAAAATCAAGTATCCAAATTAAGACGTCATGTCATCAATATATCTGTCAATGGCAAGCTTATAATTTCTGAAATCTATGTTATAATTTAAATATTTACAAACCCAAATCAGATAATATTAATTAATGAATGATTTCAATATTAATAACGATTTTAGTATAAACACCCAAACATACATAAAATGAAATATCCAAATCAAGAAGCCATGTCATCAATATTTGTCACTGTCAATTTAATGGATAACTGAATTTGTATATGAATAAAAATTTAAAATCAGATGATCTCCATTCTGTCAAAAATACAGTCGACGGAAAAATTTTGTAACTAACTCCTATATTAAAAGGCGTTTAATATTGCACTTGTTCGTTAAATAACTAATAAATGTAATTTCCGGTTTAGCCGGAAGTTGTAAAAAAGTTTTATTGCCACATTCTTAGGATTGCCTTTCTATGAAGAAAGTTTCAAACGAACTATCGTCTTCGTCGTAATTTTCGTACATGAAGTACGAAAGTTACGGCGATTTTAATTTTTCAAAAATAAAATATTTTTATCCAAATTTCTCGAAAATGGTTGGATTTTTGAATTTTTCCCGTATAACGAAATCTAATTGAAATTAACTTCTCTTCAACATAGATAACATTTCTAAGTTTCTGTCATCCAGAAAATTCATTGTAGCGCAACGCCATCTACCCTTTAACATATTAAATAATTATTTGTATTAAAAACTAAAGCCATTTATATATTCTAACAATGGCCTTTTACAGAACTCAAATATTTCTAGCAGTTTTAGAAATATTTCACCTGGGAATTTTTATTGGCACACCCTGTATACTAACAAGAAAAATACGATTTTTGAAAAAAATACTCCTTTTTAAGAATTTTTAAGGATTAAGGATATGGCCATTTACTTGCCACGTATTTTTAGATAATAGGAGTCAATATCTTTGTATGAGTCGAAACATTTGTTTGTCTTATGTGTATATGGGTGCTCTTAATTTCATAGGACATGTGAGGACATAAACAAAATACTTGACTCACTTTTTTAATTTATAATTTTCCTTTTTTTTTAAGGCACAGGCCAATTTTCTACAGTATAAATTTCTAGTAATGGGTTCCTAAATTATTCTTCAAAATATGATGAACAGTGGATGGATGAATCTTTACAGCAGATGCGTTTCTTCGAATTGAAGACGGTGGATTGTGATAAACGGCCGCTTCTACCCTGTCGACATTTTCTTCACTAAGGTTTAATAACGACGTCTCTGTCTAAATATGATCAGCCACAATTTAATCAAATTAATTCTGGTACATCACTCGCATATTAAGTGCAAATATTATTTGCTTTAAAATATTCACAAACTCACGATGCGCATAACACACCACTGCCCCATAACTACTGATGAACTTAGTATGTGTTCCTGTCCAAAGTGGATAGAACCTACCTCCAATTCGTATTCGGCCAAAAATTACTCAAGTTTAAAGATGAACTCCATCCTGAGACAACTCACAATAACAAAAAACATTTCTTTTAATTTTCGTTGTAAGCGCATTTGTACGATAACCTACCGAATTCGCATACATTTTTACTAAAGCTTCCCAAAAATGTCAAACAATTTCCGTGGTTTTTGTCTTCTAGTGTATAAAAACGAATGCAATATTAATCAAATATATGAACACCGGATGTTCGAGAAAGTTTATTACATTGTATTAAATACACAGAACAGATGTCTTTAATAAACTACAAATATTTAAAAATAATAGTGAGTAATACAGTACGTGGAAAGCCAGACATTTTTTACGATCTACAAACATTTTTTATTACACTTTCCATTTATAAATAATTTGCTGACATATTATTTGGTAATAAATTTTGTTGGTGTTGTTTACTTTCGAGCAATAATATGAGTGAAATTGTAATCATCATAAAATTCGTCTTCGAATTTTTGGTGAATTTTGATTTTACGACACTGAAAAAGAGTTCAGGAAGAAATGGGTATGAATATACAGTATTTCAATTATTGTGCATATTTATAAATAATCCAGAGACACGTCGATGCTTGGATTCTGAAATGACATCCTGCAACGTACAAATTTTATTCCCAAATTCAACCCCCTTCGTGTGGCAGTTGCAACCCCTGCAGTTTTAAATGGAACTTAGGTACTTGTGATACCTCATTTGAAAGGTGTTTTCATTCTCTATTCAAACATACTATGGTTTTAATATTTATTGCAAAAATTAACGATAAAAAATTAATTCATGTGCTTAACGTAATTCGCAACAGCAAACTAAAAAAAATTATTTCAGTGTAGAAAATTTTGGAAATGAGTTCCTCGAACATCTTGGCAGCATCCTAATCGTAAATAAATATGTCTTCTAACATTTTTCATCATCTGAAGCGTGACCAACCTAACCACATCCGTTATTCTTCTTCTTAAGTCAGCTATATCGCAAGACTTATTTAGTATACCATACTTTTCACATATCCCCATAGAAATAAATCTAAGGGTGTACGATCAGGAGAACGTGCTGGCCATTCTAGCGATCCTCGCCTCCATATCCACAGATTTGGAAATGTTAAGTCGAGGTATTGCCGGACATCGATTCCGTAATGTGATGGTACTCCATCCTACTGGAACCTTATTACATCCGCTGTAACTTGTGGGTTTACTTGAGTAGGATATAAGTTTGCCAAAATAATTGTCTCTATTTAAATTGCCATCAATGAAAAGGCAACCAATGACATGGTTTCCAATTATCCCCGCCCAAACATTAACCTTTTTAGGATTTTTCGTATGTAATGCTCTCATTCAGTGAGGATTTTCATTAGCCTAGTAACGACAGTTTTGACGATTAACATGACTATGAATAGTAAAAGGACTCATCCGAAAAAAAGCATTTTCCACTTGAATAACGTTGTTCTATCAAAATCGTATTCAGGAAGCCCCTGAGTTGGGGTCAATTTATAGGGATGCATTATATTCTTTTAATACGCGAATAATTGCCTCTTCCCATAGAGAACAACTATCATCCTTCTCTTATCGTAAACCATGCATGTAATATGGCAAATTTACCTTTACTTAAATTTACAATTTACCTAACTTTAAAACTGAAAGAAATACCAAAAGGTTACAATTTCAGAAAAGCTAACTATCCCTTAATGTATGAGTCATTGTTAAATATTGATTAGACTGCACTATATAACTGTGAGGATGTTAATTCTGCCTGGGATATATTATATAGTAATTTAAATGATGTTTTTGATTTCACTGTTCCACTGCGTGTAAGAAATATCCTAATTGGTGTTATAAGACAATTATTAATAATATACGTCTAAAAGAAATTTCATTCGGAAATTACAAAAAGCATAGAACTCCACATTATTATAATGAATTTAAAAGGCTAAGGTTCCTAATTAAAATACAAGTTGATAACGTATTTAAGAAATTCATCGGAACGCTGTACAAAATATTAAAACTAATTCTACAGCATTTTGGGTTTATATGCATAGTATCAGAGGTCGCACTAGAATACCTGGCATGGTAAAAAATTGTGATGTTACGTACTAGGGTTCACAGAATATAGTTAAAGCTTTTGCTAATTATTTTTGTAGCATTTATTCTATTTCCGATCCTACATATGACAATCACATTTTAAATCAGCAGAAGCACTATCTTAGCAGTATTTATATTTACTAAATAACTGAGGACGACATTCGCAAGGCTATAAAAAAATTAAAAAATAAATTAACATCTGGTCATACCTTGTTTTGTTGTTAAAGATTGTACTAATGTCTTCATACAACCGCTGCTATTTATTTTCAATTTAATTCTCAAAACATCAAATTTTCCAGAACTTAAAAAGTTCTTAATTGAAAAATAAACACTTATTTATTTATAAAACAAAATTGCAATTAGCCATAGAGAAGTACTTATGTTGTACAAAAATGTTCGTTTTTCATTTCTACATCACATCGCCGAAAAATATACAGGGTGTCCCATTTGAAAAAATTGAGCAATTTAAAATGTTCTTAATTGGAAAATAATTTTTGGCCAGCCAGTACATTTTTAGGAAATGAAAATGATTCAAAAACATTAGTTAGATGTCTCGTAACTGGTATTCACATAAGTTTTTCTTAAAACCCACAATTGTGACTGTGGTGATTTTTTTTAATATCCATCTGCAGATTATATTATTTCAACAAAAACATTCATTATATCCTAGTGGTTTGGAGATATTCAATGCTAATATAGGAATGAATAGAGTCTAGAAAAAGGCTTAAAAAAATGTACTGATATACAGAGCATTCCATTAAAAAAATCGGCAGCTACTGGAAGCGGCTGGAACCTCCCCACTCGGTGGATCTTTGAAGCCGAAAAGAGCATTAAATTGTGTGACAAAGCGGCACTAAACGTAATCCGATCTCATCCAAAACCTTTTCAGACCTTCTGGGGCACAAAAAAAACCCTCAACTTAATGAATTTACAATCATCTATGCGAGTTATTATAGTCTAATATACTTTAACTTGGTGTGTGTATGTATGAGTTGATATTACGCATACCATTTCATTTTCTCTCATATTGCACCCAAAGTTAAAGCAATAGTCCAGAAACATTGCCTACGTGGACAATTGTTCTGGATCATTGATTTAACTTTGTGTTCAAGAGAAAATGAAATCGTATGCGTAACATCAACTCATACATACACACGCCAAGTTAAAGTATACTAGACTATACCTACATTATCGCTCGTTGAATAATATACTATTAGGATATTAACAACTTTAGCATCACTTGAACGAATAAGAAAGTCTAGTTATCCTAAATACTACAGATTTGTAAAGCAACAAACTGAAAATTGGTAAAGTGATAATCTATAATAAATTCACCAACGAAGGTAAGTACAGAAAGCATTTGATATTGATATTGTTACATCTACCTTTAAAGTTTGTGACAATCCACTAAAAGTTACAAATATGCCGAAATCTTATTAACATGACATGACACCCACGTTATCGGATGACAAACGATGACAATGACAATCGTCAAAATTTGCTCATTGCAATCGGATCGCTCGCGGCTGTGTTTGTTAAATGAAACAGTGAAGCAGTGAAGAAACCCTCACACGTGAATTGACACGTGATGTGACGAGTTTCACAACGTAACGGCTACGCGCATCGATCATGTCATGCGAAATGCCATCTATGCCATATTTGCTTTGTTTTTAATTTTTTTCACGGAAACCAAATCGAAAGGGTGGAAGTGTGATATATCGTTGAAATCAGAATTTTAACGGTTTTTCAATGGTTCCATTGCAAATTGAAAGTAATTATAAAATAAACAACATGTTGCGTCGAAATGGCACTAAACGTAATCCGATCTCAACCAAAACCTTCTCAGATCTTCTGAGGCACTATAGAAACGGACACGCAAAGTTTTATTCAAATCCGTTCAGTAGTTTCTGCGCTATCGTGCTAACACACATACACACACACAGACATTTTTCAAAAACCACTTTTTTGGGTTCCTAGGACCTCAAAACGTAAAGATTTGATGTTATCTCAATTTTCGTTTTTGAACCAATTTTAGTAACCTCACAATTTTATTGTGGAGAGGTTAAAAAAGGAACTTGGTCCTGTAATTTCGTCTTGGCTCTCCCTGTATGTTCGAAAATTATTTCCAGTTATAAATTTTTTTATCTAGTTCACTTGCAGTTTTTTTTTTAAATTTCTATCTATCTTAGAACTTGAGATATCGAAGTCCGACGCACTATTGTCCCACCCTGTATAAACAACCTAACAATAACACAAATGTAAAATAACATTTACAAAGTCTTTACTCTTCTAAAAACCGCTTTTAGGCACATTAAATAAATCTGCATCTAAAATCTCAAAAGACATTGTGCATTATTTATAATTAATATCTCTGAAATAGCGAGCCATAACAAGAATGTGGGCCATAACTGTTGTGATTTGACTAATCTGATATTAATAAGCATCGTTTCGTCCGCATGTGGTAAACACACACATACGGGACTTCCTCTGTTCAAATACCGGAACATAAAATTGCACCAGGCATGTTTCCGTCGAAAAAGGTTATATTTTAATTCACCAAGGCTAGACGCATAAACTAAAGATTAATTTACTACCTGACGCAATAATGTCAATGCACACAATGCTCATAAAAATAATTATTACTAGCAGAGCATAAATAGGCATCATAGTTGCAAATACGTTGTTGGCACATCTTCTTACCAGTAAGAAGCTAAGATAAATCATTTGAGGTAGGGTCAAGGGGGGTAAGTGCGAGACAATTAGACGTAATCAAGCTTGTAATTAACTGCGGTACACTAGTACAGCCTACGGAAAAAATGTAAAAGCTATTAAATAGATAGATAGATATTTTATTCCAAGAGACACCATATTACATTGGCATAGGATAAGTGAGAGGAAATTACTCTGAAATAAATTTTCAAACATATCACAGAATAATAATAAATATAAGCTATAGGTTTGAAATAACAAAATGATACAAAATTATCTGACACAAGATTTAAATGATGTGTATAAAAAAAATTTCATATTTAAAAATTCTAGAAAATGGAATACCACAAGGATCTAAACTTAGCGTCACATTATTTGCAATTGTCATTAACTACATAGCCATCAACGTCGATCCGGAAATCGGAACCGGTCTTTATGTAGACGACCTCACCATCTACTTATCTAGTAGAAACATGGAGTACATAGAAGAAGCGGTCATAAATATCATTGCACATAATGTGGAGGATATCGTTTCTCACCTGCAAAAACAAAATGTATCCACTTTTATAGATTCAGAACTCCCCATGGCGACCCTCATCTTATCATTGAAGGGAGAAACATAGATATAGTTCCTCAAATAAGATTTCTAGGTGTGATATGTGACGAAAAGCTTACATGGAAGCCACACATTGAAGACCTGGCGGCTAGGTGCAAGAAGTCTCTAAACACCATTCGATGTCTAGCAAACATAAATTGGGGAGCTAGTAGTGAAATACTAATACGTATATACAAATGCATGATCTTGTCAAAGATGGACTACGGATGCGTAGTGTATACAGGAGCAAGGAAATTACATTAAAAAAACTTGATACAATCCATCGTATAGGTCTGCGGCTAATTCTAGGGGCTTTTCGAACTACCCCACTAATCTCATTATTTAGTGAAACGGGAGTTCCTCCATTACATATAAGAAGATCTCGTCTTCTGCTACATTATAGAACAAACATATGGGCCCAACCTGAATACCCAAATCATACCGTATTGTTCAATGGAGAAAACGACCAAATATTTGAGGTGAGACCTACCATCACAAGACCAGCAGGGATACGAATAAAAGAATACCTCAATAAAATTGGCCACAGCTTTCCACCAGTATATCAGTTAAGTTTTAATTAAATTTCGCCTTGGAATTTAGGTTCCCCAGTATTCCATCTAGATAATACAGAACATAAAAAGAGCGACACAAATCCAATAATTTACTTGTCAAAATTTCCCGAAATCTTAAACCAGTATCCTAATTCATTGGTTATTTATACCGATGGATCGAAAACTGATCAAGGAGTGGGAAGTGCCATCTCAAACCTAGGAGAAACACATGCATGGACTCTTCATCACTGGGCCACTATCTTCACTACCGAACTATACGCAATATGGCAGGGGCTGAAATTTTCTGAGCGAACTATACTTAATACGATATTAATATATATGGACTCTTTCAGCGCCATCCAAACGATCAAAAATACGTTTACATTTGACCCGCTAGTCCAGAAAATTCTTATACAAGTAAACAGCTTGCAAGAATTGGAAAAAAATAATATTCATTTGGATTCCAAGCCATATTGGAATAACTGGCAATGAAAGAGCAGACCACGCAGCAAAGAATGTAATAAGTGAAGAGCCAGATGACCACATAGAGATAAACCCAAGTGATGTAAGAGCCCACTTTAAAGCCAAACTGAAGGTGATATGGCAAAATATATGGAACAGGGAAGAATCTAAATTAAAAGAAATTAAACCATCCATAGAACCATGGTTTTTTCCCTGTAAATTAACTCGAAGGGAAGAAGTAGCCATTACGCGAATGAGAATAGGTCATACTCACCTCACATCTAGCCATCTGCTTTTGGGGACACAGACTAACAGTGAAGCACATACTCTTGAACTGCCCGGATAATAATAATATTCGCGACCAACTGGAAATACCAGGTTCACTAAATTGAATGCTTGACCAACGGAAGAAATATGATGAAACTGATTAGTTATCGACAAACAAAATCTATTGTTCAAAATATAATCATCCAATCGAAGAGCAAAGCGGCTAATGACCAAAGATGTCGATGCCGCTAAAAAAAAAATAGTTTAGTGACATACAATACATAAGATATAGTAAATAAACTGTAAATTCGAGTTTATATATTCAAAAATAGGTACTGTAAAACATGGATTCTAGATTTTAATGATTTCAGGTAACTTATATGCCTGATTTCTAGGCTTAATCTATTGAATAATTCAATTTCTACATACTGTCTGTTTATTTGGCGAGGGTCGCACCAACTATCTCGCTTAATATCTAATGTAGAAGAATAAAGTTTTAGAGACAATTATCACATTTTTTGTGAGCTATATTTCAGTATAATAAAAACAAATACAGCCCCCTCAACATTTCGAACCACTTTCAATTCACTCCCCAAACTTCAATCTATCATAATTTATTTCACTTCCCAAAACCTTCTACGGGCCCCCTTCTCTTAATTTTCGCTTCAAATTCAATTTCCATAAAATATCTTTAAACATCTTTTAATTATTTCCCCGAGCCGCCCATAAAACAATCTTCTCAAAATCAAGACCAGTTTACGTGTTCCCCATGAGTTGCTGGCCACTCTTCACTATCTTCATTTAGTTATCCCACATTCAGCTTCTTTTCTTAATTAAAACTCTAAGTCCAATTTACTAGTTCCCTTTTGCATGCTGGCAACTCGTCGCCAACTTCACTCCATTACCCTAAATAGGATTTAGCATGACCTATATACATTTATCATGACCAAACCTAGCATCACATGTAACATTAAATGTAACATTAATATGGATTAAAGTCGAACCCTCAACGTTACTTCACGGCACCATTTCCAGGCATCAGTCATATCCGCAGTTATCTTGAATATTTCCAAAACTAAATTAGATTCCCATGACATTTTCATATCAAAGTATTACATTTTTCATAGCCGATTTAGCAGTATAATTTTCAATTAGAAATTCAAAAATTTAAGTAACTATTGCACAACATTTCATAATAATATCCCTTTTAATTCTCATCCAGCTCTCGGCTACGTCATGCCCCGTCATTTGTAAAAGAAGAAGCGTGCCAAACCCCCGGCAAGTTGTGTTCCCGGTGTATCTACGAATAAGTTCTTACTACCCGCGTTACCCTTTGGTCGCCACAGAGCCTAAACCCAAAATTGTGTTTTCCGGCGTAGCTAACGAAACCTAAAGTGTACCCGCGTCCTCTTCCTAGGCAGCCCCTAGTAAAAAATCGGTTTTTATATTTTTTTTATTCAGCCTCAGTGCTACATTTTTAATCGCCCTCGCGGCCCTAATTTTTAGTAAAAATAAATCGTCTTCGTGTCTCTAGTTTGTAAGTGAATTGTCTCAGATCTGATCAAATCAAAACGAAACCCGCACCGTCTAAGGCAAAATTCTCAGTGCCGATACGTTACCTGAAAAGAAATTTGTTTAATTTAAATAATATGAATATTCAACTCTGTGCTTTTCGCATAAATAAAAAGTTTGTTAATTTCGTGTTCTAAATACAGTGTTATTATTATTATTGTAAGAAAAATATCTACAGGGTACTCAAGTAGGCCCCCCAAGAAACCAAAAGAGAATAAATTACAGAAAGCTTATACAGGGTGAAGCTTTATACCCTTACTAATAAATAAAAAGCAGATTCACGCCCTGAAACTTATACAGGGTGTAACTATTGGCCGAATACTTCCGTTTAAGGATATACCACCCCGACCTAACTTTTAAAGAAATTAAGTGCACCAGGGGCCTCTGGGAGTCTTAGTCGAAGTTAGCCAGCCAAAACATTTTTATTTTCCCAAGAACAGAGGCACCTGCGTGTTCACAACGAAGGCTGCGTCCTCGCCTCACACATCTTCCAGCGGCTTGTATATCAATGTTTGCGCGGAAGCTACACAACCTTAGGCGAGGTTTGTATAGAGGATATACCATCCTTCGGAGGGGATGTAAAGCCGTCGGTCCCTTGTCCATTAAATGTTAGGCAAGTAAAAGATCCCTACTCTTAAGGGAACAGGTTAGGCAAAATTCCTGGTTGGGGGTAGCTAGTTTACAGGAGTCGGTGTTAGGCCTCAGTAGTGGAAATAGGCCGACGTTAAATAAATGTATAAAGAAAAAAAATACTTTTATACAGTGCTCGCATATAATCTGGATCCTCGAGCATATTTTATCTCTAAGGTCTGGGTAGTTGGTAATAAAATGTGGAGAGCAATTTCTAGAAGAATCCTCAGATGGATCGATTTTAATTTTTAACTGTGCATCTTTTCTTATAATAATATATATGTGACGTCAACATTGTTCCGGATATGGATCATGGACCAATTTTTTAAGTGGCAACTAATCCAGACATGGAACTCAGTTGTCAAAGTATATGACTACTATCGTGGAAAAATTTAATGAATTTTATATATGGAGTGAAGATTTAAAGAATATGGACTTTATGGAGTTGTACATAATATGTGGTTAAACAGTTATTTGAATAGAAGGATGTAAAAAATATGACGAGTGTGTATCGACTATGGAAAGTATAAATACTGGAATACCGCAAGAAAGTACTCTGGGACCCCTTTAGTTCATATTATACATTACGACAAGTCTATTTAGTAACTGCTATTATCATTTGTTTGCAGATGATACAGTTATTTATAACAGAAGAAAGTGGTGCGTCATTGGTGACTAAAGCTAATGAAGTCCTGAACGAGGCGAGTGAATAGTTAGAAGTGAACAAATTGAAACTAAAACAAAATATATGATTATAAGAAAATATAAATTTAAATATGAAATAGAACAGCAAGGACTAGAATTTCGAGCTTGTGGGGAAGTAATTGAAGTCCTCGAAGTTAAATAAAGTAATCATAGACGATAATCACAAATTCAGTAATCATGTCAATTATGTATGCAAGAAGATAGTTCAGTTTAATTTATTATAAAACCATTTCTTCCATAAATTGCGCTGGAAAAGAAATATTCGACAAAAACTCATTTTCGGTGCCATTTTTCCAATGTGTGGGTTTCTCCGGAAAAAAGTTGACATTCGAAAAGGGCACTTCTAAATTTAAAAGAAAAACAATTTTAAAAAATCCTGCAAAACTTTCCACATTTCGATACGCAATTCCTGAATTAAACCCCATATTTGATAGGGCATTTGAAAGAACCTTTTCTTAGTTAAATACACATCCTGAAATTTTAGGGTATGATACAATATATAATATATATTTTTCAAAAGATTAATATTTGGCGCAATCATTGGTTAACTAATAGTTAGGAATCAAGTAACAGTTTATTATAAAAATTAGTTTTATAATACATGGTTAATTTGAATGTTAAGGCGAAGCAGATAAGATATTGAACTAAAAGTAGGACAACTGTCAAGGCAATTGCAATTTCTGTATTGTGTGATTATTAGTTTTTTTCTAACAATATGAATTTGACGTTAATGATATGAATGCTACAGTAATGAAGAAGTTAGAATGCAGATCAACACACAAATTCTATTGTTTTGGATCCTAACAAAAACATTATTTCCAGGACCTATCTCAATCAAGTTTTTCCCAATAGATGGATCGGTAAACGCGGTGAAATTGAGTGACCTGTCCGTTCCCCCGATTTGACCCCTCTTGACTATTTTTTATGGGGTTACGAAAATCGAAAATCTACTTCAACAGATCAAATAACGTCGATGATTCAATCGACAGAATAAGGCAAGAAATTAATCAAATCACCTCGGAAACGATACAAAATGTTTTAGAAGAATATCAGCTACGCCTCCATTATTGTTAAGAAACTACGAGCGCCCCAGTTTCAACATTTGATTGAAACTGTTTCATGTTCTTTGGTTTACTTAGTAACATTAAAAACGTAGTATTTTTCAATAGAAAAAAATATAGAAATTCAAAAATCTTATATTGCTGGATAGAAAATTAAAAACCCTTTCAAATGAGCCATCACACGTACCTTTGTTCCTTTTAAAATTTTTAAAGGGTAAGCTATCACTCCAAGGGGAATAAAAGGGGCGGTATAAAATTATACTAAAAAAATGTCATTTTAGAATTAACAATTGATGTGTTTCAGATAGATAATGAATTTATCCGTTACTTATGGACATCACTGTATAAAGGAACGTAGTATGAGAGTGTGCTCACGAGATGCATATCTATTCTATCAAATAAATATTATCAGTATCAATATCACGACTTTATGAGTGGCCTAGATGTCTATATCCGCTTAGAGTAGATTTTGTTTCTTTTATTTCCACTGGTTTTATATAGTTTCAGTAAGGATTCTTCGTTTTGGAAAGTGTAAAATACAACTTTCTCAGTGAATAAAATGAATGAATGGTTTGACTCAAAATATATAGTCATTAATAATCGAATGCACCAAGACAAATAAATAAAATTTATTTTAATCTATTATAATTGTATAATTTATACCTTTACCATCAAACAGTACTCGTTTAATGATCAAGTCCTTTCACTGTCTAGGCAACTTGTGATATGTAAATAACCCAAATAAGCTTGTCTGAAAGAAAGTGCAAACAGTACTTCGTAAACTGATATCTCAACTTACATCAACATGAATGAATTCATTGAACAATGTTGGTGTTCACATTTGAGTTATATTTACTGTTTCTTTACTAAATACTTTTAACTCTATAAAAATATTTTGATTTCGATTGGCGCAAACCTGAGATCGTAGTAGTGGTCGCACCTCGAGTTAGTCATGAGGAACTGTCGAAAATTGTATTTTTTCGCATTTTCTTTTGAGATATACAGCAATATTAATATGCTTGTGTCCATTTTTACGTATATTGATACGCTGGTGTAGATCGCAGATTCCAGGAGCTTTCCTATCTCGAATTATTTGCGAGACACCGTCAAAAATTGTGTTTTACTGTAATTTTGTAATTTCTTTTGAGATACATGGACATACTAATGTCTTAGCATCTCCATGTACTCATTTTAATATGCGGGATCGACTGACTATGTCCAAAATTTCAAAATCACGCTGAGAGCGGCAGAAAAAGTACGACTGGTTTCTTATAAATAACGATATATTAAATAATACAAAACTTATACGCTTTAAGTATTAAATAAAAAAAATTAAAAATTTTAAAAACTTGTTTTTCTGTAACAAATCGTACTAAAAAGTAAAAACAAAAAAAATACTAATGTACGACTGCAAGAAAAGCAAGGCGTGCGCATTTTGTATGATTGTATGCATGATTGTATGAAAGGGGTGGAATCGTTGTAAACATAGTGCCTTTATTCAATGATACATATCCTTATATACAAAGTGAGCACACCTTACTTTTTTTGCAGTCATACATTAGTATTTCTTTAGTTTTTACTTTTTAGTACTTTTTACACAAAAGCAAGTTTTTAAATTTCTTTATTTTCTACTTTTCAACCATACTTTTTGGGGGCTTTACCCCCAGAGAGCCCAAATAAAAATTCGTATCTTAACGATTTGTTTTCATTTCTCGCCCCTTCGCTTTCTCGCTGATTTTTTGTAGATTTTTCAATTTTCAAGTAACGGTGGAATACTGTATTGTCATCCAATCTTAATAACTGTGCAAAATTTCATCAATTGATTATGTCCGGAAGTGTGTTAAATAAGGGATGCAGTATTTGAAGACAACTTTCACCCCCGCTCCCCCTATGTGCGGATATTTGCAAAAGTAACTATGGAATACTATGTTGTCATCCGATCTTAATAACTGTGCAAAATGTCATCAATCGATTATGCCAGGAAGTGTGTTAAATAAGGGATGCAAGATTTGAAGACAATTTTCACCCCCGCTCTCCCTATGTGGGATATTTGCAAAAGTAACGATGGAATACTGTGTTTTCATCCGATCTTAATAACTGTGCAAAATTTCATCAATTGATTATGTCAGGAAGTGTGTTAAATAGGGGATGCAAGATTTGAAGACAATTTTCACCCTCGCGCCCCCCACGTGCGGATATTTGCAAAAGTAACGATGGAATACTGTATTGTCATCCGATCTTAGTAATTGTGCAAAATTTCATCAATTGATTATGTCAGGAAGTGTATTAAATAAGGGATGCAGTATTTGATTTCAGCCCCGCGCCCCCTACGAGCGGATATTTTCAAAAGTAATCCAATCTTAGTAATTGTGCAAAATTTCATTTATTGATTATGTTAGGAAGTGTGCTAAATAAGGGATGCAAGATTTGAAGACAATTTTCACCCCCGCTCTCTCTATGTGCGGATATTTGCAAAAGTAACGGTGGAATACTGTGTTGTCATCCGATCTTAATAACTGTGCAAAATTTCATCAATTGATTATGTCAGGAAGTGTGTTAAATAGGGGATGCAAGATTTGAAGACAATTTTCACCCTCGCGCCCCCCACGTGCGGATATTTGCAAAAGTAACGATGGAATACTGTATTGTCATCCGATCTTAGTAATTGTGCAAAATTTCATCAATTGATTATGTCAGGAAGTGTATTAAATAAGGGATGCAGTATTTGAAGACAATTTTCACCCCCGCTCCCTCTATGTGCGAATGTTTGCAAAATTCACGGTGGAATACTATGTTGTCATCTGATCTTAATAACTGTGCAAAATTCCATCAATTGATTGTGTCAGGAAGTGTGAAATAGGGGATGCAGTATTTGAAGACAATTTTCACCCCCGCGCCCCCTACGGGCGGGCATTTTCAAAAGTACCGACCTTAGTAACTGTACAAAATTTCATCAATTGATTATGTCAGGAAGTGCATTGAATAAAGGATGCAAGATTTAAACATAACATTGTGCACGCATTGTGAGTTGTAGAAGAGCAAGTAAAAATATACCATAATTTAACTATCTGAACATTATGTTGAACGAACAATTATAGTCCAGGATATAGCGCCCCTTTTTTAAAGTGATTACTAATAGGCTGAATTTTCGTGAGTGGCTTCGTTTTAACGAGTCCCAACTTTTCTCTGTGCACTAGATAGAGGTATGCAAAGTTCAACGCAGGCGTTAAACATGCTGATCTGACGATTTTTTAAATTTTATACCTAACACTAGCAGTAGTCGTTAAGGGGCGATTCGCGAATACAATAACGGAGCGTTCGCAAAGAGCCCTAAATGTTGTCGACAAATGGTGTTGAAAGGAAGGACTTTCTATAAATCCCCACCACAGTCGTCAAAGCCCCTAAGGCTCAACGGAGTGGAAATTCCATTTGCCTGTGAGGCAAAATATTTAGGAGTCATTTTTGACCAAAAATTAACAAGGAACTCTCACATCCAAAAAGTCACACAGAAAGTTACAATCGCCCTGGGAAGGTGTAGGCAAATGTGTGGAAAAAACTGAGGGTTAAATCCCAAAATGAACCTGTGGTTATACACCAGAGTAGTGAGACCCATGATAACCTGTGGATCAGTGGTATGGTGGACTAAGACGCAGTCGGGAGCAATAAGGCTGTTAAGTGGCGTACAAAGGCTTGCTTGCCTGTGCGCCACGGGGGCTATAAAAACTGCTCCTACGGCTGCACTTGATGTCCTCTTGGACCTGCCACTCTTACACATATTCATACAAGGCGAGGCTCGGTCAGTGGTGCACAGGTTATTGCAAGGCCAAACGCCAATTAGCCAGCAACACAGGACGGAGTACCAGAAGTATGCTCGGAGATGAGGGCAGATCCCATTTTAGGCATGTCCACACCATTACATAATGGTCCCAAGGTATAACTTCAACAAGAACTTTCAGACTGTTATACCAGACAGGGAGGATTCGAAAAACTGTCCTCCAATAACAGCACAAACAGTCTGGTACACTGACGGCTCCAAGACAGAACAAGGAGTCGGAGCTGGGATTTAAGGGACAAGGTCAAAAGCCAATATCCCGATAAGTCTAGGGAAATACTCAACGGTGTTTCAGGCTGAAGTGATCGCCATACACTGTTGCGCAAGGGAGAAAATAGGACAAACCAGTCGATTGCCATTTTCGCTGATATCCAAGCGGCAATAAAAGCAATCAGTTCCATGCAAATCAACTCAAGATTGGTGTGGGACTGCTTGACGGCCCTTACAGAGCTGGGAAGTCAGAACAGTGTGATCCTAGCATGGGTACCAGAACACGAAGGACACAGAGGAAACGAAAAGGCTGACTAACTGGCCAAGGAAGGCGCACTTAAAGCCCCAATAGGACCCGAGCCCTTTTGTGGCGTGGCAAAGCCATGCATACGAGCAGCCATTAAGGAATGGG
Source organism: Leptura quadrifasciata (assembly GCA_963675555.1). Lineage (NCBI taxonomy): Eukaryota > Metazoa > Arthropoda > Insecta > Coleoptera > Cerambycidae > Leptura > Leptura quadrifasciata. The sequence goes on along the minus strand of OY776679.1, from coordinate 28,560,104 downwards.
TGCAAAATAAATCTCTGGAATGGTGGAGGAATCTCCCAAGACAGAGACAGGCCAAAGAGTTCATTAAAGAACATTCGGCCAAATTTACGGAAGATCTACTAAGCCAGAATAGGAAGGCCATCAGAGTAATAATAGGCCTTCTAACTGGCCACTGCCGGCTCAATAAACACATGAGTCTAATGGGCCTGGCAGAGGACGCAACATGCAGATTCTGCCAAGAGGGAGAGGAAACCTCAGTTCACGTATTGTGCCACTGTGAAGGCCTGGTGAGGCTGAGATTCCAAGTACTCGGAGAAGAAAACCAAGGGCGGACAGCTATACAAAAGGGCCTTTATCAAAGCTGTGAAGTCTAGTACAAAGGACAAAGCTGGATGGGGTACCATAAGAAAGATATTCTGGGAGCATCACAATAGACCTGAAAAGGTCGCGATGGTAAAGGCTAAATAACCAGCTCCTTTGTTAATTTAATCGACCTAACACTTTGTTTTTCAGTTAAATTGCAAGATAATTTATAAAACAAACAGCGAGCTGCGCTTGTCCTACAAAAGCGATGGGTTGGACTGACAAGTCCTCCGCCCCCAATGTGTAAAGATAAAGAGGTCTGAAATTTTATTACTAACGGGCTAATTTTTACACTATTTTTTAATTAATATTTTCGAAATCGAATGGCCAAATTATCCTACAAATTGTCTGGCAGGGTTTTCCAGTCCTACGCTATGAAAACGTCAGTTCCACACATACCCTAAACTGATTACTAACTGTAGGACAAAGATTATATGTGATAAGTCTTACGAAAATATTGGTAGGTATTGCTAGTCCTGCAAAAAAGCTTCGGTACTATAACGTATTATTTTTTAATTGGGTATCCGGTAAATTGATATTGTTGTAATGGGTAAGCGAAATTCTGATATTCACCAAATTTTTCAAACATTTGAATATTTAGTTATTTATATTTCCTCAATATCTGATTAACAAATTTAGTTCTTGGCGAATTTTGCAATGTCCCTTGTTCAAGATGCAAAACCGAAATTGTTTTGTAAAATTCGAATTTAATTATATTTTGAATGTAAAGCACGTAAAAAAGGATTCGAAATTGATGTTATTCAGTTAGAAAAGTTTATAAGTGAAGACGGAAAAGTGAAAGAAAACTGCGATGGGGAGAAAAATCGATTTTGTATCAAAGTAAAATAACTTAAAAACTTATGTGTTATGTATCTAAAATATATTTATTAATTTAAAATATCCGCTTGTGCTATATCAATTTAATTATTTGTACTTTCTCTTCTTTTAAATAAACATCCATTTTAAGAGGTTAATATTATTTTGAGTGCAAGAATACTTAAATTTCGTAAGGTTACCTACAACCTAAGCCCAACAGACAACAGTAAATAATAAATAAATCCATAACATCGACAATCACAGCAGCGCCAGCGTACGTCACATTGGAATGCCCCGCCCCAATTACACTCCATTAAATGACATTCTCACCATTATTGCACTATACATAAATCTATAGCATTTTCCTGTACGCCTAGTAGCGATCCCCGTACTGTATAATCCATTACATATCATAGAAATTCATCCAACCAGCATCTTGAAATTTGTGAAAAATATATTGAAGCCTCCTGATACCATAGGAAAAGCGTATGCAAGAATTCCTCTGAGGCCCAATTTTTCGACATCAATTTTCAACAAATATGAACCGAATAGTACATCTTTGAAAACATTAGGGACTCGCCCAATTTTAATTTTAGGTTTCGATTAAAAATATTTCTTTGTGCATATAATCGTTTATTTTTTAGCACCTGATTGATATGTTTTGTAAATCTTAGACCTGAATTAAACCAAACACCTAAATTTTTATATTTGTCGACTATTTGCAGAACATTGTCACGCAATGAAATTTTTAATAAATTATGGGCTATGAGTCTTTTCTTTTTAGGTCCGAGTAGCGTTACTTGAGATTTATTCGGATTTAATTTCAACTTGTATTCTAACGATATTTTTAGCAGGGAATTTACCCTTCATCAATTTTATTGTTCGCATGAATTGGTAATAGTCAAGTGATTACCGAGTGAGAATCTGGAGTACAAATTGAAAATAGCAAGGTACCAAGGATGGAGCCTTGTGGAACGCCAAATTGTCAGGAAGGAAATTAGATACATCGAATTTCTGGCGTACTCTGATTTCTATCACAAAGGTGGTTTTGTATTAATACCACCGAATGCATATCAAATTCAAAGAATACAAGTATATTGCATAACATTTTGGGTCCAATATATCGAATGCCTTGCTAAAATCTAATAATATTAGGCATGTTATTTCCCTTACGCCGTACTATAATTTGACCTAAATCCTGGTTGCTTAAGGGAATGATGTTATGTTCTAGAATATAATCTGATATTTGCTCGTGAATTACCACTTCTAAGACTTTGGATAATGTAGGCAAAATACTAATCGGGTGCAGAAGAGAGGTATCTGTAGAGTTATCTGTCTTGGCTAACGATAAAATGATAGAATCCTCCATTCACAAGGAAAACTTGAGTTTGTCATAGCCAAGTTAACTATAAATGTTGTATGGTTAATCAAATAATACTTACTATGTATAATATTTCAATAAAAATACCATCTAACCTGGCAGAATCACTTTTTATTTTAAAAATATACTTTTGGATTTTATTATTATCAATGGTTTTAAATCTAAAACAATGTTTCAAATCTGGCATATTATATTTATTGAATAGATAGATTTCCGTACGTATCGCTCCAATAGTATAATTTCGAAGATCTCTATGAAAATTGAAGTGAACTGAAGTTTTAAATGTTTTGCTACGTAATTATGCAATTTTCTTTATTGGTTCTTCAGTCATACACTTTTCTCCAGAATAAGAACTTCAAATGAATCTAGGTAGCATGAATTTACAAATTATGCTAATAGTGTATATAATGTTAAAAATATAAGTAAGTAAGTGTCAAATCAAACAATAAACGTACTTACATGAAATTAATAAAACGAAAAGTAAGTGCTAAACAAACATACAAGGGTTCAAAAACAAAACTATAATTGTCTATAGAAAAGGACATTATACATAAACTAACAAACAAACAAAAGGAACTAGAACATAAGAAGCATATAGTAGCCGAGCATATTCTAGTGTTACTAATTATGTAATTAAAAAACAAAGAAGAAGGGAGAAAACTTCATTTCTTCAAAGAATTGCGTGTTAGTCGTCGAATTCATTATTATTAATGTATGAAATAATCAATGAATAATAAAGAAAATACATTAGGAGCTACCAACCATATTATAGAGAACAAAGTTTATTAATATATTATGATAATTTTTCGTGAAACCGTAACAATTTATAAACTAATTAACATTATTACCAGTGATATCTCATTTGTATGTGGAAGCTGCCATCTTATAATAGATAAGATAGAAGATACCTATGAATGACTTATTAATCACTTTCTGTTACCTTGTTCAGGAATTTCTTATATCAATTTCGTCATAAAAACGTAAATGTGGTTCCTAAGTTGACACTATAGAGAATTGCATAAATGAAACAAATTTCTTAAATAACTGTTTTAAGGGCGGCGGCGCCGGTTGTAAAAAGATGAATTATTAAGAATTAACTGAATGCTATGTACTGCACATGCACATTTCCATAATTTGAGGAATTGTAACTGAAGAAGCAGTTTTTGGCCGTAATTCCAAAATGAATAATTAGAGACGGCCTTGCCCACCACTCCTATTAGTGTAATGAAGCTATTTTCGAATAGAAAATAGCACTATTACTTTTATTTTAATTTTCTTAAAAACCAGAATTCTATTTCTTTTTAAGCACACCCGGTATACTTTCATAATTAAAATCTCCGTATTTTGTTTGAAGTAAAGTATTTCAAGGAAAAGTCAAGTTTAAAATTTCATTTGGGAACGAATTAATAATAAATTATTTAGATTAATAATTATTAATACTGGGACTATTAAATTCATTCTTTTTCCAAAATAATATAAGTAAATTATTTGCAAGCAATTCCGAACATCTAAATTACCAGAAAATTATTATTTATATCAATTAACGCTACTAGTTATAAACATTCTGCCTCGCCGTCGACTGAAAACTGCTTGGTTGGGATGTGCCCGCGCATCCTGCGCCAAACGTTCTGATTTCTAGCTCAACACGGGGAGATCCTGAATCGGCCTCCTGCGAAGGTTCTCTTTGGTTTTCCGCGCTCGACCTGACCAGTCGACTTTTGGTAGGGTTTTGCTATTTTAAAGTCATATCCAATTTGTGGTAATTTTGGACTTAGAATATTTGCCGTAACCATTTGAATACCGTTAATTTGTCTTTGTTACATTTCGATAATTTGCGCATTCAGCGACTTGTAGTAATTTTTGTTTCAAAACTTCATTTTTTCAAATTAACTAAGTGACTGCGAAATCCTCAGTCGGGGACGCTGCCTTTAAGTGGGACACTCCACCTGAGTCGCATTGTCACTCTGCCCGAAAAAATACACCGTTAATGAAATAAGTCATTTTGCATTCACGATCGCAAATAACTAAGACCAATTAATTCCCGATAAACTTGATGTCCGAACCTGTTTGATTAGTAGCTTATTTTCTTTGAGGCTCTTTAGGGGACGCTGCCTTTAAGTGGGACACTCCACCTGAGTCGCATTGCCACTCTGCCCGAAAAAATACACCGTTAATGAAATAAGTCATTTTGCATTCACGATTGCAAATAACAAAGACCAAATAATTCCTGATAAACTTGATGTCCGAACCTGTTTGATTAGTAGCTTATTTTCTTTGAGGCTCTTTAGGGGACGCTGCCTTTAAGTGGGACACTCCAACTGAGCCATACCGACTTGTTTCATTCAGTAGAAAATCCGTTAACCAGGTTCGCAACGTCAAGTAGTAAATTCTAGCTTTTCCGAAATATTCTAGATTAATTCTTTTTGTTAAAATCCGTAGAGATTTAGTAACTCGTTTGTCTGTCGTGGAGTCAGTCCTAAATTACTCACAATTTGAACGTGTCGAGCCACTGTTTTGCTTTGCTAGTCATACCCGTTATTTTGCATTCACTTTTCCGTTTGCCCTGTATATGCCGCGTATACTTACTTAATATCATTTTGTAGTAAACCTAGTCAGAGAGTAAAAATAGAAATTTTGCATAACATTAGGGTTACAAAACTTGGGTAATTAAAAATTTCTTTTCATTTCCACGAATATCAACTACCTGTATAAATTAGTTTTATGTAGATAAATGTACCAGAGTTGTAAATATACTTCTACATCATATATCTTAAGATTTTCCTTCTTGACATATACATAGTTGCAATATATCATTAAAACGTTTTGTGTGTCTTATTTTGAGTCACTCCTCTAAGTTAGACTGTCCTGAAAAGTAAAAGTGTCACAAATATAAAAATCTTTACAGCTGTCCATTCCTTGAGAAAGACGGCCTACGTTTCGACCCCTGGTAATAAACCGTCTTCACTGATTCTATTTGGGGCCTCTATTATACCGCTAATAGAGAAAGTGGTGTTTCTACACTTAAAACCAGAAACTGGCGCTCGAGGCAAAAACCGCTTGCACTAGTTTCAAAGTGCAAGTTGCAAAACCGACGAAGAGGCGTCACATTAGAAATTTTTCTCTACAAGATGGTGAATGTGGTATGCTTAAAATTGCAATCTTTCGATAGAATAATTATAAATATTCAAAAAAAATAGTTATAATACGCACTTGGTTTATTGTTTCATTAGTTTTGTTCAGATTTCTCTGACATATGTTTCGGCCTTGCGACCATTATCAAAGAGTCTTAAAAACGAGTTTTTAAGAAGAGAAGAAAAAGAGTTTTTTTTATAAGAGAAGAAGAGTTTTTTTTAAGAAGAGACTTTATGAAGAGTTTTTAAAAAGAGTTTTTAAGAGTCTTTGATAATGGTCGCAAGGCCGAAACATATGTCAGAGAAATGTGAACAAAACTAACGAAACAATAAACCAAGTGTGTATTGTAACTACTCTTTTGAATATTTATAACTATTCTATTGAATATGTTTCTTCAAGAGCCTACCGCAGACTCCATCCAATTAATTGCATATAACTACTGTGAGGATTATTGTTTATATTATAAAATGCAGTTTTTCTGATACTGATGGTGTTTCAATTTGATATATTTTTATTTGAATTTCAAACCGTTATTCTTAAAACTGTCATCTGTATAATTTTGGATGCTGTAATAGTGTTTGTTTTTCAAAACAGTTGTTTTGGCAGTTAACTACACCAGTAGGCGAAAGTAGGGAAATATGGGTCCGAGAGTTCTTCTGAAACATACCAACATGCATTTTTTCCATTTTAATTGAGTTTCAAAATATAGTTTTATATACTTCTTCTTTCTATTTGGCATTTTTATCACACAAACTCTCTCAAAAGTAACGACGGAATCTACATAATAATAGAATTATCCCCTGTTTGCAACGTTTGATAACCACCCCAGGTGACATGTTTCATGCAGTCATTTATCCTCCTACAGAAAGAACCAGGTTCTCACATTTAGCAAGACATCTACTTTCTATGAAATGGTCAAGTATCTGGGGATACTTAAAAAACTTTAAAATATTCAATCATCTTTCATTCTTACTCCTCTATTTTGCGCTCGTGTTGATATGGCCTATTATTTTTTATAGTTATATTTGCCACATTAGTGCAAATAACTTCCAAATCGGACCGGACCGGTAGCTTTAGAGTTATGATTGATACCACATACGGCATACGACATATATGCAGACATACGGACTCATGGGCACGCGCTGCTAAAATTAGCAAACAGCAACAGTAGAGAATTGCAACGCCCAACTGCAATTTTCACTTCATTCGTAAAGTTTTTATTAAAAATGTCTTAGTAACAACAACAGTACTCATGTTAAACAATGATTCTATTTTATGTACATTGTACAGCTTGATTCTAACCTTATTTTTATCCTTTTTGTTTAGAAAACATTGTTTTAGTTTATATTATTTACATAACTTCTTTTCTGATAAGTAGAAGTTATAGTCAAGTATTATGCTATGTATATAAGTACTGTCGTGAACAGAAAAAAATAGGACAACTGTTTTTTTTCTAATGTAAATCTGCCTCTATTTGAATATGTAATGAGTAGCCGAAATAAAACAGATATCCCGTTATAACATTAACAAAAATTTGGTGTGTAACATTTTAAGAAAGTGGAGAATAAACGATACGATTTGTAGAAATCCTTGATCAAAAGACAAACGATATCCTACTTAACAAGAAACTAACTATTAATATTTCATTATTGCGCCATTTCTGTTTATAACTTTTATAAGCCAGTTTGGCATAAAATTAAATAACCTTATACAATAGTCATTAGTAATAATATTTTCCCATGCATTATTTACTATTTCCAGTAATTCCTCGGCATTCCGTGGTCTCACATTTCGTTTTTCGATACTTCTTACGAGTAGTCCCCATACTTCTTCCACAAGGTTAAGATCTGAACTATGACTGGGCCAGTTAAGAACATTCATGCTGTTATCTTGAAACCAGTTAGTTACGGTATGAGCAGTATGAAGGGAACAATTGTCTTATTGAAATATGAACTCATTATTAGGAAATAATTGTGACACAGAAGGGAGCATAATATTGTCTAAAATCCTAATATACGTTTCACTATTAAATCGTTTCTCAATATGCCACAAAACACCAGGACCACGTGACGACATCCAAGCCCACATATTGACGGAAAATCTACCACTTTTATCATTGTAAGATATATATTTCTCATCGAATCGAGTATTAGGAGGGCGGTAAACACGAATACGACCGCTGTGTGTTGACTGGAAAGTTTTTTCGTCTGTAAAGATTACACTGTTCCAAAAATTTACATCATGCGCCAAAAATTCAAGCGCAAATCCTACTCGAGTTTCTTTATGTTCAGCTTTAAGTAAGTATTTCTGTGCTGCTGCATGACAGCGTAGCTCCGATTCTCTTACTCGCCGGCGACCAGTACTACTCGATCCAGGAAAATTCGTTTCTTCAGCAACCTGAATAACTGAGTAAAATGGATTTTCTACTGAAGCATTTACCAATTACAAATCTTGTTGTTGGGTTGATATTCTTCGACACCCTGATTCAGGATTTCCACTAATCGTACCGTTTATTACTTTCTTAAAATGTTACACACCGAATTTTTGTCAATATTATAACACAGTGCAATTTGTCTCATTGACCATCCATCTTCTGCTTCAGCGATAACTCCAGATTTAGCTAGAGCGCGTATATGAGGCATATTACTTTTTTGCACACTTGCATCTTGTCATTTTTTTTTGTTCACGACCGTAGTATTAAATGCCAATATCAATTTCATATGCAGCATTATTTGTATTACTTACCATGTGTTATTTCTACAATTCTACAATTTAGCAGAATGGTGATAATTTGCCAAAGACAAGCTTTTTGATAATTCGACAATTTGTCCTACATCTCTGAACCAATCAAAGAACAAAAATTTATAGATCTTTAAAGAATATTCAACAGAATGGTACTGGTCTATTGAAAGCTAAACAAAAAATATTTTTTGTTTTTCACACGAGAGAAAAGTCCAGTATTATTCTATCGAGTTTCTCTAAAAGACTATCAAAAAAAATTTTGAATCGGTTCAGGGATATAGGAGAAATTGTCGAATTGTCTCCACGGTACCGTCCACCTTAAATAACCATGAGAGATACGGAAATATAAATCCAGCCCTGTGCAAGCTTTTTCATGAAGTTCTAATAAATCTAAAGGAAAGACATAAACTTTTTCCTTGGATGATTCCGGATAGAATTTCGTATTTAAAAAAATAAAAAAACCCACTCTCTTGCTATTAAAAAGAGAGTGCAATACGGCCTGGTCTATATTAAATGAAACGTTCAATATTACCACCATTATAGTCTAGAGAAAGTCACATGAATCGAAGTCTGGTGACCTCGGTGGCCACGCCCAAATAACACTTTTAGTTCTATAAAAAACATGACGGCGTTATTACGATCTAATATACAACTCACTTTTAGACATAATGATCTTTTACGACAGAATTTGGGCGGTTAGGAAAGGACTGTCACCATTTTCCATACAACTTAATATGACTTAATGAGATAGACCTTTATAGAGCCATTAGGTCCTGTGAATTCAAAGACTTCTTAATATAAACTAAATATGTAGTGTTATTTAATTTAATCTTTATTATGTAAAAATTACTGCGGATTATTTTTTACTGTAGGGATGTAGAAGATACTAAAAAAATATACGACTTGTCTTCAGTATAATGTAAATTAAGGAAAATTTAATATAACATAAAGAATTAAAGACATGAAATATAAGTTTGAAATTGTTAAAATACATTTTTAGAGCGCGCCATATAAAATATCAAAAAATATATTTTCTAGTCAAAATACTCGTATAATAAACCTGTAAATTAAATTTTTAGTTTTAATGTTTTGTCTGTAAAATATAGACTTTAAAATAACTTCAATTTCCAAGAGAAAATATGGCAAAAACGCTTACGACCTAATAGTTATGTGAGATTACCAAGAAATTAAATTGCTCACGAGTCATTTTATATTTTAGAAAGGAGCATAGTCTTGCTCATCATATTCATGTGACTCAATTGTCATTTCATAATATGATTTGACTATACATGTGACTATATTGTCGTTTTATATGCTTTAAACTAGCTTTAAGTTTTATTTTTACGTTTTTAATCAGCGTCCTGACATGCTGTCTAGTTCATTTGACTTGTTTTCATCTAAAATCGCAACCTACTTTTCGATAAAAATTTTTCGTGTAATACAACACTGTGGATACATGTTTCGTCCACGTTTCTTTTAACTGCTCATCTAAGGATTTTTACCCCAATATCTTATAATAATATGTTTCTTAATGATTTGTGTATAGCTATCTTCGTGCAAGGCCATAAAGAAGTCATATTATTCTTTTAACGACTCTCATACAACTATATTCTTAAGTCGTGTTAAGTGTTGTATTGTAAACCTCATTACGGTCTCATAACGACATTTTAAACACCATCTATTTTTGGTATCCAATTAATCATTTTATGTTTAGCATGCGACTTTCGTATGGAAAGAAATTTGAATATTCCTTTTTTTATATAACTTGATTTATTAGTAATCAGATACAACTGTGAATAGTGTATACTTTTATAACGATCTATAGCTGACAAATTTTTTTTAAGAGCCATTTTACGACAATTACGCAGCTAATATTGCATGTAGACTGAAAATTATAACTCAAAATGTTGCTAAATTTGTTCTTCAAATAGCATGAGGATATTTAACAAACCAAATATGGATAATTGGTATTACGAGAATTGTTAATTTCATTTTGGGTAAAAAAATTCATTCGTCTATAGCTAAATTTTTTCTAGTAAAGTTTTGATCATTTGTAGTTGTGGTAAGGCCCATTGAACTCTATGGGCACACCAAGGGTGACTGTTTGATACAACTGGCTTTCTCGTAATGTTGCCCCACTCTTTTTTAACGTGGACCGGACGTACAATTTCCCGACTAGTTGTTGTTGGATCGTCATCGAGCCTGGACGCGGAATCTTCTCGCATATAACCACGATGTAGTAGCAACACGTCAACGACATACCTCGTAAATTAGCAACTTTATTTACTAGTTTACCATTTTTATAAAGGCGTGCCAATTGCGTTTTTTGATATATAGCAAATTAACTATATATTAACGGTGAAAAATAACAACACAACTGATTGATAAAAGACTTACCGATATGTATACCGCGTTACTCATTAGAAAGAGCGAAGACAAACAAGAAACCTTATCAAAATGTTAGGAATATATTTGCACAGGGCCGGACTTATAATTTTATGAAACTGGTACATGTCTAATATTTCCTTAACAGTAGTTGTTTCATTTTTTTTCATAGCGAAACAAATAAGGGCCCATTTTAAAGTTTATTTCATTAGATCCCCGTTATATCATTGCCGCTTTTGACGTAGGTGTCACTCGTTTGCAGCTTTGTATCATATAACATCTTATACCAATCCTACAAAAATAAATAATAAAGCGTTTTCATCATCATTTCATAGACATTCCTTTTTAGTCTTTACCATTTGTTTGCTAACTGTAATATTTTTCCATTTAAAGTCATGAGGTTATTATTAGTCAACATTAAATTCATTTCTAAAATGAAAAAATGTTCTGCCATAATTTTTTGTGAAAATTTAACCGGCATACTCCATATCAACGCCACTGATTAGGTTGGGGCATTATTTTATCATATTCAACATCATTCCCAAAAAAAAAAACCGTTTTAATATCTTCATCTGTCCAAAAGATATTTAAAGAAATATTTTTTTATTAGAAAACTTTAACGTCCCATATCTTAAATATAATATATAATAGTGAGGCTAAATTCAATAGCTTCTTTGCAATATTTACCCAAATATTAGACACAACATTTCCACTTGAATTACAATAAATAAAAGTCAACTAAGTGTACAAACCCTTGGTAGATTAAGGAATCTTTCATTCTATAATATACGATTTGCAGGAAATAACTACTCAGCGGGCAAATACCCCGGCCTGCATTGAATTACACCTTACAAATCATGAAAGAATGGTAGCCAATATCATTTGTCAATTTCCTGACCAGATATAGACCGGTTTCGAACTTATTAGTTCTCATCAATATGCCATAGGTCATGAAACAGACAAACGATAGTGGTCAACCTGCTAGTTTTATACAAACTATAGTGAATTGAGTAGTGGTGAGAGGTAAGTGAATCCTCTCTGCTACTATACACCATAGATGTCTCCATGGCGCATAGCGACTTGCGATTCTGCAAGTACCTGAGAGCGGCGACCTTTTAGTCCTTTTAGTCCTATGTGGACGTAACCTACTGTTATAATATATGATTTGCAGGAAACAACTATTCAGCGGGCAAATACCCCGACCTGCATTGAATTATACTTTACTTACCTCTCACCATTACTCAATTCACTATAGTTTATATAAAACTAGCAGGTTGGCCACTATCGTTTGTCTGTTCCATGACCTATGGCATACTGATGAGAACTAATAAGTTCGAAACTGGTCTATGATATTGGTTACCATTCTTTCATGATTTGTAAGGTGTAATTCAATGCAGGTCAGGGTATTTACCCGCTGAGTAGTTGTTTCCTGCAAATCATATATTATAACAGTAGGTTACGTCCACCTAGGACTAGATGGGCGCCGCTCTCAGGTACTTGCAGAATCGCAAGTCGCTATGCGCCATGGAGACATCTATGGTGTATAGTAGCAATTGGCCATATGAGAGGATTCACTTGCCTCTCACCATTACATCTTTCATTCTGTTCACGAATACTTGAAATGCCCTAATGTAGAAGAGTAACTGCCAAATGTTTTTTTACTCGTACTTCCGGTTTGTATCTTTATTCGTATTTGCCATTTATTATTTTAGTAGTGTAAATTGGACTATACTCTATGTTTACCTTGTAAGTCTAATGAAAAGAAAGAATTATTATTATTATTAAAAACAAGGAAACAAATATTTACATGAGAAAAGTTTCTTTTTGGAGAAAAAATAAGCTTCTTCATTTTTGATATTCCCTGTATATTACTATGGAAAATTCAAATGTTTAATTATTGATTTAAATTTGTTATGTATTTTAATGTAAACAACAGATATAGATATATACCTCATATTTTGTATTTTGATAGACGTTTTCCCATTTCCTATTCTCTTTTGCTCCTCGTGCATTCTTGAAATCCTCATTTGCATAACTTCACCTTTCACCATTTCCCTTTGGCTGTTTTTGCTACCTAATAAATGTCTTCTACTGGAAGTGTTCCCAGGATTTTTATACACATTTTGCACCTTACCGACACGCAAAGAAAACATTATCCGGACCCTAATATGCCTTATCACGTATTTTTCAGTTCTCAATTTCATTTTTAAAGAATTATTTTTATCACGCTTTCGTAGTAGCCTATTTTGACCAGAGTGCACTAACCTCCGATCGAATGCAAAATTATTGCAACAATGATTGTGATTTGAATGAAAGTCATAGTATTTCTTCACAGGTGCAGATGACGATGCGTAAATAGGATTATAATAAACATTGTTCAGAGAGTTATAATTACTGTTTTCTTCCGAGCATTCGTATATGGTGTCTTCGTGTAAATTAGTCTTGGAATTTAACGTGTTGTACAGCGCTATGTTTTTACCTAAACTATTCCGCTTGGAATTTTTTAAACTATCAGATTTGTTTTCTGCTATGCTCTTGAAATGGGGGTTGTCATTTTTATCATAAAGCTGGTTTACTGTGAATTTGCAGTTGTAGCTATTTTTCTTTTTTCTTTTAGGTTTTATATATTTCCAAAGTTCCATGAACATGTTTCTTTCTTTGTTTTTGTTTATCAGAAGGTGCTCCTTGTAAATTTCAGGCAAGGTTAAGTCGTTGCTCTGGTATTTGTTGCAGTTTTCTGGAAAATTTTGCCGGTAGTTTTCAGAAATTTGATGAAAAATGATCGACATATTTTGCTCTTCTCCTTTTTCGGCAACGCGTAATGTTTCGTCTTGCACGCTAGAGCCACCCGAATCTGACAAAGCCTCGATTTTGTCAAAATCTCTTTGTGAATTTCTACTTTCTTGGTTGTGTTCGACATTGCTTGTCACTGAAATTAAGTCTTCGACGTTTTCTAGAGACATTGAGCTATTCTCAGACATTTCTTCGTAGTTTTTCTTCTCCATTATTGCTTGAGTTTCGTGTACAATGACTATGTTCTCGGTAGAGTTTTTTCTACCGAGTTCGAGCAAGTGGCTCTTATTGTGTACCCAACCTTTACTAATAGTCCACTCTTTCAGCCACTCCGGTTTCTTGAAGTTCTTTTCACTTTTTTGATCTTTAAGTTCTTTGAAACGGTTTTTAAGTATTGCGCGGTGATTTTTATTTTTACTTAGCGATCTCTGATTTGGGTACCATGACCCTTTTTCTATTACTACGCACAAACACAAGCACCTAAAGAAGCTCGCTAAAATTGACATTTTTAGAAAGGGTACCTATGCAAAGTTACCGCATTTTTTAAGTTTCGGTATTTCGTTCGTCATTCACCCACGTTTATATCAAACTGACGCCGATATGGAGGCAAAAATATAAAACGGAAATTCTTTGTTAATTTTGTTTTGTTTAGAGTTTGAAACTGTGACCAGTCATGTATTGTATCGGTACTATGCCGTGTTTTGTGTCATAAATTTATTTCCACAATAGGGAATTAATTACTCTTATTGGCATTTATATCGCATTGAACAATTCACCGGGCTCAAAATGATTATTACGTCTGTTTAGTTAGATAAGGATTCCAAATGTTTGTAGTAGGAAACCAACCATCTTCGTAGCTGATTCTCAGTATGCAAAGCTTAAATAGCATATTCAACAGATGTTAGGAAAGTCAATAAAATACCCGTATCTAAGATGGAAAATGTTACGCAGCTAATTATAACCTTACAGGGGAGCACGTTTTAACAACCTACTGCTATTGCACAGGGAATGGTGTAAAAAAACAACACTTTTTATTTAATAATTTAAATTGAGGTATATTATAAAAGGATTTTTTTTTAAATTATCCTCGAATTTTTTTTAACAGGCATTCGTTTTGTAATAAGCTGAACGTAACTATCGAGTTAAGAATAATATCTATGTGTATGCATGAATGTATGTGTATGCTTGTAGACCGTCTTCGTAAACACAGTAACTGCTGTTAAACTTAAAAGGTACCTTTTCACAAGATAGTAAAATTTGAATTTTTACAGTTTTTTAAAGTTAATTTCTGCATATAAGTTAAAAAAATTAAGTTTTAAATAATGCTTAAGGTCCTTCGCCCTCCCTTCATCCAAAAATAAAAAAACTACCTTATTTTTGGTTTTTACTTTTTTCTTAGCCAAATCAAAATAGAAAATTTGAGCATATAAGAAATATAAAAATACATCTAAAAATTTTATTTTTAGTTCAGGAACTCATGTGCAATTAATAAAAAAAATCCGAAGGATCAAAATGTGAGATATTTCGTGACTTATAAAATATGCAATCTCAGTTCCATAGTATATCACGTATTTTATTGGAAATTATGCGCTTGAATTTTTTAAGTTTTTTCCGAGAGGTGCGCCACCTTCAAAATCTCAATAAACCTCATAATTTTCGGCCACTTTAGAGATATTTTACTTAAAATTATGATACAGTATACAAGCTTTCATAGTTTAGACTCATTCCAGAGAAGAAGAAGCGGATGGGAGGGATTAGGGAAGCAAACAGAGAAATAAGTATTTGTATAAGAAACTTATAAGAAAATTAATGTATGTCATAATTTGACAAAATTTTTACTTAAAATTATTGATCCATTATCTGGAAATACCGATTCATATATTAAAAATAGTAAACATTTTATAGAAAAAAATTATGAAAACGATATTCATGAATCATACCTGATGGTTAGTTTTGATGTAGTTAGTCTTTTTACCAATGTTCTGGTAGATAAAACCTTAAAAATAGTTAAAGATAGGTTGGTAAATGATAATAATTTGGAAACTAGAAGTGAATTAAGTATAAATAGCATAATGGAACTCTTAACAATGTGTATAAAAACAACCTATTTTCAATTGGACAATGAGTTCTATCAGCAGGATTTTGGTATGGCTATCACCAATTTTAAGCAACATATTTATGAAGAACTTTGAGAACACACATGTTCAAAATTGTATAAACAAACCGCGTGTCTGGTGGAGATATGTTGACGATATCTTTGCAATTTGCCCTCGTGGCGTCGATTTACTAGATAGTTTTTTGGAAAATATAAATAGTAAGGAACCGTCTATTAAATTCACATTAGAAGTAGAATGTAGGAATGAACTACCATTTTTAGATGTTTTAATTAAACGGATAAATAATACAATTGAAACAAGCGTTTATAGAAAACCAACACATACTAATAGATATCTAAATTTTAACTCAAATCAGTCACTAAATCTTAAAAGGGGTGTTGTAAAATGTTTATACGATAGGGCCAAAATAATTTCATCTAATAATGAAATATTAAATAACGAGAAAAAATTTATCAAAGAGGTTCTAGTACAAAATCAATATTACCCTGAAGCCTTTGTTGATAGTTTTCATAAATGTTGAAAATAGGAACAATCAGGTACGACAAAAACCTGAACGTCATTATACAGCAATAATTCCTTATGTATACGGACTATCGGAAAAGCTACGCCATATAGGTGACAAATTTGATGTTAGGACGATATTTCAAACGGGGAACACTTTAAGATCTATTTTAACAAAAACAAAATCGATAAACAGAGAGCAGAATTCAAGAAACTGTATTTACAATATCCCGTGCGAATGTGATAAATGTTATGTGGGTGAGTCATCCAGACCTTTCAGTGTGAGGTTGGATGAACAGATACCAAAAAAAGAAAAATTAAAGAATCAGCAATAATCTTATTAAATGAAGATAAGTGCGTATCGAATTGTTCTGTAGATATTTGTACAACCTGGCTACCAATGTTAAAAGAAGAACTTAACAAACTCAACATTATCTAAAAGAAAATATCATCAGTTCTGTGTTCTGTGTAAGTAGTAAGTATCTATGGAAATAACATAAACAGAACCTTAAAGCTGTGTATTTGACATACACAGCAAAATAAGAGTTCTTCCAAAAAAAGCTTTGAAAACGGAAAGAGACTACTTTCCGAAACGTCAGCAAAATACATTATTTCTGTGTTTATTCCGATTTATATTATTTGCAAAACATAACCTCTGACTGTTCCTTTGACGTAAACGTCACGGGTGCAGAGGCTTTTTTCCAATAATTCTATTATTTTGTAGATTCGGTGATTTGTTTTTGAAGAGGATAATAGTGTATGTGGTAGAAAACTCAAAAATTAGGAAAGAATAAAAGCATTATAAGCTTCTACAGTTTCTGTTTTTTATTGACCTTTTCATTATGAGCTCGTATATTTTCGAGATAAGCACTATCTAACTGTTTACGAATGTCACTTTTACCTAAAACTAACTAAGTAAACTTTTACCTAAAACTAAATTAACTAAATTATATAAATGAGTTGCACTCTTCGGATGCTTCGTTGTCCTTTCTTGTAAATGTTGTAAATAGTGTACTCCTTCCTGAATCCAAGGTGAAGACTGCAAATTGTTGCTTAAAAGGCAAACAAAACGGAATAGCTTATTTCGCTCAGTTATATTAATTTTATCCTAGTAGCTCAGCGGTCTGTTACTTAAAATATAAAACACTGAATTCATTTCAGTCTTGTGTTTGTCTAAATGAAACGAAAAATAAACAAATAACAAAACACAGAACTCGCGATTCAAGCAGCGCAGGCAAACATAAATATCAACTGATTAAGCATATAACAGAGATACGACTCTACAATAAGTGAAGTGTACACAAGTGAACTGTGCCCGCATTAGAGCCTGTCGTTGCCATAGCAACGTCGTAAACAAAATCTAGCCAGTTCTGCCACATGCTGAAACATGACACGGTCTCCGTACTCAACTGATGTGGTGCACTTTGGGAAGTAGAAATTGGCAAACTGAAGTTGTAACGTAGCGATAGCGTCGGAAATTAGTTTTGGGGTTTATTATGTTGATAAAAATGTTAAAATGGATAAAAAGAAATAGAAATTAACTAGCTAGCTGAATTAGCTTTAAGCAGCACGTGCTCCTGTGCCCCTTAGGAGCAGTCGCCACTGAATTGTTATGTAATGTGATTATTGTAATTGTTGTTATTGTAGATCAATAAATTAAAATTGAATTGAATTGAATTTTCCAATTTCCACAATGTAAATTTTTAATAACAAGCCTTATTTTTCCCACAAGAGAACGCTGATTAGTTAAAGTTGTTTATTGAACATTATTATTTAAATTATTGGTTTTAAATGCTTAAAAATTAAATACATTTAATAAATAATGAAATTTTTAATAATTTCTAATGTTAAAATTATTTATTAATGTTTCATAATGCATTAGATTCTCAAAAATAATTAAGAAAAAAATTCACCATTAAAAGACGTGGTGAGTTTTTTGAAATAACTAAAAATATTAACACAAATACTTGATTATTTAATCGAAATTATTTAATTATTTCAATTTTAAAAACAATAGATTTTTTTTAATAAAAGGAACCGCTGTGATTTAAATCCAAATTCTCTAGATTATAATCAAATGCTCTATCCTCTAAGCTGGCATCCACGCTTGATGAATTGACATTCTTAATGGAACTTGACACTAGAGCTATGCAAAATTAATAGTCCCAAAATAAAGGCATATTTGAATAAAGGCAGCAAGACGTATTTTTTTTAATTTATGTTTTAGTTCTACCAAAAAAATATGATGAAAGTGGGTAAAAACAAAATTAATTCTTTTAACCCTATCCTCCACTTGCACTTCCTTGGTATAACAAGTTATGTCATCTCATACTAGTACTAAAAGAGTATCCACATGTTAATTTTTATCAAAATCGTTAGAGCAATTATAGAGTAAAAAATAATTGAATTCTTTAAACCACACTCCCTGCAAGATTCCTTTCTGAACTAGGAAAAAAGGAAAGAAAATAATTTCATTGTTTTAAATTTAACCCCAGCCACAGCTCCGTCCCTGCATTTTTAAAGAGTAACAAGTTATGCCATCTTATACTAGGGGTAAGTGAATATCCATGTTAGATTTGATCCATATCGTTAGGTTAGGTTAGGTTTTTATTAGTCCTTAGGGGTTAACTCTCCCCATAATTGAGCTAAGATAGATTTTGCATGGAGGTGTGATCGTCCTGAGTATGCCTACAAAATTTGAGCAAAATCGATCGAGTAGTTTGGGCTCTACGTCAGACCACAGACAGCGAGCAGACGACAGACGAACATTTTTTAAAAGCCACTTTTTTCGGCTTAAGGGAACCTGATAACGTGTAAATTTACCAGAAACCCAAAATCGATTTTTTTGCACGATCACGATATTTTTCTTATTCACAGTGCTCGGTAATTGTGAAGTAATTTTTCTATATTGTATTTTTCTCAAAAAAGCATTTGAATGCGAGGGCTAAAATAGAAAATTATTAATGTGGCAACACTGTTATAATATCAAAATGAATATTTGTGTTTTTTAAAAGCATAACATTAAACATTAGACTTTTTATTTAAAAGAAATGCATAGCAAATATGTGATTAGATAATAGACTTACCCATTCGGTAAAATATTTTACGACGTTTAACCTCACTGTAACAATTCGTCTGCACGAGAGTTATTCATTAATTAAGATGTGTGATATTCACGCACAGTAAATCCCTCCATTTTTATCTTAAACATCCCATGCACGCTCGGCTCGAAGAAATCACATTGAACCCAACTTCAAACCGAGCATGCTCGGCGGTTTCCACACATGTACGCACCGAACTTACCAACTTCAGTTCAAAATTTAAAACCCCGAACCTCACTGCTGTGAAGAAAAGTGACAACTGCATACGAGAAATTGATGCAGGACCAGATAGGCATGGATGGAGGCCTGCTCAAGACCGGTGATTTTGGGAAAATCAACCTCCATAGCTTTCTGGAATCTGGGGTGTATCATGAGGACCTTTGAGGATATTGTTTAATAACTATTAATTGGATGGAATCTGTGGTAGGTTCTTGATGAAACATATCCAATAGAATAATTATAAATATTCAAAAGAATAGTTACAATACGCACTTGGTTTATTGTTTCATTAGTTTTCTTTAGATTTCTCTATGTTTCGGCCTTGCGACAATTATCAAAGAGTCTTAAAAGACTCTTTTAAGACTCTTTGATAATGGTCGCAAGGCCGAAACATATGTCAGAGAAATCTGAACAAAACTAATGAAACAATAAACCAAGTGCGTATTGTAACTATTCTTTTGAATATTTATAGTTATTCTATTGTTTAATAACGTTTTTATATATATAGTTTTTGGTAATAAATGTCGAAATGTTTAACATTTTACATTAAACTTATAAACGAATATTCCGATATATATCCTACACTATAAAGACCTTTTGGGATTTTTGATTAGCGAATTCTTCAAAAATAGCAGAAAAGCTCGTAAGATATTATTGATACTCATACTAATTGGCTCATAGACGATCTTAATCTATTTTTCGTCAATTTTAGTTTTGAAAATGATCTCTTAGTAGTGTCTC
The DNA here is from genome assembly GCA_963675555.1 of Leptura quadrifasciata. Classification (NCBI taxonomy): domain Eukaryota; kingdom Metazoa; phylum Arthropoda; class Insecta; order Coleoptera; family Cerambycidae; genus Leptura; species Leptura quadrifasciata. The sequence continues at coordinate 28,539,834 of OY776679.1, read as the reverse complement.
CACATTGGGGAACGTATCTTTTAAATTTCTATCTACCAACAGCTGATGCAAGGGAGCTTCACAGCTAATTTTTTTGCTTATCATCATATTCAGAACGTGTTAGTATATTACATGGTCGTTATAGTAGGGACCGCGTGCTTAACTGAAAGGCGGAAGTTTGATTTGTCATTCCAAATTTCGAAATAAATCAGAAATCATTCATTTTTTATTTTTGATAAAATAAATTTTCAAGGAAATTTGATAGCGGTCCCGAGGCAATGCCTCATTGTTACACATAAATTAAAAGATACAAAATGGTTAATTATGGAAACAAGGCGGAAGCTCCACTGTACTATACTATATCATAATATCGTTTTAAATAAGTCCCCCCATATTTATATAACAAAATTAAATACCGCAGTGACGTCCATACCTTGAACTTGAAATTCAGGGGGCTGATATCACCTCCACATTATAGAATTACTTTCTACCGTAGATGCTTTTCATATAACATATTCTTATTATACAATAAAGTACCGTTTGATTACAAAAGTTTTAAATTTCCTAAGTGTAAAAACATGTACAAAAAATTTCTCTTAACCCCTTAAATGAAACTAAGTCATACATATATACCTTACATTTTAAATTATTTCAGATGAAAATGGCCTTACCTGTTTATTTCAAGTTTAATTTTTAGTTTAAAATTTTCCCTAGTTCTCTCTTCTATTACTCTTACTCAGTGAATAATTGAATATTTAGATATTGTATTGTAAATTAATTTTAAGGACTAACATTAAATTATTTAATTAATGTCAGTGGATTGGGACTGAAACTTAGATCAACTCTTATTGTCCTTTTGTAGCACATAACTAAGTTAAAATGTTAATTTTCTTTCTTTGTAAAAAAAATAATAATTGTATTATGATGCAAATAGAATTTATTATTATTATTATTATTATATAAACTGAATTATTATTCAAATATTCTGCTATCAAAATGAAAAATATATATAAAGTATTATAATTTAAAACCAAATTCATAAGAATAATACAAGAAAAACAAGACATTATGAGTCCATTTTTAAAGTTAATTTCCAACTTTGGGGGGTTAATGCAAAAGAATCATATCTAGGTTGTAACTTTGGCTAGTTATATAATAACCAAAAGAATCATTGGCCCTACATCGCTGCTTAAGAACGTTATTAAATATTTCCAATCTATGACTAAAAACCAATAGTAAATAATTACGGTTTGCACCAACAGGTCTCGTCCCCTATGGGCCGATATATCTAAAAATCAATAGCTACAGTTTCTACCAATCAGGGTGTTAAAGACAGCACAAATTAATTTGTATATCTCTTTTAATTATTTTGGTATATACATTTTAGATTTTGGACTTTTCTAACTAAACACCCTGTCCAAAGCGTCTACAACACAATCGCCAAAAATTAACTTTTAAGGTGAGCACGGGTCTATTGAAAATTAAAGAAGTGCGAAAACTTATCCAATTTTCTCTTGACCGATAACTTGCTATTTTAAATCCAATATTAAAATAATTAAATTAAATCTCTAAATTATTAATCGATATTTATTTTAAACTTGTTTCAAACTCCGGTAACCTGTACTGACTAGCCAAAATCTACCGTTTGATCAAGTTAACGTAGCAAATGAATATATTTCGAGTTCTTGAATCAGAAAGGAGAAGCTCACAATTTGGGTAATTTTATATACTTCGATTTTACAAAAAATATTCAGTGGTGAATAGACGTTGACATAGAACAGTGTTAGCAATTTAAAATGATTTTAAACTGTTAGTTCGTGTGAAACGAACTAGCCTGTTGTGTATATTTTAAAATTTCAACAAAACTTTTATCATTTTATACATTTACATCTTGAATAAAGATATTATAACGTACAATTATATTATTTTTTTATACATTGACTATGTTGAGAACAAGGGCGTCTTCTGACAACCCTTGTTTAAATTATTAAAATTCTCTGTCTGATTATGTGAAGTAAATTGTTGTTCACGAAGTCAGCCACAATAAAAAAAGGAATTTTGTGAGATTTGCTCTTGTTTTACCTAAATTAACTTATTCCATATCTGTGTCACACATTTCATATTTATCGTTTAGCATATCGATAACCATTAATAAAACATATATTCAAAGCTGATATTTACACTGAATATATTTCCAGTTTGATCTAGATTATTCAATATTTAACTTTTTTTTAATTATAATTAGATAATTTTGTTGACACTGACTTTCCCATGATTAAAAGCTATTACTGCAATTTAATACTAGTTCAATGTTAAATACATTATTAGCACCGTTAATTTGTGAGCTTCTCTAAGACTTTCTAAACAAATGCAGTTTTTTTAAGTTAATCAAAATCACGTCACGCTGAGTGCTTTTTATAAATGCGAGCATCCCCCACTGGTCACGTGAAATACATTGGAAATGGAATCTTTAAATTACAATTATCAAATTTTCAATACAAGAAATTTTTCCAGAAATGACGGTAAATTTTCTTGTTGAAATGGAGTGTTATAGATTGCCTTCCCTTAAAGATAGGTATATTTATTTGTAAAATTCTATTATAACAACAATTAATTATTATAACATAATATTTCGGGTATTTACAGCCACTAACTCCGCAGATTATAGTTAGTTGTTAAATTAATTCACTGATCCAATTTCCGTACGTTTTTTTTTTTTTTTCGAGCAACAGAAAATATGATAATCACAAACTACTGACCCGTCTCTGCTGGTTGGAAGCGAAAGCAAAAGATGGTTGGTGGGAACTTTAAATGTTTATCCGTCAAATTTATTAACATGTATTTTAAAGCAGTGCCATGCCACATTTGATAATTATATAGTGTCTCGCACTTAAAAGTATAACATCCTTATAACTTTTCTCTTTTTTCTCTGATTTGAATTGAATTTTACTCAAATATAGAACAAAGTAGATTGTACTTATGACCAAAAAAACATTCGCCCTCCACAATTGCAATTGCAAAGCCACTTAAGATTCTAAAATAAACGAAATGAATAAGAAATTTATAGGCATTTCTTTATCAGGAAATTTCATTATAGTCCACGAAAAAGTTGAAAAACCCCAAAAGTACTGTTACAGGGATGAAACATGAGTCCCCACGTTTTCGAGGGTGCTGAACACGATGGTCATATTTTTAAGGTTTCCATCCCTCAGCAACTACCCCTAAACTCGAAAAACCAGCTCTATTTCGCGTATTTTCCATTGTAGGCATCCGTACGGGTTTTTTTGGGCAGGATTCGGGTAGGCCGTATGAAATTTAACCATACAATATCTTTTCCACTACCGGAGTTGAAACTACCCCTAGAAATATGCCCAGTTCTATAATAAAATCCTATCAACAAGTGTTCCCATGCCTAGTATCACTGAATGTGAAATGGGGGGTGGTTTTGGGGATTTGGGGGTGGTTGATGGAGAGTGGAGTTTAGATATCGTGTTTTAGCGAAAACGGGGAAAAACATTTTCCACTATTTTGTATTTTTCGGTGGATTTCAATGTTAGGGGTGGTGGTAGTTTCAACTCCGGGGTTGAAGGCATGTCTCGTCACTCAACGCCCTTTACAATGTCGCAATCTTAAATACCACGATTCAACAAGTCCCCACATGCAGAAATATGAGAAAGGGGTAGTTTTAGGGGTGATTGGTGGAGGGTGGGAGAGAAATGAATATTTTCCACTATTTTGTACTTTTCGCTGGATTTCAATGGTAGGGGTGGTGGTAGTTTCAACCCCGGGGGGGTGGATCATATGTTGAATGGTTAAATTTCATACGGCCTACCCGAATGGTGCACAATAAATCGATACGCATCCCTACTATGGAAAAAACCGCAAAGTAGGGGTAGTTGGCGAGTTTAGGGGTAGCTGCTGAGGGGTGGGAACCTTAAAAATATCACCATCGTGTTCAGCGCCCTCGAAAACGTGGGGGTACCCATGTTTCATTCCTATAACAGAACTTTTGTGTTTTAAGCCTTTTTGCAACTTTTTCATGGAGTATTAATGAAAGTTGTTCAGAATTGCCTGAAAATCTTAAATTCAAGTCTTGGCAGTTCATACTGTTAAGATGGTAGTACTAACTATAGAAACCCTCGGTGGACCCAGGCATACACTGCTTTCGGAACTGATGAATATACCAGCATGACGAAACTCGGCAGAATTCTCATCCAGCAGAATGCAGAATGTCATCCTTGAATGCCTTCCTTGATCGCCATCCTTGATTGATTACACTAGTCGAGGTACCAGATTTTGAGGAAACTACAATATCCTCCTTACTAATAATTTGTTCTAGAAGAACTCATTAATGTTTATAGCAGTAATGCCTAAGAAAATTTCTCAATTGATTTGAAGCAGAAGTGTTTAAACATTGGCTAATGGGAACTTATGTTGTGCTAAAATGATAAAACGGCTCAGAGTACTATAAGTACTTTACCAAATACGAATCAAGACGTGTTTTATGCGTAATGGAACACCATGTTACCTCCTTTCTTTTATTATTTATTTTTGAGAAAGAATTGAGGCAACATATGCGGACGACTAGCTGGTTTAAGACGGAGCAGAGAGCCGTGGGTCCAGAGCATTCGTAAGAGTGGAGAAACTTACCCTTTCTGACATGTACAGCATAAGCCACAGATTTCTGTTTATTTCGAGAAAAGGAGACAAAAAAAATTGATGTTAAATTGGGCACCATCTATAGTAAAATTAGCAAAATTGTCTCTTTTTGTCGAATAACCAGTCTTCTATAGATCAGACTGAAATTGTTGGTAAGAGAAATAAAAAGATAGTTTAAAATGAATGTTAAAATGTATTACATGAAAAATAGACAAATCGGTTTGAAAGACAAATTGAAATTTAAAACAAATTTATACCAGTATCCTAGATGGATTATGGTTGAGGTGACTGGTTCTGGGACAGCAATCTAGGCCCACAATTGTCTCTTGTTGCAAGAATGAATCCTAAAGTTTCCTTGGCAATTTACGTCTCTCAATGAATGGGGTGAAAGTTGTAGGAAAATTAACCAACTATGTGGTTTAATGTAAAGATAGCGAAATTTTATCTATAAAAGATAAACTGTGCAAAAACTATGCAGGAATGTAGAAGAAGTATCTCAGAATTTAAATATCTAAGAATATAAGCACATACAAAATTTATGCAAGTTAGCTATGCAAAAATTTAAGCAATGTTAGCTATGCAAATATAAGCAAGTTAGCTGTATAAAATATATTTAAATTAGCTGCACGAAATATTTTTAGGTTAGCTGCACGAAAATAAGCAAGTTGTGCAAAAGCTGATTTCATAAAAACTATAAATTGCCAAAAAAATGAAAAGGAAAGAGAAAAATATTTTTAAAACCATGTGGTACATATAGTATTTTAACTACTTATTAAATTAAAAAGAATTGACTTTGAATTCAAATTTATTTCAAAAATAATTGAAATTATATCAAAGGCAAACTTTGAAGATTAATTACATTTTAAAGGAGTAATAAAGAAAGAAATTACCTGTATATTAAACACTTTGTAACTGGGATATAAAAATTGTAATTTCAATTACTGAAGTCCACAGTTAAAAATTATATATGTTTGAACCAGTACAAAGGCTGCAAGCAAATGAATTCCTGGTGAGTTTTACTGATAAGGTAAACTTTTTGTCCTGTTTACTGGAAAACAACGCTACCAAAAAAATGTGAGAAATCTAATTCCCTAATTAAATTGAAAGCCATAAAAATATAGAAATAGTACAGGTATGGCCATCTGTCAAGGGCCAAGTTAAGCGCAACAACTTGCAGGTCGCAACTTACAATTTCCTTCACTCACAACTAAAATAGTGGCATATAATCGATAAAAGGAATCTATAATAATAGTTTATTTTATTATTTCCACACCAGCTGATTTGCCTTTGCAATTTCTATTTTGTGCATAACCACAAATATGAACAGATGTAAATAACTAGTAAAACGTATTGATAACAGTAAATATATTACATGTTATAGGATTTACTATATATAGAATGAGAAAAGGTAAGGAAAATAACCTTATGTACTCCATAGTAAACAAAAATATAAAAATTGAAAAATAGATATCTGATGTAAATAAATTTTGTAGACAAATTGTTAATTGTTTCCTGGGATGCTGTGTTACAACGGAAATGAGATACATAATAGTGTTAATAGAAAAACAGGACTAAGTTCCTAAGATATAAAACTAAGTACATAAACAGTGTGAAATGGTTTAGCAGTTATACATGTAAAATTCTTTTAGTTGAAAACAGTTTCACTTACAAAAACTGAATCCTGCTAAATATCCACAAAACACTAGTTTTTAAATAAAACTGATAAATGGACATAGGCCATGTAACAACCACACAACATTAGTATTCACATAGATATGCTCCGATAGATACATCGAACGAAGTGGACATGAACTCACTAAATTCTTCTGCCTGTGAAGTAATTCTAAATAGTTTCCACTTCCGGTTCATGATTTTCTTTTTAGTTTAATTCAAGTAAAAATCAGTTCCTTCTCAAATTTCATCATTGTGATACAGTAAAACTGCTTTTTCTTGAAAGCAATCATAAATTTTATGTAAAAGTATTAAAGATGTCGATTTCCTATACCAAATGGCTGATTTGTTGAAAATAAAAAAATGAGAGGAGATGCGCCAAATAGGGATTATTTGGAACACCCATATAATATTTTATTCCCTCCGAGAAAGTCCCTTAAAGGATAGCGCGTGTACCAGATTTCATCGATGTAGCTTAAACAGAGTAACTGCTTTTTGATATTCGTCCACAAAGGTGTAACTATATTAGGAAGCATATTGACACCCCCATGCAAATAAAGTTTTTTAATATTTTTGGGAGTACAATTAGCTCCCGAATTTATTACTCTCCACCCTCCGTCTGATCTAATAATGAGGTTACGTGATCAGGTATTTAACAGTTAAATATGTAGGTTTCATTTTCTAAACAAAACGAGCACTTCGATGTGAATTTTTTAATATGAAAAATGCCTTACAAATACACATAATTACAATATTTATTATACGTGAGAAGTTTACTAACTATAACTTTAGAAGCTTTCACTTAAACAAGTTAGTTAATTGCAGGCATACATTTCTCAGTTTATACAAATATTGTTGACTTTTACCGGCATATTTGTCAATTTCTAGCAATAATTTATGACCAGGTAGTTGTCATATGTTCGATGAGAGCTAGATTTATATCCCCACCTTATTGGAAGAGTTACGGAGAGAATACATATTTCAGGGGGATAAGGATATCAAGACGCGGTCTAAATATAAAACGTTTTATAAGCATTGTTTTGATAACCGAAATTCAATATTTCGGTTATCAAAAAAATGCGTTTAATGTCACTGCTTTCAATGAAAATTGATTGAATAATTATATAAATAACATAAATAAACAGCACTGAAATTAGACAACCCCTATAATCCAGTCTGTGTATAGAGAATTGATCGATTTCACAAAAAAAAATAATACAGTAAATGATAAATACGTATAGATGTACTGTCGTGAGCAAAAAAAAATAGGACAACTTTTTTTTTCTAATGTAAATCTCTCTCTATTTGAATATGTAATGAGTAGCCGAAATAAAACAGATATCACTTTTAATTTATTTTTTATTTTAATGGTGTAGTTATTGCTATAGTAAATGATGGATGGTTGATGAGACAAATTGCACTGCTTTATAACATTAACAAATATTTGGCGTGTGACATTTTAAGAACTATCGTCTAAAATTTAATATAAAAAAGATTTTAGTTTTCAAAAATTAAATATTTTAAATTCAAATTTTTCGAAAATGGTTGGATTGTCGAATGTTTTTCATAAACCGAAATCTAATTGAAATTATATTATCTTTAACATAGATAGCATTTCTAAGTTCCTGTCATCCAAAAAATTCTTTGTAGCGAGGCGCCCTACCCCTTAACATACTAAAACATTATTTGCATTCAAAACTAAAGACATTTATGTCTGTAGTAGTAGAATGAGTAGAATACAGGTTTTCACGGCCGTTGTCTAATGAAGTAGTTTCTTCCGGGTCTTGCCGTAGTCGTCAAACTTGACTTGGCATTTCGCTGATCATCCTGTCATCTTCTTCAGAAGGATTCTAAAGACTAAAGAAACGTCAAGTCAAGTTTGACGACTACGGCAAGACCGGGAAGAAACTATTTCATTATGTCTGCAGTAGTTTCCAAAATACTTCACCTGGGTGTTTTTATTGGCACACCCTCTATATGTGGTAGAAAGCCTCATAAAAAAGGGAAAGAAGATACAATGTTTTTCACACAGACCAAAACTATTTTCTCTGGAATATATACATACTAATTAGGTTATTTTCCTGGAGATTTTAACATCATAAATCATGTCTAGTTTTCCGATAAATTAAATTGGTTTAAAATACCTCCATCAAGTGCGACGTTTCAAACATTTTATCACAATTTAACCGAGTGCTAAATGCCAGTGGCAGATAATTAGGTCTTGCTCTGTACAGTAGCAACAACATTGTGAATGAACAGATGATGATGTTATTAAAAAAGGAATTCAGCATCCATCTTTTTGGTTTTCAGCGTCGATAAATTTCAGTCATAATCTAAAATATTTTTGCAATAAGTTTGTTCGTGATGTATTATTGTACTATCTGATCAGAATTAGATCAATAATATATGTAGAGAGTTGATATACTTATTTATTTAAAAATACACTGCCCAACAGAAGAATCCAATTACTGGGCAGGAAATTACAAGTAAATCTTTACAAATATAAGACAAAGAAATGTATAAATATCAATATGCGACATGGATAAATAGAAACTGAGATAAAAACAAAGCTAAGTTTAAATTTATACAATTAATCTTCTTGAAGATTATTATAATTTTCACACATATGATATAGTAGCGAGAGTTTCTAACCGTTAGTTCTGGAATTCGGCAGATAGAATGGTGAGTTTTGCCTAGAACCGGGTCTAGGTATTCGAAAATTTAATAAGTTCAATATAGCGCCGTAATATGTTGTATTATGTAATACTTTAAAAAGAAATATTTGCTGTGCTATAGTTCTACGTGTCGCTAGACTCGAAAATGAACATCTTTTAAAAGTGCAATATGAGGAAAACCAATAGAGGATTAAACACCATCTTCCTTATAGCATAATGTTTTTAAGAAGTGCCTCTGAATGCTCTCTATGTTTTGTATTTCTATGTTATAGTAAGAAGACCAAATAATTGACGCATATTCCAATTTGGATCGAAGAAAAGATTGGTATAGTAGTTTCAGTGTGTTAATAATAATAATAATAATAATAATCTCTTTATTTCCAACAGGTAAGCACCCAATTACAGGAAATACATGAAAACACATATCATTTATATATCAATAGCGAATAAAAAAGAAAAATAATATTGACACTTAAGTTACAAACAAAATTAAACCTACTATTCAGTAATAATTATATGACTTAATATACTGCCTAGACTATCAAAATTAATATCACATAGATGGGAGATTTTATTAAAATTATTGCACATTACATAAATTGGAGATCTCACCATAATATTTGTCCTATAATTCTTGACATAGAAGGTTGTGTGACGGCGGATTTCAAGTCTGGGTATGTGGAAATTGATTTTATCTAACAAAAAGGGACAATCAATAGTGTTGTGAATTAAACTGAATAAATATTTAATGGAAATTATTTCGCGACGAGTTTCTAATGAAACGATATTAAAACGGATCGTTAAAATGGACGTATTAATTCCTCTCGGCGGGTAAATGCCATCCTCCTTAAAAAACAAATATTTTAGGAACTTCCTCTGAACTGACTCAATATTATTCACGTGACATGTGTACCGCGGATACCATATGATGGCACCATATTCCAATCTTGAGCGAACGTATGCGTAATATAACAACATTAGGCTAGAAGTTTTGCTAAAACACTTGCAGTTTCTTAATATGAAGCCTAGCATTTTATATGAATTTGATACAGCATTATTAATATGGGCTCGAAATGTTAACTGGCTATCGAAGATTATACCCAAATCTTTGATTTCTGTACATCTGGTTATACTCTGTGAATTTATTTTATAATCATATTCTTCAGGTTTATTGTTCCGAGAAAAAGAGATAACGTAACATTTTTGAACATTAATGCACAGATGGTTCGCACTACACCAATCAGATACGGCTTTAAGGTCATTTTGGATCATTCTACAATCACTTATCGTTCTTATCTCTCTATATATTTTCAAATCATCCGCGAACATTAATTTTGAACAGCTAAGAACATCATTAATATCGTTAATGTAAATGAGAAATAGATGTGGTCCTAAATTGGAGCCTTGTGGTACTCCGGATGCATTAATGTAGTAATCCGAACTAAAACCCTCGTACTCGACAAACTGCTTGCGGTTAAATAAATAAGACGTAAATAAATTAATTAAGCCTGCGGAAAATCCAAAGTTATCTAATTTCATTATTAATAAATATAGATCGATTTGATCAAAGGCTTTCTGAATATCCATGTATACTGTGTCTACTTGTCCTTGCTTATCAAGAATTTCCGAGGCAAACTGAGTTATGCAGGTTAAGTTTGTGATCGTAGATTTTTTATCTAAGAATCCGTGTTGGTGCAGGGAAATATATGGTCTAACATTAGGATAAACGCAATTATATATTATTATTTCGAATAATTTCGCAAAATTACATAAGATAGAAATAGGCCGATAATTTTGGAGTACAGCTGGGTCACCTTTCTTTAACACGGGAGTGATTCGGGCGATTTTCCACATATCGGGAAATGTAGCTGTTTTCAAGATTAAATTATAAATGAAAAGTAAGGGTTCTAACAAGGCACGACAACAATCCTTAACAAAAAAGCAGGGAATACCATCAATGCCTGAAGTAAGTTTGTCTTTTAATTTCTTAGATGCTTTAATAATATCGTCTCCATGTATGGTGTTTATATATAGAGATGAGTCGTTTTGCAAAATATCTCCATAATTTTCAGCGAATGAGGCATCCGAAATATGATGGACACTTTGGAAGTATTCACCAAAAGCTTGAACAATTAACTGAGGATCACTAATAGTGTTGTCGTTATTTACTATAACTCCTGGAATCCTGGAATGAGCTTTTTTACTGGTAATGTAAGACCAAAAGTTCGATGGATCCTGAGATATATTGTTCTCTGTATCGTTTATGTATTTTACATGTGCGGCTTTAATTTGCTCTTTAATAATTGCCCGGAGGGTTTTGAATTCGCTCAAGTGTTCGTCAGAGTTGGACAATTTGTACTTTTTAAAAAAATATTCCTTTCGTCGAATATTGTTTATGATATCTTTATTATACCATGGCGGGTATCTACGAGACGTTTTAATTTTTTGAGGAACGTGATTATCAAAACATGTATTAAGTGAACTGTAGAAAAAATCACATGCTATATTTACGTCAGTGTTATCATATAATTCGGCCCAGTTAATGTTCACTATTGACTCATATAAGCCAGGAAAATTGGCTTTCCTAAAGTTGTAGGTTTTCTGAGCAGAATTATTACGATTAAACTGGGTATAATGGTTCAAAGTACACGGAACACTAAAATTGAAACAAGGATGATGGGCATCTTCACCAACCAGTGGTAGATCCCCTCTACTAACAGTGCACCTTAAGTTACTAAACAATAAGTCGAGAGATCTATTATTTATATTTGAGATTGTATTAAACTGTTTTAAATTAAGAAATTCCTGAAAGTTGCATAGCGTTTGATTCTTAGAGTTATTCGCGTCAAGATTAAAATATGGGCAGTTGAAATCTCCAATTATGATAACATTTTTGCTTTGTGCAAATTCCAATGATGACAGACTTTCCATAAACAAATTCAAATTATCAAGTGAAACGAACGGCGGGATATAAATAACAAAAATGAAAACATTAAAATAATTAAATAATATTTTACAACCAACAATGTCTATATTAGTATTTAAATTTAGTAAATTTGACAGATCTAATTTTAGTACCTTATGTTCTACTTTCGCTGCTAATAGCACACCTCCTCCCCTAGTAAGATTTGTGATGGCAAGGTCTCTGTCGCAGCGGAAAACACTGTATGCTTCAGGAAATAATTCCTCACTATTTACATCATTAGTTAACCAAGTTTCACTAAGACAGATCAAGTCAAAATCACCAGGTAAGACCGCATTGTAGAACTGTGTAGTTTTAGTATTAAGTCCTCTGACATTCTGATAGCAGCATAACAAGTTACTGGTTATGCAATTGGGTGCTGTATCTAGTTTAAATTATCACTATTGACTATCTTTGGAATACCTTTGATGTATTTTATGATTATATTAACTTCGCCTTTTTGTTTCCTAGTAGTCAACTCCTTTTTTAAATTCTTATAGTGCTCGATTTGTCTTGGTGTTCGGTCATAGGAAATCGAAATGTTTTGGTAATTTTCTGAGCTCTTCAATTTCCTGGCATTACGTATAACATCATAAATATATTTTTCGTCATCCAAGCGAACTTTTAAAGGACGCGGACGAGAATTATTAATATCAAATCGGCCAAGTCGTAAAGGACGCAAATCATTACAAGGTACGGCTGGTGAAATGGAGTTTATTATATTAATAGCTACTTGAATATCTGCCGATGTACGTTCTTCTTTATTAAGTGTGGCGGGCTGCTCTGCAACGCCAAACAGAACTAAGTTGCATTTACGATTTTGACGCTCACCAAATTCTTGAAGAAGTTCCTCGAATGAATCATCATTAATTTGTTGTGTACTATCAGGTAATTTTATTGATTTCAATTCTTTGATTTCCTTTTGAAGGGCTACGACGGCCTCTTTTAAGGAATTAATATCCGAACCAATTTTTCCGCAGTTTTTACAGGTCTAAGACAGCCCCTGCGATTTCTTTGAATTTATGGATCTAGTTTCAGGGGAAGTTAATCCCACACAGGTATGCATATACATTTTCTGGCAAATGCAACAAGTCACCATTAAATGGGCTTCAGTTTGCTTGGAGCAACAGGTACAATGTTTGTTACTCATCCTTGATACGCCCCTGGTGAATTAGTCACGCCTATTGATAAAGTAAGCTACAGAAATTTTAAGCAGAATTATGGTTGTCTTTCTAACGTTCCCGTTTGTCGTCCAAGTTTTGAACACTCACTAAGTGCACTTAGAAACAGATGTTGGCAGGTAATTGTCCCTTTATTGCAGTCATTAAAGTCGTGGGAACACCTTATTATAAATCCGAGTGTTTTAAAGCTTCCATTGATGATTGTATTTATATGACAATTGAAGGATAGTTTGCTGACAAATGTTACACCGAGGTCACGAGATGTTGATGGACCTGTAAGCACTGAATTTTCTAGGCAATAATTAAATGCCATATATTGATGTTTGTTAGTAAATGTAAGAGCATTACATTTACGTATATTTAATTGCAGTTTTTTAAGTTATACCAATCAGTTATTTTATATAGAGCAGTTTGTAAAGCCACACAATCACTTTCATCATTTATTTCATTGTACAATTTCATATTGTCCGCATATAAAACACGCGACACCCAATTCAGCTGCAACGTCATTAATGAAGATGTTGAAGAATAATGGGCCTAACATAGATCCTTGAGGTGCACCTGAAGTAGATACAAATTCAGAAAACCGTTGACCATAGTATTCGATATGGTGGTGTCTATTTTCCAGATATGACTTGAAAAAAAAAAACAAATGTCTTGAGAAACTTTGAACATAGAATACCATGATCAAGTTTATATTGGTTTATACAGAAAAGATTGGTTGAAGTAGACCTTCCCTTGAGAAAACCGTGCTGATATTCAGTAATGCGATTCTTTGCTTATGTTGGGTCATATAACAGTATTTCGAAGGCTTTAGAGAAATTGTTGATAATCGTTAAAGGCTTGTAGCTCTCAATATTATTTTTTTCTCCTTTTTTATCTATAGGGATTATCTTAGAACATTTTAAAACATTTATGGCCAGTTTCTGAAACGTTAGATAGAGTTAATTATCCGTTTACTGTCAGTTACAATTGTGACAACAATTGTTACTATGACATTTATTAATAGATAACTTTATTTTACGTTTCAGAAACTGGCCATAGGAAATGTATTTGATTTAATGGCCAAATTAAATAAAAATGTAGGAGGAGATGTAAATACACTGGCACAGTCATGTAATATAAAAACTGGAATTTTATCAGAACCCATCGTATATTTAGGCTGATTTTTCTTAAAGAATTCAAAACTTCATGTTCAGTAAATTGTTCAATTGTTAACACATCAGTATTTGCATCTTCTACTAATTCTTTATTGCCTACAAAATGCTCATCCCCGTAATACATTGCTGTTGGTAAATTGTTACTAGTTTTCTTACTGTTGATAAATTGCCAAAACTTATTGGGGTCAATCTTAACATTGTTTTCAATGTCACGACAATAACTTTTATATTCAATATTAAACTGCTCTTTGTTATAGGTTCTTAATAATTTAAATTCTTCCAGTGCAAGAAGACCTTCAAAGTTTTTAAAATCACGCCACGCTCTATGTTTCAATTTAAAACTCCTAATTATATTGGAATTATACCAAGAAGGGTAGCTCCTGCCTTTGATTATAGTTTTAGGAACAGTTGTATCAAGAACAGCATATATTTTTTCATAAAATTTTTCAAAAGCATAATTTACATCTTGAATACTGATTGGCCTTGCGATAATTATAATAGATCATATTAACAGTAATTTTATTACTGTTATGTTTTTATGAATATTAAACAATATCAAAAGCGCAGGATTATGGAGATCCTCACTTACTGAAATATCGGGAGCTTTATCTACTATACAATTCATGCTACACAGAACTAAGTCCAAAGTGTGATCATTTATATTTTTTATATGATTATATTTTGTCCTAAATTTAGTAAGTTACTAAAGTTTATTAGAGACAACAGATTAGTGTTGTGAATAAATTCTAAAGAAGCAATAATTTCGAATAGGTATCGAATCGTAACACTCTATATTAGATTTTGTATGATTGATAGTTATCTGATAGAAACAAAGAAATAAACACATTTTTGAAAAAATATCACTGTTAAGCAGATGTTTGTTGCTCCTTTTTTATCGTTTCTTTGATCGATCGCAACTTTTAAACTATTTGAACTATCAGAGGTAAATCTGAATAAAAATTATAAACTCTTAAAGTTTGGTCTCCTGTCTCTGAATCTTGAATTCTAAATAATATGGTTACCCCGCTACTTGCAAACTCACACCGGAAATCACTTTCGTTTTTAACAATATCAGTCGATTTATTTATGATGATTTATAAACAACGGTAATGTTTAAAAAATCATAAAAAATGAAGATACTCTTAAGTCAAAACAATATCAATTTAGTAAAGACGAGTTTTTTGAGTACATGACTAAGACATTTCAGGCTCATTGATTATTGTGAAAATAAATGTTCATTGTTTGTAGAGTTGAACACACACTAGATCTAATAATTTAAAATAGATGTACTATTTATAGCAAAACAAAATATTAGTAATAGAAATGCCCATACTCGACATAGCCCTATTTCAATTACAATGCCACTGTTGGCCCGTTGAAATGGCAAGTGAATTCTTATCTGCTTCACTTTGATTGTTTAATATTACATGTTAAGCACCGTTATTTCTTAATTATATGTGAGAACCGAGACTCAGACGTTGGCTTCTTCAACTTGTAATCTCCGCATGTCCTCAGATAGGGAGAGTTTTTGTTTCTTTGCTACTTTCGTCTCTTCGCGCGAGTTTCTCCAAGGCTTATCTAGGTCTGCCAGCGCCTCAGGCCTTATTCTAGATAAATCATCTTGTTCTTTTTACGCTACCTGTGAGGTGTATTGTTTGTATTGCTAATTTTCTCCACTTGGCATTTTTCAATAGCTAATGCGGATTTTCTTTTATTAATGGCTGGATGCCTCATTAGCTTTATACTTTCTCACTATCTAAGACTTGCAATTGAATATATTAACATTTTATTATATCAGTACCATTACCATATTCATTCAGGTTTGTATTAATCTGAAGTAGGATAACGGCACAATTTAAACTAAAAAGAAAGTTATTATTGTTTTCTGAAAATGATCGTTGATTATATCTAATAAAAAAAACTGTTTTACTTTTCATTTAAAAATATTGCATGAAACTGAATCTCTAACGCGCAAAGGTAAGTAGTTAAAAAATCTGGGAGCGAAATATGTAAAACATCTTTGTCCACTACATCGTTTTAACTGCATGCATATTGTTTATATCTTGTTTCATAGATATCATCAACAGGCTCTAACACAATGCGATAATTATACTGTCTTATGCCACAATTAAAAAGTATAATTGTCGCAGGTCTGAAATTTGTGCCTCGAGAAAGAGATCGTTGGAGGGGTAAGTATTTTCCTTTCCAAGCATTATTTTAAGAAACTTTTTCTGTAATATTAACAGCTGTTTAATGTGGTTGTAAGTAGTACTGCCCCATCGCATATCTTAGTTTGGATTCTATTAATCCGAAGTATATTGTTTTTAAAGATTTTATATCGAGAAAAGTTTTCATAAATTTAAATTTATATAGCAGACCTCTTAAATTATTTACCCGCTAGCTATGTGAGTATCCCAATGTAAATTCGAGTCCAAATGAACTCCTAGATATTATTTAATTGTAATGGCTTTATCTATTTCCAATTCGTTTAGACTTCGCGTAATCTATAGACAGTTAAAAGTCGGCAGGGTATTTTTATGGGGGAGAATGACAAAAATTTATCGTTAAAAGCTTTTTGTCGAAGAAGTCTTTTATGTTTCCTAAGTCTATTTCTGATTTAGTTTTTAACTTTGCCCAAGAATTAGTTGTGTAAAATAGAGCCGTATCCTTTGTAAAACTAATGACTTTTCCACTGGAATTCAGACAGAGTACCTCATTTACATACAGGGTGAATAGGATTGGCCCAACACGTTCCCTTGTGGAACACCCTATTGAATAAATGATTCTTTACTCTGAACTGTATTTATTTGGACGAACTGTTTCTATCACTTAAGTAGCTCTTCATTAGTGTTAATGAGGTACCCCTAAATCCTAGGCCTTCTAGGTACTCTATGAGTTGAGATTGACAAACAGTGTCAAAGGCTTTAGAGAGATCTAAGAAAACAGCAATATGCGGGCTTGCTTGCTCCGACTGATGAGAAGTTTCCTTTATTAAGTATGTAATCGCATCCTGCGTTGACCTGTCCTCTCTAAAACCAAACTGTTTGTCTGATAATATATTGTGTTTAGTGAAAAAGTTGTTAATTCGTTCCTTCAGAATATTTTCAAAAATTTTACAGATGTTGCTCGCAAGAGATGCTGGTCTATAGTTAGATATGTCGCTCTTTTCTCCGTTCTTATATAGTGGCTTCACTACCGCTATTTTAAACATAACAGGACATACTCTTGTAAAAAATATTCTTTTGATTAAATAACATAAAGGCTGGGTTAAAGCTTCTGCAATTTTTTTAGTCTCATATTTGATTTGGTCGGCGCCAGGGGCTTTATAATCTGTTAAACTTAGAATGGCTTTTCTGATATCTTCTTCATTAGCTTGCGCTAAAAAAATTGAATACAGATTGATGTTTACAGTACTCCTTTTATTTCCTTTTACCAGCTTGATTTTGCTAGCTAAGTCTTTACCGATATTTATAAAGAATCTTCGCACATTTCTTATTCTTGTGCTACCTGTGTTTCTTCTGTATCTATATATTTTTAATTTTGTTTCTTGATTTGCTGCCTTCAATTTCCTTAATTGTTTTCCATAGTACTTTGCAGTTATCTTTGCTTCTTTCTATTTTCTTCTTATAATAACTGGCTGTAGTTATTTGGATTAGATCGTTTAGTTTGTTTCGATACATTCGATATTCTGTTGCTAAGTCGGTGTTTTCTGGGTCTCTTTGTAGTTTTTTAAATAGTCCATCTTTCTTGCATATTGATTTTACCAATCCTCCAGTTATCCAACATTTCCTCTTAATCTACGTTCTCTTCTTCTTTAAAATAGTTATTTCATTGGTCTATTTCTTTGTTTATTCTATTTATGATAATTTCTGTTGCTTTATTCACATCTGGTGTATTATATAACTCATACCAATCATATTCGTTTAACTTGTATTTCAGTTTTTCATAATCCGTATATTTTACAGTCTATCTTTCTGTAAGTTGGTTATTTTTTTTTTCTATTTTACTATGTAATTCGAGTGCCAATAGTATTGAGAAATGATCCCTGATTGAGGATTTATAAACCACAGGGGTCTGTGCAACTTTTTGAGCCTCCCTATGTCATGGTATATACATTTATTGTTGACATAAAGCCATGTTCTGCCATAGTATTAAGTTACTCGTCTGTTACAGGGTCGTTTTTCCCAAAATATTTATATTTAGATCACCTATCACAATATTATGATGATTTTTTTCTTTTGTGACATTATTTAATTGTTTATATAAGTTTGCAGTGAATTCTTTGAGGCATGTTGCTGGTGATCTATAGATTGTTGTGATAGAAATAGTTTTGCCATAAATATTCATTTTGATCTTTACTACACAGTTACTACCTGAATAATACTTCTCCCAACTGAAATCGATATTTTCTCTAATATAGATTACTACTGCATCGTTTTTATTTATGTTACCTTTATTGTAAATAGCCGTATATCCCTTGAAATGTTGTTTTAGAAACATTATATGACTGAAGAGCAGAAGAACATTCGATGATGGTGATGAATTTAGCTTTGCTATACTTAATCAAGAGGAAATTTTATTTCTAGCCTTAAATCCAATGCAAGTGGTGTCGACGGTATATCATTGCAAATGGTTAAGCTCTGTTTCCTGTTACTATTACTCTACATAACACTTGTGATTAACTGCTTCTTATAAACTGGGTATTTTCCTGTAGCTTGGAAGCAGGCAGTGGTATCTACTGTACTTAAGGTAAATAACTCTACTCAACATAATGACCTACGGCCAAATTCGAATATTCGTCATGTAATTCACAATTGTTTAAATAATATTGACTACATTTTTATTTTCATAATAATTCATCTACTTTGCGTTGCCTTTATATTTTGTTATATTTTTCACATAGTCATAGACAATTATACAATGACCATTCCCTACCCTACCACATTGCCATCTGCCGAAGCTGAGGCTCGAACTCAGGTGTGGTGGAGCGACTAGCCGTGTTGTCTCTCACACAACGTCATCTAGTGTACTGCTACCAACCCGGTAATACATGAAAAACGCCACTAAACATTCATACCCTAGCCAGGATTCGTATCCGGGACTCCTTGGTTGTAAACCTAACACGTAGGCGTTGAGCCACAGAGCAGATAAATTATACAAGAGTTAAAGGAATAGAAATACGTTTAAATTACATGACAACATTCTCTAGATATTTTAATTAACAACTCTTCATATTGAAACCATAAACACAAAGATATATTGTATTCACACCGCGATTGTGGTTTTTCGATTATACCAACTTTATAAAATGTTTCCAATGTTTTTTAGGCAACAAGACGTAATTACTTCTAAAGCTTATCATCTAAATTAAGTTTAATTGTGAAATATACGAGAAATTGGTCCCTTTCACAACGGCTATTTCTAAATGCACCCAAATCTTATAACTGACATTGACATAAATCGTATGCTCATATTTTTTTACGATTAAATTCGCAAATCGAAACTATAATTGCTTATATAAATTTAATTTTATTTACGGTAAATCTAATTCCTTCTTAAGCATTGTAAAGCACATCTTGATTGTAGATTTCAACCACGATCCTGATCCAAACATAACCCAAATAATTTTAATCCTATTTAGATGTTCCATAAAAGAATCGGTCTCCTTAACATTGATTTTTTCAACACTCCCTGTAAGTAAATGTCTAGTGACGTCTTATACACTGATCATTTGGAAACTATTCTGTTGGTCCTATAGTTGTAAGCAACTTTTTCCGACAGGTGCTCTTCCTAAATCCAAGTATATCTTCTTAATTGTTAACAAAGCTATCAAATTCTGTTGCTCTGATGTTTTGTCTTTATTTTTGGCCGGTCCTTATATGTGGCAACGACAAATACCAAACACCAAATCTGGTTTACGCTGTACATTGTTCACACAAGGTGATTTTTAAATTCGAGAAAATTTGTATCATATGGCAACCTGCATGAACTGTGTAATGTTTATCGATATGTATATAAGGTAAGATACGAAATTTCAGTGAACCACAAACCACAAGATAGCGAAATTTGTAGCTTTAGGGATTTATTAAATTACTGGGTGCATGTATAGGTAAATTTCTGTGGTGTTTATTTATTATTTTATTTAAAAAAAAATAACCAAATGATATTTACCCCAATATTTGTGGCCACTTTAGCCGTAGACAATATTTCTGTATTAGGAAAATTACGCGAAGTCGTCATATAGGTGACGTTGGCTGACGAAAATTAAAAAAGAATACATAAATCATTACTTATTTTGACTTTCTTCCTTTAAAAGACCTTTACTCGAAACAAAACTTTGGATATTTTTTACAAGACAATAAAAAAAAAACCACTGCTACAAAACACCAGAACATTTGAACACTACGCTTGAATACACTACTCGATGTGCGTTTCGCTAGCCATGTGAGTATCATCAGGAGATGATTGAAACTTAAAACTAACCTTATTTGTCTCCCAATGATGTTGGCGTGGTTAGCAAAGCGCGCGTCGAGCAGTATATTCGAGCATAGTATTCAAATGTCTTGACGTTTTGTACGCCAAAGTTATTCGTTTGTGAAAAATAACCCTCATACGAAAACGCCACCATCGCCAGACCTGGATATAGCAAAAGTGAAAATTATAAGGCTTGTTGGCGATAATGTGCGTTCCACAAGAGAATCGGCCAGAGAATTTTATATGAGGCATCCTGATCGCCTTATAACAAATAAGACTTTAAAATTAATCAAATTTTCAATAATAATGGGAATTATAATAATGTATTTTTAGGTGGGTTTTGGGATCACAAAAATAAAAAATAAAATTTTTTAACTTGACGTTTCTTTAAATTTATTAACTTCTTCAGGACACTAAAAGAAAACGTATAAATGTAGGTATAAATAAAATTTAACAATTGTTGTTTATACTCAAAGGAAATTAAAAACAGCATATTATATTAAAAAATTTTAAAGATTATTTAAAAATTGGGTGTAAAACATAAAAACTGTATAATAAATTATAAAAGAAAAATATATAAACACTTACGGTTAAATTAAAAAAATTTTTGTCATTAACTTTTTAAAATCACGGGACATATTAGGTACATAGCTTTTGTAATAGGTAATGTTTCTTGCACAGTACAACATAAATGTATAACTATACGCTATATGCTGGAAGAGCAATAATGTATGTATCTTTAATATTCCCAGTCTCAGCGTATCTTTTTTTTTATTATACACTCACATGCAAAAAAACGCAACAAGTTAATAGTTGGTAAAATTTGAGGTCTTATAATTTTTTTATTTTTAGTTCAATTTTGATAAATTTTTAGCAAACTGTAGATGAAATGACTAATTTCAACTTGCATATCCAGTCTTTTGTTAACTGCTGGTGTATTAGTCATTATACAGGGTTAATTAAAAGTTCGTTTTATAACCCTAACTTTAAAACACCCTGTGGAATCATTTCGTTACAAAATTCTTACAAAATACCATTTTTTGTTAAGAATCGTTCCTTTCCTACATTTCGTTTTTTGGTTCATGTTTTTAGGTGCACTCGTTCATTTTTAAAAGCGAAATGAACTTGCCACCAACAGTTTACTTTGAGAAATGTTATTTTTTGACGAGCCGGCTTTGCTCGTTGTTGCTCTAATGTCATATTGCCAGTAATTTTTATTACGTAAGACCTGTTATACTGCTAAAGTCGAGGCAAGAATTCAAGCGATGCACGTCACGAGTGATCTCATTAAAGAAATTTTAATACTAACATAATTTTAATCATTAATTACGTTAAAAAGAGTAATCCTTGACACCCAGTTATTAAGCTTTTTTCAGAAATAGGTACAGTTTAATGGGGCTTCATTATTCTCAGCAGTATTGTCTTATTTATAGAATGGATCTGTGACGTGCATCGCTTGAATTCTTGCCTTGACTATACTATGGTTTTAAGTGCGGAAAATTGCGCAAAAGCTGTTGCTCTTGTTAAAGATGGACGTAATTATGAATATGTTGCAAGAACCCTTTATGTTCATCGCTCCACAATCAAAAGAGTAGTCGAACGTTTTAGACAAACTAGCAGAAATAAACGTAGGGCAGGTTGTGGCAGAAAACGAAAAACTACTGCTAAGGATGACAAATTTCTTCACATTAACATTCTGCGGGATCGTCATTTAACATCAGTGCAGACAAGAAATCAACTCCAAGAGGTCCGAGGTACTAATGTTAGTGTGTGGACAGTTCGCCGAAGATTGAAGGAGTTTGGTTTGAAAGCTTGCAGACCAGCAACTGGACCTAAAATGCTTCCTCGTCACCGAGTAGCTAGACTGCAATTTGCCACTGAACATTTACCTTGGAACTTAGGGCAATGGAACAATGTTCTTTTTACTGACGAATCCAGATTCTGCTTACATTCTCCAGATGGACGGAAAAGAGTATGGAGAAGGGCCGGAGAAAGATCTGCAAAGTGCACGTTCAGTCCCCGTCTAAGCTATGGAGGAGGTTCGGTAATGGTGTGGGCAGGAATAACCCGGAAGACCTGCACCGATTTGGTGGTCATCGATGGATCCTTGACGGCCCACCGATATATTGAGGAGATATTAAGCAATTACGTTGTACCTTTTAGTGGATTTATCGGCGATGGCTTTATCCTAATGCAGGATAATGCGCGGCCACATTCAGCATTGCGTGTTACACAATACCTCGCGGAAGTTGGTATTAACAAAATGAACTAGTCAGCATGTTCGCCCGATCTTAACCCCATAGAGCATGTGTGGGACATGCTTGGTAGGCGGATCAGAGATCGCGAAGTAGCTTCGGCTACGGTAAATGAGCTTCGTTTAGCCGTTCAGGAGGAATGGCAAAATATACCTCAAGATACTATTCGTAACCTTATTGACAGTATGAACCGACGTATGCCGGCAGTTATAAGGGCTAGAGGTGATAATACAAAATATTAAGTTAAATTTGTTGTAAAAAGTACGTTTCTTTAGGTTAATTAAGTTACAGTTGAATTGTTTTGATTTTGAAGTTGAATTGTTTGCATAAATAAATTTTCTTATTTTTCTTTCTTTTTATGTAAGTTGTAATAACTAAACAATATATTGTTGCCATTTCATTACTAGACTCATAAACTAAGCTGTCAAACTGACGTTAGAGCAACAACGAGCAAAGCCGTCTCGTCATAAAGTAAACTGTTGTTGACAAGTTCATTTCGCTCTTATAAATGAACCAGTGCACCTAAAGACATGAACCAAAAAATAAAGTGTAGAAAAGAAACATCTCTTAACAAAAATTGGTATTTTGAAAGAGTTTGACTACGAAATTATTCCACAGGGTGTTTTAAAATTAGGGTTATAAAACGAACTTTTAATTAATCCTGTATAATGACTAATACACCAGCATTTAACAAAAGACTGGATATGCAAGTTGAAATTAGTCATTTCATCTACAGTTTGCTAAAAATTTATCAAAATTGAACGAAAAATAAAAAAATTATAAGACCTCAAATTTTAGCAAATATTAACTTGTTCCGTTTTTTTTGCATGTGAGTGTAGATTAGACGTTTTTTAGATAGTCGATAATATTAAAATAAGAACTATTTAGATTTTCTATATTATCATTAAATGCAAAAGCGTGACCCTTTCCTATAAAGTGCTCAACTTGTTGTGTTGGAATTTTTTGGTATGGAAATTTTTGCATTCAGTTACATGTTCAGATATTCGTTTTTTAAAATATCTACCACCACCATTACATTCTGAACACGAGTTTCCTATACGACAGTAGACGCTAGATCTTTAGAACTTTATCTGTTAAATCTAGTAAAAAAAAAATTAAGAAAATAGCATTTTCACTTGCATATGCAAAAAAGTTTTTGAATATGCAAGTGAAAACACTATTGGTAAAAAAAAATGACTAGATTAACAGATAAAACACCTAGAGACCTAGACTCTAATAACCCATACGAAATTCCGTGATCAGAATGTATTGGTATATACATAGGCACCACAGGCAGATATTTTAAAAAACGAATATCAGAACATGTAACTGACTGCAAAAATTTCCATGCCAAAAAAATCCAACACAACGTAGTTGAGCACTTTATAGAAAAGGGCCACACTTTTGCATTTAATGATGCCAAAATAATAATTACAAGAAGAGAATGTTCAATGAAATGATTTGCATTAAGAATAATCCTAACAGTATAAATAAACGAACAGATATAGAACATCTAAATAGTTATTTTAATATTATAGACTATCTAAAAAAACACCTAATCTATAATAAAAAAAAAATAATAATAATAAAAGAAATGCTGAGACTTTGGGAATATTAAAAGTAGGTACATACATACAATTCGCCAGAACGAGGTGTACCAGCGTATAGTTAGTTGTAAATTTATGTTGTACTGTACAAGAAATATTACCTAATACAAAAGCTACATACCTAATACGTCCCGTGATTTTAATAAGTTAATGACAAAACATTTTTAATTTAACCGTAAGTGTTTATAATTTTTTGTTTTATAATTTATTATACAGTTTTTATATTTCACACCCAATTTTTAAATAATATTTAAAATTTTCGAAAGTATCTTTTTGTATTATCATTGTTTTAATTTGTTAACAATGTAATATAGCTATAATTTTTTGTTTTTAATTGTCTTTAAGTATAAGCAAAAATTGTTAAACTTCATTTATACCTACATTTATACGTTTTCTTTTAGTGTCTTGAAGAAGTTAATAAATTTAACGAAACGTTGACAACTTAAAAAAAGGAAGTTTTGTTCATTTTTACTATCGCAAAATGAACCTAAAAATACACTATTATAACGTTCATATTGGATCACAAAAAACATTCAAGTAATAATGGAAATGTAACCAAAGATATCCAGACGATCAGGTTATTTTGAATTTCATAAATGAAAACCCTAAAACAAGCATAAGAACAATATCATGTAATTTAAATTTATCTGTATCGAAGAGCTTTTATCGTCATAAGAAAAAATATCTATCCATATTGCAATCATAGTTAGACAATGGCTGGATCAAAAATATCCACAAAAATTGATTATGGCCGCCTAGATCTCCTGGCCTAACCTTGCTAGGTTTTTATTTATGGGGAACTATTAAAGCTAAAGTGTACAAAACCAAACCACAAAATTTAGAGCTTCGTGATAGAATAACCCTAGCTTGTCAGCAGGTTAGACAGCTGATTTAAGTAGATTAGTAATAATAACAATAGAAAAATGTGTATTATTAAATGGTGATTTAGTAGAGAAAACAGTTATTTAACCAGAGTGTTACAATATTTTCTTCTGTTACTTGAATATTATGGGGCGAGCGTAGGTGCGTCTTTACTATGTACATACTTCGGTATGCGATGTAAAGCAACGACAGGCGCAGTTAGTACTTGGATGGGTGACCATTCCAACTGTTGTAGTATATTCCCCATACTATCAAAATGGCCGACCAAAAATAGGCAAAAATTGCCAAATAAATCGTTTGTCAAGGCCAACCTGGCAAACACCATAAAAAAGTCCTTAAGACACCCAGCACACCGAAAAACTACAGTTAGTAACCAAAAAATCTAATAAATTTTAAGTATTCTCGATAATTCACCGACCATCCATTTCTAACATCAAATTAGCCAAAACACCTAATTCCGTCAAATTAACCATAAATTTTTACAAAAAACACACTTTAAAAATACAGCCCCCTCAACATTTCAATTCATTATCAATTTACTCCCCAAACTTCAATCTATCAAAATTTATTTCACTTCCTACAAATTTCTACAAGCCCCCGTATCTTAATTTTCGCATCAATTTCAATTTTCCTAAATTATCTTAAAACCCCTTTTAATTATCTCCACGAACCACCCATGAAATAATCTTTTTAAAATCCAGACCAGTTTACGTGTTCCCATGAGTTGCTGGCCACTCGTCCCTATCTTCATTAATATCCCACATTCAGCTTCTTTTTCTTAATCACAAAAACCTATGTCCAATTTACTAAATCCCTTTTCAATGCTGGCAACTCGTCGCCAACTTCACTCCGTTACCCTATATAAAATTTATTATAACCAAATACAGCATCGCACGTAACAGTTAAACGTAACATCAATATAGATTAAAGTTGAACCTTCAACGCTACCTTACGGTGCCATTTCCAGACAACGGTCATATCCACAGTTATTGCAAATATCTCCCAAAGTAAATTCGATTCTACCGACATTCTTACATCAAAACCTTACCTTTTTTACAGCCGATTTAGTAATATAATTTTCATTTTAAATTTCCAAAATTTCAAAAATTATTGCACAACGTTACGCAATATTTCGCAATCATAGCCCAAATGAATGTCCGGTTCCCTTTTTAATTCTCATCCAGCTCTCATCCAGCTTTCGGCTACGTCGTGCCCCATCAAGGGTATAAAAAAAGAAGCGTGCCGAGGCTCCGACAAGTTCTTACTATTCGCGTTGCCCTTTGGTCACCACAGAGCCTAAATCCAAAGTAGTGTTAACGAAACCGAAAGTGTACCCGTACCCTCTTCCTAGGACTCCCCTAGTAAAAAATCGGTGTTATTATTTTTGTTAAGCCAAGTGCTATATTTTTGTTTACCGCCCACGCGGCTCTAGTTTTAGTTAAAATAAATCCGTCTTCGTGACTTTAGTTTGTAGTGAATTATCTAAGATCTGATCAAATTATAACGAACCCCGCAACGTCCAAGGCAAAATTCTAAATGTCGATACGTTACCAAAAAGAAAATTTGTTAATTTTAAAATCATATAAATATTCAACTTTGTGTTTTATTTAAGTAAAATATTATAAATTCGTGTTTAAATAAAGTATTGTTATTGAACAAGAAATATATACAGGGTGCTCAAGTAGGCCCTGCCCAAGAGTCAAAAGTGAAATTAGCTATAAAAGCTTATACAGGGTGAAGCTTTGAGCCCGTACAAATAAAGAAAAAGCAGTTTTACGCTCTGCACTTATACAGGGTGTACCTATTGGCCAAATCCTTCCGTTTAAGGACATACCACCCCAACCTTACTTTTAAAAAAAAATTAAGTGCCAGAACGACCTCTGGGGGTCTCAGTGGGAGCTAGCCAGCCCAAACTTTTTATTTTTCACCAACCAGAGGGCGATTTCGTGTTCATGGCGCTCAACGTGGGGCATTAATTTTAAACCAGAGGACGTGTTCGTGTTCACAACGGAAACCGCGTTCTCACCTCACACATCTTCCAGCGGCTTGTATATCAGTGTATGCGCGGAAGCTATACAACCTTAGGCGAGGGTTGTATAGGGGATATACCATCCTTCGGAGGGGATGTAAAGCCGTCGGTCCCTTGTCTATTAAATGTTAGGCAAGTAAAAGATCCCTACTCTTCTTAAGGGAAGAGGTTCGGCAAAATTCCTGGTTGGGGGTAGCTCGTCTACAGGCGTCGGTGTTAGGCCTCAGTAGCGGTAAACTTTTTATTTTTTCAACCAAACTTGGGAATTACTGGGGTTTAATGGGGATTCCTTTTTTTATTAACCTTTGAAAAAAATCCCAAATGTTTTTTTTCAATTTTTTTGCCTTAATTTTTATCACAATAGGATACTTTTTACTTAGGGTAAAATGCTGTTTAACCCTTTAAACCGACGGCCATGCCTATGACACTTTTAATTAACCTAGCTGCTCCAAATTTGCAGGATCGTTAATCAAACAAACTATATTCTCTTTAAAATAACTTTGCAATAAACAACATTTTATTATAATTTAAAGATGTCCGTTAAACGTTATTAATTTTTCATTGTCCAATTTAAATGCCTTCAATACGTTTTTGCGCTCAATAAATTCTTCCTCTTATCAAGAACTCATTATTTTTTTAATTGACCTCAAAATCTGCATAAGTAGTGTAGCAAGCTGCCGACACCAATTATATTTTCTTAGCGTTGGTGTAACATCTAGTTAGAACTTATAATTATCGACCGTTCATAATTTTCGCAATTCGCTTATAACGTTTTACGATTTCGTTAGTATGAAATCAAAATTAACATGGCAAATACGTGTGCTTCCAAAATAGGAAACAATTTTATGAACTTCAAACAATAATGTAAATATCCTGCGTTAATCAAATGGGTTGTATTAATATAGGAGATTAAAATAATTATATTGCACTATCAGGATATTTTTGTTCCCAAATAACCGTTAAATTTTTCCCTTTTTTTTGCTTTAGGTCATGAACCATGCAGCTAATCACTGGTAATTACCATAAATCGTATAAATAAACGAGATTGAATATTAGAAAACGAGTGGAAATGAGGGGACACACACTTCTCATCCTGGGGTCGATCCAGTCATTTTTACAATTTAGAGAGCACAAGGGAGACCTCGGAAAGTAGGGAAACTAACATGAGGAAAGACAGTGGGTTTACGAGATTAACCTATAGCTTAATTTTAGGTTCATTTACGAAATTTATAATACTGTTGTATATTTTCCTTGAGCCAATTGACAGTAGACTAAGTAAATTATATGGAGCGAGAATATTGCAATCTTGGACAGCTTTGTATTTTGCACAACCAAAAAAAGCGTGATCAAGGTGAGGAAGTTGCATGATTTTTTTTTATATCACAGATAGATAGACGACAGAAAAATATGCTTCCTCGTATTTTTTCTTTTTCTTTTTTGTTAAAATTGAGGGTGAAAAAAAATATATTTATTTCGGCTGAGAATTTAAACCCATTAAAATGCTCTATCCCTACCGAATAGCGTCATTCATAACCTGTCATGTCACGTCGTTATTGTTAAAACGTTGAAACATCTAAAAAGAATGCTGTGGTTATAGATTAACAAGTTATGGATGCTATGAAATGATTATCCGTCATATTAACCAATAATTAATAACAAGATTAAGAATAACAACGTAAATTAGCAAGTTCACGTCCAATTAGTGACGTCAAAATGACGTCAAAGCAATATTATAGCGTTTTCAGTCACGTGGTTTTGTTTACGAAAAAGTTCAAATTTTAATCTGGCATATTTACGAAGCGAAATTTTTCTATGAGTTTCTTTTATTATATTATCAACTTATGTAGTACATATTATGAAAAAATAATAAAATTAAGCATTTTTAAAATCCATGCATCTTCCTCATACTCCAGCTTTAAATAAATGAGCAGGGTAGCATACATGGCCAAGCTTTAATCGTATCAGCGTTGTGATATACTTTCTTGAACAGGAATATCCATCGTCCCAAAAATGGCTGGGAATATTATATGTAATGGTTTTAATTCAATACATATGTATTCTACATCTGGAGTCCCTCAGGGATCCAACCTTGGACCCTAGTTATTTTTATTATTTATCAAGGACATAATAGATGTCATTCACTGCAACTTGATTTTATTTGCTGGTGATTTAATAATGTATTATATGTGAACGATATTGAGGATTGTGAGTTTATTCAGTCTCAAATAGAAAACCTTGAAATTTGGTGCCATCAGGTGAATGGATTACAGTTAAATATCTAGAACTATGAGTTTTACTCTAAATAAACAACTAATCGAGTTTACATATAAAATATACTCAATAGATTTGAATCGATGTGAAGTTATAAAAGACTTTGACGTAATTATTGACACCAAACTCACATTTAATAATCACATTAGTCAATCTGTATTTTCTGTATCATCTTCATTATGCGTGTTGGGCTTTATTATTAGAAACTATCGGAATTTTCATAATATGTAAGCATTAAAAGTTCTTTATTACTTATTTGTAAGATCTAAATTAGAATATGCTTCGCTTATTTGTTATCCATTATATAATAACCAAAAATCTGCTATTGAAAATGTGCAAAGAAAATTTTTAAAATTCATGCATTTCAAAGTTTACGGTTCTTATCCCGAAATAGGTTACGATGTTCAGTTACCATTGATACTTTTGATATGCCATTATTACAATTGAGGCGTGTTTTAGTCAGTTTAAACTTTGGTTTTAAACTGGCCAATAATATTGATAGAATACATCTCCTTGGAGAGTTGAATTTTCGAATGCCAAGGCTTTCATCTAGACAAATAGACATTTTAAATTTACCAATGTGTATTACATATAGCAATTTAAATAAACTAAGTACGTTTTGTGATATATTTAATATAAATTTAAAAGAGGTGCGTATTATTACTATGGAACGAACATAAACATAATTTTTAGAATTTTTCAATTGCACAATTTCCAAATGTAGAACTATATCTCATATTATAATTATTTGTTCATAATTTAGTTATAAACTATTTGTCCTGTAATTGAATACTTGTAATCTGTTGGCCAATAAAGTCTATTATTATTATTATTGTTTATTATTTTCTAGATTCTCTCCCAGTCCTCAACCATTTCTAAGGAATTTTTTTATTATAAGCTGTAAGTATTTTCATTACAATATAGCACAAGCATAAGGATGTGGGGCTTTCTTTTATTTTATTAGTGACAGCTTGCAATAGTCCTCAATATCCGAATAAGAGAAATACAAATTTAAATAATAATGACTGTAAGACAAGTACACATTCCACTGCATTATATTTTTACCCATTCATTCACTCTTCATATCCTTTTAGCTAATGTATTATGCATTAACCTGCGACAACGCTTGCTTCGCCAATTCAAAATAACCGTGCTTTATTTATTTATCTTTATAAAATATTTATAAGCTCCCGCTGTCCTGGGATTTTAAAACGCCGTAACTGTATATGCGATAATACATTTCGTTTTACAGTATGCTTTTTGAATTTTAAATCGAAAAACTTGTTTTCGTCTTGACAAATATTGGAAAAGATATAATTTTTAGGTCAATATATTTATTTGAAAGGCTTACATGTGAATCTAATTAAAAATGTTCTTTTTATGGATATATTAGAAACGTTTTAATTCTTGTAACTGCATTCTAGGCAAGGCCGTAATAATATTAATACATCAATTCTGAAGTTCCGAGAATAAATCATTATTTGTAGTTTAAATATCTGGGATAGTAAATAATATTTAAGCTGCTTTGAAAAATGAAACACATATTATAAAGTGTGTGCGATTTAATATCGGAACCCCCTTTTATTTTGGAACCCGCTGCCCGATTTAATTTTTTTTTTTTTATAACATAATACTCGATATTCGACTATTTAAAAAAAAACATTTTCATATTTTCAAGGCCTACTAAGGTCCCCTAAATGGGTCGAAATTTCAAAATCGACTATTAGGCATTTTTTTATATAGCTTATTCGATTCCCAGTTATCTCAAATAGTCTTATGTAAAATTTTAGCTCGATATCTCATATAGGGTGTTTGTTACTCAATCGCCAAAGGACCCTGCACATTTCTTATGTGAAATGGCCCCCGGTGAAACTCGCTGAAATTGATATATGTTATTCCTCTTGAGCTCCTGATCAAAAGTCCTCATAGCCATAAGCTCGGAAAATGTGCAGTTTTTCAGATATGTGAGGGGAAAGTCGATTTTTCGGATTTTTTTTCACTAATAGTATGGAGCTATGGTCCTTTCAATGCGGCTTCGCCAGTGTTCTGCGGGGGGTTTTTCGGGTCACTGATTTCAAATCCGATGTCAAAAGTAGCATTTGACAGTTGACAGCTGTGAGCGACAGTATCAAAAAGATTTATCAGAATATATTATACAAGGGGTTTTTTAGGTCGCTATTTCAAATCCGATATCGACGGTGGCATTTGACAGCTGACAGCTGTCAGTAGCAGTGTTAGCTGTGTTATCCGGAAAAGACGTATTTACTTATATATTTCTTCACTGACCACCACTGGTGAATGCGTCAAATGTAAAATCACGTTATAATTCGGTCAGCAATCAACAAAAAGAATTTCACCTCGTACTGGCGTGTTGAGTAATATACTATAAAAGTGCTCAAACATAACATGTTAATTGGATTGTTTGCATCTAATTTTAGCATGATCCGGGATCACTGTGATAAATCTTTTCCAGATAATACGGCCAACACTGCTACTGTCAGCTGTCAAATGTCACCTTCGACAACGGATTTGAAATCAGCGACTCAAAAAACCCTTATATATATTCTTATAAACCTTTTGAAGAAAATAAGGCAACTTGACAGTGCCACTGACAGCTGTCAACTGTCAAATGCTACTTTTGACATCGGAATGAAAAGCTAAGGCACTAAGGCACTTTGCAGTGACAGGGCGGTAGGCAAAACAAAACTCAGGACGGCTAACGAAATTTACATATAACCAATGTGCTAGAAGAAGCTAAGCGTATATTTCCCTCTCACAGGCATATTTCATAAAAAGTTAGGAAACTCGTGGATTCGAGAGAAGTCATGGATGTGAGCTCGCCTGCGACCTACGTCGAGTCCTCTAGTTTCTCCAACCATTACACTTCGACAGCTATTTCAGCTCAGCTCTTATAGATTGAGACGTCTGGAATCACCGGAGTATTTACTTCAAGTCGCCCTAGTCACTTCTTTCTACAAACATGGAGTGCCAATTCCAAAACTCGCTGGAGATACCACCGACCCTGCGGCAGAGAGCCCTATATTTGAGGGAGAAAACAATCTGAAGATATACACTGCGCCAGGTAATTTCGCTGCTCTGCATTATTATTAAAAATTGAGTTTACATTCTGGTTTTGGGTGGGGAAATTGGTATTTTGCGTGTTTGTGGTACCAAAACAAACGTTAGATGTTTATGAAATATTTTGACTTGATTTTATTAGGAAGTAAGTTAAATTTATATTTCAATTTTTTCAACTTCAAGAAATATAACTGAACTCAGTAAATTTCATTCGCTTAATATTTTATTAGGAAAGTTTACGTTTGCTGCACTACGATTTACTATCGCTAAATGAATATATTCAGAAATATGCAAAGATAAGATACTTTATAAGTGACCAGTCAACATTTATATCAATCATTATTCTGCAGTTTAATCACACGAATAGGTGCTTCCCATGTCCATCATATTTCACGTAAGATTTTGCAAGAATACTTTACATTCAAAGCACACTAGGAAGATTTGCTACTGTAACCACAAGGTTGTTTGATTGTTGTCAATTTTACTTATAACAAAATATTGTAGTTACATGAATTCGACATATCCTGCACCAACAAAGGTTTGAAACATTAACAACGGTCAATTGGATGTTCGGTTCTTGACTGGGGTTCCGTTACAACGTGGGATGTTTAATATTTTAGACTGTGTCTGTTCACTTGTTCGATTGAAGGGTTATGCAACGCAACCTTCGACCTTCGCGTCTTCGTCTGGTAGACAATCATACGAAACTTTCTTTTTGCTCTTCTATTTAATAACTTTAGGGAGATTTCCCCAGCACTCTAAAAGAATTTACGTCAGTGTAAGCTCTCATCTACAGCACAATTAATATGATTATATGAGCGATTGTCCCAACCGAATCTCAAACAGTAACAATCATTTCACCGCCCATTGTCGCAACTCTAACTTCAACCAGAATAACACGGAAATTCTAGTGCATAACTTGGTTCTTATTATTTGCATAACCAACTTTGAAACATACACAGTATGGTCATTACTGTACCAGCGTGGGCTTCCTATATAATATTTAGACAATTGTCTTAAATATTTCGATTGTTTAACGTCATATTTTTGGCTATTTGCTACAACAATTGTTATAAAATAAAAATTGTTTTTTTGATTATTGTCCCAACCATAATATATATATTAAAACAATTTCTGCCTTATCTTCAAACTTTAACTTTCCGAAAATACCAACCTAAGCTTACAAGGTATTTCAATTAAAAGAGTAATTAATTTTCTAAGGCAAATGATATCAGATAGGAAACCATGATACCAAATTTTGCATCAAGAATATGGATAAATATAAAAGGTTACTACAAACACAACGTAATTTGATTATCACATATGATCACATAAATGGCCAATTTGTTGATTTATTTTAACATAAAGTTGAGATAAATAATTACTGGGTGGGACTAAATATGTTCTTGATTGTTTCACGATCAAGGATTTTTGTTATTAATTAACAGAGGGGGTGGGGATGTTTCAGGTCTAAAGAAACTTTTGATCAATTGGATGAATACTACATCATATTAAAATTTTAGCAAAATTCACCGAGAGCCAATTTTATATAAAAGGTGGTCCAAAATTGTCTCCCGATATTTCGGCTGATAGTATATTTAAAAATAATAGTAGTCTCTTATACAAACTTATTTCCTAAAATGAATAATATGAGATATACCCTTTAAAAAGGGGTTAATAAATTTCTGTTTTTCTCCAGTATCTTCCGACTACCTTAAAATATCAAATTCATATTTTAAACTTAGTCATAGGCCGTTCGGACACTAAGTTATAGTCCAGTTCATGTATTATCAGCACTCAAAAAACGCAACAAAAACTTTATGAACTCATTAAAATACCATCACTCTTTGTGCTGTCTCGACCGCAAATTGACTCGCTTTAGGCGAGCGGTGCACCAATAAAAAGATGAATAAAAATGTCGCGGAATATCCCAAATAAAGTTGCCGAAACCAATTGAAATCGATTAGTGACGTTTTAGGGAATAAAAATCTAAATAGAAATTTTTGTCCGAGTAGCAGGTAATTTGTTATTAACAATGAAATTGCAAAGTAAAAAAAAATGTAAAAAATTCATTGGAAAACACATTTTTCAAGTTAATTGGGCAAAATAAACACTTTTTTTTCTCCTATAATGTTTAGCAAATTGCACTGTTTTCGAGTTATAGGCAATTTAAGGTCCGAAAATGGCCAAATATCGACAATTTCAAACATTCATATTTCTACTGAACTTTTTTTAAATGTTTTATACTATTTTTTGTAATAAAGCAACTTTTCATTTTCATCCTGAAATTTATCATCAAATTATCGCTATTTTTTATTGTTTGCGCAGAATAGGTGAAATACACAGGTGGCGAAGAACTGATCTGCTAATTTCTTTTTTGATATATTAAAACATTTTTAATAAGATACTCATAAAAAGCGATAGTTTAACAGATAATTCGTGTTGAATTTTCATTCTTTTTCTACTTTTTTCCAAGCTGCTTAATTTAAGACAGATACGCGTATATTTATTTATAGTTAAATAGGAATCTAAATTATTTATATTTCAATGAGTTTATTTTCCATGTATTCATCTAGTCATATATAAATTTAATAAATAAATAATTAATAATTTCAAAATTAAGAATTAATGTAAAATATTTTTTTATATATTATATAATATTTCTAATTGAATTGTTCGAACGTAATTCAAATCACGCGCGCATCTCACGTTACTCATTTTAACTTATTTGAACAAGTGAAGCAGTCTGCATTGCGAACGTTCATACATTGAGTTCGTTTGAAGAAGCTGCAATAATTTCGTGGGTAATAGTAGTTTTATAATTCAACTCATGTAAATTTCATGCAATATTGTCTAATCATTTCATTTTGAATGTATTGATAGCGTCAAACCGTTACTGAAGTTTGCGAAAACGCGTATAACACATTGCAGGTAAGATACTATTCAACAACTCACTTTTTGTTGGTTTCATAGTTTTTTTTTTTTCAAATAGCATATATTAAATTTCACTATGGATAACGAAAGGAAAACAAGCTCGAAAAAACGTCTAATTGAAACTGATCTGAATCAGGAACACTCAAATAAAAAAGTACTTCGTTCATCGACAAGTGAATTTGATTGGGTAAGTCGTGTCTATAATTATTCATATTATAACATAGTGTCTTACATTAACATTTTATATTTATATATCATCAAATCTGTATTGTTTAAATAAAATATTCCTTTTGAAGTAATTTGCAAAAATTAGCAGATCAGTTCTTCGCCACCTGTGTATTTCACCTATTTCAAGCAAGAAAAATAGCGATAATTCGATGATAAATTTCAGAATGAAAATGAAAAATTGCTTTATTACAAAAAATAGTATGTTTAAGTATAAGTATTAAGGATCATTTTGCGACCCAAAACATTAAAAAAAGTTCAGTAGAAGCCGAGATATGAATTTTTGAAGTTGTCGACTTTTGGTCATTTTCGGACCTTAAATCGCCTATAACTCAAAAACCGTGCGTTTTTCGAAAACATTACAAGAAACAAAAAGTGTTTATTTTTGCCCAATTAACTTGAAAATGTGTTTTAAAATTAATTTTTTACATTTTTTTTTACTTTGCAATTTCATTGTTAATAACAAATTACCTATCACTCGGACAAAAAAAAAATATTTAGGTTTTTTGTTCCCTAAAACGTAACTAATCGATTCCAATTGGTTTCAATCCGGCAACTTTATTTGGGTGATCCTGCAACTTTTTTATTCATCTTTTTAAGGGTGCATGGCGCTAAGTTGAAGTAAATAGATCCCAATAAATAAAAAATGCACACAAAAACTTTACAACATAATTATATCGCTGCAGGCCATGGCGCCAAGCCCGACATGAAACATTCCCCACGCACATTAAAAACCTATGAAGCTAAGCAAGTCAATTTGCGAACAGCACAAAAAAGAGTACCGGTATTTTAATGAGGTCGTAAAGTTTTTGTTGGGTTTCTTATGTCTCAGGATTTTCCTACTTGAACTATAAAGTAAATACGGCCAAAATTGAAACTGGTCAGTTTTAAAGCACAGGACCGTGCGCACTGAAACTGTGCAGGCGAGTCCGAGACTGGCAATGTAATCAGCCTGAATGAACCATCTACGACTGCACTGGTTTAAAGGTAATAAAACAGACAGGCCTACTAGCACAAAAAACTCGTAAATCGTTTCTTATCAGTCAACGTGGAAGTCTAGCAACGTGCTGTCTATGTGCCAGTGCAGTGCATAAATACCTATTATAATATCAAGCGTAGGAGTTTAGTTAGTTACTGTTCATATTTATAAATATTTACTACTGTATAAAAGGTAAAATATTTTAATTATTTACTAATTTACCATGGCTTCCTGGAGACCATTCGAAACAGAGGATTATTATCCTCTCTTTCGAATGGATTATATTTAATAACGCCCGAAAATCCCGAAATAGTTGAACCGGTTATTGTCGAAAAACCCGAAATAAATTTAGAGTTTAAAAACCAAGATTTACACGTACAAAGTCAACTTATTATTTTAAATATACATGAATGTTTGAAAAGCGAAAATCCTGAACAATGTGAGAAAGGAATAATACGACGTATTAACGAATTAACTAAAATATCAAAATCAACAATTTATCGCGTAATCCAAGAAGGCGATGTTATAGATCACAGCGCAAAGAGGAAACGGAAAAATACGAAATTAAAAAATATTGATAATGCCACTAGAGATGTAATACGGCGTATAATTTATAATACGTATGAAGAAAATATAGTTCCTACGTTAAAAATTATTCAAGAAAAATTGAGCAATTATCCTGATTATAATTATAGGTCTTTAGATACACTACGAAATGTCTTATTAGAATGCGGTTTTAAACATAAAAAACTTGACAGTCGTATGGTAATTATGAAATCGCGACGTATAGTTTCACTTCGAGTAGATTATTTGGAAAAAATTAGAGAATATCGTAAATTAAACAGGCATATAGTGTATCTAGACGAGACGTGGTTTGACACGCATGATGTTGTTCAGTATGGTTATGGTAGATAGTTCGCACAGTTATGTTTTAAATATTCCGTGTTCTAGAGGAAAACGCGTTATCATACTTCATGCGGGAAGTGAAAATGGGTTTGTACCCAATGCGTTGCTCTTGTCTGCCAAAAAAATATCGCAGTCTTCTGCAGACTATCACGAAGACATGACAGCCCATCTATTCGAAAAATGGTTTTCTCAACAGCTTCTACCAAATATTCCGCCAAATTCAGTAATCGTATTAGATAATTCTTCTTATCACTCGCGTATATTAAATAAAATACCAAATAACAGCACAAAAAAGGAAGACATTTTAAAATTCATGAGAAAAAAAATATGGAAATTCCTGTAAAAGTTCCTATAAAACGCGAATTACGAATTCAAAAAGGAATATGTTATTGATAACTTATCCAATATACACGGTCATACAATTTTGCGGTTATCTCCATACTACTAAAAGTACGTTTACGAAAATATAATAACTCTCCAACGTTAAGCGCGATAGTAGTTGATCATATAAGAGAAGTAATAAATGACATTGACAATAATACTGATTTATGGAAAAATTGCGTTAGGCATATAATTGGAGAAGAAAATCGATATCCAACGCTACCCCCTAGTGCGCCGATTTTAATTCAACTGAATAATGATTCCTCCTCAGAAAGACTTGTGCTAAGAATAAAAAGATATTTACTTTAACTTGTAGTATTATTTTTTTTTTTGCTCAAATGCAATGAAAGTAACACTAGCTTTCAATGCAAAATATTTTATTCAAATAGAATTCTTCCATGAAATTAGCAGAATGACCAGTTTACATACAGTAATTTATTTTCTTCTTAGGTTAACACCCCGAAACAATAATTAAGCCGTTATACATATTAGTACACACTAATTACAAGCTCCATCTACTATAGTCTCCCTGCTATAATTCACAACTTATTACTGTTCTTATTCCATCGGTTCACTTGTTCGTCTCATATAAAACTCTCCCCCGTGCGTTTGGATCCACTCTATATATACCCGTGGTGCTCATTCTAGAACTTTCCAGTCTATCCTTCGGGGCGTTTCTGGGCCCTTGTCAAAGTTCCTATAAGGCAGCGGCGTAGGCGTGCACATAACAATATGTTCATATAAGAATCAAAGAAATAAAATGTTCTCTTTCTGAATTCTTATTTACACGGATTTACTTTTTGAAGCACTGCCGACACCAGTCACGCACGGAGGAAAAAACTTCATCGCAACATCAACTTCTACATACCCCAACTATTCGTTTCAGTAATAAAATTCACCCTTCCAAACAATTGCGCGTACATCAAAAATTTGGATAGATTGACTCCACTGGATACCAAATATTTACATAAAACCAATTGTATGAATTACTTTCTAGAATATTATTTAGGAAGAACGTAGGAATCAATAAAATGAGTTGATTTTACATAATCAAATAAAAAGTTCCTAAAAATAATTTGCATGACTGAATATAATTGTCAATTAGCACTGTTAGTCAATGAAATGTTGAATAAAAAGTTAAGCTAATGGCAAAATCAGTAGGATTAACCAATACAAGATAAAAAACACTTCTAATGTACAATATTATTTAAAATGCATAAAAGAGTATCAATTACATTATTATTCATTAGTTTCCAATTCAAACAGTAATTCAAAATAGCACATTAATCAATTTGTATCTTAATATGAGAACAATACAATGTTTTTTTTGAAGATGGCAAATTTTTCTCCAATTAAATTTTCTTTTACTATTCTTTCATTTTCTTATATATAATAGGAAGTTGACTCGTGTTATTGATTTATTTTAATAGGGACGATTAAACTTTATATTTTTCGGATTATATTTTTATAGAAAATCCAGACATTGGCACATGTTTTCACAAAATTTATATACATTTGTATTAATATTAAAGGTCCCATACATGAAACAATGTTAGATTTATAACAATGTTTATAGGCAATATCAATCTGAAAATAACAGTTTAATCTCAGCAATTAGCAAAAGTTTTTAAAAGCATAAATATTTGTGAAATTTATATCAATCAATCAAGAGATGCTTTATTAATTATCCAACAATGAAACTCTTTTATTGACAAAGCTATATGTATAAATATAACATAACATATGTAATTATAGTTAATTTTAAATTTAAATTAAAACAAGTAAGGAGCTAATATGTAGGTAGGTATAGTAAAAGTTACATACATAGATATATATTATACAAGTACACAATAAATAAGAAGAAAACCAATACAATATTTTTGAACAGTAGATATTTTTACACCACCATATGCACATCTAACGAATGAGTACATGTCATAGTTGAGAGTAATCATATATAAAGAAACATATGTAAAAACACAAAAGGAAGCAAGAAACAAAAACAGTTTAAAACGAATCGTCATAATATTCACTAAGATTATACATAATAGGCTTTAGGCTTTCTGAATCAATGTTTCATTGTCTCTCTGAATGTCTTTAATTGAGTCATATTCCTGAGAGACAGGTGTATGTGTAGTAGATTTCTTTGCTTTCGTATTTAATGAAGTAAAAATAGCCCAAAATAAGGCGATAGAGAAAATTTGTACATGGAGCGATGTGACATAGAAAAATAAGTTTATTTTGGTGAAACTATGAATACCTTGAGTTTTCCACTTCGAATAGGTGGGGGGACCCTTTTTCCGCGAAAAAGAGGTTAATTTGTCATTTTTAAGGGTGGTTTTTAAGTTATAATTTATTTTGGATCCTTTAAAATGTAGTTAAGAAACGAGAATGGTACCCTTTTATTGTCGATGGAAAAGAAATCTTCAGTTGAAATTTCGTGAAAATCGGTTCACTGCCTCCTATGATATGTAATATAAATATACTTAAAAACGTCAAAAATTGAATTACGGCCAACTTGGCCAAAGTTAAACCGAATTTGATGAAATTTTAGATGAAACTAACCTATGCAACCAAGAAATATTCTGCTACCAAATTTTAGCAAAAAATATCCAACAGTTTGGCCGCAATTCCATTTTTAGTTCAAATTCTACAACATTTTCAAAACTTTCCCCAATTTGCCCGAATGGTCGAACAATTTTTTTTTTTTTCCAAAATGAAGGTATTCTTATGAACTTTCACGTGATGTAACTAAAAAAAAGTTTTTTTTCATTTATCCGATTTTTGTCATTTTTGGTTTATGCATGCGCGCGGCAATTTCCCGTCATTTTCGGTATTATAAGTATGCGCGCACAAGTATACGTGTAATTATTCATTGTAAAAATTTCAATATTAATAATAAAAAGTGATTGTGATAAGGTTTTAAATATTTAGATAAAAAAAAAACAGTCGAGGGTAAGACAGTACAACTGTTAGAAAAAGAAAACATGAATAAAATAAAATAATAATCGATATATGTAAAAAGTTTAATAAAAATCTAGTGAATTTTCGAAGAAAAAATTATATCCTACCCTTGGGAGTTTTCTTTTTATCTAAATATTTAAAACCTGCTCACAATCGCTTTTTATTATTAATATTGAAACTTTTATAATGAGTAATTACACGCATACTTGTGCGCGCATACGTATAATACCGAAAATGACGGGAAATCGCCGCGCGCATGTATATACCAAAAATGACAAAACATCGGCTAAATTAAAAAAAGTTATTTTTTAGTTACATCACGTGAAAGTACATAAGACCTTCATTTTGGTAAAAAAAAAAACATTCGTTCGACCATTTGGGCAAATTGGGGAAAGTTTTGAAAGTTTTGTGGAATTTGGACTAGAAATGGAATTGCAGCCAAACTGCTGGATATTTTTTGCTAAAACTTGGCGGGCTATTTCTTGGTTATATAGATTAGTGTCGTCTAAAATTTCATCAAATCCGGTTTAATTTTAGCCAAGTTAGCCGTAATTAATTTTTTTACGTTTTTTCAGTATACTTATATACATATCGTGGGAGGCGGTGAATCGATTTTCACGAAATTTGAACTGAAGGTTCCTTGATCGTCTATAATAAAAGGGTCCCATGCTGGTTTTTTAAGCAGTATTTTAAAGGGTCCAAAATAAATTAAAACTGAAAAACCACCCTTAAAATTTACATCTTTTTCGCGAAAAAAAAAGGGTTCCCCCACCTACTCGGAGCGGAAAACTCAGGGTATTCTTAGTTTCACCAAAACAAACTTATTTTTTTATGTCGCATTGCTCCATGCAAAATTTTCTCTGAAAATCTAATTTTACTTCACTAATATTACCGAGTGCTTTGTTAAAGTTGATCTGGGGATGGGTCGAGGTAGGGTCAAATTTAGCGCTTGTCTCATGTTATGCTCAGGCAGAAGATAGATATGAATGTGTTTAGTATTTTCTCATATATTAAGCAATTTCTAGAATAAAGATGAATGTAAACGTTAATATTTTGTAAGTGATAGAAAGAGATTTACAATGATCCATTGGTTTTGCTTTACATAAGCATCTTAGTGCCCTTTTTTGTAACACAAACAATGTTCAGAAAATGTTGACTACTCATTCCCCAGAAAGGGATTCCGTATCTTATATGGGACTCAATCAGGGAAAAGTAAACCGTTTTTGCAGCACTGAAGTTG
This sequence comes from Leptura quadrifasciata, assembly GCA_963675555.1. Classification (NCBI taxonomy): domain Eukaryota; kingdom Metazoa; phylum Arthropoda; class Insecta; order Coleoptera; family Cerambycidae; genus Leptura; species Leptura quadrifasciata. The sequence continues at coordinate 28,497,322 of OY776679.1, read as the reverse complement.
CACCCAGGTCATTGGAAGTTATTCTCACTGCATAACAACCAGATGCCAACATTTTACTTAAATTAGAAACATATACATCAAATTTTAGCTTCTTATCAACTTGTAACCCAAGAAATTTAATATGGGGTTTATTCTCAATAGGTTGGTTATCCAAAAAGAGATCAGCATAGGTAAACTTGAAAGTAAGTATATTAGTTTTGTGTATATTGAATACAAATGAATTAGAATCACGCCATGTTTCTACTTTATATATGTCTGACTTTATAATATCTCGTAGACTGTTAACATTTTTACTATGCCATAGAATAGTAGTATCGTCTGCAAAAAGCGTAAAAGTGCCTTGAATATCAATAATGGCCGAGTTGTTTATGTATAACGAAAATAAAATGGGCCCTAGTACAGATCCTTGTGGCATACCACAGTTAATATCTGCCGATATTTCGCCGAGGGTTTTTACAACTTGAGTACGATGAGACAGGTACAATTTAATCCAATTAAAAAATTCACCCCTAAAATATACATTGACCTTTTCAAAATTTTAAACATGGAATATAAAGATTATTATGTCCATATTGCAATTCGAATAAAATTCTGGAGATAAAGTTTTTATATATCTTGGTACTCATTGTCAATTTTAAACCAGGCATTTTAAAAACATATATTTTAAAAGAATATTAATACAAATATAACGACTTTGATAACTTTGACAGCTGAAATTTTTGAAACAATACTCAATCACGGCTTAGAGTAATGCCGAGGACGAAAAATAAATTCTGATACTGAAATTCTGAAGTAATTGATGATGTTTTCACTCTAATGCGCTACTTTAAATATTTCAATTAGTCTTCATGTTTCAACTTCATTTAATTCATTTAATTTAGAGATATTCCCACAAGACTCAATTTTGTGGGAATGGCTTTAGTTCTGTTAATCCCGGTGTATTTATCAAGGAGTAGATAAGGTTAAGGGATGAATATTGAATAGGTAAAAATGTTTTCATAAAACTTCTACTACCTACCATGTAACTTTGTACAATTGTGTAAAGATACATAATAAATTGCATGATACAGTAAAAACAATATTAATTTTAAAAGTTTCAAATAGAATATACATAATACGTTGGTTATCTGAGAACCATAAACTGTTACAGAGTATCATGATGTGTAAATGAGTTTTTTCTGCCTTGGACCTATTAATACAGTGTATTAATAAATTTAAAAATTATGCCAATCTTAGTATTTCATAGTTTGTGTATTATTGAGCAGAACTTCATAATGGTAACATTATTACAATTCTACTTAAATAGTCATTGGTCATTATTTTTTCGTAATACATGTATTAAAAGCCGTAACGAAAAATAATATATAATTCCCCATCTCATATTTCTTTCTGTATTTAAAATGCCGCTCTTAAGAGCCACTACTTTGCGATGTGATATATTCTCTAACATTACTTTAATTGTAATTGACTAGATATGGTAATTATTTAACATTAATTATCATTAAAAGCCAAACAACAGTTGACCATAAACCCATTGACACGCAATAATATAATTAATGCATATGCTTAGATATTCCGAATATTTTATATATTATATACATAAAAACAGTTAAATACCTACAAGCCTACTGTTTCATATTTAGAATAAAAAGACGTGCCAGTTTTTAAATTTTACTTGGATAACGTTATTTTAATTGGCACTTTATTTGTTAAAAGTATTTTCCATAGCCATTTTATTGGTAATATAAAACAGGAAACAATAAATAAGTATTGTTCTATTGCAGTTTACTGTTCTTATTTAGAGCATATTCCAATATGGTTTCAAGTATTATATAGTATATATTATATTATATATTATTATTAATATGTGGCGTGTTTTTTGCTCATAACTACAAACATTTTTATTAAAAGTGTTTATTTAACTTGCAATGTTTGTCAGTTTGTTTAGGTCAAATCTTGCAATCAAAATTTCGATTAGTTCTAAGCTAGAGCTTTGAAATTTTGCACATGTGTATAAGTTCGGTGACAATACACTTTAACATTTTCCTATAAGAAAAAAAACAAGATGGCGGACGACTTTACCGTTTATGATCCGATTCGACTAAAAATCGATATCTGGGGGTTTTCGAGATTGCCAATTATGAATTCTAGATAAAAGTTTAGAAATTCAAAATGGCGGTGCCAATATGGCGGACGATTACGAATTTCTAGTCAAAAATTTAGTTCAGGATGGCGACTTCAAAATAGCGGATGACTTTACCGTTTCAGAATCGATTCAACTCAAAATCGATATCTGGGGGTTTTTTAGGTCGCGGATTATGAATTTTTAGTCAAAATTCAGAAATTCAAAATAGCGGCGCCAATATGGCTGACGACTACCATTTAGATTCAAATCGATCAAAATCAATATCTGAGGGTTTTCGGGGTCGCGGTTTACGAATTCCTAGTAAAAAATTTAGTTCAAGATGGCGGAAGACTTTACCGTTTATGATCCGATTCGTCTCAAAATCGATATCTTGGGATAACAGCATATCAAAAAACTAAAAAGAAAAAATAAAATTATATAAAAAAATATTTTCAAAAAAAGCGTTTCTTTAAATGCTCTAAAAAGTAGAAAATCACTTTTTCTAGTTTCCTAGAGTGGTCTCTCAGGTGGATATTTTGATTTGGAAGAAAAATGTCCAGGTTGCAGTCGTAGTAGCCATGTAGAATTTTATAAGTTTCGATAAGATCTCCTCGCAGACGTCGTTCTTTCAATGTTGTTAACTGGAGTCTTGAAAGTCTTGTTCTATAGTCGTAGTTTAAAAGACAGTTTGGTATTTTTGTTATTTTTCTTTGGCATTGTTCATGCACTCGATGTCTTTAACAAAATATGGATTCCAGATGGACTGGCTATATTCAAGCTTAGGACGGATGAAAGTTTTATAGAGCTTTAATATTGAATCGGCTGAGCGATCGTGGAAGGCTTTCTGCATACAGTACACAAGCGAATTGTTTTTTTTTACTATGTTGGAAATGTGTGTATCCCATTTCAAATTTGAAGATATAATGATACCGAGGTCCTTTTGTTCTTCAACATGTGATGTTATTCATTACATAAAGGAACTCTGTATTAGATGTTCCTATGCTAAGGACAGTACACTTCTCTCTTTTTTTTTTTTTTTTTATACATTTATTTAACGTCGGCCTATTTCCGCTACTGAGGCCTAACACCGACGCCTGTAGACGAGCTACCCCCAACCAGGAATTTTGCCGAACCTCTTCCCTTAAGAAGAGTAGGGATCTTTTACTTGCCTAACATTTAATAGACAAGGGACCGACGGCTTTACATCCCCTCCGAAGGATGGTATATCTTCTATACAACCCTCGCCTAAGGTTGTATAGCTTCCGCGCATACACTGATATACAAGCCGCTGGAAGTACACTTCTCTTCGTTTAGCTGCATTTTCCAAGTTTTGGACCATGACTCCACTTCTGTTAGATCCTGCTGTAGTTCGACATGATGGGTTACTGGGTTTGCATAGAGCTTGGTGTCGTCAGCAGGTAACGTGATTTTTGATTTTATATTGAGGGCTAGGTCACTGATGAACACTAAACACGGAAATCATAAGACATATACGCACTCCATGTCGCGTTGAATACTCATGGTTTTCATTTAACCTCGAAAAATTGAATTTATTACTTTTCGCATAGATAACACACTAAGATAAAAATATTAGGCACTGTTAGCAAATTATTGTTTTTGAAAATATCCCTGCATGATGCTCGGTATTCAGGATTAAATATTAAATGTCTGACAGACAAACACCCTGCCTATATCAGTTTTAATTTCCCAATGCACTATATTATTTGCAATATGGCTAAAAGCTAATGAATAATAAACATTTAATAGACCGTCCTGATCCAAAGTTGATTTTAGTTGTAAAATTGCAAAATAAGCACTATTCAATTTTCGACAGACATAATACACATGTTTATTCCAAGACAATATTTCATCGAGCCAAGTCCTAAAAATTTAGAGGTCTGAGAAAACTGAATATCAATATTGTTAATTGTCTTGAGTTTGTGAAAGTGTAAGTAAACTGTTTTAGTGTCATTAAGGATCAGACGATTTCTCTGATACCAGATATTGAGTTCCTCAGAAACAATTCTGATATTTTCTGCGAGTATCACATGCGTATCAGCAGAAATTGTAAGTATCATCATAAACATAGTAACACTACCCACTGATGAAATCTGGCAAACCATTGACGTAAAGCATAAATAAGAGCGGGCCCAACACTGACCCTTAGGGAACCCCAAGTGTGACGTCTTTTGACTGCGATACATGACTTTACAGCTTAAACCCTGATCTTCCTGTTACTATATCACTCAAAACAGTCAAGCAAATTACCACGAATACCGATATTATACAATTTTTGTATTAGTAATTTTACATCTATAGTATCAAATGCTCGGGATAAATCAAACATTCGTGATACTACATATCTTCCCCGATCAAGCTCAGAATACACAAAGTTTAAAAAATGGTAGGAAGCTGACTCTATTGATTTATTTCTCTCTCTCAATTAATTTTGAAAAAATACTCATACAATATTTGTCGGCAATTATCTATATTAGTGGGCTCATTTTCTTTAATGTAGAGGTAAACCACTAGCAGTGTTTAGTTATCAGGAAAAATACCTTGTTCAATGGGTTTATTAATTAATAGTGTTAGTGGAGTGATTACTATAGTTCAAATGTGCTTTTAGAGGGCGGGATATTAAAACATAATATTTTTAGTCGCAAACTCCTCTATAAAATCCTTATTTTACTATAGGGAACGTAACCAGACTGCAACCCATAGCTACTCTCCGGGCTATGTGCCCCCGCCAAGCGCTGAATTACAAGTTACAAGCCTGGCGCGTTAAGTGTAATAATTGCATATTACCATCAAAACGCTAATGCTTCGATTGCAACAAACACCAGCCGAAAGACTGATCCTATTTAAAGGAGCTCTCGTGCCAGTCATCACACACCACTTGCAGACTGCAGTTTCGAGCTGTTGGCTCTCGTCAGTGCAAGGTGGGCATGTGGCTGGCGTTTGTTGTAATCGAAGCATTAGCGTTTTGATGGTAATATGCAATTATTACACTCAACGCGCCAGGCTTGTAACTTGTAATTTAGCGCTTGGCGGGGCACATAGCCCGGAGAGTAGCTTTTGGTTGCAGTCTGGTTACGTTCCTTATAGTAAAATAAGGATTTTATAGTGGAGTTTGCGACTAAAAATATATGTTTTAATATTCCGCCCTCTAAAAGCACATTTTAACTATGCTAAGCCCAGTCAGGCGATTTATTTTTCGATTGCAACAGACACTGGACCGCTAGATGGCGCCTGCTGACTATTTTATATGTCACTATCCCAAAGATACCGAAATGTACTAAATGGTCACGTGATCCTCGTGTCGGTCGTTACAGGCCTACCTTGCACTGACGAGAGCCAACAGCTCGAAACTGCAGTCTGCAAGTGGTGTGTGACGACTGACACGAGAGCTCCTTTAAGTAGGATCAGTCTTTCGGCTTGTGTTTTTGCAATCGAAGCATTAGCGTTTTGATGGTAATATGCAATTATTACACTTAACGCGCCAGGCTTGTAACTTGTAATTCAGCGCTTGGCGGGGCACATAGCCCGAAGAGTAGCTATTGGCTGCAGTCTAGTTACGTTCCTTATAGTAAAATAAGGATTTTGTAGAGGAGTTTGCGACTAAAAATATTATGAGTGATTAATATGTTTATAATCTTCTCAGTTTCAGTGTAAAACTATCTAATCCAGAAGAATTCACATTTTTTATACAATTTAAAGCTTCCATAATAGTGTTTTTAATGTTATTAGAGAGTATATATGGTAGAGATATGTTTTCTCCAAAATGTTCAACTAGTTTGATACTAAATATCGTGCTGCTAAAATATGAGGCAAAATTTTCTGCTATGTTCTCAACATTTGACTCAATGATACCATTGTTATTTAGTTTTATTTTGTCGTTTGTATTACTTTTTCTGTCGAGATTTTTGTTTACTAAATTCCAAGTTGCTTTAGCTTTATTAGAGGAAGAATTTATTTGATCTTTGTGGTAATTAGGCTGTGTTAATTTGATTTTATATTTCTTGTGTTTTTTTTTATTAAGAATAATTGCCTAATTTGATCACTATTTGTGTTTATTGAGAACCAATATAGGTTTTAAAGCTATCCCTATGATCACGCAATTCCTTAGTATACCATGTTTTAGTTTGTGATGGGGTGTTTTCACATTTTTTTCAATAAGTGGGCAACTTGTATTTAAAGCATCGACTAGCAATGATAAGAATGTCGAAAACATCACATCAATATTATCCATATTGTACATAAATGCCCAGTCAATTATTCCTACATTATGTTATAAACTTATTTACACTTATTTCATCCAGATTTCCAACATTTTTTTTTATTATTTACATTATTGAGCAATACTGTTTGTGAAAATGTATTAATGATATGAGTGAAATGATCTGATCTGCTAAACATGGATTTACGATATTACACTGGCATGATTCCTTGGACATATTTGTTGCAACATTGTTGAAGAGCTTCTATTACCATTGACATTTTTAAATACACGTGGTGGTACATTTGTAGCAATTTCCAAATGGCAAGGGTTAAAAATATCGCACATTTTTTTATGCATAGGTTCCCTGCCAAAAATCTATATTTAGATCACCACACACTGTTAAAAGGGGCCACTTTTTTGAAGAAAAATTTAGCGCTGCAGTTAAACTATTTCTAAATATATTCATAACTTCATATGTAGGGCGGTATATACAGATAAGTGTTGTGCTGTCAAAATTGATATGATATATCAAAGTTAATAATTTTTTTAAACATTCCATATGTTTCACTACTTTTTTAAGTTACGAGTATTTCCTCAACCTCATCAAACAGTATCTTTTCATTTTATATTGCATTTTATCATTGTGTTTTATAACGGTGCTTTATTATTATATTTATACTATATATACTTTTGTCCAATTTATAAGTAACCACATTATGTACTACCTTTGATCTGTCCCATCCATTGTTTCAAATCAATAAGGATATCTATGTATCTATCTACACAGAATGTATGGGAACTAGATTAATCTTCAAGATCAGTCTGATACGATAAAAAGATGATTTGCATAAATTAAAATTTTGTTTTGTTTTTCATGTTTGTTTTGTCCATGTATGTTTCTACAATCCTTTGACATATATTTGTAAGTACTTATTATCTCCTTTCTAGTAATTTGAATATCCTGTTGGACAGTATATCGTTAAATTAAACTAAAACAAATCGAATTATTTTCGTCAAATGTGGCCTATAATCACGTTGGTTTTCTAAATCGAAATAGAAAGTAGTACCTTGAATTTTGTGCAATACTAAATAAAAATGCAATTTATTTAAGAGTGTGTATAATTAATTAAGAATGCCACGGCATTTGCTATTGACACCAATCATAACATCAACTTATAAAGAATATTTCAATATTCCAGCTGAACTTTTGCAAATAAATAAACAAATAAATTACTTTAGAACTAGTTATTTTTGCGCAAAGCATATTTTATTAGCATGTAATAACTCAAGTTTCTCTTTATGATGAATAAACAACAATTAAAATTATAGTTATATATAATTAATAAGCATATTTGACGGTGATGTTTTTTCAAGGAATTTTCGATAAACAGTTTAAATTACGTTTTTGATGTATAAAATTTTTGTATTATTAGAAAAAATGCATTTGATTTAATCAGGAGTGCATATAACCGATGATGTACTTAACACACACACAACCTAGGACTGAATGACCCAAAACTATACACGAGCTAGCTAATAGGTAGTGCCCGATAATAAATTCTGATGATCCCAGATGTGTCTTGTTCGTTTTTTTTTTTAAGAATTAATCTAAAATTATTTTAACTAATTATTTTTAGCTAATTTCAAGTACAGAATACAATCAATACATTACAAATACAATCGGCCGACTTTAGTTACACGAAATATTTATTAGCGGTCTAATAAATAATGTTAAAATGATTTTAGAATAATTAATTTTATTTTATATTAAATTTAGTAGAAATCTTTTGTAAGTTTTTACAATAATTGTGCCCAATGCAAATTATTTAGTTTCACGTTTTAATAATTTAAGAAAATACCATTTTCCGATTTTAGCTACAGAAGAAAAGAAAAATACAAAGATAATTGCTCTGTGTCAGTCTACAATTCATGAATAAATTTAGTTTTCGGGCAAATGATTGTTTTAACAAAATATCGCAGAACAAATCTGAAGCACAGAATAAGAAGCGGCTAATTGTAACTAACACCTCGTGCAAAATAATTTGATTCCCATAACTCAATCTAGATTTAGGCCGGGACACAGTTGCACCACGGCTTTCTTTCATATAGTGGATGATATCATAGAAGCAACGGATCGAGGGATGTCTATGTGTTTATTTCTACTGGATTGCAGTAGAGCCATCGATACTATAAATTATGAAATGCTTACAGCAATACTTCATTATATAGGTATCTCTGAAGATTCAGTAGAATTAATTGGTAATATCATGAAAAACCGGGAACAAAGTGTGCGTTTAAATAACGTAAGCTCAAATTATTTAACTTTAATATATGGTGTGCCTCAAAGGTCCATCCTTAGTGCACTACTCATTACTATTTACACAAGTAACCTCGTTAGTAAATTAAATTACTGTAAAATTCAGTTATATGCAGATGACATGAAACTCTACTACTCTTTTCCCTCTTTAGATGCGGAGACAGCCAATTTTCATATAAATGAAGATATTAGTAAATTCATAATGACTTCTCAAGGCCACTGTTTAATAATTAACCCAAACAAGTCTGATTTTCGGAACAAAGAAATACTGTTAGATCTATTTTAAATATTACTGCAGAGGATACTCTACTGTATAAAAAGATGGTCAAAAGTCTTGGCGTTATTATTGATAGTGATTTAAGGTTTGAGAGTCATGTTAATAAGGCACTTCAAAAAGGTTTTCTGTCCCTAAAATGGAAACGGGCACTGTCTTCCTCAAAAAACTAAGGTAGTACTTTGCGAATCACTAGTTTTATCTCTCCTTAATTATGTAGATTCTTTATATGTCCCTTGCCTTAATGCACTTTATACACGTAAAATCCAAAAACTGCATAACTCATATCTTAGATTAATATTTGGAATACGAAAAAATCAAAGAAAATCACACAAATTACGCGAAGTGAAATGGCTTAATATGCAAAATAGAAATACTCACCATGCTGCGTATTTGTTTCATGCATTAATATTGAATAAATCACCACCATATTTATATAGGAAAATTAAATTCAGAACAGACGTACATAACTTGAATATTACGTTTAAGAGTCCCCTAACTCCTCCAATACATCGTTCTCAGTTGTTCAAGAGGTCATTTAGTTACCAAATTTTTAAAATATATAACGGTATCAGTAACGAACTTAAAATCAAAATAATATGCAATTTTAAGTACAAACATATAAATCTCTTTTATTGGAGCGTCAAATTTCTAATTTATAGCCCCAATATTATACCTATAGCATAATTATTATTGTTGTTGTTTTAAATTAAGTATGTCTTATGTCATCTAGTTAATACCTTTATTAGCTAAAAGGTAATTATAATAATTACTGTTTGCTTAACTTTATACATTTTGATCTCTTTTAGAATCAATATAAGTGTAATTTCAAATTCGTAAATAAATTATTCAAGCAATCAGTTTCACTAAGGTTAAGGTAAGGTTAAGAATGATGGTCATAATTGTTGTTAATACATTGTACTACGCGTTTTTTATATGCCACATGTTAAATTTGTAATATATATATATATATATATATATATATATTATATATATATATATATATATATATATATTGTTATGTCATTCCCAAAGCATAAAAAATTATACTTAATTTACACCGGACAGCTACTGAGAAACATCAATTTGATTCAATAATAGAATTTTATCAAAATCATTATAAATGTGCAGGACATGTTAAGATAAAGATATACCTAAATAGTTTAATTATTTAAAATTTTTATTAATAGTATAAGAATTGTTGAATAAAATGAGTTCAAATGGTATTGAATATATATTTGTGTTAAATTCAGAATCTCAAAATTAGATTTAAAAAATATATCAAGGAGGTGAGAGATGTCAAGTAGGAGATAAAATTTTGATTTGATTGATGAAAAAAAAAATTCGATTCTGAGAAAAAGAAAGCTTTGTTAAAAATATTAAGGAGTATATTTGAAGTTTTGAATACATTCTTTTCCATTGAACATATCAAGTTCAAAAGTAAAGAAGATTTTGAAGAGAAATTCAGTTTTTGAACGAGAGATGGGACCAATGTTAGTGTACTGTTTTCATCGAAACAACTAACAGATAAAAGAGCACAGTTTCCCAATATTGTGTCTCATATAAAGATATAGAGAGGTTAGTGTACTGTTTTATCGAAATTATATATTCCACGACCTATGGCATACTGATGAGAACTAATAAGTTCGAAACCGGTCTATGTCTGATCGGGGAATTGACAAATGACATTGGCTACCAAATGATTTGTAAGGTATAATTCAACGCAGGTCGGGGTATTTGCCCGCTGAGTAGTTGTTTCCTGCAAATCATTTATAATAACAGTATACAGGTTAAGTCCACCAAGGGCTGAAGGTCACCGCTCTCGGTACTTGCAAAATGGCAAGTCGCTATACATCATGGAGACATCTATGATGTCTGATGTATAGTAGCATTAGACCACATGAGAGGATTCACTTACCTCTCACCACTACACCATATATATATATATATATATATATATACATCTTCCTATCAATTCTGAACCATTAGACAATTCATACAATCCTGAACCAGCTATTTATAGAAGAGATAGACAAAAAATATTTGTTTATATTGGAGTATATAGGGGGTCGGATAACCTATTCTGTAAAATATACTTTGATATTTTTATAACTAAACATAGGTGTATATCTACACACTAATGACATCATCCTGAACCAATACGTTAATATGACAAAGCTGAACCATTTTATACAGTAATATATAGCTGAATGTTACATCCTGAACCACTTCAATGTTGCCATTTTTAGATACTATAGGATAGCTACCTGCTACGTTTGTATTGCCAAGGGTCATAAAATACTCGGACTTCTCGCATATGCTTCTTACGCACAAATGAAATTCTATATTTATCAAGTGTAAGTATCTTTCTGAAAGAAGGGGATAAATTTTAGGTATTTAAATTGTAAAAGGCTAGAATAAATACGGTTTATTTTTAATTTTTGCTGTTTAAAAAATTATATATATATATTTTAAATATACAGGGTGTCGTAATTACGTGCAAAAAATTTAGCTGTAGATTGCCTGTCGAAAATTTAGACCGGGTTCTTCGTATAAAACTTTTCAAAACAACCTTTTCCTGTCCAGCTACACTCCCTTAAAGGGGTGTGCCAAAAAAAAGGTTTTTAATTTATATCTCAAAATAACGTAATCGGAAAAAGACGAAATTTGGCACATCTCTGTTACTCATCAAAGGGCATCTAACGAAATCATGTCATCCACCTAGCATGTACACGGAGGGGTGAAATTTACTACCCTTTTAGAAATTTTGTAAATATCTCTGTGCCTACTCTTTTCTTAAGTTAAAAAAATAGCTAAACATTATGTTTAATTTAGAAACTTTTTCATCTCTTCAAAGAAATTCGTAAAACCGACCATTTTTGAGAAAAGAATTAAACTACATCTGCCAAAGTGATCAATCAAAAGCTATGAGCAAAATTATATTAGTGTAAAATACTAAAAGTGGGCTGGTGTCAAATTATAATCTGGCAATATTACGTTATTTCTTGCCTTTGAAATAATAAGATAATCATTTCTTATTACTTAATACTTAATACTAGTATTTTTATAACCAGATATTAAAATGCATAGTTCTAGTAATGAGGAATAATTTGCAGACATACATTCAATTTATGGTGAATGTAAAGGAAATGCTTCAGCGGCAAAAGAACGATATCGTCGTAAGTTCTCTACACGTACTGTGTCAAACGTTCGTACTTTTTCTAATATTCACTTGAGGTTAAAAAAAAGGAGGTGTTTTAAAAAAATAAGTCATGATTGTGATCGTCGGAGACAAATAGGAGATGCAATGGAGGCACACATATTAAATACATTATTTTGGTGAACATCCTGAATGTAGTATTAGACTGGCTGCTCATCAATTCCACACAACAAAAACATCAGTATGGAGGATTTTGAAAATATAAAAATGCAAGGACTTTACCCTTATCATTTACAGAGAATACAAGAGCTGTTCCCTCGTGACTTTCCAGTAAGACTTGATTTTTGTAGAATTATACTTAGAAGCCATTACATTTTACAGTACTATTCACAGATGAATGCTGCTTTACTCGACGTGGAGATTTAAATATTCGTAACTAGCATTTATGGAGGGACGATAATCCTCACGCTGTTGTAAATGGAGGATGTCAATACAACTTTTCAATAAATCTTTGGGCCGGAATTATAGACAATAAATTAATAGGGCCTTTTGAGTTACCAAACAGATTAAATGGTCCAGCTTATTTAAACTTTTTATAAAATGACCTGTATCAACTTATAGACGATTTGCCTCTTGGATTACGTCAAACACTTTGGTTTATGCAGAATGGTGCGCCACCTCATTATTCTTTAGACGTTCAAGAGTGGCTACCCTCAACATTTAGAAATCGATGGATTGGCAGGGGGCCATATGTTTTACATATAGAAGGCAGGTATGGCAATTTTAGGAAACGGTTGCAAACGTGTATTCAAGTTGGAGGTCGTCATTTTGAACAAATGCTTTAATATCTAAAAACAACAATCGTTGTCTTCATGTTTAAATTTTTTTACTGTCTAAATTCATCTTTTTTCCGATTACGCTATTTTGAGATAGAAATTAAAAACCGTTTTTGGCACGCTCCTTTAAGATATTGTTGCTGGACAGAAAAGAGTTATTTTATACGGAGAACCCGTCTTAATTTTCGACAGAGAATCTACAGTGAATTTTTTGCATGTTATTTCCAAACATCCTGTATATGTATATATATTTACTTTTAAAAAGTTTGAAGAGTATGCATTAGCAGTTGTTTTCAGATATATGGGAGGTACCCCTAATAATCATCACTTTTTTGTAACAATTCCCTTAATATTTCTATCTTAATTTTTCATTCTATATTTAACTGTATTATTTTCCGTTCTGGTTTAAAAAGAAGTTTCACTTCTGAATGACTTTTGATTATGCCTAAGGTTGACTTTTTTAGAGAGAACCAAACAATGATAAAAAAAAATTAAAGAGTCAAATTTTAAACGTCAATATTTTGAAAACGGATATAATGGAGTGGATATATCCAAATTATTGCTGTATGTGGAATAGTGGTATTGTCTGGAAAGTTGAAAAAATAGTTCAGATAGATACAAGTTGTAGAATAACATACAATGCCCAACCTATGGAACATATTTTTTTAAATAATTTATTTTTTGAATCATGTTTTATTCTTTTTATTTATTCATTTATTTAATTGCGATATCCGACAGGGGCAGTGCTCAGTTATAGGATAAAGAGAGGAATATTACAATCACGAATGAATTGGAATAAAAATACATGTTAAGCATAAAGAAAATTAAATATAATATTTTTAGACGCAAACTCGTCTATAAAATCCTTATTTTACTATAAGAAACGTAACCAGACTGCAACCAACAGCTACTCTCCGGGCTATGTGCCCCGCCGAGCGCTGAATCACAAGTTACAAGTCTGGTGCGTTAAGTGTAATAACTGCATATTACCATCAAAACGCTAATGCTTCGATTGCAACAAACACCAGCCGAAAGACTGATCCTACTTAAAGGAGCTCTCTTGCCAGCCGTCACACACCACTTGCAGACTGCAGTTTCGAGCTGTTGGCTCTCGTCAGTGCAAGGTAGGCATGTGACGACTGACACGAGGATCCTTTGACTATTTGGTAACATCCCGGTATTTTTACAATAGCGACATGTAAAACAGTCAGCCTAAAAAGTAGACTATTGAAATTTTAGGTCAAAATGTCAATTTATTTAGTTGCGTATTTTTTACTTTTAGCCTCAATCCTTGCTATAAATTCACATTAAAATTTGTCAGAAAGAAAAATGGTATAGCATTATTTAAAGCCTTTTTGCATTGTAGGGGAATTAGAGAATATATGAAACAAGTCCCAAATATTCACAAATATTCTTTTAAGTGAGCAATGAGAAATGAAATATTTAATTCTTAATTTTAAGGAATATACTTAAAAACTTACATTGTGCCTAAAAATATACTGATTATGAAAATCAAATACATTTTAAGGCAGTATTAAAAGATTATTTTTGTTTGATAGTGTATCCGTGAAGTATCCCGCATTAAATTATTCTTTAAAATATATTTTAACTAGAACATAAAACGGATAGGTTATCGTCCGTCCAGGTGCAAAAATAGTATCGCCGAGCTTATTAAATTAATTTTTAATTTGAGGAGTTATCTTCATTTTGAAAAACTTAAACTATAAATAATTCTTTCAATATTCGAAGAATGGGATGCTGTTAACTTAGCACAATTTATTTTTTTAATATTTGCACGCTAATAAATTACTCTTTATAGATATACAGTATGTTACAAAAATAGCTATAACTAGGAATATTTACATATAACATATTACATAAACACCAGACAATATTATATTTCTACATACAAAGCAAAAAATTACAGAAAGTTCTCTTATTTTTAACAATCATACATATTCTGTTAAAATAGCAACAGAAACATTGTTCTATGCATTTGGGTCCGAAAAGCGAAATACAAATTCTCTAGTTTTAACCCTAATTTTATCCAAGTTTTTTTTAAACAAATATACGGGTCAAATTTAGCCTTCACATACTTCTTTGCAACAATGTCTGTTACCTATACTTACTTTACATACATTTCAAATTATTTGACTAAAATAATACTGGAATCTCTAGCATTTATTTAAAATGTATAGATACGGGAAGAATAAAAAAAGTGAAAAGTAACCTGTACACGGGTTCACCGTTTGAATCCTACCTAATTTCTGACTGTTTATCCTTTCATTCCAAGATGCCCCTTAGAAGTAAGGGTAGGTAATGATCATTACAACTATTTACATAAGTCGTTTCTGGACTGAGAAAAACCATACTGAGACCATGAAACAATAACATAACATAGTTCACTAATTCACTTTCTCAAAAGAACAAATATACTTGTGTTATATATTTTCAGTAAGTCTACATCTACTATTTCAGGAAGTATAAAATCATTTTTATTTGGTTTCGTAACAGATGTCTAACTTTTTCATACTAGGTATATTGTATGAAATTAAATTGATTATACATTAATTGTGGCAAATAAATAGTAAAATGTGTAAAAACTAGAAATAGAAAAGTATAAATTTGTCTTTTTATTTCGTCTCATACCATCAAAATATTCCAACCGGTTATAATACAAAGATGCGCACTGTAAAACTCTAAATAAATACCCTCACCATATTACATTTCAATATAAGTTTAACGATAGCTAGCAACAATTTATTTCTTGAATCACGTTTTTCCTCCTTTTTCTTTATTTATTAACGATATTTTTACAATTACAAAATTTCAATCACAAATTGAATTAGATTACAAATATATGTTAAATATAAATAAAATTTTACACGTAGGATAGTTATGGTATAATTTGTACATGGTAACATTTTTGGAAAGAGGGTGAAACAAATGTCAAGTGCCGCATATGTTTCCCATAGACCATTTAGGTATTTAAATTTTAAAGAGCCTGGGTGGTCGAGCGGCTGACAGCGAAGACTTGACTTTAATTTATTATTGTGAATTTAAAAGACTTTATTCTACTTTGAGCATATACTAATGCACAAATAACATTAATAAAAATGGCATTTATTTACCGCTCTTATAATATTTAATATTTAAGAAGTGGTAAAAATTTTTGTTTCGTTCGGCATTAAGGTTTCAAATGGCTGTTATAACTTCATAGTAGAATAGAGTAAGACGATAAGATAAAACAAAAGTCAATGGTTAAAGTGCTGTTCTTTGTTACACATGTTACCCATAAACAAAACAAAATTGGGGTATTTAAATTTTAAAGGGACACAATATATAACACTGTGTGGTCCACTAGAGCCCCGCGCCAAATCTGAGACACCCATATATTGTAATATTTGTATGATCTAGTTTTATTTATATAACAAATGAACCAACGGTTAGTAGAAGACTTTACATTAATTTACTATTGTTGATTTAAAAATCATTCATTGTATTTTGAGCATCCAGTCACTTGTACTTAATAAAAAATTTATATCGGTGTTTCGATTTTATTTTAAATTACATTGGATTAAACCGATATTTAACAACTCTTAATATTTATCTTATGGTTTTGGTATTTTTGGCGTAAACTAATGCGTAAGTAGTATTAATAAAAATATATATAATTATTTACCGCTTTTCTAATATTTAGTATTGTAACATGACCGTAAGTCTTAAAAAAATATCTTCGGAATTGATGCTGAAATATAATTCTTTTTGGTATTTTTGGCATAAACTAATACGTAAATAATATTAACCAAAATAACAATTATTTATTGCTTTTACAAAATTCAGTATATTTAGGAAGTGGTAATTTTTTCTTCGCATGGCATTAAGGTTTAAAATGGAAGTTGTTATAACTTCACAGTAAAGTTTATCGGTATGAAAAAGTATAATTGCACTGTTTATATCCTTGATTTGGCAGGATTAGAGAATATATATGAAACAGAATGCAAATTTTAACACAATATAAGTACTAATAATAATTTATCTCAATTTATTAACAAGTACAGAACAGAAGTCTTTTTGTGAAAAGCTCCTTGTAGAAGCTTGAATACGAAAAATATTTCAGTTATTGATAAATATTCTTTTAAGCGAGCAGTCATACGTGATTCTTGGTATGTATAAATTATATGCTTAGATAAAATAGTATTGTGCGTAATAATATGCTAATTATAAAAATTCAACTAGTGCTTTCCAACGGATACCGCGTTCTCGCCTCACACATCTTCCAGTGGCTTGTATATCAGTGTATGCTAGGAAGCTATACAACCTTAGGCGAGTGTTGTATAGGAGATATACCATCCTTCGGAGGGGATGTAAAGCCGTCGGTTCCTTGTCTATTAAATGTTAGGCAAGTAAAAGATTCCTACTCTTCTTAAGGGAAGAGGTTCGGCAAAATTCCTGGTTGGGGGTAGCTCGTCTACAGGCGTCGGTGTTAGGCCTCAGTAGCGGAAATAGGCCGACGTTAAATAAATGTATAAAAAAAAAAAACTAGTGTTAAAATAATTTTTTTTTAAAGTGGTTAGTATCAAGCACTCATTTATTTTTTAAAGTGTATTTAGTGGTTCCTAGGTTCTTGACCGGGCACATGCAAAAACAATAATGTCACTGAATTTATTTATTTAATATATAATTTGATAAGTTACCTTTATTTAAAATATAAACTATGAATAATTCTTTCAATATTGGAAAAATGAGATCATAACCTCTCGCGCATTGCTGTCAGCTAGCACTTTTTAAAATTATTGTATATTAGGTATACAGCATGTTAGAAGAATAGCTAACATTAGGATTATTTACGTATAACATATCATATAAACACCAGATATATTTCTTCGACCAGGAAATAAAATATATGCAAGGCGGAAAATTACAAAAAGTTAGTACTTAAAGCATTTACTAATTGATCTACGTGATTTTATATCATAAAACTTCTGTTTAAACACAGCAACATAAGCATTCTTCGATACATATTGGGCATTGTACATTGTTATAGAGCAATGAAACAATAATATTGTTACGGGTCTCTAAATTCAGAAAATATATTTTATTAAATATGAATTTTTAGTATAATGAGGACAATTTAATTTGAAATTAGGAGAAAGATATTTATATAAGCAATTTTCACGTTATTAATTGCCTCTATACAGGTTGATTCACATAAAACTCCCCAGGCAGTTTCCGTATTAAAATATTGTCAATGACAGTGGCGTCCGCGACGAAAAGAAAATTTTTGATGACTGGAACTTTGAAAGTATAATATTAAAGTTTGTTTAATTCTAAGTACTTTTTGCAGTATACACTTTTCTATTAAAACCAGTGGTTTTGGAGATAAATAAAAAAAAATTATTCAGTTCAATATTTTTTAACAAGCAAAAAAATTTAAATTCACTCAAGAGCGGGCGCTACATACAATAGGTACTTAGTTTAAAGTGATTCGCCATCTTTTAAATGATTATACAAAGATGGCGTTGAAGTGCAAAATTATTTTTCGATAGCTGGAACATTGAAACAGCACACACGATAAAGAACCAAATAATATATATATAATTTTATAATGACATTTTTCATGAATCACCCTGTATACTTAAGTCAATTTAACGTCATATTACTTAGCATACAAATTTGTGGTAAACTATTCAAAAGTAACAAATGCCAAACATCCCATAATAGTAAAGCATATTTTTCACAATAATTAGTATCTTAAAATACATATACATTTAGAAAATTATAGAAGCTAAATTTCGTAGAAGATATGAAAATGAATATGAAAAACCATTAATATATTGTTAAATTATCAACTGGACCATTTTCCATTGTTGGCCTTGTATTAGACCTTATAAAAATGTAAAGATCTCTGGTATTTCAATTTTGGGTATAAATTATTTTTAAATAATTGATGAATAAAAAAGAAGAAAACTTCACACCTATATACCTTACGGAAATAAGACTAATAATTATTATAATTATTTACTTAAATCATTCTTGGACTGAGAAAAATAATTCTTAGATTATCAGGATAACATAAGGTTGTAGTTTATGAATTTTTTCAAACGGATGAATATATTTGTGTCGTATAATCTCAGTAACTCAATTCTTGATCAAATAGAAATTTATAAAGCTATTTATTTGTATTTTTTATGTCGTCTGATCTTTTAGGAAGTTTAAAATAATTTTTATTTGGTCTCGTAACAGATTTATAATTTTTTAGGATTACATTGCATTGAATTAAATTAATTACATTAAATGTCGCAAGTTCCAATAAATCCCAAATCATCGAAATGCTACAAATAAAAATAATATAATGCTTTGGATTTTTATTTTGTCTCATATCCTATAAAAATATTCCAACAGGTTACATAGATACGCATGGTAAAACTATAAATAAAATCTCTCAACGTATTGCATCCTAGTTAGTATAGGTTTAAAGATACCAAAACATTGTTATAAGTACAAAGATATTAATACACTGTTGCCAAACCTCTTGGTTCAGGTTAGTAAGGAAGACATGAATGGCAATATACTGTATATAAAACAGCGCCACCCGCTAATGCAGCCAAACACTGAACTAAAAAACACGTCTTCCTAACTAACCTGAACCACCATTAATTAGTCTGTAACTAATTCTCCCGCGCATTTTTTCCCGCCAAATATATATCTTAAGAAAGAATCCGATCCTAAGTTTGTCAAGGAACGTTTCAGTTATCTACGTCAGATACCACTAAATAAAAAAGAAAGGAAAACGAACCTGAACCACATATATGGTTCAGGTCCGTCCGGCTGGTTCAGGATTGTGCTTACAAATTACTATTTCTGGTTCAGAATCATACCATTGCTATATATATATATATATATATATATATATATATATATATTCCTTTTCTGTAATGGTCATGGGATATAATAAAGACGTTTATTATTATTACAACAACGAATAAAGTAGAATATTCTTTCCTTCTATTTGGGTTTTCTACCACGTGTATAATTCTCTTCAAGAACAAATCACCGAGTCTACAAAATAATAGGATTATTGGAAAAAAGGATCTGCGCCTGTGACGTTTACATCAAAGGAACAGTCAGAGTTTATTTTTTTACAAATAATATAAAGCGGAATAAACACAGAAATAATGTATTTTGCTGACGTTTCAGAAAGTGTCTCTTTCCGTTTTCAAAGCTTTTTTTTCTTTTCGAACTCTTATTTGTTGTTTGGTGATTTGTTTTTGAAGAGGATAATACATGCGGTAGAAAACTCAAATAAAATGAAAGAATAATAGAGAGTTATTGGAAATTTTAATTACTGCTACACAGTATTAACGGGCTGGCTGCCTTGTTTTATTAGTGCGTTGTTCTTATTTCATCAACGAAATGCTAGTTATTGGAACACCTTTGTTTTTCATGTCGTAATTTCCGTGCAATTCTGACGCTTGCGCTTTACATTCCCTAGGCCTAACCTCGCAAATATGATAAATAAATATAATAATAATAACTTTATTTTTAATCCAATTTTACAATATTATTATTACAGTTATTCTTTATTGTATAAATGCACCTGATTTCACAAGGAAATCGTTTTGTGTCTTAATATTTCACTAAGATATTATTATTAACAATATCAATGTACATATCGTATTCGTTACTAATTAACAACTAAAAACTAAAACTAACAAATAAAAGACTAATAATGAATTATTAATAATTATTATAAAATTATGGAGATTAAGTGCAATAATTGAATTAAAAGTTATGAGAATATTTGTTCAAATAAACGTAAATTATACATGATAAATATTGACAGCTTTTTACAGAATAGTTTGGATTTATTTATTTTATGTATTCAGGAATAATATTATATATCTTTGGACCAGTGACGCCAAGAGATTTTTTGTACAAATTAGAATTTGGTCTAGGTGTAAAAAGCGCATTGCGTTCATTTTGCCTTGTATTGTGTATGTGACTTGTTGGTACTCTTAGTTCCCTATTTCTGTAGATAAATTTTGCTACATTAAGGATATATAATCCATTTAAATTGAAGACATTACTGTCTAGAAAAAGTTGTTCTGTAGAATATCTTCCACAGCATTACTTTAAGTATCCATTTTTGTGTTATTTTTATATTTTTCAATTGGCTGTTATATGTCCCACCCCATATTATAATGCCGTAGGTAAGTATTGATTCTACCAGCGATTTATATGTCGATTTATAATATTAATTGGAAGAATGTTGCGAAGCTTATAGAATACATGGACAAGTTTTCTTAGTCTTGTATTAAGATATTCGGTATGTTCATTCCATCTCATTGTCTCATTTATTATAAGACCCAGATATTTAATGTTTGTAGTGTTCCCAATTACATTCCCGCACGTGCAGTTTATTAAGTCACATTTTTCGTGGAATTTTAAATTGTCAATTTTCGGTTGTAGCCTTGAACTATTGCTGAAAGTAATGAACTTTGTTTTTGCATGATTGAGACTTAACAAGTTATTGTCCATCCAACATTTAATTTTATACAGTCCCTTTTCGCTTTTTTTGGTGACCTCAGACCAGTCTGTACCGTGGAATGTTAGAGCAGTATCATCAGCATATGCGATGATATCTCCACTTATATTTAATTTCAGCATGTCATTTATGTAAAAAAGGAATAATTGCGGACCTAAAACTGTTCCTTGTGGAACACCATATGTCACATTTTCTGGACTACTTAATGTTTTATTAATTTTTACTAAGGCTTTTCTATTTGATAAATAGCTTTTTAACCAATCTAATGCTACTTCTCTAATTCCGTATTTCTCAATTTTTTTCAACAATAGTTCGCGTGATATACTATCGAAAGCTTTAGCTAGATCTAAAAATATGGCAATGGTTTTTTCATTTTTGTTAAGATGCTCATGTATTTTGTTTGAAATAAGGCGTTTTCCGTGGAGCAGTTTTGTCTAAATCCGAATTGCTTTGGCGATATTATGTTGTGAGACAGTGAGTGGCTATGAAGTCGAGAGACCATGCATTTTTCAAATATTTTGGCTATGTTACTAATTACCGATATTGGTCTATAGTTGTTC
This sequence comes from Leptura quadrifasciata, assembly GCA_963675555.1. Classification (NCBI taxonomy): domain Eukaryota; kingdom Metazoa; phylum Arthropoda; class Insecta; order Coleoptera; family Cerambycidae; genus Leptura; species Leptura quadrifasciata. The sequence continues at coordinate 28,475,283 of OY776679.1, read as the reverse complement.
GTAACAAGTTTATCGCCACCTTTAAATATAGGTGTAATAATAGCTTGTTTTAGTGAATCTGGAAATTGTCCATTTTGGAATGAGAAGTTAATCAGATGTACTAGGATATTAAGAATATTAGATTTAATATTTTTAAGTGTTTTTGTGGTTATTTGATCTATTCCGGAAGATGAGTTTAATTTCAAATGATCAATTATGGTTGCTATTTCATTTGTAGTGACCGGTTTTAGAAATATAGGGTTTTCAATATTTGCGATTTTTGATGATATATTTGTTGTTTCTGACGTTGAACTTGATTTTATTTTGTTAGCTAAATTTTCACCAACATTAGAAAAGTATTTAATAAAAATTTCAGATACTAATTTTGCACTTGTTTCAACTTTATTATTTTGATCATATATTTGGTAATTACTATTGCTATTATTTTCTGTCACTGAATTTTTTATTATTTGCCAGACTTTCTTTGTGTTTTTGTTTGCTTCATTTAGTTTTTTTATGTAATAGTCTTTTCTAGACTTTTGTAATAATTTAGTTAACGTGTTTCTGTAGTTTTTGTATTGGTTCCATAACTGTTCATTATTTTTGTCTCTCAAACATTGTTTTTTCATTTTGTCCCTGTTTTTAATTGATATTATTAGTGTATTTGTGATCCATGGTTTAATTTTCTTGTGTATTTTAATATTTTTATATCGAGTACATTTATTTATGTGATATTTTAACTCTTTAATGAAGTTATTATAAGCTACATCTATATTTTCTTCCGCATATATATTATGCCACGTTTCCTCTTGTAGGATATTATTTAATTTAATATAATCAATATTAGCAATTTCTACAAAATCTTCCTGTTTTTGGTTGTTGGTCTTTGTATTATGTTCACTTATATTAAGTATCACACTCTAGTGATCGGTAATGGCAGTTTCGTAGATAATTGAGGTGACTTTTTGTGCAACTACATGGTCAGTTCTTTTTTTTTATAAATATGTGATCTAAGCAACTTTCACAGTTTTTCGTCACTTTGGTGTTTGAGTTTATATAAGATATATAACCTTGAGAGCTTAATGTGTTTAAATAGGAGTTTACTGTTACGTTAGGGTTTTTTATATTAATATTGATATCCCCTACCATGATATTAATGTCGGCTGTACTATTAATATTTAAATAACTGTTTAGTTCATTTATGAAGTTTAATGTGTTAGATGTTGGCGTCCTGTAGATAGCAAATATATTATAATTTACGTTTTTTAGGGAAAATTTTAGTTTTGAAATTGTCACCTGTGTTAATTTTGTATGTTCTTGTTTGAGAATGAATTTGAACAAAATGGACTGTATTACAAAATTCGTGTTAAAACTTGAATACGTTTGGTTGCAAGACAACTTACCGCCTCCAATGCAATTCGGACGATGCAGTATGGACCAGCGGCCGCTCTTCTTGTTTGATTGGTGTACACTACACAATATATTATCGTAATTAGAAAATTAATTTTAATTTTAATGTGGCTTTAGCGTAAAACGGCTGAAAACGGAACACACCTTACTTCAGTGAAAGTTCGGGGTCGAGTCCCAGGCGTTGCTGCCTGCAACCGTATCAGCGCGAAAAAAAGTAATAAAAGAAAAAATAACTAACAAAAAGGCTTCTCTATAGCAAGTCCGTAAACAATGGTAATTAATGTAATTAATATTATAATGAACAATAAACCCCCTTAAATATTTTATAAATAACGATATAAATTGAACATAGAACGAAAATACTAATATACTTATATACAGGGCGTACAGCCTGAACATACCGCCCACCATAAAATACAAGTTTTGTATTTTATTGTTGTTGATTTGGCAAAGGACAAAGCTTTACCATAGGTCTTTGCATTGTTCCTGTACCAACTCGAACAGTGGCAACACGCGCGATCCCATCAGTCCCGGGATGAATTTTTTCAATGCGACCAAGCCGCCAGGTCAAGGGAGGAGCGTTAATATCCTTTATTAGGACGAGGACACCGGGTGAAATAGATGAACTTACTTTAGTCCATTTATTTCGCTGCATTAATGTATTCAAATATTCTCGGTGCCATCGCTGCCAGAAGTCTTGGTGCAAACGCTGCAAAAGCTGCCACCTGGTCAAACGATTTAATTGTATGTCAGTTATATCTTTATCAGGCAATGCAGTAAGAGGTTCCAAAGTTAAAAAATGACCGGGAGTCAATGCCTTCAGGTCATTAGGATCAGAACTTAAAGGAGAAATGGGTCTCGAATTTAGCATGGCTTCAATTTGTATAAAAACTGTGGAAAGCTCTTCATATGTCAGAATTTGCTGTCCTATCACGCTAATTAGATGGGTTTTTACGGATTTAATTCCGGCTTCCCATAAACCACCAAAATGTGGAGCCGTAGGCGGATTGAAATGCCATTCCAATTTTTCTGTTTCTACAGCGGTTTTCATTAATTCAGCGATATATTTGCGAGCTCCAACGAAATTGGTGCCACAATCGCTATAAATATAAGAACAACGTCCCCGCCTACCTATAAATCGCCTGAGGGCGGCTAGAAAAGCCTCTGAGGTTAGGTCTGAAACTAACTCTAAATGAAGTGCCTTAGTGGCAAAACAAACAAAGAGACACAAGTACGCCTTTTGCGTTTTAGCTCCTCGAGTTTTTCCTAGAGTTATAATAAATGGCCCGCCGAAATCCACACCAACACATGAAAATGGTTTTAATTGCGATATTCGAAGTGGTGGCAAATTTCCCATGAAGGGTTCTACCGGCCTGGGATTGACTCGAAAACATTTGTAACATTTGGATAAGGCTGAACGAATTGCCCGTTTAGGGTTCAATATCCAGAAATTTTGAGAAAGTATATATTGTAAAGTTTGGAGGCCTGGATGGCAATTCTCACGATGAGTAACTTCAATAATAAGAGTAGTTAAGCGATGATCTCTAGCCAATAACATGGGATGTTTCTGATCCAAAGATAAATTAGAATTAACGAGGCGACCGCCCACCCTAAGAATACCATTTTCATCTAGAAAAGGTGATAATTTACGTAGTGGTTTGGAAACAAGTTTTCCCCTTTGAATGTTAGCTATATCCCCTTTAAAAGTCATATGTTGAGAATATTTAATCAGGAAGACAAGAGCTTGATGAAGTTCGAAAAAGTTAAAATTAGATGTTTTCCTATCCTTAGGATGTATGAAGTTATGACAAAAGCGAGAACAATACGCAACTATACGTTTAATTTTAGACAATGAAGAGAATTTTTTCAACAAAATATCCCATGCATCTGAATAGACCGTAAGAGAAAGAACCACTTTTCTTTCTTCTTCATTTGATACAGACATGTTTTCGATATCACTGACCGGCCATGAGCGACTGGAAAGTTTTAGCCAATGTGGCCCCGCCCACCATAAAGGGTGATTGAGTAATTCTAATGGCATCAGGCCTCGGGACGCACAATCTGCAGGATTTTCGGATGATCGAATATGATACCATGACGAAGGAGAGACCCTGTCCTGTATATGGCTTACTCGATTACTTACGAACGATTTCCAGCGATGAGGAGAAGACTTAACCCAAGACAAGACCACTGATGAGTCTGACCAGGCACAAATATTAGTAAAGTGTAGTTTTCCGGAGTACGTTTTTAGAACGAATGCTATAAGATTCGAAAGAAGTACTGCGGCGCAAAGTTCAAGACGGGGTAGAGAAATTCGCTTCAAAGGAGCTACTTTGGATTTTGCACACACGAAAAAAATTACAACTTGATCATCTTCACATACAAAACGAAAATAAATGACAGCTGCATAACCCTTCTCGGAACTGTCACAAAATCCATGGAGATCACACGATAAAAAATTATATGGTTTTATGAGACGAGAAATATTATATGACGATAAATTAGGTAGTTCTCTTTTATATTGACTCCAACGATTCAAAACCTCAGGGGGAGGTGTCTGATCCCACTCCAACCCCAAACTCCATAGATATTGAATCAAATGTTTGGCAAAGAAGGAGAGAGGAGCCAAGAAGCCAAGAGGATCGAAAATACGAGCCAACTCCGATAGAACTGTACGTTTTGTACAAGGTCTGTCTAAAGGTTCAACACTATATGAAAATGAATCAGTTGACGGAAGCCATTTTAGACCTAAAATTTTAATTCCCATATTTTCTTCATTATCAAATGATAATGCTTGTTGATGCCGATGATCGTTAGGGATAATATCAAGTAATTTAGGATGATTACTAGTCCACTTTCTAAGAGAAAAACCTCCCTTTTCTAATAATGAAATAAGGTCTTTTTGAAGTGCTAAAGCGTCTTCCAACGAAGAACAGCCCGTTACTAAGTCATCAACATATATGTCGGACAACAAAATTTTGGACGCTTGAGGAAAATGCTGTTTTTCGTCTTGGGCTAACTGGTGAAGGGTACGAATGGCTAGAAATGGTGCAGATGACACACCATAGGTAACTGTGTTTAACCTAAAATCTCGAATTGGCTCCGTAGGAGAAGACCGCCAGAGAATTCTTTGATAATCCTTATGGCAAGACTGCATTAATATTTGGCGATACATTTGTTTTATATCTGCCGTAAAGACGAAAGTATGTAGACGAAAATTCAACAAGATAGTTGTAATGTCGTTCTGTAATTTCGGCCCTTTTAAGAGTGTATCATTTAGAGATATACCATTGGAAGATTTGCAAGATGCATCAAAAACAACTCGAAGCTTGGTAGTGACGCTTTCTGGTTTGATCACGCTGTGATGTGGAATGTAATAAATTTTATCAGAAGCATTTGTAATGTCTTGAGGAGAGATTTGTTCCATGTGTCCACTGTTCAAATAATCCGTCATGAAATCAGAATATAATTCAGATAGAGAGGAATCATGAAGCAAGCGTTTTTCTAAGGAATAAAAACGACGAAGGGCAATAGCACGGGAATCCGAAAATGTAGGTTCAATATCTTTAAAGGGAAGTGCGACGGTATAGCGACCTGATTGATCCCTCGAGTGATTACCGACAAAAGATTTCTCACAGAGAAGATCTTCTTGGGATGATGAATAAACTTGAGGTACCTCTTCAAGTTCCCAAAATTTTTTAATAGACTTATCCAATGAAAACTCTAAAGTGCTATGAAATGAGCTAAGAGATTTACGCGGAGAACTAGAAATTTTACCCATTAAAATCCACCCAAAGATGGTATTAATTGCTGAAGGTTGGTTTTCATTACCTGCAATTTGACCACTAGTTAGAATTAATGGAAATATATCTGCACCTAGTAAAAGGTCAACATCACTTGGAATATTGAAGTTCGGATCAGCAAGCTTTATATTAGACCACTTCGAAAAGTTTTGAATGTGAATTTGTTCACGAGGCATAGTTTCACAGATTCTCGGTAGAACTATTGCTTCAACTAACAAGCTGGGCGAAAGTTGGCCTGGTGGCCGAATGGTACTAGTAATACTTCCTGAGGCATTGGACGACATGTCACCTAAGCCATGAATTGATAACGATAATCGTGAACGAGGAAGTCCAAGACGATTGCAACATCTTTCGGTTATGAAACTAGCTTGACTGGCACTGTCAAGGAGAGCACGAATTATTTGAAAGTTTCCATAAGAATCTAATATTTCCACAAGTGCGGTAGAAAGAAGTACTGTTGTATTTCTAGGCACAACGTTAGTCAATGAATTCACTGATGATGAACAACCTGAACTGGTCGAAGGAAGTGGATCAACTGATACTGATGATGAAGAAGTAGATATAGGTATACTACCTGTTTCATGTGAAGCAGCGGATGAGGAAGAATTCATAGAATTATTAGCAATCAAATGTAATAGAGTATGATGTTTTAAATTGCACATTCGACAAGAAAATTGTGAACGGCAAGCTGATGTACGGTGTGATGATTGAAGACAATTTTTACACAATTTTTTTTGTTTTGCAAAATTAAATCTATCAAGAGGAGATTTTCCGTGAAATAAGGAGCATTTGTAAAGAGGATGTGATGAGGAACAAATAATGCATTTATGTGTATCATTGACAGCATTTATAAAACAGGAAGAGTTAGATTTGTTCGAACGAAAATTTTTATTAACGTTAAATTCCTTAGTTTTCTTTATTATTGCAGATGAGGACATTTCGACTGATTCTAATGCTGTACATTGTTTTGTTACAAATGTTACTAATTCCTGATATGACGGAATATTGGTTGATGCATGTTGCAATTCAAAGCGTGTAACTGTTTGTTGATCTAATTTCGATTCCAAAAGATGAAATAAAACAAAGCTCCAATCATTAACAGGAAGGTTTAACTTTTTTAAAGCGTCTAAGTTCTCAGAAAAGCCATCTAATAAGTTTCTTAACGCTAAACCACTTTCGGATTTCAATTTAGGAGCACCAGTTATTGCTCGCCAGTAAGTGGTAGCAAGCAACCGCGGATTTTGATAACGATCAGTTAGCGCTTTGAATGCAATTGGATAATTTTCATTTGTTAACGGAATATTCTTAACAATTGATAATGCATTACCTGATAAAGATGACAAAAGGAAATGGAACCTTTCTGCATTTGATAAAGAATCGTTTGTATGTATTAAAGCCTTAAATAAATCAATAAATGTGGGCCAATTTTTTATGTTGCCATCAAATTTGGGTACATCAATTTTAGGTAATTTTACATTAGATTTAGATGGAGCTGTCTGATTAACCGGAATGTTATCAATTTCGAATAATTGGTGATAAATCGATTTAATGTTATAGAAAGAATCATCAAATTCAGCTAAAACTAACTTTTCAGCCTCCAAGTCAGGATTATCGGTGATAGCTAAGGCGGCTAACACTGCATTGTGTTGATGCAAAAAATGTTCTTGAATATTTGCCATGTCGAAAAATCGGATTTTAAACATATTGCGATGGTCGAGTTCAGTTAACGCGCGTCTAGCAATTTCTTCAAGAGAGACAAGTCGATCATGCCACATCTCTCTTTGTGCTTTCAGTTGTTTAAGTTTGTTAGACATTTTTTTTTTTTTGTATGAAATTGACAAACTAAGTAACTGATAGTTTTCAAATAAAGAATGAATAAAATTATATGTAAGTGTGAGAAAGATTATAAATTCAATAAACACCAAAGTTATTACCTAATGGTAATTTTGTTTATGAAAAGGCTGCGAAGTTATCACAGGCAATCTGCATAAATCGATTCATCACAATTAACTTGATAACATACCTAATAGTAAAATTGAAAGCTAAGAAGACCCAGTATTTAATTATTTTACCTCAACAACAACAAAATACCCTGTATAATACGTAAGTATTGATATGATACTGTATATAGGTATACAATTAGCCAAGAAAACTAAAAAGTAGACTGTTATTATTAATGACAAATTTTGTGCTATAACGTCCCGTACTATTAAACTGAAATAAATTTGTGCCTAAAATTTGAACATAAATCCCGTACTAATGTTTTATATTTGTACCACGTATTAACAAGTATAAATTGCAGAAATCTATGAGAAATTGGCAACAAAAACACTTTATTCAGTTTCTAGGAACAAACATAAATCTGGATATTAAAGAACTTAAAGTGTTAAACATAAAAATCGATGAAAAAAGGATTGATCACAAAAAACTATCACGGTAACTGAGGCTAATATATTTAATAAACGAATTTTAACGTGGACTTGCTATAAAGATAATTTATTGAGATTTTATTATAATAATGAATATTAAAGCCAATTTGCAATATCCTTGGCTCGTTTAAGGACCAAATGTTTGAGAATGAATTTGAACAAAATGGACTGTATTACAAAATTCGTGTTAAAACTTGAATACGTTTGGTTGCAAGACAACTTACCGCCTCCAATGCAATTCGGACGATGCAGTATGGACCAGCGGCCGCTCTTCTTGTTTGATTGGTGTACACTACACAATATATTATCGTAATTAGAAAATTAATTTTAATTTTAATGTGGCTTTAGCGTAAAACGGCTGAAAACGGAACACACCTTACTTCAGTGAAAGTTCGGGGTCGAGTCCCAGGCGTTGCTGCCTGCAACCGTATCAGCGCGAAAAAAAGTAATAAAAGAAAAAATAACTAACAAAAAGGCTTCTCTATAGCAAGTCCGTAAACAATGGTAATTAATGTAATTAATATTATAATGAACAATAAACCCCCTTAAATATTTTATAAATAACGATATAAATTGAACATAGAACGAAAATACTAATATACTTATATACAGGGCGTACAGCCTGAACAGTTCTATTGTTGAATTAATTTCATTTTTAACGTATGCAACAATTCCATCGCTGCGATTTAGCTTACTTTCATTATAGTGTAATTTATAGTTTTTTATATTGTACAGGTCAACATTTTCTATATTCCATGTCTCAGTCAGTATTATAATGTCACAAGTAAAAGTTAGGGATTCTAAAAGTACACAAATTCCTCAAAGTTTTTTTGTAAACTGCGAATGTTCATATGAATAATGTTTATTCCTGTTTTCATGTTATATAGCATTAAGTTATTCAATTCGGTTTCATTATTTATTACAAATTCATTTATCTGGTTATAATTTTCTAATTCATTAGTGTACTCGTTAAGATTATCCATAATTTTCTTTTTATTAATAATATTATATGCCTACCTACCTAAGTATTCTAAAAAATATTGAGTATTTTAAAATATTAAGCGTATTTCTAATTTGCAGAGTCGATAAGAAATATAAAATCGTTTAGTTAAATTTATGTCTAAATATACAATTATTTACAAGCAATATGTTATTACCGTTTATTAGGAGGAGGAGGAGAGAGAGAGACCTTATGTAATCTAATATATCTTCGATTTTTTTGAATTCCCTTTTAACTCCATTCGCAATGCCAAATATTTTTCCATTTTGGGACCATACATTCTTAAAACCATATTTTGTGGAGGCACTTGTCAGGATTTCCAGTCTCGCATTCGTTAAATCTTCTTTGATATTAATTTTTGTACCCCTTAGTTTTTTCCTGTTGGATATCACTCCTAGTTTGTCCTCGTAGCTGTCAAATTTTATAGATATTGGACGTGGTTTATTATTAGTAGGTTTTACTTTGCCTATTCTATAACATTCGGTAATTTTTTTTCCTTCCAACGTTTAGTTTTTCCATTACGTCATATATTTGTTCTTCAGTTGATACTACTGAATTCTCTTTAACACCATAAATTCGTATATTCTTCCTTCTAGAATGTTGTTCCATTGTATCGATTTTCTCTTCTAATTTTTTAATTTTTTTCTCATATTCAGTTTTTTGATTCATTTGATATATTTTTATTATTCTCTTCTATCCTTTGTGCTCTGGTGGTAGCTGGTGCTTGCGTATTGTTGCTCATTCAAAGCAGTAAACAAGCCATCGAATGTGAAAGTTGCGAAATATCAAAATACCGTAAACTTAACGCATTTCAGTATCCCTTCACAAATATAGACAAGCACTATCCTTAATAAGGGTTCCCTTATTTACGGATCAAACTGCGGAGGCGTAGACGTCAAAATAACGTTGACTTTAATACTGCTTGTCCTTATTGCGCGACCAATAACTCTCTAACAACCAAATACAGTTTAAAATGTCAAAAATGGTTTTACGAAAAAGCGTCTTGTTCTAAGATAAAATTAAACTTGTATTGGAAGAGTTGTTTTAAAAAGTATGGATTGTGTTTATTTTGCAAAGAATTGGGCCATGTCAAAATATGTCCTTCCAGATATACATGTTTATCGTATTTATTTGAAGATTGTGGCTTACAAATATCGAAAAATGACTTGTATAAAAGAATTCAAACAAAACTGCTGCGTATATCAGTTAAATTTAATAAAATTTCTGGGAATTTTTATTTATTTGTTTATTTATTACTGTGACATTTTTACAAGTTGTACATTTTTTGTAATTATATGGTTAATATATTTGTTATTAATTTTACAATTCCATTTATTAATATTATGTGTTATGACACCTGAGGGCACCTCGTGTTGTGTCTAGCGCTATTTAACATTTTGTTCATACATTAATATTTGTTGCATTTTCTAGGAATATTACGATTTATAGGTTTGTAGTTATAATATGATGTAAAGTGATTGTATAATATAATATAAAACGAAAAAATTAGACAGGGGAAGACAAGGAGAATACATAATTAACTACATTTAAATTTATTATATTTCATTGTTTTTATTGTCTTTATTTTCGATTTGGTTAGTTACAAGAGTCGGTAGTTAAAGGAGGAAGGATTTGTCTTATTGTTAGGCCAATAGTTGGAGGAGTGTGGTATAAATTGTCTGTTATATACTTTTTACATGTTCTGTTGAATTTCTTTTATTATGGGCTCTAATATATTCAGGTAGTTGATTGTATAATTTAATTTAATTGAAATTGATTTGTTTCGAACAGATTGTTTTGTTGTATTTTGGAGTTTGACACGCGTTTTTATTGTAGATCTATTTCTTGCTTCTTGGTGGTTTACCGGCAATCCAAATGTATGTTTCTTGTTGTAAGTATAAACTATTGCCGCATGCATATACAACACCTTCACACTCAGTAATTCATTATCAATAAATATATTTCTACAATTGTCTCGACTTTTCCTGTTAAAAATTGTCCGCAGTATATAATTTTGTGTTGAGGTTGAGCCCCAGATGCTAATACCATGCATAATTAGGGATTTCACTAAGAGAGTCTTCCTATTTAGTATACTTTTCAGGTTCAGGTTTCTTAGCTTCCCGTTCAAATATTTAACATGGTTATCTCATTTTAGGTGTTTAGAATGTAATCTATAAGAATAGGTTGCACCGTTTGGGGTAATCCCGCCTTCGTTAGAGAAAATGTCATAAATTAAGTTTTTGCTATATTTAGGTTTAACAAATTCGTGTCTAGCCAGTTTTTGACTTTACTAATTGCCTCAGCTGCCTTTTGTCACGCTAAGTTCCAGGTCTCTCCTGAACATATCTGTACGGTGTCATCTGCATATAATATGAAGTTGCATCCAAAGTTTTTGTCCAGTAAATCGTTGATATACAGCAGGAATAAGGTAGGACCTAAAACTGTTCCCTGTGGTATTCCAGTTTTTATTTTCAAATTCAAAATTTTATTTCAAAACACTTAAATTTTGTATTGCAATATAAATGTAATCAAATTAAGTAAACAGATAATTCAAATCTGTAATAGTTGCAGTATTTTATAGCAAGTGGAGTAAATTTTGTAATTAAATTAATGTAAATCAGTTTTTACATATTACTACGTGAATATTAAATGTCGAAATAGGACTATAGCACTAGGAAATATCTCACTTAATATCGGTCGTACAAAAAATTATTTTTACGAAAATTGTGCCGATTTATATAACCTACAAAATGGTTTAAAGACATTTGAAATCCATGGCCTACTTTAAGAGTTATAGTGGAAAATATCGAAAATGCGGAAAATGTCTAGGCCAAATATCTCCGTTATTTGAAGAGATACGAGAAAAATTCTAAGGCGAAAATTTTTTGCAAAATAGAGTGTTTCAACGAGGTTTTATCTAATTTCTTCAGGCTGTTAAAAAAATTGGCGCAATTAAATAGAGTATTTTCATCCCTTTTCAACGATATATCACATGCCATATTTATCCATTGGTACTACGTGAGTAATTATAAAGACATTTTTTAAAACCAACAATTTTTTTTTAACAAGCATTATACTTGCCGTGGAGAATGATTAAATAAAACGATAAAATAATTCAATAAGTTGTTCAAATCTTTGCTATAATAAAACATTAACACGATTAAGAAGAATAAAGTAAATTCAGGTAACAAAAACAAAATAATAATCAAGAAAGCAACATGGAGCAATTATGGAAAGAGTATTCACAGTTATGCCAATATATAGAGGTCCTCCATAAAGGCGTCACTCCTTGCTCAGAGAGTTAAAATGTTTTTACCAATTAATTTAAGTATAATATCCATTTGTTTGTATTTCATGATTTCACTATTATTTCAATTATTTTAAAATAGTTGACTATGAACAAACTTGACAATTTAATTTTTTGACAGATCATCTCAGTTAATACTTAAACTCTCACTCAATCACACTCGTTTAAGAATTTAGAATTTTCAAAAATGATTATCACTCACATTGATCGTTATAATATGTTCGTTACATATTGCCAATGCAATTTTAACTCTGGATTAGCTCAAGTAGAATATAGAAACAGATTTCCACAAGCACTACAACCGAATAAAATTCTGTTCAGAAAATTAGCTACGAAACTGAAAAATAATGGTTCATTTTTAAGGAAGAAGACAAGGCTGAACAGGGTTACTGATAATGTAAATAAGGTAAACCGAGTTACTAATTATGTAAGAAATAAAAATACAGAAAATTTGGAAACATCATTAAGAGAAATTCAAATCGCTTGTCATATAAATAAAACAAGTGCTAGAAAACTTTTAAAGAAAAATGGTTACCGGTGTTATAAAGCCAAAAAACTCCATTAATATGTAATAAAATACTTTGGTCCGACAAGGCAAATTTTTCCAATAATGGATTTTTTAATCGCAATATTCATTACAAATGGACTTCTGAAAATACACACTGGCATAGACCGACTGGGTTTCAAAATCGTTTTTCAATAAATGTGTGGATAGGCATTTTAGGCACCAATTTAATAGGTCCTTATTTTTATATGGTCATCTCAGTGGTCAAAGGTACCTAAACTTTTTGAGAAATGAATTTAATGAATTCTTAGATGACCTACCTTTAAAGAATCGACACAACTCTCAATATTTTCAACAAGATGGAGCTCCTCCCCACAATTCCTTGATTTGCCTAGATTATTTAGACGAAATTTTTCCTCAACATTGGATAGGTACCAATGGATTTATTCGATGGCCCCCTCGTTCTCCAGATATAACCCCAATGGATTTTTTCTATGGGGGTATATTAAAGATAAGGTGTTTTCGACAACACCGCAAAATGTAGAGGACCTAAAAGCTCGAATTCAACAGGCATGTATTACAGTTACCCCCGAAATGCTGAGTAATGTTTTAAATGCAGTGCCTCGCCGCGCTCAATTGTGCATAAGAAATCGCGGTGGACACTTGATATGATATCTTGAAAATTATTTTGAGGATTAGATAAATATTAATGTTCTGTGTGCTATATTCTTTTTATTATTAATTTGTTTTTGTTACCTGAATTTACTTTATCCTTCTTAATTGTGTTAATGTTTTATTATAGCAAAGATTTGAACAACTTATTGAACTATTTTATCGTTTTATTTAATCATTCTTCTCCACGGTAAGTATAATGCTTGTTAAAAAAAAATTATTGGTTTAAAAAAATGTTTTTATAATTAATAACATAGTACCAATGAATAAATATGGCATGTGATATATCGTTGAAAAGGGACGAAAATACTCTATTTAATGGCGCTATTTCCTGCCCGTTTCAAAATAATTTTTTTAACAGCCTGAAGAGTAAATCTCAAAATACAGAGGTTTTGAAAAAAATTAGATAAAGCCTCGTTGAAACAATCTATTTTGCGAAAAATTTTCGCCTTAGAATTTTACTCGTATCTCTTCAAATAGCGGAGATATTTGGCCTAGACGTTTTCCGCATTTTTGATATTTTCCGCCATAACTCTTAAAGTAGGCCATGGATTTCAAATGTCTTTAAACCATTTTGTAGGTTATATAAATCGGAACAATTTTCGTAAAAATAATTTTTTTTTGTACGGCCGATATTAAGTGAGATATTCTCGAGGGCCCTGATAAAATGGACAGCCTGTATATATTTTTATATTTAGTTTTAAATCATTCCAGAAAAGCCTTATTAGAGATCTGTCGAGCGTATGTTTGTAGATGAAGAAAAGCATGTTTGTGATCAAAAATGTATCTCATGGCACACGAATGGGTTTTAAGCAGATATTTAAAAAAACTGCCTATAAATAATAAGATTCTGTGACAATTAGAAGAAAATTATTATAGTGAGAAATAACACAGCAACTTTTCTTGCATAAAGTTTGTCAATAAATAATATTTTGGTAGAGGACATAGCCAATATAAACTTGAACTTCAAAGAAGCGTACGCAATATTTTTAAATAGTTTTTAAATAAATTACCTTCCTGATAGTAAAATAAAAACATAAGAAAAGAACATTATACGTTGCACACATTGCTAAAATAGCCAATATTCTCTATGTAATCACTAAACGTAATACAGTTAAAGAACCAAATAAAATATCTATATATAATTTACTAGTGCAATGAAAGTTTCTATAAAACCATGGATTGTAATCAAATTAGGTGACAAAAAACAATCGAATTGAGACAGGCAAAGTGTATCGAAACAATTGAAAACTGACCTGCTTAATCAATGAATATTTGCATTAAAAAATCCAAAGTGACGACAAAATCGAAGTCCATCAACTCCAACAGATACAAAAACTATTGACACTTTCGATTTATTTTACAGTCTACTAGATTCGCGTAAACAATGGATAACTAGATAAACAAATCACACGTCGCGATGTTCACGGCGAACGTTTGAATAGGCGATACATGAAGATGCACCACACGGTAGAGATTTACAAGAAGTGGTGAGAGCACAGTAGAGAGCCAACCTGCTGCAGACCATGTGGGATCTCTTCACATCTCTAGGAGGAGGCACATCGAAATGGTCGGAATCAGAGCCGGATCTTATGTATTCTCACTCTTTATCGTATGTTTGTTTATGAAATATCCAACCAGTACGTAAACCCAGTTGTAGGATAAGTCCAACACAAGTAAATATATAGTAAGTACAGGTATAAATAAGAATAACATAAAATACTTTTACGGAAAAGATATCCAAAACAGAAATATTTGTGGAAACATAGAAAATTAAAAGAAGTATTAAAAAATACTGTTTTAATAGCGTTTGTAGTATATCATGATGTGACTCAATGTGAGAATAATTAGCAGTTATTTGATACAGGGGAGAACATTAACAAATATTTATTCTGTGATTTTTAATGCAAGGTAAATGATTACTTATATGAAGGAATATGAAAATCAAGTAAAGGTAAGATTGTCTCGTAGTTAATAATAATAACAATAATAAACTTTATTATCCAAGAGACCAGACAGTAACATGGTGTGAGACACGTCGAAATGATTGATCAAAGTTGTAAATGCAATAACAATCATAACACGAATGGAAAAAATAGAAAAATACAGAAAATACAAAAAATATATACGTATAAGCATAAGACAACCTATTGCACAAAGTTAAAGTCTAATCATCTAAGTCATCTTCTAAACATATATAGAATAGTAGCATTTTGTAATTAAAATATTTTTAATAACATTATTGAAATCATGTCCATTTAAATTTTTCATTCTTGGTAGCAATTTATTATACAATATAATACCCATATATTGTGGACTCTCTTTATATTTAGATAAATTAATGCTAGGAATTTTTAAGTCGTCACTTGACCGGATATTGTAGTCGCCACCAAAGTTATTAGGAAGAAATGTATGTATGTATGAGCCTTCGGCTCATACTATAAACGCCCCAGTTGTAAAAAAAAACACCATATTAGCCACTTGTTATATAAATTTTTTGTGTATCGTTATTCGAAATTAGAACACAATCATTATAATTTTATAACTGTTCGAGCAACAAGGAGCAGCAGTAGGCAGCTCTCAGCGAGAACCTGAAGATGGCAGATGATATTCTGCCGAAACGTCGTTTAGACAACCGTGACTCCTGGAGGAGTCGACCGTCGACGCGGGAGAGCACCCGGAAGTACAACATTTCATTTAACACCCACGAAAACCTAAAAAACAACATATATATATATATATATATATATATATATATATATATATATTATTAGTATAATACATATATTGAGTAATGCCAATTACTGTATTTAATAAAGTTAATCTAAAGTAACTATTTCTTGCACTTTGCTAACAGGTTATGTGCCCAGATTCATTTGTGGAAGTTAAGAGCAAATAGAAACTTTGTTGTAAAGGATATAATAAATAATAAATAAACACCACAGAAATTAGACAACCCCCCAATTCCAGAAGCCAGGGGCTTGTGAGGAAGGGGGTTACACATTGAAATAACGCGGACATACAACCATTTCCGCCGACAGTGCCGGAGCCAGGATTCGAACCCGGTGGTCGATGCCCGTATGATTAATCGCGATTGCCACCTCGCGCCTTAACCCACGCGGCTATCGACCAGAGATGGGAGAAAATAGCTTAACAATGTTCACCGTAGCAAATTTTCCGGCTGAAAATTATCATGATGGAAATTCAAAATGAAAATGCTGTTATTCAGGGAAGGTAAGTGGTCATGTATAGTTAAAGCCTGATCCACTCACTCCTCAATGGATTGTAGATGACCATAAGGCACAGAACACAATTTGTCTCAACGTAGAAGATAATCAAATTGTACGCATTTGTAAGTGCACATCAGCTATGAGCATGTGGGAAGAGCTCAGAAAGTACACGAAAGAGCGAATTTAAGCAATAAATTGTATTTAATGAGGAAATAGTACCAGTCAAAGTTAAGTAAATCTGAAGAAATGCGGAATTGTTAGACGCACTCTGGAATTGGTGGAGCGTTCACGGGGTATACCGGAAGAGATTAGAGATTTCCAGGTAGCAGCACTCGTACTTAGAGGACTTCCTGAGAGTTACGAGACACTTGTTACAGCCCTTGATGCCCGCCCAGAAGATGAACTTACCCTTGAATACGTTAGAGGGAAACTCGTGGATTGAGGGGGAGAGCGTAGGTGCGTCTTTACTATGTACATACTTCGGTATGCGATGTAAAGCAACGACAGGCGCAGTTAGTACTTGGATGGGTGACCATTCCAACGGAAACCGCGTTCTCGCCTCACACATCTTCCAGCGGCTTGTATATCAGTGTATGTGCGGAAGCTATACAACCTTAGGCGAGGGTTGTATAGGAGATATACCATCCTTCGGAGGGGATGTAAAGCCGTCGGTCCCTTGTCTATTAAATGTTAGGCAAGTAAAAGATCCCTACTCTTCTTAAAGGAAGAGGTTCGGCAAAATTCCTGGTTGGGGGTAGCTCGTCTACAGGCGTCGGTGTTAGGCATCAGTAGCGGAAATAGGCCGACGTTAAATAAATGTATAACAAAAAAAAACTCGTGGATGAATATAAACGGAAGATTGAAAGTTCAGTCGAGGCAAATGTAGAAAAATCAGAATCAGTATTGCAGACACAAGCCCACAATTAGAAGAAGTATTATGCGCAGCAAGATACAGGGGAACGTTTTTATTTTAAAAAAAGGGACATATCAAATACAATTTTCAAGCACGGAAGAAATAATTAATGAACCAAAACAGTAAACAAAGAGCTAAAAATGCCATTGACAGATAATAAACCTCATCAGGCAGTGAAACGGCTTTCAATATAAAAGAAAACATGATATATCGTAAACCGTGGTGCATTGATTCGGGTGCGACGAGTCATTTGTGGAAGGATAAAAGCATCTTTGTAGAACTCGACCAAAAGAAAACAGTTAAAGTAATTGTGGCTAACGGAAAATACGTAATATCAGAAGGAGTAGGTCACCGTTTATCCTCTGTCAGATTTCTTCAGAAGTTACCAAAAAGATTCCAATGGGAGATGCACTTTATGTGCCATCATTGGAGAGTAATTTATTCTCTATTAGGAAGCTTACCTTAGGAACGTTGTTACTTTCCAGGATGGCAATTGTACAATTTTGAAGGGTAATATCATAGTTGGAAGAGGCAAGATTGTTGATAATTTATATCAATTAGAGTGTAATAAAATGGCTAAAGTTTCAAAAACTCAGACTCACGCTAATTGTATCCATCGCTGGCATCAACGTTTTGGTGATAGAGATCCTACAGTAGTAAGAAGACTTGCTCAAGAAAAATTGGTAAATGGAATAAAAATCTATCCGTGTAGTCAGCTGATGAAATATACTAGTTGTATAAAAAGAAAAATGACAAAACTTCCCTTTCCAAAAATTAGTAACTCGCGTGAAGCACAACTATTAGACTTGATGCACACAGATGGGCCTATGGATACTGTTACTCCAGGATAGAAAAAATATTTTCTAACATTTATCGATGATTATTCAAGGTAGACAATTGTTCACTTTATCTGTAGCAAGAGTGAAGTATCGCAAAAACTAGAGGAATATATTGCATGTGTATCTAATAAATTTGACAGGTAGCCAAACATTCTTAGAATCAAATCAAATCAAATCAAATTTATTTATCATTTGGTGTGAAAATAGGTTTAACAGATACATCATCAAAAGAACCAAAAGAAATATTATAATCTAAATCTAAATCTGTGACAATAGAACAGAATACACGTGCGAAAATTCAAAAGCCGTTCTAAGGAAAAATGGAATCGAATTGCAAACCACAACAAAATACAATTGCTGAGAGAAAAAATCTCACACTATGTGAAAGTGCTACAAGTATGCTTTTAAATGAGAACTTCCAACGTGCTATTGGGGGGAAAGCAGTTACATTCAAAACCACTTACGTAGTAAAGCTATCAATAAAACCCCATATGCATTTTGGACTGGAAAGAAGCCTATTGTTCAACATATTGGAAGTAAAGCTTACGTTCACGCCTCAAAATAGGTACGCACAAAATGGGATACCCGTGCTAAGGAGGGTATCTTGGTAGGCTAATATCTGATATATAGATCTGAATATAGATCTGTATTAATTGATGAAGACATAGTAGATTTTTCAAAAAACATATGTTGACTCGAAGAGAATGAACAACAACCGATATTACATGAGACCCAAGTCAAGTTTGAACAGCCAATCTCCGATGAGCACTTGAACCTAGATCTACAACTATGGAAGCAACAAGATGAAGTTAGAACGGATGACAGCGGAGATATTTCCGAACATAATAATTTTGAAAAATCAGAAAGAAATTACATTTTGAAACTAAAATATTCAGAAGAATCAAACCAGCCTCAACCTAGAATGTCAGCTAGAAAAAATAAGGGAGTTCCGACAAAGCGTCTATCTTATATGGTTCGAACTTTTCCAAATTCTGAACCAGAATAATGGTAGGACATGCAGAAATTACCTTCTGACGATAAATACAAATGGACTAACTTACCGAATTACCGACAGGCAAACATACAGTTGGATGCTAGTGGACATTTAAAGTCAAATGTGATGTACAAGGTGACGTATACAGATTGGTTGCAAAAGGGTTTTCTTAAGAATATGGCGAAGATTATATGACGCAACTTTTGCTCCTGTTGCAAAACATTATTGACAGCGGCAGCGACTAGAATGATGAAGGTAAAGCATTACATCAAAACAGCTTTTCTTTATGGCAATATTGAAGAAGACCTATATATGTCACAACCTGAAGGACACGTGAAGAAGGGAGAGGAACATTTTATTCGCAAGCTGCAAAAAACTTTATATGACCTGAAACAGTCAGCAAGAGCTTGGAATATCAAAATAAATGATGTTTTACTGGAAGAGGGATTTATACAAAGCCAAGCTGATCCCTGTTTATATTCCAGACTCATGGATCGAAATTGGACGTACGTACTACTCTCCTACTGTTAAAAAATTATAGTAAAATAATAACGTAGATGATAAAATAATTAGTCTCAGATTTAAGCAAAATACTTTGTGGACATTTTGAGATAAAACATTTAGGAGATATCATACTAGTAGGAATTCAAATAGAGCAAAAAAAGGTGGAAGTTTTCTTCTTAATCAAAGCACGAAAATCAACTCAATTATCGAGAAATTTAGATTAAAAGAAGCAAAAGGAGTATCCACAGTTACGAGTACAGACTATTTTAAATTGGAAATGGAAAAAGATCCTCTACGTAATAATGAACTATATCGACAAGCCGTGGGGGCACTGTTGTATACAGCAACTGTGACACGTCCAGACATTGCAACTGCAATTGAAATTTTATGTAGAAGAGTAAGTAATCCCCGACAACTAGATTGGAATGAAGTTAAATAAGTGATTTGATTTTTTTTTATACATTTATTTAACGTTGGCCTATTTCCGCTACTGAGGCTTAACACCAACGCCTGTAGACGAGCTACCCCCAATCAGGAATTTTGCCGAACCTCTCCCCTTAAGAAGAGTAGAGATTTTTTATTGGACTAACATTTAATAGACAAGGAACCGACAGCTTTACATCCCCTCCGAATGATGGTATATCCCCTATACAACCCTCGCCTAAGGTTGTATAGCTTCAGCGCATACACTGATATACAAGTCGCTGGAAGATGTGTGAGGCGAGGACGCGGTCTTCGTTGGAACGGTCACCCATCCAACAACCAACCGCACCTTACGTTGCTATACATCCCATATCGAAATATGTACATAGTAAAGATCCACGCTCGCCCCGATTTGATATTTAAACTATAAAATTAAAGTTAAAGATACCAGCAACCGAAGGACTGTATCACAAAAGGAAATCAGTAAGTGAAGATGTCCACTTACTTAACTTAAACTCGGAGAAAGTCCAGTTTCTTGGTCGAGCAGAAAGCAAGTTTCTGTCGCCTTATCCTCAACTGAGGCTGAGTATGTATCTGCTGCATATGCCAGCCAAGAAGTGGTCTGGTTACGTGAAATATTAGAGGACCTTGGAGAACCAACCATGAACCGACTGTCATAAGTGAGGATAATCAAGGCTGCATAATGTTAGCCACTTCAAAAAAAAATTAATGCTAGAACAAAACACACCGATGCTCGATGCCATTATCTTCGCGATTTGGTTGAACAAAACTTAACTACATTTGTGTACTGTGAAACCAAGGAAACGATGGCTGATGCAATGACGAAACCAACGAAATTTATGGATATACTTAGCTATGATAATAAAACTACATATTTTATAAGTTGTTTCTAAAGTTTTTGTTTTATATATTATTAGTATAATAAATATATTGTACTGTCAATTACTGTCTTTAATAAAGTTAATCTAAACTAAGAATTTACATATTTGTATTAAGGTTGTGTTATTAAGTGAGTATATTCTTAATCCAGCTTACATTTAACATATAGAAAAGGAGGTGGCGGAGGGGAGCAGGCAGGCCAAGTAATCTTTAAATCCTAACGCTGCGAAAATATATGAAAATTATACAATCAAAGTTGCAGAGGATAAAAATTTTCAGCAAAAAATTCAGTGAAAATGTATATCCATCCTTTATGGCATGTTCAATATCAGCATGAAAAGTGTTGCATTATCTAGGTCAAATTGAAACTCATTTGTTGCTGAAACAATAAAAGATACGTATATACCGCTACTTCCCTATACAAAATTGAATTCTCCGTAACTTTGTTTTTATATATCCTCCTGGAACACCCGTGTCAGGAGCCAGCCAGACATCCGCAGTGCAAGTGATAATTAAAAGACGGTAGGAGATCATATTGTTTGACACGTTCTTATTGGCGGAAGCCTAAATGATGAATCATATTTGGTATTATTTAAAGATGCAGTTGATCCACAGAGTACTGATATATTACAAAAACTCTTTCTAAAAATCTCGTTGCATTTCTACTAGACGGAGCACCCACATATTTTGCTGGACCGTCCGTAAAAATCTTAATGATACATTTACTAATCGTTGAATAGGTAGAAGAGGTCCGATGGTGGAGTGGCCACTTCGGTCACCAGATTTGGCTCCTTTAGCCTTAACAAAAATTCCTAAATGATCTAGGTACCACAAAGGATTGTTTAGTTTGAAATACACTGTATGTACAGTACACCGTAAAGACCGACAAACAATGGCGCATGGCAAACTTCGAGCTCAGTTTTAACCTTAATCTAAATTTCTATTGATTTGAAAACGGCGTGATATAAAATAAAATCCCCATTTTACAACATATTTTTAAAATGAATTTTTTACAAAACATAAACAGCGGGACGCTTTGGCTCTAGCGCAGTGAGCGAAAATAGAACACACCTCGCAAAGTGCGTGTTTTACAACACATCCGCAAATATTGTTGACTTCTCGCATCGTAAATTTCAGTGCGGTCCTGCATCACGTCTGAACAGTTTACGTTGTGGAAGGCTTTTAGAAATACTTTCTTCTGCAAAGTGCAAGAAGCCGCTGTCTCTACCCAGAAGGCCTGGTCGGATCTTCGGACTTCAGAGAGAGGCAAGGCTCTGCCACATGCCATTGACATTGCCTAAAGTAGGCTACGCAAGTGGGGCGCTCACTAATTAAAACGCTCATTATAAATTTTACTTATTAACTTATTTGTAATGATTAGTTTTATATGCGATATGAACATTTGTGCCGTGCTGGCAGCCAGCTTTTATATACCTGAGTTAAGTGCGACTCAATTTGTAACAGTTACAAGTTTATAATAAATATTTCTAGAAATATCAATTTATTATTGCACCCGTTGTGGCTGAGTTATAGTTTTTACTTCCTTATAAAATAGAGGATGCAATACCCGAGGAAAAACAATGTTCAGATTTTAATGTTACTAAAGAGTTTATAAGTCCTCGCGCAATCAATATAGTGGATTTTAAAATTTTATCCGCATAGTTCGATTATTGTAAACAAAAGTCAGCAATAAAAGCAATCACTAGTATACTAGAGGCTGTTCCAGATGTAATGATTAATAATAAAATACTTTGCGTAACTTTAATAGGTTTAAGTAAGGCTTTTGACTATGTAAATCATTATTACCTTCTAAAAAAATTGGAACTTTACATCATTAGAAATCTTGGTCCGGATTTATTAAAATTCTATCTACAAAACAGAATGAAGAAACAACCTCAGGATAATGTTCCCCAAAACCGGTGTTCTTCAGGGTTAAATACTTGCTTATTTTTTTCTAGTTTATACAAACAACTTGCTTGTAAATGTGAGGTCAAATAAAACTGCATTAGGGGCGAGCGTAGGTGCGTCTTTACTGTGTACATAATTCGAAAAAAGCATTCGAGATTAGAGCGGGTATACTGTATACTGTAAAAATTCCCAAAGCGAAGGAAAATAATTCGGAAATTATAAGAATATAAAACTCTTTGATTATAGAAAACTAAAATATAAGTGATAAGATAAGGACACTGTGATAGCGAGGGTTGAGCCCTGAGCCCGGAGGAAGTTATTTTAGAAAATTTTGACATAGACAATTAATTTAAAATAGTGACAATTAACTAAATAGAGTGAAAATAGACACAGATAACACAAACGTAAAATTAAATAAATATTTTTGATACGTTTAAGACCTCAAGTAATATTATAGTGAAATTAGGCACAAAAAAGAATATTAATAGTAAATTTCTTAAATATTGTTGATTAAAAGACAATATTAAATTTATAAATGAAAAATAAACATGGACAATATTAATAACAGAAATAGAAAATATTACTCTATTAGTTCGGGGAAAAAATCCCCCAATAATTTACCAAAAAACTCCCAATTCAATTCAATTCAAAACTTCTTTATTTAACAGTAACTTATACAATAATTACCTCCCCAAGGCCTAACCCGGGACCGACCGTGCAACCACTGCGTTATTCGCTGTGGCGGATTGCAGGACCGGTCGGACTAGGCCTGGTTCGGTTTTAAAACAATTAAAACTTATACCTAGGCTCCTTCTGCATAATGCAGATTAAAAAAGGTGATAAAATTTACAAACATCTAAAAAAACAGATTTAACAAAACTTAAAATTACACTTTTATAAGGTAGCTCGCGCACTTCACTGTTTCTAATTTGGGTGTTGACGCTGGTACCTCAATCTGGACGAGGAACCATCTGCGAGACGTGCAAATGCCGGGCTGCGCATAGGCTGGCCTAAACTTTGGTTTTTAAAAAAAATTTTGGTTTTCGGAAAACTTTGATTTTGTTATAAAAATTTGATGGAAAATGAATTTAGAGACAAAAATACAAAAAGAGATAACGAGAAACAAACGAGACAAAAAGAAACAAACAGAAAGTAAGAGGGGGACAGGAAAGATTTAAAGATGTAAAGGTATGAAATATCAGTAAGGTGGATAGGGTAAGCGAAAGTTATAGTTGTTGAAGTTTGGCTACAGAGGTTGCCGGAAGATCGGTAACGTCTGGTACGGTAGGATGTGTTTAATCCGAAATGGGGCATTATGCTGTCTAATTTGTGTTATGTTTCTTGTTAGTGGACTATCGCCCAGTTTGAAAGAGTAGAATTTCTGGGAGATATCCTGGACGTAGTCCGCTATTGGGGTTATGTCGTGACAAAGTGCGTATAGGTCTCTGAGGGAGGTGTACCTTCCAGAATTAGAGATGAGGCGCATAAATTTGTGTTCTAACACTTTTAGTTTTCTCATTGTCGTGACCGGTATGCTGCACCACACCGGCGCCGCGTATGTAATGGATGGCCTGACCACCATCGTGTACAACAATTTTTTATTTTGTCGGTTAAGTCTGCTACCCCTGACCATAAGTGGATACAGACTCCTGGACAAGGAGTAGACCGTCCGTACGGTCTCATTTATATATGTGTTAAACGTCAGTCGCTGGTCCAGTCTGACCCCCAAGTACTTCACGCACCTCTTGGTTGGAATTTTGTTTCCCCGGATCGAGATTGGTGTTAGGATTTTGTTTTCAGTGAAACGGCGCGTGAAGACTATCGCCTCCGACTTCTCAGCGTTTACCCGAATCTTCCACTGGGCGTAATACGCCGTGGCACGGGCCATGTGCGCCTTCAGCAGCATGTTCGCTGCTTGGGCGTTATGCGAATGCGCGTACATGGCCGTGTCGTCGGCGTACTTGGCCAGCTTCGTATTCGGGAACTCTGGGAAATCGGAGACGTACAGGTTGTACAACTTTGGCGACAGGCACGATCCTTGCGGGACTCCCGCGCGAATGTCCCGCCGTGTTGATAGTTTGTTATTCACTCGAACCTGCAGGGATCTTCCTGTCAAGAACGAGTGAATGAGTTTTATGAAGTAAGTCGGAAAGTTGTAGTCGTGTAGTTTGTAGAGTAGTCCCGGAATCCAGACGGTGTCGAACGCCTTCTCAATATCGAGGAGCACCATGGTGGTGTTCTTCCCGAGGTTGTATTGCACTTTGACGTCGTTAACTATTCTAACGACTTGCTGAACCGTGCTCCTGCCTCTTCTGAAGCCAAATTGGGTCTCATCGTTGATGTGACAGTGCACAGTGTGGAGTCTGGTCAGGACAACCTTCTCCACCAACTTGGAGATCGCCGACAGTAACGATATGGGCCTGTAGCTGCCGGCGAGCTTCGCGTTCTTATTTGACTTAAGAATGGGCACGACCACGGCGCACTTCCAATGACTAGGCCAGTGTTGTAGCCGCAGAATCGCGTTAACGATGTACATCAACTGCACAATACCTTTCCTCGGGAGTCAAAAAACTCCCAGTAAACCTGTTCTATCATAATGCTGGAGGGATTCGTACTGTCGTGAGCAGAAAAAAATAGGACAACTTTTTTTTTCTAATGTAAATCTGTCTCTATTTGAATATGCAATGAGTAGCTGATATAAAACAGATATCACTTTTAATTTATTTTTTATTTTAATGCTGTAGTTATGCTATAGTAAATGATGGATGGTTAATGAGACAAATTGCACTGCGTTATAACAATAACAAAAATTTGGTGTGTAACATTTTAAGAAAGTGGAGAATAAACGGTACGATTAGTAGAAATCCTGGATCAAACGGCAAAGGATATCCTACTAACACGAAACTAACTATTAATATTTTTTTATAAGTCTGTTTGGCATAGAATTAAATAACCTTATACAATAATCATTAGTAATAATATCTTCCCATGCATTATTTACTATTTCCAGTAATTCTTCGGCATTCCGTGGTCTCACATTTCGTTTTTGGATACTTCTTACGAGTAGTCCCCATACTTCTTCCACAGGGGTAAGATCTGGACTATGACTGGGCCAGTTAAGAACATTGATGTTGTTAAATTGAAACCAGTTAGTTACGGTATGAGCAGTATGAACGGAACAATTGTCTTGTTCAAATATGAACTCATTATTAGGAAATAATTGTGACACAGAAGGGAGCATAATATTGTTTAAAATCCTAATATACGTTTCACTATTAAATCGTTCCTCAATATGCCACAAAACACCAGGACCACGTGCCGATATCCAAGCCCATATATTGACGGAAAATCTACCACTTTTATCATTGTTAGATATATATTTCTCATCGAATCGAGTATTCGGAGGGCGGTAAACGCGAATAAGACCGCAGTGTGTTGACTGGAAAGTTTTTTCGTCTGTAAAGATTACATTGTTCCAAAAATTTACATCATGCGCTAAAAATTCAAACGCAAATCCTACTCGAGCTTCTTCATGTTCAGTTTTAAGTAAGTATTTCTGTGCTGCTGCATGACAGCGTAGCTCCGATTCTCTTACTCACCGGCGACCAATACTACTCGATCCAGGAAAGTTCGTTTCTTCAGGAGCCTGAATAACTGAGTAAAACGGATTTTCTACTAAAGCATTTACCAATTGCAAATCTTGTTATTGAGTTGATATCCTTCGTCGTCCTGATCCAGGATTTCTACTAATCGTACCGTTTATTCTTCACTTTCTTAAAATGTTACACACCGAATTTTTGTCAATATTATAACGCAGTGCAATTTCTCTCATTGGCTATTCATCTTCTGCTTTAGCAATAACTCCAGATTTCATTAAATTGCTTATATCAAGCGTATTAGTTTTTTGCACACTTGCAATAAATTATGACAACTAACTGACAATGTCACAAAAATTAAAGTTAGATGTACACAACTAGATTTAAAATACCGTTATAAGACTTGTCCTATTTTATCTTTTGCTCACAACCTTACAAAAGTTGATATTCTTAGAAAGGCTGTGAATATGTCTGTGTATAACATAATCGTTATTATAGAAACATGGTTGTCTAATGATTACTCAGATACGGGGCTGGGTTTTCTTTAATGTATATCGATATGATCGTAATCCAGTTATAAGTCAAAAGAGAAGAGGGGGTGATATTATAATTGCAGTTCGGAAATCATTGTTGTCAAGAAATATCCCAATTGATCAGTCTAGAGTAGGGCAGGGATTCGTGCAAGTAACAAGTAATAGATTAAAGTTAGTGGTAGGAGAAAGTTTATATTCCACCAAGTTCTTCATCTGAACTATACGAGGAGCATGGGCTATTTTTTAGAGAACTGGGGTTTTGTCCAAACATCTGTTGTGACTTCAACATCCCTGATGCCAAGTGGAACAATACGGAGGACGGACTTTCTGCGAATTGTATGGGTATCTCCTGCTAATGCTTTGTGTTTTAATTATAATTATTTAAATATGATGCAAGTTAATTTGATTCCTAATGCTAATGGCATTTACCTAGATTTGATTTTATTGAATATGTTTAATGTGGAAATACCTCTAGCAGTGATAACTTCTTAAATACATCGAATCATCACGGCGCATATTTGATGTCAATATCTATGGAGTGTCAAGGTAACCTAAAATTTGATGTAGTTTATTATGATTTTAAGAATTGTACCTTTCAATTATTAATAAATGAGTATCTGGCGGGAATATTATGGGTTCATGAATTGGAGTCATATGATGTGGATACTTGTGTACAATTGCTTTATGATGCTCTGTATATAGCTATAGACTTATTTGTACTTGTACGCAAATTTAAAACTACAAGCTTTCCTCCTTGGTTCTCCTCGCATTTAAGAAAAGCTATAATTCTAAAAAAAGGCTCATAGGACTTATAAAGAAACAAAATCAAATGAATTTTACATAGACTTTTCTCGCTTATGGCATGTGGGAGGAATGTAAGAGACTTCAACTCACTTGTTACACCAGTTACGTTGATGGAATTAACAATGAAATGATAGAAAATTCAAAAATGTTCTGGAAGCATGTAAATAATCTGCGTAAATCAAGTGCATATCCTAATTGTATGTCATTTGAGGGAAGCACTGCCGACAATGGGGCAGATATTGTTAATCTAGTTGCTAAATACTTTTCAACAACATACATTATGCATAACGGCCAAGTGCCGGAATATAAATTTTCTAGAACGGTGGCAAAGCTACGCCCTGTATATGTTCCAGTAATTTAGTTGCACTGACTCTAATTTTCAAAAGTTTTTATTTATCAAATGTGTCCGGGTGGAAACCAACACCCCGTATATTAAGCGTTTGATGCTTCAGATACTATAAAGTTTAATTGGAAAGTCAAAAACCACTTTGGTTTAATTTTGGGGTTTTTTTCAGGTGAGATTACAACGCCCTTTATATGAATTTCTGGTGTAGAACTGTTTTTTGAATGTTTTGTGTAGATACTTTTTGATCACCATGTATATGGTAAATTATTGAGTAGCAGTTGGTTTTAATGGTAATGACTGATTTGATTTAGATTAATGAAAGAAAAACTTTCGACGAATTGTTTTTTAGCAAATTTATTTCGAATTTTGTATAGTTACTAAAAAGTTAACTCTTTGACAGTAAAAACTTTGGCTTTGAAAAAATTATTTGAGTTCGTAGATTGGTTTATAAATCGCTTAAAATTAATTCGCGGACGCAGGTTTTAGTTTAAAATTAAATTAGATGCACTGAGGCAGGTTTTATTTAAAAGTCTTTAAAAAATCACTAGATTTGTTAAGCGAAGGCAGATTTGAAAAAGTTTCACTTAAGATTAATGCAGAGTTGAGTTAGAAATTAAAATTATGACTTTTTTACTTGGTTGAGCCCAGGAAGCCCTTCGGAGTTTTCTGGCAATAAAATAAAGCGCAAAAAATAGGAAGCTAACTAGCCGTCGAAAACCGAAAATAGTTATTTCAGAAATCTCCGGAGATTCTAGTATGATTACTAATTACAATTTTAAACACTATCTAGTTTAAAAGGAAATTATTTCACGCGCGATACTTCACAACACTTGAATTACTTCCGGAACAGAACTTGCATTCGCTTACTGCGAGGGGACTTTTATATGATTGGGAACTGTTGCATTTTTCGTACCCCGCGAGTCTCGCACGAACGTTTTAGATCTGGAATGGTCTGGATATCGCTCCGTGCGGTCGATGATGACTAATCGTAATATTGCGCAATATTGTGTAATAGTGTAAAAAAAATTGAAATTTTGAAATGAAACCTATATGAACGTATGAACGTGTTAGGCATAAAAAGGGAAATTTTTTGATATAAGATTTATGTTCGTATCGTTTTTGGATTTTTTTTTATACATTTATTTAACGTCTGCCTATTTCCGCTACTGAGGCCTAACACCGACGCCTGTAGACGAGTTACCCCAACCAGGAATTTTGCCGAACCTCTTCCCTTAAGAAGAGTAGGGATCTTTTACTTGCCTAACATTTAATAGACAAGGGACAGACGGTTTTACATCCCCTCCGAAAGATGGTATATCTCCTATACAACCCTCGCCTAAGGTTGTATAGCTTCCGCGCATACACTGATATACAAGCCACTGGAAGATGTGTGAGGCGAGGACGCGGTTTCCGTTGGAATGGTTACCCATCCAACTACTAACTGCGCCTGCCGTTGCTTTACATCGCATACCAAAATATGTACATAGTAAAGACGCACCTACGCTCGCCCCTATCGTTTTTGGTTTAAAAGTTATTTAGAATTTTGTATTGATAATGTTGCGAACATATCGGATTACTTCGTAATACGACGTCTTAAAATTACGCACGTACTATTAAAGTGGATACAATTTTCGTGTCGGTGCCGGCAGGCTAAACGAAGCGAACGGAAACTATGTTTTAAGAATTGAGAAGCTTACGGATGTTGTATACGGGGGTAATGAGAAAATAAGGATAATAATATTTAACTAAGAATTGAGAAAGGGTACGAATGTCGTATACGCGGGCGATGAGAAAGTAAGGATAATAAAGATTAACCAAGAATTGAGAAAGGCTGCGAATGTTGTATACAGGGGCGATAAGAAAGTAAAATATTTTGAAGGGAAGTAAAAATATTCTGACCGAATATTTGGAGAGTATATTAAAGGTAATCCTTGAGTATACAGGGGCGGTATTTTTTAGGCGATTGTTTTATGGCGTCGGGACTTTAAAATTTATATTTAAAACTTTTTTGCAAATTTGTGGACGGATTAGGATTATTTAAGAATTATCTGTGAATTTTTTCAGAATTTGTTTTAGAAATATGTGTTTTTTTTGCTAAAATAAAATTGAACATTATTTTTTTAATAGTTTGACTGTTTGGGATAAACTATTAGATCAAAAAATGATTTATAGGATTTTTTAAAGTTAATTGTATTTCAGTACGTGAGATGTACAATAACAGCGTAAGGTGAAACGAAAGACGACATCCTTGCAAAACAGACCTGCCACACCAGGTAGCGGCTCGGAAGAAAGCCAAGGGAGTGTCATCATGGCCCTCCGAAACCAACAAATGCTATCCCAGGGGATACCGCTCAAACAGAAATTTTTAAATTGAAGCCGAAAAGGCAAAAACTTATGAACAAAGGTATACCCACCGGGGCCTTCAAAGCCATAGATTTGAAGGTCCGGCAAATATCCCGAAGATATGGACACCGTGCCAGCAGCAGTAAATGAAGAACACAAAATGGAACAACTTAATGTAACCCAACCCGTAGAGAAAAAACCTCCACTCATTATTATACACGGGCAACTAGAAAATTATAGAGGGATGGACAATTTTTTTAAAACCAAGCTCAGACGCCAATTCTTCTTTAAACACTCAGCAAATAACACCACCATACAAGTTGCAAATAGATCCGACTAGAACACCATAAACAATCGTTTCGAGAATGGGAGCGTTGATTACCACACCTACACACCTAAGAAGGGCAAAAATCGCATTTTCATCCTGAGAGGATTGCATCATGAAGTCGAAGTCCAGTATATTAAAAAAGAATTGGCCGTAAAACACAAATTAGTAGTGAAAGAATTGCATACATTAAAGGGCACGCGCAAACCGGCGTACATGTTAATAACAGATAACAAAATGACTATGAGAGCTACAAAGTAAAATAAGGCATTTAGACCACACGAGCATAACCTGGGAATGACATATAAATTCAAAATCAATAATACAATGCCACAGGTGTCAGCAGTGGGGGCACGCCGCCTCCAATTGCAGGGCTGTCCCCAACTGCCTTAAACGTGCAGGAAATTACCTCACCAGGGTGTGCACCAAACCGCTGTACACCCGCCAAATGTGTAAACTGCGGAGATGTACATCCTGCGAACAACATAGTGTGCCCTATCAATCTATGAAATTCGTTGCGGCTTTCATGCCAACGACTAATATATGGGTAGAGCGTGCCAAAAACAAGCAGCAGATGGTGCAGCAGCAACCCCTCTAGGCAATACAAACCCAATGCAACATTCAGCCTACACCACCCACAACAAAATTCAATTTTATGTTTAATTACATATTGAGGTATAAAATTGATATCATGCTGATAAATGAGACCAAACTTACCCAACGTGACAAGCTACAAGTCCGAGGGTATATTTCTATTCGGAAGGATAGCGGCAACAATAACAGGCGGTGGGGTAGCTATGCTCATAAAGTCTGATATCGCACACACACGCACATCGCTCTATGCGGAATGCATCCGTGGAGAACTTGTGTGACGTTAGAAGGCGGCATGAGTATCGTCGCCGCGTATAATAGGCCACAGAACGACTTTACAGCGAATTGTTTGAAGAATCTAATGAATGCTGGTCCACGCTGCTTACTCATAGGCGATCTTAACGCCAGGCATCACAACTGGAAGTCATAATGTCATCCTACAATATCTGGATGATCCTACACATTTTCCGGATAACGGTACAACAACTCTTGACATAGTGGTCAACAAAGACGTGAGGAACTCCACGTCTCCGGTAGCGTTGGAGGAACTCACGTCTGACCACAATCCAATTCTTCTGGAATTGAATGATATGTCAAGGGAAGACATTACACGAAAAGTAACATCTTATATGGGAGCCAACACATATAAACACAAACTTTACACTGAATAACACAATCAACACTCCCACCAATCTGAAACATACAGTGCAGGAATTAACGAGGATCCTAAGCAGATGTGGCCACTACTACCATAAAAAATCCATACAAGGACCGACTCGACGCAGCGGTCATACAAAACATTCGAGAGAAGTGCAGACTGAGACGACTTTGGCAGTGAAATCGCGATGTTAACGCTAAGATCGAGATGATCAGGTTGCAAGAGTAAATCAGAACCTCCATTAACACTGCAAAAAATCAGAAATGGGGGATAAGCTGGAAGCGTTGAATCCTCAAGACAACTCGCTGTGAAAGCTGACGAGGGCCTTGAAAAATACGCGGGAGCTATACCCATTCTGACACGCACAAACGAACAGACGGTGATGACAGATGACAGAATTCCAACGACTTGGCTACACATTCTGAAAACATTCACAATAACAATGTTCCAAATGAGCACGACCGCATGGAAAACGACATTAACGAAATCATTGGCCATAACATACAAATGACAAGACGAGAATTTCTTAAAGTCATGGTCAAATCCTCGGAGGTAGCAGGCATTGTCAAGACATTGTCAAATAACAAATCCCGGGCAAAGATGGAGTCGAGTATAAACTCCTCAAATATCTCCCGAAGAAAGGTATTGTGCAACTGACGTACATCGAACGCAATCCTGCGACTGCAACATTGGCCCAGCCAATGGAAATGTTCTGTGGTCGAACCCATCCTGAAACCAAACAAGAACGTGAAGCTCGCCGGCAGTTACCGACCCATCTCGTTACTGTCGACGATCTCCAGGTTGGTAGAGAAGATCGTCCTGACCTTCGTTTGATGCTGCTCTGACTGGACCAAGAAACACATCCTACCTTACCAGACGTTACCGATCTTCCGGCAACCTCCGTAGCCAACTATCAACTACTATATCTTTTTCGCTTACCCTATGCACCTTTACTAAATTTCATACCTATAAATGTTTAAATCCCTTTCCTATCCCTCTTCTTTTCTGTTTGTGCTTTCTTGTTCCTTTTTCTTTAGAAATTAAATCCTTCCTCATTATATTTCCAGAAATCATAATTTTTCTTAAATCAATATTTCAATATATCATAGATTAGGCAGGCCTTTGCGCAGCCCGACATTTCTGCATCTTGTCGACGGATTCATTCGTTTACATTGAGGTAGGTACCCGCACCGACTTCCAAATTTAAATTCAGTGAATTACGCAACCAGTGCTTTTTTTTGTTTTAATTGCTCGCATTGCGGTTTTAGGGCCGGTCCCGAGACGGATCCTGGGGAGGAATTCTATCGTATTTTAATGTTCTTTCATGTCATGTTATAATTCGATATACGATGTAAAGCAACGTCAGGTGCGGTTAGTACTTAGAGGGGTGACCGTCTCAATTGTTATAGGGTATTCCCCCTATAAGTCAAAAAACAAAAAATAAAAAATGCAAAATTAATAAAAAATTCAGATCAATCCAAGCATCATGGCAGACCATGATAAAAGAGTCAACCAGACCTAAGTAACATTGAAAAACCACATTCAAGGTCACACAAATCCGAAAAAATTCACGAACCATCCATAATTCTCAAATAACATGAATTCACCGAAAACACACTTCCCACATTCATCCCAGTCATTCTGCAAAAGAAACTTCAGAAAAACCACCCCTTAAAAATACAACCCCCTCACAATCATCAAATTAGTCAGAAACACCATCTAACCTCAAATTCTCCACTTCGTACTTCAATCCCCCAATTTTCTATAAACAATTTCATTTTCAAAATCTCCAACTATTCGATCAACCCCTGTATACTTCAAATCACTTTCCATGCCTCTAGTCTCAAAAGTCCAAATACCCTTTCAACGAAGTTCCACAATCTCATTGCTATTATAAATCTTTCCCCATTTTCAATCACCCCTGTATAATAGCAGACATATATTCTATATCTACGCTCCACTCGACTCCGAACCGTATTGAACCTTTTTAATATCTTATCTTAATATCTTACGCACTAACTGGAAACCTGTTAACGGAGTTACAGTTTGTTAACAGCGGACCTTCGTGATACCTTACGGGGTCGAGCCAGATTTCTCACACAAAACTTCAAATAACTTCTAAATCAAATTAGATCCGACTCTCAGGCTAATTTTGGTAAATTACCCTTTGCATCGCCGATCTTTCTATATAAATTTTATTTTCAAATTCCAAAATTTTCATGTATTGCGCAACATGATGCAATCGATGACTCATCCTTGCCCGCATGGAGCGATTTCAAGCCTTTCCAGCTCTCCGCGAGACTCGATGGGGCGAGAAAAACGAAACTTTTCTGAATCGGTATAAATACCGGTGCATCGCAAACCGTAGCCAAGTTTAGTTTTGGCAGTGACTCTAGTGTAAAGTTCTCGCGTAGTGTTCTTGGGAAAAAATAAGTTTCAAAGTTAGCTTTATGTAATAACTGCTGACGCTATTTGGGTTCGGTTACTATTTAACTTATGTTGTAGATACTCCCGTCTAGCTAGGTTTTCTTAATCCCAGATCCAGCACTTTCGCCGTGACAATCTGTCCGATTGTAGCTTCCCAGGCCGCAACCTGGTTAAAAAGAGTTAGTTTGTAAGTTCTCGCCTTAAGTGGCCCCCTTTTTTATATTTCTTTAATAAAATTCTTCGCCTTAAGTGGCCCCCCTTTCCAATCTCCCCTCAATCTACGAGGTTCAATTATAAAGTGAATTTTTTCGATTTAAATATTTTTGTTGCATTTTTTCACTCACATTCAAATTAATCTAAGACAGAGTTTCTGTTGTCGATTAGTTACAATTTCGAAAGAAATTTGTAAAATTAAAATATAATCTTTCTTCAACTCTGTTCAAGACGATTAAATAAATAAAAGATAATTGTAAATCCCTTTAAACCTCAGTGTTTAATTTAAATCCAAACTACAACATACAGGGTGTAGCCGTTAACCCGGAAATAGCTGTAAAAGTCAAATCAGTGAAATTTTAAACAAAGTGATAAAAAGTAGTGCAAGATACAACATACAGGGTGTAGCATTCGACCGGAAACAGCACTTACTAAAACCAACCCTGAGACTCAACCCATCTAAAATAAGTGCACGGACGCCTCTGGGGTCTCAGTTCTAAACCCCCACCACTACCAATCTTTATTTTCAACGAACAGAGGTCGAGTTCCGTGTTCACAATTATTAGTAATTATTTATATTAAAATATTTTTGTATAATTTATAAGAAAATGATTTTCAAAGTTCGATATCTCGAAAACGTTTAAGTTTAGGTATATGATATGAATTTTGTTTCGAATTTCGAGAAGAATTGAAATGTGGAATAATATACAGGGTGTTCTATTAAAGAAAAAGCAACTTTATTTCGTCATTACTTTTTGACTGATCCTGTATACTTAATTTTTCTTTATTGTAATAGATTTTTAAAAACTCTAAAACTTTTGTATCTTCACTCATTATCTACGTTTTGATTATTTTTTAAATTCCTGTCTTATATTTATGACTGTATATATTTAATCTGTTATAACATATGTACACCATTTGTATTCTATACGGTAAATACATATTTCTATTTTTAATGTAAACTCTACATACCATTGGAAAATTCGCATTTTTAACTATTTGGAATATTGAATCCATTGTAGGCCAGGGCCGATAATTTTTGAGATCAAAAAAATTTAGAACAGGATGACACCCATTGGAAAAGGATGAAAATATAACAAAATAAGAGAAAAAATTATTTATGGGCAATTTGAGGTCGGGAAGTGGAAAGGGGTGAACTTTTAAGGGTGGAAAACGGTTTATCACGATTTCCGGCAAAACTACAACTCCTATAGAAAAAAGTTAAATAGCAAAGTTGTAGGTAATAAAAAGATCTACAACTTTTGTATTTACACTTTTTTCACATAGCCTCAAAATATCTGCGAAAAATCAAAATAACCGACTTTCTGGTTTTTTATTTTTATCTCCCACAAAAAAAAATTTTTCACGAAATTTGGTGGAAACTTACCTTCTTTTTTCCCAAATACGCTGTAATTTTTTCGATTGAAAATATTTATTCTTTCCCCTTATTTAGATTTTATATCGAAAAAGTAACCTAATTTTCAATGGAAAATTCTCACGTTAAAAAAGCTGCTTTTAAAAAAAAAGTCGGTACACTTTTTGTTCGTTGAAACCTCTACCTTCTGATGGTGTACAAAAAAATATACATTACTATGGAAAATTTTCTCAGAAAATGCAAAAAAACGAAAAAACTCGATTTCGAAAATTTTTCTTTAATCATTGTTTAAAATTTTGCGCTATTTATTGAAATTTACACTTTAATTACTCGAAAAATGTAAGATTCCATGTTACATTGATAAACTAAGAAGAAGAAGAAATCCATGAAGCATAGAGTTCGCAAAAAACATGTGAAAATAGTTAGTTTTCTAAATATTAAAGATGGGATTTAAAGGGGATTTAATCTAAAAAATGTGACTGCTGCAATTTTTTTTCGATAAAAAAGTTGATTTATTAAATTCTAATTACATTTGTGGAATAGAAAATCTTATAATATATAAATATATTTGTTAGGCATTTCAATTGAAAAAATTGATGCTTAAAATTGTACGATTCAATTTAAATACTTATGAAGTTATTCATTATAATATCTTGAAACACATTTATCACCTTATCTGGAATTCTAATCACTTATCCATTAGTTTTTGCCTCTTTGATGGCATTTCTTCATCGTTAGAATCGACAAATTTTTCCGATTCTAGTGGATCTTCGAAATCTTCAAGACCATCATCGTCTTCATCTCCAATATTTTTTCCAGTCTGCATTGGTTCTTCATCCGCAATTTCATCTGAATCATTTACTTCTGCGTAGGATTTTTCTTCAACATTGGAGCATTTTTCAGAACCATGACAATTTGAACATAAATTTGTCCATTTCAAACCATGTTTTCGGCAGCCACATTTTAGACTGTTACATCCAGTTTCCCAGCTGCAGCAAATAGTTTTGAGCAATATTTCAGGAATTCACGCATAGAAGTTTTCTTAGAATGGCAATAAATGCCTATTATATGCGTAGCATATAATTTAAAAATTTTCCTATAACTTTCTCAAAATATTGTAGATATCTTATAAACTATTAAGTTTATTAACTTATCTGGTTGTTAATTATTGTAATATATATCGATTTGCAATTTCTTAGTTTATCAATGTAACCTGGAATCTTACATTTTTCGAGTAATTAAAGTGTAAATTTCAATATACAGCGTAAAATTTTAAACAATGATTAAAAAAGAATTTTCGAAAACGAGTTTCTTCGGTTTTTTGCATTTTCTGAGAAAATTTTCCATAGTAATGTATATTTTTTTGTACACCATCAGAAAGTAGAGGTTTCAACGAACAAAAAGCGCACCGACTTTTTTTTTGACGTGAGAATTTTCGATTGAAAATGCGGTTACTTTTTCGATATAAAGTCAAAATAAGGGGAAAAAAATAAGTATTTTGAATCGAAAAAATTACAGCGTATTTGGGACAAAAGAAGGTAAGTTCCCACTAAATTTCGTGAAATTTTTTTTTTCTGGGAAATAAAAATAAAAAACAAAAAGTTGGTTATTTTAATTTTTCGCAAATATTTTGAGGTTATGTGAAAAAGTGTAAAAACAAAAGCTGCAGATCTTTTTATTACCTACAACTTTGCTATTTAACTTTTTTCGAGAGGAGTTGTAGTTTTGCCGAAAATTGTGATAAACCGTTTTCCACCCTTAAAACTTCACCCCCTTCCACTTCCCGACCTCAAATCGCCCGTAAATTGTTTTTCCTCTTATTTTTGTTATATTTTCTTCCTTTTCCAATGAGTGTCATCCTGTTCTAAATGTTTTTCACTTTTTACCATTTTCAAAGACCTATTGGAGTTCTATGACTGTACAAACTGAAAAATTCCAGTGCTAAATATAACTTACATGTCTTCGTCTTATATGTCATAAACTGTATATGGGACAAACTGTATAAAATAAAAATGTATGCACAAAACTAATTTTATTTTTTTTTTTTGTTTTAACGATTCCTGTAATTACAGGAGGTTCGTAAATTACAGGACACCTCTGTGATATTTTATATGGATTAGTGAATAAATTGTAGATCAATATGAGATAAAGACATTAACGACCTAAAATAATCATAATAATTAGAGAGTCATATACTTACTTTGAAAACATATCCGTCAATGTTAAAATCCTATTATTTCTTTCAAACAAAAACCAATTAGATGTCTCAATGAGGTACTTAAAGATTTCAGCATCTCTCAAAGGCACATCCAAAGTTTGCAAACCACTAAAAGTTTTTCCACTATTTTTAAATTTTACACATCCGGTCTTCCTAGCATATTTAATATACTTAGCACTATATTTCAAATTATAATTATTCATATTGACGATTACTGTTGATACTTAGCAAACGCACATATGACAATGTTTATGTATTTCTTAAACGCTTATGTTTAAATCTAATATTTATTGTGAAATTAGGTGTGCTGGGTAAAATTATACGTTTACAATAAAATTGTACACATCATTTCGAAACTATCAGTTCTTAGCAGAACTAGCAATTTCCACAGCAAATGATACATTGTTTGTTTGGCAATAATTAATAATTGATAATAATTATTTATTGACGCAGGATTTGACATCATTTCTGAATAGTATTTTTCTTTGGAATCTATTTCGGGTATTCAGGAAAATATAAGAACATTTGAGAAGCATTCGTGCAAAACTCGATAATTCAACTTTTTACATTTCTCAGCAAATCGACGAAAATGTATAGTACGCAATCGGCTGAGTAGTTTTTAATACATTTTTCATCAAAATATGTCTTAGAGATTAGATTGAGGAATCCTAAAATTTCGGTAAAATTCAATGTGCAAAACTTGTTGGATTTGTCGGCTTTTGCACGAAATTTCTGAAATGATACATTTTTTCTTTTGATTTTTTTTTAATTGGCTAAATAAATTCATTATTTTAAAATGATTACAAAAACTGCAAATGACAATATAGTATAACTGTTTCAAGTTTGTCTCCGAATATTGGGTTTATCAGTATTTGCTCGAATAGAAGGAAGAGAATAGAAACACAGGCTTCTTCGCATATATCTGATTTTTAAAATTTGTCATATTTTAAATATAATAAACACTTCGATATACAGGGTGTCCAAATAGTGAGTCAAAGTCCAATATCGGCCTTATAAGAAGACTTTGGAAAATTATTTTTTTATGGAAGTGGTATAGGTCAAACAGCGCACATTTTAAAAATATTTAGAAATATACGAGGTGACTCGCTACAGCGTAGCATCTTTCAGATCATTTTGGTTAAATGGAACACCATATATATTTTTACATTTTTGAATTCAGCGTAAAATTGCCTTTCCAACGACCTCCAGATTTTTTGTTTTTGACGTGGCGTTTCCAAGTTATTCTAAAAAATATGAAAATTTTGGTCGGAACAAAAGTTTAATAAATTAATTCGGTGTGTGTGTGTGTGTATATTACTATTATTTAATTATCTAAACAAAGGATGTACTACAACGGCACAGTCATCAAATATATACAGGGTTGCTACTTTTTATAATGAACAGTATTGCTATCTTGTAAACCACAGCAATTATAAAGTGTTAAATGGGACAAAAGTTTTGTATTTTATTATTATTATTAGCCTTTACTTGAGTCCGAGTATAAAAAAATGTTACAGTCGATAGATTGTGTGTAATAAAAAACAAGTAAAAGGTGTAGTCTATTGAATTCCCATTCATCTATGGTGCACACGACTATGGCTATAGAGGCCAATTCGGGAGAGCACATGTCGACCGCAGTCAGGACAAACATAGACCTGGTTAGGTCTTGGATTCGGCCTTCTTGCAGCAACATTTCCTTGATAGCTGGCCACAACCCCTCGCCATTCGTCTCTGTCCGCTGCAAGTTGTTCCCATTGCTCGTCTGCAATACCGCAGGATTTTAGATTTTCATGGAGAACGTCTTTGAACCTCTTTCGTTGACCGCCACGCCTTCGTCTACCGCTTAGCAATTCACCATAAAGTGTACATTTAGGAAAGCGGTTATCATGCATACGATGAACGTGACCTGCCCATCTCAGGCGTGCTCTTGAAATAAGCACCTCAATTGAAAGGCTGTTTGCTCTCCTGAGTACTTCCACGTTTGATATGTGATGGAACCAACGGATTTTTATCATACTTCTGAGGTGTCTTTGCTGAAAACGTTCTAATTCTTTCACATGACGACGGTAAGTGACCCAGCTTTCACATCCATATAGCAGTATTGGAATGACAACTGCTCTGTAGACAGCCATTTTCGTTGAAAAAGCAAGGTCGTGGTTGTCAAAT
This sequence comes from Leptura quadrifasciata, assembly GCA_963675555.1. NCBI lineage: Eukaryota > Metazoa > Arthropoda > Insecta > Coleoptera > Cerambycidae > Leptura > Leptura quadrifasciata. The sequence continues at coordinate 28,434,872 of OY776679.1, read as the reverse complement.
ACTCTCTCTCTCTAAGTCCCCAGAGTTGCCAACGTTGCCTAAGTAATTGAACTGATCCACCACTTCAAGAGAATTTCCGTTAAGTGTAATGTCTATTTGGTTCATTTGATGAGGAGTTGACATAATCTTAGTCTTTCCAATGTTGATTTTAAGTCCCAAGGAATCATAGCTCTGGGTATACACATCTAAAAGTTCTTGAAGCTCTTCCGGCGTAGAGGCTAAAAGTGCACAGTCATCCGCATACTGGAGATCACAAATGAATTGTGTGCGTGTGGCTCGTAAAAGCTCTAAAGCGCCCTATGTTAAAGAGACCGCCATCAGAACGGTATCTGAGACCTATTCCTCTGACTGTCAGTTTGTTGTCAACAATAATTGTTAGAGCTGTGGTAAACAAATTAAAAAGTAGGGGTGCCAGGACACATCCCTGCCTAACTCCAGTGAGGGTTTGGAAAGGTTCGGTTGCCTCATTATTATACATAACCTGGGCGTTTTTGTTTGTATGTAGGCTGCGACATACTTCCACAAATTTTCTAGGGATACCTAAGCGGAGCATAATTTTCCAGAGCACTTCTCTGTCCACCGAGTCAAACGCCTTGGTTAAATCAATGAAGGCCATGTGAATTTCTCCTTGATGTTCGAGTGCTTTTTCTTGAAGCTGTTTAAGTGTGAAGATTAGGTCCGATGTGCCTCGGTTTGGTCTAAAGCCACTCTGTGTTTCAGGAAGTAACTTTTCCATAACAGGTGTTAGCCTATTTGCCATCGCTTTAGTGAGTATCTTCCCTCCAACAGCCAGGAGAGCTATACCCCTGTAATTTCCACAGTCCGCAGCGCTCCCTTTGTTTTTGAAGCGGTTGATTAAAAGTGTATCACGAAACTCCTGCGGAGCTTGACCACTTTTCCACACGACATCAAACAGTTTTTTGAGGTAGGGTATGAGCTCTGACGACACAGCTTTAAAGATCTCAGCTGGGAGTGAGTCGGCGCCAGGAGATCTGTTATTTTTTAGCTGACCAATGGCGGTTAAGATCTCTTCCGTTGTTAGTGGTTTATCTAAGTCTTCGAAGGTGTCATATTGAGGGATAAGATTTATAATATCGTGATCGGCTTGACTTTGCTGGTTAAGAACGTTAGAGTAGTGTTCTTTCCATCGGGCTCTTATTTCCTGGTCTTCTTTGAGGAGATTTCCATTTAAATCTTTAATAGGGCACATATTTTTCCGACTGGGGCCGTGCACTGCTTTTACTCCTTGAAAGAAATTCCTGCAGTCGTGTGAATCGGCGTACCTTTGAATTTCTCTGGCATTGCTTGCCCACCACTCGTTCTTTATTCTTCTGATTTCGCGTTGCGTTTCATACTTAGATTGGGTAAAAGCTTCTGCTTTTGATAAGTCGTTAGGGTGGTTGATAGCGTGTTGGAAGGCAATATGTTTGCGGTCAAGAAGTTCTTGTATAAAAACTTCATTATCATTGAACCAGTCCTCCTGTTTTTTACTTGCTGCAGTGCCAAAAATTTCCTCACTCGCAATTTTTAAACTGTTTTTAATTTGTGTCCAGGTAGTAGCGACATCTACAGAATTGGTTTCTTCTAGTGCACTCAAATTCTCTTGAACTTTTTGCTTTAGCTGATCGACAGTTTGTTGGTCACGCAATTTACTAATACAGAGACGGGGTCTACGTTTTACTTGAGTTCTTCGGTGTTTGGGTCTCATAACAATTTTCATTTTAGAGACAACAGGACGATGATCGGTCCAATATTCGCTATCAATACGCGCCTTTGTAATTTGGGCGTCCTTGAGATGCTTTCTACGTACGATAACATAGTCCAGTAGATGCCAGTGACCTGATCTGGGGTGACGCCAGGTGCCTTTAAATTTATCCTTTTGTCGGAAAATGTTGTTTGTTATAACTAGATCATGTTCGGCGCATTTAGTTAGGAGTAGTTGACCGTTAGCGTTCATATTGCCCAAACCGTTCTTGCCTATGATGCCTGGCCAGGTGTCTGCATCTCTCCCTACTCTAGCGATAAAATCGCCAAGAATAACGAGTCGTTCCGTTTTAGGTATTCTACAGAGGGTTTCCTCCAGTTGTTGATAGAAGCTTTCCTTGGTTTCGTAACTTGCATCCAGAATGGGAGCGTAGGCGCTTATTAGATTTACCGCGTTGCCATCTGATAGCTTATAGCGTAGCAGCATTATACGCTCGGATAGGCCTTGTGGTACTTGTGTTAAGTTGGATACAAATTGATTCCGAACGGCAAATCCTACGCCATGTTGTCTTCTTGAATTGGTGGGAAGACCTTTCCAATAGAAGGTGTAGTACTTTTCTATGAGAGAGCCTTCCTCCAAAAATCAAGTTTCGCTGAGAGCTGCAACGTCAACATTGAGTCGGTGAAGTCCTCTATCTATTAGAGCAGTTCTTCTTTCAGGCCGATCGGTGCGAGTGCTGTCGTTCAAAGTACGAACATTCCAAGCGCCGTAGATGAAAGAATTAGTTTTCTTGGATTTAACTTGTCGGTGTTTTTTCGACATTCGATGAGGTGTCCCTATGGGCACCCTCCCCCGGAGATCCGATCGGGAGGGTATTTTACTTCCGGATGATTTTGTCCCACTTGAACGCTCCATCATTTTTTTTTAAGCCTTAATCGACTGAAAACGAAGCTGCATTTGAAGTTTTAGCTGGAGCAGGTATGCAACTGACCAGCTCGGTTGCGGAAGGCGAGTGGTGTGGTCCCATGGCACCGAAGGAGACTGCGACGATGGGGTAACCAAACGATTCCAAAAGCAACCTTTGTGTGCGGTGGGTTATTTTTACCGCACTCTTCGTGAGAAGGTGGATGTGCTCATGGCAAAAGGTAAAGGTTATTCCGCCCTTACTCGGTCGTTAGAGCCTCGTTAGTAAAACCAGGGTGCACCAAGTTCAAATTGAACTCATCGCGAAGGTGAGGTTAACAATTGAGTAGGAGAGGCTACCCCGTTATTTTAAGGGTCAATAAAATGGGCTATAAAAATTAAAAATATTCCGACTGGTTACGGAGATATCACGATAAAATCCGAAATAGATCATTTTCTGTTTTTTCTCTAGCGCTGTTATTACGAAAAAAAAAATTAAAAAATCATTTGAATATTTTGTTGTAAATTGACTTTGCTGCAACTGGTCGTATTTAAATTTTTATTACAACGTTTCGTCTCTCCAGGGCCACCATCAACAGTCTTTTTTTAAATACGGATCTGTATTTTTTATTTAAAATTTTTAAAGCATTTGAAATGCTAAATTCGTGGGTATTTCACACTTGACAATTTTACGTTTCGTCAGAAAAATAATCACCTTTCATTTTATTGGCATTGCCCTTCACAAAACTGTTTTGCTTGTTAAGAAATACAATACTGGTTCGAAGAAAAATAAAATGGTTCATGCAAGATGATTGCGGTCCTCACAATACTAATGCAGTCAGAACATATTTAAACAGGCATTTTCAAAGAAAGTGGTTAGGAACCAATGGACCAGTAAGGTGGCCACCTCGCTCACCTTTCTTAAATCCTCGAGATTATTTCTTATGGGGTTTCTTATAAAATAAAGTCTACTACAAAGTTGTCGAAACTGTCAATGAATTGTTGAAGCTTTCACCTAAATTACCCCAAATATGATTGCTAAGCTATTAAACAAATGTCTAAGAGAACGCGACTTTGTATTCAGAGAAATGGTGGTCATTTTCAGCAATTTTTGTAAGGTTACTTGTTCACACACCAAGTTACTATGTTTTTTATAAATTTTATTTATTGTTTAAAGAAATACAATTGTTAAGTTGATAATGATTTTTAATTTCGTGCCCATTTTCCACAATAATATTGAGCAGAACTAGACTAGTAAAGTTAGTCAATACATTGGACTGTTCATAAAATAAACTTTTAAAGTTTCAAATGATGAGTCACGCCTTGTATTGCTTAACAAGCAAAACAGTTTTGTGAAGGGCAATGCCAATGAAATGAAAGGTGATTATTTTTCTGACGAAACGTTGTAAAATTGTCAAGTGTAACATGCCCACGAATTTAGCATTTCAAATGCTTTAAAAATTATAAATAAAAAAGACAGGTCCGTATTTAAAAAAATAAGCATTGTAATAAAAATTTAAATATGACCAGTTGCAGCAAAGTCAATTTATAACAAAATATTCAAATGATTTTTTCATTTTTTTTTTCGTAATAACAGCGCTAGATGTAAAACAGGAAATGAGCTATTCCGGGTTTTATCGTGATATCTCCGGAACCAGCTGGAATATTTTTAATTTTTATAGCCCATTTTATTGACCCTCAAAATACGGAACTTTTTTCAGGTTTAACCAACTTTATAATTGCTGTGGTTTACGAGGTAGCAATACTGTTTAATATAAAAAGTAGCCACCCTGTATATATTTTAGTTTGCCCAACATAACATCTTTGACAATATTTGCTGATCAAGTAGCTTAAACTGAATTTTTATGGTCACTGCACATTAGTTGAACATGCACAATTATACAACGGTTTAAACCACGTTTATATTTAAAACACTAAAACCGTGATTCACTGTAAACTAGAACCAGGAAATTTATTCACTATTTCTCGCAGAGATATTAAAGTAACTAAATGTAACTTTTGTTTATTTCTTTAGAGGATCGTTAACCACTCAGTGTTAAATTCTAATGAGTAATTACAATTAGACATACATATATTCAATTTAAGTATCTTATACCTACAATAAAATATTCATAAATGGAAGATTTTAAGGCCAACCATATTCAAAACTTACTACTTACCTACTAGTTATAAATCTATTGTGTATATTAATTGGTGATGATTTAGTATTTTTCTTATTTGGCTATATAATAATGAATTGCTAAGAGGAATCCGTTATGTAAATCGGTCAGTTCCCGCGTATTAAATCCAATTATTTACAGTTTTTTCAATCTATCGTTGCAGATAACTGATGAGAAAGAATTTGGCAAATATTTTTTTCAGTTCTTAGAAACACGATCACGGGCGAGCGTAGGCGCGTACGTACATATTTCGATATGCGATGTAAAGCAACGTTAGGTGTGGTTAGTACTTAGATGAATGACCGTTTCAAATGATATAGTACGTTTCATGCATTAACAATATAGTCAAGCTCAAAGTACTATAATTTGCAAAATAATTCAATCTTTAAGGTTATCTAGTCAAACCACAATAAAAAAGTCCTTCAGACACTCACAGTAGTCAAAAACAACAATTTTTCAAAAATAATTCTGAGAAAATTCATTCCCCATCACATTCACAATTAACCTAAATTTAGCAACAGAATCATTCAAACATCCAAATTAACCGATTTACAACCAAAACATTAGAAACGTTTGCCCCCTCATTATCTTGATTCATTTCAAAATCACTATCCAAACCCTAAGTCAAAATATTTTAATTCACTTCCGAAAACGTTCTACAAACAAATTTCTCTTCAGATCAACTTCTAATTCAATCTTCTGTTTATACCTCAAAACATACTTTATTCAAACCATCATTCCATTCATCAAAACTTTCTTCCGAAATGCCGATATCACAACTTATTTCCCATTCATATGTTCCATACGCGTTGCCAGTAACTCGCGGCTATCTTCACTTCAATCCTCAAAACTTACTTCTATTTCGTTTCAACACCGGCAACGTAACATTCTCAATATGACATTAATATGAATTAAATTACAACTTTCAACATTACTTTAAGGGACCACTTCAATTTTAACAATATTTTCAGACTGTTATCATTCATATTTCTGAAACCTATTCAACTTTCATTTATATATCGAAAAATCCTATTTTTCATTGCAGTGTTTATGATATATTTTTTTGTCCTGAATTCAATTCTTTCAAGACAATTGCGCAGTATTTCACAATATCGAGCCCCATAGATTGGCCGGGGACCTATCCAGCTCTGTCCAGACTTCGGCGAGCCAAGTCTTCATAATAGAGGAGCATAACGAGCTCAAAGGAAGTCAGTTCCGGTGTGCCTCAAGTTAGTTGCTGCGTTCCGCGAACAAAGTCTCTAAAGAAACAGTGTTTAATTCTTTCCCCTAATCTTAAATTTCAATAAATCGAGTGGCCGTTCTACTTCCTTGGACAACCCAGGTAAAAAATATTAATTCAATTAAACTACCGTCGCGCATAAAATAAAACAGTGAATTTTGTCAGTATTAGAAAATCTAAATAAAACAAATTAAAATAAAATCTTTCTAAAGCGAAATTTCAAGTATCGTTACGTTAAATAATATAATTCGTGTAATACTATTTTAATTCAAGTAAACTAAAATAATTAACAATCAAAATAATCAAATTTTTTCATTTTCGTTTTAAAATCAAGTGTTTAATTTCAAGAAAAGCATATACATGGTGTAACTCTTGACCATGGTTCAAAACCGGGTCACAGCAAGTCGATGAGATATAGCGGATGAGCGGATCTGCTCGCGTTACCATATTTCGAAAGAGATGTAAAACTGTGGGTTCCGTGTATCTAGGATGTGAGCACGTTAAAGACCCCACGACAAACTGTGGAAAACCGGCAAAATTTTCAGGTTAGGGGTCCCAGTGCCTACACAGACACTGATGAGCGTATCTCCTGGCGTCGGTGATTGGCCTTGGTAGCGGAAATAGGCCGACGTTAAATAAATGATTTTAAAAAACTCTTGACCCTGCCATAAAATTTAAATTTAAATAAAGTGCTAGTCAGACTCTAAATAATAAATAAAAGTAAACTACAGCTCTGAAACATATACCAGGCGAAGCATTTGGCCTGTTCCAACCATTTAAGAACTAACTATCCCAACTTCAATTAAATAAAAATTAAGTGCACGAAAGGCCCCTTGAGTCTCAACTTAAGCTCTCCACACCAATCTTTTTTAATGTTACAACCACAAGAGGCACCTTCGTGCTCACAAAGAAGACCGCGTGTTCGCCTCACATCTTCCAGTATATCAGTGTATGCGCGAAAGCTATAAAATTTTAGGCGAGGATTGTATAGGGGATATATCATCCTTCGGAGGGGACGTAAAGCTGTCGGTCCCCTGTCCATTAAATGTTAGGCAAGTAAAAGATCTCTATACTTCTTAAGAGAGAGGTTTGGTAAAATTCCTGATTGGGGGTAGCTAGATGTAGTATTTTTCAGTTTTCATGTCTGTCCTCAAGTTTTGCATCCTTTATTTAACACATTTCTTGACATAAGCAATTGATGAAATTTTGCACAGTTACCAAGATCAGATGACAATACAGTATTCCACCGTAATTTTTGTAAATATCGCAATATCGCGCAGGGGTGAAAATTAATTATATATATACTATTCAAGCGGCACCTCCGGCAAAACGTAGAATACAAAAGATTTTTCGCCTGATCAAAGACTTCTACGGCCGTTTTTTCCTGTACAAATGGTACGATATTAGTTCTGTTGTCATAATGGAATTCCGCTAGGTTTATACCTCGGAACGCAGCTCTAATGAATGAATTTATGTAAATTGGTTCTATACGTTATAAATAATTAAAATAAGATTAAAAAGTAGAAAGTATAAACAAATCTAAAAAACTTTTTCTCCTAGTTGTTCTAAAAGATCAAAAATAATTGCAAGAAAAGCAAGGCGTGTGCATCATGAATACAATCATACAAAGTACGCACGCCTTGCTTTTCATGCAATTGTTTTTTACTTTTTAGTACAATTTTTTTTATATTAACTTTATTGTTTTTTCATGGTTGCGTGGAAGAGCATATATATGAACGCCTATTTTTTCTCCTTAAAATTTGTTCGCTCTTTTCATTTTTCTCATCCTTTCAATTTTGGCGCCTCCTCAAGTTTGGCGCCCTAGGCGACCGCCTGCTTGGCCTGCGCCTTACGTCATCACATTTGGTACTATGTTTATATAATGAAAATAGAGACACATTTATTATTATTTTGGTTGTAATTACCCTCATTATAATAAGGTTTGTAACGTTTGATAAAGAAATCGTGTACATCTGCTACTGACCACGTTTCAGTTAGGACAATTATACATATACAAGTTTCCGCTTGATTTATTTATCTCAGGTATGCTCACTTAAAGTTCGTCAAAATTCGCTTTGGCTGAGAATGTGCTGCTACTATAACGGATATTTCTGATTTAGATTTTTTTTTACTTTGAACTTAATAAATGTAATTTTTCTGTTCAATCAACGCTGTTGTGTCACAAGAGACATGTAACATCTTGTAACTTTGCTATTTAAGAAGTTTCCATGTATTTGAGCGAAAGGTTTAGAGAAAACCAGATGAGAACAAATGGGCTTGTTAAATGGCTTGCAAGGTTATCAGACCATACGCCGCAGGCCACCTCATGACAAAAGTTTCTAGGGCTCCACCAACAAACAGAGAAGACTTGGAAATTAGAGTCAGAGAACAATTAGTGAAATTACTGAATCACAGTTAGATAACATGCTCAGACCTACCGTCACAAAAACACGATTATAATAATATAATAACAATAATTTATTAGCTCAAGCTAAAAAAAAAATACAAATATAACCATATTACAAAAGTATATGAGATTATGTAAAACGCAATTACTGCAAATAAAAAGTCCAACCTATTACAAACATACAAATATAGACCATAACAATTAGGTCATTTCACACGGATTACACGGGCCATTTTTCTTTAACATAGCCTATACTTTTTTGTTTAAAAACATTAAGGTTTGCACTATTTTTTATATTATATGGAATCTCATTATACATTTTTAACCCTTCTTAAATAACTGATTTTCTCCATATAACGTGTTTGTTCTTTATATGTAGAAGTTTTGATGACCCCTTTCTTCTTCTTATTCTTCTTAGCGGTACAATCATAAATCGCGGCACTCAGGTCTAGTGGCCCATTGTGCATCCGCTAACTGATCAGGGGATGTCCCCATCCAGGCCGGACTCCAGACCAAAGGCCAGAATCCTTCCCAGCGGGGCATTCCTTACCTCCTCCGGCATAGGGAAGCCTATACCGAACTGCTTGTGTCTCAAGTTCATGAGACTGGGGCATGAGGTTTTTGATGACCCCTAGTATTGTAGTTATGGATATTAAAAATAAATGCACAAAATTCCAACAGATGTTTTGGAAGCATATTTTTCAATAATTTATAAATAAAAATAAAAACATTCAACATTACAGATTGTTTCACAGATAATACTTTTAAACTTTCCAACATCCAACTAAGACGAGTGTACCTATCACAACTTAAAATACATCTTAACGCTTTATTTTGGATCACCTGAAGAGTATGAAATTCATTATTGCTAAACATATACATAATCATCGGACAATAAGCAAAATGTGGTGCGATAATAGTTTTATACACTAATAGTTTTGTCCATGTACTTAAAAATTTAGCCATTCGAGAAAGAAAAGATACCTTTTTCGATACATTTTTAACTACATATTCACAGTGTCGAGAAAAGCGCAAGTTTGTGTCAATGATGACACCTAGATACTTAAATTCGGCGACATTCTCAACTGCATGATTATTTATGACAATATTTAATGATTGGCTATCAAAGTATTTATTTTGGAGTACCATACATTTAGTTTTCTCTAAATTTAAGTTTAAGCTGTTTTCTCCTAACCAATCATAAACATTTTCCAATTCATTATTAAGTATAGCATTAATAATATGAATTGTCATCCCCAACAGAGTATCGTCAGCAAACATTTGAATTTGGCATTCCTGCACTACATTAACTATATCATATATATACAAAAGAAACAATATAGGACCCAAAACAGAACCTTGTGGTACTCCATATTGTACCTCTTGCGAACTTGATGTGATATTGCCGTACTTCACTGCTTGTTTCCTATTAGTCAACTAAGATCGAAACCACTGTAACACTGTTCCCTTAAAACCTATTTTCTAGTTTTTTCAGCAAAACCTCTCCATTAATTGTCTCGAATGCATGTCGAAAGTCAAGGAAAGCCACACCCACATATTGTTTATTGCACTTTTCCACTTTACTAGCACTGACTAAAGTGCCGTTTCACAGGAGTTACTTTTTCTAAAACCGGCCTGATGTTTTGTCAGGATATTATTGTTTTCTATGAAGTTCAGTAATTGTGCAAAGATAATAATGGATAACATTTTTTGTGCTTAGTACTTCATTAAAGCTTTTATTTTAATTCCATTCCTTCGTTGTAAAAAATTAGTACATAGTGTAATGGTTTTCATTAATTTTGTTCAAATGTGTTTTACTAATGTCTTTTATTTATTAAAAAATTTTACCTTCCTTTGTTTTATTTTCACCGCCTGCCTACGAAATATTTTTGTTGCAATAAGTAGTAATAATGTTCATTACTATGCAATAATTTTCGATACTAATTTTACTGAATAAGGCAAAATAGGATAGGTCCAGCAATTCTATTGGACAAAAATAAAAGATAAATAAGTATCTTTTAAACAGGGCCAAGAAAAAATTGGTTTCCAATCTTGGTTTTCATGGGTTGTTTAGAATTTTTTTTTTTTTTTTAATAAGAAAATCTAGTTAGGTTGCTCAGCTACTGATTGTGCCCAAAAGAATATGAGACACAAAGTTGCGTACCAGAGGTCTTTGGATATCACGGCGCACTAAGCATCAATATCTGACGAGGTTCTGCCAAGGTTCATATCATGGCCACCTAGACTTTATACAATAAAATGGTTATTAACTGTCATGTTGCAATACATGGTTGAAAAGAAAATTTAAAGACGAATCAGATAAGTAAAAAGCATATACGGGTACCGTTTTAAATCACAAAGATTGGGTCACTTCCGCTTAAACCGAAAGTTGAAGACAATGTTTGATAAGCTCGAAACAAGGACAATTATGTAATATGCAACTCTCAAAAAGTTCAAAATTTTAACTTCTTAAATAGCAAAGTTACACGCTGTTATATATCTCCTCTGTTACCCGGTATATGAATTCTAAAGTAAAACTAGCTTCTTAGTAATAATAATGATAACATATATTTATCCAGTAATCAAATCAAAGTGAGTCAAGTTACACAAAACATTTCTTCATACTTTTGTTTTCAATTTTAAATGTAAAAACTCAATTATTTTTACCACATTGCCCAATATTAAGAATTGTTTGATACTATGAAATAGCTACCTGCTTATTTTGGAAATATACCACCTTAAAAGTAAATGTGAAAAGTAGTTTTGACGTAAGATATTTCTGTACCCAATATTCCACCGACAATTGTTGAGTAACATCATGATTGGTTTAATTACAATGTTCTCTAGCGACATTTATATGTTCTACAGTAGGTACTGGCAATTATCAGATATCAGTATGAACTCTTTTTTTGTCTATGACATTTATTAAAACGTTTAAAATATCCTAAAATGACGAATATGGCTCCCTCAACGTATTCGCTGGGAGACTTTAATGATGAGTCAGACAACAAACCTATATATTTCGCTATACAGGCTGTCCATTTTATCAGGGCATTCGAGAATATCTCACTTAATATCGGTCGTACAAAAAAAATATTTGTACGAAAAGTGTGCCGATTTATATGACCTACAAAATGGTTTAAAGACATTTGAAGTCCATGGCCTACTTTAAGAGTTATGGCGGAAAATATCGAAAATTCGGAAAACGTCTAGGCCAAATATCTCCATTATTTGAAGATACGAGAAAAATTTTAAGGCGAAAATTTTTTGCAAAACAGAGTGTTTCAACGAGGTTTTATCTAATTTTTTTCAAAACCGCTGTATTATGAGATTTACTCTTCAGGCTGTTAAAAAATTATTTTGAAACGGTCGGGAAATGGCGCCATTAAATAGAATATTTTCCTCCCTTTTCAACGATATATCACATGCCATATTTATTAATTGGTACTACGTTACTAATTATAAAAACATTTTTTTAAACCAATATTTTTTTTTAACAAGCATTATACTTGCCGTGGAGAAGTATGATTAAATAAAACGATAAAATAATTCAATAAGTTGTTCAAATCTTTGCTATAATAAAACATTAACACGATTAAGAAGAATAAAGTAAATTCAGGTAACAAAAACAAAATAATAATCAAGAAAGCAACATGGAGCAATTACGGAAAGAGTGTTCGCAGTTATGCCAATGTATAGAGGTCTTCCATAAAAGCGTCACTCCTTACTCAGAAAGTTAAAATGTCTTTATCAATTAATTTAAGTATAATATCCATTTGTTTGTATTTCATGATTTCACTATTATTTCAATTATTATAAAATAGTTGGCTATGAACAAACTTGACAATTTAATTTTTTGACAGATCATCTCAGTTAATATTTAAACTCTCACTCAATCACACTCGTTTAAGAATTTAGAATTTGCAAAAATGATTTTCACTCACATTGATCACTATAATATTTTTGTTACATATTGCCAATGCAATTATAACTCTGGATTAGCTCAAGTAGAATATAGAAACAGATTTCCATAAGCACAAGCCGAATAAAACTCTGTTCAGAAAATTAGCTACGAAACTGAAAAATAATGGTTCATTTTTAAAGAAGAAGAAAGGTTGAACAGTGGTACTGATAATGAAAATAAGGTAAACCGAGTTATTAATTATGTAAGAAATAAACATATAGAAAATTTGGAAACATCATTAAGAGAAATTCAAATTGCTTGTCATATAAATAAAACAAGTGCTAGAAATATTTTAAAGGAAAATGGTTACCAGTGTTATAAAGCCAAAAAAGTTCACAATTTACAAGCCAAGGACGACTATTTGTAAGTGGTTGTTGGAAAAGAAGCGTGCCGATCCATTAATATGTAGTAAAATACTTTGGTCGGACGAAGTAAATTTTTCCAATAATGAATTTTTTAATCGCAATATTCATTACAAATGGACTTCTGAAAATACACACTGGCATAGACCGACTGGGTTTCAAATCGTTTTTCAATAAATGTGTGGATAGGTATTTTAGGCACCAATTTAATAGGTCCTTATTTTTATTATGGTCACCTCAGTGGTCAAGGGGACCTAAACTTTTTGAGAAATGAATTTAATGAATTCTTAGATGACCTACCGTTAGAGAATCGACACAACTTTCAATATTTTCAACAAGATGGAGCTCCTCCCCACAATTCTCAGATTTGCCTAGATTATTTAGACGAAATTTTGCCTCAACATTGGATAGGTACTAATGGATTTATTCGATGGCCCCCTCGTTCTCCAGATATAACCCCAATGGATTTTTTGCTATGGGGGTATATTAAAGATAAAGTGTTTTCTACGACACCGCAAAATGTAGAGGACCTAAAAGCTCTAATTCAGCAGGCATGTATTACAGTTACCACCGAAATGCTGAGTAATGTTCTAAATGCAGTACCTCGCCGCGCTCGATTGTGCATAAGAAGTCGGGGTGGACACTTTGAACACTTGATATGATATCTTAAAAATTATATTGAGGATTAGATAAATATTAATGTTCTGTGTGCTATATTCTTTTTATTATTAATTTGTTTTTGTTACCTGAATTTACTTTATTCTTCTTAATTATGTTAATTTTTTATTATAGCAAAGATTTGAACAACTTATTGAATTATTTTATAGTTTTATTTAATCATACTTCTCCACGGCAAGTATAATGCTTGTTAAAAAAAATTTATTGGTTTTAAAAAAGTGTTTTTATAATTACTAAAGTAGTACCAATGAATAAATATGGCATGTGATATATCGTTGAAAAGGGAGGAAAATACTCTATTTAATGGCGCCATTTCCCGCCCGTTTCAAAATAATTTTTTTAACTGCCTGAAGAGTAAATCTCAAAATACAGCGGTTTTGAAAAAAATTAGATAAAACCTCGTTGAAACACTCTGCTTTGCAAAAAATTTTCGCCTTAGAATTTTTCTTATATCTCTTCAAATAACGGAGATATTTGGCCTAGGCGTTTTCCGAATTTTCGATATTTTCCGCCATAATTCTTAAAGTAGGCCATGGATTTCAAATGTCTTTAAACCATTTTGTAGGTTTTATAAATCGGCACAATTTTCGTAAAAATAATTTTTTTTGTACGACCGATATTAAATGAGATATTCTCGAGTGTCCTGATAAAATGGACAGCCTGTATGGTAAATAGCTTAGAGTCGATTCCAGCGCTTTAAATCCAATTATTTACCGATTTTTTTTTAATCTACCGCATTGGAAATAATTAATGAGAGAAAATTTTGCCAAATATTTCTTCAGTTCTTAGAAACCCCATTCACTTCCATCCAATTTATTAAAAAAGAAGCAAAAGTACATTTTATTGTTGTTTAAAAACAATCATAGAACTGGGCATTATTGTACTTATTTTAACAATGAAAGAGTAACTTGAGTGGAAGAAAAACAGTGGCCGACAAACGGCGTAATTTTAGATATAATCAATTGATAATGAGTATTGTCTTAATTTTAAATAAATTGGACCATACGGACATCGCACCACCGGGTTCTAATCCTGGCTCCGGCACTGGCACTGTCGGAGTAAATGGTTGTATGTCCGCGTTTTTTTCAATGTGTAACCCGCTTCCGCACAAGCCCCTGGCTTCTGGAATCGGGGGTTGTCTGATTTCTGTGGTGTGGTGGTGTTTATATACCAATGTAATAATCCCATCGATCAAATTGCTAAGAGTTTGTATAAATTAAGAAATTAAAAAAAGTTTATTTTATCACTAGTATGCACAAGATACTCATTCTAAAAGAATAGAAGATCTAAATGGGGACTAGTGATGATGTTCATGGTTTCCTCCTATAACGACTGGATTCTAAAACGAATATTTCTAATCGTTATTGTGATTTATTCATTTCAGACTTTACAGGACAATTTCGATTTGAAATTAATAGATTAATTTCTTCAAGCAATACTCCTGCATATTATAATCTGTATGCAGTATATTAATTATTAAGTAAAATTATTACTGTAACGCTTCGCATTAGCGACTGAAAAAATTAACAATAATCCTAATATAGTGTTAGGCATAATGAATTATCTGTTTTAAATTAGGTTGTCTCTATTAGTGGCTAAATATTTATTGAAGAATTAAACACAGGGTTGAGAAAATACTTTAAATATTTCATCAGTCAAATGACCTCCTCCTCGCTGCTGACACTCTTAAAGCCTAGCACGAAAGTTTTTCATCGCCCGCTCCAACATTTCAATTGCCATATGTTGCCAGAAAATCGCGGCTATTTTCACTTCAGCCATGAAAACTTACTTCCACCTTGTTTCAACGCAGGCGATAGAAGTTATCGCTCATATTTCTAAAATCAATTTAGATTCAACTTCAAAAAATCCTATTTTCCGTTGCCGTATTTATCATATATCTTTCAGTCCGGAATACAAATTTTTCAAAACAATTGCGCAATAATTCACAATCTCGAGCCCAATAGACTGTCAGGAGATATATCCAGCTCTATCCAGACTTCTGCGAGCCAAGTCTCCATCGTATCATATAAATAGCGTATGACGAGCTCAAAGCAAATCAGTTTCGGTGTACCCCAAGTTAGTTTATGCGTTCCAAGAGTGAAGTCTCTAAACCAACAAGTGTTTAATTCTTACCCGGTCAACCTTAAATTTCAACAAATCGAGTGTCCGTTCTACTTTCTTGGTCAAACCCAAGTGAAAAGATTAATATAAGTAAACTGTCATCGCGCATAAAATATTTAAGTGAATTTTCTCAGATTTTAAATCATAACTAAACCAAACTAAATAAAAATCTTTAAGGCAATATTTCAAGTATCGAAACGTTAAATATCATAACTAGTGTAAACCAATTTTAATTTAAATAAAATAAAATAATCGGCTCTGTTCTTTAGGCTTAATAAAAATATTTTTTATTTTCGTTTAAAATAAAGTGTTTAATTTCAAGAAAAGTATATACATAGGGTGTAGCTTTGGACCCTGCCATAAAATAAATAATAAATTTAAATAAAGTGCTAGTCAGACTCTAATAAATAAATACAAGTAGTGTACCACTCCTCTAAAACATATACAGGGCGAAGCATTTGGCCCGTTCCAACTGTTTAATAACTAACCACCCCAATTCTTTCAAATAAAAATTAAGTGCACATAGGGTCTCTGGGAGTCTCAATTCAAGCTCTCCGCACCAAACTTGTTTATTTTTTTCAATCACGAGAGGCTGGTGCGTGTTCACAAGTAAGACCGCGACCTCCCCTCACATCTTCTAGCGGCTTGTATATCAGTGTATATACAATCTTGAGGAAGAATTGTATAGGGGATATACCATCCTTCGGAGGGGATGTAAATCCGTCGGTCCCTTGTCTATTAAATGTTAGGCAAGTAAAAGATCCCTACTCTTCTTAAGAGAAGAGGTTTGGCAAAATTCCTGGTTGGGGGTAGCTCGTCTACAGGTGTCGGTGTTAGGCGTCAGTAGTGGAAATAGGCCGACGTTTAATAAATGTTTAAATTTAAACTTGTTAGTAACTTCTCTCGAAGAAACCATATCCATGGGGATTCTCTGATTTTTGTTGGGAATTATATTGTTGCTGCCAGGGTGGGTATATTAATGAATTTTCTGTTGAATGTGAAATTGAGATGTATGGGCTTTCCTTTTGTTTACTGAACAATCTTAAAACTGTAGTAATTAGTGTATACAGACCTCCTAGCGGTGATATAAATTTGTTCTTCAAAAATTTAACGTCGGCTCACTAACATCAATCATAAATAAATGTGTCTAAATGTGGTGATCTAAATGTAAACTTGCTCGACAGCTCATTGAACACCAAGATACTTTGTGACATTTTCGATTAATTTAGTTTAATTATCACCTCTAGAGAACCAACATGAGTTTTACAAACAGTAGAAATCAAATAAGCTCAACCTGCCTTGATAATATTTCTCCTGAGATATATAAGGTAATGATATTTGATCCTATCTTATCTGATCATTATGCCCATTGCTTCTCCTTAAGCTTTAAGTATAAGCAAGATGTTATTACAATAACTAATGAAAAGGTATACAGACACGATAAACAAGAACACATCAATATTCACAAATTCAATGATCGACTATCTAATATAAACTGGAGTATTATATTTTATATGAATCTAAATGATGCATTAATTTTCTTTCTGGAGAATACCATGTGGTGCTTTAATGTCGCGTGTCCACTAAAACTAGTCGAAGAGCGTCAGCGATGTAAAAATGATACAGGGTCGCTATCAAAAAAAACTAATTGAGGAAGGTAATGAAATTAGGAAAATATATTATGAAATGAAAATATCTAATTATTACCCTAACATCATATCAATTTACAAAGAAAGTAAGAATGCACGTAGGAAAAACAGAAAAAATGTCAAACTTAAATATTACAATAATAAGATCACAAAATCAAAAGAAACTTCGCATTTCTCTATTATAGCATTCAATCAAATCAATGAACACTATCAGAATACAGAACAGACAGTGGCAGCCGGTGCGGGAGGGCTCTGGGGCGCCGCCCTCCCTCCCAAATTTAAAACAATAAATAACAATAACAATAGACAATAACCTATCTCTCGATAACCTGCTTTACGACTATTTTTTAAAAATAATAAAATACAAACGGCATACTCTCCTCACTTGCGATCAATTTAATTTAACTTCCGAATTGCATATAAAAACGCTGAAATGGACTCCAGATATTCCGCCTAAAATATGTACGGCAACAAGTGAAAGAATGGCAGGGGGTTACGCGTGGTTTCGTTATGTATTGGGGCTCTGATCAGTCCGCCCACGGCTCTGTAGGAGTTAATTGCTTCATCGTTTCTGTTTTCTTTGCTTTTTTACGTATGAAATTGTTTTGAGGTTATCGCGCTTTTTAAAAAGTTTATCGATTTGTTGCATATATAATGTAATG
This sequence comes from Leptura quadrifasciata, assembly GCA_963675555.1. NCBI lineage: Eukaryota > Metazoa > Arthropoda > Insecta > Coleoptera > Cerambycidae > Leptura > Leptura quadrifasciata. The sequence continues at coordinate 28,417,001 of OY776679.1, read as the reverse complement.
TAATTTATTTATGTATTTACATTTACCATTTATTAAATGGCTAGAAGATGATTCATTTTTATTTTGGTTAAATTTTTTTTTCAAAAGTCATACCACATGTTGATATTTTATTTAACCAGCTACAAAAAATTAAAACAGACGTTATAAAAGTCCAGAAATGCGTAGATAATTTTGAAAAAGAAATTGTACAAATTAGAAATAATTTACCTCCCTTAAAAAATGAACCAGTGAATACAGAAGTTCCAAAAAAGCGACGTAGACTGAATCAAGAAAATGTTAACATGTTTATAAGAGAGATATGTGATATAATTACTTCAGAAGGAGAATTCAGTTTTCTTTTAAAAATCATTTATGTGGTGCAAAATTATTTTTAAAGGAGAAGTATAAGGGATATGAAAAAACACCACCTTTGGAAAATATCAACCAATTTTGTGAAGCATGATAGATAAGGAAATTCTGAAAATGCAACTAAGTATATTTTACTCCAGGGGAAGTTGTTACAGTTTTGAAAATTTTGATTAATATTCCGATGACGACATCTGAAACGGAAAGATGTTTTTCGACATTGAAATTAATTAAGACGTATGTAAGAAATACTATGAGTGAACACAGACTAACATAACTTACAATGCTTTCAATTGAAAAGTCAATGGTACGAGAAATGCCAAATTTTAATGAAAAAGTTATTGAAAAGTTTATCTCCGACAAAAATAGAAGAATGGAATTTCACTTCAAAAAATAATGGTGAGAACTTAATTAATCGCTTTAATTTATATTTGCGAACTCTTTAATGATTTAATGAACCTCAAAAATTTTTCGCCTGCGGTGCTTTTGTTTATTGACCTTACTACTTTGATACCCGTGAGCCGCCACTGCGCCCTCTCAAGTAGACGAGCCACCACTGAGAACAAATGCAATATATTTTTATCGTATGACCAAGAGTGAACTTGTAAATGTTATAAGAAATCTCAGCAATAAAAAATCATCTGGCCTGGATGGCTTGACTGCTCAGATAATAAAAGTATTTCTGTCAATATCATTTCCCCTTTATTATATCTCATATAAGTATTTAACATTTTCAAATGGGGAATTTCCGGATATACTTAAAATAGCCTCAGTAATACCTATTTACTAAGAGGGTTGCAAAAGTGATGTAGATAATTACCACCAGATATCTGTATTGAGCTCATTATCTAAAATAATAGAAAAAATTCTCTAAGATCGTGTTATGTCATTTATCAACATTGTTTTAGACCAACTGAATTAACGGAAACAGTAACTGGATATTTTTTAAAGCACATCTATAAAGAGCTAAATGAAGGTAGATATGTTGTATCTCTTTTTTTCGATCTACCCAAAGCATTCAATAGCGTGTATAAGAAGATCCTTTCACAAAAATTAAAAAATATCGGTATAAAAGGATGCCTCCTAAACTGTAATAACTCTACATGGAAAATCGATGCCTAGTGGTACACTATAACTATTGCCGATCGAATATACATGACGCGACTCTGGGTGTTCCGCAAGGCTCGATTTTGGGGCCCCTGTTGTTTTTGTTGTGCATAAATGATTTACCAGATTACATCAAACGTGGGATTACCATAATGTATGCAGACGATACAACTGTTGAGACTAGTCTCCTAAGCGTTTATTATGCTTTAGCTTACTCGCATCTTTCATTGAATATACTAGCTTGGGGGAGAACAACTTATTTGCAGCGAGTCTTTGTTTCGCAGAAAAGGTTAATCAGATTGATTTTTTATTTAAGGAAAAGAAAAAGATGTTGATGCATTTATATGAGCAAAAATATTTCCTGTTCCTAGTGTTTACATATACAACTGTCTAATTTTTGCAAAAGATAATTTACATACCTTCCCTACCTCAACGGATAATCATATGTATAACACAAGAAATAAAGAGTTATTGTTAATCCGGATCATAAAACAGCCAATTTCAAAAATTCTTTACGCTATAATGTGTCTTATTTAATGCTTTGCTTAAATTAATTAAAAATATGAATCTACCACCGTATAAAAGAGAGCTCACTGCAGCAAAATGCCTTTTATATTGTCGATGAGTTTTTGAATGGTTAGGTGGAGCTTTCTCATAATGCTATCAGTTTATAAAATGTAAAAATTTTGGGTCGACTATTGAATGTACACGTATAAAATATTCATATGGTATGTAGGATATGTATATATTCCTGTGTAATGTATGTTTTTTATGTAAGTGTTTAATTTACAATTATTGTTTAACACTTTGCTTTATTTCTTATTCGTTATTCGACTAGGAACTGGATCTCGTGGATTTAAATAAAAGTGGCGACGAAATAAACGCTGGATGATTACAACAAAATAGTTATTTTTTAAATAAGCTTCAACTGCAAAAGAACGTTGAATATTTGACCAACACTCCATATTCACAGCTAAACTGACATTTTCCGCAAACGCTTCGACAACTGCTTTAAATTTCTATTTATCGCGAAAGCATTGTGATTGATTTGAATTTATATCTTATTATATTATGACATAAATTAATATGGATACTTCATTCTTCATGACTTGTACAGTAATCAAATCAAGTCAAAGTTTAACGTAAGACAAATTACACCAACCATTTCTTAATATTTACATTTTAAACTTAAAGCGTTAAAACTCAATTATTTTTACCGCATTACACAATATAAATGATTATTTGATACTGTGAAATAGTTAGCTACCTATTTTAGAAATATATCACCTCAAAAGTAAGTAATAGTAAAAAATCGGTTTGATGTAAGATATTTCTATACCCAAAATTTCACCGACTACTGTTAAGTAATTTAAGTAGTTAAGTGGTTTAATTACAACGTTCTCTACATATTTAGTAACATTTATCTGTTCTAGAATACGTATCAGTTATTGTCAGATATCAATATAAAATTTTATCTTCTCTATCCCATTTATAGAAGTTTTTAAAAAAGCATTAAAAAGCCTTGAATGGGAGATTTTAATGATAAATCAGACAACAAACCGCAGCGATCTTTATTTTTGTAAATGTGTAAAACATCTTAAAATATTAAACGAATATAAAAAAGTAAAGATTTAAAGAAAAATAATTCCTTTTTCGGGTAAATAATCCTGATTCTTATATCAGTATGAAAGTTTTTTCATTCGAAAATAATCAATGTGACCATACACGGTACAGAAATAAGTATCTAAACGAATAAATTTCATTCAGTTCCTATAAATCTTTTGGGTGGTATTATTTAAACTTTACAAATTTCTAAACTTACCGCCTTTCGTTTTCTCGTAATTTTTCATGGAACTCGTGACAATCGCATCCTTCACCCTTGAAAATAAAATCCGAGCAAATAGAATCAAACAAATTAGTGGTGAGTGTTGCAGATTCTTCACATTCCTCATCGGCTCTAACTAACGTAAACTCTGGGTACGATGGCACACTCGAGAAACTGTAATAATCATTCGCCTTTACATAAGTCCGACTTTTGTGTCTTTTATGTTTTTGGTTCACGTGAAGACGAAGTAGCTTTAGGATACACATGTTATTACACGATCATACAAAATATTTGATTATAAATATTTCAGAACATGTAGATATTATTTGGCACACTTGAGAGGTAACACATAAACTATTTACTCAATTTTGTAAATATAGTAACGTTTACTTCTTATCTCGGTCCGAAAGGCACTGCACCACTTCATCGAACGTTATAATTTGATTGAAAATAATGTTCTGACAACGTTAAACTAGGTAAATTTTAAGACTGATCCAGCGAAATGTAATCTGAAACTGTCCCAACAAAACAATTGGTAATATAAACCCACTAACCAAGCCATTATTTACGCACGAAATATTTGCATTCAAAAAAGAAACAATTATTTTATCACTAGACGAGAACAGTGAATTGACTTGAGTTGTAAACAGTGGCGTATGACAATTAAATGAATAAGCAACCGAGTACCTTAAATTGAATTTTACTATTTGGGAAAGTTATAATTAGTTATAGAAATGATAGAATGCGAATCGTCAACTATTATATTCTTTCGTCACAAATAAACTACTGAAGTTAGACAACCGCAAGACTTTTAACCGCTTAGTAAAGGTATGGCTCTTCATTTAGTCGAGGAACTCACGTATGTAATAACTACAATTACTTAGAAAAATTATCATTTTAGATGTGTGTGCGTAAAGTTGGTAACAATTTTATATTAAATGCAATTCAGATTGCTTAATTATATTAGCACCAGTTCCAAGAGAGACAAATTCTCATACAAGTAATAACTGCAAGTATGAAACATGTGGAAAATGTGCAGAGTCGTATCGTACGATGAATGTGACTCAAATCTATAATTAATATAAAAAATAAGAACTCCGGTACTAAATTGGATGTAACTATATATCACTATGTAAATGCTACGCTACTATAGCAATTATATAGAGAAAGCCGGTAATACACCAAAATCTTATTGGGATGTTATCAATCAAAATAGAACAGTAAAAAGAGCACTAGTTTATGAAGATGTTGACATCCACGAATTAAATGATTACTTTGCAAATGCCCCAGATGACATTATTAAGAACTTGCCTAATCCTAAAAACAACGTAACTGATTTTCTTAAGCAACACGTAAATTTTCCTCCTTTTGAATTTTCCAATGTTAGTTTTAATGATATGCGCGATATAATAAATAAAGTAGTGACCATTTTAACATGTCGATAACTATAATAAAAAATATAAAAAATATTATACTAATTCCTCTCACTAAAATAATTAACGAAAGTATAAGAGGGCATATATCCCGACGTGCTAAAAATTTCAAAAATTGTGCCTATTTATAAGGGAGGTGCAAAGGCAGTTTACAATTTCAGACCAATATCCTTGGTGCCAATGATATCAAAAATATTTGAAACTGTATTAAAATTGCAAATGACTAAACACTTGGAAGAAAATAAATTTTTTTATCAATATCAGTATTTTGTTGAACGAAAAAATCCACCAATGAGGCTATACTACAACTGATAGATCTTATAGTGGAAGGTCAGGAAAATGGTCAGTTTGTGGGGGTTACTTTCTGTGACCTACAGAAGGCATTCGACTGCCTATCACACCAGGTACTTCTTGAGAAATTGCAACATTTTAACTTCAGTAAAATCAGCGTGCAGATTATAAATTCCTTCCTAAGTAACAGGAATCAGTACACATGCTTAAATGGTGCTGTTCCAGATATAAAAATTATCAACAGAAGAGTCCCTCAGGGATCAGTATTAGGCCCCTTACTATTTTTAATTTATATTAACGATATAAAGATGGGAATACCTGAAACTGAGGTTCTCATTTTTGCCGATGACACCAGCATTGTAACAGCTCACGAAAAACTGAATGACATCAAGAGGCTCATGGTGGAAGGGCAGTCAAATGCCCAAAACTGGTTCCTAACCAACAAATTATGCATGAATAAAACTTAAGACCATCAACGTGATTTTTTCCCACAGAAACATAGACACAGTCGATAATCCAGAGGTGGCAAAATTCCTGGGTATCTATCTGGACCCTACACTTAACTGGGGTCCACACATCGACAGCCTTGCGAACAAACTATCAAAGAATATTTTTGTCATCCGAACATTAGATAAATTAGTTCCTCATAGTGTCATTAAAACGGCCTATTTTGCCCTGTTTGTGTCTCAAATGTCTTATGGTTTGATGGGCTGGGGTCATGCATCAAAAGCAGCCAGAATATTTGGATTGCAAAGGAGAGTAGTCCGCATCATCACTAATACGGGTTACCACGAAAATGTAAGGCAAAAATTTATTGATATGCAGATATTTACATTACCGTCGTTATATATCTACATCTGCATTCTATATGTAAAAAAAAACATAGAGCAATATACAGCTCAAATTTGTTATCACGACCACAATACACGTGGTGCGGAAAACATAAGAACTGATTATTTCAGACTGAATTCGAGTAGAAACGGTAAAAATTACTATGGGCCCAAATTTTACAATAAGTTACCGCAACACATCAAAAATCTCCCTCTTGGCAAAGTTAAAGCGATTGTAAAAACATATCTACTCCAAAATGCGTTTTACAGCATTAATGATTTCGTAACCTCCGATATAACATCTATGTGATGTATTTATGTGTATGTGTATATATGTATGTATGTATGTGTGTATATGCGTATGTATGTATGTATATATGTATGTATGTATGCATGTGTCTATACATATATAGCCTTTAATGGCAAATATATAAATGGTTTTTAAGTTTTAAAATGTTGTGTGTTTCGACAGTTTATCTTGACCATTGCTAATATGTTAAGTTTACATTTTTATTATTGTAGTTTGTAGTAAGTATTGTGTTTGTATTTTACTTATTTTATGTTATGTATTTCCGTTATTTATTATTCTATGTTATTTATTATTATATGTTAGTTATTTTTGTATACCATTTATTTAACTATCTATTGTATGTTATATATTTTTTTTTGTATTTCATGTACCTGATGTGTGTAAAACATTTTATATGTTAAACGCAAATAAATATATTCTGATTCTGATTCTAAATGACCCCAATTGTCCATGTAATCAAAGTATTCGTGAGCAGGAGAAAAGTAGAAGAAATTACTCTGATATCAATTTGGATTCTATACCGTTTGAAATTTTACCTCCAAAAAATATAAGTATGCATTCCAAAAGATACAAAGATTTAAAATTGAGAATCTGCCGCGTTAATATAAGACCCTTAAACTCTTGTTTTGATGATTTTGATGACCTTATTGCTGTATCCGAAACCTGGTTGACAGATAATGACTCCACTGTGAATTTCTCAATTTAACATTATTCTTTGGTGAGGTCGGATAGACGTACTGTCGTGAGCAGAAAAAAATAGGACAACTTTTTTTTTTCTAATGTAAATCTGTCTCTATTTGAATATGTAATGAATAGCCGAAATAAAACAAATATCACTTTTAATTAATTTTTTATTTTAATGGTGTAGTTATTGCTATAGTAAATGATGGATGGTTAATGAGACAAATTGCACTGCGTTATAACATTAACAAAAATTTGGTGTGTAACATTTTAAGAAAGTGGAGAATAAACGGTACGATCAGTAGAAATCGTGGATCAAAGGACAAGGGATATCCTACTTAACAAGAAACTAACTATTAATATTTCGTTGTTGCACCATTTCTATTTATAACTTCTATAAGTCTGTTTGGCATAGAATTAAATAACCTTATACAATAATCATTAGTAATAATATTTTCCCATGCATTATTTACTATTTCTAGTAATTCTTCGGCATTCCGTGGTCTCACATTTCGTTTTTGGATACTTCTTACGAATAATACCCATACTTCTTCCACAGGGTTAAGATCTGGACTATGACTGGTCCAGTTACAGTTACAACATTGATGTTGTTATCTTGAAACCAGTTAGTTATGGTATGAGCTGTATGAACGGAACAATTGTCTTGTTGAAATATGAACTAATTATTAGGAAATAATTGTGACACAGAAGGGAGTATAATATTGTCTAAAATCCTAATATCGTTTCACTATTAAATCGTTCCTCGATATGCCACAGAACACCAGGACCACGTGCCAATATCCAAGCCCACATATTGACGGAAAATCTACCACTTTTATCATTGTTAGATATATATTTCTCATCGAATCGAGTATTTGGAGGGAGGTAAACACGAATACGACCGCTGTGTGTTGACTGGAAATTTTCTTCGTCTGTAAAGATCACATTGTTCCAAAAATTTATATCATGCGCTAAAAATTCAAGAGCAAATCCTACTCGAGCTTCTTTATATTCAGCTTTAAGTAAGTATTTCTGTGTTGCTGCATGACAGCGTAGTTGCGATTCTCTTACTCGCCGGCGACCAGTACTACTCGACCCAGGAAAATTCGTTTCTTCAGCAGCCTGAATAACTGAGTAAAATGAATTTTCTACTAAAGCATTCACCAATTGCAAATCTTGGTTGAGTTGATATCCTTCATCGCCCTGATCCAGGATTTCTACTAATCGTACCGTTTATTCTACATTTTCTTAAAATGTTACACACCGCTTTTTTGTCAATATTATAACGCAGTGCAATTTGTCTCATTGACCATCCATCTTCTGCTTTAGCAATAACTCCAGTTTAACTAAATCTAACTATAAATTAGTTTTTTGCACACTTACAATAAATTATGACAACTAACTGACAATGTCACAAAAATTAAAGTTGGATGTACACAACTAGATTTTAGCAAAATAACGTTATAAGACTTGTCCTTTTTTTTTGCTCACGACCGTACAACAATGTGCTATATAAAATAGGCTACTTGTATTTTATTTTCTACTCACCGGTTTATTTGTGTCAATGTTGGATTTAGATTTATAAGGGGGCTGAAAAATGCATTCTTGCAATACCTTCCCCCTTCGCCTATTGAAATTGAATATTTATTTATATACTTTTCAATAAATATTATTATTATTAATAGTGTGGACAAAACAAGTTTTATTCGGGAACTGTTTTAGACTGCTCTTGTTTTTTACCACTTGTAGAAAGTAAGACTGCAGTTAAGTTTTTATGTTTTGGAATGACATTTCTTTGCAAATTAACATATTTTGTAAATATCTTTTTCTAATGGTCGGATCGCAATTTTTAACAGATGTGGAAATTGAATGAGAAGAAGGAATAAAGGAGTTTCAATAGTTTCAAGGGTTTCAAAAGTATGTATATGCACTTATACTCACCATGGAGGATAGTAGCAAGCATACCAGTACAGAATTTAAAACAGTATTCAATAAGGAATCTATTCGCCATAAAGTCGGAGATAATCTTGATATTAATGTATTATTTGTTCGATTTTGGAAAAAATTTGACTGGTCCTGTCAATTTGACTTGTGATTGTTAATTAACAAAATCGATGTTTTTGAATTTCCCGAACGTTTAACCCTATCAGAAACATGACTGCCGCTTTTCCTCATTTCCTTTGTATTGAGACCTAAGAGTTCCATTTAATGACTAATTTATAGCTAAAACCGTCTTCCACGTCTGTGCTTTACTAACTGCACTGAACTGAAATATTCTCAGAACTTTGGCCGTAGAATCTGTATCTTTAATGTTAGCAATTAATTCGTTGCTGATGTTATTCAAAGGAAGAAGGAACAGGTACCTGATTCAATATCTACACTAATTCAAAGAAAGTTTTACTCTCATTGAGTAGTTATTTAACTGGAACGATCTATTTATTCACGCTGAATTACAATCATTCATTTGATAAAACTAGTTATTTTCTTTTGTATAAATTTGTTAGTAGAAGGTACGCTTCCAAAATGGTTAAAAAAAGGGAAAAAATGTTATGGTTTGTGAATTCTGTCCATCTTTATGTAATTAAAGATTTTGCAATTGTTCTTTAATATTAGATAAATTATCCTATTACTGTATATTTTTTGAAATATTTTAAAAAATATCGGTTTATTTATAACCGAACAAATCTTATTATTAAATAATCTACTTTAAGGTGGTTTCATAATGTTCTGAAGTAAATAAACTACAGTCTGTTTGGAAAATAGAGAATAATAATTCACTCAGACTAAGTACTGCCATGGGCGTACGATTTTACTTAATATGCACAAAAATGATGCCGAAAAATCTAGAAGTCTTTTCATTCTAGTCTAATTTTAAGATGGCTTTTTAATCTAGTAATTATGTATACAGGTGAAATGATTTAAATTAGTACAAAACTATGCAACCCAGTCAAATAGTACGGTTACGTGTTTACACCCTTTAGTAAACCCCCAAGCGTGGATTCAATAACTGCAACACAAATTGCGACTAACCGCCGATTTATTTAACACTAAATTAACTTACAAGAATTGGTCCTTATAGTTGCATCGACTGCTGCTATAAGCCACTATAATTCACTCTTATCACTATGCGTTTCACTAGTCTGATTATTTTGTTCTTTCTCTTGAGTTCGGCACTTTACTTTTCAAATTAGAACGGTTCTTAGTGCAGAGTGTGTCATTTTATACTTGTAGGTGGACTCTCTGAACTGTGTTACTGTTTTCCTGAATATTCCCGATTCAAGGGCCATATTTCGAATCATACTGAATAAGTAAAAGCTACATTAAAATTTAATCCAAAAATCCAGAAAAACGCAAACAAATGTAGTAGACAAATGGAAAAAAGTAAATTAAATTTGTGGAGTAATGAGATAAAATATTTTTGGGTTGTGGAAAATTAGAATGGGTTTCACTAAAATAACATCTATTCCGGACATTCTGGAAATATTTGAATTGTACCTAATATAGACTTTAAATAAGACTTGTTAGTGCTGTTTCGATAATTTTTTGATGGAAACAAAAAGCACGGCTGCTGAAAAACTAAGAAGAATGATGCTAGACCAAGAAAGATGACGTCAAGAAGAAAAAGGAGAAGAAGAGAAGAGACATCGAGAAGAAAGAGAAGAATAGGAGACAACAAGAACAGGAAAATAGGCAACAAGAACAAGAAAAGAAACGTCTAGAAGAGCGAAAAAAGAAGAAGTAAGTGAAGCCAAAAGGCAAGTTGATATGGAGGCCAGCTAGTAATATCATCAGACCCTCGGTTACAACCGCCTTCCTTTGACGACATAATATAAGAGACAATTTTTAAAGTTCAAAACACCCCCACATTTACCCTTGAAAGATAAACGGTTATTCTTTAATATATTTTAAGTAAAATTGACAATATATTGACGTTAGCTAGCTGACTACTTTATTTGTAGAATTTAAAATATGATAAATCGACAATTTCGAAAATTTATTACAGAATAACCGTAAATGTGCCATCAACTATCAGGTATTTAAATAATAAATATACACCACTGAAATTAGACAACCCCCAATTCCAGAAACCAGGGCTTGTGCGGAAGGGAGTTACATATTGAAAACGCGGACATACAACCATTTCCTCCGACAGTGCCGGAGCCAGGATTCGAACCCGGTGGTACAATGTCCGTGTGATTAATCGCGATTGCCACCTCGCGCCTTAACCTACTCGGCTATCGACCAGACGATATTAACATTAATCGAAAATGACATTGACGAAAGGTCATGCCGTTCAACTGACAAGAAAAGAATTTCTGAAGGTCATGACCAAGCCCTCGGAAATAGCAGACATTCAACATTCAACCTCAAAAACTTACCGGATAACAAAACCCCGGGAAAAGACGGTGTTGAGTACAAACTACTCAAGTATGTCCCGAGGAAAGGTATTGTGCAGTTGACGTATATTGTTAACGGGATCCTGCGGTTGCAACACTGGTCTAGCCAATGGAAATGCGCCGTGGTCGTATCCATCCTTAAGCCAAACAGGAACGCAAAGTTCGCCCATCTTATTACTGTCGGCGATTTCCAGGTTGGTGGAGAGGCTCATCCTGGCCAGACTCGACGCTGTTCAGCAGAAGCTCCACATCGACGATGAATTCCAGTTTGATTTCAGAAAGAGCAAGTGTACGGTGCAGCAAGTCGCCAGCAGCGCTATTCTTGACATCCTGCGCGTATACGTGTTAATGCGAGCGGTGTATTTGCGAACATTTCCAATATATGGTATTCTCGACGGCACTTCGCATGTGTATACGAACGAAATCAATCGTACGTAAAATAACACTCGGCAACATCGCAGTTTCGAAAAATATTTAATTTCACGCTGTTTGGGATGATAGAAATGTCGGCTGACATTTCTTTATTGTTAGTTTGCTGTAGGTTATATTTGTATTCACAAAGAAAAATATTTTTTTGCTAATAATTTATTGTTGTAATGGACAACATCGGCAATATGGACGTGCCGTAGATTGTTTGGTAAGACTTGGGGTCTAAGACCGAAAATGACACATTGGTCTTATCTTTCGGTTGTCAGACCTATGGTAACCTACGCATTATGCGTATGGTGGCCAAAAACAGAAGAAAAAACAGCACAGGAAAAGTTGCAGAAACTGCAACGCCTTGCCTGTTTAGGGACTACAGGAGCAATGCACTCGTGTCCCACAGCAGCTATGGAGGCTATGCTTGACCTACTTCCCTTGCACGTACATGTAAGGAAGGAGGTGGCACTCAGTGCCTTACGACTGCACCAGGCACATAAATTCAAACCAGGTGATCTGGTTGGTCACTTAAGGATTCTGGAGGAAATCCATCTGAAGTCCATGACCAAACCCACTGACTCAATGCCAGTCAAACAAGACTTTGACTGCCCGTTTGACGTGCTAATTGAAAGTCGTCAGACGAGCAAGATGGAGTCACTGCAATTGAAACGGGGGTCACTTATCTGGTATACAGATGGATCCAAGATGGGGGCCGAATTATAGGCTATCCAAAGCCCTCGGTAACACTCCAACCATCTTTCAGGCAGAAATTTATGCCATAGATCTGTGTGCCCAAGTATGCCTAAATAATGGCATCCGAAGGGCAAAGATCTATATACTGTCAGATGACCAGACAGCACTAAAGGCTCTAAGATCCTATACCTTTGAATCTAAAATTGCCTGGGAATGCAGACAGTCCCTGAAGCAACTGGCTAATAACAACAAGGTTACCTTGATGTGGGTGCCAGGGCATGAGGGAGAACAAGGAAAGGAACTTGCTGATAGCCTTGCAAAAAAAGGGGCTGAAGCACCGTTCATTGGACCCGAACCGTTTTGTGGCCTAGCCAAGGGACATATAGCGGAGGAGATCCAAGAATTGGAAAAGGACCAGGAAAAGTCCTACTGGAGGAACACTCCAGGCCAAAGACAAGCGAAAAAGTTTGTAACTTATTCGACAAAGAATGCCACAAGGCTTCTCGAACTGGAAAAGTCCGAATTAAGGCTAATCACAGGCCTTCTAACTGGTTACTGGCCCTTGAGATACCATCTCAAGAATATGGGCAAGGCGGTAAATAATAAATGCAGATATTGCGATACTGCAATTGAAACTGCGGAACACATACTTTGTGAATGCAAGGTGTTAGTCCGCACTAGGCTAAAATTCCACAGGCGAAATTAACGCCGGAAGACATAGGGAAATTAGCCCCCAGGAAAATCACAAACTTTGTAAAAAGTCTGGGAATCCTGAGATAACCGCTAGATGTAGGGTAAATCACAAATGATCTTTTAGGTCGAAGTGAAGTAAGGCTGTTCGAAGCCAAACGACCCCGTAAAACAATCTACAATCTACAATTGTGTAATGGAGACTCCACGCAGAACTGTTAATGCTTCTACTAAACAAAAGCGGTTAATACTCTGGAATTTATAAAGAAAAATCCAAAACTCGCGACTGGTAAATTTTACTCAAATCGGCAGCTCTCCTTTGTGGTCTCATAAATGGTTCTAGACTAAGAAATCTGCAAAATTTCAAACGGACCTACATTATTAAACCCTCAGACAAACAAACCCTCTTTTGTCGCTGTACGAGAGCTTTTGCATTTTCCATAGTTTCAATGTTCGCAATATATTGTAAATCGTCCATTATCAACAAATTACAACACAAGAGACTTTTTGATTTATACCATATCATGAACGCAATAAATTTTCATCATTCGCATATTTACCGATTGTCAAAATCCACTCGCTGTTTAATGCGAATACTCGAATGTCTTGCGAATGATCAAGAATATCTAGTATGAGTTTTCGTTCGCATTATAGTGGTATGCGAGTAACTTTTAAATATGCGAACAGTCAAGAATAGCACTGCAGGATAGTCAATGACGTCAAAGTACAATATAACCTCGGGAAGAGCACCATCATGGTGCTCCTCGATATTGAGAAGGCGTTTGACACGTCTGGAACCCGGGGTTACTATTTACAGTTTAAAAAAAAATTACAGTTTTTAAGTTTTAAAAAATCTGTTCTTTTAGATACTGGAATTTTAACATCTTTTTCTATCTATTTGGTAAAAGAAGGAACTTAGATTTACGTTTTAATTGTTTTTAGCCAAGCCAAACCTAATCCGCCCGACCCTGCAATCGCCACTGCGAATCACGCGTTGCACGGTTGGTCCCGGAGTGAGTTCTGGAGAGGCAATTGTTCAAATTTTAACTTGAATAAAGAATTGTTGATTGATTGGGCAGCATTAACAAAAAAAAATAGGCGGAAAGTAACAGGTTGCTAGATTTTCTCCAGTGCCATACAGACAATGATATATTATCGTTTCCAGTTGATTAATCTTGTCACGATGCTAGTATGAGTACTTATGATATAAGTTAACAGTCAATTTTTTGTTTTCATATTAAATATTGTAGTGCTATTAGATGTATGAAAGTTATAATATAATATAAATACATATTTCAGTAACTGGGTATCTATTAAGGAGTGTATAAAAAATAGTGGTTTTAAAAATATGTTTCCTGAATTCTGAATTGTATAATAACTACAAAGCTTTCTGAATATTAGTGGTCGTAAAAGTAAACAAAAAGTGTGTTAACCACAACAAATCATTTAATGTAACATTTTTTACAACCAATTTTGTACTTCTTTGATATACTTTTAATGTTTATTTAATTTCTATTAAATATATTCTTATTAAATTATTTATAAATATCTCTGAGGTGTTTCTTGCACAGATATACCTCATTTAACTGAGTAATCTACTGGTTTATCTAATTATCTGTTTTTATATGTAAAGTGGATACCTACTCGATCAGCTCAATAAGCAGAGTTACTGTAATTTATATTTGCATGTAATTTTTTAATTATTTTTTTTATTATTAGAAATTTAAAGCCCATAATAATAATAATAAAAATAATATTTATTCATCCATTAGATTATAAAAAATAACATAGGATAAGTCATACATGTAAAATAGCAGTTGACAATTGTAAATATATACATACACGCACGTATATACACATATATCTATACGAACATAAAAATAAACATACATAAAATGTACATTGTATAATTAACATATAAACAGAAAACATATATACAGTAAGCAGAAATAACATAGACATAATATACACTATATTATTATAGTCTACCGACAAATTCATTAACGCTATAATATGCATTTTGAACAAGCAGCTTTTTAACTTTTGTTTTATATTTCTGCAAATAAAGATTTCTGATATCTTCAGGGAGGCTATTGTATAGTAAGATGCAATTATATTGCAGTGATTCCTTAAATTTGGCTGTTTTATGCCGTGGAATCGATAAGAGCTCTCCATGTCTCGTGTGTTTACTATCAAGAGTTTCAAATTTCTGCAAATTAGTTTTCACATATATTAAGCATTTATGTTATATTAGAAATATACTATGATATATAATATTATCGAGACAGGCTTAACCTTCTCAAACATATCGTATTACATACTGCGTAACAGCTCTTCTCAATAACCGCTCACGCTGCATGAGCATTGTATTTCAATTCTAAGTAATCTTGATTGTGCTGAATCAGCAACACTGTTTCCTTTGTTCTCAAAACATTATAAATATTACCAACAACCTTTTTGTAATCAGTCTTATACTCACTTTCGAATAAACCAGTCTAAATTATTATTGTATTTTCTTAACGAGTCAGCGTTGACTCCAGTGTTAAACTAAATAAATCTTTTTAAAAAGTTAATCAAGTAATCCACTATCTAACATTGGCGCAGTCGTGGCGGATCTGAAAAACACACAGTTCGGGAGCCTAACCAGTAGCAAACATATCCGAGGGAACAAGGAGTCCATCTGAAAAAGGTGCCTAACCGGACGAAAAGAGCTTCTGGAACAAGGAGAACTTCTTAGCTGTAGTGGTGGATCCCAATCCTTTGTTCAGAAGAACCTACATTATTCTCAAACGCACAGAAGCGAAACAATAATAATTATCAAGAAATACAAGCAACAAAGCAACATTTCAAATCAACACGATTCAACAATTAGCAAGTAAGAATTTCATCCCGTCCCATCGTTGGTGTCTTCGGCATCAAAGGCAACCCTGTGGAAGGAACACCCAGTGACGCCCCTGGCAGAGAGAGACCTTTGGTGAAGCTAAGCTCACGAAGTCGCATTCAACTGGACCACGAGGAATGAAAAATTTAGGGTAAGTCATTTTTGAATCATCTCGCAAACATTTATTTGCAAACAACGACATAATTTTACATTTTATTTTATCAAAATACATTGCATTGCTACATACAGTTCTAATATCTAAGGTAGTAATTTTATTTAAACTTGAAACAAAATATCTTGATTATAATTTGTGTGACCTATATAAATAACCGTAATCATACACTGTTCCTATCGTAACATTATTTTTATGGTAATATCATATGCTCTTTAAGTGCGAATTTATCTAATTAACTGTAATCACGTACCATTGTTATCTTTGCATTTTTATCGTAATATAATATTGCATACCACATAAAAGGTTAAGGTTAAGGCCGTAAGACAAGCTTGTGTTCTATAATACCGTGTGTGCAAAATATAAAATTATCAGAGACATACTATTTCCAAACTCAAAACGCTTTTTTAACCAAACGCGTTTTTCGAATTAATCTAGCTATTCTATAATATAAATTTTAAATATTACAGAATAAATTCTTGCACATTTCATATTAAAATTTCTTATTAAACACCAGTAGCGTACTAACTTAAAGTGGAAAAAGGCGTTTTAAGTATTTAATCATCTAAATAATATAAATAAAATGGCTACAAACGTAAGCAATTCCAATGCAAACAATTCAATCACGGCGAACGAAACAATAAATATTGAACCTTATAGGTTAAACGAAATATTTTCCATAGTGCCCGAATTTGACGGCAACCCCATATTCTTGCAAACATTTATTTCAGCTTGCATAACCGCTCAGGGTATCGCTGTCGACGATCAGCGCATCTTATTAACGCTTCACATAAAAAATAAATTACGCGGAAAAGCCGCAGAATTGATAAATTCACGAAACCCTGTCACTTGGGCGGAAATAAAAAATTTGCTCGAATCACATTTTGGTGACTCTCGTGACTTGACAGCCTTGATACAAGACTTGCAAACAATTCGTCAATTACCTAACGAAACAGCTTTAATATTTGTGTCCAGGTTACAAACACACAATGCAAAAATGCACGCGGCAATACAAAAACAAAGTTTAACTTTAGAGGAAAAAACCGCGCAATCCACTTTAATAGAAAATATGACGTTAACTACTCTTCTCACTGGACTCGAAACAAAATTAGGTCAAATTATTAGGGCTGGTAACCCCGGCAATATGCTAGATGCAATAAATCGCATCAAACGAGAATTACAATTATCGTATTTCGAATCTCAAAAATTTGGAAATAGAACTTTAAACAAAAATCCCGTTCAAAATCAGCAAAGACGCCCAAATCTCCCACCATTTTGTACATTCTGCAAAAGGAATGGACACAGCTTTAACGAATGCCGCGCGAGGCAAAACCACCAATTTTCACACCCCAATTTCACACCAAACGCCTATTCCAATCAGGCACAAATTCCTAGACAGCACTTCCAGAGTTTACCTAACCAAACAAATTTTAGACCACAGAATTTCCAAAATTTGCCTAATCAACAACGTAATTATCCACAACAAAACAGGCCCTTAGCTATCAGGCCAAATCCTAACTTCCAGCAGCAGAGACCTTCTGCCATACAACCGAACCCGAATTTTAATCGATTCAGTCAACAAAAAACACATCACTTAAATCAAGAACCTTATGATAATTACTCAGATTACCCAAACCAATACGAAGATTACTCTGCAAATCAGTCCGTAAATTATTCTCCTGATTATCAATCTCAAAATAACGATGACTACGATTTTCAAAATGGACAATATGAGAATTATACTGCTAATTCTCAGCAATACGAGGATTATACTGTTAATCCTCCGGATTTTTGCACAGGCCTGGAGTATTCCACGAATACTCCAACACAAACGGACGAACTAGACCAAATTTCTCGCCAAGTCCAAGCGATGAATCTCAAAGACAATTCCGACCCACATTCGAAACCTCAAGAGCAATGTTTCATGTAAATTCACCATCTAACCCTCCATTTCAAGTAAGTTCGGCAAACCTGTGTTTCATGAAAGACCCAACAAATAAATTTAATATTCTAATCAATTTAGGTGCAGATATTTCCATTTTCAAACCCAAAGCAACAGGAAATTATAATCAAAGACGTCCCGAAAATTTAAATATACAAACAATAGGTCAAAAAATTAATATTACCGAATCTGTTCTCATACCATTCAATTCTAACGATCCATACGAAGTTTATGTACACGATTTAGATACAGACTTTGATGGCTTCGTAGGTAGCGACTTTCTAGAACATTACGAATGCATTATAGATTTCAAAAATAATCAACTAATCACCAATTTTAAAAATATACCATTATTTAAAGTTAACGATTATTTACCTTTTCAACCAGTTACAAATTCAAACAAAAAAATTAATCATCACATTTCAGACAACATCATTAATCAAAATCTTAATTTTTTCGAACCAGACACTGAAGAAATATTTGAATTTTATTGTGACACTGACGCTATACCGCTAGCTCAGGAACAAGAAAAAATACACTCACCTAACACCATTGCAAAGACAAACATACAAAACGAATTTTTTGAGACAACGTCTGACGAAAATTATCATAATTCAGACTCCGGTCAAATAGACAAAGGTTCTAAACTTTTAGACATGTCCTGTGAAAACAAACATCAAAATTCTACTTTTGCCGAATCACGTATCAAAAAAATATTTAAAAGCAAAGTACAAGAAACAGAAAAAACTTCAAATGCAACCCCTAACGTTAACCCACAAAAAACAAACCTTTCGAAAACAAAATCATGCCGTATAGATAAATCTAAAGTGGTAAAGTCAAATTTAAACATTTCAAAAAATAATTCGAAACGAGTAAAACCAAAAGCATTAAACAGAAAAATTTCTATTTCGCAAACATTATTTAAAATTGGTAATAAAATACTCGGGAAATCGAAAATTCGAAAAACAAACAAGGTAAAGAATAATTCAAGAAATACGCATACAATCCTGCGTAATCAAAACAAAAGAAAAATCTATACACCCCACACAATCAGGAAAATGTACCGACAAAACTCATTTCTATCACCTGTAAAAACAATACCAAAAATTGTAGAATTTTCGAACTTAAAATTTGAACCAGTGCAAAAATTCAAATCTATATTTAAACTTAATTGATAACCATAATACCGATTCTCGTCTCAACCATATGCCGACCCTGCGAAATAAAACATTTACACAAAAACTTGCAACCCAAAATAATTTTCAAAATTATCTCACAAATTTTTAGTCACTTAATCGAAATCGTTTAGAATATTATTACTTAAAATTAACAATTTATATTAAAGATATTCTCCACTTTTCTCAAACTTTTCTAAATTAATATTACTAGAAAATCTTTAAAAAAAAATAATTGTACGATATATCAATTAACTCCATAGATCTATTATTGATCAAAAACACTTCTTATGTAAATAATTTTATTCCTTTCCTCTATTACTAGGATATTTCGACATTTCTTCTCCTGTAATAAATTCTACAAAACCTTAATCATAAGGAAATACTTTTGTTCATTTAAATAAATGCACATAAAATATTTACATTTAATTCGAAGAAATTCATAATAATAGTACTACTTTGATAACAGTGCCTTGAACTTTTGCACAGAAGCACGTCTTGTATGTTTATGAACTTAAACATTTTAACAAGAAATGCCTGATATCCAACACCTCAATATTGCATTGTACTCATTATGATGTTTCATTACACCAACATAAACGCTTTCCAAGCACAAGTAATAACAGCTGTTAATTAGATAATAATTAATAGCAAAGGCAGAAATTTAAATAATATACATTAAGAAATTTTCAGACTTTAAATTAGAACCTAAATTCAGAACATAGCTTTTCAAATTAAAAAAAAATTGAATCACTCGAAAATCCTGAAAATTCACAAATATACAAAAGAAATTTCAGGAACTGAAAATCAATCGTTCTTCAAAATATTCAAAATTCATTTGAAAGTCGAATGAAACTTCAGATAACGAAGACGAGATTAAAAGACGAACAAATTACCCAAGAATTTAACACATTTTCTAGACTTTACAAAACAAAATCCTTAATAGATTAAATTCTAAAATACAAATTACAAACAAACTCTACACCTTACACCATTTGACAACTTTTATACTTACACGAGACAAAACTTCTAATAGATTACGAAAACAAAACGTAAAACTACAAATTTCACACAACTACTATATCGAAAAATTGTGAACTTACTTCCATACACTAATTTCACTAAAACATTTCCATCTAAAAGGAAAACTACGAAATTATTCTGTAGTTTAGTAGAACAAAACCAACATTAACCCAAAAACACAGACGGACAGAATTATTTCTCTTTAGGATCAATGTTAAGACATTTATTCTCAACATTATTTTAAAAATAAAAAATTTAGGGATTTCAAAAGAAAATATATAAAAAAAATAATACCTCAAAATTTCGAATACTTATACTAGACCAATATACAAATTTATCATTATATTTTAATTCTTCAACTACTAATCAGAACCTATCAAGAACCCCTGATAAATAAGGTTCCGTTTATAAAAATAGGTTACATCAAAAACAAATATAATTGGCAAGAACTAACAAACCACGCCAAAAGTTTTATAAAAACCGCAAAATTTGTCGAAAACCAAATCGCAAGGATCCTAACAATCCTTTGGTAATCACAAAAACCCCAAAAGCACCGTTCGACAAATCGACCCATTTCAATTCTCACACAAAACATACACTGACACCTACAAAAATTGACAAATTCACACAGCTTACACTGTCCTACACAAGATTGCAAAATCAATCGTAAACATCCTTATGTTACAATTTCGACACTATAATCATGCAACAGGAACATTTGCATTCTCTCATTCCCTGACCAACTTCTTAAAATAAAAAGAAATTATTTTCTCGTAACATTTACATAGAATTATTATCCGAAACGTACATCACCCTAATTCTGACAAGTAGTAACCATTTCACGAATCTAGTTTCAAACAATTATTCCTTCAAAAATCTCATTTATAATTTTCCGAATAATTCCATCAGTCAATCTCTTCATTATCTCGGAAATATAATGCACATAGACTTATGACAATCATTTATGTTCGCATTATAAACTAATAAGTGAATCCTCTTATCCTTATATTGACAACTCCATGTCAAATGAACACGCGCTAACTACCCATCTTCAACGCTACTCCAGAAATTGAAATTCTGTAAGTTTAATTTTCCCACTCAGAAAAATTTGTCATGCAAGAAAAATACCCCGAAGTTTTCTAACATTCAGGTAGTTCAGTTCACCCTATGAAACTCAATCTTAAAGCCCTATGTAATCAAGAGAAATGAATGCTTAATTAAAAATGATATTAACAATAAATGGCAGTAATAAAATCGATAATAATTCATTTTCCTCAACCCACACATTATTCTGGCCATACCATTCTACGCTGTGTTTCACAATAGCAACCCCTATGGTTATTTTCCAAGCGTACAACCCTGTTAAAACTGTCCCACATATGAATAGCAACTATTGTGACATACATTCGAAACGAAATATTAAAATATTGCGATAATACATTATAAATATGATTATTAATATTAATAAGTTATATACCCGACTACATGGCGATCATACAGGAAACTAAATACATGATTGGTACACTATTTTACGAAATAGCATGTATTAATTAGCATCCGAGACCAAAACAAAAGAAATGTTAAAAATCATTTCGATAACCACGTTTCAAAAATTGACCAAATACCAAACTGACGATAACACCTATTTCTAAAAATAATCTCAGATGACAAAATAAATTGCGAAACAATTTAATGACAACGGTACTTTCAAAAAGTAATGTTCTTTTCAAAATTAATCATTTCAATCAACTCAAAAACCTAATTAAAAACCAAATATCTGTTACAACTTCAGTAATAAGAAAATTTCAACGCGACTATTCAAAAATTGCAAGTTGACAAGGAAACTTTCAACAAAGATATTAAAGGAATCGAAACTTCAATTTTAGACATGACTAAAGACATAGAAACATCCATGCAAAACTGAAATTTATTGAAATCTGCGAACAACTTATGGCAAGTTATTTATTTATCGAGGATAACCTAAATGACATCCTAAATTCCATCACTTTCGCGAGGCTTAAAATAATTCACACGTCAATTATAAATCCAAAAGACTTAATAAATTCTCTACAAGAAATTTCGCAAAACCTACAAAGGAACAATTTACCGCTTCCAATCAAACTATCAAAGGTTGCA
Organism: Leptura quadrifasciata; assembly: GCA_963675555.1. NCBI lineage: Eukaryota > Metazoa > Arthropoda > Insecta > Coleoptera > Cerambycidae > Leptura > Leptura quadrifasciata. The sequence continues at coordinate 28,394,650 of OY776679.1, read as the reverse complement.
CAGTACTTAGACATTATAGAACTAAAAGCTTTTCAAACAAATTCGGATCTAATATTTGTGTTAGACATACCTTTAATAGACCCTCAAACATATTCAGTATTTCAATTATACCCTATTCCTATTTTGGATAATAGAACTGGTTTATATCATGTATTATCAACTTCTCAAAAATATATCGCGAGAGATGATGATTCATTAATGTACATACCTATCTCGAACCTTGAAGAATGCAAACCACTTTATTTCAACATCAAATTATGTCCAAATTTATTTGCATACCCTATTGACAACAATGCCATATGCGAAGCCCGTCTCTTCAAGAACCTCAAAACTCTGCCAGAAAACTGCCAGACGTCATTTATCATCAGCCAAGGCTACAACGTCCAAAAAATAGACGAAAACACATGGTTAGTTATTAACGCAGAACCTCTACAAACAACCATCAACTGTCCAGAAAGAAATTCAAAAACTGAAGTCATCTACAAAAATTCAATAGTAAAATTACAACCAAATTGTTACGCCTTCATAGGCATCACAAAAATTCAAGCCAGTACCAATGAAGTAACCGATGTAAAAGACGACACTCATCCAATCCAAATTCCATTTGAATGTTGTAAACATATTCCAGACAAAATCCGAGCTCCAAATCTTAAACCGCTAAAATTAAACAATCTCAATACGGAAGACCTCGAAGTTGCCAAACACAAGTTGGACCAATACTCCAGAGATTTAGATGATTTGATCAACGAACCCTTTATAACAAAACACATATCCTGATTCACCTATTTTATTATTGTGCTAATATTTGGACTGTTATTTCTGTACCTATTTTGTAAGTGCAGAACAAAAAGACGAAGACTAGCCATCGATGTTTCTGCATCACCTCCATCTCCACCGAGGCCTAGCAAACCCTACAGGACATTTGCTAACCTATTTCCTTCACGAAGACGACCTACCTTAAGAAGAGAAGACAACGAAGCCGAAGACATAGAACTTACATAAAGACAAACTGTTTTGTGCCTTTTTACTGACTTTCAGTGCTGGACTCTTCAGTGAATTTTATTTCATTTGTTTAATCATTATATTTCATTATTTTTCTATCATTTGTTAATTTCAATTTTATTAACATTTTTACGTCATTTTCATTCAAACCCATCATGCTTATATTTTATGCTTTCACAGTAAAGCTATATTTTAACCTTAGGAATATTTTATCCTATTTTACAATTCAAACCTAGTATGTTTGTATTTTACGCTTTCTTGCCAAAGCTATATTTTAACTCTAACATTTTTATGTTATTTTATTTTATGAATCAAGCTTATTGTACTTGCATTTCATATTTTAGACGCTAAGGTTATATTCTGTGTTTTAAACCTTACGATTTAACATTGTTGTATCTTTTATATTTTTCCAAATTGTACCATTACCTTTTATATACATTTTATATTCATTTCAAAAGTTGCTGCATAAAACACCAACTTTTTTTATAAGGGGGAAGCTGTTATATTAGAAATATACTATGATATATAATATTATCGAGACAGGCTTAACCTTCTCAAACATATCGTATTACATACTGCGTAACAGCTCTTCTCAATAACCGCTCACGCTGCATGAGCATTGTATTTCAATTCTAAGTAATCTTGATTGTGCTGAATCAGCAACACTGTTTCCTTTGTTCTCAAAACATTATAAATATTACCAACAACCTTTTTGTAATCAGTCTTATACTCACTTTCGAATAAACCAGTCTAAATTATTATTGTATTTTCTTAACGAGTCAGCGTTGACTCCAGTGTTAAACTAAATAAATCTTTTTAAAAAGTTAATCAAGTAATCCACTATCTAACATTTATACATATAAATACAGGGCGCTGTTAGATTTTTTTTTGTGGTGAATGTGGTTCTACAGCTTTCTCTATAATTTAGATTAAATAGAAGTCTAATAATCCTTTTTTGAAGTATAAAGAGTCTATACAATTGGCTTGATTTTCCCCAAATACAAATATTAAAAGACAAATGGGAGTATGCCAGTGCATAATAAACATCAACAAGTCCTGCCTCATCAAGTGTATTTTTAATTGCAGTATTGCAAAATATGCCTTGTTTAGTTTACTGCACACGTGATTTACTTGTGATTCCCAAGACAATGCGTCATCTATATGTGTACCCAAAAATTTTGTGGAAGAGCTTAATTTTAGAGCCTTTGATGTAGTCTTTCTTTTATTAAAACTTATAAATATCGTTTTCTTCTCATTTAATATTAATCTATTACGACTGCACCAACTGTTCATGTCGTCGATAATATTTTCAACATATTTATCCAATTCGTCATAATTTGAAGCAGATACGGTAACAGTAGTATCGTCCGCATACATAATTGTCATCCCTCTTTTTATATGACAAGGAAGGTCATTTATATAAATGGAAAATAACAATGGCCCTAGAATTGAGCCTTGCGGCACACCTAAGGTTATATCATGCATATCAGACGCAGCTTCGTCATATTTAACTATAGATTTTCTGTTTTCCATATACGAGATCAAACAGTTTAATAAACATCCCCTTATACCAATATTTTCTAACTTATCAACTAGTATAACCTTGTTAATCGTATCAAACGCTTTAGAGAGATCGAATAAAATCGAAACAACATGATTACCTCTGTCAACTTCATGGTATACGAAGTTGAATAAGCTAATTGTTGCAGTTTCTACGGATCTTCCCGGTCTGAATCCATGCTGAGACACTGGACCGCTAGATGGCGCCTGCTGGCTGTTTTACATGTCGCTATTGTAAAAATACCGGGATGTACTATAGTCAAAGGATTCTCATGTCGGTCGTCGCATACCTACCTTGCACTGACGAGAGCCAACAGCTCGAAACTGCAGTCTGCAAGTGGTGTGTGACGACTGGCAAGGGAGCTCCTTTAAGTAGGATCAGTCTTTCGGCTGGTGTTTGTTGCAATCGAAGCATTAGTGTTTTGATGGTAATATGCAATTATTACACTTAACGCGCCAGGCTTGTAACTTGTAATTCAGCGCTCGGCGGGGCACATAGCCCGGAGAGTAGCTGTTGGTTGCAGTCTGGTTAGGGTCCTTATAGTAAAATAAGGATTTATAGAGGAGTTTGCGACTAAAAATATTATGTTTAGTATAACCTTGTTAATCGTATCAAACGCTTTAGAGAGATCGAATAAAATCGAAACAACATGATTACCTCTGTCAACTTCATGGTATACGAAGTTGAATAAGCTAATTGTTGCAGTTTCTACGGATCTTCCCGGTCTGAATCCATGCTGATTTTCAGTTATGATATTTTTACTTTCTAAGTAAGTCATTATTCTGTTATATATAACTCTTTCAAATAATTTTGATAGTACACAGACCAAAGTAATTTGCCGGTAGTTCTCGATATCTTCTTCATCTCCTTGCTTGAATATAGGAATTACAGAGGAAATGTTAAGCTCATCTGGAAAGTATCCTTTCATTACTGAGTTGTTGATAAGATGTACTAGTTGATCTACAATGCTTGAGAATATATTTTTTAGCATAGATACTGTCATTCCATCGATACCAGCAGATTTGGTATTTTTTAACTCATTTATATATATATTTATATATATTGTTGATTTTAGATTAATACAAATCCAAAATCAATTTTGTAGCGCCATCTTTTGCACATTTGAAAAATTGCGAATCACTTGTATTTAAAGCTATAGAGGTATAGTTGAAGTAAACAGTTCCCGAGACATAAAAAACCCAACAAAAACTTTACGACTTCATTAAAATACCGTTAAAAGTTGTAAAAGTAATTGCGCAAAGGATTGCGCAGGTACGCACTTGAAATATCTGAAATAAGTTGTTCAATTTTAACAACGCGTTACGGTTGTCTTTTTGTTTACATTTTATTTCATTCAGTGAAGTTGTATACAGTACAAATCAAATTCTGTGTTTAAACGTATTTTATACAGCTGTGTTTTTATAAATATTTTGGCGGGTAGTGAATATTCGGAGATTTTTTGTTTACAAGTGCGTGTGGTAAAATAATATTGTGAAAATATTTAGACCTTGGGAAGATCCACAACCAAGCACCAGCAGAGAATGTCAGGAAGATGTAGGGAATGGTAATAGTAAACAAATTAAGAAAATTTCTGCACAATATTTACAGCCACAGACTCAAGAAATGGTTTTAAAAGTGTATAAAAATATAAAAGAAAGTGAAGGAGAAAAAGGAGCCGTGGAAAAAAAAGTCTACTTAACAGACATTCCAATTCCAGCACCAAGTGTTTATAAATTAAGAAACATCACGAACATTAAATTCGTCTATGGTGCAATTGTTAAGAGATGCAATTTATAGCAAGTATAAGGAAATACCAACCGTACAATCACTACATATGGAACTGAGAAGAAAAGATCTAGTGTCAGTTAGTAAAAAAACACTTCAGCTATGGCTATTGAAGATAGTATTTAAGCTCAAAATGATTGATAAAAGAGCAAGTCTTATAGAAAGCAGCAGAATTGTGTGGTGGCGTATGAAATATTTGGAAGCTATTAAAAAATTTCGAAATGAACAACCACCAATATATTATTTAGACGAAATTTGATTTGATACTCATGACACAGTGAGAAAAGGCTGAACAGATGGCTCAAAGAAATGTAAAGTTGATATGCCTGCAAATAAATGAAGCAGATTAATAACTCTACATTGTGGATCAGAAACTGGATGGGTGCATAACGGCCTCAAATTAAACGTGAAAAAAATGCACAATTCAAACGTTGACTATCACCAAAAGATGACTGCGGATATTGTTGAAGAATGGTTTCAGACTTCATTGCTACCAAATGTAGACAAAAACAGCGTAATTGTTTTAGACAATACTACATATCATTCGCGACAAATCGAAAAAATACGAAATACTGGAACAAGAAAAAAAACTTCGAAAACACAATGTGCCATTAAGAGAAAATTTTAAAAAGAAAGATCTTTTGGATATTGTTAAGAAGCAAAATTTCTCAAAACAATATCTAACTGATAAAATGGCCGAAACTCAAGGACACGCAGTATTATGGTTGCCCCCATATTTCTGTATTTTCAACCAGATATTAGTATATGGAGTCAGCTGAAAAGAAGCATTCGAAAAAATAACAACTTTCCCAAATTTCATGCCAAAGTAATCGATCTCATTAAAGCTGAAGTGAGAGAAATAACAGCAGGTTATTGGAAAAAATGTATTCAGCATGTGATTAAAACTGAAGATGAATACATTGATTTAGGAAAAAGCATCAGCCCTAATCAAAAGCGTTTAGTAATATATGTAGATACAGATAGATACGTACCGATTCAGAAAGTGGTAGTGAAATGTTTAGTGAGTAGAAGTTAATGCTTTGCATAAAAAGTTATGTGATTTAGTATAGTGTGAATTTATCGTGTTTTACATAAATGCGCAATAACATATAATAACGTTATTTTTATATATAAGTGTATATATTATTTGGTTATTATTATCATTATTATTATTATTGTATATATTTTATTTATAATTATTTATATGTTTTCCAGAATTGAATTTATTTAGTTAACCTGGGTCGATTAGATCAAGTTAGGATTATCGATATAAATATAACATTTTATTTATTTAAAGATTTTAGAGATCTGCTTTATTTATTTTAACTATTTTAATATCAAAAATCTTGACTCTGTACCTACAATTTCGGCAAAGAATTGCTCGTACCTCCTCGCGGTCCTTACTGGGCAACAATATAATATATATTCGAGGATATATTATATTATTATTGGCAGATCTCAGCAACAAGAGAATATTAATTTTAATTTAGAGTAGGTACCAAAATTAATCAATATTTCACCAACATATAAGATATTTCTATCTCCACACAAGCAAAATAGGATAAGATTGTTAAATTCACCAGATACATACGAATTTTAAGTATGGCTCTGTAGTATTTCGTTCGCAAATTAACTCGCTTACCTTTATAGGTTTTTAATGTGCGTCGGGTGTCAGGTCGTTTGTCATCAAATATACCGCATGGCCCGTGGCGCTATAATAATTATGCCGTAAAGTTTTTGTTATGTTTTTATGTATTGAGAAGTCCTTACTTGGACTATACTTACCTATTGTATTTATTGATCACCTTTTAACGAATTTTAACTTACCAAATATTCGAATGGGGAATTTCTTTCTTGTTTTATCTCAAAAACCACTGGTTTATTTAATGCAATAGTGTTTACTACAAAAAGAACTTAAAATTAAACATACTTTAATATTATACAAACCGAAAAATTTCTTCCTGGCATCGCGGCGCCACAGACGCTGGTCATTGGCAACATCTGAAAGATGAAATAAAGTCATCGAGAATATCTGACTGGCTTTTAAAGAATTCGAATATCTCCCTTTACTGTCACGGAAACTGCCTCGAAAGTTTTATATGAATCACCCTGTACAACTACTGTGCTACCTATGAGCAAAGTGTAGGGTGGTGTCAAAACCATATGTGCGATACCACGCGCCGGAAAAATCGGTCATTTTAACGTTATTTTTTTATTTTTTGCGATCTAGGGGGGGCTATGGCCCCTCCCTGGATCCGCGCCTGAGATAAGTACTGTTTATTTTATTTGTTAATTACAAACTTATTTTCTGTTAGTTCAAATGTGCTTTTAGAGGCATAATATTTTTAGTCGCAAACTCCTCTATAAATCCTTATTTTACTATAAGGAAAGTAACCAGACTGCAACCAAAGTTACAAATCTGGCGCGTTAAGTGTAATAATTGCATATTACCATCAAAACGCTAATACTTCGATTGCAACAAACACCAGCCGAAAGACTGATCCCACTTAAAGGAGCTCCCTTGCCAGTCGTCACACACCACTTGCAGACTGCAGTTTCGAGCTGTTGGATCTCGTCAGTGCAAGGTAGGTATGCGACGACCGACATGAGAATCCTTTGACTATAGTACATCCCGGTATTTTCACAATAGCGACATGTAAAACAGCCAGCAGGCGCCATCTAGCGGTCCAGTGTCTGTTGCAATCGAAAAATAAATAGCCTGACTTGGCTTAGCATAGTTCAAATGTGCTTTTAGAGGGCGGAATATTAAACATAATATTTTTAGTCGCAAACTCCTCTATAAATCCTTATTTTACTATAAGGAAAGTAAAGTGAAAATACCGGGATGTACTATAGTCAAAGGATTCTCATGTCGGTCGTCGCATACCTACCTTGCACTGACGAGAGCCAACAGCTCGAAACTGCAGTCTGCAAGTGGTATGTGACGACTGGCAAGGGAGCTCCTTTAAGTGGGATCAGTCTTTCGGCTGGTGTTTGTTGCAATCGAAGCATTAGCATTTTGATGGTAATATGCAATTATTACACTTAACGCGCCAGATTTGTAACTTTGGTTGCAGTCTGGTTACTTTCCTTGTTATATGTTATAAAGTATTAAATGCAAATAAAAAAACATACTTTAAAACAATATTTGGAAAGAAAAACATACCTAAACAATATTTGAACACATAAATCTGCATCTGTAAGTATGTTTTATAATATATTATAGGACTGAAATGATACAGAAAATTCAAGTTCAGAGTTTCTGTCCTACGTGTTGCCATGCAGTTAGTTTTTCCTCATGCTGTTTTAAATGATTTGAAGACTGCTAAATCTAAGGGCTGAAGTAGATGACTGCTGTGAGGGGGAAGCTTCAAAATGGTTATATTTTCTTTTATAGCTAATTCAAGAGTTTCAATATCGATGTGAGTTGAGTGACCATCATATATTATGAGCGTTGGACGTTCAGTTCCAACTATATAGGAGTTATAGTGTTTTTGAAATAATTTCTAAAAATGTGCAACTCCATCCAGCCTTTTTTGCCGGCAGCATATCTTGTGCCATGATATTCTTGATCTGGAGGTGCAACCCATTGGTCCCACATATGGAGCCCCTTGTAAATGATTAGTGGAGGTGATTTATTAATAAAATTGTGGTATTTTCCGTACCGGGTGAACTAATAGTCCTAGATGAAGCACCTACAACCTTTGACTTCCTTGGATCAATACTGAGGCTGCTTTCATCTAGGTACCAAATTTTATTAGGTCCATTTAATATAATCAATTTGTAAAGAGTATTTTTAAGCAAGTCCATGTAGTCATATATTATAAAAGGGTCTAATACCTTTTTCCGTGCATATTTTACGTATTGTGGCACTTTTAGACTTAATTTGTTACGTTTTTTGAATAACAAAAACCAGTCTTCACCTGGTGTCTGGTCCTTAAACGGCGTCTTTAATGTATTAATCTTCACGTAATTTGCTACTAACTCAAGCACTTCCTTTCTGGATAGCCCAAATCCCCATTTCTCTAATGTCCTTAAGCCATCCGCCACTTTTTTTTCGTCAACAAGAGAGATAGCTGTGGGGCGGCTTTTTTCGATTTGCGTTTGTCCACGTAATTTTTGGATCATGGATTAATGACTAAGCTAGTTAAGCTTCTGGTTGATAGATGGCGACAGTAATCTCAATTTCAAATAAATTAATGGATGATTATTACATTAGCGTCGTTATCCTATATACCTCACTTCACTTATTTATTTATCTGAAGGATAAATAAATAGAATTGGCCATTTTTGCGTGATCGTCACGTTTTATAAAGTTAGGATCGAATTTTCGTTGTGTGTGTAGTAACCCTTTTTTAATTATCCCAGGTTCTTTTATATAAAGTTTAATATTACTTGTTTCTATCTGATACTATATACCTTAGAAAATTAATCACTCTGTCAATTTAAATACCTGGTAAGCTTGAACACACTGTCTATTAATTGAGAGAACCAGTTAATTATATATGTTGTTTATATGGTATTTTATTACTCAAGATTGTACTGTACATTTATAGTTGAAGTTTGTTTTTCATTTTGATTTTAAATGAAACCATTTATTTAGTTTATTACTTGCATGACGAGAAAGGTAAAGGTGAAAGAAAAAACAATAATTGATGGAAAAAAATAGTAAAAAAAAACCATTTTATTTTATAAAAATTGATGCGACAAATAGCCGGACATAAAACAAAAATGATCCAAATATTAATAGTAAAAAAAAACATTTTACTTTATATTAATTGATGTGGCAAATAGCCGAACATGAAGTCAAAAATAATACAAATATTTGAGATAGTTGTCAAAATATTATAATAGGAAAATTTACGTCGCTACAGTGTAATGACCATAATATATATATAGATACAGAGTGTTTTGGTGCAATAACAAGAATTGAGTTATACAATAGTATTCTGTGTTATTTTAATACTAATGAGAGTTGTGGCAACGGCCTGGTAATGATAAATTTATAATTAGAGTTGTTAGCAATCGCTAGGTAATAATGGTTTATAATTAAAGTTGGTAGCAATAACTATAATTAAATTAAACTTAATGCAAAACAGAGGACAAGAATCATGTCATGTTCGTGCATCATAGAATATAAGTGATAAATGAGAATTAAATACTCATGTAAAATATCATAGAATTCATAGTGTTGAAGAAATATCCTTTAATTATAATTAAACAATCAGTAACTACCAAATTTTGTATGACTGTCCAACAACGGAACATGGGGTGGGTATAAATGTAATTCAAACAGACGAGACGTCCCGGTTCAGTGCTCGACGAGAAAAGTAAACCTCTCAGAATTAGAGAAAAGTTTACGGGCTAATTAACCGCCCAGTACTGACCGATGGCCTGTACTGTTTGTATTGCGCAAGGTAATTAAGTGGATTGATCGTTATTAAACAATCATAGAAAACCAAATAGTCTACCGGTGAGAAATGTCACACAATAATTTGAAAGGCAAACATTCCTACGACATTTTACATGTCAAAATTAGGCACACGGTAGCCCTTAATAGTACTCCAAATGAAAAATAATGGAAGTGAACGTTTCTTGTCATTTCATAAACGCTGAAAATATATAGTACTTGAATATAAACTTGTTATTTTGAAAACGCAAATTTCCCTAGTAAAATATTCAGAAAGTAAAATGTAATTAAACTGAATGAAAGAACTGATAACTGAGTAAATTGTAATATAATATTATCATGTTTTATTGTTAAAAATCAAAGATAATATTTCATTTAAAAAATCTAATGTTCTTTTAGTACCACAAATGCGCCAATTTTCCCTAATTACACGCCCTCAAAACCCGAATGTGAATGCAATTGCAAATAATAAAGCAAAATCTCGAAATAAGCAAGCTATTAACTTTAGAATTTATGTCAATGGAATTACCTGACACTCGGTGTAGCGTTAGGTCGACGGCGTCTCTTCCACAGCTTCCGCATGGTTAACATCTTCATAGTGCAGAAGTAGAGCCGTTAAAATTTCACTTCATCAAGAATTCAAACGGGTGCTGTTTGCGGGTGAGCTCAGCGAACAGTAAAATTCTGCGACGTAACTCAGGTGCGTTTCAGATGCAATCTCCAGGAGCCCAGCGACGGACCTCAGGTGTGGTTCAAAATGACCCTTAATGAACCCCGTGATCTCTTGTACGAATGACGTCACGCTTACCCGGATTTACCCGTTCACCTTGTCCCACGCTCAGGATTGTTTACATTAACTAAAATTCCAATGCCTGCTCCATCGCAGTTTTGCAGCGTTCTAGACTCAAACTTTCATCTTTCCGTCCTTTGCATTCTTAAGATAGAAAAGGGTAGGGGATTTCACCCTATATGATGCCACAGAAGTACTTGAATTTTATTGTGCCCCTTGCAAACAAATACTACACTCGGTTTGGTTTTAGTTAAACTCTTTTTCGTAAAAACGTAGCATTTATGTTGCTTTAAAAGAATGTAAATAAAAATGCATTTCTGGTAACTTTACTGTGTTCAATATTAAATGACTAGATAACCGTAAAAATGAAATGACTTACTAGAATTTGGAAAATAAATAAGCAAAAATTTAATTTATATATGGGCTATATACGGGGCATTTCAAATTAAATGTAAATTTGATAAATCTTTGAGTTCTATTGTGTAAAGTTCTTAGTTACAATTGTAAAATGCGTCTCCATTAAAGTGCACAAATCGAAATAATAACTTTTGGGTTAAACCTTTTTGGTGTCGGTCGATTGCTGTAATTTAAGCCATTGGATGGTAATTGGAAACGGCATTGTGTGAGCTGTTCTAATACTCACCTTGTGTAGTATAGACCGATATCTTTGTTAACCCTCTACATTTTCCATATAATTATATTGTACAATTAACATTTCCAAAAGACCCAATATACATTGTGTCCCGCTTTTCATAAACCCACCCTAATATCTCAGTTATTAATAATGCAATTTTCTTCAAATTTGGGTGGTAATTGTATGTTGGAAAAATGAATTATTTGGCATAGTAAACATTTTCATTTTTCATTGGAGTGCGGTTTTAGGGGGTAAAATAGGGTAGGTTTTTAGGCAAAAGGATATTAGGGTTTATTTTAGACAAATTTTTCTATCATATTTGGACAGATTATTTTAAAGAACATAATGTTTAGTGACAATGCAACATTTACGACAAACTGTGTGGTATCATTGGAAGGTGGTTATGTTGAAGAGACTAGAATTAAAAAAAAAAAGTGGTTTTTAGTTTGTTATAGCAATTAATAAAGTTATAAAAAATTAAATGTTTTTTAAGAAATTAATTAATTTTTCGTTTCTGCCACAATTTGTTTTTGAGATCATTGAGAATATGGATTAAGGGGTTTTTGGACATGCTGAATCCAAATATGATAAACTGAGATATTAGGGTGGATTTATGAAAAGCGAGACACACTGCATAACTATCTGAATCTCATCCTCTTTTAATGTCTTATCAAGTTCATTAATAACCACATTCCCTTTCAGGCAATAATTTTTAAGAAGTGTTAGACAATAATCAGTGCAATACAATGTTCCAATCGATACTATCTGTGGTGTACCGTTGGGCAAAATCAAAGTGTAATATCTGCATGTTACGTCTGTCTTAGTTAAGTCAACCCATCACAGGGGAACATCCTTCAGACTCCTATAGTATGCATCGTTCACAGGAATATCTCAAAACACAATATTGTTCAGAATACTCAGATGATCATTTAAATTTCTATAATAATTAACAGCAAATACAAAATCCTTGTGTTCAGTCAGTCATTTAAGCAAGTGGTCATAAAACAACACATTTAAATAATAACTATTTAAATATTATTTTATTTATCAATAATTTACAAATAATTAATCACTCAGTATTATCCAAAATAAGTGAGGGAAGTACACAATATATAATCAAATTCAATAATTAATATATAACAGATTCTGATCTAAACAAAATTAAATAAGTGTTAAAATGGAATTAATAAAAAAATAGTGCAAACTCTTAAGTCTGATAACATTTCTCCAAAAATAAGCTATTAAATTAATAAAATAACAATCAATCAAGTAATATACAGGTTTCAATTTCATATCGATACAGAAATAATTTTCCTTATAAAAATTTCTAATTCTATTCACTTAACCTGAGAAAAAGATTCAACAAATATTTAGACAGGCAAAAATATAAAATATTTACAAATCGCAAAGCTCCTTTTACTTCCAGTATAATCGAAATAATTTAATATACAACATGATTCTTTAAAAGATCATATAATGAAACAAAATCCATTAGGTACAAACTGTGTGTTATTGGGATCCAAACGAATTAATATTTACATTGTTTGCTAGTTCTTTACAAAATTGGGTCACAGTTTTACATAAACTAGGCAGTATTTTTGAAATGGCTACCTAGAATTAAAAAAATATACAACTTATACCGTTTAATATTCTATGGTGGATAAAAAGAATAAGATTCATTTGTATACATTTTAACGAATCACAATTTAGCTAAAAATAAAATATGACACAAATTACTAGTTCAATTAAATTAAATAGACAATTAATTTGACATAAAATGTAGTGAAAAACATTATTGCAGTTGTAACATTGAAATAATGTTGATATCGCATTGTTGTAATGTTACAATTGCAACACTGCAGCAATTCAAGGGAACTGTGCCTGGTATTCCTTAGAATACAAAAGCATATTACATATCAATACAAATCTGTGTTTGAAAATTGTATATGTACATAAAATATTATATATTTCATAGTTTTTAAGATAAATGTGTAAAATATATATCTTAAAAAATATTATTTCTTTCTACAAATTATTGTTATAGGGATTTTAGATTTTTTTTAAAAGCTGTCGTTTCTATTCCTTCACACAGCATGTGGTTTCAATAGAATGCTTATCACAGACTAAAAAACAATTAAAGCAATTACCTTGAGGCATTTCTTTAAGCAGATATTAGGAAATTAACTGTGGGCAGTGCCGTAACCAGGGTGATGCAGGGCCGGTAAATATTTATGTGATTTTTTTTCCATTGCCAGTTAAGTTCTATCACTTCAACAATTTCTTGCTATACTATTTTCATTTTAATGTGACAAGTCTTTGACATGCCACTTGATGTCAAAACTAAATCTAAGACCTGTGCTTGCTGCAGCGAGTATTGGAACTTTATATCGACCTTAGTCCGCAACAAGTAGTTTTTTGACAACCAATAAGAAATGAATAGGTGTTCCTAATTTTGTAACAAGTATTTTCATTTCAAAACTCATCCAGATCATTTTCAACAAAAATATGAAAAAAGTACTTGTCAAATGATGCTCCAGAATGTTAACAACCAAGAGTAAGAAAACACATTATTATCAAACTTCTCTTCGCGAAGGGAGGAAGAGAATGCCGGCCAAATAAATGGGCTTATCCTTGAAGATTGGAGGATTCACTACACTATCAGAAGGTATGTGTATGTTAGACTACCATTGTGAAAATTCAGAAATTGAGATGTATACAGGGTGTCTCACTGGGAACTGAATCGATCGATATAGAGAAAAGTACGCATCAGAAAATTTTGAAAATTTAGATAATTACTAATGTTGGTGTGGCCAATCTAATTAAAATAATTACAAGCAGCTGGCACTTCTGCTTATACCGGAAGTCGATACCAACTTGCTTAGTGGAAATGAAACACCCTATATATTTTAGGGTTTTCGAAAAGAGCATAAAATTCTGAGTCGAAAATATGTTATATCCTATACCTAAATCTAGCCGTTTCAGAGAGATTTGACATTTTATACAAAATTTGACAGGTGCAACGGTTTGCAAGAACCGTTATAACTTTCTTCATGTAAAAGATCCTCATTTGCTTCTTGACATATAAAAAGGACACAAGGAGAACTACGTTTTACAACTGAAATAAATTCAATAACATCATACCAAGTGTTCCGTTTTTCACGTTACATTTTGTCAACTTCAAACTTTGAAAACTTGTTTAGGTCAAATGGAACACCCTGTATTTTTTTACGTCAAGTTGTGTAAAATTGAATTCCCTTTTTCTGATATTGTGGGGGTTAAAGTTACAACTTTTTGAAATATTTGCGATTTTATTAGAAATTCATGAATTGTAATTGTTTCATCAAAATAGCCATGATTAGAAACAATCAGTCCATATCTTATGTCAAAAAATGCCAGCACGTTTAAATTACACCCACGAAGACTTTTTAAATTTGTTTATTATTTATGGAGAATGTGATAAAGTAATATCAAGAACTTGCAGCACATTTGCTACTCGATATCCAGAAAAACGGAAACCGTTACCAAACACTGTAAAACGCATACTGGAAAATTTTAAAAATTATGGCTCTGTCAAGGCAAAAATGCAAAGAAGAAAGCCTATTGTTGATGACGAAAACATTGAAATAGTCATTCTGGGATATTTTCATGCATTTCCAAGGATGTTATTAAGACAACCTGCTCTGGAATCGGGACTATGGAAGGATTCAATTCACAGAATCTTATTAAAACATAAGTTTCATCCATTTTCATTCCATATGGTTCAAGGATTAAAAGGAACCGATTTCCTAAGACAGAATTTTTGTGAGTTTATTCTAATAAGGTCTGAGAGCCACAATTCTGATTTGGGAAATATTATATGGACAGATGAAGCAAAATTTACTAAAAATGGACTTTTTAATAGACACAATTGGCATTATTGGAGTGACTCAAATCCTCATATGTTCAGAGAGCGAAACTTTCAGGAAAGTTGGCAGTTCAATGTTTACTGTGTCATAAGAAACGATAGAGTGATGGCATTACAATTTTATCAGGAAAATTTAAACGGTAAATTAAATTTTCTCTTCTGCTAATATGTATAGATAAATTTTTGTTTCTTTTTTTTTTTTTAGGTGAAAGATATCTGAATATCTTACAAAATTTGAATAATAACTATTTAGAAAATTTACCTCTCGCCGAAAATAGAAACATTTTTTATCAGCACGATGGTGCTCCCCCACATAACGCATATTTAATTAATAGTTATTTACAAGAAACTTTTTATGATCAATGGATTGCCAATAATGGACACTTCCTATGGCCTCCTCGCTTGCCCGATTTATCAGTTCTGGATTATTTCATTTGGGGAACTATTAAAAATAAAGTTCATGAGAGCCCATTAACAACCATTGAAGATTGCATGCAAAGAGTAAGAAATGCATTTCAAAACATATCACAGGATTCAATTAGAAGAGCTACCCATGAGGAACTAATCCGAAGGTGCGAAAAATGTGTCAAGGTTTGAGGGCGGAATTTTGAGCAATTATTAAATTAAAATGAAATCATATTTTAAATTGATCTTATCTCTGCTATTTTAGTTCATGCCATATCTTCAATTCGATTAATACGCATGTTACAGTGTTAGTGTTATTTTGCGTTTTTGTGGATATCGAGTAGCAATAAATGTCACATTCTCCATAAATAATAAACAAATTTAAAAAGTTTTCGTTGGTATAATTTAAACGTGTTGGCATTTTTTGACATAAGATATTGACTGATTGTTTCTAATCATGGCTATTTTGATGAAATGATTACAACAATTCATGAATTTCTAATAAAATCGCAAATATTTCAAAAAGTTGTAACTTTAACCCGCACAATGCTAATATCAGAAAAAAGGGAATTCAATTTTACACAACTTGACGTAAAAAATACAGGGTGTTCCATTTGACCTAAACAAGTTTTCGCGGTTTGAAGTTGACAAAATGTAACGCGAAAAACAGAACAATTGGTATGATATAATTGAATTTATTTCAGTTGTAGAATGTAGTTCTTCTTGTGTTCTTTTTACATGACAAGAAGCAAATGAGGATCTTTTACACGAAGAAAGTTATAACGGTTCTTGCAAACCGTTACACCTGTCAAATTTTCTGTATATAAAATGTCAAATATCTCTGAAACGGCTAGGTTTAGGTATATGATGTGCTACATATTTTCGACTCAGAATTTTATGCTCTTTTCGAAAACCCTAAAATATATAGGGTGTTCCATTTGAAATAAGCAAGTTGGTATCGACTTCCGGTATAAGCGGAAGTGCCAGCTGCTTGTAATTATTTTAGTTGGATTGGCCACACCGACATTAGTAATTATCTAAATTTTCAAAATTTTCTGATGCGTACTTTTCTCTATATCGATCGATTCATTTCCTGGTGAGACACCCTGTATAGTCCAGATCTCCTTCCGTCAAAGTTTCATCTCCCTGGGCATTTAAAGCGGATTTTAGGAATAGCGAAGTTCACCTATAATGAAAAACGGGCACATCTGTAGCCAAGACATTTTCTTACATAGAATACAGGAGTTACAAGACCTTTTTACACCAGTGCACTCCCCTAGGGATTAAAAAATATGACCTACATCAGTGGGTTTCCGTTGTATTGTCTGTAATTATTAAGTTATAGTTTAAATTTTAACACACAAATTCCTTATAAATTAAAAGTATTACCTACGAACGCGCTAATGTAAATGATACTATCCATGAAATATCATAAATATAAATACGTTGATGGATAACAATGTTTTTGAACACCCAGCAAGTGCTGGGTAAACAAAACTGTCAATAATACTAACATTATTGAGAGGAAATTCATAACCTTATACTTAATAGATATTCCTATTTACTACCCATATGTATTAAAACGAAGTTATGATTAAAAGTAGAGGGTGAAATAATATTCTCCATTGGATTTGTCTCCCAAATATGGACATTAAGTGATTTGAAAAAAATTGTGCTGCTTTTACTGTCAATAATGCCAGAGTAATTACAGGCTCCTGTCATGTATGAAAGTGGCTCATAATCACTGAATTATATTTCATCGACACTATTTTTTGAATTCGTCTTTCTAACAAACTGTTATAACTAGAAAAATGGAACAAAAACAAACTATTAGACAATCATGTGGTTGCGCAAACTCATCTATTTATCATGACATTAGTTCCACATTGTAGGGATTAATCGCCTATTGTACATTAATAATAATTGGTTATTTATTGCAAAATAGTGTAGTAACATGGAAAAAAGAGTTGAAGTATCTCCTGCAGGTAAAGCACGAAAAAACTTTGTAATCCAAGTAGACACAAATCAGGAAAAAAGTTGCAGGTATGTGTTCAGCCCTACCAACTTTTAATACTGTTTTCAGTTTACATTTAAAATTAATTAATGGTTGGATTGCGATAGGTACAGCTTTGTGGCCTGTGAAACCTGAATGTAAACATCAGCCAAAGAATAAAGCACAAAAATGTTCCAAACTGACCAACATGGAAGTAAGAAAATTTCATGACAATTTTTATTCATAAATGACGATAATTGCCCAGGATAAATTAATTTTAAAATGTATTTCTAGTATCCCAGTGAAAAGTTGCAGATCTGTTACCGATGTTTGTGAAAATCCTACAATTGTCATATATTTCATCAAAGTGAATGCGAAAACAGTTTCCGTCCGTCGAGTTACATTTTTGAAATTTTAAATCAAAAAGACACATTGTGTACAGGGTGTTGCTAAAAAGTTCCTTACTAACCGTGTTCTTCCAAAAAAGTTGACCTTCATCATCATCTTTGGCACTACAACCTCGAGTGGGTCTTGGCCTGTTCCAATATCAGTTTCCATTCTTCCCTATTATTCGCTTTGGTTTTCCAATGTCTAATTCCTAGCATTCTTAGATTTTCCTCCACCTGATCCTTAAATCTAGCTCTAGGCCTACCTCTCTTCCTCTGTCCAGCTGGTGTTTGCTGGAATATTTTCTTTGGTGGTTCCATGTCGTACATCCTTTCAAGGTGACTTATTTTCATTGACCTGACAATATCAGGTTCCTCATATAGGCGATATAGCTCAAAATTATAACGCCTGCGCCACGTCCCATTCTTCATTACACCTCTATATATATGACACAAGATCTTTCTTTCGAAGCAGCCTAACATCTCCTCATCACTTTTTGCCATGGTCCATGCTTCCGATGCGTAGGAGAGTACTGGTTTAATAAGAGTTTTATATATCAATATCTTGGTTTTTTTTGTTGCTATGCTTGATGTTAGAAGCTTTTTTAGTCCAAAGTAAGCTCTATTAGCCAAGTATATCCTTCTCTTGATTTGTGCACTTATTATGTTGTTTTCGTTTATTTGAGATCCAAGATATATAAACTCTCTTACCCCCTGAAAATTATATGTATCTATCACCAGGTCTTCAGATTGTGCTACTTGAGTGTTGTTAGTAACTTTCATATACTTTGTTTTCGATATATTAACTTGTAGCCTCGCTCTCTTCGCGGCCGCTTCTAACGATTTGAAGGCTTGTATTAGGTCTCTCTTTGTCCTTGCTACTAGATCGATGTCATCTGCGTACGCTAGTATTTGTACGCTTCTAAAAAGGTGACCATCAGACCAAATTGTATGATGATAAAAGACATTCGGTTATAAATTTCATTAACATTCCAAAGCGTTGAATCACATTATTACCACTTGAAAGCAACTGTTAGTGTATATTTAAAAAGTGATTTAAATATTATCAAAATGCATGGCATGTACAACGATTTTTGTGAAGATGTATTGAAAGTGAAAAGTGCCTATTTTAGAGAAGTATTTTACACACCTCGTAGGATATACATTCAAAGTGATTTGAACTGACAGAAAGGTTAATAAAGTCCGAGAAAGAGCAGAAAATTAAAAATGAATTAAATTGTCAAAAATAGATCCACTCATTACAATATACGTCTTCTAATAACGTTTTAAAAGAGAAGAAAGATAATTTAGTTACCGTATATTTCGATCATCAGAAGAATTCTCCTAAGGGTTTCTGATGGAGTAGTCAATGACAAACGGCAACGTTGCTTGTACAACTTTATAATTGTGAAACGTAGTCCCAAAGACCCATTAAAATAATGTGTTTTCGTGTGTAAGGAAAGAACAAGAATATTCAGAGGTCTGATGAAATATTTTTCTGTGTTTACAATTTTTTGTCAACAAAATTAGATTTGTCTGTGAGTTGTCTCATGGATGAGTGTGGAGGTCAGAACAAGAATACTGTACTTTTGGAGATGCTAGCATATTGGTTTCACATTAAAGTACCCACTGATTTAAAAAGAATGGAAGTTATATTCCCTATTCTATCTACACCCCTTTCTGCCTCTATAGCTAAGATATTTGCACAAATTGAAAAGAACATTCGCAACGCAATGGTAATGGTAAAATCAAATGAGTATTATAAAAGCATGCATCTGTAGTACATTCAGGTACAACTGATTGTCCTTTATATATATGGCATTTGATAAACTTATAGAGTCTCCTGGTCAGTGGCACTTTAAGTTCTTTAACAAAATCAAAAAAGGGCAAAGTTCTGCTCCAAGGTGAATAAGCTTACCGAACTGAAACAGAGTTTCAAAAGGTTTGATAAGACACTGGCAAAAAATGGGATATATAAACTTGATGGAGATCCACAAGATAAGAGGGTGCAAGATGAGGAGCTCCAAGATATAGACACAATACTGATAAAACAGTATGGAATTAAATGGCGAGAAACTGATTTCCTAGAATACTACAAGATAATAACAATAACCAATGAGCTGTTTTATGAATTTTCTGAAGTTGCTATCTGTGAGACCCCTAAAGAAATAGCACAATAAATTAGTTTACAGCTTTTAGGTGTTATAGTTCTCACAAATATTCAATTTTTTTGCAGAGCCTTGATTAATGCAGAATAGTAAAGTAACATTTGTTTTATTATTTTTGTAATTATGTTATTTTAAAATCAACTATAAGCATACACAAAAGAACGTTTTGATGTTCTTTGTTATCCACATTTTTCTTGCAAAATCAGTCACATCCGTACTTCAAATCTCTACAACAGAATTTTCTATTATTTTCCTAAAATAAAATCTTCAAAAGTAGTATATCCAAATTAAAAAAATAATAATCTCTTAAAATTTAAAAAATACCCACACTCTCGAATAAACTGATTTTTTCTCCATGGTAGATTTACAGCTTTAAGCTTTTTTCATACGAAAAAATACATTAACGAGCACTCCTTGTTGTTCGTAAAATTTGTCTTGGTTTCAACAAAGCGAAAAAAAATATTCTAAACCAATTACTTCCAAACGTAATGCTTTACTATTATTAGTATTTTGCATATCACCAAGTTCAAACAACTTCAGTTAACACTTTTGCAGTTTTTGTCATGAAGTCGAAATGTCATTTATGGGGGGGCATCACTATACTCAGAATTTTTCAAAGATTTCAAAAATATAATAATTTACAGGGTATTCCATTTAAAAATCAAAAGTTCGGGTCATTTCCGGTGAAACTGGAAGTGGGAAGAAATTAGTTGTCATAAAGTGTCTTCTCTTCTTAGTCATATAATACATCTACCAAGTTTCATTCTGATATTCTTAGTCATATAATACATCTACCAAGTTTCTGATATTCTTGAAAATAAGGAAAAAAAGGGGGGTCTACCATGATCCGTTGACACCCGGTATAGTATTGTTTAGAAAAAGAGATACCTTGCAAAATAGATGCGTACGATAAATATATATATGAAATAGATAGGAGTGACCAAATGTTGAGTTAATTTAACTGTCTCCGCAAAACAACTCAATGGTACAAAAAAATCATATTTTGTCTCTTGGACATATCAACGTGAAACTCTCATTATCTATACACAAAAGGAGTTAATAAAATATCATTCCTTGAGTTTAGGAGGCTGTAATATGATCCCCTCTAGAATTAAAAGATGGTGTTGCAGATGGTAGAAATTTCGTGATACAAGTCCAATAACAGGAACAAGAAATGTGCAACCAAACAATCTGAAAATAACTCCTTTTCAAATAATCATAAGAAATGAAGTTTTTTCCTTAATAATAATAAATTGCGCAAAAGTAACACAGTACAGATGTGAACGCTGTCCAGATAAGTAAGCCTCCATTATGCTCAGCTCCATGTTTTATAATGTGACATCAATGATTTTTTTTTTCAAAACATTAAATAAATATACACACTATTGTTCTGTGTTCCTATTTAAACAGACGACGAAGTCTATGACCACCCTTGTCACAAAATGTACATAATGTAACTGACATATACAGGGTGATTTATGTAAACATGCGGAAAATAGAGTAATATACAAGTCTGTTATGTGGGAAAGCCTCTGTAAAATTTTAAAGCGTTCCGAGGTAATTTATTATATTTTTTAAACTGTATTCGCAAATATCGATTATGCCAGAGTTCACGTCGCAAGAGTACTGCGACATGATATTAACCTATGGTGCAATGAATGAAAGTCTTGCAGGGGCTGTACGAAAATACGGGAGAAAATTTCCCCATAGGTGCAAACCTAATGAGAGAAAATATTTAAGTGCAGTGCAACGAGTTCGTGACACCGGGTTTTCTTTACCAGGCGACAGAGAACATGTAGTAAATCGTCCTGTTGAAGTGGACGAGAAGAAATTCAAGAATTACTAGAACAAGACCCTTCAATAAGTACCCTATACGCGAGCATCGTTTTTACCCATACCACATAAGAAAGGAAATGATTTCGTTGCACTGTATTATGTCAGATTGGTTAGTCATAGACGGTGCACTTCTACAAAAAAAATAAGGTAATTTTTTTCCAAATTTTATTTCTTAATTTTTTTAACTCCTTTTGGTGGGGACAACCCACTGAGTAATTTTCCGCATGTTTAGGTAAATCACCCTGTATAGACGTTTGTTCTATTTCTTACATAATTTCTTAATAATTATTAATAAGTTTTTTTTCCTTTGCAATCCACCCAATAGAACCGAATATATTCACTGGAAAAAATCGTAAAAATAGCCCTTTTTACAAATAAGTAAAAAACAAAGTGAGTTCCAGAAGTAGCACAATGTAAAAAATATCATTTATGTATCCAGTGTGACACCAAAAATAAACTGAAAAAGAACCGTATGTTAGTTTCAAAAATTTCCGGTAGTATTCCACAGAACACACAGAGGGAACACTTTTGTGCTACTTTTTTAAAACCAGTGAAATTTTTGTGTTGATTTGTTTCTACCAGTACTTTTTAGTTGCTCAGATGTGAGTATATTTTCAAACAGCAATCCATTACAGAAGAACTTCAACTAACTACCACTCAACTATTCATTACCTTCCATCCACAATATTGTTGCGCAAATAGGTGCAGCAACACATATTTATTAAATTTGTAAGCCAATGATTACGAAAAAGAAAATTACTGATTATTTTAAAAAGTAATATGTATTCATTTATATAATATGCAAAACACAAAGTATATATATCATATTATTGACATATTATAAAGAATCAATTGATTTTTAGCGACTTCCCATGATCTGTCTATTTCTCATATCCGTCACCTGCCAGCACCGACCCCTGATGGATAACGGAGGTTCTACTGTATTTTATTAATAAGCAATCCCAGGATGAACAATTTCAATTCCAAAATCCCAGAATCAAAATACAAACCTTCCGGTATTCCAGCAATTTGGCAAAAAATTTATCTTCAGTGTTCAACAGATAAATAATAGCACAAATTTATATAATTCCTCTGTATATATTAGATATTTTAAACGCATACCTAAAACCAATTTGCCGACAGTTTAACAGCTGGGATTAACGATTTTTTCCATGATTTTTTTAACCTAACAAAAACATGATTTTAAAAATAAATATTTCTTTTAATTCCTTTAAAGAAGAGATTTTTTGAAAATCTTTTGAACATGCCACATTGCATCGTCCCTAATTACCGCCCTGACTGTGCATAGTAATATATTAAAGCAGCAAAGAAATAGATGTAAAACGTACAAATACATTACAACATTAGTCTTTAAGTAAAATAATTGTTACGGTCAATCATCACCTAAAGAAAAACGTTATAAATACGATAACAAGAAACAATATTCATATTCAATTTTTCCCTTGTTTATGTTGTACCATGCCTCAATAAAATGGTATAAAAACGTATACAAATGGAAGCATATATCCCCTGGAACCAGGAAAGAACTAGCACAACTGGTTTTTACAATTATTGTTAAGTTTCACATGTAACGAGGCCGTTTTTGGTGTGTGGGGCTGCCCATTGTTACGTCCGACGGACTGGCTGGTCTTTTCGTATGGCGCGCCATCTCGCCTGTTATAAAAGCACACAGTTCTGATCCACGAGGCACACAAGAGAGAGGTGAGGTTACTAAGGCTTCCCTAAACGTGTGGAGGTTAGAATCCAAGGAAGCAGGAGAGGCAACCCCAGGTGGAGGTGATATGTTGCGTGGTCTAGGAGACAATCTGAAAAAATTACTACTTTGTATTAAGTTGTCATTACAAATGGTGGTAAAAACAAAATAAAAGATAAAACATAAACACACCACATATAGTAGGCAACCCCCAAATCCAAAGGTTGTCCAGAAGGTTGTTGCACATTTAAAAAAACGCAGGCAACATCCATTACTCATTATTGCCAGTGTCGGTGCTAGGGATCGAACCTAGAACACAGCAGTCAGACCAAGTGTGTTCGCCACTCAATGGGTTCTAGCAGACTGAGCTATCGATAATATACGATATTATTTTCATATTAAACAGCATCTTACTTTAATGTATAAAGAGCATCTTAACAACACGGTCGGCTGACGCGTTATGCGGCAAATTCGCTTTGGTGTGACTCTGCCGTGTTCTTGGTTCGATTTCCGGCACCGACCCTGGCAAAAATGAGTAATAAATGTTGTTTGCGTTTTTTTCAAATATGTAACCCCTTCCAGACAGCCTTTAACTTTGGATTTGGTTGCTGTTTGTGATGTGTTCATGTTTTATCTCTTTTTGCAACCTTTTATAGGGAAATAGATACTTTGAAATTTGATGAACTATTACTATGTTGTCGACCAAGTTACTCTGAATTAATGTTCCTTTGATGAAACTGCAAATTATGGACAGCTTTGCTGGTAGAGGACTTTAAAGGCTGATCCTGCCTCCTGATATTTTATTCAAGATTTCTCAACACATTCTGCAGATATTGGGATGAATAACTAGATTATTTATCATTATTTCCAGGTAGAACACTAATATTGAACCGATATTTTAATATTCCAAAAATGTTGACGTATGTAAAAAAACACAACATTAAACCAATAAAAAATGTGAACAGTTTTCTATATAGATGCAATGCTGGTTAAGCTATATTCAACAAATATTACAAAATTATATCATACATTTAATTCCAATATACATTATTATTTGAAATCATATATTGGTCCGATATACCTATAATGCAAATTTAGTCTAATGCCCAAAAATGATAAAGCAATATCTTGTAATTTTCATAAAGTAAGTACAATTAATGAATATTATTTTAAAAACCTCAGTAATAAAATCTAGAAGTGATTGTAGTAAAACACCCAAAAGAGATATTTAACCTGTATGGTAGGTCACACTACTACACAATCTAATCTAATCTGTAAATTACTAAAGGCATCTTGGGCCTTTGTTAGTACAGACTAGGTAAGCGTCACCACAATGAATTTCTCGTTTGTCATTATTGAATCACATTACTTTCCTTTCAACTATACGAGAAACTCTTACAAGCTGATTGGTCTTACTTAGAGCATTATAGTGATGTTGATGAGGCACGTGATGTGTTTTGCGCACGTTTAAACAGTATCTTTGAAGAACGTGTATCAAAATTTAATAAGTCACGCTGTACTTTGCCACCTTGGTATAATGCTGAAATTAAAAATAACATTCGCTGCCAAGAACTGGCTCACAAAAATTTCAAAAAATACAAAAAAGATTATTACCGGAATCAGTTTAGGCGAGTCAGGGCCACCATAAAACAACAAATTGAATCTGCATATAAAGATTATGTTTCAGTCATCGAAAATGTAATCTCGCATTATCCCTCTAAATTTTGGTCCTTTGCTCAGTACAAAAGAGGTAAAACTAGAATCCCGGGAGCGGTCACTTATAACAATGAAATACTGGATACATCGCAAATGATAGTTAAAGGTTTTGCAAAACTTTTTCTCCAGTGTATATTCTCCTTCGAATCCAACTCACACAAACGACGACATATCTTACCCATCCGAATTGATAAATATTAACGGTATTACAGAAAATGAAATCTTTGAAGCAATCAAAAAACTGAAAAATAAAATGACAGCCCGTATTGACGGTGTTCCTAGCTTCGTCGTTAGAGACTGTGCTACAGTGTTTGTTACTCCGCTGCGTATTATTTTTAACATGATACTTACAGCGTCCAAATTTCCGGAGATCTGGAAAATTACCAAAATATGTCCTATTTTAAAAGCTGGCAATCCATCGTCCATAATCAATTACAGACCCATTGCCGTTTTATGCAATTTTGCGAAAGCACTGGAAATAATTTTGTACAACCATATTTACAGCACAATAAAATCGTCCATATCACCCATGCAACATGGATTCATGGCACAAAGATCCACAGTAACAAATCTGGCTTGTATTTCCCAATTCATACATGACAGACTGGATTCAGGGGGGCAGGTGGATGTCATATACACGGACATCCAAAAAGCCTTCGATCAGATAGATCATTATGTTATTATCCAAGTTAAGAGCTTTTGGATTTTCGGATACATTAACCTTGCTTTTCACATCTTACTTGTTCTCAAGAAAGCAATTTGTGGAACACGGCGGTCACAGATCTCTTAATTATACAGCAACGTCAGGCGTCCCTCAGGGTTCCAACTTGGGGCCCCTGCTGTTTTTGATTTTCGTAAATGACATAACATCAGTAATTAGTTGTGAGCATCTACTTTTTGCAGATGATCTCAAAATTTTTACAAATATAGTCTCAGTGACTGTATTTACTTACAAACAGAAACAAACAAAGCTTCTCTACGTGGTGTTCCAACATCTTTCTTAAATTAAACATCTCCAAATCTCTCGGGGTGTTATTGGCGATTGAATTTTTTAGAGTGTTGTTGAAATTTGAAATGAGTTGTAAAATTAAATGCTGCAACGGATGTTAAAATTCATTTATCACATGCTATTATTATCCAGATATTTTCATCGCAAAATACTTGTCTTTTGCATACGTTGATACGCCCATATGTGCCATTCTGTGCGAACTTGAGATGATTTGATTCGGAAATTAAACATTCATGATTTGAAATATAGAAATTGTACATTTGTACAAACATATTGCAAGAAGAGAAATCTACTGAAACTTACTGCAATCAGCTTAGGTGCAACATGACAAACCAATAATCCAATACCGGCATAAATTTTGCTACTATTCAAAAGAGAATTTAAAAATATATAATCTCAATATGAATATCCCAATAGTTTAAAATTAATATTTGTTATTATCAGTCAATGTTTGCTGAACAGTATTACTTGAAAAATCGCTCCGCGACAACTCGGACAAACTTTCCCATTAGATTTAGACCGAACTAATGTACCCTGGTCCCGGAATCGAATCTTTTCATCGTCAAATATCTATTTCTTCTCCACCAATCTTGTTGAAATTTAAAACATTTTGTTTTAACTCCTTGTCCTCGTGACCTCCCTTCCTGCATTTCTTAGGTGAAACTGGTCACGTTACCTTATGCTATTACTACAGCATTCATGTGTTAATTTTGATTAAAATTGTTAGATCTGTTTTAGAGAAAAAAATTATGAAATTATTTAAAACTCACCCCCCACAGCTTCCCTCCCTGCATTTTCAAGGAGCAATTGGTCGTCACTTCATACCGGTATCAAGTGAGTGTCCAAGTGCCACATTTAATGAAAATCGTTAGAACCTTCTTAGAGGAAAAATTATTTAATTCCTTGCCCCCCTCCCTTCCTGCATTTCTTAGGTACAACCGGCCATGTTACCTCGTGCTACTACTAAGTCAGTATTCATGTGTTAAATTTGAAAAAAAAATAGAAAAAAAAATTATGAACTTATTTAAAAGTCACCCCTCACAGCTTCCCTCCCGGTATTTTCTAAGTGCAACTGGTCATGTCATTTCATATCGGTACTAGGGAAGCGTCTATGTACCAAATTTAATCAAAATCATTAGAGCCATTTTAGAGAAAGAAATTTCTTTTTATTTTTTTCCTTTTTCTAGGTGTTTACTCCCCTCACATTTCAGCTAGGATCGATTTTGCGATTTCGCCTCGAGGTGTGGCTGTCTTGAATAAACATTTATAAAATTTGAACAAAAACGATCCAATAGTTTGGGCTCTAGGTGTGGTGCGACCACAGTTGGCAGACATACATTTTTTTTAAACCACTTTTTTGAGTTCAGGGGACTTGAAAACATGGAATGAGTTAAAACAATATACTCAATGGCGGATATATGGGGGGGCTACAGGGCTTCCGCTTCTGACACCAATTGTTACGTGTTTACAGCCTTCAGTAAACACTCTGTAGGTTCAAATAACTTGCAACAAGAATCTTCACAAACCACTATTTTATTAATCACTTAAATTACAATAGTAAATACTTAAAAATCACAGGACTAATAATGACTTTAAACTAATATAAATTCACTACTTTTAAATCACAACTGTAGTTTACTTTTCTTCTAAAACTTATCAACTCTTATCTAACCTAAAAACTGTCTTGCCTGCCCAACCTGACTTCTTTATATAACAAAAAAGAATATGGATATTCTTGTCACGAGTAAAACTACATATAACTGCTGAAAAAATCCAAAAATATTTGTGTTCTAAACCAAATATGACAGGACGGACATTTATAATAGAAGAACTAAAATTAAAACGAACACAAACCAAGGCATTTAAAGTAGGAGTAGACTATGCATTAAAACAGGAGGTATATCAACCTAATTTTTGGCCAAAAGGCGTAGGCTTTAGTAGATATGTGTTTCCAAAACATGACACTAAAGAAAATCATGAACAAAACTGGGAAAAACAGAGCAATAAAAGTGAAACAAATTTTCAAATAGATTTGGAGACAGTTACGCAGAATTAAGGAAGCATGTCGTAATATTACATCAGAATGTTCAGTGCATACGAAATAAACTTGCTGAAATTGTGTTATTGTTAGAAACAAACTATGGTAATAATTTAACGGCATTAGCAATCACTGAACATTGGCTGAATCCAGGGGAGGAACAATTCATACAAATTCCAGGCTATCATATGGCATCCTGTTTTACACGAAAGGACAGCATCCATGGCGGATCATGCATTTTCGTACACAAAGATGTAGAATTTTTGGAAATCGAAAAACTGAAGCAAAAAAGTAAGGATATCATTTTAGAATGCAGTGCAGTAGAATTGAGGCAGGCTAAAACAATAATTATAAATATATACAGGTCTCCAAGTGGTGACATAAAACAATTTTTCAATATTCTAGAAGATGTCCTAAAAGAAGTGCCAAACTACAAAACATACACAGTTGTATTAAGTGGTGATTTTAATATAGATTTTAGAAACCAAAAAAGTAATGAATTAATAAACTTTCTTGATATTGTTACATCTTACAACCTGAAAATAACTATTCATGATCCTACCAGAATCACAAAAACTAGTCAAAAAACATTAGACAACATCTTAACAAACAATGAAAACTATCTAAGCCAAGTTGTGGCATCATCACTTTCAGATCACTTAGCACAAGAGATTAGGATTGATACTGGCACCAATCAAAATTTCATGATAAATTATGAAACTAGAAATTTTTCAGACAAAAATCTAGCAAAAATTAAAGGAAAACTACAAGAAGTAAACTGGAAAGAGAAATTAATAAATAAAGATGCAAATAATTGTCACTCAATTTTAGAAGATATTATATTAAATATAATTGACGAAGTGAGTCCTAAAACAATTTGCAAGCAGACAACATCAAAGTATAAAAAATGGCTTACAGCTGAACTGAAGAATAAATGTAAAATAAAAAGACAACTATATGAGGGAATGATAAAAGGAGAAGTGAGTAAGAAGACCTACGAGGACTTTCGAGATCAGTTAAAAAAGGATATACAGGAACAAAAGCAAAAATGTAACAGTGAATTCATATTGGCATCAGATAATAAAATAAGGGACACTTGGAAGTTAGTTAAAGAGGTGACAGAAAACAAATCAAAAACGAAAAAATTCAACATAGCCAACTTTAAGAAGGATAATGCAAAACATGAAGATGAAATATTAAATGACATAAATAAACAGTTAATTAATATGGTAGCGGATATAAATATAAATTCACATATAAATAAATCACTTCTAACCAATAACATAAATACATTTGTCTTACTACCGACAGATGCACAGGAAGTATACAGCACAATACACACATTAAAAAATACATATACAGTTGGATATGATGAAATCTCCACAAAACTTGTCAAATATTGTGCACATTCTTTGGCAGAGCCACTTTCCATATTAATTAATAAATGTTTTCAAGAAGGAAGGTTTCCTGATAAATTAAAAACTACTATGCTGAAATTACTATATAAGAAAGGTGATATCTCAGAACTAAATAACTATAGGCCAATTGCTTTGTTGTCGGTAATAGCAAAAATAATAGAAAAAATAATAGCCAGCAGAATTTATGATTTCCTTATAAAGTTCAAAATTCTAAACAATAATCAAAATGGTTACATAAAAAATCGATCCACAACCAGAGCCATTTTTCAGATATTAGAAGACATAATGACTGGAATAAATGAAGACGAATATACCGTAGGCTTATATGTGGACTTAACAAAAGCGTTTGACAGTGTACATCATCAAACGCTACTTGAGAAACTAGAAGTATTAGGATTTCGAGGACCAATATTACAACTTCTCAAATCATACTTGAATAACAGACAACAATATATAGTCATGCAAGATGAACATACAGGTAAACGACTAACATCGAAAGCATATACAATAGAAAGAGGAGTACCTCAAGGTTCTATTTTGGGACCGATACCTTCTCTATGTTAACGAGCTGCCAAATTTATTAAACCACATAACAGCATCATTTGCAGATGACACATCAGTTATAATACGGTCATCTCAAGTTACAGTTGATAAAATAATGACGGCGTTAGACACTCTCAATGAATGGTACCAACAAAATAATTTGAAGCTGAATATTAGCAAGACTAACATAATGGAATTTCATAAAAATCAAAATGTAACAATAAACTTCAAAACTGAAACACTCCACTCAAGCCATGACACAATGTTTCTGGGAGTAAACATTGATTCCAAATTAAATTGGAAGGCACATGTCAGTTATGTTTCATCTAAGTTAAGTGGTTTCAACTACGCCTTAAAAATTTTAGCAACAACGGTTAATACAGCAGCAAGCTTAAGTGCCTACTATGCCTATGTCCACTCGCGTCTAAAATATGGCATCATTTTTTGGGGTAATTCAGTAGAAGCCGAACGAGTATTTAAAATCCAGAAAGCCTGCATTAGAAGTATGTTCAAACTAAGATACAATGAGACATGTAAAAACATATTCAAAGATCAAAATATACTAACTCTACCCTCTATCTACATTTATGAATGTGCATGTTTTGTCAAGACTAATTACGAACTATTTAGTAAGAAAGAATTAGTACACACATATGACACGAGAGGTACAGTGAACCCATATTTAAATCCAGTGCAAACAACCAGAACTAAAGTTCAAAAAAGTGCACCACAACAATTATTACGTGTATATAATGCATTACCTAATCATGTAAAACAGATGCCGCTTAAAAAGTACAAGAAGTACTTAAAAGATTTTTTGTGTAATAATGTATTTTATAAAATTGAGGACTTTTTTAGGGCTGATTTTAATTAATAAAACTATTTTAATGTATTTAATTGTGGATAAGTGTTTAATGTATGATTCTATTTTAATTTTTCATATACATATTGTTACGTTCTTACAATTTTCAGTAAACACTTTGTGGATTCCAAATAACTTGCAACAAGAATTTTCACTAACCACTGATTTATTTAATCACTAAAATTACACTAGCAAATACTTAAAAATCACACAACTAATAATAACTTAATCTAATATAATTTCCCTACTTTTAAAACACTAAGCACTTTACTTTTCTTCTTAAACTTGTCAACTCTTGTCTAACCTAAAAACTCTCTTGTCTGTTTACTTCACTAAACTGCATACTTCACTCAACTGAACTGTTCCCCCATCTGCTGGAGTCACCTCTTTATATACACACTTGGAATCCTTCTAGAACTTTTTTTCTAGAATTCTCCATAATTTTCTACCATGTAATAGATGATTGTTCGTCAATTGGCTCATAGACGGCGCCACCCTACTAGTCAGGGAAGTAACTAAGCTTCTCAGGAAAACTTTGAACATGAACTTAATCACATCTTTCCTTGTTAGAGGGCAGCACATAACACTGCCCCCTCCTTAAGCCTGAACGTCCCGGTCAGGCAATTCAGATTCCCCAACATACTTCATACTTCGCCAACCTATCCAAGTGCACGATCTTCATCTTGGACTTCTTACTACGTTGAATTCGGTAAACAACGTCATTGATCCGAGTGATGACTGAATACGGTCCTTCCCAGGGTGGGTGAAGCTTCGGAGATTTTCCCTTCTTTCGTTGTGGGTTATATAGCCAAACCAGATCGCCCTCCTTGAATCCTGCTGACGTTCCCTTCCGGTCATAGCGAGCCTTCATTCTGTCACTAGCTATGCTAACTTGGTTTCGAACCAATTCGTGGACATTCCTCAGCTGTCGACTAACTTCGTCTGCGTAGTCATCCACGGACAGTGGCTTTTTATCTGGTGTACCAAACATCAAATCACATGGCAGTCTGATCTCGTGCCCAAATATTACACGAGCCGGTGTCTGTTTAGTCGTCTCATGAATGGCAGCCCTGTATGCCATTAAGAAAAATGGTATATGTCGATCCCAATCTCGCTGGTTCTTGTGAACTACCTTAGAAAGATGTTCCTTCATGGTTTTATTATGTCGTTCCACCATTCCATCTGACTGGGGATGAAGAGGGGTTGTCCGAGTCTTGTGAATGCCCAGCAACTCACAAATTTTCTGAAATACCCCCGACTCAAAGTTTCTCCCTTGATCGGAATGTAGCTCCAGGGGTACACCAAATCGGCATACAAGGTTATCCACCAAAACTCGAGCAACAGTAACTGCTTCCTGATTCGGAATGGCATAGGCTTCCGGCCATTTACTAAAATAGTCCATAGCGACCAGGATGTATTTATTCCCATCATCTGTCACTGGGAATGGGCCCGCTACATCTATAGCAATCCTCTCAAAAGGAGCTCCGACGTTATATTGCTTCATTTGGCCCCTGCTCTTCGTCTGTGGCCCTTTGGTAGCTGCACAAGCCTTGCATTTGCGGCACCAAGCTTCCACATCTTGACGGCTATTTATCCAATAAAATCGTTCCCGTACTTTAGCCAATGTCTTATTCATACCAAAATGTCCCCCGGACACTCCATCATGTATTTCCTGAAGTACTTTTGGGATCCGACAGCTGGGTATCACCAGACGCATGGTAACTTCCTTCCCATCTGGACTTTCCCATGCTCTCTTTAATAGCCCATCTATAACCTTAAGGGAGTCCCATTGTGCCCACAATGCCTTCAGCTCCACACTTTTGTCCGAAACATCCTTCCATTCCGGTCGCGTTCCTTTTTCTTTTGCCCTTAATATAGGACCAATTACGCTGTCATCCATTTGTTCTCGTCTTAGAACTTCCTTTGTCCAATCATCTGGAACATCTACCTGAACTGTGTTTACTATTACCGTGCCCTGTGCTTTTTCAACCCGATAGCAGTGCTTGCAGTCATCTTTGCACGGTCTTCTTGACAGAGCATCTGCATTTTTATGAGACTTTCCAGGTCGGTGTTCGATTGTGAGGTCATATTGCTGCAGTCTTTCTATCCAGCGAGCCAGTTGACCTTCTGGAGTTTTCAGCTGCAGTAGCCATTTTAATGCAGCATGGTCGGTCCTGATTTTGAAATGTTGGCCATAGAGGTACTTGTGAAAATGGTCCACGGACTTAACAATGGCCAATAGTTCCTTCCTTGTTACACAATAATTCCTCTCTGGTTTGGACAGTACCTTACTGAAATACTCGATTACTTTTTCCTCTCCATTTTGGACTTGAGATAGTACACATCCAATTGCGGAGTTGCTAGCATCCGTGTCAAGAATATAGAGGCCCTTTTGTTGGGGATATGCTAGCACAGGACTACTGCATAACGCTGCTTTCAGCTTCTTCCATGATGTTTCACACTCCGGTGTCCACTGATATTTAACTTTCTCCTCCGTTAGCTGGTGTAGTGGCTTTGCTATATCCGCAAATCCTTCCACAAAACGTCTATAATAAGTGCAGAGGCCAAGAAAGCTTCGTAATTCGTGTACATTTGAAGGTCTTGGCCAATCACGCACGGCAGAGATCTTGTCCGGGTCTGTCTGTATTCCCTCCGAAGATACGACATGTCCAAGGAATTTCACTTCTTTTTGGAATAGTAGACACTTCTTTGGATTCAACTTTAGGTGTGCATTTCTGATTCTCCCAAATACTTCTTGAAGATTTTCCAAATGTTCCCTGAAGTTTCGTCCCATAACCATTACGTCATCAAGATAAACTAAGCACGTCTTCCAAGTTAGTCCTCGGAGTACAAATTCCATCAATCTTTCAAAAGTAGCTGGCGCATTGCAAAGTCCAAAAGGCATCACGGTGAATTGATATAAACCACTACCTGTTGAGAAGGCAGTCTTTTCCTTGTCGTCAGGGTGAAGTCCCACCTGCCAATACCCACTTCGAAGGTCTAGAGTTGAAAACCATCGTGACCCTGCCAGCGTACTTAATGTATCGTCAATTCGTGGTAGTGGATAGCTGTCTTTCTTTGTAACATCATTCAGCTTCCGGTAGTCGACACAAAATCTCAAAGTCCCGTCCTTCTTGGCAACTAAAACTACCGGTGATGACCAGGGACTGGTTGATTCCTCAATTACTCCATCTTGTAGCATCTTTTGAACCATCGCAGCAGCTTCTTCCTGTTTAGCTAGTGGCAACCTCCTAGGTTGTTGGCGGATGGCGGCTGAATCACCAGTGTCTATTCGATGCTGTACTATATCAGTTTTCGTGAGGATGTCTGTGTTTTTGGCAAATACCGTACTTTCTTTTTCCAAAAACTTGATTGCCTCTCTACGTTCATCCTCGGATAGGTGTTCAAACTGGGTACTCAACAAAGTCACAACTTCCCTGTCTACACTGGTTGGCGAACATTTCTCCCCTTGTTCCTCACACCTTGCTATCCACTGGACTGGTTCGTAGGATCCTATTGCCTCGCCTTCCTTAAAAGTTACCGAGTGGGAATTTAAATTAGCCACTCTAATTGGAATTTTGTCTTTTGTCCGGGTCAGAGTTCTTGCTAAGATTACGTTTTCTGTCTTAATTGAATCATCTTTTTCAACAAGGCCAACACGGTATCCACCAGAGTTTTCTTCCAGAATGGCCTCGATTATTTGTTCTGAACGGGCAGGAATCTTGATTGTCTGAGCCGTCAGTAGCCTCACTTTTTGAAATCGGTCATTTGCTGTTGACAAAATAAATTCTTCATTTCCAATCTTTAGAACTCGTTCTACCACGTCAAGTACAAATTGATCTTGTACTCCCATAACATCCAGCCCCAAAATGAAATCATCCGTGATGTCAGCCACAATAACCCTATGACTAAAGCACAGGCGTCCAAACTGCAGATCTAGGTCAACTTCTCCATGAACCCTTACCCTGTCTCCTGTGGCTGTTCGAACGACCAGTCCATTTTGGCTTTTATCAACTTTTATTCCTGATAAAAATCCGGGCCGCACTATTGACGACGTGGCACCTGTGTCGATAGTGAAGATACATCTCCTTTTGTTTACATAGCCATCCAAAAGCAGACTACTCGGGACTCTTCTAATCTGGGAAACCCGTATCTCTCTGGGGGCACCGTGTTCACCAGCCAGCACAGCCCCCAAGGTGCTGGCTATCTTTAGTTTTCCTGCGGCATTTACTCTCTCAGGGCTCCGCTGCCGACAGTTTCGCTTAATATGCCCTGGTTTGCCGCACTTATAACAACGAATCACCTTCCTTGGCTGTTCATCGTTCTGCTCTCTTTCCTGCTTCCTTGGAGCATCTGGTTTTGTCATCAACTGGCTTATCATTTTGTGTATGTCAGCCATCAAAGATTCCATATTTGATTTTTCTAAATGGTCCTCTTCTACCTTCATGGCTCGTACTCTCGGACGTGGAGTCTCTTTATAAGCGGCTTCAACTTCGAGGGCATGGATCAAGGCTTCGCTACCAGTCTTATCTCGAGATAATCTAAGGACTCGCCTGATCTCCTCATCTCTTATGCCATCGATGAAAGTACCAACTGTTAATTGTTCCTGGAATTCTTTGGGTGCATCCGGGTAAGCCAGGTATGTCAGTCGCTCAACAGCTGCTTCAAAATCTTGTAAACTTTCCCCAGCCTTTTGTGTGCGTGATTTGAGCTGAGTCCGGTATACTTGGGCGAGGTGTTGGTCGCCATATCTTAGATCTAGTGCAGCTTCCAAAACTTTAAAATCCCGTTGCTGCGTCACTGGGATACTCTGAAGCAACTCTGAGGCTTGGCCCCTTAATGCTAGCACCAATGCCATAGCTTTGTCTTCATTACTCCAATTGTTTGCGTATGCCGCTGCCTCAAATTGTCTTTTATAGGTTGACCAAGAAGTTTGACCATCAAAGGAAGGCGGTTGTAATCGAGGACCTGATGATGATAATACCAGCTGGCCTCCTTGTTCTCTTAACAGTCGCTTAAGTCGCTCTACTTCTCCTTCAACTGCACGAAATTTTCCTTTGACTTCAGTTACTTCCTCTTCAACCTTAGTAACTTTTACTTCAACGCCAGTAACTTTTTCTTCAACGTCGGTAACTTTTCCCTTAATGTCACTAATTTCTCCTTCGACGTTACCAACTTTTTGTTCAACTTTATCTACTTTTTCCTTGACTTCATTAGTGGCTGACAGGATAGCATCTTGTTGCACCTGTATAATTTTTCTCAATTCTTCCTTTTCTTCTTGACGTCTTCTTTCTTTTTCTTCTTCACGTCTCGCCTGTTCTTCTTTCTCTTCTAGACGTCGTTTCTCTTGTTCTTCTTTATCTTCTTGACGTCGTTTCTCTTGTTCTTCTTTATCTTCTTGACGTCGTTTCTCTTGTTCTTCTAGCATCATTTTGCTAAATGCAGCTAACATGTCTTGCATTTGTTTTTCAGCGGCCATGCTTCTTGTTTCCATTCAAAAACTAACAAACAACACTAACAAGTTTTATTTAAAGTCTATGCCAGGTACAAGTAGAATGTTCTATAAATTTTCTCACACTATATGGCACAAATTAGTCTTGTCTAATGTCTATATTACTTTCCAGTTCGACTCACTTCACTATCTCCAGTGGTTTCCAAATAGAACACTATGGAACTTCGTCGAATTCTTCAGAAATTCTGTTGCAATTCCGCTTCCGACACCAATTGTTACGTTCTTACAATTTTCAGTAAACACTTTGTGGATTCCAAATAACTTGCAACAAGAATTTTCACTAACCACTGATTTATTTAATCACTAAAATTACACTAGCAAATACTTAAAAATCACACAACTAATAATAACTTAATCTAATATAATTTCACTACTTTTAAAACACTAAGCACTTTACTTTTCTTCTTAAACTTGTCAACTCTTGTCTAACCTAAAAACTCTCTTGTCTGTTTACTTCACTAAACTGCATACTTCACTCAACTGAACTGTTCCCCCATCTGCTGGAGTCACCTCTTTATATACACACTTGGAATCCTTCTAGAACTTTTTTTCTAGAATTCTCCATAATTTTCTACCATGTAATAGATGATTGTTCGTCAATTGGCTCATAGACGGCGCCACCCTACTAGTCAGGGAAGTAACTAAGCTTCTCAGGAAAACTTTGAACATGAACTTAATCACATCTTTCCTTGTTAGAGGGCAGCACATAACAATATTATATTTTAGCTATTTGACGTATTCTATACTTTTGTATGCTTATTGAATAAATATATGTTCTATTCTATTATATTCTATACACCCTTAGAATGTACCAGAATCCCATTCTATAACATTCTAGAAGAGGTTGGAATCCTCCACAGTTTTCTACTACATGCTAGATGACGGTTTGTCAATCGGCCCAGAGATGGCGCCACAACTGGCCATCAACAGAATAACAGGTTTCCCCTCACTTTGACTAGAGACTTAATCACATCTTTCCCCGTTAGAAGGCTGCACATAACAATTAATTTGCATTCTAGCATAGTAACCTGAGTGAGTTTTATCATCTTAATTTCTGGGCATGGGTCGTTTCTTACAAAAATTATTACGCCATCATTTTGGTAGTTACCCTCGTTATAATATGGTTTATACCCATCTATAAAATAATCCTGTGTATCTGTTACCGACCACATTTCAGTTAGGCCTATTATACCTAAGATCCCATTTGTTTTATTTATTTCGCTTATGCTCACACAAAACTCATCAAAGTTTGCCTTAATACTTCTTATGTTGTAACTAATAATAGAAAATTTTGTTACGTTCTTGGGGAAAAATGACTTTAAGTCATCAAAATCGCTAATTATTTTTGTTTCGATATTATTGTAGTTTCCTAATATTCTCATTGCCTCGTCTAAGTTCTGCATTTCACGGAAATTACTTATTATTTATAAGCTAAGACTTAGGCTGATCTATACTACTACTCTTACAGTATGTACTAAAATTAAATTATGATAAAAAAATGTAATGAAATATGACTATTCTTAAAAATGAAAATAAAATATTATTATTTCCAAGGTTACCTGGTTAGGTATTTTGTTTTCAGTGCGTACTTGCCAGAGGGTTTTTGTTAAAGTTGGTCAAGTTCTGCTTTGTCTTTTATCACACGTCGCTCTTGGTTGATTTGGGCTCTGATCTCTTCACCTGTTATCCACACATTTTCTTTGCCTAGTTTTTCTTTTGCCTCCCCAGATAGTCTGTATCGTTCTGGAGTCAAATCTTCAGCGATGGACATTCCGGTACTTTTAAGTTTTCCTCGGTTTTGGATTACAGTTTTTTTTATATGTTATTTTGTGAAGGTAATCAGTATTGGTCTTTTCTCAGTTCTTAATTTCCCCACCCTGAAGCAGTTATCTAGATTTTCAGATCTCAGATTTAAATTTAATTTTGTATTTAGAACTTCGCTAGAGCTTTTTCAGTAACTTTTTCTCCATTACTTTCTAAAACTCCGTGCATTCTTATTGATTTTCTTTGCATGTGCTGCTCCATTATTTCAACTTTTTTAGCTACTGGTTTATTTACTTCCTTTTTTTTCCTGTTTTATTTACTTCAAGAGATTTTTCAGTAGCTTTTTCTCCATTACTTTCTAAAACTCTGTGCATTCTTATTGATTTTCTTTTCATGTCCTGCTTCATTATTTCAACTTTTTTAGCTATTATTTTATTTACTTCCTTTTTTTCCTTCTTTTAGCTTGTCAATTTCCTCCATCAATTCGTCTATCTTTTGTTGCATTTTATTGATCAGAAGTTTTTCTTGAATGTTTGTTATTAGTGTGTTAAAAAATATGTCATCGTTCATGAGTTTCGCAATCGTTTTTCTTGAATTATAACTTGTATATCGCTTAACTGTTCGCGGGTAAACATTATTAAGCTTGGGAAGATAGTACTGCGTCACTGGGAAAAACCGATACACTTTACAACCACTTTTATTCGGTCAACTGCATGAACAAGAATGCTATTGATGTAATTTTTATGTCAAAATTTTTAACAAAATCCATTAATTATTTTTCATTTACTTGAAAATAGAAAACTAGAGAGAGAAATAACACGTTTTTTATTTTATTTTTTTCATTCAAGCTGAAGAGAAAATTAAGTTCAGTCACTATTTGACATAGTTTAATTTACACGAGTAATAAAATGTAAAAAAAAAATTCAAAAATAAATTTAATTTGAAATATCAAATATTTAAAATTTTAAAAATTTAATAGTTATTTTAAGATTAAAAATTTATTCTTATTTTTTCTTTATTAAATTTTGAAAAAAAAGATTATTAATTTTAGATAAAATAAATTTACAAAGTATTTTTTAATAATTATCTTTTTTTCAAAATTCTGGATAATAAAAATTTTAAGTAATTATTATGGGGATATCAAATTTTATGAATAAATTATATAATAAAATTTTATAAAATTTTTATGGGGATAATAAATTTTATGAATTAATTTATATAATAACAAAATTTTAAATAATTATTATGGGGATATTAAATTTTATGAATAAATTATATAATAAAATTTTATAAAATTTTTATGGGGATATCAAATTTTATGAATAAGTTATATAATAAAATTTTATAGAATCTTTATGAGGATAATAAATTTTATGAATTAATTTATATAATAACAAAATTTTAAATAATTATTATGGGGATATCAAATTTTATGAATAAATTATATAATAAAATTTTATAAGATTTTTATGGGAATATTAAATTTTATGAATTAATTTATATAATAAAATTTTAAATAATTATTATAAGAATATCAAATTTTATGAATAAATTATACAATAAAATTTTATAAAATTTTTATGGGGATATTAAATTTTATGAATTAATTTATATAATAACAAAATTTTAAGTTATTATTATGGGAATATCCCTAAACGCAAATTCATATACAATGTTAAATATATTTATTAGAATAGAATAGAATAAAAATAGAATATTTATTCGCCATGTAGGATACAGATAGCATTTACAGCACGGGAATCGCTACTAGGCTTATAGGAAAATCCTATATACTTATATACATGTGCAATACAGGTGAGAATGTCATCTCATAGAGTGTGATTGGGGTGGGGCAATCTTATGAGCTGTACGCTGGCGCTGCTGTGATTGTCGATGTTATGGATTTATCTGGTCTGGTCGATAGCCGAGTGGGTTAGGGCGCGAGGTCGCAATTGCGATTAATCACACGGATATCACCCCACCGGGTTCAAATCCTGGCTCCGGCACTGTCAGAGGAAATGGTTGTATATCCGCGTTTTTTCAATGTGTAACCCCTTCTGGAATTAGGGGTTGTCTAATTTCTGTGGTGTTTATTTTATTTTATTTATTATTTACTACATTCCCTTGGCCTTGTCGCAGGTAACCTTACGAAATTTAAGTATTATTGCACTCAAAATAATATTAACCTGTTAAAATGGATATTTAAGAGAAGAGAAAGTACAAATAATTAAATTGTACTATGATGGTAGGCATTCACTGCATGATACAATAAATTTATTTATTGTGGTATAC
The DNA here is from genome assembly GCA_963675555.1 of Leptura quadrifasciata. NCBI lineage: Eukaryota > Metazoa > Arthropoda > Insecta > Coleoptera > Cerambycidae > Leptura > Leptura quadrifasciata. The sequence continues at coordinate 28,353,908 of OY776679.1, read as the reverse complement.
AAAAATCGCCCCACTCCCACTTATTTTAAGAAAGATACTTTTGTTTATCTTGGTTATTTGTTGACCACCATCATTAATTTCATTAAATAAATATTTTGGCATGACAAGTTGTATTTGTAAATTCCTTATTTGACGACCAGTCACCTACACCTTCCGCTCCAAATACATTTACATTACTAGCTGCAACGGATTGACCAGCTGTCATGCCTATGTCCCACCATCCATTTCATATCAGCTTTTGACTCTAACCCATATTGCACATGAACATAAGTGTATAGGATGTCCCTATACGCCTAGCAGCCATCCCCATACTGTATATGGCATGTCAGATATAAGTACACAGTCAGATACAAATATACAGTCATACAAATATCAATTAAAAAATAATCAAAATGTAGATTATAAATACAAATTATACTGTGAACATATATTATACAATATATGATTGTAAAAATCTCACAAACAGATTAAAACATGGAAAATATAGATCAACCAGAATGAACCAGTTTGCATGCTCCATTTGTTGTATCAGATTTGATCTGACGTTTTATTAATTCTCAGTCATCGTCTTGTGACTGGGTGCAGCACCGTCCATATGTGCAAAGTGTGCGCCGCACACGGGAACATAGATATTTTTTGTTGCGGCCTTAATGACATCAAGTCATATTTTAAACATTAGAGTGTCAAAGATATTGTGTACGGTTTTTCATGGTTTATGTGTATTACGTATTTTATCTCATATATGTTATAAGCATTTTGTAAATGTATTTTTTTTCTGTACTTTCCTGTTCTTAATTGGGTGTTTACCTGTTCAACAGTGTATAATAAATAAATACAAATCAGACAAAATTGATGTAATAAAAAAGTTAAGCCTAGTATATATATTCATGCGATATACCAAGTTGATAGGCATAGTACCTAATCTTACTACAGGTAAAATTTCAGGTAAAATTGTAACAGGATAGGAATTTGTTGGAAGATTGACAATTAACCCACCTGCAATGTGGCATACAACTCCAACAATGTATAAAGCAGATGTTCAATTGCTATGCTCATCAAAATTTTGTTCTACTAGTTGAAAATCATTTGCAGCCATAAAAATACATGCAGATTTAAGAAATGCATTTGAACCATCCAATATAAAACTGTAAGTTGCTTTATGATTTTTTAAATTTAAGTGCAGATTTTAAAATGATTAAAGTTTTCCTACAAACATAATGGTAACATGTGAGTTTTATACTTGGTTTGGATCAGCAACTACACTCCGTTTCCCTATTTAATGATTTTATAAAAGTTTTACCTGTGGTGTGAGTGATGGTGATGACTTTGTCTAGAAGGTGGCGGTGGATGCTTTCCTGCGAGGTAGGCCAACAGGTCTTCTCTCCGTATTAAACGTCGTTTCCTCTTCGCCCAATTAAAAAGTTCATTATTTCTTTTTTGGTAGCCACTCTGCTTCGATAATTCGTTTGTTTTCTTTAAACCTTCACAAGATTCTACAAAACAGTTTTTAATTTGGAAAGTATTTCAGTTAAAGTGTTTTAAAAAAATACGTTCATTTAGATATCTGACTATATTTCTTTTATTATAATACTTCTATTACTATTTTTTGAAAGAATATGTACAAGAGCACATACGTAACTGCCTCAATCAGGATATTATAAATTTTCTGCGGGAAGCAGATAAAGCGATAAAAAATACCGTGCCTACAATGCGAGAAGCGGCCAATTTTAATGATCAAAAACATAAATTGCTATCTGTAGACGAATTATACAAAATTTTAATAAACCACTATTAATTAAAATACTGTATATTTTTAATTTTGTATTTATGCTTTTATTACGATTTTTCATTAAACCAAAGAATTTAATTTATAATAGTAACATTTTTTTATTCTATATTTAAAATAAAGTTTTCTCTAAACAAACAGTTTCTTATTTATTCTGACCTCTTAATATTACATTAATAAAAAAATAATAAGTGCTGATTTGGGGTTAACTGCAGAAAATAGATATTGCCGTAGTTAGTGAAAATAAGCACCACAAGGAAAGCGTTAAGAAGAACAATTAACTTATTCAACATCTTGACTGTAAATATGGAAAAAGTTATCATTATTATTATCATGATGTTAAGTTAGGCCGCAAAGCTATTTAAACTTTTCAGTGGCTCAGACTATTAAACGAAAGAGTTTTTAAAAGTGTTTGTTCACACTGAAAAAACACATTCATTTAAATTGGTGGGGAAAGTTTAGTAATTCGTCTTTGGGTTTGTTCAACGTGTCAAACCTATTCAATTTAAGGAGAAAATGTATAGGATCAATTTAAGAAAAAAATGTATAGGACGTACAGTACAAGCTCGATAATGTGAACACTCGATTAGGTGAATCATTTAGTTTCATGAACACCACACTTTTCTATTAACCACTTTATATTGTAAACAGCGTGACTCTCGATACAATGAACAACAAGTTAATACTTATAATATATGATTTGCAGGAAACAACTACTCAGCGGTCAAATACCCCGACCTGCATTGAATTACACCTTACAAATCATGAAAGAATGGTAACCAATATCATTTGTCAATTCCCTGACCAGACATAGACCGGTTTCGAACTTATTAGTTCTCATCAGTATGCCATAGGTCATGCAACAGACAAATGATAGTGGCCAACCTGCTAGTTTTATACAAACTATAGTAAATTAAGTAGTGGTGAGAGGTAAGTGAATCCTCTCATATGGTCAATTGCTACTATACACCATAGATGTCTCCATTGGCGTATAGCGACTTGCAATTCTGCAAGTACCTGAGAGCGGCGATCTTTCAGTCCTAGGTGGACTTAACCTACTGTTATAATATATGATTTGCAGGAAACAACTACTCAGCGGGCAATTACCCCGACCTGCATTGAATTACACCTTACAAATCATGAAAGAATGGTAGCCAATACCCCCAACGGTCTATGTCTGGTCAGGGAATTGACAAATGATATTAGCTACCATTCTTTCATGATTTGTAAAGTGTAATTCAATGTAGGTCGGAGTATTTGCCAGCTGAGTGATTGTTTCCTGCAAATCATATAACAGTAGGTTAAGTCCACCTAAGACTGAAAGGTCTCCGCTCTCAGGAACTTGCAGAATCGCAAGTCGATATACGCCAATGGAGACATCTATGGTGTATAGTAACAATTGACCATATGAGAGGATTCACTTACCTCTCACCACTACTCAATTTATTATAGTTTGTATAAAACTAGCAGGTATTTTCTTTAAGTCCTAAGTACCTAATATTGTGGTACGTAATAATGGTGGTTCTATTGTCTGAAAAATATAAAAATAAAGGATGTTATTTGCATTTGCCTCTTTTTTTTTTGTAAGAACCATGAATTTGATATATCTTTTCCACCCCCCCTAGCGTGAATGCTTGCACTAAATTGAACACCCTTGGTTTTATTCTGTTCACGTTATCGAGTTTGTACTGTATTTTGTAGTAAATTTACTGTTCTTTCAATTTCATAATAAACTCTTTTACTGTAGAACTCATCTGAAGTAAAATATTTTGAAAAAAGCCGGCTTTTGGCTACATTTTGTCAAGATGGCTCCGCCGGCGATAGTGACTAGACTTTGCATTTCTTTGTACTTCATCTACAACATCAAAATCTACAAGTACCCAAAGTTTCAAAACTTCCGCAGTTATTCAGATCAAACCCCCTTTTTTACAACCTAACCACTGGACTATTATTACAATCCAGCATTTTACAATTTAAGTTCATTATATAGATTATGAGGACTTCTAATAAATTAGTTCAAGAATATTAATAAATAACCTAGAAAATAGAATAAGGGAAATTATATATTACGAAGGCAATAAAAAATGTACCCTACCATTTACACTCATAAAATTGAAGTAAATGAGTCTTATATCTGATGGTAATTCCCTGAAATATTAATGTCACAATAAAGACCAAAATCCAAATATCTAAAATATTTACCTCTATATAACGATGTAACTGTTCCTGCAGCCGTTTGAAATTGCAACCAAATAGCAGCTGGCTCACCTGAGTATCGATCTATAAATAAAAAGAATCATTAAATAAGCAGAAAACACAGTTATTCTTATAAAATAATAAGTTTATTTTTAGAGTATACCATGAATAATGCGTCTGTAAATTATTTCTGATAGTAATTAATTATTTATGGTTGAAGTTGGGGAATACACGCCGAAAAGCAAAAATAATAGCACGCGGTTTTCCCTTTGTGGTGAGAGACCATTAAATGACTATGATTTATTAAGATAGTACTTAAACAATAGAAAATGGTTTGTTGACTATTTAGATGAAAGTTCCAATGAACTTACAATAGATGTTGGTGTTCCACAAGGAAGTGTTTTGAGTCCTTTGCTATTTTTATTATACTGTAATGATCTGGATAAATCACACTACATTTTACTGTGAATTTGCAAATGACAGTAGTTGCTTTCAATAAAGATCAAAATATTGTTAATCAACAACTTAATATTAATTTGTCAGCATAATACAATTATCTTAGTAGTATCTGCTTGAAAAAGAACTAGGAAAAGACGTATATTTTACAATTCGACCCACTTACTGCAAATTACGTGAGTAATTCACTAATTAGGCTGAATGAAAAAACCACTGAATAAGTAACAAGTTTCAAACTACTGGGAATACACATAGACATATCACTGTCATGGAAAGAACACGCCAACTATGTATGTAAAAAATGTGCTAGTACTTGGTTTGTATTAAAAAGAGTTCACACCATAACCAATAAAAATATTACAAAGATCTTCTACTATTCAAATTTCGAATCTGTCATAAGATATGGAATTATCTCATATGGATACTTGACAGCAGCCAGCAGAGTACTCATAATGCAAAAAAGAGCAATACGTTGTATGTTTGGTTTAAAATACAGGGAGTCCCATAAGCAAACTTTTATTAGAGAACAAATTCTCACTTTCCTTGTATCTACACATATTAGACATTTTAAAATTAATGAGACAAAATAACTCCAATTTTAACCTTGAAAATGAATATCACAACTATAACACCCGTTTTGGCCAAAATCTACAATACGACATACATAGATTAGAACTTTACAAATCAAGTCCATACTATATAGGAGCAAAATTATACAATGAACTAAATTTACATAATGACATTTAACATGTGTGGCGCAGTAGGAGAAGGGTTGAGATCGGATGAAACAAAAAAAAACATCCTGCTTGCAAGAAAGTTGCCAACTGTAAAGCGGCTTTAATCAATTTTTAGGGTAAAGTTGTCAATGTTTAATTTCTTTTCATTTATTTTGGTATCAAAAATAAGTGCAAATGACTTTGAAGTGTTCTTAAACTGTCAACAATTGCAAAAATTATACAGTCTATCTAAAGTTTCATTGACTTCCAGCTGCACTAACAAGTTTCGATCGGTAGAAAAAGAAAATTGTAGTTATGAATCGTCAGCATATTGGAACAAATTTCTATTATGATCATTATCACCCATGTCTGCCACATATATTGGAAATAAAAATGGAGCCAAGATAGACTCCTGTGGAACATCTTATCTTTTTTTTAACCTAAAATCGGATTTCAACATTTCTCCTCTGTTTACAGTTACACACTGGCGCCTATTAGAGACATTTAACAGATTTGAAAAAAATGTATACAACTTTCAAAGAAACCAAATAATACAGTTTTGCAATGAGGACTGAATGATCTAACAATATGTCGAAGGCTGTACTAATGTCTAGTAATATTAAACATGTAATATCCACTTTATCTATGTTTTTTTGTATATCATCAATGATACAGACAAGGCTAGCGGTATTGCGATTTTTTCGGAGACCGGACCTTCAGGCAGCAAGTTGTTTTCTCGAAAATATGAATTAATTTGGTTATGTATATGGTTTTCTAAAATCCTTGATATGATTGAGAGTATACTTATCGGTCGTATGTCTTTTAGTTCATTCGGATTGGAAATCTTATAGCTAAAGATTTGACTATTCCACTTTTCCAGCAGTTTGAAAATTATCCCTGTAGGATACACGTATTTTTATACGAATTAGTGAATTAATACAAAAATATAAACGTAAATTATGTCTTTAATAGATATACCATCATAGCCTATACTGTTAGTATTTATTTTATTTGCTATGCTGTAAACCTCTTCTCTTATAATTATATATATATATATATATATATATATATATTTATACTATAAATTGCTGTGTTGTTGTAAATTATTTCAGGGGTCACTTGGCTATGAGTAACCCTACTTAACTTCCACCAAAAAGATTTTTTGTGAATTGCCCTACAAGTAATCGTTGCCCAGAATTCCAATATGTTTTACAAAGCTTGTAATTTTATTGGGGGCTAATTTCCCTATGTCTTCAGCCGTTATTTCCACCTGCTCCAGGTACTTTAGCCTAATACAGATTAATACCTTGCATTAACAGAGTATATGTTCCGCAGTTTCAGTTGCAGCATCATGATTACTGCATTTATCGTCTACTGCCTTGCCCATGTTCTTGAGATGGCATCTCAAGGGGCAATGGCCTATGAACAGTCTTAATTTGGACTTTTCGAGAAGCCTTGTGGCATTCTTTGCCAAATAACTTATAAACTTTTTCACCTGTCTTTGGCCTGGAGTATTTCTCCAGTAGGGCTCTTTCTGTTCCTTTAGCTGTGTTGTTACCTTTGGATGTAGATCAGAGTTATAGTGTGATATTTCAGCTTAGAAAGCACTGGTTATTTGGTTGGTGCAAACGAAAAGTTAATTATTTCATATGGGTTTGCAAATTCAACTGGTATAAGAATTAACGGTTTTTGTTGAGTTGATAGTATTTGTGTTTCCCATAAAAAATTATCTCCAGTGTTCGATATTACATCAAAATAAGCTTCTTCCCTTTTTATTGCCCCATTTGTATAACTCTTAAATTGTCTGTAATATTCTAAGTTTTAAGGTGTTTTATTTTTTTTATATTTTCTATGAGCTTTATCTCGCATTTTCATCATTAATCTAATATTGTCGGTTAGCCATGGAATGTATTCTTTTTACCACGCCACAACCAATTCAATGGCGTAAGCTTAACGTAAAAATAAAGTACAATTTATTAATTTCTTTTTATTTAATCAATCAATCACCTACATATATATAACATAATCAAGCAATGTACTAATCTATTCATCATAATATTAAAATAGAAAATAATAAGTGTAAGTGTAACAATAATTTTGAAGTTAACTTGAGGATTCGGATCTGTGATACAAAAAGAGGATTCGAATCCGCGATTCAAAAAGAGAATTCGAATCCTGAGATTCGAATCATTTTTTTCTACAAAAAGGATCCGAATCTAGTATCCACGATTCGAAACTTCTTCCATGATTCGGATTCTTGATTTGAATCCATTTTCAGAGGATTCGACCCAGCTCTGGTAATTAATGTTTTAACGATTGGGACTAATTATTGTAAGTCAATTTAGTATCAAATCAAGTGGTTAGTGACAATTCTTGCTGCAATTATTGAACCTACGCTTGGTATGTTTACTGGAGGGTGTAAACACGTAACAATATCATCTGCCCAATACAAATCATGCCAGTTTAATTCGACACCATATTGTTGTAGACTATCTAAATTTATATTAGAATATTGCCTAAACTGTATATTTTTATGTATTACTTTTGTTTTTGGTAAGTTTATCATTACAAAAATTAGATTATGGTCGGAAATATTTTCAGAAATAGGCTAAGAAGTAGAACTGAACGTTTCTAAATGTTTATTTGTCACTATCACATCAATAAGAGATGAATTTCCGTTATTTATATTATAACGAGTAAGCTTGTTTATATCTTGTTTAAGAGCAAATGAATCCAAAATGAAATTAAAATGGACTTTATGCGCTGTTTCTCCCTATAAATCGATATCAATATCCCACGCGAGGATAGAGGCACTGGGATTGGAGCAAGGGTTACTCATCTGGTATACAGATGGATCTAAGATGGCTGAAGGGGTAGGAGTGGGCGTAGCAGGACTTAAATGTAGGCTATCCTGAGCCCACTGTACACCCCAACCAGCTGAACCTATTGGGTGAAATATAAATTAGGAGTGAACCACAATAGACTGATTGGTCACGGTGGAGGGTCCGGTATAGACCCACTCACATTTCAACCTAACCTAACACCCCAACCATCTTCCAGGGTATAGGTCTGTGCGTACAGGAATGCCTAAATAAAGGTATTCGAAGGGCAAAGATCTATATACTTTCAGACACCCAGGTAACATTAAAGGCTCTAAGGTCCTATACCTTCGAATCTAAAATTGCCTGGGAATGTAGACAATCCCTGACGAAACAACATGGTCATATAAAAGGACCAATGAACCAAGGAAATTCTACAGACCGTCAAAAAAAATTGTCTACATCTCCATTAGGTGGACGGTAATGGCCATGACCATGATTTATTTCCTGTTAACATTACACTGCAAACATATATGCTCAAATTAATAATAATAATAATAATAATGTGTCTTTATTTATCTAGCTAAATACAAATTTACAACAATTTTATGTAGGTGGCGACATTCAACATTGTTGCTCTTCCACGTAACCACCTCTATATTACCAACAAATTGACAATTATTTAATAGATCTCTACTTAAAGAAAAATAGGAATTCATTAATGAGGAAAAAACAACAAATTTTAATTCACAAGCTTGTACAGTGTACACAATCACATAAAGAAGAAGAAAAAAACGTTAATTTCGGAAAGAAGTAATATGGGTTTTGACATGTTTTCTGAATATGGAAACTGATGGCAAAGACTTTATTATAGTAGGCAGGCTGTTAAATTTTTTTATTGAATTATAAGTAAAAGATCTTGATCTGAGTTATGCCTGGGGACCACATATAAGTCACAGGCACGCGTCAGGCGAGAACGCATATCCAAACCCTTAATCAATTTATCTAATAAATATCTAGGTATCTGAGTTGTGTTAATTTTAAAAACAAGGCACGACATTTGAAACAGAAATCTTTCATTTAAGTTAAACCATTTTGATTCCCAGAAGCTATCTCTGATGTGATCATATTTTCTAAAATTAAAACTGTACCTGATACATGAATTTTGAATTTTTTGTAGACTAATTTTATCAATGTTTAAAAGTGCAGGCCAGTACACAATATGACAGTAAGAAAGTCCAGACAAAATTAAAGAGTCGCACAATCTAAATTTCAGTCAATATTGAAAATATCTTTGTGAATATATAACATTTTTAATTTTCCATAAGATTTTCTAATTGGATAATTTACATGCTCGGAAAATTATAGATCTACATCCAAATATAATCCTAGATTTTTACTACAGGTAGACGATGTCAGAACCTGATTATTAATGACAATTTTAAAATCCCTATTTTCTATAATGGCCATCCTGTTATACCCAAATACCAACATCTCCGTTTTGGTTTCGTTTAAAACTAAATCACGAGCTTTTATGGTTTCTAATTTGAAGATCTAAATTAATTTTGCTGACTGTAGAATCCAATTCGTTTAAATAAAAAGAAAAATACAATTGCGTATCATCAGCATACTGATACTGATGCATTTTGCAGAATTTTAAATTATGATAGAAATCTGCTGTATAAACTGAAAACAAAAGTGGCCCTAACATGCTACCCTAAGGAACCCTTCATTTAATAAGTTTATTGTCTGAAGAATTGCCACTTAAAATTACACGCTGATATCTATTACTCAAATAGCTATGAATAAAAGAGGTTGATTCTTCACTGAGACCAAAATGTTTTAGCTTTGTGCACAGAGTAGCATGATTTAGGGTGTCGAATGCCTTGCTAAAATCTAGGAGGATCAGGCAAGTGTTTTTCTTATTATCACTAGCTCTAAATATGTCGTCAGTCACATGTAGAAGTGCGGTAGTGGTACTGTGACCTCCGCGAAAACCAGACTATATGACGGGCAAAACATTATTTTCACCGAAAAAAGTATTTAACTTTGACATAATTTTTTCAACAATTTTCGAAATGGTCGGTAAAATACTAATCGGCCTGAAGTGAGAGAAGTCAGTAAGATTGTTATTTTTGGGAACTGGAATTATATTTGAATATTTCCAAGTATCAAGAAAGACATTATTTATTAAACATGTGTTAATAATGAATGTTAAATATTCTCTTAAATGGGGTAACACCAACGTTAACATATTTAAGTCAATACCATCAACTCCCTTAGCATTAGATTTAATAAGTCGGACAATTTTTTCTACTTCTTCTACGGTGACTGTAGAGAAATTAAATTAACATTTTCCCCAAATGCTCTATTTGAATTTTCCAAAATTAAATTATTTTTAAAATCGTCTGTAACTCGAGGTATGTTATTAACAAAATAATCATTAAAAACATTAGGGTCAGTAAAAATATTATTGACATTATTATTTTTAGAAGTAATATTTAAGTAATTTAAGGCTTTCCAATATTCTTTGGGGTTCGACTTTGACTTAAATCTTAGATATGCTTTTTTCTCAGACTTTACTTCCATATTTACGGTGTTTCTAATATCTTTGTAATAGTTTCAGGCAGCCTCAGAACGATCTTTCTTATATTTACTATATGCCTTATTTTTAAGTTTAATCATAATCTTGAGATTATCTGATAACCATGGGGCTGGTGGTTTCGATATACACACAGTTTTAAATGGTGCATGAATATCAAACAAGTAAATTAAACTTCGATTCCAAAACTCAATCATATCATCAACATTATCATACCTAAATATTTGTGGCCACTCAATAGTCCATAAATCAATTAAACATTTATCATAATCAAATTTTGAAAAATCCCTGTATGTATGAAAAAATTGACATTGTCTACTTTTTTATGTTTGGACAACAATCCATCATCATGTGATTAGAGATCCATCCATTTTTAAAATATTCTAGTCTTTTACTAGATCTTTATGATGTTATGATTAAATCGATTAAGATATTTGAATTTTCTGTAATATGCGTGGGCTGTGAAATTAATTGATTTAAGCCATATTTCCTTAATAAATTACTCAACCGATTACAATTAATATTATTGTTCATAAAATCCACATTAAGGTCCCCACCAAACAGAATGATATCAAATTCAGTTAAAAATTTGCATATCATGTTTTCTAAACATTCAAGACATCTATCAAAATTTGTATTCGGCGGCCTATATAAGGTCCCCAAACATAACTGCTTACCTGAGACCCTCATATTCATCCAGAGAAACCCCAAATGACAATCATCCAATACTTGAATATCTAAAACATTAAATTTGACAGCCTTGTTAATATAAAATTCTACCCCATTCTAATTTATTATAGAAAATTTTATATTGTTTTTAATATAGAAACCAACTCTCCCGCCCCGCCAGATCAATTTATCTTACATAAAAAAATTGTATAATGCTAATTTATAAACATTTTCCCCACTATTTGAGGTACTGCACTTTTATCTTATCATACATTTTAACTAAATGTTATCTTATAATTTTTTTTTAAATGGTGCCTATACTTAGAATAAAATACTAAATATAAACAATAGTATCAATGATTTCCTCAAATTGAATTGCTTCCCCAGTATTGTTTATTTTTGCAAATTAATATCAATTAATTGTGGTTGAAAATGGCATTTACTACGTAAGCATGATAAAAATCTCCGTATCAAAATCATTTATAGATAAACTTGCCCCTTTATAATTAAAATTAATTTTGACGACAACTTTCCAGGGGATATTTCATTGACAATTCTTATCTATTTTGACCTGATTACAAAAAAAAAAAATTCTTCAAAAAATGGGTCAAAAGTTATATGCACTTTTCTCATATTGGGTCAATTACAGGTGCGGATTTTTATATGGTATAGCTGGGAAAAAATCACATAAAGCTGATTTATACAGAATTTTTAAGTGCTTGTGATTCTCTTTAACATACTAAAAGCCCCAGATCTCTGGTGGTGGGTGGAACATCCCCAAAGCCACCCCTATAGAAGTATTCCAAAACACTGCAATATTCAGCTTTATGTGATTTTCCCTTTATTTTATTTCCATGTAATTTGAATTTTCTGTAATTCGAGGTAACCTCAGCCCCAATTAGCTCGAATTACGAAGACTCTACTATATACCAGCCAAGTACTGCGGTTAGAAACTACATACTATTGGTGAATTCAAGTACTAAGTAGATCTGTAGAAATGGCTACTACTCAACTGCTACAGTTTGTGTATGAAGAGACAGATAAAGGTAATCACATAGTAGGTCTATTCTTTGACCTAAGTCGAGCTTTTGACACCCTTAATGCGGAGTTCACAGTACACAAGTTGACCATTCTGGGTATAAGACGAGGGGTAAACCGCGACCAAATTTTGTACATCAGACTTCCTTTTCATAGAGAACTTCCCCGGGACTTCCTTGGATTTCCTCAGACTTCCTCAAGACTTCCCCAAACTTCTTCGAAATTTTCCTAATTTTTCAATACAAATGTTAGAAATATAAACATTAGTAATATTTTAGAAGTTACTCTTTCTCTTAGTTTATAGAAAATCTCATCTGGAATAAAGAGCATTTCTACAGGTGTTTTAGTCTCCCATAAATTAAAAATTTTTATGGTTTAAAGTGTAAAACTGGAAATTGTACGATAATGAAGTTCATAAATATATTTTTTAAATATATGCTTGTTTTTAAAACAAATTCAGGCAATATTAAGGATTGGAGGCAGGTTAAAAAATAGTCTCCAATTAGAAGATTAGAGCTTACATTCCGCAGGGTGAAACTCGATCTATTTTTTTTATTTTTTATTTATTTAACATGTGGTAAGGATATTTTTTTGTAATGTTAAAAAAATCCGAGTCATTTCCCTTGACCTGTTGATGTAGAAATTTCTTCTTATTTAAATCATGTTTTTCTTATCTTAATTCGTCGATATTCATTCAAAAATATTTATTCCGCATTCAGTCCTCTGATTAACGTATTGCCACAACTAATTCCATTTACTGCGCAACACTCCCTGATGATTACACATACTCCTCCCAAGCATATACATATACAATTTATGATGCGGTTATGTGTCACTCCCTGATGACTGCGCATCATCATTACTTACCTGGCATAATGGTCTTTCAATTGTTGCTTCTCCGCTTTTTACATAGCTATATTATAGAAGCATCACTACCTGACAATTTCGGTATTATTCGTCCCTACGACATACCCCTCACAGCCGTCAGTTTAATTTTACTCTAATAATAATTGAAAGATATTTCGAAAGATATGCTTATTAATTATTTAAAGTGACAAGTTTTATATCAGTTTTCACGCCAACAAATACGCAGTGAGATCGATGGATTAAAATACATTAATTTTCATAACCTACATTATGCAAACGTTGAAAAAATTTCAAAGTGATATTTTTACGATTTATGTGAGGAAAATTTTAATCAAAAGGGAAACAAAGGTGATTTTATTTGTCTGCTACATTGGAGTCGTCGTACGTAATTCAAAAAATCAATTCAAGAATCATGTTTAACGATCTACGAACCTCAACATAATTCTATTCTTTATTTTTATTTTTATTCGGAGTAAGTTGGAAATGTATAATTAAATACACAGGGACATCATAAAGGTTGACCGATTATGTAAATTGAGAACGGATGATTAAAGCAGGTAATTCGCATGTGCAGATTATTTCTCACTTAAAGATTTAGAAAATCAAAATCTTTGGACTTCCTCAAGACTTCCACGAGACTTCTTTTGACGTGTACACCAAACTTCCTTCACGGTTTACCCCTCGGTATAAGAGGTGCTGCACTAGATCTCATCCATTTCTTTCTAACAAATCGAAAACATATTGTAAAGGTTTCTAATGTAAAATCTAATCAATATGATGTCCACGTTTGAGTTCCACAGGGTTCAGTGTTGGGGCCACTATTGTTTTTGCATTGTCTGTTAACGATTTACCCTCTATAATAAGAGAAGGAATAGTTGTCATGTTTGCGGATGATACACGAGTGTGTGTTTGTTCTGCAGAGGAGAATAATTAGATTTATGTTTAATATCAAACCAAGAGAATCTTCCAAAATGCATTTGGGAAGCAATAAACTATTAACCATTCACTGTGTTTATATCTTAAAGGCCATTAAGTTTGTTATGAAAAACAATTTCTAAATGCCATTCGTACAGTATCAGACATATAGTTTACTAAGAATTAATCATCATAACACAGCAACTTTTGAAAAGTCCCCAAATTATGCAGGTATTAAATTATTCAATAAGCTCCCAACAGAAATCGAAAATATACCATAAATATTTGATTTTAAGCTGAAGGAATTTCTAGTTCAATATAGTTTTTACTCAGTAACTGACTACATGAACCACAGACTGTAATGCAGAGAATGTTTCTATAATGATCTGAAAGACATTTCTGAATATCACATTAAACAATTCTGTATTTTTCGCAGCCCCTCATCTGTGAAAATTTAAGGCTAGGTAATTATTTCTATTGTTTTTTCATGTTCACTAATTTATTAAGTCTTTTATGTCTTTCATATGCTTTTATTTTTGTCAAATGACATTCCAGCATACACTGTCTAAGTGATAATAAATATTCTGTTCCATAAGCAGACATAAGTTTTGTGTAGGTAACTTGGATATATACCTAGTTGTGGAATTTAAATAGTGAAAAGTTTTATTTACCAAGTAAAATTTTCTGATTCCTTTCTTAACTTGCCAGGCAATGTCACTGGTCCAAGAAAAATTGTATATGATGATAACTCCGATGTCATCCTGTGTGGAGTTTCCTAAATGGAATATTACTCTTCACTTCTGAATGCTATTTAGATCTTCTTCCAACAGAACGAGGCATGTAGTAGATTTATGTATCTGAGTAAAAAGAACAGAAAGATTTGATATGATGTCGTAAATAGGTTATGAACATGATAAAAAGCAGGGATCCAAAGACAGATCTCTGAGGAATTCCCTAAGTAAGTTCCTGCTAGCAATCCCCGTTTCATCAATTTGAACGGAAAACGAATCTTTAATACTAAACTCACACACGTACCAAAATGTTCAAGTTTCTGTAACAAGCCGCTTCTAGGTAAGAATTTGATATGGTAAGCTTGCTGCTTGAATCTAACCTCAAAAAATTCCAGGTAATAAATATATATGTTTTTAGGTAAAAAAAAATTGATTTAGGGAAGGACTATGGAATAGCGTTGTCCTATTGACCTCCATCGATAGATTGACAAATAAATATTAATTTACGTAACGGGTGAATTGCATTGCATATACAAAAAAAAATCATTTCACCCAAGATTTAACCTATTACCAGTGAGAGGTGAATCAATATGCTCTTCCTTCACCAGAGATTTTTATGCCATCAGAAGCACGGTCAGCTGTGTAAAGCTGTGAAGCCCTTATTTGGGGGGTAGCAATTGATTTTGGCACAGCCAACCTTATACAGTGCAAGGGGACTTATTTAGAAGGGGGTCGTGTCACTTTTACTAGTCCACATTAGGGTGTTCGCACCTCAAAATAGGGGTCAAAATGTCATTTTGAACTGTACCCCCATTTGAACTTTTATTCAGTAACACATGACCTATCGAAGTTCACCTATTCCATTAACATTCACAGAGGTCTAAAATTTGATGTGGAGTGGAAACTAAAACTATTACTTCTGGGCACAGCGTTCAAGTATGACGCAACAATTTGTTTTGTTAATCAAAAATTAATGTGAAAACTAAAATATTCACTACCACTACAGCTCATTGTAACTGTCAAATATCATGCAACAAAAAAATCTCTCCTTCAGTTAGGACCACAACAATATCATGTATTGAAACATTACTTTCATTTTCTCATAGAGGCCAAATAATGAAGGTGTTTTTGGTTTAGCCTTCCTTCCCTCGTTCCTTCCGTACTAAAAATTTTATACTCAAATCGTTTTCCATATATTTGGAGCACTTGCCCAATGCAGTGTTTGTTT
Organism: Leptura quadrifasciata; assembly: GCA_963675555.1. NCBI lineage: Eukaryota > Metazoa > Arthropoda > Insecta > Coleoptera > Cerambycidae > Leptura > Leptura quadrifasciata. The sequence continues at coordinate 28,337,885 of OY776679.1, read as the reverse complement.
TTCTTTTAATATTCCATCAATGCCCATTTCTTCTTTGGGTTTGATGTTCTTGCCATGCTGTTGAACAAACCCTTTCATAGTTTCAGAGTCACTCATGGGACTTTAGTAGATCCCACTTACCCCTATACTATCCAAATTGGGGTAAGGGTCTTATGGTCTCCTAACTTAACCATCAATGTTAGATGAATTTCATTTAAATCTTTGGAAAATCCAAGGTTTTCTTTCTCAGTAATCTTTAAAATCCTATTAAATACAAGAAAAATGTAAGCCCAAAATTATGGATAATGTGGGAATAAACAGATGGCAAACCCTGTGTTTTGATATTTCGTGTAAGTAAATAGATCATTTAAAATAATGTTAATTGAAAAATTATATTTAATAAAAATGAAACAGAAATATGTAGCTGCCCTTCGATTACATGCTTGTCTCTCGACAAATGCTTGCGAGAGCAGTTAAAACTTTGTAGGAAGTTCAAATTTTGTAGGATCCTAGACCGTTTCAGAAATTAAGTATAAAATATAGGTATGTGGAAATGTACGGATGATTATCACAATATTTAACATTATACTAACGCATAAGATACTTACTTATAAAACTGAAAATAAATTAAATAAATATAAAATGTAATTCATGTTTTATACTTATTATCAGGAAAAAACAAACATCGAGTAAACCTCGGTCACAAATAAAATACAAAATTTTATTTTCACTTTTTCCGAGTGGTAATGACGTAGAACTAATTTGAATTTGTGGTTATATTTTTTGCTTTTTAACATAACCTCAGCAAGCAAAACTTTCATTTAGTGTCATTCATACCAACAAAATTCAAATTTCTTGCAGCCTACATTTTAATAAAACCGAATGGGTATTAAGTATGTTTTTTAAATCACAGTTCTAAAATTGCCAATTCTTATTTAGTATCTAGATGTTTATATGCACACATTAAATCAGCAATATGTAGGTTTTATTCATAGAAACAATTCTAGCTCTACCTACAAGATATTATTTAAAAAATAAAAACTATAAAATGTTCTAAAATATCGCAATACCTACTAACTCGATGTAACTAAATCGTTATCTTTAAGACCATGAATTAACATTCTATAATTCTATTTCACATTATACTGTTATGTTGAACACTCTACATATAACCTAACAAAGAACCATACACAGCTGATTATCAATCAATAGCATTAAGGTATGTCAACAAAATGTCGGGAATATTAAAAAAAACGCCCACGAAGCTAATAAAATCGAAAATTTATATACAATTATTATTAAAATAATTTTACCTCGATATAATTGGGCTACAGCAGTTGCGGAGTCTTGAAACGAAGTCCATATTTTTGTTTGAGAATTATTAGTTTCAGATATCAGGGATTGCTCGTAATTTGGTTGTTCGTCTATTGAATCAGCACACTGTTGTTCCCAACTAGATAACCAATTTTCATCACCATTCTCACCGTTCATTTTATTTAATTTTTATGATTTATCACGATAATTATATCACCTAATAATCTTAACTACGCGACAAAATTCATCTGCGAACGGCCATCGTAGGCATTCACCTCACTCACCTTTTGCAGACATAGGGGATTTTTCGCCGAGTGATTTGATCTAGGATTATTTGTTCTGTGAGTGTCACTTATTGCCAACCTTGGCATGTGTGTCTACTAGCACGTTACCGTGGAAATATCCATATGTGTCTAGTAGCACGTTAGCGTGGAAATATGTACATAGAAAGAGAAATATCAGCATATAAAACTAGAATGTACAATTTAAATAGTGATTTATGTAATAAGTCTCTGGCCGTATATGAGTACGCTAATAAAATTATCAGATAGCAGAAGGCGCTCTACAAATACATTAAAATTTCTTTTATTCAAGCCAAAGATAATAATTTATATAAATATATATTTGATATTTGCAGTGCTGAGTTAGGGGGTCACTTTGGAAAATATGATAGGTGGCACGCAGTAGTATTAAATAACATTTTACAATTCCTTCTCTTAAGTAAATGAAGCCCTTTGTATATTGTGCACCAAGTAAAGGAAGGATACCTTATATCCACAATGATTGAACATTGGAACCATCACGCGACTTTCTTCATTCAATAGCTCCAGGCGGCGAGTGTGACTATTTCCGTGTAATAGTCAAACGTCAAATATATAATAAATGAACCAAACGAAATTTATGTTAACAGGTATATTGCTATAAAATATTAACCCAGTGATACATTTTAAGTTGAGACAATATATATATATATATATATATATATATATATATATATATATATATATATATTAGAGAAGATGTTTAAGACAAAGAATCGTCTGTTTTTAAGACAAATAGAACAGCACAATTTATTTTTGACCATATGAATGCCTTCAAGATTATTTCACGGTCAACTATGTGTTGATGATAACCTATTTCTTTTAACGGCATCTCATTTTACACAAAAACAAATAATTTTGTTTTTGCATGAATCGTTTTTTTATTTCATTTAAATTTTTTTAAATATTTTATATTGTGTATTTTTTAGCAATATTTTTATTCATATAATTTCTAGCTGTCCAGATAGGAAAATCATTCAGCCATGACCTATTAGTCTAACCGATAGCCACATTGATTAAGGCGCGAAATGGCAATCGCGATCCATCGAACGGGTATCACGCTACTGGATTAGAGCCCCAGCATCGGCACTGGTACTGTCGGAGGATATGGTTGTATGTTCACGCTTTTCAATGTATTACCCACTTCCCCAAAAGCCTCTGGCTTCTAATATTGGGGTTGTCTAATTTCTGTGGTGTTATTAATTTATTTATTGGTGATGCTATGATACATTTTTCAATTCATTCTATATAAGATAGATGAGCAGTTAATAAAGTTCTATCAAATTTTTTGAAAGCATGGTAGCTGATAGCTCAGTCGGCTAGAGCGCGTTATTCGGTAAATTGGCTCTGGTGTCATAGCTGTGTACAAACATCGAAACCGTACTTTGAACAAAGAAAACAATCTTAGTCTGTACTAATTCCATGAATTTCCTTAGTCTTATGGAAACGCGGAGAAATTAACGAAAAGACTCTTGCCATTTAAACTTGGGAGCATTGATTGACTCATTGATTCAACTAACTAGCTGGGCTCTCTGAGTATTCTATTAAAACGACGAGCTGTACAAGTCATTATAAATTACAGTACATTTGTTCAAGATTGCTCGGGTGTACCATACAAACCTGCGTCAATTTAACCAACGATGCACACATGTGTCTTATACGAGGCACTAGTAAATAAAGTACCAATTTCAAAACCTCCCGAACAAGCGGTTGAGGAGCCGACAGAAGAGATGGATCAGAACCTGGCTATTTATACTGTCCTAGGTAATTTCGTTAATACCACGATTATCACGATTCCGTAACGTAATACATTTCACGAGTAAAGTGATGACATATTTTATTTTGGGACGCGGGTTATAGTTTAAAATTGAATTTACATCTTGTTTTGGATAGGACAATTGAAGATTTGTCGTGTTTGTGGTATCACGATAAACAAAGATAATAGACTTTAATAAAACATTTTATTTGAAATTTTATTACACTATCAGATAATATTCTCACCACTTGTTTTCAATCAGAATGTTAATGTATAAAGGTTTTCACGTGTACACCACTTTCTTATAAATAATAATTGGTCATAACTTCATTATTTTCAAAAGTTGAGCCCGCGAACAAAAAAATAACTAAGTATACTTTAAAAAGTTACGTAAGCATTTTTTCTGAATGTTTTAGTTTTTATGATATATAGATATGTAAACAAAAGCAGGAATGTGCATAAAATTTGAATAATCATAACTCAGCCAGAAATCAAATTATTGGTTTTCTTATAAGCAACAAAAAAGTTTTTCTATTAAATGTTAAAAAAAATATGAATTTTATGACAAATTTCGTACATTTAAACTGTTATTTCTCTGAAACTTCACCTGAGCTGCAGTAAAAGTCTTTTGCTGCCGGTCTCGAGCGGTACTAAAAGTAGTTCAAGAATTATTTTATTCATATTCGACGATGAAAGAAAAGTGTCATGTTATATGTGGAGTACAGTGATTCTTTGTATGAGTAAGCCTAGACAGCACAAAACTTTCTCTGGTACTTGACAATGATCAAGTGAGGGCAAGTGCTTCATTAATGATTGGCCAATAGTTATCAGTGTGTGCTGAGAATATTTATTATATGGTTGATATAAAATATTGATATGTGGCGTTCTTTTTTGGAGAGAGGTTTAACTGGTAGCAGAGCGAAAGGAAGCCTGCCTAATAGGCAACCAGTAAAACAATAGTTCACCAACTAGCCCAGGGTGGCACTGTCTCATAAAATATACCAGAAGGAGTAGAAACGTCTCGAAGGAGAGATTGGATTATTCGAGAATAGTGCAACGGATATATAAGAAGCGGGTCCATCTCACGGAGTAAGTTCAGTACAGTTCTGAATAAGATAAGAAGTGATCGGATAAGATAAAGTACAATAATAAATTGTGAATTATAGCAGTGAGACTATAATAATAATAAAAGTCTTTATTAATGAAATAATATTATACATTTCATTAAGGGCGAAGTTTGTAGATTAGTTTCTACATTCTTCCACTTAACCCTTAGCTTGAAGGTTTTTACAATATTTCAAAAAAATTACATAATAACATCATATATGTAAGGTCCACCCAAATCCAGCCCAACTAGCTTACAGCAGATCACACAATATGCACGGTATAACAAGATTACTGTTTTTGTAATAAATTAGTTTTTTATCCTAGTTTTAAAAGTGTTCAAGTTATATAGTATAGTAGATGCAAATTATAACTAGGGTATAATTGCAAGGACTAATTATTGTAACTTAGTGATAATAAATCGGTGGTTAGTAAAATTCGTGTTGCAATTGTTGAACCTACGTTTGGATGTGTTTACTATAGGGTGTAAACACGTAAAAATATTTAAAAAATTAAACTCCGGAAAATTATTTTTTATGGAAATGGTATAGTGTCGAAAGACGCACATTTTAAAAATATTTTGAAATATATAGGGTGACTCGCTACAGCGGATCATCTTCAAGGTAATTTTTTTTAAATTAGAAAACCCTATATATTTTTACATTTATGAATTCAGGATAAAATTACCTTTCCAATGACCAGATTTTTTTGTTTTTGACATGGCGTTGCCGCGTTATTCGAAAAAATATGAAAATTTTACTAGATCAGTTCGAAATGAAAAGTATTATAATTGAACGGTTTTTAATGAAAAAGTAAAAATATCTCTGAAAATTTTAGGTATAGGATATTATTCAACAAAAATCGTAAAGAATTAACGTGCCAATTCAAAAACACAATAATATACAGAGTGTTCCATTTGCGAAAATTGAGAAAATTCACTTTGAAATGTCCTGAATTAGCGCTGGTATAAAATACACCCTATATAATTATAATCAATATTTGGTGGTTATCCCTTTGTTTACGTAATTGCAAAATAAATCTTCTTAAATTAATAGTGACACGCACACAGAGAATTATTATTATTTTTTAAATACATTTATTTAACGTCGGCCTATTTCCGCTACTGAGGTCTAACACCGACGCCTGTAGACGAGCTACCCCCAACCAGGAATTTTGCCGAACCTCTTCCCTTCAGAAGAGTAGGGATCTTTTACTTGCCTAACATTTAATAGACAAGGGACCGATGGTTTTACATCCCCTCCGAAGGATGGTATAACCCCTATACAACCTTCGCCTAAGGTTGCATAGCTTCCGCGCATACACTGATATACAAGCCGCTGGAAGATAAGTGAGGCGAGGACACGGTCTTCTTTGTGAACACGAACACGCCCTCTGAGTTGTGAAAATAAAAATCTGGTGCAGTGGGGGTTTAGAGCTGAGACCCTGGAGGGCGTTCGTGCACTTTATTTTTATTTGAGAAGCCTTTTTGTTGTACTTCTGTAGTGATGGTTAGAGTCAAATACTACACCCTGTATATTGTAGTCTGCATAGCTTCCGCGCATACACTGATATACAAGCCGCTGGAAGATAAGTGAGGCGAGGACACGGTCTTCTTTGTGAACACGAACACGCCCTCTGAGTTGTGAAAATAAAAATCTGGTGCAGTGGGGGTTTAGAGCTGAGACCCTGGAGGGCGTTCGTGCACTTTATTTTTATTTGAGAAGCCTTTTTGTTGTACTTCTGTAGTGATGGTTAGAGTCAAATACTACACCCTGTATATTGTAGTCTGGATCTGTTGAAGCACTGTGGTTTCAATTTTTTGTTGTTTAACACTGTATAGTTCTTTGAGTTTTTTGACAAGGTCTAGGACTGCACCCTGTATATGGTATTCAAAAGAAATAACACTGTTTTTTAAAGGGGAACGAACAATTATTTATTTAAGCTTTCGCTTTGAACAGAGTTTGAAAAAATATAGTAAAAAGTTTTTTTAACAGACTTTCTTTTGTAAGATGAAACTATTCGACAGCATAAATTCTGACAATAGAATGTAGCAAAAATTATTTATTGAAATATTTTTTATATGAATAAATCTGAAAAAATTCACTTGGTTTATAAATGAATGGGCCGTAAAGGCGAGAATAAATGTCACTTAGGACGAAATATAAATATTTTTTAAAAAAGAAAAGGGGCCACTTAAGGCGAATACCTAAAACTACTCTTTTTAACCAGGTTTCGGCCTGGGAAGCTAGTTCTGGACAATTAATCACGAGAAGTATGCGAAGACAGAGGGTTAAGAAAGCCTAACTAGACGGTGGGTATCTACAACTTTAGTTGCACTAGCAAATAAGCTTATTACACTTAAAATCACTTTTAAATAACTTGTTCCACTAAATCACGTCGCGAGTACTAAACTTAGGAGTCACTGCCAAAACTGAACTTAACTCCGGCTTGTTGCACGCCGGTATTTATAGTGTATGGTAAAGCTTCGTTTGTCGCGCCCCATCGAGTCTCACATCCCGTTATAAAGATCTGGAAAGGCTTGGAATCGCTCCGTGCGGAGGAGGATGAGTCATCGAGTACGACATGTTGCGCAATACTGGAAATTTTAAGATTTTGAGGATGAAAGTTACATAGAAAAATAGGCAATGAAAATAGAAATTTATTAAAATTAGAATGAAAGTCGGATTTATTTTGGTTTAGAAGTTATTAACGTTTTTACTAGTAAAATCTGAGGCGACCCCGTAAGGTATTAACGGAGGTCCGATGTTTAAAAGTGGAAACGATATGATAATGTTCCCGATAGGTGCGTAGTGTCTGAAGATAAGATATTAAAATGTTCCTAACGGGTACGAGTCGAGTTGAACCGAGATATTGTATGCTATTATAAGAGGAGTGATCAAAAATGGTGAAATTTAAAATAGCAATCGGGTTGCGGGAATTTGATGAAATGAAGTTTCAACTTTTAAGACTCGAGGCACGGAACGTGATTTGGAGTATACAGGGGGTGATCGAAAAGTAAGAAGGATAAAATGCGAAGTGGTTGCGAGAAAGTTGGGAAACGAACCCGAAGGTTAAGTATGACCGTAGTTACGTATACGAGGGGTGGTCAAGAAGTTTTAAAATTTTGAAAATGAAATTGTTCATAGAAAATTTACGGATTGAAGCAAGACGTTGAAAATTTGGATTTAGATAGTGATTTTGGTTAGGTTAATGAATATATGGGGGCTGTATTTTTAAGGGGCGTTTTTCTCAGTGAATCGGTTACGAATGAGCTTGAATGAATGTTTGAGGTTGGAATTTAGTGAATTTACGTTATTTACGAATTATCAAGTGTCTGCGAATTTTCTCAGATTTCTTTGGGTTTGATTGTGGTTTTTGATGTGAATGGCGTCTGGTTGACTTTTCATGTGGTTTGCCATACTGCATGGGGTGATCTGAATTTTTGGTGATTTTTGGTAATTTTTTGGAATTTTTTATTTTTTATTTTAGACTTGTAGGGGACATACCCTACAACATTTGAAACGGTCGCCTATCCAAGTACTAACCGCGACTAACGTTGCTTTACATCGCATATCGAAGTATGTACATAGTAAAGACGCTCGCTCTACGCTCGCCCCTCACAATATTTATAAATGGCATAAATTTATTATCTGGTGAAGCTAATATAAAGCGTGTAAAAAAAGACTTTCACACTTTTTGGGGGTGTTTATTAGACGATGGAAGGGTTGGAGGGGCTCGGAAGAAACATTCAGCATCACCACCGTGTTTGTGAACGATCCATCTTTTCGTGTCTGAAGGACTTCTACTATATTTTCCAAAAATGAATATTAACGTTCACAAAGAAGGGTTCAAAACGACTGTTTCAGACGGAGAATAATACAAAATTTATACTTACTGTTCGTTTATGTTTAACTACTTCACTGATGGTACCAATTGGACGTTGTAACACTATAAATCTAACACAGTAAGTACTAACACTTTCTTAAAATTAAACCTGAAAGGGAATTTTGAAAACGCAAGAAGAAGACAATATAAAGTTCAAAAAATGTATATTAAATCTCTTTAAAAATCATGTCTTACAAAAACATTGAAGAAAATGAATTGACATACTATAGTCTGGCCCGTGTACTACACATGGTGAGGAACGAACGACTTATAATGTACCAACTACCATCCAATATGCGGTTTATAGCTAACGATTACACAAAAAGATTCAAGAAAAGTTCAATGTTTAAAAATTTTTGGTGGGCTTTTGCTTGCCTGTCTATTTACGTATTATCAGTTCAATTATAATTTGGTTTGCTCCTCAGAGCTTAAAAATGCTTGAATCGCAACGACTTTGAATTATATTATAGCAATTATAAATTCATACGTTCAGGCAAGGCGGTCCCATGCACATATGAGTACATGAAAACTATACTTTTCTGACACCGAATCACTGAAGAACCGATTTAGGGCAAATCCCGTTAAAACCCATCATTTTCCCGTCAAAATCGACTGCTAGAAAATGATAGGGGACCCTTGTTGCTAAAGGCTATTTTCGTTAAAACTCCCCATATACTTTGAACAGAGACTGGATTAACTTGTCCTTATATTTAACACGCATGAGTTGCAGTGCTTAACAACGTGGATTTTTGTTACACTTTCTAAATTTTGGTGGTCGGAGCGACATTACGTCCCCGTGCACACTTTCTAAAAGTACACTCCTTGATGAATTTCTGAAATTTTTGCATAGAAAACGCTCCGTAGAGCGAAAATATGATTTAAAATATAAAAACCTCTTCCAACGGCATTTTTACGGATCTTCAGCATCCTCGAAAACGGGGTTTACGCTAAATTTCACCGTTAGAAAATATGTCATAAGCGTTTAACCCTTTTTAAGGATGGTTTGATGGTTTTTGGCCGTTTGGGGGGTTGCTCAACTTCAAAAAGAAATTCTACCAGCACCATCGTAATCGTACTCAGCACCTTGAAAAAAACTAGAGTTTTCTGTGTAGTAATGACGGTTCATCAGTTGGCCCAGATGTGGCGCAGCTTTATTGGTGACCAACTAAACAGGTCTCCTTTCACTCTGCCACCAGGGATCGATTAAACCTCTCTCCATTAGAGGGCGGCGCGTAACAATATTCTATTGTTTGTTATACAGACATTATAAGAGCTCTTTGCCATCTAACAAAAAACGAACGAAATTGGGAATTTTAGTGAGCATATTTTTACATGGGTTGGACGTACATGGACGTCCTGCAGATTTTAAATTGTCTAGGGCCTATATTTATTAAACGTGCATAGGATATCTCCTCTGGCTATCTGAGATTATGTAATGCGTCGGGTATTTACGTATTATATTGCAAAATTAATTGACATGGCATATACAAGACTTATTGTAAATATTATAATTAAACAATTTTAAAGATAATCGTTGGCTTGCCGTTGCTAGTGAAAAACTGAAGACTTTTTCTTAGCAGTTGATAACAATTTCTTAATAACGATATAAAAATACTCACTAATATCATTAAATATAAAAACACATTTTCAAAGATTTAATTGGTAAGTACCTAGATATTGAGGAAACGGAACGTTTTTAGTTTTACATATAATCTGGGTTGCTCCTTAAATCGTTTATGATTCAAAACACAAGCTCCCGCTTGGCTCTAAAGTAAAGTACTTATAGCCTAAACGAAGCCTAAACGGTTGCAAAAATATACAACCAACAATACAATAAGGAATGAAGTACAGTTTACTGTTGATGTATAAATATTCTCTATTTATGTGTAAACTTTCTATAACTTTAAACAGTTCAGGACTGGCTGTTAATTATTATTATAAGAAATAATAATGTCTACTGGACAGAAAGTTGAAACACAGTCTAAACAGAAATAATCTTATTTAAATCATTCATAAAAATACAATATATAGTTCTTAATTATTATTGTAATAGTATGTCAAAATGAGATTAGTACTGTATACAAGACCAAAATTATAGAAGAAAAAATGGTCAGCAGTAATAAGCGATAAATTAGTAAATTTGCACCGAAATATTTTTGCTTTTTTGGAATTCCGACAAACTCAAAGAATGCATGTTGTTCAAGGTTCAATTACCACCATAAAAATTTAACGATGCTGAAGAAGTTATTTTAGGAAAAAATCAAAAAGTGGTTCATGTAGAAATCCAAATATAGCAAATGAATTTGAATAGAACATCTTTGCTCAAATATGAAAGTTAAAATAATATGCGCTTTTAATTTTTTAATTGTTTCAAACATTGAATATGAATTAAATAAATAGTTATTTTATCTTCAAATACTTTTAGTGCCACTCGTGAGCGGCAGTAAAATACTTCTACTGCGGCTTAAATGAACTGTTAGAGAAATAATAGTTTATATGTAAGGCGCGGTTAGTAGTTGGATGGGTGACCGTTCCAACGAAGGCCGCGTCCTCGCCTCATACATCTTCCAGCGGCTTGTATATCAGTGTATGCGCGGAAGCTGTACAAGCTTAGGCGAGGGTTGTATAGGGGATATACCATCCTTCGGAGGGGATGTAAAGCTGTCGGTCCCTTGTCTATTAAATGTTAGGCAAGTAAAAGATCCCTACTCTTTTTAAGGGAAGAGGTTCGGCAAAATTCTTGGTTGGGGGTAGCTCGTCTACAGGCGTCGGTGTTAGGCCTCATTAGCGGAAATAGGCCGACGTTAAATAAATGTATAAAAAAAAATAGTTTACGAAATTTGTCATAAAAGTCATGTTTTTTGACGTTTGAATTTTTTTTTGCAACTTATAACAAAAACTCTAATTTGATCTCCGGCTGGCCATTGTATCTTAGAATTTAACAGAATTATGATTTTTCAAAATTTATGCAAATTCCGGCGTTTTTTCTTAAAAACCAAAATATTTAGAAAAAATGCTTTTGTAACTTTTTAAAATATATTTAATTATATTTTATTTGAGGGTTCAACTTTTCAACTTCAACGAAGTTATGAGCTAGGTACTCTTTATAAAAAAGTTGTGTAGGCCTGAAAGTCGTTAGACAAATATTTTAAATTGTCTTTATTAATAAAATAATACATCTGATTCATTAAAGAACATTGTTAAAAGTTAATTTCAAAATGCCTTTTTTGACTAAAACCGCTATTTTAGCGCTATTTGTTGGTCATTTTTGGCCAGTCTGGCCATAATATTGCTGCAATAATGAAATATCAATATTTTTCAACACGAAAATACAGTTTGCCACGGCATCGACAGTTTAGTCGGTATGAAAAAATCAAGCAAAGATCTTCAATGATGCCGCGTTCGCTAATCAATTAGGACTAAAGAAGGAGGGATAGGGCTGGAGTTAGTTTTCATCAATCTTCTTTTATGGTCTGGCTAACGTCACATAATGGAGGATATCCAAAAATGGAAAAATGAAAAACCCTACTAGAGGAATAATCCAGACCAAAGGCAAGTGAAATAGTTTACAATTTATTGGGCAAAGAATGTCAAAAGACTTCTCGAACTCGAAAAGTCCGAATTAAGACTGATTACATAATTCAAATGTGCTTTTAAAGGGCAAAATATTAAAACATATTATTTCAGTTGTAAAACTCTTCTATAAAATCTTTATTTTACTATAAGGAACGTAACCAGACTGCAACCAACAGCTACTTTCAGGATTAAGTACCCCGCCGAGTGCTGAATTACAAGTTACAAGATTGGCGCATTAAGCGTAACAACTGCGTATTACCAACAAACCGCTAATGCTTCGATTGTAACAAACACCAGCCGAAAGACTGATCCTACTAAAGGAGCTCTCTTGCCAGTCGTCTCACACCTCTTGCAGACTGCAGTTTCGAGTTGTAGGCTCTCGTCAGTGCAAGGTAGGCATGTAGCAGTAGACACTGGACCGCTAGATGGCGCCTGCTGACTATTTTGCATGTCGCTATCCTAACGATACCGAGATGTACCAAATAGGCAAAGGATCCCTGTGTCGTTCGTTACATGCCTACCTTGCACTGATGAGAGCCAACAGCTCGAAACTGCAGTCTACAAGTGGTGTGGGACAACTGGCAGGAGAACTCCTTTAGTAGGATTAGCCTTTCGGCTGGTGTTTGTTGCAATCGAAGCATTAACGGTTTGTTGGTAAGAGAGCTGAATTGCAAGTTACAAGCCTGGCGCGTTAAGTGTAATAATTGCATATTACCATCAAAACGCTAATGCTTCGATTGTAACAAACACCAGCCGAAAGACTGATCCTACTTAAAGGAGCTCTCGTGCTATGTGTGGGGCATATATCCCGAAAAGTAGCTGTTGGTTGCAGTCTGGTTACGTCCCTTATAGTAAAATAAAGATTTTATAGAGGAGTTTGCGACTAAAAATATTATGTTTTAATATGCCGCCCTCTAAAAGCACATTTGAACTATGCTAAGCCCAGTCAGGCTATTTATTTTTCGATTGCAACAGACACTGGACCGCTAGATGGCGCCTGCTAACTATTTTGCATGTCGCTATCCCAAAGATACCGAAATATAATAAATAGTCAAGTGATCCTCGTGTCGGTCGTCACATGCCTACCTTGCACTGACGAGAGCCAACTGCAAGTGGTGTGTGACGACTGGCACGAGAGCTCCTTTAAGTAGGATCAGTCTTTCGGCTGGTTTTTGTTACAATCGAAGCATTAGCGTTTTGATGGTAATATGCAATTATACACTTAACGTGAGAGGCTTGTAATTTGTAATTCAGCGTTCGGTGGGGCACATAACCCGGAGAGTAGCTGTTGGTAGTTGGTTACAGTCCGGTTACGTTCTTTATAGTAAAATTTTCATAGAGGAGTTTGCGACTAAAAATATTATGTTTTAATGAAACGTTGCGTAAATGTCCAATAATCGAAGAAATTTACTGGGTGGATAAAAATGAGTGAAAATACGACGTTTTTAGGTCACGTTGAAACGATTTTCATTAAAAAAGTCATTTTAAGGCAAGGGTAAATAAGTTGAGACTCATTACAGCATTATCTATATCTACTAAATTCGTTTGACCTAACCTAACCCAACTTTTTCGGTAAAGGACCCAAAAAGAAGTAAAAATACGAGAATTTCAGGTCACTTATACATGAAAAGCAGTTAAACAGTCACTTCAGTGCCACGGAAAATAACCCTCATGACAAATTTGAATGTTTATTGGGGTACGACGGGACTCAATGAAATCAATGAATTGCAGTAATAAGCAATCAAATGCCATGACTCTTATGACCCTTGTCATAAAATGACTTTTTCAATCCTAATCGTTTTAAAATGACCTAAACACGTCGTATTTTCACTCGTTTTTACACACCCAGCATCCCTATTCGCTCCACTTTCTTCGATTATTAATCATTTGCGCAACATTTCATTAGTCACAAACGCTTCTCTCTTATAAATATATTTATAAAAAAACTCAAAAATCGAGAAGTGGATAAACTGCAGAATTACCACAATTTTAGTTAGCAAAACTTTGTAAAGTATAATATCAACTCTCCCGCCTGATTTAATAAAAATTAAAATTTTACGAGGGTTTTTTAATTTATCTCTTGAGCTATAGTCACATCTTTGGGAGATTAGTACTTGTAGCACTTGATTTAATTCATTTTCAATAATACTTTCTAATAACATTGCGAAAATAATTCATTCTGCAATAGCATTTGACCATAAAACCTAGTCCGGCCCTGGCTTAATCTTGCGCAGGTACGAATGCTTGCTTGGAAACCTGTTCTTTGCCTTCGGCTTCCTCAAGTGCCATCTGAGTCTGAAGAACTACTTTCAGAGAGTTCGTCGAGTGTTAAGTGGGATCGCAGCGTTTTGTGGTATTTTGGCTCTCCTTAAAACCAATTAACATGACCTGGGGACATCCAACACCTAAATAACCGTGTACCGAGTGACCTTAGTGCTAATTTCTGTGTGTTTCAGTGTTATTCCTTTGTGATTTCTTGAAATAATTTATTAACAATGCCCTGTTCAGCTGTAACTCTTAGTTTAGCAACAATCACCTCTATTATAGCTGTTGCTCTTTTAGCTATTGCTTTTGCAACGGATAACTGGTTGTACATCGAAGTTAAGAGGTCGAATATTCAGGTAAATTAAACTAATTTGTAATTTACTGTACATATAATAAAATGTAGGTAATTGTTTTGGTGACCGCTTGGAAAATGTCAATAGTGGTGAAATCTTAACTGCAAAATTGTTAAAAATCTGGGTATTGAAATTTTATTTTCAACTAAATACTTACCTACTACTTTACATTCTTAAACTTTATAGAAACAAAAATTGTTTTCGAAGGTCAGGGGGAAATTCATCAAGTAAATAAGGAAACTTTACCGGGTTGGCATTCCCTAACTAAAATTGTATTCAACTTTATAAGATTTTTACGGCTTATTGGTTATTGGTTGTAGGTTCATGCATTCCAGATTGTTATGAACCCATCTGGTTACTAATAAATTGACGCAAGTCAAATGCTTTGTTGGCATAATGTAAGAATCAATTAAAAAACTATAAATATATGTACATTTTGGGATTTTCCTAAATCCAAAACACGTATTGTTACGTTGGATATTGCAAAGTGTCTATATGAATTACCTTCTAAAGGCAGAGACGATTGGGTATTTAACATTTTAAAAATTATTATCCAAGCAAAAAATATCGATATGGAAAAATGCATAATTAGTCGCTACAACAAAATCCAAAAAATGGAAAATCATAAATAAAGAAAAAACAAACAATATGTACTTAACTACCGAGTTAGTTAAAAATAAAAAATAATGACGGCCAAATTAAATCAAATACTGACATCTTTGTAAAAATATTCAATGATTATTTTTTAAATGTTATTGATGTTCCAGTACTACAAAACAATGAGGCAAACAAGGTAAACAGTTATCTACACAATTAGGTACACCGAAATGAGTAACAGCACATTTTTCTTAAAACCAACTTTCAGAGACGAAATATTGTCGGTCATTTTCCAGGATATCCACTTCTCACTTATACAAAAACTAAAAATACTGAAGGATTCTACGTTGTTCCAGGATTACAGTCCACATAATGTTATGTTGTGCAAACGAAGTTAAATACCGCAAATTAATTATTTAAAATGCCCGTGTGTCAACAATGGGCCGCGTTCACGGTAATCGTCTTGTCACCCGTTAGTGGCACTGCTGCTCACAGGTTGACTAAAGTACATAACAAAATCACATTCACCAAAGATTTTCCTTGCCCTACAATTTCGAGACAAATTTAGCTGCATTGCAATTTTCCTTTCGCATGCGACTTTTATTGCAACGACGACTGTCTTCAAAGATTTGTAATCTCATGCGACTTTTTGTCACATGACATTATTACAGTGCAACCACGTGAGTTAATACATTCGAGTCACGCATTTTCTATAGCGCTTATTTTTTGCCTAATGCGACAATCACATTCACCAAAGATTTTCCTTCCCCTACAATTTCGGCACAAATTTAACTTCATTTTAATTTCCCTTTCGCATGCGACTTTCATCAAAGTTTCGTGGTCTCATGCGATATGCTTGTTGCTTATTATTATTATTCATTTGCACAACATTTCGTTGTCACCAAATGATTCATAACACAGTTTACTACATGACTGCAAAAAAAAATATCGCCAAAAAACGAGAAGTGGATATCCTGGAAATTTACCAAAAAATTATAAACCTATTAAAAATAAAAAATCTGTTCAATGAATCTTTTATACAGGGCGTTTTCCCGAAAGCTTTAAGGTCACATCTTTTGCCAGTATTTAAGAAAGGATTTCCGAAATCTATTTCAAATTATCTATCAATTTCCCTATTAATTACAATACCAAAATGTTTGAGAAACTTATGAATAAAATATTATCGGACCAGAACGTGGTGGGGAGCGAACATTAAAGCTTCTCTCCTTTTTTTACCGGGCTTACATAAGATCAATAATTGATTATGGGTGTATTTTTTATGGGTCTGCTTGTCAGTCACTTCTTAAGCGTATCGATATTGTTCAAAATAATGCCCTTCGAATTTGCCTTGGTGCTATGAAGTCGACTCCTCTTGATGCTATACATGTCGAAGCCCTGGAACCCCCATTAAAACTAAGAAGGGAATTTTTAAGTGAAAAAATCTTATTAAAAATTTTTATTAACAATCCTACCACTCTTTGAAAAAATATCAGCGCTTAATGTCTTTGATCTGACAAATAAATATTGGATTAGAAAGAACTCCCCCTCCCTCTTGTTCCTGCTTTCCGTGAATGTGCAAATTTGCTTCCAGATATGGAAAAGGATGGTAGTTACCTTAACAACTGTGGCTATTTATCCTTTTTACTGATTTGACATTATTAATACCTCAGTTTAATGAAGATCTAAGAATGAGTATAAATTCCTTGAATATAACTCTAGAATAATTTCAAAACTCCGAGTTAATCTACACAGATGCTTCTAAGTCGCCAAATGGAACAGGATGCGCCTATTATATACCATCGAAAAGTGTTGGGTGTAAAATGAAACTTATGACAGAGTGTTCTATTTTCACAGCAGAAGCTACAGCCATCTATAAAGCCCTTAAATTTATACGTACCTCGAACTCACAAAACACTGTCATACTTTCTGATTCCCCATCTGCTTTAACGGCATTAAATAATCTCTGCACCCCATGCTAAAACTAATTCTATTAATGTAAACATTAAAAACTTATTACAAACTTTTTCTGAGGAAGGGATAGAGGTAGTCTTTGTATGGGTAAATAGGCACATATAGGTTTGAAGCACAATGAACGTGTGGACTATTTAGCTAAGGAAAGCATCGATACAGGAATAAATATGAGCTACAAAATATGTCTTACTGATGGAGTTAATTTTCTTAGAGCTAAACTGAGAAATAAGTGGGAATATATATGGAAAGAATCGGCTTTCATAAACCCGACTAGATACTCGCGAATTCATTGTGAATTACCGTACAAGTTTTGGCATGATAATTATAACTGCTCAAGGAAGTATATCACCACAATTATACGAATGAAATTTGGTCATGCATATTATCCTGCGCATTTGTTTAAAATTAAATTTAAAGTTAAAATTGTTACAGCAATGTCCCTGGTGATCGTGATCATATATTTTTTGGATGTAAAAATTACGTAGTAGCCACCTATAATCTGTACAATAATATAATAAAAGAGAGCAACGTTTCGACACCCTTCAATTTACTTCACCTTTTATCCTTAAACAGGAAGGATATATTTAATCACCTAGTTGCGTTCTTGCAAGAGACGAAAATTAAGTTATAGGCTAGCTTTGTTTCCTTTGTTTTATACCTGTGTGTTATTATACCCTTCTATCCATGGTCTAGTTTTGTGTGTGCTGAAAAAAATGTCCTGAAGGGCCCCTGGACGAGAAGTTTGTGACCCTTGTTATATCCTTTGTTTAGCTGATTATTACTATTATTATATTTATTATTTTTTTCTGGTATGTGGGTAGGTCGGAGTAGGTTTTTCTTTTTTGTGTTCTAGTGCTTGCAATAATTTAAATAAATACGTGACTGGCTGAATGGCTTTCGGTCTTAATGAAAAAAAAAAAATATCGGAATTCTTAAATAGCTCTAATATAATAAAACCAAGTCGGCATGGGTTTCTAAGTGGCAAATCAACAAGTACCGCAGCATATGACATAACTAAAACCATTGCGGAAAATTTGGGTTCAAATTATCAAACAGTTGGTATAAAAATTTCTCTAAGGCTTTCGATAGCGTAAATTTAGAAATAATTCTGCTAAAATCGAGGTTAAAACTAGAATTATTCTATGGCATACCTACGTGGTGTAGCACTAAAATAGTTTCAGAGTTACTTAGTGGACAGAAAACAGCGAATAATTTTAAAGAAACCTTTGAACCATCACAGTATACACATTCGGAATGGGGTAGAATAGAAACTGGGGTAACTCAGGGATCAGTCCTAGGCCCACTTATATTTCTACTCTACATAAACGATCTGCCATCTTGTGTACTGAACTCCTCGCTAATGCTTTACCTGACGATTAACTTTTTTGGTAAAATGCGATAGATCAACTAGGTAATATTCTCACCTTATGTAAATGAAAACTTAAAGCATGTTATGTAGTTGGTGTGAGGCAAATAAAATTAAAATTAATTTCGAGAAAACATTGTATTTATACTTTAACCGATTTTGACCAAAGAAAAAGAACTGATATTATAATTGCAAACTATAATATCAAATTTATGAACGAAATAAACTCCCATTCATCATAATTTCCCATTCATCGCGGATTAAGACGAAGATCGCTATCAGACAATCCTGTAATATTTTTTTTCTTAAAGAGATCTTCGTCTTAATCCGCGATGATTTTGTTGAAAATTGCAAATCAACCCCCAACTTTGGCACGCTGTAGAACGAAAACTGTCGCTCGCAGACGAAAAATGCAAACACCAAAATTGTGCACAATTTTGTGTTCTACATATTTCATTTGAACTTTTTTCGATAGCACTTTCCCGAAAAGCGTCGCGACGCAGTTTTCATACCCCCACCCCTCGAGCGGCAACCCCCCGAGGTCGCAAACTGAGGTGAACTATCAGGGACCTATGTCTACCATCCCACCAAATTTCATTTCCTTCCGACCTTTTGCGAATAGTACCCCCCCCCCCCACATTGCTTGGACTAATATGTGTATGAAGAAATTAGAAAGATGTCTGCGTGCAGAATAGTGTTCAATTATTTTGCAACTGACCTTCGTATTTAAGCATTTCTTCATAATTGAAAACTTTGTTAAAAAAAATTTTTCAATAACAATGTGAGAAAGGTGGTTTGCCTAAAGTCGATTTTATATTTTCCTCGATATTTTCTAATTTTTAGAATACCCTGTATAATTTTTCTTAAGTTTGACAACTGTTTATGACTTCCTAAGACAAGCAAATCTTTCTATAGAGAAAGACATTGACCTTAAATCAAAATTTTATACCAGATTTTTTTTCTGCAAACATGAACAAGATGCTTTCAAAAACTGCAGGAGTTTCTAAAATACATTTTTATAATCAATTTCAATTTGCAGATATGATAATTATAAATAAGTTTTTGAAAACTCTCAATGAGAGTGTTGTCCCTGTAAGATTTTATCAACTATGCATACATTTTCGTTTCAAGCTGGTAAAATTAAGTTAACATTTCTTCAAGTTAAAAGTGCGTAAGCTCTCTGACTTAACTGTATTTATACGATTTTGTATGCTTCATTGGCAATTCACTGTTCTCAAGTTCAGGTTCACCGGAAGTGGAGCACTTGTTCCTCGAATTATGCTGAAATCTATTCAAGGTGAAATTATTTAAGGAAGGTTAAGGTACTTATCACTTCTTGTGAAAATATTAACACAAATATAGCATAAAGGGCCATTTTATAAGGTTTAGGTGTGAAGGAATAACACTGGGGATAAAGTCAGGTAATGTAATATTTGTATTATGGAATCAAGCGGATAAGTACCTACAAGGGTATATCTAGTACCTATGGTGTATTATGAGATCGTTACAAGAAGAAAGCACTTGAAGATATTTGATTAATCGTTTTATTAATAATTAACAAATGCTTGAACAAATGATATCGTTGCCGACCTCGTTGCCAACTCAAATGCCAGTAACAGATTAAATATAAAAAATATATATTGTCTGAAAGTTATTTGTGGAATTCTACGAATATTCTTTCCTATTATTTGGGTTTTCTACCACGTGTAATATTATTCTCTTCAAAAACAAATCACCGAATCTACAAAATAATAGAATTATTGGAAAAAAGGTATCAGGTACGACAAAAACCTGAACGTCATTATACAGCAATAATTCCTTATGTATACGGACTATCGGAAAAGCTACGCCGTACAGGTGACAAATTTGATGTTAGGAAGATATTTCAAACGGGGAACACTTTAAGATCTATTTTAACAAAAACAAAACCGATAAACAGGGAGCGGAATTCAAAAAACTGTATTTACAATATCCCGTGCGAATGTGATAAATGTTATGTGGGTGAGTCATCCAGACCTTTCAGTGAGGTTGGATGAGCACAAGAATTACATTAGAAAGAATGAAATTCAGAAATCAAAGATTTGTGAACATGCTTGGGAAAACGGACATAGAATAAACTGGGACTCGGCAAAAACTTTAACAAAAGAAGCAGATCCCAAAAAAGAAAAATGAAAGAATCAGCAATAATCTTATTAAATGAAGATAAGTGCGTATCGAATTGTTCTGTAGATATTTGTACAACCTGGCTACCAATGTTAAAGGAAGAACTTAACAAACTCAACATTATCTAACAGAAAATATCATCAGTTCTGTGTTCTGTGTAAGTAGTAAGTATCTATGGAAATAACAGAAACAGAATCTTAAAGCTGTGTATTTGACATACACAGCAAAATAAGAGTTCTTCCAAAAAAAGCTTTGAAAACGGAAAGATACTACTTTCCGAAACGTCAGCAAAATACATTATTTCTGTGTTTATTTCGATTTATATTATTTGCAAATCATAACCTCTGACTATTTCTTTGACGTAAAGGTCACGGGGGCAGAGGCTTTTTTCTAATAATTCTATTATTTTGTAGATTCGGTGATTTATTTTTGAAGAGGACAATAATATATGTGGTAGAAAACCCAAATAATAGGAAACAATAAAAAAGATATTTTTTCACACAGTGATTATTCAAAATGATTTAAACTCTGCAACCCTGATACTATAAAATATCATTTTATTCCTACACAGAGTAGGAATGAAGTGCCCGACAACTTATCAAGGAGAACAATTATGATTTATTGGAAATATGTACAGTATCATAACATATGACTTTGGATTTATTAAACTTTTTGTAATGTAATTGACGGATGTGAGATTTCTTAACGAAGGTGATATAATTGTTCAAATCAAGGATAATGAGAGAGTTTTATTTGCTGCCTACATCAAATATTAATTAAATGTAGGTATGAAAATGAATATATTGAAATTTTATACAAAAAATATGTGTACATTTTGATAAAAATACTACTGCCTATTGTATTATTTAACATAGATGTAGGCAAAACTGCTACGATCCGAGGCCACGATCTCGTTAGCTAAAACTAGTGACATCTTCAGAAAAGCAATCTTATACAGGCCATACTTCGTTAGAAATTTCACAATTTTCTCTATTACAGTGAACATCCTGAATAAGACCTACAAAGTTTGTGACAGCACTTTTCTTTCCCTTCAGTTTACCGCATTGTAATCCTTTTCCAAGGCTTTGTAACATTGGTAACTTCTTTTTTAGACGATTTTGTTTTTTCCGGTTCGCTGTTATCAGAATATACCTGCGAGTAACGTAAGCGATGGTTCATTTGGCGAAGTCCTAAGGTAGATGGCGCTAAGAGGCAGCTAAGAATACGTCCCTGAAGTTAGCTTCAGATTTAGATTTACTTTTTCCTCAGATTCATTTTAGTCGACCAATCAAATAATTTTGAAAAATATAAAACAACGGTATTTATGTTTCCAAACTATATAGTTACGAAAATAATATATAGAATGAAACAAAGACACCTGCAGTCATAAATCAAAACAATGAATTAATAAACAAATATAAAACATTGGTTCCTATTCTAGTAGTTCCATCAATAATCTGCCGCTTGTTCAGTATTTCGCCAAATGAACAGTAGAACATCATTAGAAGGATAATGTAGCGAGGGAATTGATTGCTTATGAAATATATATTTTTTTAATTATATAAATTATAACTTGCTAATTTTTAGAATAACGCTCTGGTCTTAGAGTGACTTATGGGGGTTTCGTTGCTCATGCATTCATAAATATTTATATCGATATATCTGTATCCTTCAGCTACTATGATTATGTAATATTTTCCTTAGTTAGTTTACGGCTTGTGAAAGTAAAATAAATGTGTACTTGGTTTACCAAATGAGCCAAAATTCGGGGAGTGATTTTATACTTATAAAAACACAAACTCATATAAAAATAAGCCCGACAACTAATGATTTTTTAAAATTTACAATATCCATAGCATATTCCAAATAATCGTCAGGCCGGAAATATCGACCGCTATTCAATTTAGAAATTAAATTGACTTAAAAAAGTTCCTTTTCGTTGTCCACCATTCTAACTAGCAGCTGGGAGTTGTATTAGATGTACTTAATTTACTGTATTTATGGCATATCCCAAATAACCGTCAGGGCGGAAATATCGATGTGAAATTTTTATTATTGGCGTATCACCAGATCCTCCGCCATTTTTAAAAAATATTTGAAAACTACCCACAAATTTAGAAATGAAATCGATTAAAAACGTTCCCTTTCGTTGTCCACGATTCTGACTAGCAACTGGTAATTGTAATAGATATACTTAATTTACTCTATCCTTGGCAAATCCCAAATAATCGTCAGGGCGGAAATATCGATCAATATACAATTTAGAAGTGAAATTCACTTAAAGAGGCTCCTTTTACGTTGTCCACCATTCTGACAAGCAGCTGGTAGTTGTAATAGATGTACTTAATTTACTGTATTCTTGGCATATCCAAAATAACCGTCAGGGCGGAAATATCGATCAATATACAATTTAGAAATGAAATCGACTTAAAAAAGTTCATTTTCGTTGTCGTTGTATAGCGGTCGATATTTCCGACCTGACGGTTATTTGGGATATGCCATGGATGCAGTAAATTAAGCACATTTATTACAACTACTAGTTGCTAGTCAGAATGGTGGACAACGAAAAGGAACTTTTTTTAAGGCAATTTCATTTCTAAATTGTATAAGGATCTATATTTCCTCCCTGACGGTTACTTGGGATATGCCATGTATACAGTAAATTAAGTACATCTATTATAACCACCAGTTGCTAGTCAGAATGGTGGATAACGAAAAGAAACTTTTTCAGGGCAATTTAATTTCTAAATTGTATAGTGATTGACATTTCCACCCTGACGGTTATTTGGGATATGCCATGGATACAGTAAATTAAGCACATCTACTACAACTACCAGCTGCTAGTCAGAATGGTGGACAACGAAAAGGGATTTTTTTAAGGCAATTCCATTTCTGAATTGTATAGTGGTCGATATTTCCACCCTGACAGTTATTTGGGATATGCCAAAGATACAGTGAATTAAGTACATCTATTATAACTACCAATATATTTTTTAAATTGTATAGTGATTGACATTTCCGCCCTGACGGTTATTTGGGATATGCCATGGATACAGTAAATTAAGCACATTTATTACAACTGCCAGCTGCTAGTCAGAATGGTGGACAACGAAAACGAACTTTTTTTAAAGGCAATTCCATTTCTAAATTGTATAGTGGTCGATATTTCCGCCCCGACGGTTATTTGGGATATGCTAAGGATACAGTGAATTAAGTACATTTATTACAACTACCAGCTACTAGTCGGAATGGTGGACAACGAAAAGGAACTTTTTTAAGGCAATTTAATTTCTAAATTGAATAGCGGTCGATATTTCCGCCTTGACGATTATTTGGGATATGCTATGGATATTGTAAATATATATTTCATAAGCATTGAATTCCTTCACTACATTATTCTTCTGATGATGTTCTACTGTTCAATTGACGAAATACTGAACAAGCAGCAAATTATTGATGGAACTACTAGAATAGTAGGAGCCAATGTTTTATATTTGTTTATTAATTCATTGTTTTGACTTGTGACTGCAGGTGTTTTTGTTTCATTTTATATATTATTTTCGTAACTATATAGTTTGGAAATATAAATACCGTTTTAATATATGATTTGCAGGAAGCAACTGCTCAGCGGGCAAATACCCCGACCTGCATTGAATTACACCTTACAAATCATGAAAGTATGGTAACCAATATTATTTGTCAATCCCAGACCAGACATAGACCGGTTTTGAACTTATTAATAGGGCATCTGCACGTGACGTCACATTTTTCAAGGTCGTGGCTTGGAGGATATACAAATAAATAACATAACCTTAACCATAACAGAAACAAGGCACATTTATATCTATTTGGGTTTTTATTTCCTCACATTTTACTGAAAATGCCAAGTTTTTGTATGGTAGTTGGTTGTGGAAGCAACGGGGCGAGAGATGCTGTCAGTTTTTTTCGAATTCCCTCAGTTTTTAACAATCATAAACAATTTACTCAACTTGCCTGTGATAGACGGAATGCTTGGATAAATGCCTTAAAAAGGGACGATCTAACCAAATCAAAGATTGATTATGGTAGAATATGCTCCAAACATTTCATTTCAGGTAATACTTTACACTATTCGTATCTAATAAATACATGGATGTACCTAAATTATTGTTTCGTAAGTATGACAAATAAATATATTTAGGTAAACCTTCAAAGTTAGAAGATCACAATAACCCAGACTGGATACCGTCTTTAAATATGGGTTATAAATCTATTAGCTTATCAAAACCTTCTAGTAAAGATAGATTTGTTAGAATGGAGAAAAGGAAAAGATTACGAGACGATGTAGAGGTTGCAGTGAATTTTGAAATTTTGCTTTTGCATGATTTTTTTGTCTACATCAATAAATATGTAGGTTGCACGTTTAATATGATTTATTTTGTTTTCAATTATGAAATGGTTGATATTCAAATATTAGGAAGATAATGCTTTGCTCTTTCCTGTGCCTTTGTTTTATATGTGATACGAACGTTTAAATATTTGCTTTGCTATACTTTTTTGAATATTTAGGTATGGTGCTTTAAAAAATATTTTAGAGTAGATTATGTGTACATTTACATTTCAGAAAATTATTTTATTTTTAGAGGTTGGGAAATCTTTTTGAAAACATATTATGCTTTTTATAGATAGTTCTTTTTTCAGCAAACCAGATTAGGTCAAAGACCACCACCAGAATCTGTAAATCCTGAAATTGAACATGAGGCAGATACAGAAACTAATATAATATTACAACAAAAAAATGAAATAGAGAAATTACGTAAAGAAATTTTAGAACGAGATACAAAAAATTATGAATTACAGGAATTAGTAAATAAATTTAAATATGATATGGAATACTTTAAACAGAATAATAATTTTACCTTATATTATACAGGTCTTCCGGAATTCCAATACGTAAAATGTTTGTATGATGTAATTGAGATATATTTACCGAATATATGTGCTATTTCAAAATTTGCCCAGGTTATATTAACATTAATGAAATTACGGCTAAACTTACCTTTCAAAGACTTAGGCTTTAGGTTTCACATCCATCATACAACAGTAGCTCGTATATTTTATAGAACAATTGATATTCTTTATGGTCGATTGAAGGTAGTAGGTTACCCTTAAAAGTGATATATTCATAACAAAACATATTATTTTTAGAGCTGTATTATATGGCCTGAGCGTAAAGATATCATGGAAAATATGCCTCAGTAGAGGAAGTTAGCCGTAGGTCGGTCTCCCCCCACCACTTCACCTTGGCCTTGACCGCACACCTGTGGTCGTTGTGTTCAAGGTTACGGCGTCCCCTTAGCCCGGCATAACAGTTGTCGTGACCTTGACTTTGACCGTGTCAGTTGGGTTTCGGCTTCAAGGTCGGAGTGTTTCTCTTACTCGGAACGATCACTTGCGGTGACCTTGGGCTTGGCTTGCATAGGTTTCAAGGACGAAGCTTCCTCCTTGCCAAGCAACTTGACCTCTAAAACTATATTTGTTCAATACGTATGCAATAAAATGTGGTGGGGTTTGATATTTTGTGACGTAGCATACCTTTTCTATAAAATAGTGAAAGGAGTTAATGTGTGGTCATTCTTAACGTCAATTTCCTTGAGTAAAGAAGCAAAGATGTATTCTAACTACAACTAACCAAATGAAGTCTCATAAAAGAACACTGCAACATAGAACAAATTCATGTGTACGGTTGGCGGATGGTATAGAAATTGTCCGAAGTGCTTTCAAATATAGAATTATAACTTACCGAGTGCACAGTGATAATGAGAAACTTGACTATATTATATTTTTCAACGAAATTAGACATAAAATATTGAATGTACTAGAATAAATACTGTTACTTCATAAAACAATGAAAGTAAACATGGAAACGTTTGCCAGCTACATATTACAAGCACAAGAAATAGCTGAAATTAAATGGTTTAATACTTCTAATAAAATTTTAGATCAAGGTGTGGATTTAGACAACGCCCTCAATACTTTTATAGACGTGATGGTTACGCAAACTACGGAGTTTCAAGAACGTTATTTTATTTGGTCTATTTTTGTCATGGTTTTCCTTTAGAACAGTGCTGAATGTGTGGCTGGTTTTATGTTAACACCTGGGGGGGTATTCGTAAAGAGCTTAACCAATTCTATATTGCTTTTTTAAGGTCTGTTACCTCTTGTTTTAGCTGTCCCATTTCATTTTTAATGAGGTCTTTTACTATGTTGATGAAATTTATTCTAATTTCATCCTGCAGATCTTTATTTGTATCTTCCAACTGAACTATTTTTCCACTTAGCTCAGTATAACTATCTTTACTTAAGTACTTCATTGTAGAATTTAGTTTTGATAGTTCTTAATTTTGGTTTTGCAGCTTCTGGTTTTCTAGTATCAGTTTTTTATTTAATTTCAGACACTTTTCATATTCAAGTTCACATTCTGAACAGAAAAATTTCAGTTTTCTTTTGGTCAGATTCATACATCGGTCCTCGGTAGATGATAATGATGAACATTCACTACATAGTCCTTTTTGGCACAAGTCACATGCATGTAGGGATTTTGAGTTAGGGGTACTGTAGCAGGAATATACGGTAACATCGCCAATTACACAACTAGCAATTCCATTTGCGTAGCGAGGGTTGCTAGCGCATTTATTATACACCCTGATGCCCGCATCTTGTGAGGGATCAGTAATCCAGGCACTGTTTGTCGTGACGTGCCTCTTGTTCGGCTCGCTGACGAGTAGCACGTCAGCGTTATACTCCACCCTATGTTGATACAGGAGGTCCTGGGCTGGTTAATTTGAAGATATAATAATAATAATAATAATAATAATAATAATAAATCAGTTTATTCTGTAAAATTAGAATAGGCCAGGTGACAATTTGTTGAATTGGTGTAAAACCTGATCTTTGTACGATCATATATCTTTACAAAATACTTAATATATCATTACAAATTAAAAACATATAATGTCTATACAGAAGGGTCGGATAAGTTAAAAAATACATATAATGCATATATAGAAAAAATATATATATAAATAAATAAGAACAGAACAAAGTACAGCGGCTAATAATTAATGGTAAGTTTTAAGAGTTGAATTATTTTTGCTTTAAAGTTGTTTGGACTCAGTATTTTTAGATCGGATGGTAGTTGGGTAGTTGGTTATATATCTTGGTTGCTTGGTATGTGAAATTCTTCTTGAAATTCTCAGTGTGATGTGCTGGCACTGTTAGTGTAATGTTTCGATTTCTAGTTGCTACTGAGTGCACATCTTCGCGTTTGTCGATTTTGTTTAATAAGTATTCTGGTTTTTTTTTTTGAGACAATCACATTATGCACCATACAGCATAGATGTAGCCACTGTCTTTGTTTCATGTTCAGCCATCCCACTTGCTTGATATATAGACTTATGTGTTCTCTGTAGGGAACATCTTGCGCATACCATATACAGGCGTTTTGAACATTTTGTATCCTGTGTGTGTTTCCTACTTTGAGGGAGGGACCATACACGGAGTCGCAATAATTTAATTTTGACAGTACTAGTGAATCGCTTAGTTTGATTTTGGCATCCTTTGGTAAGTTGACTTTCAAGTGGTACAGGCCTCTTAAACTTAAATATGCTGAGCGACACATACTTGACACTTGTTTAGTGAAATTTAATTTGTCATCCATAATAAGGCCGAGATTCCTAACATAATCGCTGAACTTTATCTCATTGTTATTCATCATCAGTTTGAGACCATTGTTGCGTAACTCGTTTCTGTTTTTTTCACTACCAAAAAGAATTGCATCTGTCTTATTGATATTTAACTGCAATCCATTTTCAAGTGTCCACTGCAAAGTGCTGTTTAGATCATCACTAATTTTTTGGAAATCTTCATGGCATTTACTCACGTTAAAACTTAACATGAGTTGTAAATCATCTGCATATTAATGAATACAGCAAGATTCAACTTTCTGCTCAAGATCTATAATGAAGACGTTGAAAAGTAAGGGCTCAAGTATAGATCCTTGTGGTACCCCCGATTTAATAGTACACTGTTTTGAAAATATATGTGTGTCTTTCTCGCTAAGCTGAACAGTTTGCTTACGCTCTGTTAGGTAGCTTCTGAACCATTCCCATATTATTCCTCTAACTCCATAGTAGTATAGCTTAGACAGTAATAGCTCATGGCTTACAGTATCAAATGCTTTTGACATGTTTAATAGTACGAGCACTGTGATCATGTTATTGTCAGTTGCTGTTATGATATCATCATGTATTTTCAGTAGTGCCGTTGTTGTGCTGTGGTGTTTACGGAAACCTGAATGGGCTTTGAGAAATATATTGTATGTTTCTAAATAGTCTGTCAATTGTTCATGAACTACTCTTTCAATAACTTTTGATCCAGGTGGAAGGATACTAATTGGTCTTAAGTCTTTAAGTTCTGTAGAATCTTCTTTTTTTAATGGTGGAATAACTTTTTTTTTCCAGGGAGTAATTTATAATGTGACTAAGTTCATTGTTGCAGTATTGTAAGCACATCTTTATCATATGTATTGTGATACCATTCATTCCTGGAGCATTGGACTTTATGCTGTGCACTATTTTTCCTATTTGTTGGCGATCGACAGGTTTAATGGTAAAGTCTTGGCGTTCTGCTATGTAATTGTCATAGTAATAGTTATATAGCATTTCTTCACAAGAGATGTGTCTGGTGCAGTTTATGAAATGATCATTTATTACATTAGCATTGAAATTTTCACTGGTTGCTATGCCGTTACTTTTATTGTTGCTAACGAAACCCCATTGTCTCATTTTATTCCAAAATGCTTTAGAATTTCATGTTCCGTTTAATCGTATGTTCATAATACTTTTTCTTTTCGACGTTGACGGCTCTGTTAGTGTAGTTTCTGATTTGGCAGTAATATTGCCTATCTACTTCTGTCATTGTTCTTTTATACTTTCGATGGGCATTGCCTCGGTCTCTTAGTATCCATTTCAGGTTGTACGTCATCCAGGGTGCCTTCGTTTTTTTTTTGCTTTTTGGTATTAGAGGTGCATGAAAGTCAATTAGGGATAAGATACAGGAGTTTAGCCAATTTACTTTGTCATCAGTATTTTCTAGTTGGTATACACGTCCCCAATTCATATTTTTGGCATCTTCAGCGAATTTATCCATTTCGATATTCTTATAATTTCTGCAGAATTTTTGTTCAGTTATCTCCTCTTGGTCAAATTCCAGAAAAGCATATTATATGTCATGGTCAGATAAGTGTGTGATGCATCTTTGGTTCCAGATTCGATTACATTCCACTTTTTTATTTACACATATTATATCAATGAATGACTCGGTATCTGCTGTTATTCGAGTAGGGTGTGTTATGATTTGTTTCAAGTCAAATATGTCTAGCATTGAGATTAGTTGTTCTGTGTTCGTGTTTGTTTGCAGCTTGTTATTATTTAGATCCCCCATGCATATTGTGTAATCAAATGCTGTCGATATCTCTGCAAGACTATTTTCTACCTTCTCCAACGATGTTTGCATGCTTGGTCTATATATCACCCCAGTTGCCATTGCTCTTCCTTTGTGTATACAATGAATCCACAGCTGCCCGATTCCTTCTTCAATTCCAGTTATTTCATTTAAGATTTTGCCTTTTAGTGTTGACTTAGAGTATATGAGTAGCCCACCTCCTCTGCTATGTGTTCTGTCAATTCTAGCTAAGCTGTAGCCTCCTATCTTCAGTGTGTTGTTCAAATCTTCATTGGTGAGCCATGTCTCACTAACACCTAGTATATCGTAGTTTTCTTTTTCAATTAGTTTTTTGACCCGACATACTTTATTTCTGATGGATCTAATATTTATGTGCGCAACTTTGAGCTTATGTACACCCTCTTTATTTTGCAGCTTTTGTTTTTTCATAATTGCTGTAGTGTTGGTGTCTGATAGTCGATATTTTTTTATTTATTATTTAACATTCTCTTATAAAATGGACAGTTTTTATCCACAGCTGTGTGGCCGACATCTATACCCAGGTTGAATTTGCTATTTGCTTTTGTACAATTTATGCATTTTAGAGTTCTAGAATCACAGTCTTTGTAAGTATGGCTTCCTGAGCAATTTGAGCAGCTTAATTCTGATCTACAGTCTTTGGCGAAATGGTTATAACCTTGACATTTATAGCAACGTAGAAGACTTATGTGATCAAACACCCTGCCTCTTGACCAGCCTATGCATAATCGTTCACTTGTTATTAAATTTTTGTGGATTAGAGAATCAGTTTCTATAATGAGAGTAACTTTTTTCAATTTATTTTCAATTTTTTTCATTATTTTCATATGAAATTCTTCACCTTCGATTACACTGTTGTGCTTTACTATTTTTTTTTATTGTGTCTTCGTCATTTTCCTCTATATCCTCCGCACTAATATTCACCACTTTTATTTTCGGTTTTTTAATCCAGGGGCTTCTATAGTGTAATTGTTACCCATTTCCTGTCTTAACTTATTTTGTAACAAGCCTCTCTCAGTTATGTTTTCACAGCCTATAACTACTGCTCCGTTCGACACTTGTCTGAACTTTGATATGTTAATTCCAATTTCTGCTGGGTTTACTTTTTGTTTGATTTCACTTTTGGTTTGTTCCCTTGCTTGGTCTTTGTGTGGTTTAACCACGAGAACTCGTTCTGGTTTGTGCTTTACTGCATTTGCATAACCATTCATTTCTGGTAGATTATTTTTCGATACTGCTTCTTTTAATTTAGCTATCAATTCACTTTTTTCTACTTCTAGTTTTTTATTTGCCTGTAAATATATCCCATTTTTGTCTTATATCTGCTGTATAATTTCGTTCAGTAAGTAATTTTCCATTTCTAGGGAAGTGAGGTTAGTCACATGTTTTGAGTTATAGGTTATGGTCTTTAAACAACAAATAACTCTAGTTTCATCAACTCTTGTGTAACTTTTTCTTGTGGAGCAGCTATTTTGAAACATTGCTCCACATTTTACACAGACACTGATTTGATTAGCCTTCTTGTTTTTACAACATTTAAAGAAATTTTCGGGAGGATCGCCCGCGCCATCCTCACCTGCCGCCATCTTCTACACTTTTTCTCTGACCGCCATCAAAATGATTGCAGCTACCCTCCACATGGTCCTTGTCACCACACTTAGGACACCCAGGTTTAGCCTTGCGGGCCTTAGTCAGAGCTCTCCTAAAATTGTCACATTTGCCACTTCCAGCTTTATGACCGGCCTTGTTACAGACCGGGTAGGATTCCTCATTTGTGCAATCCTTTGCGTTATGTCCCTCACCGCCGCATTTGAAGCAGGACTTTGATCTATCCGGACAATCGCACTCAGCTGCTACATGTTCCGATGACCAGCATTTAAAGCACCTCTTGATTCTAAGACGTTTTTCGATCGTACAGTTAACCAGTCCTACCCGAAATTCCTTATCCTGCAGGAGTATATTGGCATCAGCTTTGTCAATCTCCTGGGTGGCCCTGGCGTTTTCGCGTGGCTCGCTGAGTCTAACGGTCTTCCCATCCAAGGTTTCCCAATTTAGATTGGATTGTCTCCATGACCTCTGCCTCGACGGTATCGGCGTCCAATCCTCGGATATGCAAAGTCTCCAGATTCTCCTCCGCCCCTACTACCCTAGTTTTGATTTCGTTGCCTTCGGTCAAGATCTTATTCATTCCTTCCAAGGCTACTTTATCTTTCTCAGTGGTACAGCTAAGCCCTCGTATGGCCTTAGTGTACTCACTATCCTTGAGTAGACCCTTTGCTTTACCCAAAAGGGTCTTGTACGTTGTGCCGCTCTGCTCGGCAATCAGCGCAAAGGTATTGTACTCCCTTTTCTTCCCCTGCTTAGTGAGGGCTTTGCGGGGTTGCTGGTTTGTATATATCACCACCCGGGTGTCTGTGGCGTGGAATACAGCCTCTGCCATCTTTTTAAGGCGTTCAGTACTGACAAAAGTCAGATGGTGGATGGCCACCTATTTGTACTCGCCGGTTTCGGCCTTGACTTTGTGAAGGTTATCCCAAATATCCTCCTCCTTACCATCCAGCGCGATTCTTATAATTCTCGTGCTCCCGGATTCTCCTTGTGCAAGCCTCGACCACAGCCTGGTGGTTAGTTCAATCACCTCGAACGCCTCAGTAATAGTACCGAGTTCGGAGCATCTGTCCTTATACATTTTCTGTATACTTCTCTCCATGTTGCGGTCACCAGGTTCCACCAGCACCACTTTGGTGACGAACTCATTAGTATCGATGAGGTTTCCGACATTTATCTCGGTGTTCTGGAACAAAGAATTGTCCCATGATTGCTGTGCCGCGCTGACCCATTCTTCATAACTGGTGATTCCCGTTAAGGTGTTAAGTTGTCCTGCTGCACTTCACGCCATGGTTTGTATGCCGACTTCTCGTGTTTCTTTAGGTGTCCCGCTAGTTTGGGTATCAGTATCATGCTTGGGCACCATATTGGACACAAATCGATGGCTGGTGAACCACTCCTTTACGGATGTGCCATCTAGGACGTTGGCCTACTTGCGCAGTCTTAGCGCTATCTCCTTTATCTCACCCTTCGTATTACTATCGATTTTCCACTCTAGGTCATTAATATGCTTCAAAAGCATTTATATTGATTCAGTGATGCTGAAGGCAACAGGGCACTCAATTTTCTTGACCGCCCCGCTGTCTCCCGCCTCAAAGGATACCTCCATTAACTTTCTCTTGTTTAAGCCTTCAGTGAGAGAACTACATCTTTCAAGCCTGCTCACGAGATTGAGCCGGCTATGCTGATCACGCTTGCTGCTAATCGTCTTATTAAGAACGTCATCCCATATGAGATCAATTTCTTTTACACTGCCTCCTGCACTTGTTTCAAATCTGCCATTAGGTGTAACCGATACCCCAGCCTGGTAAACCACTGGAGGTATCTGGCAGTCATTGGATGACGACCCGCATCACCCTCGCCCCGTGCCGGTACTGAGGTATCCAACGTCTGCACCGTAAACGATTTATCAATTTCCTTGTCCGTCATAGTTATATCAGTTCGCGACTATTTATATAAGAGCTTTTCCCCTCTGTGCTATCCTGTTGGTCCGCGGGAGGTATTTTATTTCCCTCCTACCCGCCGGCAGAGCCGGTGAGGGCATTCCCCTATCCGCCACCCGGGGGACGCGGAGGAGGTTACAAGACATATTACTTAAAATGAGATCTAATAGTCTGGTTATTAGCGTTGAGTACATTATTTTGTTGTTTTAGATTAAAAAAGTTCATAAAATGCAGCAGGGAATTATATTTTAGTCTGGGAGTTTTTGAGAAATATTCAGGGATGTTAAAGTCGCCGATAATGAGAATGTCGGATCCATACAGGTCATATAGTGATTCAATATTATCAAATAAACACTCATAATCATCACAGGTAGCGTCAGTGGGAATATATAAAACAAAAATAAGAAAATAGTGATTACATATTTTTAATTTTTACGCCCAGTATATCGATGCCCTTGAGATTATTAAAACCTGGACATAGGGAACGAACGTCAAGTAAATAAGTGTTGTATTTAATTTTAAGTGCCAGTAATACTTCACCTCCTCGCGTTTTATTACAAGCTTGAAAATCCCTATCAGCGCGAAATACATCATATACATTTATATCCAACAGTTCGAAATTTGACAATCCCGCATGAGCCCATGTCTCGGGGAGAGCAATACAGTCATACTGGTCAAAGGGTGAATTAGTAAATAACTCATTCTTTTTTGTCCTAGTCCACGAACATTCTGATAATAGAACGACATAAAATAAGAGTTCTTAGCCATTGCTTTATCAATGTTTATAAATGTTTTTGTGGACAGCGCATGGTCGGAACTTAAAGGAGCTGATTGCTACCGAATACCTAAAATATTATTCCTGAACTTTGTAAGATTTTGTTGGAGGACGAAGCAATTTTTATTCAATGCTGCATGATTAGTATTAATTACTGAGTCTTTATTTGCCTTATTGAAGGTTAGGCAGTTGATACAACAAAGATCTTGTGATTTACACTCTGAGATGTTATGTTTTTGGGAACAACGCGGACAGATCACATGCTGGAGGGCACATTTATTTGACAGATGGTAAAAACCATAACATTTAAAACAGCGTCTCATTTCAATAGCATCAAAAATATTACAATAGTCATAGCCAACGAATAATTTACCCTGCTCTAATATATTACCATATGTAGTCTTATCTACTTGTAGGATAACCTGAAATTTATTGTTGTATTTTTTTTTAAATGTGACACAGATATAACCTTACACTCACTGTTAGACACAATAACATTTTTATTCTGTGACATTAGAAAATTATGGACAGTTTCAGCATCTAATTCATCCGTGACTTCATACACACGCGGGTGTAGAATCGCCAACTCCTCAACAACATACTTATCAGAGAGTCTTTCAGCAGCTAATTCTTTGAATTTTTGTGAGTTGTTTCTTGTGGTATTACTGACTCACAAAAATTCAAAGAATTAGCTGCTGAAAGACTCTCTGATAAGTATGTTGTTGAGGAGTTGGCGATTCTACACCCGCGTGTGTATGAAGTCACGGATGAATTAGATGCTGAAACTGTCCATAATTTTCTAATGTCACAGAATAAAAATGTTATTGTGTCTAACAGTGAGTGTAAGGTTATATCTGTGTCACATTTAAAAAAAAATACAACAATAAATTTCAGGTTATCCTACAAGTAGATAAGACTACATATGGTAATATATTAGAGCAGGGTAAATTATTCGTTGGCTATGACTATTGTAATATTTTTGATGCTATTGAAATGAGACGCTGTTTTAAATGTTATGGTTTTTACCATCTGTCAAATAAATGTGCCCTCCAGCATGTGATCTGTCCGCGTTGTTCCCAAAAACATAACATCTCAGAGTGTAAATCACAAGATCTTTGTTGTATCAACTGCCTAACCTTCAATAAGGCAAATAAAGACTCAGTAATTAATACTAATCATGCAGCATTGAATAAAAATTGCTTCGTCCTCCAACAAAATCTTACAAAGTTCAGGAATAATATTTTAGGTATTCGGTAGCAATCAGCTCCTTTAAGTTCCGACCATGCGCTGTCCACAAAAACATTTATAAACATTGATAAAGCAATGGCTAAGAACTCTTATTTTATGTCGTTCTATTATCAGAATGTTCGTGGACTAGGACAAAAAAGAATGAGTTATTTACTAATTCACCCTTTGACCAGTATGACTGTATTGCTCTCCCCGAGACATGGGCTCATGCGGGATTGTCAAATTTCGAACTGTTGGATATAAATGTATATGATGTATTTCGCGCTGATAGGGATTTTCAAGCTTGTAATAAAACGCGAGGAGGTGAAGTATTACTGGCACTTAAAATTAAATACAACACTTATTTACTTGACGTTCGTTCCCTATGTCCAGGTTTTAATAATCTCAAGGGCATCGATATACTGGGCGTAAAAATTAAAAATATGTAATCACTATTTTCTTATTTTTGTTTTATATATTCCCACTGACGCTACCTGTGATGATTATGAGTGTTTATTTGATAATATTGAATCACTATATGACCTGTATGGATCCGACATTCTCATTATCGGCGACTTTAACATCCCTGAATATTTCTCAAAAACTCCCAGACTAAAATATAATTCCCTGCTGCATTTTATGAACTTTTTTAATCTAAAACAACAAAATAATGTACTCAACGCTAATAACCAGACTATTAGATCTCATTTTAAGTAATATGTCTTGTAACCTCCTCCGCGTCCCCCGGGTGGCGGATAGGGGAATGCCCTCACCGGCTCTGCCGGCGGGTAGGAGGGAAATAAAATACCTCCCGCGGACCAACAGGATAGCACAGAGGGGAAAAGCTCTTATATAAATAGTCGCGAACTGATATAACTATGACGGACAAGGAAATTGATAAATCGTTTACGGTGCAGACGTTGGATACCTCAGTACCGGCACGGGGCGAGGGTGATGCGGGTCGTCATCCAATGACTGCCAGATACCTCCAGTGGTTTACCAGGCTGGGGTATCGGTTACACCTAATGGCAGATTTGAAACAAGTGCAGGAGGCAGTGTAAAAGAAATTGATCTCATATGGGATGACGTTCTTAATAAGACGATTAGCAGCAAGCGTGATCAGCATAGCCGGCTCAATCTCGTGAGCAGGCTTGAAAGATGTAGTTCTCTCACTGAAGGCTTAAACAAGAGAAAGTTAATGGAGGTATCCTTTGAGGCGGGAGACAGCGGGGCGGTCAAGAAAATTGAGTGCCCTGTTGCCTTCAGCATCACTGAATCAATATAAATGCTTTTGAAGCATATTAATGACCTAGAGTGGAAAATCGATAGTAATACGAAGGGTGAGATAAAGGAGATAGCGCTAAGACTGCGCAAGTAGGCCAACGTCCTAGATGGCACATCCGTAAAGGAGTGGTTCACCAGCCATCGATTTGTGTCCAATATGGTGCCCAAGCATGATACTGATACCCAAACTAGCGGGACACCTAAAGAAACACGAGAAGTCGGCATACAAACCATGGCGTGAAGTGCAGCAGGACAACTTAACACCTTAACGGGAATCACCAGTTATGAAGAATGGGTCAGCGCGGCACAGCAATCATGGGACAATTCTTTGTTCCAGAACACCGAGATAAATGTCGGAAACCTCATCGATACTAATGAGTTCGTCACCAAAGTGGTGCTGGTGGAACCTGGTGACCGCAACATGGAGAGAAGTATACAGAAAATGTATAAGGACAGATGCTCCGAACTCGGTACTATTACTGAGGCGTTCGAGGTGATTGAACTAACCACCAGGCTGTGGTCGAGGCTTGCACAAGGAGAATCCGGGAGCACGAGAATTATAAGAATCGCGCTGGATGGTAAGGAGGAGGATATTTGGGATAACCTTCACAAAGTCAAGGCCGAAACCGGCGAGTACAAATAGGTGGCCATCCACCATCTGACTTTTGTCAGTACTGAACGCCTTAAAAAGATGGCAGAGGCTGTATTCCACGCCACAGACACCCGGGTGGTGATATATACAAACCAGCAACCCCGCAAAGCCCTCACTAAGCAGGGGAAGAAAAGGGAGTACAATACCTTTGCGCTGATTGCCGAGCAGAGCGGCACAACGTACAAGACCCTTTTGGGTAAAGCAAAGGGTCTACTCAAGGATAGTGAGTACACTAAGGCCATACGAGGGCTTAGCTGTACCACTGAGAAAGATAAAGTAGCCTTGGAAGGAATGAATAAGATCTTGACCGAAGGCAACGAAATCAAAACTAGGGTAGTAGGGGCGGAGGAGAATCTGGAGACTTTGCATATCCGAGGATTGGACGCCGATACCGTCGAGGCAGAGGTCATGGAGACAATCCAATCTAAATTGGGAAACCTTGGATGGGAAGACCGTTAGACTCAGCGAGCCACGCGAAAACGCCAGGGCCACCCAGGAGATTGACAAAGCTGATGCCAATATACTCCTGCAGGATAAGGAATTTCGGGTAGGACTGGTTAACTGTACGATCGAAAAACGTCTTAGAATCAAGAGGTGCTTTAAATGCTGGTCATCGGAACATGTAGCAGCTGAGTGCGATTGTCCGGATAGATCAAAGTCCTGCTTCAAATGCGGCGGTGAGGGACATAACGCAAAGGATTGCACAAATGAGGAATCCTACCCGGTCTGTAACAAGGCCGGTCATAAAGCTGGAAGTGGCAAATGTGACAATTTTAGGAGAGCTCTGACTAAGGCCCGCAAGGCTAAACCTGGGTGTCCTAAGTGTGGTGACAAGGACCATGTGGAGGGTAGCTGCAATCATTTTGATGGCGGTCAGAGAAAAAGTGTAGAAGATGGCGGCAGGTGAGGATGGCGCGGGCGATCCTCCCGAAAATTTCTTTAAATGTTGTAAAAACAAGAAGGCTAATCAAATCAGTGTCTGTGTAAAATGTGGAGCAATGTTTCAAAATAGCTGCTCCACAAGAAAAAGTTACACAAGAGTTGATGAAACTAGAGTTATTTGTTGTTTAAAGACCATAACCTATAACTCAAAACATGTGACTAACCTCACTTCCCTAGAAATGGAAAATTACTTACTGAACGAAATTATACAGCAGATATAAGACAAAAATGGGATATATTTACAGGCAAATAAAAAACTAGAAGTAGAAAAAAGTGAATTGATAGCTAAATTAAAAGAAGCAGTATCGAAAAATAATCTACCAGAAATGAATGGTTATGCAAATGCAGTAAAGCACAAACCAGAACGAGTTCTCGTGGTTAAACCACACAAAGACCAAGCAAGGGAACAAACCAAAAGTGAAATCAAACAAAAAGTAAACCCAGCAGAAATTGGAATTAACATATCAAAGTTCAGACAAGTGTCGAACGGAGCAGTAGTTATAGGCTGTGAAAACATAACTGAGAGAGGCTTGTTACAAAATAAGTTAAGACAGGAAATGGGTAACAATTACACTATAGAAGCCCCTGGATTAAAAAACCGAAAATAAAAGTGGTGAATATTAGTGCGGAGGATATAGAGGAAAATGACGAAGACACAATAAAAAAAAATAGTAAAGCACAACAGTGTAATCGAAGGTGAAGAATTTCATATGAAAATAATGAAAAAAATTGAAAATAAATTGAAAAAAGTTACTCTCATTATAGAAACTGATTCTCTAATCCACAAAAATTTAATAACAAGTGAACGATTATGCATAGGCTGGTCAAGAGGCAGGGTGTTTGATCACATAAGTCTTCTACGTTGCTATAAATGTCAAGGTTATAACCATTTCGCAAAGACTGTAGATCAGAATTAAGCTGCTCAAATTGCTCAGGAAGCCATACTTACAAAGACTGTGATTCTAGAACTCTAAAATGCATAAATTGTACAAAAGCAAATAGCAATTCAACCTGGGTATAGATGTCGGCCAC